>OX451739.1:1290158684-1292558684 GCA_948472305.1 Vicia faba | reverse complement strand
ACAAGAATAGGATGGTCGAATGTCCATCACGTAGAAGGTCGAACCGAAGACCTGAGAACCAACTCTAATTGGGATATTAACCTCATCATGTACCATCCTTTTAGACCCGTCAAAGGCCCAGACAACAATATTACTTGGCTTTAGCTCCAACCCTTCGCAATCCAACCTGTCTAGAGCTTTCTTGGGCAAGACGTTCAACGAGGAACCAGTGTCAACCAACACATGTGCAAGAGTAGTGCCCCTGCGTTCAATGGAGACATGCAGGGCATCGTTATGGTTCTTCCCTTTAGAAGTCAGATCAGTGTCAGAGAAACCCAAACCATTATCAGCAGTTAAGTTGGCCACACAATCGGTAAACTGATCAGCTGATGTCTCTTGTGGCACGTGAGCCGTCTTCAGGAAGGTAATCAAAGCCTTGGCATGGGCCTCTGAACACAACAACAGTGATAACATAGAAATCTTGGAGGGGGTTTGCCCCAGCTGCTCAACTACATTATAATCACTCTTCTTGATGATCTTAAGAATCGCTTCCATCTCTTGCTTGGAAGCTTCAACATTGATTGTCTTTGGTGCCTCCGTCTGGGCAGGCATATCAGTGGCGATCCCTTTGCCCCGAGCATCAGATGACTCGGCAGCAGGGGTAGAAATAGGAACTTGATCAAGAAGGGAAGTAGGCACCCTTGCAGGTGTGATGACAATAGGTCTCTGGATAGTTAGTGGCGCAATATCTGGTGAGAAAAGTCCACCGCTGCGGGTGACTTTAGCAGGCCCGGTAATGTTGCCAATGCCGGTATTAGTGTCGAACTCTTGCTTAACTCCAAGAACATAAACGTCTGCCCCATAGTGCCTTGGGACAGCTTTGTCGGATGTATAGGGAATAGGCCCCGGAATAGTGATGATTATAGGTGCAATCTTCTGAACGGGCGTAATTCTAACAGGCTTCCTCGAGGGAGCCTTGGGAGAATTGTTGAAAATGGTAACAATGGAAACTTCTTCAGTAGGGGTGGCAGGAACAACAATCTTCTCAAACAGGATTTCTTTATTATCCATCAGGTTTTGGATACCTGACTTCAAAGATGGGCAACCAGTAGGTGAAACAGAACACAGATGGCAACCTTTACTACATCCCGGAAATAAACTGGCTAGCAACAGGTTCCTTTTGACAGTCATCAGCGGAGTAACAGTATCATCCACAATGGCTACAAACAAGTCTTCCTCTACAGCATTTACTCCATTTTTGGGCATGGGAGCAGTCACAACATTAGGCCTCTCGGGCGCCTCGAACTCAATCTCTTTTGCATCAATCAAGTCTTGGACCTTATTCTTCAAAGTCCAGAAATCATCCGTATTATGCCTCGGGCTTTCAGAATGATAAGCGCAGCGGGCGTTGGGATTGTACTTTGGAGATGTTGTGTTGGGATTCTTAGGATCTTCCCTTAGAGTCACCAAATTGGTCTTCAGCAACTGCGGCAATATCTGGGACAAGGTCATGCTGAGACGAGTGAATTGCCTTCTAGGTATCTCACACCTTTGTTGGTTGTGATGCTGAGGAGCATCGACAGGTTTTGAAATAACCACCGCGTTGACAACTTGGCGGTGTTCAGATCTATTTGGTCTCCTTGAACCATAGAAAGCACTGGATTCTTTCTTGAAGGGTTTCTTCTCGGTGCTCGATGAAGCACCCTTCTGTATCTTCCCGGGCTTGATACCAGCTTCAATTCTCTCACCAGTAAGATAAGGTCTGTAAACCCGGCTGAAGAATTTCCAATCAAATGGTTGAAGAACGGACCAGACAGGGTCCCCAGAAACATATCAACCAGCTCACGATCAGTCAAAGGTGGTTGAACCCTTCCAGCCAGATCTCTCCATTTATGAGCATACTCCTTAAATCCTTCACCCGTCCCTATTGACATACCCTGGAGTTGGGTACGCGTAGGAGCGAGGTCAGAATTATATTGATACTGCTTATAGAACGCAGTAGCCAAATCCTCCCAGTTACGGATACTGGCTCCACCCAGCTGATAGAACCACTCCAACTGAGTCCCTGAAAGACTGTCCTGGAAGAAATGGATCCACAAATTCTTGTCAGCAGTGTAAGGTTGGATCTTCCTTACATACGACCGGAGGTGCGGCTTTGGGTAGGAGGCTCCGTCATATTTGGAAAAAGCAGGTGCCTTGAACTTATGGGGAATCACCACCCCAAAGGATAAGCCTAGTTCTCCAAAGTCCAACCCGGGCACATTCTGTATCTCCATGGCGCTCAAGCGGTCCTCCAACTGTTTATACCTATCCTCAGCAGGAGGATACTGTTCTTCATCATAATCTGTCTCGTTGTCGGAGACCACGGGACTAGGGACCCTTCTCTCTTGTGGACTGTCTTTTCTTACAGATGAGGTAGTCAGCTCAACCTCGTTCTACAGTCCACTCCCAAATTTTCATCCAACGTTGAACAAGACGATCCTCTTCTTCTTCTTCTTCCTCTCTTTCAGAATCAGAGTCTTCAAATCCTATTGACCCTGGGCTAGGCTCATAACCAACTCTTGGAACTGGGCATTCTGGGCCTGGAGGGCCTTGATAGCTTGTTCAGTGGAAGGTTCAGTAGACATGATGATTGTTGAAATAAACAGCGAAGAAGATAAGTGACCTGTAAAAAGGGTACCTGTTTATGCATATGATGAAATGAAATGCGTATGATTTATGTTTTCAAAGACAATCGGGATTCAACTTTGTAGACAAAAAGGAAACACACTTTATTAGATTGAACTTTAGAATTTAAACTGTTCGACAAATTGCCCTTAGGCGTTACAAGAATGAAAATACTGAAAAGTAAATAAAACCGTAAAAGAAATCATCAATAGATCCACCAATGCTCCCATGGCCTTTTCTTCTCAGTGTGGATATAATCATTCAGGATCCTTTCGTTCTCCAATTGCTTAGTCAGCTTCTGGATTTTCTGTTCTTGTTCGTTGAACCTTTCCCGATAAGAATCCCGTTCTTCTTGTAGTTGCGCCCGAGATCTCTTTAGTGTGCCGACATCAGTGGGCATATGAGGATGAAGAATAGTTGGAGGAACCCCTTCTTTATCAGAAGCTTCAAGAGTAACAGGCCTGACAGCTTCGTATGGCATACCTAACTTCTGAGCACGGATACGGACCCATCTGAAATATGACTCCATTGGCAGAGAAGTTTTTGGTCCCAACTCATGTGGGTCAGCTTTGTGAATCCTATCCCAAGCCCTGATGAATCTACGATGCAGCTCGTCGCTATCTACATGAGAATCAAAGACGATATGAGGTATCAACATCTCATGAGGCCCTTATCTTCTGGCTCTTCCAAATTGTCGGAGGGCTAGACATGGGTTATAAGAGATTCCTCCATGGGTTCCGATCAATGGAACATTAGAATACTCTCCACAATGATCAATGACGGCCACCTCATCTAAGCCTCTGAGAGTCCAAATAATGTCTTTATCAGTAAGAGACATTATCCTGTGAGCCCAACCCCTTCCTTCTTTGTTCTTCAGTATAGATTTAGGGAGGTGCGAAATAAACCACCTCGCCAATAAAGGAGCACAACACAACAAAGTTCCCCGTCTTCGAGCAGTACGAGTATAGAGCTGATAAAGGATATCACCCAAGAGAGTGGGTACAGGGTTCTGAGAGATGAAGATCCTTATGGAATTAACATCAATAAAGGTGTCAAGATTTGGAAACAATACCAGACCATAGATTAAGAGAGCCAGAATGTCCTCGTACGCTTGGAAGTCTAAGTCATTCCAGAAATAATTAGCTTTGCCAACCAGAAACTTAGCCAAAAAACCCTTAACTCCACTTCTAGTCTCCCAGTTAGCCATTACCTCCTCTTTGGTTAAGTGAAGAGCTGCAGCAATCTCTTCAGGCCTGAGAGTCTTTTCCCAACCAGTAAATGGAATCTGCTCCAAAACAGGGATACCAAGCAAATCAGAGAATTCTTCCAGGGCAGGGACCAGCTGGAGGTCTTGAAAGGTGAAGCAATGGTATAGCGGATCATAAAACTGGACCAGGACACTCATCAACTGTTGGTCCCACTTTGAGGTGACTAAACCGAGAAGAGAACCATGCCTCCTGATGAAGGTAGTAGTGTCTGGAATCCTGTCAACCAATTCCTTAAGCAAAGTAGGTGGTTGAACAAAGTTGAGCTGGATAGTATTCCTATGCATGGGCATCATGATATCCTACAAAACAGAGCAAAGATGAAACCTTCTTGTCTTTGAAATGGGTTAGTCCTTGTGCAATGTTATGATGTCATGGTAAAGGCACACCACAAGTATTCACAAAAGGCAAACATGGTAAAGGCACACAAGTTACACAAAAGAGCCCTTAGATTTCAGGCTGGCATGAAGTTTAGGTACTACCCTCTTTCAGTTTCAGTTGGTTAATACCTGTCCTAAAAATAGTAACCGGGTTCTAGAGGATCTCAATATCACTGACTACCCTCAATCGGTCATAATTCCAGTTTGGCAACCTTTTCTTGCGGCCGGAACCATCACGAGAGTTTAGTCTCAATGAGCGTAGCATACTGCTACTGTTCTATGGCCAAGTTGGTCAATTTAAGGTTCTAAGGTCAGTTGGTGCTTAATGACTCCTCGTAAGACCCATATTCTCCTCGTTCCAACACAAGGGATATCGGTGCAGACCAAGGTGTCACACCAACGTAGCTACTGCTTCATCCGTGTCGGCCTACGCCGGACAGATCCCTCACAGTTTATTGCTACTTACCTAAAAAAGGTAACCCCTAGATCCGGGTTAGGATCTATAAAACTTTGATACAAGCCCACAAAATTTAAAGCATACAAAGCATACATTTGAAAACACAAGTGATCTAGTCCTAAGGTACACCTCACTTATAAATTCCCCAGCAGAGTCGCCAGTTCTGTGATCGGTGGAAATAGAACTGACTGTTTTTGAATGCTGGTTCGCGTTTGTGTTTCGTAAAATGTCGCAGTAAGCAAGAGTCGCCACCTTCTTTTATTTTCTCCAACAAGGAAAGGACAAAAGCACATCAAAATTCCTTTTCGAGATGTTTCTCGGGTTCGGGAGGTAGATTATAGAAAGGGAAGGTGTTAGCACCCTTTCTATCCGTGGTTATCCACGGGCTCTTAGGTACTTGCTCACTATGTTTTCAAAAAGTTTTGCTTTTCTTGTGTTTTGTGGGTTTTGAAAAAGTTTTGTTTGAAAACTTCGATTTAACTCTTGTGTATGTCCTCAAGGGTGTATGAAGTGTTGTTTGAAAACTTTTGTTTGAAAAAGTGTAAGTGCGAAAAGTTGTTTTGAAATAGCAAGTACTTAAGAACCTCTACCTACTCAAAAGAAATTAAGCTGTGTAAATGTCCTTTAGACAGTACTATCCCACTATTGAGAAGTAGGTAGCACCGTCGTTGGAGTTTTTTCGGGTCAATTCAATTATGGGACATGTGTGGTCACTAAAGCAATAGTAGGACGCCTTAGCGGTAACCCTATTGTCTTAGATCATTTTTTATTCAGGCAACCGTTTCGAGGAAACTTTGATCTTTAGACAGGAGGGCGACCTCTAAAACACCCTATACTCAATGACCACGTCGAGGCAACCAAGTGAGGCGTACCCTAGGAGTGGCATGTGCGAGTGTGTCAAGTTTCAGTTAAGTTATCTTTGCACATGTTATGGTGAGCTACGGGTTGATTTTAATTTAAGAGAGATCTTGACATGCATAGCATAGTTAGCATACATCTAGCAGTTAATAGTTGCGGAAAATAAAACTAAGCTATTACAAGGCGTCGGGTATTTACATCGCCAAAAACAAACCCTTGAAAAAGTAAATTACGGAAAATAAATAAAAGTGATAAATAATCCTAATTAAAGCTATTACATCCTCGGAGCAAATACAATTATATGATAAAAAATTATGAATAAAAAATAATCACACGCGCGAGGAAAATTGAATCGGAGAGTCTTTAGGGTTTTGACCCTTTTTTGAGAAAGAAAAAGATTTTTTTATTATTTTTGCATTTAATTAAATTAAACCTAGACTAATTAATTAATTAAAAGAAATATTTTTGGTTTTTTTTTAATGTTTTAAGGAAATAAAAACAAAAGGATTAAAATTGTCAAGAACCCTAATTCTATATTGATTTTTATTTATTGCAAAAGTATTAAAATTAACCTAATTAAAACTAAATTAATTATGTTAGTATTTATTTACAAAATAACTAATTAAGGGTGAAATTAATTTTAATAAATAATAAAAAAATTATTATATTTTAGTTTTCTGATTTTTATTATGAAAAAATTAATTGGGTTAATTAAGTAATAACAATAATAATTAATAGTAAAACAATTAAATGGAAAAGAAGAAAAAAGAATAAACCCAGGGGGGTGATGGGCCCAAAGAGGAGGTGTTTCTAGAATTTGATGGCCCAACAACTCTCCAGCCTATTTGACTTTCTGATTTGTCCACGCGCATGTTGACTAAGGAGTATGGTGATCTCCCACTCATGTCCATTGGATCTATGCCTAGAGACATCTGGCGCCTGGGGATTGAGGTATATGGTGGACCTCTCTTGTGAAACCTGCATGTGAACATACAAAGAAAAAGGGAATAAATGTTTTGGGGGACCTGGGATTCGAACCCAGGTCCCAATGCTCATTGCTTCAATGCCTTTGCCAGCTGAACTGTAACGCACTTTTGTTAAAGGAATAGATAATGAATATTATATACAAAAACAAATATTATGCTGTAAATAAAACAAAACGCGCACTTTTTCAAATTGGCCAACCATGTGATAACACCTCATCGTCTTCTTTGTTTGTCCCGCATAAATAATATCAAATAGCAGGGGTTTTTATCCTCCACTAACTTCTGCAAGGAAAAATAGCGAATAGAAATATAGCAAGCATAAATATTTCGCGAGGTATGGGTCTTGTTCGTCTTGGTCTCACGATTTCAGTCATGTATCTCACTAGTCCCAATTTTTCCAGGTTCAGAAAGCCCTAATTTAAAGCTCAAGGACCCTAGAAATTTGATCATGGCATCTCACGATTCAGGGCATTACAGTTCAATTCAATTATGCCATTAGCTTCGTATGGTCTCTAGCAATGCAAAACAATCACTAAAACATGTTAAATGCGCATGAATTAGGATATATAATTCTGAATAAGAAAGGCAAACCGTGAAACTGTGTTCAGTGATTCCTTAAGCTTTGATTCCTGAATTTGATTGTAAAACGTTCCTGGGACCTCCTGCAATATGTTTGAATGAATAGAACGCCTTGAATTGGCCTAGATTGCAAGAACAGGTTTTCACTTTTCTTCAAATTTCTTGAATGTTCTATGGCCGTTTTTTTAGCTTGCATACATATAGGAGAATCAAATTAGGTCAAAGTTTTGGATCCAATCCATGTGCATTGATGTTTAAATCTTTGATTGAAAATCAAATATTCTTGATTTTTCATGATTGAACAATGTTGCCAAATTTGGATTTTTTTGTATCTTTGACTTGTACACGAATTTGCCAGCATGTTTACGTCATATTTTCTTCACAAAAAGATTTAAAAAACAAATCTTCTATTTTCTTATGATTTAAATTAATTAAATGAATTAATATTAATTAAAAATCCAATTAATCAATAAAAATAAGAAAATAAATCCAATTAATCTTGATGGGTCGTGCATAGGTCATGGGTGAAGTTTCAAGAAGCGATTTGAGGCCCATTAGCAAAAAGAAGGTGTTTTGAGCAAAGTTGACTTTTGCAAATTCATGAAAATTTCCCAACTTCTCCAATGCATATCTTGCTCAATTTTGATCATGTGACCATGTTCTTGGACATTTTGGAAATCTCTTGAAGTCCTCTAACCAATGCCTTTGGTCCCATGTCATTTGGATTTACCAATCTCAAATTATGGCCTTTGACTCAAAGTGTACTTTTGTTGACTTTTGAAATTGACCTATAATGTAGAAATTGATAACTTTTTGTGAGAGCATTTATTGAACTTGGAGTGTGAAGATGGATTGTAGGATATTGCATCCTCTTCAAAATGAGCTTTGTATGGAATTTTTCTGACAAACCATGAAAAAGTTATGCCTTGGTCAAGATACAGTTGACTTTTCTACTGTCCAAAAATAGTAACTTTTTGCATCTTGATGATTTTTGAGCTATTCCTGTGGAATCATGATCAAGACTTGATCAAATGATGATTGTTGACTCAAAATAAGATGTTGACCAAAAATTCTGACTTTTGACTGCAAAATGACCATTTTGCCCTTATAGTTGACTGTAGGTCAAATGAGGCTTTTGACTGTGCAAATTGGCACTGTAGTCTTGAGACTTGGCATGTAGGTTCTTGAGAATGTATATGGGCCTATGAGACTTGATTGAACCATTGGAAACCCCAAATTCCTTGAAAGAACCAAAACCCTAATTTCAGCTGTCTTAGGAGGTGATTTGACTGTACAACCCTTGAGTAATCTTGAGCAATCTGAGGATCATTCTTGTTAAATATTGAGGAATATGGGAGGGAAAATTTTGGGGTACAACACCTAGTAAGGTTTGAGCCAAAAATTTCATTGTTTACTTTTCCTTCTTATGACAGTATCTGTATAATTGTATTTTCTAGAATTTGCATTATTTGTGATTCAATTTATCGATTTGATAAATACACACTGAGGCACTTGTTTGTGGTAAACTCTTAGCCTTTTTTAACTAACCCATATGTGATGATTATATCCTTTTCTTTGAGCCTAAGCCATTTCTTTAGGTTACATAGCCACATATATTAGCCATTTGACTTGAAAGATTAAATATTTTCACCCTCTCTTTGGAGTTAGGCAGAAAATTTAGTTCCTTTATAATACACAAAAGAATTAGTTTGGGGTTTCTTTTGGAAGTGAGAAAAGTTTAAGTTTGGGGTTCTGGGTACTAGAGATATTGGTAAAAAAATTTAAAAATTTAGAGAAAAAAATCAAGAAGTTAAAACAACATCTTCAAAAAAAGAGAAAAACATGTTAAGGACCATAAAATGCTAACCTACAGCACCTTTTAAATAAGAAGGAGTTAACATGATAAGAAATATGATAACATAAGGAAAACGAGGTACCTAACTCTAAAGGTTTAAGCCTCCTCTCCCAAATTATCCTACCTTAACATAATCCCTATTACAACCTTGAAAGCCTTCCAAAAGTGTGTGCTTAGATGATTTTGATAGATTTTGTTTTAAATTTTACAACCTTATGGGAAAATGATTTTGTATGTTGATTGTGTGATGTGTCAATGTGAGTGAAAAAATAGTTAGATGAGAGACAGGTTGAGTACTTGTTATGTTGGAAGAACTTTTCCAATTTTTCTCGATTGAAGTCGGGAACTGGAATGATGATCACGTAACATAAATACATAATGGTGATGTTAATTTGTTATCGTTGCAGATATTTTTTCTGTTTGAAATGTGCAGTTACATGCAAGTTACTTGAGGATAAGCAATATATTAAGTTTGGGGTTGTGATGACACTCTGTCATTACATATATTTTGTTGAAGAATTAGAGAAAAATCAGTCGAAGAGGAGAAAATTTAAAGTATAAAGGCCAAAGAATGATGAAAAAACCACTAAGTATGAAGAAATAAGGACTTGATGAATATTTACTGAAAAAGGGAGCAAAAAGAGCAAAGTTAATGAAATAATCACGCAGGCCATTGCACGACGTCATGTGCTTGATAGAGTTGTGCGAGCAGCATCACGTAATGCAATCTATGATGCACGCGATGGACCATTTTTCTAGGCTTTTTCTAACATGTGATGATTTATTCTAACTGCTTTAAAAGGGGGATGTTTGGCATCTTTTCAAGGGTTCAGAAAATTTAGATTGAAAATGACGAAAAAGAGTACCAGGAGTGTGATTTCGAGAGCATTGTAAGCCATTTGAGGCCAGATCTTCAAGAATTTTCTCATGCAATATTCGTCTTATCACTTGGTATTTACTTTTATCGGTATGAGTAGCTAAATACTTTTAGGTTAGGCTTTGTTTGATGAACTTAGTTTGAACTTTTTAGGACATATGTTGAATTTGTCATTGAATGAATAATTGAAGTTATATTTCTATTTAATTGCCTCTTATGCTTGGTGCTTTTTATTTGAAATACTCTTTTAATATGATTATGGGTGTATATGGATTATTGACCATTTGTGTATGCATTGGAACTAGGGCAAATATTGTACTTATGCTGGTTGAATATGGATATGAGATCTCTAGTAGTGGCATTGGAATTAACATCATGTTACATCGCTTAATTTCACTTATGTTGGTTGAATAGGGATATGAGACCTCTAGTAAAAATTAGTGATCTATACACCAAGGGATTAGGTATAGTGGTTTTGTTGATTCGCCGTGGAAATATAATGACTTTATCATTCATGTTGTGCATTAAACATCAACATGGAACAAATAATAGATTCTATGCAAAATCTGACCGCTTTGGCATTATTTTTTGAACAAATTTTGATTTTCAAAATCAAACTTGAACACCCCCCCCCCCCAATTGTTTCCTTTTGAACTTGCACAACTATTGTTTAGTCCTTGTGGATATGATCTTATTTTACTACTTCGGCAATATGGGTACACTTTTTGAGAATTCGTCAATAGCAAATAGGCGTCCGAGATCGTATAAACAACGTGTCTGACTTTTGAAAGTTCATTTTATGCTACATGAAGGAAATCTAGAAAAATCATGAATAACTCCCAAACTCTAACTTGAAAAATAAAATGGTAAGAAAGGAGAAATAGATATACTTATCTCTTTATTTTACTGCATAAAAGATTGGTTATGCTCTTACCCTTTCACTGTGATAAGGAGAAAAGGTGAGCTTCTCTTTAGCCTGAATTCCTGTCGATTTTGTTAGCTATGAGGGTCAAATATCTCCCTTCCCTCTGTACCAAGTCTTCCATCCTAATTTGGTTTTTGTGTAGCATTATAGTACCGTATTGCAGCAAAAAAATTCAAAGAAGTTCTCCCTTCTTCAGCGACCACCCTGGTGAAGTCAGCATATGTCGTCTCAATCTGAAATCTAGCATCATATCTCCTTTTCATATGGACTTCGCACAAAGTGGTTGTAGTTACGATAGATAAGAATTCTGATTGAATCTCCCATTGGGAGAATATTGCGATTCACGATTCAAAGCTATATGACTATTAATGGCATCGGGGCCATTCTAAAGTTGAGTATAATAAGAAATGGAGGTGGTGGTCTAGATTAATTTTATTTGAGTCCTACGGTGGATGCCAAATATTCTTGATAAAAACATCAATTAGTTAATTCCCATGAAACTGGTCAGGAGGGATCACAAAAGTCTATTTTATAACGTATAGATATTATTCCCTCTGTTTCAAAATAATGACTGTTTAAGGTTTTTGCACACAAATTAAGGAATGCAATGTTATTGTCATAAGACATTATACTTTTACAAAATTAACCTTATTAATATATTGAGAGTAGTGTAAAGAGTAAAGAGTAAAGGGAACAATTGGAAAAATAGTACCCCCTCTGGTCCTATTTATAAGAAAAAGTTTTCTATTTAGATACATTGAATAGTTAATGCATCTGGACAGAATATAGTTGTTAGCTGAGAATTTCAACGATATATGACATTGAGGAAAATGAAGAAATCAAAATAATTTTAGCTTTGGAAGAGAATATGAAAATATTTCATAAGGGATTTCAGCTGACCAAATTATGGACAACTTGATTATGTCAAGCGATGGAAAAAGTATTATTATAGAATGTATAGGACTTAATTTATGTGAAGACTCGAATTTGAATCATTTCGACACGTCAAGTTGTTGTTTTGGCGCTTTGAATTGAAGAATGAACGAATTTAAATAGTTTGATCTTACCCAGAAGGACGCGTGGAAGCCTGAAGATTCGAAGAAGCATACAAGACTTGAACGTGGCACTTTTGTAGAGAAAGACTGTTAGGGTTAAATTAGTATAAATTAGGATCTTTGTATTAGGATTCAGTGTGTTCACTTTTGTATAAATCACTCATACAAACTCGAAGTACCAGTGTTAGAGAAAAGAGTCATTGAGAATGTACATATTGAAACACCAATTTATATTCAAAGTCATTTATATTTAAATCAAGTATTTTACTTTTCATTTAAGTTTAAGTCGAATTCCTTTACATTCCAGTTTTTATTTTAAAACCTTTTATCTTTATCTCAAAAGCTCTTGTCTTTACTTTTACCTTTGTTATACTTATCTTTACGACATAAAACAAATACTCATAAACAATAAAGAGAAACAATTTTGGACACGTGTCCTAGGATCAATCTAGTCGATATTGTAAGTAACCATAAATTATTTTTGTTTTGGAGAACTAGCGGTTATTTACCAAATTTCACGGTAAACAAATTGTCATGCTCAGTGGGACAAGTGTCAAAGTTGTGTCACAAATTTGTTATTTTATGTTGTATTCAGTTTTTTTGTTTGACGTGGTTGTATGAGATTAATGAGTGGAAAATTAGCCAAAAATAACGAACATATATCCAAGAGGAAATACACTAGGAAGATGGTTAACCCACAAAATAAAAATGGAGAACAACCACCTTCTTCGACAGGGGAAAGTACGGTTGCATTATCTGCAAAGGAATTCATACTTGTTCAAGCAAGTACAACAAGGATTTTGACAAATTCTTTCGGAGGTCCAGTTCTGTCCCCAGTGCGTGCGCATGGTTCCCCAGTGACCACAAGACCACCAGGGATGAATAATTTCAGGAATTTTGCGTATGTATTCATAATACCTATGGACGGTCGCGAACAAATTTATAGCATGCCAACATCTATAATGGCAATCCTAAACAATAGTGCATCCATATTTCCTGACCCAAGAATGTCAACATTTTTGCCACTACAAGGATCAGGATGAGGAATCAATAACATGGGTCAAAATGTCCCACCCTCAGGATTAGCTGCGCAATTACCTAACCTAACAATGAATTCTGCAGTGGCATTTTGACAACAAATGGATGATAGTGATCATGAAATGGTTGGTGTTTTGGCCCAACAAATGGGTATAATTTTTAACCCATTAATCCAAAGTGCTACTCAAACCAACAAGCAAAACACCCAGATGAATCAGTAGTTGGCAGTGAAAATGATGTGAATTGCAGATTTCTTTGGCACCCCCAAGCACCAGTTCGACAAGCCCGTCGAGATTGGATGAGAGAGAACCAAGGGTTAGTAGTCGGAGAGGACCCGACAATCAACCAAGCGCAACCAATGGAACTACCCTCTCAACGAATTCTATCCATGATTGGAGTCGCTTAGAGAGGTTATTCCATGAGCAGTTTTACATGGGGAAATTGAATATTAGTCTCAAAGAATTGACTAGTATTAAGAGAATTTTTTTTGAGCCAATTGATGATTACTTAAGCAGGTCCCGTTTGTTGAAGGAAATGTGTTTCACACAATTTCCTGGACATGAGTTAGTCGAAATGGTTGCAGGGTGTTTGGATTATTCCATTCAAAAGAAACTAGATACCCAATACCTGAGGGACATGGCCCAACTAGCGGACCAAGTTCGACAAGTCAAATGTTTAAAGGCTGAAAAGGTTAGGGCACATAAAAACCATAGAAAATAAAGGGTGGCATATGTTGAAGACGAAGAAGACGAACAAGAGATCTATAGTGACCCTATAGGTTTAGTAGAAAGAAAAGTAGACTTAGCTGAATTAAAGAAAGTCTGACCCTATTCATGTAAAGTCTTAGCCCCTGGGAAGAATCTTGTCGAAGGTTAAAAGAATGATAAATTCCCAGAGAAAACATACACTTTCGACGTGACGAAATGTGATGAAATTTTTGACTTATTGGTGAAGGATGTCCAGATTATTGTGCCATCTGGTGCCAAAATTCCTCTATTAGAACAACAGAAGAAAAGAGGTTTTTGCAAATATCATTATTTTTTAGGAAATTGGTGCCACCTTGGTGAAGGATCTCATAAGATGAGTTGTCTCTGGGTTTGAATTGCAATGTGGTATCTATATTTCCACATGAATACAATCAAGTGACTGAAGCCGAAGAAGATGAAACGGTTGATGAAGTCGAAATGGCCAGGCATAGGCCAGTTTGTTACTATGTCATAAAAAATGGAGCAGTAGAAGAATAAAATGCGTTCTTCGAGCATCTAGATGCACATATGAAGAACCGTCTAAAGCCCTTATTTATCAGGGGTAAGGTGGAGAACATGGGGATCAACAAGATCTTGGTTAATGGAGGATCAACGGTTAATCTGGTGCCATAATGCATGCTCCAAAAGATTGAGATGTTTGATATAGACCTCAAACCTCACAATATGGTTCTATCAAATTATGAAGGAAAAGTGGGTCACACTTTGGGTGTAATCCAGGTTGATCTCACTATGGGATCCATTACAAGACCCATATGTTCATGGTGATTGAGCCGAAGGAAAATTACAATTTATTATTGGGTCGTGAATGGATTCATAGCGTGGGGGCAGTTCCATCATCATTACACCAAAGGGTAGCAATATGGAGAGAAGATGGGACTATATAGAACATAGAGGCAGATCAAAGTTATTACATGGCAGAGATCAACCATGTCTATAGAAGAAACTTCGACAAGAACTTATCCAACATAGGCCCATGTACTTCTGTATATGCTTCATATTCTCCAATGAATATTGCTCTCTACTTCCTCACACTACACCCAACCCATGGATTTCAGTGGTATAGGGAAATAACGGGGGAAGAAAATGATTTTGAGGGAGTTCCAAGACTTCGACCAACTGGCTGGAGTGACAAAGATGATAATGATGTTTGAGCAAGTTACTTCAAAAAGATTTCAGCTTACTTAACTGAAAATAAATTAAAAATGGCCTTGGAGGTTGAAGTCAAGTATATGGTTGTCAAAGCCAATAATAAAGAAAGTCACACAAAGGGACCTGGGATCAACTTCAAACCAGAGCCCCCTGACGAAATAAAATCCATGGAGGAAAAGACCATAGGTTTTGTGTAATTTATGACGAAGAGACTTTGGGATTCGAGAATGATATAAAAACATAAGCTTCCAAAATGATGGTGCAAGATCCTCTCGAAGAAATTGATTTAGGAAATGGGTCCACTGAAAGACCCGCGTACATCAGCTCTAAACTGAACCCAGAAGAGAAAGACAAAGTGATCCAACTACTAAAGAAATACAAGGATTGCTTTGCTTGGGACTATGAAAAAATGCTAGTGTTAAGCAGAGATCTAGTCAAATTGAAGCTACCTATAAAGGGAGACAAGAAGTCCATCAAATAGACTCCAAGAAGATTCACACCAGAGATTATTTCGAAGATAAAGGAAGAGATTGAAATACTCCTCTGATGCAAATTCATCAAGACTACAAGGTATGTCGAATGGATTGTCAATATAGTACTTGTGATTAAAAATAATTGATTCTTAAGGGTTTGCATTAATTTTCGTGATTTAAACTCTGCAACCTCAAAGGATGAATATCCAATGCTTGTGGTAGAAATGTTGATCGGTTCGGCCACATGCTATGAGTATCTTAGTATGCTTGATGGATACTCTGGGTACAATCATATTTTCATTGTTGAAGAAGATGTTCCCAAAACAACTTTTCAAAGGCATTAGGCACCTATGAATGGTTGGTGATGCCTTTTGGATTAAAAAATAATGGGTAAACTTACCAAAGGGAAATTAATTCCATATTTCATGATTTCATTGAGACTTTCATGCAGGTTTACATTGGTGACATAGTTGTAAAATTTGTGTCAAATGAAAGTCATTTGGATCACCTTCGACAATCATTTGAAAGAATGAGGAAACATGGGTTGAAGATGAACCTACTTAAGTGTTCCTTTTTTGTGCAGACATGTGATTTCCTGGGATTTGTGGTCCATAATAAGGGAATTGAGATTAACAAAAACAAGACAAAGGCCAAATTAGGAAGACAAATTTCTTGAGAATATTCATCTCAAACTTAAGCGGATGCACTCAGACCTTCTCTCCCCTTCTGCATTTAAAACAAGGAGGATTCAAATGGAGGCAGGAACATCAGGAAGCATTCGACAAAATCAAGCAATATATTGTTCAAACTCCATTGTTGGCACCACCTTGTAGGAATAGATGAATGATATTGTACATATATTCATCAGATGTAACAATAGGAAGTATGCTCGCTCAAGAGGATGAAAATAGCATTGAAAGAACCATTTACTACCTTAGACGAGTACTTAATGATACAAAGACTAGGTATAGTATTTTAGAAAAGTTATGTCTTTGTTTATACTTTTCTTGTACTTAGTTGAAATATTATATAAATACAGTTGATGTGTATGTTTCATCTCATTTTGATGTCATTAAGCATATGCTTTAAAATCCAATCCTACACAGTCGAATTGGCAAATGGTCACTTTCCATAACTGAGTATTCTTTGACTTTCATGCCCTTAAAAGCTATGAAAGGATAAGTAGTCTCAAACTTTATTCTGGACCATGGAGTGGTCGAAGTTCCTCAGAACTATGTTGAATCAGAACCTTGGAAGTTATTCTTCGATGGTTCTACTCATAAAGATGGAACTAGAGTTGGGATTTTGATTATTTCTCATGACAAAATTCCAACAAAATTCAAGTACAAAATTGAAGGTCCTCCTTGTTGAAATAACAAAGCTGAATATTAGGCTTTAATAGCAAGACTTTAAGTCTTGTTGGAATTGGGGGAAACTAGAGTCGAAATAAAAGGTGATTTTGAACTGATGATCAAGCAAATAACGAAGGAATACAAATGCATAAAATAAAATTTGATAATGTACTTATTTATTGCAAATAGGTTGCTTCAAAACTTGAGTATGTAGATATCAAGCACATCCCTGAACTGAAGAATCAAGAAGAAAATGACTGAGCACAAATAGCCTCAGGATACAAAGTATTGAAGGAGAAGTTAGAAGATTTGATCGAAGTGCGGGGTAAGGTGATGGCTACCAAACTTTCGCCATAAGATCTGGAAAATTCAAGTTTAGGGTATGAAAATGAAGAAAGTTTCGAAGTGTTAGTCGTCAATAGTTTGGAAGATACAGATTGGAGGAGTCAAATAATAGATTACTTAAAAATCCTTCAGCAAATGCAGAAAGAAATGTTAAGTATCATGCGCTAAGTTACGTATTGATGGGTGATGAATTATTCAAGAAAACACCAGAAGGAGTCTTACTCAAATGTTTATGAGAAAGTGAAGCTTACTTGGCACTGTTGAATGTGCATAGTGGAGGCATATGGAGCACATCAAGCATGTCACAAGATGAAGTGGCTTTTGTTTCAATATGGCATATATTGGTCCATAATGTTTAAAGATTGTATAGATTTTGTTATTTCTATAAAAAATTTATTGGCATGAATTTTGGTAAAATTAACTTTGCAGCAACATGTCGAACAATATGTTTTTAACTTTCAGATTCAACATGTCGAATGTGATGTCCTAACCAGAAGTACAGGACATCTGGCCTGTTACAGTTTGGCAGTTTGGAAAATATTTCAACTTGCAGTTTCAACATGTTGAATATGATGTCCTAACTAGAAGAGAAGGACATCTGGTTTGTTAGAGTTTTGCAATCTGGAAGATGTTTCAACTTGTTGTTTGAACATGTTGAATGAGATGTCCTAACCATAAGTATAGAACATTAGGTATACTACATCTGACAGTTTGGATTCAATTATTGTGATTTAATTACTGAATATTCTGGGAATATTTAGTGATCCTATTTGGTGTCCAAGATTGATAAATCAGAGATTTTATGTTAGTATTCAAGATATTCAAAGTTTCTAAATATGGAGACATTTTAGGAAAGTTTTGATTGAAGACCTATTTTCTTGGAAAGTTTTTGCAGACTTTGTGTAGTCTCCTTGCTGCATTTTTTAGGCCCAAATCCAGTTGGGAAAAGGGTTATAAATAAAGGCATATGTATCCTAAAGAAGGATCAACCGTAAATTAGAAAATATGTAATAATTAGAGTTGAGTCATTGTACCGCTCTCTATAAGAGTTGGTTTGTGTGATCCACTCGGGTTGTGAGTTGGACTGTTTTATAGAGTTGTAATCTCTGTTATTATTCTCCATGAAGCTTTTAAGCAAGAGGTAGTATTGTTCTTGGAAGAAGTTGTTAAGAAACTCTAAGTATTGTTCTTGATCAAAGCTGTGAAGCAAGATCAAGTATGTTGTTCTTAACTAAGGGGCGTCTTAATTAAGGTGTGCTTTTGTATTTTAAGTGTGGTCTTCATTTAGGTGAAAGATCGTTGATACAGTAACTGGGACTGAGACTGTTAGACATCATTATGGTGATTGGAGGTGAGATATGATTTCTCATATTTAGGAAGGACCTAGGTAGAAGTTGCACAAGGTAGTGATTAGGATGGAAAGTTGTAAACATGGAATTATTTAGGCTATGAACTGATACTATAGTGGATTTCCTTCCTGGCTTGGCAGCCCCCAGAGTAGGTGTTGTTGTACACCGAATTGGGTTACCAATTATGTGTTGTTGTTTATGCTTTTCAGTACTGGTTTTATATTGTTATACATTGCATGTTTGTTTATGTCGAATCAGATGACTTAACATGTCATAGGACATCTGAGTTCTATTATACCAGAATTTCAATTAGTATTAGAGCAAGCATCTTGTTCTGTTTCTGGATGAGATCCTAAGAAGATACTTTCTGGTCATGGGAAAGGAATGAGGTTTTTACTAAAAAGTTGTTTGAACGTGGTCGGTTCATATTGTTGTTTAAATGGTCCCTTGAAGTTGAGGATGGACTATTTGTGACAAGTTGAGATGTGGTATTGGCTGAAGGTGTAAGGCATGGTAGTTGGAAGCAGGCTCCTACACTTCTGTTTTGTTGGTTTGATTTTTTTTCAAACCTATGTTGGTTTCTTGTGCCTGGTTTGTGGTGCTTATGTACAAGGGTGACTAAGCCATGCTTGAAAGTTGTTAAGGAGTTTTTTGATTTGTTTTATTCCACTACATTTGTATCTGATGGAAAATTCCTAGTGTTTGGTGCTAAACAAATGTGTGGTGATCACATATGTTTGGAACCTACTCCTGACCTAGAAGAGGAGGCATCAATGCTATGTGTCTAAGAGGTTTCTATCCTAGAAACAAATATTGGAAAAATATGTTTGATCAATACATAATCAACATATTGATTACTTCTTGGGTTAGTTTATCTAAAAATGTAGAAGTGCAGAGGTTGAGCTTGTTGTTTTTTGTATGAAGACTTGTTAAAGACATCTCAACAAGATTCTTCACGTATGAAGTTCAGTCTAAATGTTAAGGAATTTATCTCTGAAATCTTGTAGGTTCCTCTAACCAAAGGAACCATATTTGTGTGTATGAGCAGAGAAAGGGACTTGAAGCAACAATTGTTCAAGATGCTTGGATGGTGTTTATTCTTATAAGCAGAATGGAGGTTGTTTACTCAAACTTGACATAACTATCAAGTCTATGAGAGCATTGAACTCCTATTCTGTTAAGAGAAGAAAAGTTATCCAAGGAGGGATAATGTATAGAGATGTATCAATCTTATCTCAGTGGTTGATGGGTGTCTGCATTGTTGGAGTATCATCCAAACTGTTTAGGATGAGCTTTCAGTTGTTTTGTCTTGAGTAATGTGAAGCTGGTCTATCATGCCTTATTAGAGAAAGGTGTGTTTACTCAAGGGAAATCCTCCTCGATCTTAGGTCAAATTATATGGTGTCTCCACATGATGGAACACTTGATTATGCACAAGGGCTAAAAGTGCATCATTGAGCTTTGGAGGATTAGAAGAAGCAAACATGTTTGTGGTATGGTACGGGTGAAACAATCGGCTGAAAATCATCAAACAATAAAGTCGCCATTGAACGTCTTTTATCCCACATGTAGGGAAAGGTAAACATTGATAAAACCTGAGAAGGGAGAAGTCACGGTCTTGCGACCGAGAGATAAGGGTAAGGGAGTATGTTACGCGAGGGGAAGGTATTAGCACCCCACACGCCCGTAGTACTCTATGGTATCCACTCTTGTTATCTATCTTATGGGTGTGTTCAATCGATGCTTACTATTTACTATACTACTGAATGGAGAATGCATGCAAAAGAAAGGAAAAAAAAAGAATGTAGGGAAAATAAAATTGTGCAAGTTCGGGCCCTACCCCGATGCCTACGTATCCCTTTTAAGGAATCAGAGCAGCCGTAGTTCGGCTCATATGTTTTTGTTGGTTTGTATTTTTAATGAACAATATTAATTTCGCCTTTTTTCCGCAACTCGACCTTTGGAGACTTACGCGTCAGCATAGAAGTGAATTAACATGCTCTTTTGAAAGGAGTTTGAAAGAAAAGCCCAAAGGCAAAAAGAGTTTGTGTTTGTTGGTGTTTTTGCTTGTAGATAACAACTAGTTGACCTCAAGAGATAGATTTTAGCCATTTCTCTATTTATTCATGAAATAAGTCTTTGAGACTTGAACCACACCAAAGCTTAGAATAAGAGAACAATAAGGTCGAGAAGAAACACGCTTATCATCTCTCATACTTAACAAAGATATGATTCTCGTCAGTAATTTTTTTTAAGTATTTTGAAGTTTGTAAGAAAAAAGAAGTTTTGTTTTGAATGCATATGCAAAAGGGGAAAGAAAAGTCAAAGGGAGACTAGCCTATTTCTAAACCTAATGTTATCATACCTTACATGATCTCTAGGAAGCGATAAATGCGGAGAGAAAGTAGAAAGAAAATATACCAAACAAGTACTAGCCCGTAGAGCTAAGCAAAAAAAGCAAAGAAACCCGACGATCTTCGCGAAAGCTAACAGAGACCTATGTGATGCGGCTTCGATGGTGATGTCGATGATGAAAACCAGCGAGAACTCGCAAGCTTATGTATGCGTCTTATTTCTCTTTCACACTTCCTCTTTAGATTTCGTACATTGCTTATGCATGTGTCATTCGGTGATGGAATCGTGGTTTCGACATTGCTATGCGTGAAGGTGCAGGACGTTGAGGTGTTGTTCGAAGATTGAAGCTATGTTATGGTGATTTTTTGATGAGGATACAGAGAAATTGCAGAAGTTCATGATGGTTGAAGCGCAGAGATGGTGAGAGAGTGCAAAGATGAAGAAGAAAATAGCAAAGGTGGTGAAGAAGGTAGAAAAATTGAAAGTAGCAGGATATATTGAAGAAGAAGAGAGAGTTCTCTTGATTTTCTGGTGAACGAAGATGTGAAGAATTTTCAGAGATTTCTGTGGATGAATCATCGAAGATTGAAGAAGAAGAGTCGAGGGAAGCCAGAGATCTTCACGATTTTTTGCAGTTGAAGAAAAAATGAGAGATCCCATTTCGGTCCTCCTCCTCCTCCTCCTCTTTATAAAGAGAGGTGAGTTTATTGTTATGTAATTCTGTTAGAAGTTTGTTAGAAGTTAGTTAGGGCCTGAATTAATCTGAACCCTCAATGTGAATGTTAGTTAGGAATTGGTTATGGATGGTTAGTTTTCTGTTATATGGTTAGTTGGAAACTGTTTAGGAAATTTTCTGCTATATGGTTAGTTCCGTTAAGATATTTAGGAATTTGTTAGATATTTTTATTATTATGGAAGTTTGTTACATTTTGTTATCTTTTCTGTTAGTTAGTTTGAGTTTGTTGGTTAGAGATTTTGATTGTTAATGAAATTATTTTTGGTTAGAATTTGTTGGCTAGTTTTGAGTTATGTTTGATTTCTGTTAGAACAATTAGGAAGCTGTTATAGGTGGTTAGTTAGGAAATTGGGGGGAATTCTGTTAGTTTCTGTTATAATTGGTTACATTCTGTTAGAGTAGTTAGTTAAAGTTTGTTAGCTGATGAGTTTAGTTGTAGTTTAGTTAGGAGATTAGAATTCTATTTTTTTGGAAATTGTTCGGAAATTCTATTATACTGTTTTTGTCATTTTTATTTTGGGAGTTTATGTCGAGCAGGAAAAAATTCTAGTCAGACTATTCTGTTGGGACAATACGCAGGGCTGTTAGAAAATTTGTTAGGTGTTTAGAAATTAACATGGCTGAATTTCTGTTAAGACTTGGTAGTAACAGCTTGGAGACGGAAAATGTTATGGTTTCCTAGTGTTTTTTTTTTGAAGACTTCAGAATTAGTTAGAAGATTAAGAAGCTAGCTAGATAACTCGAAATTTAGTCGCAAGTTAGTTATGGGGATCCAAAGACTTAGTTTTAAATTTTGTTAGCCATTAATGCACCCTCAGGATCAGATCTACTTAATGCCAGTTGGACTACGAGAACAAAATTTTTCACAACAAGACTGTTAGCAATTAGGCTGTATAACAACCTCACCCTCTATTAGTGCATGAAGCTTAAAATAAAAATGCTAACTTAAAGTACCAAGCCGTTAACTAAAGCCCTTTAGACAAAACTTGTCATGCTAGAAAGAGTTAGCTACGAAATATTGAAGTTCTATTTGATGGCCAAGAAATTAGTTGAAAGCTGATTACTAACTATTAAAGGCTAGTTAGATGCTGTTAGTTCCTAATTCTATTGGAACCATTAAAAAACCAGTTAGTTCTATTAGATGGCTAAAAAAAAGTTGAAAGTCAGAATTCTGTTGGTTTAAATTCATTCCTGATTTTCTATTAGTGAATGCAGCTCAGTCATTAATCTGCTATTTACTTTGTGTTTTTTTTCTGATTGCTGGTGCGAACAAAATGCAGGGCTAAGTTACAGCTTTATAATTTCAAAAATGTGGACTATTGGACTGAGCTGCTTATTGCGTTTGTGAATCATGGTAAGGCTGCTGCACTTGGATTCAAGTTCAGTGCAGGCCTGAAACAGGACGGTGGGACAAGGGCCGGATTTCTGGGAAACATGTCGTCTTGGCTTAAGAAAACATGGAATTTGATTGAGACATGAAGACGGGGAGCATGGCAGGCTAGGTTTTCTACTCTGATATATGGTCTTTTTCCAATTCTCACAATGTTCTTGATATTTAATTCGATCTTCTCGCCTTATTATTGGTGTAATGATTTGAGTTCGTAAATGACAACGGTGTACTCTATACTTGAACTTTGAATGAGGAGGTTTTTTTTTGATAAAATTTGAATAGATTTTGAATAAATTTCCCTTGACATCTTGCATGAAATCGTAACTTTTGATCATGAACATAGTTTAAAATCTTTAAAATTTGACATCAACCTTCTTAAGTATTCAAAAGTGTATGCTTTTCCCCTCAAATTGAATTTGAATTTCCCTCAATCGCTTTTGGGCTTGCATCTGAATACTCATTTCTTTGATCTTGAAATATCGTTGATAGAATAATGATGCATATTATATAGACTTTGATGGTGAATGTAATTGAACCGTGATTTTGCAACATCCTTTATTTTTTCAATATTTCATGCTTATCAGGACTCGAAAGTATTAATGAACGGAAATTCCAATGTACCAAAACTTCTTCCAATTCCCCCTTGACATTTAGAGCTTTCTTCTAGATTTTTCAATATAGAATAAATCTCGAATGAAACTTGAATTTTTTATGAATCTTGTTCGAACCAGGAATCTTGAATCCCAATCAGACCTTATCCCATGTTTGCACCAATGGATCCATACATGAAAGTCCTAACAACTTAAACCTAACTTTGGGATGATCTTGTATCAAATCCATAATATTTTCTTGCAAAGCGCATAACCAAATGAACCAGCCTTCTCCTGATGATTCACAACACTCAATTGTGAGGTGTGCCCCATGAATGCCATGCAACTAAAACCGTAAAATCCACCCGATAACCACTAACACACCAAAGGGAATCCCTGTCTATGATTAAGTCTCAAATCCAATACATTGTTCTTGAAACGACCATTATACGAAATCCCAACTTGTGATCCATGATTTCTGAAGAAGAACCTCTATTAGAGTATAATAGCTGGAAAAAACCCTAATATTTGCTCGCACCTAGAGAGATAAACCCTAATAGCTTTGTAGTTTGACGAAAAGGAATCCAAAAATGAGCATGAACTAAAACCCTAATTCCATAACCTTGTACACTAAGAAGACCCGGAATAATCAATCTTATTCAACATATGCACCTTAAATCAGCTGTAAACCCTAGCTTCATAACTTCTAATCCTTTGAACCTCAGGTGCTCTATTTTTTATGAAAATGCATGCTATGCACATAACCTATTAGAATGATGCATATGAATGCAAAGTCTAAACCAGAATAAAGGTGCAATTAGGAGGGCAAATTTTGGGGTGCAACAGCTGCCCCTATTTAATCGCCTTCAACCTGAAGGTGAGATTGGCGTCAGCCTTTCGAACTTTCAGCGTGGAATAAGATTAAATACTAAAAGAACTCGAAAATTTGCGCTCTGAAGCCAGTAAGGTATTATTATATTTTTGGTTTTTTGTATTTTTGTATTTTCTTTTTTGATTTTTGGGTTAAAGGGGTTATCACGGAAAAATGTATGTCAGACCAGGGTTAGGCACACAGAAAAAAGATATCAAAAGATATATGCCCAAAATCAGTATCAGATATATGAAAAAAGGTATTGAAGATACATATCCGGGGTCGGTAGCGGATACGTAGGAAAAAGGTATCAAAGATACATATCCGGGGTTGGTAGCGGACATGTACGAAAGAGACAGACCGAAGAAAGCTCTTACCAAGTGTGATACGGTGGGAGAACTGACTTAAGGTTTTGCGTTTGTGTTTGCAAATGTTTCGGTTTAGCAAGAGTCGCCACCGACTTTTTATTTTATCCAAAGGAAAGATCAAAAAGCACAGAAAAGACCTTTGAGATGTTTTCTTAGGTTCGGGGGGTAGATTATGAAAAGGGAAGGTGCTAGCACCCTTTTCATCCATGGTTTTCCATGGGCTCTTAGTTACTTGTTTAGATCATTTGCTTTTGCTTTTCAATTGTTTGAAATGGTGCTTTGTGTGGTTTTTGAAGATGTTTTGAAAAGAGGCCTATGTCTAGGCAACCTTAGTAATGATTCTTGTTTGAATATATACAAAGGTGTTTGTCTTTTGAAAAATGTTTCAATGTTTGAAAGTTTGTTTTGGGAAATTGTTTTGAAATGTGTTGTGAGTTTTTGAAAATAGCAAGGATGATATGCAAGTTGGATCAAGTAACTAGGAGTTGTCTACCCTACTCAAAGATCTTTCCTATTCATTTTTAACCCTTTGACATGGTTGTTTTACCATTGTATTTGGTAAACAACCTTGTGTTTGGATGTTAAACAGGATAGGCGTGGGTCATCGTATGACCATGATAACAATATTGCCAAGTATCTTAGCAAGTTTTTTGAGGGACTACATCATTTTGTATAGGCAACCAAGATAGCATCATCGAGGGACTATGATCTTTTATTTTTGTTTTTGTTTGCCAAGATACCTAACATGCATACCATGGCCATTTTTAAGGCAACAAGTGGGTGAAACCCTAAGGGTGCTTGTGTGCATTGTGTTGTCATTTTTCATGCATTTTTTGTCTTGTATTAGTCAAGCTATTTGTTTGATTTTGGACTTTTGCATACAAACCCTAATCTTTCTATCATGGCATATTTGAAAGCTATAAAGTGCATAAAAGTAAATCTACGACTATTACAACATTGATATAGGGAGGGGGATACAAGTTTGAATAGGGGGATGTTTGCAAGAAAATAAAACCCTAATTCAACTATTACAACCAAATTGAATTCTTTGTACAAATAATAAATTGACAAATATTTAAATATGCAATATATTATAAATATGCAAAAAAAATGTTTTTGTATTATTTTTATGTATGTAAAAATAAATTATTTAATGTCCTAAAAATAGGAAAAATATTAGTGGTTATTTTTGGAAAGGGTAATAAACCCTAATTTTTGTTTAGGAAAATATATATATTATAATCATTTATTTATGTACAAGAAATAAATAAAAATATATATACAAAATGTTAAAAAAACTAAATGTTTGAGAAAAATATTATTTAAGTATATAAATAATAAAAAATAAAAATATATAATATTTTTATATTATTTATGAATTTATTTTAAGAAAATAAAAGTATATTATTATAGTAATTATTTCTATGTCCAAAAAATAATAAAATAAAATGTGAAAATTTAAGAAAATATTTTTAGTGATTTTTTATATTTAGAAAAAATAATAAAAGTCAGAAATGAAAATAGAAATGAAAAATATAAAATAATAATGAAATGGGCCAAGGGGGGTGTAAACAGCAAGCTAAGGGGTGCAAAAAGCAAGGCAAAGTCAAGCCCAACCCACATTCATCTTCGTCCCTGACCTTGTGAAATAGAAAAACGTGCGCTAATGGTTCAAACTCGTATCTCCTGCATTTATACTTAAAAACAAAAACTTGCAACATGAAAGTTATAGAGCATGATCATACGATTCTAACCATATAAAAAACTTAATCTAACTCTCAAAGACCAGAGAGAATTTCTCTGGCCCTAATTTCTCTGGCTCAAGAATCAGTCAAACAGACGTTTCTCGTCAGTCAGACAGAATTAGGGTTTTCATTGGTTTTTCATGGCTCTAGAACAGTTCATACAATTTGCTTAGGGTTTTGGTTGATTTTGGCTCAACTTTGATCAGGCGAACGTTTCTTTGGGATTTAACCAGGAATTAGGGTTTTTTATGTGCGGTTCTTCAGAAAGATTTAATTCTACGGTGTTTGTCAAGCTATTCTGAAATGTGGATTGAAACATTTGGTTTAAACTCGCAGGGTTTGACTAAATCAATGAAAAGAGACACTGGGATTGAATTTGCGTTTGCTGGATTTAATCAGTGAAAAGGGGAAGATGGACGTTTTGTTTAATTAACTGTCGCTTGGTTTGAAATTATGCGTTGCTTTGGATAATTGGAGCGCCAGGTTTGTCATAAAATCATATTGTTTATTTAATTGTTTATTATTATGAGTTTAAATGATTGAAATTTATTTTCAATTATTATAACTTAAAGAGTTATAAATAATAAAGTAAACAATTGAAGAAAAGAAAAGAATTAATTGTATGAAAGGAATTTTTATTTCATTTTTAAATATTTGTTACAAATGTTATTTAAATACGAGTATTCATTTACAAAGTATTTATAATAATGATATTACATTTATTCAAATTTAAATAAAAAAAACTATCCTAATATTCTTCTAAGTCTTCAAATTCTTCATCCTCCATCTTTTGCTATTCCTCTCCATTTAATTTTTATCTGCAAAGGAAAGAAAAAGAAGTCAGAAGCAGATAAATAGTTAAAGCAGACAGATAAAAAAGTTTCATCATTAAAAACAAACGGCCGGAATCAGTTTTACCCTCTTTGCAAATCACGGGATTTCTCCCGGTTCACAAAGAAGGATGGAATGCTTGCAACTAAAAATGAATGCACAAGTTAAAAATTGCACAATTCAAAGTTTGTCAAAAAACTGTACAGTTCAAAGCAAGACAGCATATGCAGGTCAAAGTCACAATTTCAAAACTAAATCCAAAGTCAACAAGCTGCCAAAAGATATCTCAAGATATCAAAATACCCAAGATGCCAAAACTGTAACAAAGATGCAGGAGAGCTGAAGAAGGAAAGTATGCAGGACTAAGCTACTTATGCAAGCAAACTAATTCCAATTTCATCATTTCCAGGCCAATTTGCTTTTTCAGAATTAATACATGTTAAGCAATATAATATGCTTAAGTATTGGAGAGAGAGAGAAAAAGAGAGAAAGAATGGGCTTACAGGTTTAGGCATGAGACAATATACATAAAAACTGCAATGAAACAGTAAGACAGAAGGCAGAAATATGAAGAAATTGGAATGCAAACAAAACTGTCAATAAAAAGTAACAGAATAATTTTTCCACATTAAAACCTTGCAAGCTTGTCCATCAGTTTGACCAAGGAAAAGATATCAAAAATCAAAAGCTTTCAAAAGGCCTCGCACCCAAGAGCCTATCCCACAGTTCAGCACAAGCCCAAACACAAAACCTGATTTAAACCTCCAACAACACAAACTGTCAAGGCTTAAGAACCAAAAACAGCCAAGACTATCATCAAGCCCTTAGCCTCAACAACCTGTAGCATAAGCCTGAAACCTGCAAGCTTAAACCAGCATAAGCCTGAAACCAACAAGCTTAAACCTGTCAAAACCATTAACAAACCTTAACCTGTCAACCCCTGCTTAAAACAAAAACCTTGTGGCCTAAAAGCAAAAACCTGCAAGATCACCAAGGCCATAACCAAAATCATACAACACCAAACAATCTAAACCAGTAAAGCCCTAGACCCTCATTAACCATCAAAGAACTTGTTTGAACATTCAAGCAAAACCTTCATCTGTCAAGCCACCAAACCCTCAGAACTCAAGGAGTTCATCATAGGGATATTCATCAACCAACAATCCAAACCAGTAAAGCCATAAACCTTCATTCCAAGACAACCCAAACTATCCCAAACCACACAAAACATAAGCCGTCACCAACTTAGAAAGCAAGCACAGTATCAAACATCACAAGGGCCCTCAGAAAACTTCATCATTGGGCAAAGACTCAGCATACAAGGCATCGAGCATACAAGAAGGGCGAACAGAAGAAGAGGAGATAAAGAAGTGTACAGAAGCAAGAGGGCGGGCATTAAGCTAGGCAACAAGCAAGCAAGAAAAAGAAAGAAAGAAAGTTCTCAGGCATTATCATCATCAAACTTAAAGACAAAGTACGAAATACCCGGGATCCAAGCAAGCTAAAGGCATCACGCGTCCCCTCACTGTCTTGGCCGCCACAGCACCTCCTAACCCTTTCCTCCTCCGTCTCCAAGAGGTAGTGCAATTTTCTTCCTTTCTTTTTCACGCCTCAGCAGAAACACGATAATAAGCATTAGAAGCCGAAATCATAACATGCAAAACGAAAACCTTAAGCAAGATTGAAACACGAATTTACCTGTTAACTGTTGCTTGGATGCTCCATGGAGGGAAGAGGAAAGATGGTGGTACCGGTGGCCAGAAGGAGAAAGAAGCTCAGAGATGAAAACGCGAGGAATACGAAGTGAAGACGAAGAAGAAGGGCGCCGCGCCTCTGTGTTGCAAACCCTAGCCGTTTCCCTAATGAAACAAAACTTGCAACCCTAAACAAATTGTTGTCCAAAACCTGGGCCTTGCCCCTTTCTAACCCGCCTTAAGCCCATTAAACGCATACACCCCCCTCAATCCTAACACATGCCTATTCTGACTGAGCCATCCAAAACCTCTAAAGCCCATTTACTTTTTTTTCTTCTCATTCAAACTAAAGCTTTTATTTTATTCTTCTTTTATATAACTTAACCAATTTCTCATATAAAGAAAATATATTACTAATACTTTTTTTATTATACTAAATACATAAAAAATAGTTTTTTAAGTTGAATATCCTTTTTTAAATAAAAAAAAAACTTTGTACATAAACCAAAAAATGTATAAATGATAATTTTCTCTAAAAAAGGCTTAAAACATTTTCTTTTTCTTTTCTTAAAAATCTTTTCTTTGTACATAAAGATATTAATTAAAATACATCAATTTTAATACATAAGAAAAATAGAATTTAAAACTTCTTTCTTTTAATTGAAACTCTTGTAAACACATAAGAAATATTTTTTTAATATAAGACATTAATATATTAGAATTTGAACATTTTTTAAAATATTTTTCTTTGTACATATTAACAAAAGATAATAATACTTGACAAATAAAATACTTGATAATTCATTAAGTTAAACATTTATCACCTTGTAAATAAACAATACATATACACATACACTTATATGCTTACGTTGATACATTATGCATTTGATATTCTTACACTTTGCTACACTGATTACGTTTGATCGCAATTCGATTTGGTTGTAATTATTTAAGTCTCATCCCCATTTGTGAATTTGTACCCCCACTCCCGGATACCATTTGTAATAGCGTAGACTTTAAAATTCCCGCAATTTATCGCTTTCGAATTATGCCATGGTTAGACCTAGGGTTTGTATGTACATAAAATCGAACGCTAGATAACCTAATACAAGACAAATACATGAAATCAATACACAATCACACTTGCACCCCCTAGGGTAATCCCACATGTTGCCTTCCAAAATGGGCCATGCTTGCACGTCGAGTTTCTTTGGCAAAACAAATTCAAATGATCATCAGTCCCTCGATGACGCTTTCGAAAGTCGCCTATCAAAATGATCAAGTCCCTTTAAGCAAATTGCCAAAGACACTTGGCACCATTGCATTCATGGTCCATATGATGACCCACGCCCGTCCCGTTAAACTTCCTAAACGCAAGATTGTCCACCAAATTCAATGGTGGAACAAAATTGTTAAAAAAAGGGTTGAAAACATAAGAGAAAAACCTTTGAGTACAATAGGGGTAGCCAAAACTCTTAGTTACTTGAGATCAACTTGCAAAAACACTTGCCTCCTTTTCAAAAACCACACCTCACAAACACTTTCAAAACAAACTCTCAAAAAACATTTGAAACATCTTTTCGAAAAGATACACACTTTTGTAAAACACTCAAACACGAGTCAATTACATGGGTTGCCGCAACAAGGGCGTCTATTTCAAAAACATTTTCGAAACACACACATACACCACAATTTCAAGCAATCAAAAATTAAGGCAAGTGATCTAAAAAACCAAGTAACTAAGAGCCCATGGATAACCATGGATGAAAAGGGTGCTAATACCTTCCCTTTTCATAATCTACCCCCCGAACCCACGAAACATCTCAAAAAGGTTTTTCCTGTGCTTTTTAACCTTTCCTTTAGGATAAAATAAAAAGTCGGTGGAGACTCTTGCTCAACCGAACAAGTGCGAATACAAACGCAAAACTCAAAGTCAGTTCTCCCACCGTATCACAGAACTGGAGACTCTGCTGGGGACAAATAAAAAGTGGGGTTACCTTAGGGTTTAGATCACCTTTGTTTTCAATTGGTTGCTTTGTTTGCTTTTACATTTATGGGCTTTGCATCGGAGTTTCATAGATCCTAACCCGGATATGGGGAATACCCTTTTAGGTAGCATAATCTGTGAGGGACCTGTCCGGCGTAGACCGACATGGGTGAAGCAGTGGCTACGTTGGTGTGGCACCTTAGTCTGTACCAATATCCCTTGTGTTGCAACGAGGAGAATATGGGTCTTCTAAGGAGTCATCAAACACCAACCGACCTTAGAACCCTAAATTGACCAAACTTGGCCATAGAACAGTAGCAGTATGCTACACTCATTGAGGCTAAACTCTCGCGATGGTTCTGGCCGCAAGAAAAGATTGCGATGCTGGAATTATGACCGATTGAGGGTAGTCAAGGATTTGAGATCCTCTAGAACCCGGTTACTTTTGATAGGACGGGTTTTAACCAACGAAACTAAAAGAGGGTAATACCTAAACTACATGCTGGCCTAAAACCTAAGGGTTGTCTTGTGTGACTCGTGTGCCTTATCATTGTGAATACTTGTGGTGTGTTTCATCATAGCATCATACCATCATACCATTGCATGCATCCTGTATAAGGACTGACCCATTTCAAGGACAAGAGGGTTTCATCTTTGCTCTGTTTTGTAGGACATCATGATGCCCGTGCGTAGGAATACTATCCGGCTCAACTTTGTTCAACCACCAACTTTGCTCAAGGAATTGGTTGGTAGGATTCCAAACACTACTTCCTTTATCAAGAGGCATGGTTCTCTCCTCGGTTTGATCACTTCAAAGTGGGACCAACAACTGATAAGTGTCCTGACCCAGTTTTATGATCCCCTGTATCATTGCTTCACCTTTCAAGACTTCCAGCTGGTCCCTACTCTGGAAGAATTCTCTGACTTGCTTGGTATCCCTGTTTTGGAGCAAACTCCATTCACTGGTTGGGAGAAGACTCTTAGGCCTGAAGAGATTGCTGCAGTCCTGCCCTTGACCAAAGAAGAGGTAATGGCTAACTGGGAAGCTAGAAGTGGAGTTAAGGGCTTTTTGGTTAAGTTTCTGGTTGGCAAAGCTAATGATTTCTGGAATGACTTGGTCTTCAAGGCGTACGAAGACATTCTGGCTCTTTTGATCTATGGTCTGGTGTTGTTTCCAAATCCTGACACCTTTATCAGTGTCTATGCCATAAGGATCTTCATGTCTCGGAATCCTGTACCCACTCTTTTGGGTGATATCCTGCAACAACTCTATACTCGTACTGCCCGAAGACGGGGAACTCCGTGGTGTTGTGCTCCTTTGCTAGTGAGGTGGTTTATTTCGCACCTTCCTAAGTTCGTGCTGAAGAATGAAGAAGGAAAGGGTTGGGCTCATAGGTTAATGTCTCTCACTGATAATGACATCACTTGGACTCTCAGAGGTTTGGATGAGGTAGCTGTTATTGATTGTTGCGGAGAATACCCTAATGTTCCCTTGATCGGCACCCAGGGAGGAATCTCTTATAATCCATGTTTAGCTCTCCGTCAGTTTGGAAGAGCTAGAAGAGCGGGGCCTCATGAGATGTTGGTTCCTCACTTCCATTTTGAATTTCAGGTAGACAGTGACGAACTACGCCATGGATTCATTAAGGCTTGGGGCAGAATTCACAAAGCTGACCCACATGAGTTGGGACCAAAGACTTCTCTACCAATGGAACCCTATTGCAGATGGGTCCGCATCCGTGCTCAGAAGTTAGGTATGCCATATGAAGCTGTCAGACCTGTCATTCTTGAATCTCTTGATGAAGATGGGGTTCCTCCAACTGTCCTCCCTCCTCAGATACCCACTGATGTTGATACACTGAAGAGATCTTGGGCGCAACTAAAGGAAGAACGGGATTTTTTATCGGGAAAAGTTCAACGAACAGGAGCGGAAGATCCAGAAGCTGACTAAGCAATTGGAGGAAGAGCGGACCCTGAATGACTATATCCGCACTGAGAAAAGAAGGCCATGGGAGCACTGATGGGCTTTGGATGTTCTTTTACAACTTTTATTTCCTTTTCAGTATTTTCATTCTTGTAATGCCTAAGGGCCAATTGTTGAACAATTTAAAGTTTGAATCTAATGAAGTGTGTTTCCTTTTTGTCTACAAAGTTGAATCCCGACTATCTTTGAAAACATAAATCATACGCATTTCATTACATCATGTGCATAACAAGTACCCTTCTTCTACAGGTTGCTTAATCTTCTTCGCTGTTTATTTCAGCACTCAATCATCATGTCTTCCGAGCCTACTACTGAGCAAGCTATCAAGGCCCTCCAAGCCCAGAACGCCCAGTTTCAAGAGATGGTCATGAGCTTAGCCCAAGGTCAACAAAAGTTGAAGGCTCTGCTCCTGAAGAAGAAGAAGAAGAGGAGGATTGCATTGTTCAACATTGGACGCAGGTTTGCGAATACACTCCATAACGAGGCTGATCCAGCTACTTCCTCTGCAGAGAAGGACAGTCCCCAAGGGGGAAGGGGCCCTAGTCCTGCAGTCTCCGACAACGAGACGGATTACAATGACGAACAATACCCTCCTGCTGCTGACAGATACAAAGAACTAGAGGACCGTTTAAGTGCCATGGAGATTCAAAAGGTGCCGGGGTTGGATTTCGGAGATTTAGGTTTATCTTCTGGGGTGGTGATCCCACACAAGTTCAAGGCGCCTGCCTTTACAAAGTACGACGGGGCTTCCTGTCCCAAGCTGCATCTCAGATCATATGTAAGGAAGATCCAACCTTACACTGCAGACAAGAACCTTTAGATCCATTTCTTTCAGGATAACCTTTCGGGGTCTCAACTCGAATGGTTCTATCAGTTAGACGGAGCCAGTATCCGAAACTGGGAGGACTTGGTTGCTGCATTTTATAGACAGTATCAATACAATTCTGACCTCGCTCCCACACGTACCCAACTTCAGGGTATGTCGCTGGGAACGGACAAAGGATTCAAGGAATATGCGCAAAAGTGGAGAGACTTGGCTGGCAGGGTGCAGCCTCCTTTGACTGACCGTGAACTTGTTGACATGTTTCTAGGGACCCTGTCTGGTCCATTCTTCAATCATCTGATTGGTAATTCCTCCGCTGGGTTTACAGATTTGATCCTGACTGGTGAAAGGATAGAAGCTGGTATCAAGTCAGGAAAGATACATAAAGGTGCCTCCGCGAGTACTAAGAAGAAGCCTTTCAAGAAGGAAGCTAGTGTGATTTATGGTCCTAGAAGAAAAGTTAAGCTGGAACACCGCCAAGCTGTCAATGCATTGGTCATTTCAAAGCCTGTTGCTGCTCCTCCGCAGTATAATCAACAAAGGGGTGAGAGGCCCAAAAGGCAGTACACTCGGCTTAACATGACCCTGTCTCAGATTTTGCCGCAACTATTGTCAACCAACCTGGTAACTGTCAAAGAAGCTCTGAAGGTGGTGAATACAACTTCTCCAAAATACAACCCCAATTCCCGTTGTGCTTATCACTCTGATAGCCCCGGGCATACTACAGATGATTGCTGGGCCCTAATAAATAAGGTTCAAGACCTTATCGATGCCAAGGAAATACAATTCGAGGCGCCCGAGAGGCCAAATGTTGTGACTGCTCCTATGCCCCAGCATGGAGTAAATGCCGTTGAGGAGGACTTGTATGCTGTTTCGGTGGATGATGTTGCTACCCCTCTATTGACTGTTAAGAGGAACCTGTTGCTAGCCGGTTTATTTCCGGGTTGTAGCAAGGGTTGCCTCCTGTGTGTTGTTACCCCTACCGGTTGTCCGCTGCTAAACTCAGGAATCCAAAGCCTGATGGATAGCAAGGAGATTCTATTCAAGAAGACCGATGTTCCTTTTGTTCCCGCTGAAGAAGTATCTGTCGTCACAATTTTCAACAATCCTACCAAGGCTCCCCCGAGGAAGCCAGTCAAAATCATGTCTGTTGCACCCATTATTATTATTGTTCCGGGGCCCCTCCCCTATGAATCTGACAAGGCTTTCCCATGGCACTATGGGGCAGATGTGTATGTGCTTGGAGTGAAGCAGGAGTTCAACACCGGTACCAGTATCAGTAACATCACTGGTCCCGCCAAAGTTACTCGCAGTGGCTGGCTCTTCTCGCCTGACATTACACCACCAGTTATCCGAAAACCTCTTATCATCACACCCGCAAGTGTGCATGTTTCCCTTCCAAATCAAGTTCCTGTGTCTACCCCTGCCACCGAGTCCTCTGATGCTCGGGGCAAAGGAGTTGCTACCGATTTGCCCTCCCGGAAGGAGGCACCGAAGACGACTGCTGTTGAAGCCTCCCAGCAAGAGATGGAGGAAATTCTTAAGATAATCAGGAAAAGCGATTTCAACGTCGTAGAACAGCTGGGGCATACCCCCTCCAAGATCTCTATGCTATCATTGCTGTTGTGCTCAGAGGCCCATGCCAAGGCCCTGATTTCATTTCTGAAGACGGCCCATGTGCCACAAGAGACATCTGCAGATCAATTCACTGACTGTGTGGCCAATTTGACAGCTGACAATGGTTTGGGTTTCTCGGATGCTGATCTTACCGCCAAGGGAAAGAACCACAATGATGCCCTGCATGTCTCCATAGAATGCAGGGGCACTACTCTTGCACACGTATTGGTGGACACCGGTTCTTCCCTGAATGTATTGCCAAAGAAGGCCTTAGACCGGTTGGATTGTGAGGGCCTGGAATTGAAGCCTAGTAACATCATTGTTAGAGCCTTCGACGGTTCTAAGAGGATGGTGCATGGTGAGGTAGAAATTCCTATTCGTGTGGGTTCCCAAGTCTTTAACTCAACGTTCTATGTGATGGATATTCGTCCATCTTATTCTTGTTTGCTGGGACGACCTTGGATTCATAAAGCGGGGGCTGTGACCTCCACTCTACACCAGAAGCTCAAATACCCCGTCAGAGGGAAGATTGTTACTGTGCAGGGGGAAGAGGAATACATGGTTAGTCATCTGAATTCCTTCCGGTATATTGAGATGGACGGGGAGTTTATTGAAACCCCATTTCAACATTTTGAAGAGGTACCTCCAACATTGGCGTCAGCTGAGGCAGTGATTGAAGAAGACTTTCCTTTGAAGATGGCTTCCTTGAAGGATGCCCAGGCTCTGATTGAGAAAGGTGGGTGCGCAAACTGGGGTCGACTTCCTGACTTCACTCCAAAGACTGACAAGTTTGGGCTGGGCTTCACTGCAGAGGCTCAGAGGGCTGTTCGCAAAGCAAGGATCGGAAAGCCTCTGGTATTCATCACCAACCCGGGAGTGAATGCTATTGAGGACGACGTAGAGGAAGCGAAATTTGACAGCTGGATCTACCCGACAACCGACAATGGACCAAGCAACTGGATGGCAAAATATTTTACACCTATTACTTTTGTCACTCAGTAATGAACTTTTTTGTCTTCTATTTGTAACAAACAATATGTTGAAACTGTTATGGCTCGGTGTCCTACCCGAGGCACCGTGGCTCCATTTGTGAGGGCTTTTGTATGACATTTTCATATATCATTAATCAAAACATTGGACGTTTATTGCATTTCAAATCTTGTGCTCCATTTCTTTCTTTATCATATATTGCAAAACAACTATATTTACACACACTCACTTATACAGGTTCCAATCCACTTTGGATCTCACTGGTAACGACTCTGCTACTGCCAGTTATGACTTCGAAAATACGATCAACTTAGTCGAAGACGAGGGTGAAGATGATTGTGAAGTGCCTGGTGAACTTGCAAGACTGCTACTCCAGGAGGAGAGAGCCATTCAGCCGCATGAAGAGCCAGTGGAAACGGTAAATCTGGGTATTGAGACAGATAGAAAGGAAGTCAAGATTGGTGCTAATCTGGAGCTCAGTGTGAAACAACGATTGATTCAGATGTTGCATGACTACATGGAAATTTTTGCTTGGTCTTATGAAGACATGCCTGGTTTGGATGCCGACATCGTGGTTCACCACCTGCCCACCAAGGAAGACTGCCCTCCGGTTAAACAAAAAGTCTGCCGCATGCGTCCAGAGATGTCCGAAAAAATCAAAGCCGAGGTTATGAAATAATTCGACGCTGGTTTTCTAGCAGTAACTTCTTACCCCCAGTGGGTTGCCAATGTGGTTCCAGTGCCGAAGAAGGATGGTAAGGTCCGAATGTGTGTCGATTACAGGGATTTGAACAGGGCGAGCCCTAAGGATGATTTCCCTCTACCTCACATCGACGTTCTAGTGGACAACACTGCTCAGCACAAGGTATTCTCCTTCATGGATGGATTCTCAGGTTATAATCAGATCAAGATGGCTCTTGAAGACATGGAGAAGACCACTTTTGTTACTCAGTGGGGCACCTTTTACTACAAGGTCATGCCTTTTGGGTTGAAAAATGCTGGGGCAACCTACCAACGTGCCATGGTTGCTCTATTTCATGATATGATCCACCGTGAGATAGAAGTATATGTCGACGACATGATTGCAAGGTCCCAAACTGAGGAGTAACACCTTGACCATCTACAGAAGCTGTTTACCGTCTGAAGTTGTACAAGCTGAGGTTGAACCCGAACAAGTGCACCTTCGGGGTGAGATCTGGAAAATTGATAGGCTTCGTCGTAAGTGACAAAGGTATTCAAGTGGACCCTGTCAAGGTGAAAGCCATACAAGAGATGCCAGTCCCCAAGACAGAGAAAGAAGTCTGAGGCTTTCTAGGACGGTTGGACTATATTGCCCGATTCATCTCACATCTAACTGCTACCTGTGAACCAATCTTCAAGCTGCTGAAGAAAGATCAAGTAGTACGTTGGAACGATGAATGTCAGGCCGCTTTCGACAGAATCAAAGAGTATCTCCAAGAACCACCCATCCTTATGCCACCGGTTGAAGGGAGACCTCTAATCTTATACCTGACAGTACTTGACAGTTCAATGGGGTGTGTGCTGGGGCAGCATGACGAGTCTGGCCGAAAAGAGCACGCCATTTATTACCTTAGCAAAAAGTTTACCGACTGTGAGACCCGATACTCACTGCTCGAGAAAACTTGATGCGCTTTGGTATGGGCTGCTCGCCGGCTGAGACAGTATATGTTGACTCACACTACTCTATTGATTTCAAAAATGGATCCAATAAAGTATATCTTCGAAAAGCCTGCTCTGTCCGGAAGAATAGCAAGATGGCAAATGATCTTGACGGAATATGACATCCAGTACACAACTCAAAAAGCAATCAAAGGAAGTGTATTGGCAGACCATTTGGCACACCAACCTGTGGACGATTACCAGTCGTTGAACTTTGAATTTCCGGACGAAGATATCATGGTAGTAACTGATTGTGAAGTACCTGGACCGGATGAAGGACCTGAGGAAGGATCCCGATGGTCTATGCACTTTGATGGAGCCTCAAACGCTTTGGGTAATGGTATTGGCGCTGTGATCATATCCCCTAAAGGCACTCATACTCCACTCACTGCCCGACTATGTTTTAACTGCACCAACAACATGGCGGAGTATGAGGCATGTATCATGGGTCTTCAAGCTGCAATTGACTTAAGGATCAAGTTTCTGAGTGTATTCGGAGATTCCGCTCTCGTGATCAATCAGGTCAAAGGCGAGTGGGATACGAAACACCCAAATCTTATTCCTTACAAGGAGTATGTGCTGACATTGCTTCCCCACTTCGAAGAGATAACTTTTGTACACTTCCCAAGAGAGGAGAATCAGTTGGTGGACGCGCTGGCTACAATGTCTTCTATGTTCAAAGTCAAGTGGGACAACGAAGCGCCCCGGATCATTATCTGGAAATTGGACGAACCTGCATATTGCTATGATCTTGAGGTCGAAGAGGTAACAGAGAAACCCTGGTATCACGAAGTAAAGAGGTACTTGGCAGCTCAAGAATACTCTGAAGGTGCATCTGTTAATGACAAGAAATTCTTGAGAAGGTTCGCAGGAAAGTTCTTTCTCAGTAATGGCATTCTCTACAAGCGAAACCATGATTCAACTTTACTGCATTGTGTGGATAAGACTGAAGCAGAAAAGATCATGGCAGAATTACATGAAGGTACGTTCGGAACACATTCCAGTGGACATACCATGGCGAAGAAAATCCTTCAGGCGGGGTACTTCTGGTCCACAATGGATGCCGACTGTTATCAGCATTCGCGAACTTGTCATAAATGCGAGATCTATGCGGATAAGGTGCACATTCCTCCGGTACCTCTGAACGTCTTGACAACACCTTGGCCTTTTGCAATGTGGGGCATCGATATGATCGGCGAGATCCGACCTACGGCATCCAACGGGCACCATTTCATCTTGGTAGCAATTGATTACTTCACAAAGTGGGTAGAAGCAGCTTCCTACGCCACTGTAACCAAGAGCGTCGTGGAACGATTCATTCGACACAACCTGATCTGTCGATATGGTGTACCTGAAAGGATCATTACGGACAATGGTACCAATCTTAACAACAAAATGATCACTGAGCTCTGCGAACAATTCAAGATACAACACCACAACTCTTCACCTTACCGACCAAAGATGAATGGGGCTGTAGAAGCAGCAAATAAGAATATTAAGAAGATTGTGCAGAAGATGACAGTGACCTATAAAGATTGGCACGATATGTTACCGTTTGCTCTCCATGGGTACCGTACCTCAGCAAGAACGTCAACAGGGGCAACTCCCTTTTCCTTGGTCTATGGCATGGAGGCAGTCTTGCCTATTGAAGTCCAGATACCCTCTCTCCGGATAATGAAGGATGCAGGCTTGAGCGAAGATGACTAGATCCAGACTCGATTGGATCAATTAAACCTGGTTGACGAAAAGAGACTTACTGCCATCTGTCATGGTCAAACGTATCAGAAACGGATGATCAGGGCATTTACCAAGAAAGTCCGACCACAAGAGTATCAAGTTAGGGACCTGGTAATCAAGCGCATCATTCTTCCTCAAAGTGATCCCAGGGGCAAATTGACCCCTACGTACGAAGGGCCATTTGTGGTTAAACATGTGTTCTCAGGAGGAGCCATGATTCTAACCACCATGGATGGTGACGATCTTCCTCACCCCGCTAATGCAGACATAGTAAAAAGATACTACGCGTGAACTAAGGACCCGCTAGGTTGACACACCTAGGAAAAAATAAGGGCTTCCCGGCAAACCAAAAGGGTTTGGGCAAAAATAAGGGATGAAATGAAAAAAATCTGTACACCCGGCAAGTCGAAAACCTGAAAAGGCGGCTTGGGCAAAAATGGGTATCCCGGTGGACTGAAAACCCGAAAGGGCAGTCCAGGCAAAAGTTAGGGATGAAGCGTAATACTATGTCTCATTAGATCACCTTGCACCCAGAATTCGGCATCAACTATCAGGGCTCAGACTTCGGCATCGATCAATCAGCCTCACCTTCAACTGAGCGGCAAAATGATGAGACGCTTGAAGACATAACGGAGATAGCAGAGTCGTTACCCAGTGGGATTAGTTTTTCACATAGCTGTTTTGTTTCCTTTTCAAAATTGTATAAACTCTATGTTGTTCGGCGGCGTTCTCTTACTAGGACGTCAGCCTCCTGTACATAAACGCCTATTTACAGGCAAATTTCAAAATCAATACAAGTTCTATTTTTCAGACAAATTATCCATTGCTTTTCCTTTTTTGTTTTGTTTTGCAAAGAACGTCCAATGTTCATTTTTGATATATGCATTTGACGTTAAATTGCTAGATCATAAATGTTTACATACGAAACAAAGGATTAATGACAGGTGCATCAGAAACAGGGGCAATTTTGAAGTAACCAAGCGGTCTAGTTGCTTTGTCCGCCAAGCTACCTCAACAAACCCCAGCGGAGTTCATCAAATTCTCCGACATAATTTATCAGCAGAATCCCCAGCGGAGCTCTCATCAAAGCCTCAGCGAACTATCTCTTCCCACGGAGTACTTCCCCTCAGAGTGATCTCCCCAACAAGTGTATGCCCCAACGGAGTCATCTTCCCCTATCGGTTTATCTTGCAACCATAATCCCCAGCGGAAACGAAGAACTCTTCTCTTCAATGTCAGCCCAAGATTTGATTCCCCGACCGGTCATCAAGGATTTATTTTCCTAGATGAAAATACACTCATAGACGTTTCATACATCCTATTTACATATATGACAAAGTACATACAACACTAACTCATTTTGAGCACCATGACATCATGCATCTCATACATCATGACATTGCATACCATTGATATTTTGCCTTTTCAGGAAAAAGATCAATCCAAAAGATGATTACTATCAAATATCACGAATCCAAATTCGATTCCTGTATCTAGCCAGGGCACATCTGTGAGTGATTGATTGTAGATTCGATACCTGTATCTAGCAAGGGTATATCTACATAAAGAGTATGAAGGTTTACCCCTGTATCCAGCCAGGAAAGCCATCTCTGTCAACCTTTTACATTTTCCAGATTCGATTCCTGTATCCAGCCAGGGCACATCTGAAGACAACAATTCCAGATTCGATTCCTGTATCCAGCCAGGGCACATCTGAAGACAACAATTCCAGATTCGATTCCTATATCCAGCCAGGGCACATCTGAAGACAACAATTCCAGATTCGATTCCTGTATCCAGCCAGGGCACATCTGAAGACAACAATTCCAGATTCGATTCCTGTATCCATCCAGGGCACATCTGAAGACAACAATTCCAGATTCGATGCCTGTATCCAGCCAGGGCACATCTGAAGACAACAATTCCAGATTCGATACCTGTATCCAGCCAGGGCATATCTGTAGGAAGGGACTAAAGATCAACACCTGTAAAAAGCCAGGAAACATCTTCCTCTCTCAAAGTATGCAAGTTCTCGCTAAGGAATCTCTTACGCGATCAACACTTCCAAATGGCATCTATAAGCCCATTCTCGACAAGGTTCTGTCACGCTTCCAGATGGCATCTATAAGCCCATCCTCCTATCCATCCTATCTCCAAATGGCATCTATAAGCCCATTCCCGCCGTCACATTGCTAATACTCCAGCATGCGAGTGCAAATTTCCGGGCACTCTAGTGTCCAATCTCCTTTTACCCTCGAGTCGTGAAAGGCAAACTTGCCATTCTAAATCTTCAGGTCCAAGAAGATTGAACATGGGCAACTGTTGTACCCCAAAATTTGCCCTCGCATTTTTCCTCAAGAAATCACAGCTTTAGGCGTTTCCTGATTTTTCAAACTGGCTCAAGAATCAGTCAAACAAACGTTTCTCGTCAGTCAGACAGAATTAGGGTTTTCATTGGTTTTTCATGGCTCTAGAACAGTTCATACAGTTTGCTTAGGGTTTTGGTTGATTTTGGCTCAACTTTGATCAGGCGAACGTTTCTTTGGCATTTAACCAGGAATTAGGGTTTTTTATGCACGGTTCTTCAGAAAGATTTAATTCTACGGTGTTTGTCAAGCTATTCTGAAATGTGGATTGAAACATTTGGTTTAAACTCGCAGGGTTTGACTAAATCAATGAAAAGAGACACTGGGATTGAATTTGCGTTTGCTGGATTTAATCAGTGAAAAGGGGCAGATGGACGTTTTGTTTAATTAACTGTCGCTTGGTTTGAAATTATGCGTTGCTTTGGATAATTGGAGCGCCAGGTTTATCATAAAATCATATTGTCTATTTAATTGTTTATTATTCTGAGTTTAAATGATTGAAATTTATTTTCAATTATTATAACTTAAAGAGTTATAAATAATAAAGTAAACAATTGAAGAAAAGAAAAGAATTAATTGGATGAAAGGAATTTTTATTTCATTTTTAAATATTTGTTACAATTGTTATTTAAATACGAGTATTCATTTACAAAGTATTTATAATAATGATATTACATTTATTCAAATTTAAATAAAAAAAACTATCCTAATATTCTTCTAAGTCTTCAAATTCTTCATCCTCCATCTTTTGCTATTCCTCTCCATTTAATTTTTATCTGCAAAGGAAAGAAAAAGAAGTCAGAAGCAGATAAATAGTTAAAGCAGACAGATAAAAAAGTTTCATCATTAAAAACAAACGGCCGGAATCAGTTTTACCCTCTTTGTAAATCACGGGATTTCTCCCGGTTCACAAAGAAGGATGGAATGCTTGCAACTAAAAATGAATGCACAAGTTAAAAATTGCACAATTCAAAGTTTGTCAAAAAACTGTACAGTTCAAAGCAAGACAGCATATGCAGGTCAAAGTCACAATTTCAAAACTAAATCCAAAGTCAACAAGCTGCCAAAAGATATCTCAAGATATCAAAATACCCAAGATGCCAAAACTGTAACAAAGATGCAGGAGAGCTGAAGAAGGAAAGTATGCAGGACTAAGCTACTTATGCAAGCAAACTAATTCTAATTTCATCATTTCCAGGCCAATTTGCTTTTTCAGAATTAATACATGTTAAGCAATATAATATGCTTAAGTATTGGAGAGAGAGAAAAAGAGAGAAAGAATGGGCTTACAGGTTTAGGCATGAGACAATATACATAAAAACTGCAATGAAACAGTAAGACAGAAGGCATAAATATGAAGAAATTGGAATGCAAACAAAACTGTCAATAAAAAGTAACAGAATAATTTTTCCACATTAAAACCTTGCAAGCTTGCCCATCAGTTTGACCAAGGAAAAGATATCAAAAATCAAAAGCATTCAAAAGGCCTCGCGCCCAAGAGCCTATCACACAGTTCAACACAAGCCCAAACACAAAACCTGATTTAAACCTCCAACAACACAAACTGTCAAGGCTTAAGAACCAAAAACAGCCAAGACTATCATCAAGCCCTTAGCCTCAACAACCTGTAGCATAAGCCTGAAACCTGCAAGCTTAAACCAGCATAAGCCTGAAACCAACAAGCTTAAACCTGTCAAAACCATTAACAAACCTTAACCTGTCAACCCCTGCTTAAAACAAAAACCTTGTGGCCTAAAAGCAAAAACCTGCAAGATCACCAAGGCCATAACCAAAATCATACAGCACCAAACAATCTAAACCAGTAAAGCCCTAGACCATCATTAACCATCAAAGAACCTGTTTAAACATTCAAGCAAAACCTTCATCTGTCAAGCCACCAAACCCTCAGAACTCAAGGAGTTCATCATAGGGATATTCACCAACCAACAATCCAAACCAGTAAAGCCATAAACCTTCATTCCAAGACAACCCAAACTATCCCAAACCACACAAAACATAAGCTGTCACCAACTCAGAAAGCAAGCACAGTATCAAACATCACAAGGGCCCTCAGAAAACTTCATCATTGGGCAAAGACTCAGCATACAAGGCATCAAGAATACAAGAAGGGCGAACAGAAGAAGAGGAGATAAAGAAGTGTACAGAAGCAAGAGGGCGGGCATTAAGCTAGGCAACAAGCAAGCAAGAAAAAGAAAGAAAGTTCTCAGGCATTATCATCATCAAACTTAAAGACAAAGTACGAAATACTCGGGATCCAAGCAAGCTAAAGGCATCACGCGTCCCCTCACTGTCTTGGCCGCCACAACACCTCCTAACCCTTTCCTCCTCCCTCTCCAAGAGGTAGTGCAATTTTCTTCCTTTCCTTTTCATGCCTCAGCAGAAACACGATAATAAGCATTAGAATACGAAATCATAACATGCAAAACGAAAACCTTAAGCAAGATTGAAACACGAATTTACCTGTTAACTGTTGCTTGGATGCTCCATGGAGGGAAGAGGAAAGATGGTGGTACCGGTGGCCAGAAGGAGAAAGAAGCTCAGAGATGAAAACGCGAGGAATACGAAGTGAAGACGAAGAAGAAGGGCGCCGCGCCTCTGTGTTGCAAACCCTAGCCGTTTCCCTAATGAAAAAAAACTTGCAACCCTAAACAAATTGTTGTCCAAAACCTGGGACTTGCCCCTTTCTAACCCGCCTTAAGCCCATTAAACGCATACACCCCCCTCAATCCTAACACATGCCTATTCTGACTGGGCCATCCAAAACCTCTAAAGCCCATTTACTTTTTTTTCTTCTCATTCAAACTAAAGCTTTTATTTTATTCTTCTTTTATATAACTTAACCAATTTCTCATATAAAGAAAATATATTACTAATACTTTTTTTATTATACTAAATACATAAAAAATAGTTTTTAAGTTGAATATCCTTTTTTAAATAAAAAAAAACTTTGTACATAAACCAAAAAATGTATAAATGATAATTTTCTCTAAAAAAGGCTTAAAACATTTTCTTTTTCTTTTCTTAAAAATCTTTTCTTTGTACATAAAGATATTAATTAAAATACATCAATTTTAATACATAAGAAAAATAGAATTTAAAACTTCTTTCTTTTAATTGAAACTCTTGTAAACACATAAGAAATATTTTTTTAATATAAGACATTAATATATTAGAATTTGAACATTTTTTAAAATATTTTTCTTTGTACATATTAACAAAAGATAATAATACTTGACAAATAAAATACTTGATAATTCATTAAGTTAAACATTTCTCACCTTGTAAATAAACAATACATATACACATACACTTATATGCTTACGTTGATACATTATGCATTTGATATTCTTACACTTTGCTACACTGATTACGTTTGATCGCAATTCGATTTGGTTGTAATTATTTAAGTATCATCCCCATTTGTGAATTTGTACCCCCACTCCCGGATACCATTTGTAATAGCGTAGACTTTAAAATTCTCGCAATTTATCGCTTTCGAATTATACCATGGTTAGACCTAGGGTTTGTATGTACATAAACTTGAACGCTAGATAACCTAATACAAGACAAATACATGAAATCAATACACAATCACACTTGCACCCCCTAGGTTAATCCCACATGTTGCCTTCCAAAATGGGCCATGCTTGCACGTCGAGTTTCTTTGGCAAAACAAATTCAAATGATCATCAGTCCCTCGATGACGCTTTCGAAAGTCGCCTATCAAAATGATCAAGTCCCTTTAAGCAAATTGCCAAAGACACTTGGCACCATTGCATTCATGGTCCATACGATGACCCGCGCCCGTCCCGTTAAACTTCCTAAACGCAAGATTGTCCACCAAATTCAATGGTGGAACAAAATTGTTAAAAAAAGGGTTGAAAACATAAGAGAAAAACCTTTGAGTACAATAGGGGTAGACAAAACTCTTAGTTACTTGAGATCAACTTGCAAAAACACTTGCCTCCTTTTCAAAAACCACACCTCACAAACACTTTCAAAACAAACTATCAAAAAACATTTGAAACATCTTTTCGAAAAGATACACACTTTTGTAAAACACTCAAACACGAGTCAATTACATGGGTTGCCGCAACAAAGGCGTCTACTTCAAAAACATTTTCGAAACACACACATACACCATAATTTCAAGCAATCAAAAATCAAGGCAAGTGATCTAAAAAACCAAGTAACTAAGAGCCCATGGATAACCATGGATGAAAAGGGTGCTAATACCTTCCCTTTTCATAATCTACCCCCCGAACCCACGAAACATCTCAAAAAGGTTTTTCCTATGCTTTTTAACCTTTCCTTTAGGATAAAATAAAAGTCGGTGGCGACTCTTGCTCAACCGAACAAGTGCGAATACAAACGCAAAACTCAAAGTCAGTTCTCCCACCGTATCACACTTGGTATGAGAAATCTTAGAGGTCCAACATGAAGTATGAAAGTCACATTGAGCATTTAAAGTCAAAAAACACTTATGCAAACTCAAACCCTAATTTCAGGTCAACAGTGCAAGGAGATGTCTTGAGCAGAGCAAACCCTAACTTGGTCTTGAGTTCAAAGAGTCTTGTGAGGGGAAATCTTGATAAAATGAGAGGGAAAATTTTAGGGTACAATAGCTTCCCATGTTTAATCTTCTTGAACCTGAAGAGTTATATTGGTGAGTTTTCCTTTCGTGACTCGAAGGTAAAAGAGGATTGGACACTAGAGTGCTCGTAAATTTGCACTCGTCAAAATATGGTTGAGAGAATGGGCTTAAAGATGCCATTTGGAAGTGTGAATCTTGTTGGAGATGGGCTTAAAGATGCCATCCAAGAATGTTTGTTGAAAATCAGGAGAATGAGCGCCAGAATGGTATCCGTGTCTGGAACGTAACTGAGTTGGGGATCCGAATAAGCAATAGAATAGCATCCGTGTTTTGGAGCATCCCTGAGCTATTTTCTGAACTTTGAATCTGAATAAGCAATAGAATAGCATCCGTGTCTGGAGCATCCCTGAGCTATTTTCTGAACATTGAATCTGAATAAGCAATAGAATAGCATCGTGTCTGGAGCATCCCTGAGCTGTTTTCTGAACTTTTGAATCTGAATAAGCAATAGAATAACATCCGTGTCTGGAGCATCCCTGGGCTGTTTTCTGAGATTTACATCTGAATAAGCGATAGAATAGCATATGTGTCTAGAGTATCTCTAAGCTATTTTTTGAGCTTTGAATCTGAATAAGCAATAGAATAGCATTCGTGTCTGGAGCATCCCTGAGCTGTTTTCTGAACTTTGAATCTGAATAAGCAATAGAATGGCATCCGTGTCTGGAGCATCCCTGAGCTTTTTTCTGAGCTTTACATCTTAATAAGCGATAGAATAGCATCCGTGTCTGGAGCATCTCTAAGCTGTTTTCTGAGCTTTACATCTGAATAAGCAATAGAATAGCATCCGTGTCTGGAGCATCTCTAAGCTGTTTTCATGATTGTATATTGGTAGCTTATTAATCTTATCCTGAAAAGGGTAAAATGTTAGCTGAAACACAAAGTTATGTTGCATGAAATGTATGATGCAATATATGTGTTTTATCAATGTTTATGACATATGATTGTAATGTATGCGCATGTAAGTTGATTAGCTGAGGAAAATAAATCCTTGATAGTTGGAGATGATAAAATCTTTGATTGCTGCCGGGGAAAATAAATACATGACCGATGCTGGAGATTTAAGATCTTTGATAACTCGCGGGGATTATCAAAAACTTTGACAACTTCTGTTGGGATGTGAGAATCCTTCACGACTTTCCTGGGGATGTAGGGATCCTTCAAGTCTTTGGAATATGATAAACATTCTGTTGTGAGAATAAATGCCAAGTGTTGTTTAAGAAACCTGTTTGGGGAGTCCTAAGAACTTTGATGACTATGGCTAGAGATTACACAATGGGAATCCTTACTCGGCTGGGGAATAGGGAAAACTCTGGCGATCTCTACCGAGGATCAAACAAAGGAAAACCTTGATCTGCTGGAGAATAAGGAAGACTCTGATGGCTTCTGCGGGGAACTGAGAATGAGAATCTTCGATCTACTAGGGGATTAAAAATTCTGACAAATTCATGCTGAGAGTAAAGAAGGCTCTGGAAACTTCACTGGGGAATCAAGAATAACAATCTTCAATCTGTTGGGGAGTGAAAAACTCTGTGGGGAGTAGCTATGCTGCTGGAGAGTAAGCTATCCTGCTGGAGGGTAAGTTCAGGACCCTGGGGGAAAAGCTTATTCCTGTTTGGAAAAAATTCAGGAGTTTGGGTTGTATGCCAATCTACTGGGGAATTATCCTAGGTTGGGGATAAGACAAAAGTTAACTGTTATCTGGTTGATTCTCAGACTTTAAGATAACTTGTTGGGGAATCTGGAGAAACTGAATGGTTTCCACTGTAGATTGATAGTTGGAAATTGACTCTGTTGGGGAAGAAGGTTTCCTCTTCGCTGAGGGTCTGTAGTTTAATGTTTTGCTCCGCTGGGGACTGGGAGTTTAAAAACCTAACTCTGGTGTGGATTTTGAAATTTGACTCCGCTGGGGATATGTATTTCAAGGTTTTAGCTCCACTGGGGGATCCAGATGATATGCTGCAGGGGATTTCTCCTGGAATAGCCTAAGGACGTCTTCCTATACTTTCAACCTATCAGTAATTATTCTTTCCCATTTCGTTTATTTGTAAACATGTGATTATATTCAAATGCACATGCTCATTAAATAAATCATTGGACGTTTTCATATAAAACACAAGTGTAAAAAGAAAGAAAGGGCAAATAGTTTTCTGCACTTTGAAGTATCCTTGTATTAACTTTGTGTGAGTATTTTGTACAAAGGAGACAGACATCCTAGTAAGAGAACGTTGTCATAAAATTGAGAAAAATTTATACAAAGAAAGATGGATATGTGTAAAAAATTCTATGGGGTTCCCATTCTGCTATAGCCTTCGTAACTCTGGATATCTTGTCCATTCGTTGCTTCGCCCAAAGATGGTTGAATCGATCAGAAGCCTGGAGCTTGTTTGTGAAGAGATTGTCCTTAAAGTGATTCGACGAGACATAGTCATGCGCTTTAATTCCATAACTTTTGCCTAAACCGCCCTTTCGGGTTTTCGATCCACCAGGAAACCCTTTTTTGCCCAAGTCGCCCTTTCGGGTTTTCAACTTGTCGGGTGTACATATTTTTTTGTTTATCCCTAACTTTTTCCTGAACCGCCCTTTCGGGTTTTTGATTCACCGGGATGCCCATTTTTGCCCAAGTATCCCTTTCGGGTTTTCAACTTGCCGGTTCATTTATGCGTAGTATCTTTTGACTATGTCTGCATTCGCAGGGTGCGGTAAGTCGTCGCCGTCTATGGTAGTCAGGATCATTGCCCCACCAGAAAAGATGTTTTGATCACACATGGTCCTTTGTAGGTAGGAGTCCATTTGCCCCTGGGATCAATTTGCGGCAAGATGATTCGCTTGATTACAAGATCTCCGACTTGATATACCTGGCACCTGACTTTCTTGTTGAAATCCTTGACCATTCGTTTTTGATACGCCTGACCATGGAAAACAACAGTAAATCGCTTCTCATCAATCAAGTTAAGTTGATCAAGCCGGGTTTGAATCCAATCGTCTTCACTCAAACCAGCATCTTTCATGATTCTCAAGGAGGGAATCTAAACCTCGATAGGTAAAACAGCTTCGATGTCGTATACCAAAGAATAGGGTGTTGCCCCAGTTGATGTACGTGCCGTGGTACGGTACCCGTGCAGAGCAAACTGTAACATCTCATACCAGTCCTTGTAGGTGACTGTCATCTTTTGAATGATCTTCTTGATATTTTTGTTCGCAACTTCGACAACACCGTTCATCTTTGGCCGATAGGGAGATGAATTATGATGTTGAATCTGGAACTGCTCGCACAAGGCGGTGATCATAGTATTGTTAAGGTTTGTACCGTTGTCCGTGATGATCCTGTTGGGGATACCATACCGGTAAATGAGGTTCTGCTTGATGAAGCGGGCAACCACATTCTTTGTAACGGAGGCGAAGGAAGCTGCTTCGACCCACTTGGTAAAGTAATTAATGGCCACCAGAATGAAGCGGTGTCCATTGGATGTTGTAGGCTTGATCTCTCCAATCTTTTCGATTCCCCACATAGCGAATGGCCAAGGAGCTGTTAAGACATTGAGAGGAACTGGAGGTATGTGTACCTTGTCCGCATAGATTTGACATTTGTGACAAATACGGGAATGTTGATGGCAGTCAGCTTCCATGGTAGACCAGTAATTGCCTGCCCGTAGAATCTTCTTAGCCATCGTATGATCGTTCGAATGGGTGCCAAAGGTACCATTGTGCAGTTCAGTCATAATCTGTTCAGCTTCCACCTTGCCCATACAACAGAGCAGGATGCAATCATGATTGCGCTTGTATAGGATACCATTGCTCAGGAAGAAATTGGCAGAGAATCTCCTCAAGAACTTTTTGTCATTGACTGAAGCTCCTTCAGGGTATTCTCGCGTCTCGAGATACCTTTTGACTTTATGAAACCAAGGTCGGTCCACTACTTCTTCGGTATTAATCTCATGACAATGTGCAGGTTCGTCCATCCGCTCGACGGTGATTTGGGGAGCCTCATTATCCCAATTAAGTTTAAACATGGATGGCATTATAGCTAGCGCATCTTCTAGCTGGTTCTCTTCTCGCGGGAAGTGCTCGAAGGTAATCTGCTCGAAATGAGGCAGCAATGTCAATACATGTTCTTTGTAATGGATGAAGTTGGGATGCCTAGTGTCCCACTCTCCTTTGATTTGACTGATGACCAAAGTTGAGTCCCCAAACACAATCAAAGATTTGATTCCCAAGTCTATTGAAGCCTTAAGACCAAAGATACAAGCTTCATACTCGGCCATGTTGTTGGTGCAGTTAAAGCAAAGTCTAGCGGTGAAAAGTGTACAGCAACCTTGTGGAGAGATGAGTACCGCGCCGATACCGTTGCCAAGTGCATTGGAGGCACCATCAAAGTACAGGTTCCATCGGGATCCTTGTTCAGGTCCTTCATATGGTCTGAAGTCTTCAATGTTGTCCAAAGTCATAATGTCTTCGTCGGGGAAGTCGAACCTCATGGATTGGTAATCTTCGACAGCTTGATGAGCCAGATGGTCAGCTAGTACACTCCCCTTTCTAGCTTTTTGGGTCGTGTACTGGATATCGTACTCAGTAAGGATCATTTTCCATCTAGCTATTCTTCCAGATAAAGCAGGCTTCTCGAAGATGTACTTGATCGGATCCATCTTAGAAATCAGTAGAGTGGTATGAGTCAACATATACTGCCTTAGCCGGCGAGCAGTCCATACCAAAGCGCAACAATTTTTCTTGAGCAATGAGTATCGGGTCTCACAGTCGGTAAACTTTTTGCTAAGGTAATAAATGGCATGCTATTTTCGGACAGACTCGTCATGTTGGCCCAGTACGCACCTCATTGAATTATCTAAAACAGTCAGGTACATGATTAGTGGTCTTCCTTCGATGGGAGGCATCAAGATAGGAGGTTCTAGCAAATACTCCTTGATTTTGTCAAAAGAAATTTGACAGTCATCATTCTATTTAACCACCTGATCTTTCTTCAACAGCTTGAAGATTGGTTCACATGTAGATGTTAGGTGAGAAATGAACCTTGTAATGTAGTTTAGGCGTCCCAAGAAACCTATGACCTCTTTCTCAGTGCGAGGGGCAAGCATTTCTTGTATAGCTTTGACTTTGGCAGGATCAACCTTGATGCCTTTGTTGCTGACTATGAAACCCAAGAGTTTACCGGACCTGACTCCGAAAGTGAACTTGTTAGGGTTTAATCTGAGCTTGTACTCTTTCAACCTGACAAACAGCTTTTGCAGATGGTCGAGGTGTTCTTCTTCTGTTTGTGAACGGGCTATCATGTCGTCTACATAGACTTCAATTTCATGATGTATCATGTCATGAAACAAAGCCACCATGGCGCGCTGATAGGTTGCCCCGACATTCTTCAGTCCGAATGGCATCACTTTATAGCAGAACGTACCCCATTGTGTAACAAAAGTAGTTTTCTTTATGTCTTCAGGGGCCATTTTGATCTGGTTGTACCCTGAAAATCCATCCATGAAAGAAAATACTTTGTGCTGAGTTGTATTGTCAACCAAGATGTCAATGTGCGGAAGTGGAAAATCATCTTTAGGGCTAGCCCTGTTTAAGTCTCTGTAATCCACGTACATTCTCACTTTTCCGTCCTTCTTAGGCACGGGCACAATGTTAGCAACCCATTGTGGATAGGATGTAACAGCAAGAAACCCAGCATTGAACTGCTTCATAACTTCGGCTTTGATCTTTTCAGACATATCGGGCCTCATCCGGAGGACTTTCTATTTAATTGGTGGACAGTCCTCTCTTGTAGGGAGACGGTGAACCACAATATCTGTATCGAGTCCCGGCATGTCTTCATAAGACCAGGCAAAGATCTCAACATATTCATTCAACAACTGAACTAAGGGCTCTTTGACACTTGGCTCTAGGTTGGCACCCACTCTGACTTCTTTTCTGTCTTCATCAGTACCCAAGTTGATAGTCTCTAATAGCTCCTCATGAGGTAGAATAACCTTTTCTTCCTGTTGTAGAAGTCTAGCCAATTCTCCCGGCACCTCACAGTCTTCATCACCTTCGTATTCGACATGATTGACCAGATCTTCAAAGTCACTGAAGGCCATAGCAGAATTGTTACCCATGGAATCCAGAATGGAAGGGTACCTTCATTTTTGAGTGTGGGTGTGTGTAAGGGATAGCCATCTTTAAACAAATAAAATGTAAAAAGAAATAAAATGAACACAAAAGTTTATATATGAAAACGTCCATGATTCATTAAAATGGTATATGAAGATGAAAAATCAAACCCTTACAAATGGACCTATGTGCCTCGGGTAAGGCACAAGGAAAAAAGTGTACGAATTATTTAAGAATTATTACAGACCAACAGAAATGTTCGAAAGATAAATTACTGATTTATGAAAGTAATGGGAACAAAGTCCTTTTCCTCCCAGTTGCATAGTCCTCCTTCAACGGTAGGGAAAATCCAGTCTTCAAAGTTGCTCTCCTCTTCACCATCTTCTAAAGCATTGACTCCATGATGGGTGATCTTCACTAGTGGTCCTCTAGCCTGGGAGAGGCGTACATCCTTTTAAGCAGAAGCAGTGAAACCCAAGCCGAATTTATCAGATTTGAAAGGAAAGTCCGGTAGCTGACCCCATATTGTGCTTCCTCCTTCTTCAATCACAGCCTTCGCATCTTTGAGGGATGACATCCGAGGCACAGGTTTGGTAACCAAAGGTACAGAAGACACTGTCTTGGTTGTTGCAACTTCAGGAGAAACCTCTTCAAAGTGCTGAAAGGGGGTCTCGATGAATTCACCATCCAATTCAACATAGCGGAATGAATTTAGATGGCTTATCATATACTCCTCTTCATCATGAACTGTTATAATTTTCCCCTGGACTGGGTATTTGAGCATTTGGTGCAGAGAAGAAGTGACGGCCCCAGCATTGTGGATCCAGGGTCTTCCCAACAAGCAAGAATAGGAGGGACGGATGTCCATCACATAAAATGTGGAGTTGAAAGTTTCAGTTCCCACTTTAATCGGGATGACCACCTCCCCGTAGACCATCCTTTTAGAACCATCAAAGGCTCTGACAATGATATTGATGGGCTTCACGGTTAGGCCTTCACATTCCAATCTGTCCAATGCTTTCTTCGACAAGACATTTAAAGACGACCCAGTATCAACCAAGACGTGAGCTAGAGTAGTCCCTCTACATTCCACCGAGACATGCAGAGCATCATTATGCTTTCTCCCTTTAGATGTTAAATCAGCATCGGAGAACCCAAGACCATTGTCTGCTGTTAAGCTAGCTACAAATTCCTGGAACTGGTCCGCGGAGGTCTCCTGAGGCACGTGGGTCGTCTTCAAGAATCTGATCAAAGCTTTGGCATGAGCTTCGGAACAGAGCAACAAGGCCAGCATAGAGATTTTTTAGGGGGTTTTCCCCAGCTGTTCCACAACATCATAGTCGCTTTTCTTAATTATTTTCAAAATTTCCTCCATTTCTTTTTGAGTGATCTCAAGGATGACCAAAGGCTGAGCCCTCGTCCTGACGGGCGCTTCTTGGATCCCCTTCCCTTTATCAGCAGCAACAGCAAAGGGTACAACCACGAGAGTCACAACTTCTTCAATAACTAGAGTTCTCGCAGATATGTTGACCGACACAGGAGTAACCTTAGGAGCATTTGAGGGTCCGAAGACTGCCCTTGGTGGAGCAATCTCCAGAGAGAAAATTCTTCCGTTGCGGGTGATTTTACTTGTTCCAGCAATATTTCCAATGTTAGGAGTCTCTTCATCAGAACTTTATTCAGCGGGTTCAATCTGTTTAATACCGTGGTAGAAGATCTCTCCCCCATAGTTCCACGGTATTGATTTGTTGGACTTGTACGGGATAGGCCCCGACATAGTTATCTTCAGAGGTACAGTCTTCGGATCAGATGTAATCTTAACAGGTCTTTTGGAGACCTTGGAAAGATTGGCGAATATGGTAATTATAGCGACATCATTGACAGGAGTCAGTGTAATATGAGTCTTTTCAAAAAGGATTTCTTGATTATCCATTAAGCGTTGGATGCCTAATTTCAACAACGGACAGTTGGTTGGTAAGGATGAACAAAGGCAGCAATCTTTTTCACATCCTGGGAAAATCCCAACCTTCAACAAATTCAGCTTGATTATCGATAACAGAGTCATCAAATCATCAACAGTAGAAACAAAAAGATCTTCTTCAATAGCATGGCCATTGTGGCCATGATTTAGCATTGGGGCAGAGATCACATTCGGCTTTTCAGGGGCGTCAAATTCCACTTCCTTAGCGTCTATTAAATCTTGAATCTTATTTTTGAGGGTCTAACAATTGTTGGTGTCATGCCCCAGGCTGTCTGAATGATAAGCACACTTGGCATTAGGATGGTAGTGTGGTGATGAAGTGTTAGGGTTTTTAGGGGCCTCCCTCAAACTGGCAAGGTTTAACTTCAAGAGATGGGGTAGAACATGAGCGGGAGTCATGTTTATCCGGGTATACTGCCATGCAGGCCTTTACACCCTTTGCTGGTTGGTTCTAGGTTGATTGTTTCTGGGATGATCAGCTGCAGACTTCTGAATCATTACGGCCCCCACCGCTGGCCGGCGCTCAACTCTTCCTTGACCTCTTTGGGAGTAGACAGCTGAGACTTCCTTCTTTGCTGAAAAGGTCTTTTTGATGGCAGCGGAAGCAGATGCATCCTTTTGAATTTTACCACTCTTGATTCCAGCTTCAACTCTTTCACCAGTTAGAATTAACTCGGTGAACCCCGTAGACGAACTTCCAATCAGGTGATTGAAGAATGGACCTGACAGAGTCCCCAAGAACATATCAATTAGCTCCCTCTCAGATAGAGGTGGTTGCACTCGTCCCGCCAAGTCTCTCCATTTCTGGGCATACTCCTTAAAGCCTTTATTTGAGACCATGCCCATACTCTGTGATTGAGTACGGGTAGGTGCTAAGTCCACATTATATTGATATTGTCTATAGAAGGCAGCAGCCAAATCCTCCCAATTATGTACATCAGACCTCTCAAGCTGGTAGAACCAATCCAATTGCGTCCCCGACAAACTATCCTGAAAAAAGTGGACCCACTGGTCCTTGTCAGAAGAATGAGGTTGGATTTTTTTGACGTAAGACCGTAGGTGCATCTTTGGGCAAGACAACCCATCGTACTTAGAAAAAAGAGGCACTTTAAACTTGGGGGGAATGACAATCCCAGAAACCAAACCCAACTCTTCAAAATCCAGCCTAGGCACCCTCTATACCTCCATGGCTGCCAGACGCTCTTCTAGATTCTTGTACTTTTCATTTGTAGGAGGGTACTGTTGTTCAGAATAGTCTTCATCCTCCTCCTCTTCTTCTTCCTCAGACTCAGATAGTACTGCAGCTCCTTTCCCTTTTCCTACTCCTTCATCAGATGTTGAGGGGAAATCCAGGACCCTTCTAGTTTGACCTTCAAATCTTTTACCCAAGGTAGCCACACCAACTCTCTTCTTTTTCTTTTTCTCTTTTTCCCTTTCCTTCTCTAACAGAGCTATAAGATCCTCCTGACCCTTTTCCAAGGTCATGAGTAGTTGTTGGAACTGTGAATTCTGCGCTTGCAAATATTTGACCGTCTGCTCAATATCCATCTTGCTAAAATAAACAGCAGTGAGATAAGGAAACCTGGTGTGAAGACCTGTTTATGCATATGATGAATGAAATGTATTCATTTAATGCATTCAAGGATTCAGAAATTCGAATTTGTTTTAGAAAAAAAGGAACAAACGTCATATTAATAAGATAGAATTTATTAGTACATAAATGCCCCATGGTCAAAATAAATACAAAATTCTAATGTAAAAAGACGTTGCGCATCCTTTTTGGTGCAATGTAGGTGTTGAGAGTCTGCTCTTCATGAAGTTGACGAGTAAGTTCTAAAACCTTCTTCACACTGACGTAGAATTAGGCTTCAAACATATCGTGCTCTCCCTTGAGCTGTATCTAACTCCTTTGTAAATCTTCCAATGATGTTGACATGTCAGGATGTAGGAGGGTGTATGGAACCTCTCCTTCCATAACAGGCTCTTTGATCATAGGGAGAATGTAGGGGTAAGGCATCATAAGACTTTGGGTGCGGGTTCGTACCCACTTGAGGTAAGGCTCAAAGGGGATGGAATTCTTGTGTCCCAATGTCTTACTGTCTACCTTGTTGGGCATCCTCCAAGCTCGGATAAACCTTTGTCGAAGTCCTTGAGCATCGTTGTCGAAGTCAAAAACCAAGTCTGGAATCAGCATGTCATGAGGGCCATCCCTTCGGGCATACCCAAACTGTCTCAGAGCCAAACAGGGGTTGTAGGTAATGCCTCCCCTAATTCCAAGTAGATGGACATTAGGGAATTCCCCACAACGATCAATGATGATAACATTTTCTCTGGATCGAGAACACCAATGAACATCTGAATGTGTAAGAGTCATCAATTGTTATGACCACCTCAAGCCTTGCTCATTCTTCAAGACTGATTGGGGAAGGTGAGAAATAAACCACCTTGCTAGAAGAGGAGTACAACACATGAGAACACCTCTTTTCCTCATTGTTCGAGTGTGAAATGAGTGGAGGATATCCCCAAGCAATGTAGGCACCGGGTTGCGAGCCATGAATATTTTGATAGCATTGACATCTATAAGCTGGTCAAGGTTTGGGAACAAGACCAACCAATAGATGAGAAGTGCTACAATCTCCTTAAAAGCTTGTAGATCTAGAGAATTCCAACAGTCTTGTGCCTTCTCAAACATAAACTTTGCCAAGAAACCCTTGACACCACTTCTGGTTTCCCAATGACCTATGATATCAGATGGTTGCAAGTGTAAGGCTTGAGCAACATCTTCAGGCTTTGGATCTCTTTCCGTACCGTTGTAGGGTAGTTGATGGAGAATAGGAATCCTCAGGAGTTGAGAAAATTCCTCCAAAGTAGGCACTAACTGGTAATCAGGAAATGTGAAGCAGTGGTGTAGGGGGTCAAAGAACTGGAAGAGAACTTTCACCATGTCTTCTTCAATGTTGGAGTTGACCAAGTTGAGAAGTCGACCATGTCTTTTAGTAAATGGAGAATACTCTGGAATCTTGGAAGTAAGCTCCTTGAGTTGAGGAGGAATTCTCACAAGGTTGACTTGGATTGTTTTCCTACGAAGTAATTCCATAACCTACAAAACAGGAACAAAGATGAAGATCCAAACCCTTGAAATGGTTAGTGGATGTGTGATCGGTGGATCTGGAACTGACTGTTTAACGCTGGTTCGCGAAATGTCGCGGAAGCAAGAGTCGCCACCGTCTTTTATTTTCTCCAACATGGAAAGGACAAAAGCACAGCAAAATTCCTTATGAGATAGTTTCTCGGTTCGGGAGGTAGATTTATAGAAAGGGAAGGTGTTAGCACCCTTTCTATCCATGGTTATCCATGGGCTCTTAGATACTTGCTCATTGTGTTTTCAAAAGTGTTTTCTTTTCAATTGTGAGTGAGTTTGAAAAAGTTTCGTTTTAAAGATTTCAGATCGACTCTTGTATCAGTCCTCAAGAGTGTTTGAAAAATTGTTTTGAAAGATTTTTGAAAGTATCGGTGTGAAAATAATTTGATTTGTTTTTGAATAGAGCGAGTATCTACGAGTCATCTACCTACCCTAAGGAATTAGGCTGTGTAAATGTCCTTAAGATAGTGCCATCCCACCATTGAGAGGTAGGTAGCACCACCGTTGGAGGTGTTCGGGTCAATTCGATTGTTAGGGACAGTGTGGTCACCAGAGCAACAGTAGGACACCTTAGAAGCTACCCCTATGCCATAGATCATGGACATAAGGACTTACTAAAACGTCCTATACTCGACGACCACGTTTCGAGGGGCAAGGCAACGGTGAGGCGTACCCTAGAAGTGGTGTGTGCATTGTGTGTTGTTTTCAGTTTATGTTATCTTTGATCAGGAATTGAGGTGAGCTACGCTTGTTTTTAATTAGCATGCATTCTTTCATACAAGTTAACAGTTAAAAGGGATGCGGAAAGTAAATTGCGGAAAACGTAAATCCTACGCTATTACAAGGCGCGGGTCTATACATCGCCAAATCTTTACAAAGACCCGTTTTAAGTAAATAAGTGCGGAAAATAAAAAAACAGTAAAAGGTCCTATTTACTATTACATATCCGGAGCAATTACATAATAATCGAACAAATTAAATATGCGCGAATAAAGAAAAGGGAATTAATTTTTTTGTCTTTTTTGGTAATTAAATGAAATTGAAAACTAATTAACTATTTTAATTACAAGAAAATATTTTTTTGTTTTTTATATTTTTTATGAAATAAAATAGAAATAAAAGGAAACAAAGTTAAAGATTAACCTAAATCTAAATCTATTTTAATTATTAAAAGGAATGTTAAAATGGCCTAATTAACAACTAATTCAATTATGATTTATTTACAAAATAAAAATAATAATAAAAGTGTTAATTATATTTTTTTTGTTTTTTATGAAAATGATTAATTAAATTAATTACTAATAACAAACAAAATAAGAAGGGGTTAGAAATTAAATTAAAGAAATAAAATGAAAAGAAAGAAAAATGAACCCAAATGGAGGGGGTGCTGGGCCAACATGGGGGTGAAATGCTGAATCTGGGCCCATTAAGACAAAGGCCTCGTTGACCTTTCTGCTTGTGTGTGCATCCATTGATTGAAGCATATGGTAAGCTCCTTTTGTGGCCTTTGGATATGCCCTGAAGACACCTGGCTTGTTGGATCTGTGAGGCCTATGATGAACCTCCCTTGGGGCGCTGCACAGGAAAGTCAAATGAAAAATAATATGGGAATTGTGAGGGGACCTGGGAATCGAACCCAGGTCCCAGCGTTTACCAAACGGAAGCCTTGTCAGTTGAGCTATTTGCGCGTTTTGGATATAGAATGGAAAACAAATAATATAACACACAACAAGAATTAGTGATATGAAACAAAAAAAAGGCGCTGAAACTTTGAATGCCCCAATCATCATGAGCCACGTCCACCTTCTTCTCTGTTTGTCCCTGTAACATAAATAAATAGCGGGGGTTTTAAACCCCCCCAAAACACAACCTGAAAAAAATAGCGAACAGCTCATGCTTGCACATAAATTGAGCGCGAGGTCATGGTTATGTCTGTTTGGATGTCACGATTCCAATGGTATACGTTTGGTTGGCCAATTTTACCATATGTGCAAACGCCTAATTTCGAGCTCCTGAAAACCTAATGTCCATCAATGGCAAATTTTGATATGGGATGCTATTGTTCAATTGAATGATACCAAAAGCTTCAGGATGTCCCTATGAGTATAAATCCATTCAAAAAAATGTCAAAAAACACATGAATGATTATATAGAATTCAAGAAAAAAATGCAAACCGCTTGGTGTCTATGGCACGATTTCTTGAGTGATTGTGCTTGGTTCTGATTGCCAAAGCTTCCTAGGAATGCCAGGAATGTGTTTGGATGGGAATGGGGACTTAAAACATGCTGTAAGGAGGTTTACAGTTTTGCTTTTTTGCTTGAAAATTTGAAAATGTGTTTGGCCGTTTGGGAGCTTCTTAGGTCGTGAATCCTTTGTGTTAGCTTGCATATGTATTATGTAATGAGTCTTGATCAGAATTAAAGCCAATAATGCAATGCATTCATGCTTGGGATTTTCCATAAACTCTATTGAAGCACTTTCCATTCTTAAGCCAAAATTTGAATTCTTGCTTCATTTAGGCCTTTGCACGAATTTGGGATGTCAATGATGGTGATTCAAAGCTAGTCAAAGCAAAATATGTCCCTTAATTAATCTTTTTGATTTTCATTTGATTTTAAAAGATTTAAAATGAATTAAATCAAGTAAAATTAAATAAAAATGAAAAAATTAATTTTAAATTTTGAAATAATTTGTGGGACACGTGGGAAGCATGGCCAAGCTGAAACAAGTGGAAAAAGTGGGCCCCTTTTGTCAAAAATGAAATTTCAAGGATAGTTGACTTTGGCCATTTCACAAAAATTTCCCAACTTCTCCAATGCATATCTTGCTCAATTTTGAAGTTATGAACATGTTCTTGGACATTTTGGAAAGTTCTTGAAGTCCTCTAACCAATGTCTTTGGTCCCAAGTCATTTTGATTTACCAATCTCAAGTTATGGTCTTTGACTTAAAGTCCCTTTTTGTTGACTTTTGAAAATGACCTATAATATTGAAATTGATTACTTTTTGTGAGAGCATTTCTTGGACTTGGAGTGTGAAGATGCGTTTTAGGAAATGTCTTCCCCTTCAAGATGAGCATTGGATGGAATTTTTCTGATGAACCATGAAAAAGTTATGCCTTGGTCAAGTTACAGTTGACTTTTCAGCTGTCCAAAAATAGAAACTTTTGCATCTTGAGACCTTTTGAGCCATGCTTGTGAAATCATGGTCAAGATTTGACCAAATGATGATTGTGGCTTCAAAATAAGATGTTGACCAAAAATTTTGACTTTTAACTTCCAAATGACCATTTTGCCCCTGCAGTTGACTGTGGAGCAATTGGGGTTTTTGACTGTGCAACTTGACCTTGTGAGCCTTGAAACTTGACATGTAGGTGCTTGACAATGTGTATGAGCATATGTGACTTGATTGAGCCCTTGAAAACCTCAACTTCCTTGCAGGAACCAAAACCCTAATTTTGCCTGCCTTATGGGGAAGATTGACTGTGTAGCCCTTGAGTAGACCTTGAACCATTTGAGGTGATGCTTGGCAAAACTTTGAAGATTATGGGAGGGCAAATTTTGGGGTACAACAGTTGCCCCTGTTCAATCTTCTTAGACCTGAGGATGTAGATTGGCTTGTGTGCCTTTCGTGATCCGAGGGTGGAAGATGATTGAACACTAGAGTGCCCAGAAATTTGCACTCACATAGTTGAGTATCAGTAGTGCGATGGCGGGAATGGGCTTACAGATGCCATTCGGAGAGATGGTGGATAGGAGGATGGGCTCATAGATGCCATCTGGAGGTGTGACAGAACCTTGTCGGGAATGGGCTTATAGATGCCATTTGGAACTGTTGGTAAGTGGATGGGCTTATAGATGCCATCTAGGTGTTGATCGCGTAAGAGATTCCTTACCGAGAACTTGCGTACCTGAGAAAGATAATTACCTGGCCTGTTACAGGTGTTGATCTTAAAATTCTTTATATAGACGTGCCCTGGCTGGTTACAGAAATCGAATCTTCAAACTCTTCAGACGTGCCCTGGCGAGATACAGGAATCGAGTCCGGAGAATATAGTCGTCAACAGATACACCCTGGCGAGATACAGGAATCGGATCTTAAAACTCTTCAGACGCACCCTGGCAAGATACAGGAATCGGGTCTGGTACTGTTAGTCGTCAACGGATACACCCTGGCAAGATACAGGAATCGGATCTTCGAACTCTTCAGACGTGCCCTGGCAGGATACAGGAATCGAGTCTGGTAATGTAGTCGTCAACAGATACATCCTGGCAAGATACAGGAATCGGATCTTCGAACTCTTTAGACGTGCCCTGGCAGAATACAGGAGTCGAGTCTGGTAATGTAGTCGTCAACAGATACACCCTGGCAAGATACAGGAATCGGATCTTCGAACTCTTCAGACGTGCCCTGGAAGGATACAGGAATCGAGTCTGGTAATGTAGTCGTCAACAGATACACCCTGGCAAGATACAGGAATCGGATCTTCGAACTCTTCAGACGTGCCCTGGCAGGATACAAGAATCGAGTCTGGTAATGTAGTCGTCAACAGATACTCCCTGGCAAGATACAGGAATCGGATCTTCGAACTCTTCAGACGTGCCCTGGCAGGATACAGGAATCGAGTCTGGTAATGTAGTCGTCAACAGATACACCCTGGCAAGATACAGGAATCGGATCTTCGAACTCTTCAGACGTGCCCTGGCAGGATACAGGAATCGAGTCTGGTAATGTAGTCGTCAACAGATACACCCTGGCAAGATACAGGAATCGGATCTTCGAACTCTTCAGACGTGCCCTGGCAGGATACAGGAATCGAGTCTGGTAATGTAGTCGTCAACAGATACACCCTGGCAAGATACAGGAATCGCATCTTCGAACTCTTCAGACGTGCCCTGGCAGGATACAGGAATCGAGTCTGGTAATGTAGTCGTCAACAGATACACCATGGCAAGATACAGGAATCGAATCTTCGAACTCTTCAGACGTGCCCTGGCAGGATACAGGAATCGAGTCTGGTAATGTAGTCGTCAATAGATACACCCTGGCAAGATACAGGAATCGGATCTTCGAACTCTTCTGACGTGCCCTAGAAGGATACAGGAATCGAGTCTGGTAATGTAGTCGTCAACAGATACACCCTGGCAAGATACAGGAATCGGATCTTCGAACTCTTCAGACGTGCCCTGGCAGGATACAGGAATCGAGTCTGGTAATGTAGTCGTCAACAGATACACCCTGGAAAGATACAGGAATCGGATCTTTAGTTGCGACCGTTGATGGTAATCATCTTTGTATTAACCTTTGTCCTGAAAAGACAAAACGTTAGTTGTATGCGATGTCATGATGTATGACATGCATGATGTTCTCAGAATGAATGAGATTTTATGTTCATGATGCGTATGTGCATGCTATAATGTATGAAGATGTGATGTTCATGATGTATGTTTTGTCTAGGAAAGTAAATCCTTGACAGGTGCCGGGAAGTCACATCCTGGGCTGATGCTGAAGAATAGAGCTTTGTTGTTTCCGTTGGGGATGATGGTTGCAAGAATACCGGTAGGAGAAGATAACTCCATTGGGGAATATACTTGACGATTACTCTGTGGGGGAAAATTACTCTAGCGACCTTGCTGGGGAACAATCCTCTGTGGGAAGAGAGGTACTTTGCTGAGATGTTTGATGATAACTCCGCTGGGGATACCATTGATGTGTCATGTTGAAGGAATTAATAGACTCCGCTGGGGATGGGAAGACTTTGCCGAGGACGATCTTTCCGTGGCTTTTGGTTGAGGATAACCCAGTTATATCCAGGTGGGGAAATAACCTTTAAATAAAACCGGGGGAGACGCGTTCGCTCTGTAGGGGATAAGCTTCCAGAATCTACTGGGGATAAGCTTACTACTGGGGAGATTGATTGGACTCTCCTGGGGAAAATTTGAGACGTGTTGGAAGTGGCTCCACTGAATGTATGTATACCGTCGGGGAACAATCTTATATCCAGATTGCCGGGGATGCTTGTTAAGAATGTCTGGATACCCTGCTGAGGACTGTTGAGATCTGCTGGGGATACCCAATTTCCTTAAGGCTGACAGTATAACTTTGCTTGGGGAGAGTATGTTGACTTGCTGGCTCACTCTCTGGGGAATTAAGATATCTTGGTCATGTTTTTCAACCGAACCTACCTTTGTACCTTGGTGGACAGAGCAATTAGATCGCTTAGACAACTCATTATTGCCCCTGTTTCTGAGGTGAGGAAAGAAGATACCTTGTGGAGGTGCTTGATGACTGCCGATTTGACAAATCTTCTTCTGGTAGGCAAGTGACGAGATGACAGGACATAGTCGTACGCTCTGATCCCTAATTTTTGCCTGGACCGCCCTTTCAGGTTTTCAGTCCACCGGGATACCCATTTTTTCCCAAGCCGCCTTTTCAGGTTTTCGACTTGCCGGGTGTACAGATTTTTCATTTTCATCCCTTATTTTGCCCGAACCCTTTTGGTTCGCCGGGAAGCCCTTAGTTTTGTCTAGGTGTGTCAACCTAGCGGGTCTTTGATTGTGCGTAGTATTTTTTCGACTATGTCCACACTCTCAGGATGTAGGGAGTTGCCCCTGTTAGTAGCATTGTGTTGCCATACTACCAGAAGATCTTCGTTTGATCGTGCAAGATTCGTCGCTGGAATTCATGTCCAATGCCCCAAGTGACTCAGGTGGAGATTTGCCCCTGGTTATCTTGGCATTTGAGAGATTCTCTGAATCTTGACTTGACTGCCCCAGATTATGGACAATGCTCATGCCATGCACCTTGATTGGAGGTACTCTTGTTCATTAGACATTCGTCGTGCGAATTTCTTTGCTGTTCGAAAAAGTCATATGCAAACAATGTTATTTTAAAAATGCAAAGCTTATGTCTGTCTCGAAGTTTCTTTGAAAATGCATTTTTAGTAAAACAAGCAAGTTTTGTAAACTGTGATGTCAACTCGTTATTTTACCGTGAGCCTTAAGGAGTCAGGATACCTTTCGTAATCAGTATGCTTTCGAACTAACCCATGATTCAGCTAGGACTTTTAAAGGTTGTAGCGTGGCCTGGTTCACGGTTTAAGAAACAAAGGATAAAGGCTCAAATTTTATTTGTACCCACCCGCTCTTCGTGATGTTCTTCAAACCTAAACTCAGCTGATCGTGCGTTAGACCTTGTTTGAGTCTTTGCTCTGACATTCTGGTGATGGTTCGGATACTAAAAGTTTATTTTGAATAGGCAGTCATTTCTTTTTTGTTGAGGGTTTATAGGACCTCTCTCTTTTTGATTGTGTTATCCCTGCTTTTGCCTGAACTGTTTCTTTTAGGATTACAGTCAGCGGGATGCCCCAGTTTTTGTAAGTCTCCTTCATAGGTTTTGACTTATTGGGCTTTAGTTTTTTTTTTGTAATGACTGCCTGTCTTTATGATTATTCAGAACCATCACTGTCTTTTGCTTTGTAAGGACTTCCTTGGTGCCATTTGTTATGCACTTGGATCAACTGAGAGAACTACCCTGCCCCAGGTTATGATTAAGGGTTTTAAATTTCGAAAAAAGAAAAAAAAACTCCTACTTCTTTGGCTCAGAGGGGTTGACGAGGGATTATCTTCCTTATAACTCCAGTGTTTAGGAATTGAAACAATGCCTGTACCTCATCAGCGGGGTCTGTCCAAAAGCATACTGTAGATTGTGGTATCGTTTTCGTCATCCTCCCTCAAGAGGCTTAGAGTATTTTTTTATTGAGAGTTAATCATCACAGAAAAATGAAAGCAATTTGCGATATAGTGAATATGAAATAATTACTTTAAAACAGACATATGCGATGCGTTAATGAAATAACAGTGTTTAACATGAATAAATGTTTGAACAATCAAAAGAAAATTACAACTTGAAATTTCTAATAAACAAAAGTTTTTCAACCCTAGCCATATTTTGGCAGGGGAGCAGTGATCACATTCGGAGTCTCTGGTGAGTCGAACTGGACTTCCTTCGCGTCAATCAGATCCTGAACCTTATTTCTCAAAGTCCAACAGTCATCGGTAGCATGTCCCGGGCTGTCAGAATGATAGGCGCAACGAACGTTGGGGTTGTACCTTGAAGGTGTCCTGTTAGGATTCCTCGGAGGGTCCATGAGAGTTACCAACTTGGTTTCCAACAGTTGTGGCCATATTTGTGACAAGGTCATGTCGAGGGGAGTGAATTGCCTTTTGGGTCTCTCTTCCCTTTGCTGATTGTGACGCTGAGGAGCGCCGGCCGGTTTCGCAATAGCTACCGCGTTGACAGCACTAGATTCCCTCTTGGATGGTTTCTTCTCAGTGTTCGAGGAGTCACCATTCTGTATTTTCCCTGACTTGATGCCAGCTTCTATTCTTTCCCTGGTCAAGACCAAATCTGTAAACCCAGCAGCAGAATTCCCAATCAGGTGGTTGAAGAATGGACCGGACAGGGTCCCCAGAAACATGTCCACAAGCTCACGGTCAGTTAGAGGTGGTTGTACCCTTCCAGCAAGGTCCCTCCATTTTTGAGCATACTCTTTAAAGCCCTCGCCTGTACCCATAGACATTCCCTGGAGCTGAGTGCGCGTGGGAGCAAGGTCGGCATTATACTGATACTGCTTATAAAAAGCAGTAGCCAAGTCCTCCCAGTTACGAATAGTGGTTCCATCTAGCTGATAGAACCATTCGAGCTGAGTCCCTGAAAGACTCTCCTGGAAGAAATGGATCCATAGATTCTTGTCTGCCGTGTAGGGTTGGATCTTCCTTGTGTAGGAACGGAGGTGCAACTTAGGACAGGAAGCCCCGTCGTATTTTGCAAAGGCAGGTGCCTTGAACTTGTGAGGGATCACCACCCCAGAAGTTAAGCCTAGGTCTCCAAAGTCCAACCCGGGCACCCGTTGAATCTCCATGGCATTTAACCTGTCCTCCAGCTGTTTGTACCGTTCCTCAGTAGGAGGGCACTGTTCATCGTTGAAGTTTGTCTCGGTGTCAGAGACCATAGGACTAGGAACCCTTCTCTCTTGGTGACTGCCTTCCCCAACAGATGGAGTAGTCCGCTCAGCTTCATTCTGCAGTGTATTCCCAGATCTGCGTCTAGGGTTGAACAAAACAGTCCTCTTCTTCTTTTTCTTCAAAAGCAGAGTCTTCAATTCCTGTTGTCCTTGGGCTAGGCTCATAATCAACTCCTGGAACTGGGCATTCTGGGCCTGGAGGGCCTTGATAGCTTGTCCATTGGATGATTCAGGATTCATGATGACTGCTGAAATAAACAGCGAAGAAGGTAAGTGACCTGCAACAAGTGTACCTGTAATGCAATGATATGTATGATATGCATGCAATGTTTTCAAGGACCTCGCGGGATAAACAAAGAAGTTTGTTAGAATTTGAATCTGGTGGCTTGATTGAAGGAACTGCATATTGTTGAGAGTCCTTCTTCAAGAGTCAAGGCTCACCATATCGAGTGGGTCATAGCCCCTGACAACCTTGGCTAGAGGAAAATAAATCCCCTTTGCCCCTTGTTAGACATGTTGGTTCATCATGACCTGCATCACAAAACCTTTGAGGTCCTTGAAATGGATTAGTCCTTATATAGGATGCATGCAATGGTATGATGGTATGCTATGCATGGGGTAATGTAGGTAAACCCTGTTATGAGTCCCAATTAAGGACCGTAAACAACACCTGCAAGAAACTCGTATGTTAGATAACAAGCATGCAAGTAGTCGAGTTTGAAATCACACAAGTCACACAAAAGAGCCCTTAGAGTTTAGGCCAGCATGGGGTCTAGGTATTACCCTCTTTCAGTTTGTTGGTTAGGACCTGTCCTGTCAGAAGTAACCGGGTTCTAGAGGATCCCAATATCACTGACTACCCTCAATCGGTCATAACTCCAGCATCGCAACCTTTTCTTGCGGCCAGAACCATCACGAGAGTTTAGCCTCAATGGGCGTAGCATACTGCTACTGTTCTATTGGCCAAGTTGGGTCGTTTAAGGTTCTAAGGTCGGTTGGTGCTTAATGACTCCTCAGAAGACCCATATTCTCCTCGTTGCAACACAAGGGATATCGGTACAGACCAAGGCGCCACACCAACGTAGCCACTGCTTCACCCATGTCGGTCTACGCCGGACAGGTCCCTCACAGCTTATGCTACCTAACAGGGTATCCCCAGATCCGGGTTAGGATCTATGTAACTCCGATGCAGCCCACAATAATAAAGCAAACAAACACAGCAATTGAAAACACAAGTGATCTTAGTCCTAAGGTACACCTCACTTTATAATATCCCCAGCAGAGTCGCCAGTTCTGTGATCGGTGGATCTGGAACTGACTGTTTAACGCTGGTTCGCGAAATGTCGCAGAAGCAAGAGTCGCCACCGTCTTTTATTTTCTCCAATATGGAAACGACAAAAGCACAGCAAAATTCCTTATGAGATAGTTTCTCGGTTCAAGAGGTAGATTTATAGAAAGGGAAGGTGTTAGCACCCTTTCTATCCATGGTTATCCATGGGCTCTTAGATACTTGCTCATTGTGTTTTCAAAAGTGTTTGCTTTTCAATTGTGAGTGAGTTTGAAAAAGTTTCGTTTTAAAGATTTCAGATCGACTCTTGTATCAGTCCTCAAGAGTGTTTGAAAAATTGTTTTGAAAGCTTTTTGAAAGTGTCGATGTGAAAAGAATTTGATTTGTTTTTGAATAGAGCGAGTATCTACGAGTCATCTACCTACCCTAAGGAATTAGGCTGTGTAAATGTCCTTAAGATAGTGCCATCCCACCATTGAGAGGTAGGTAGCACCACCGTTGGAGGTGTTCGGGTCAATTCGATTGTTAAGGACAGTGTGGTCACCAGAGCAACAGTAGGACACCTTAAAAGCTACCCCTATGCCATAGATCATGGACATAAGGACTTACTAAAACGTCATATACTCGACGACCACGTTTCGAGGGGCAAGGCAACAGTGAGGCGTACCCTAGAAGTGGTGTGTGCATTGTGTGTTATTTTCAGTTTATGCTATCTTTGATCAGGCATTGAGGTGAGCTACGCTTGTTTTTAATTAGCATTCATTCTTTCATACAAATTAACAATTAAAAGGGGTGCGGAAAGTAAATTGCGGAAAACGTAAATCCTACGCTATTACAAGGCGCGAGTCTATACATCGCCAAATCTTTACAAAGACCCGTTTTAAGTAAATAAGTGCGGAAAATAAAAAAACAGTAAAAGGTCCTATTTACTATTACATATCCGGAGCAATTACATAATAATCGAACAAATTAAATATGCGCGAATAAAGAAAAGGGAATTAATTTTTTTGTCTTTTTTGGTAATTAAATGAAATTGAAAACTAATTAATTATTTTAATTACAAGAAAATATTTTTTTGTTTTTTATATTTTTTATGAAATAAAATAGAAATAAAAGGAAACAAAGTTAAAGATTAACATAAATCTAAATCTATTTTAATTATTAAAAGGAATGTTAAAATGGCCTAATTAACAACTAATTCAATTATGATTTATTTACAAAATAAAAATAATAATAAAAGTGTTAATTATATTTTTTTTGTTTTTTATGAAAATGACTAATTAAATTAATTACTAATAACAAACAAAATAAAAAGGGGTTAGAAATTAAATTAAAGAAATAAAATGAAAAGAAAGAAAAATGAACCCAAATGGAGGGGGTGTTGGGCCAACATGGGGGTGAAATGCTGAATCTGGGCCCATTAAGACAAAGGCCTCGTTGACCTTTCTGCTTGTGTGTGCATCCATTGACTGAAGCATATGGTAAGCTCCTTTTGTGGCCTTTGGATATGCCCTGAAGACACCTGGCTTGTTGGATCTTTGAGGCCTATGATGAACCTCCCTTGGGGCGCTGCACAGGAAAGTCAAATGAAAAATAATATGGGAATTGTGAGGGGACCTGGGAATCGAACCCAGGTCCCAGCGTTTACCAAACGGAAGCCTTGCCAGTTGAGCTATTTGCGCGTTTTGGATATAGAATGGAAAACAAATAATATAACACACAACAAGAATTAGTGATATGAAACAAAAAAAAGGCGCTGAAACTTTGAATGCCCCAATCATCATGAGCCACGTCCACCTTCTTCTCCGTTTGTCCCTGTAACATAAATAAATAGCGGGGGTTTTAAACCCCCCCAAAACACAACCTGAAAAAAATAGCGAACAGCTCATGCTTGCACATAAAGTGAGCGCGAGGTCATGGTTATGTCCGTTTGGATGTCACGATTCCAATGGTATACGTTTGGTTGGCCAATTTTACCATATGTGCAAACGCCTAATTTCGAGCTCCTGAAAACCTAATGTCCATCAATGGCAAATTTTGATATGGGATGCTATTGTTCAATTGAATGATACCAAAAGCTTCAGGATGTCCCTATGAGTATAAATCCATTCAAAAAAATGTCAAAAAACACATGAATGATTATATAGAATTCAAGAAAAAATGCAAACCGCTTGGTGTCTATGGCACGATTTCTTGAGTGATTGTGCTTGGTTCTGATTGCCAAAGCTTCCTAGGAATGCCAGGAATGTGTTTGGATGGGAATGGGGACTTAAAACGTGCTGTAAGGAGGTTTACAGTTTTGCTTTTTTGCTTGAAAATTTGAAAATGCGTTTGGCCGTTTGGGAGCTTCTTAGGTCGTGAATCCTTTGTGTTAGCTTGCACATGTATTATGTAATGAGTCTTGATCAGAATTAAAGCCAATAATGCAATGCATTCATGCTTGGGATTTTCCATAAACTCCTTTGAAGCACTTTCCATTCTTAAGCCAAAATTTGAATTCTTGCTTCATTTAGGCCTTTGCACGAATTTGGGATGTCAATGATGGTGATTCAAAGCTAGTCAAAGCAAAATATGTCCCTTAATTAATATTTTTTATTTTCATTTGATTTTAAAAGATTTAAAATGAATTAAATCAAGTAAAATTAAATAAAAATGAAAAAATTAATTTTAAATTTTTAAATAATTTGTGGGACACGTGGGAAGCATGGCCAAGCTGAAACAAGTGGAAAAAGTGGGGCCCTTTTGTCAAAAATGAAATTTCAAGGATAGTTGACTTTGGCCATTTCACAAAAATTTCCCAACTTCTCCAATGCATATCTTGCTCAATTTTGAAGTTATGAACATGTTCTTGGACATTTTGGAAATTTCTTGAAGTCCTATAACCAATGTCTTTGGTCCCATGTCATTTGGATTTACCAATCTCAAGTTATGGTCTTTGACTTAAAGTCCCTTTTTGTTGACTTTTGAAAATGACCTATAATATTGAAATTGATAACTTTTTGTGAGAGCATTTCTTGGACTTGGAGTGTGAAGATGAGTTGTAGGAAATGTCTTCCCATTCAAGATGAGCATTGGATGGAATTTTTCTGATGAACCATGAAAAAGTTATGCCTTGGTCAAGTTACAGTTGACTTTTCAGCTGTCCAAAAATAGAAACTTTTGCATCTTGAGACCTTTTGAGCCATGCTTGTGAAATCATGGTCAAGATTTGACCAAATGATGATTGTGGCTTCAAAATAAGATGTTAACCAAAATTTTTGACTTTTAACTTCCAAATGACCATTTTGCCCCTGTAGTTGACTGTGGAGCAATTAGGGTTTTTGACTGTGCAACTTGACCTTGTGAGCCTTGAAACTTGGCATGTAGGTGCTTGACAATGTGTATGAGCATATGTGACTTGATTGAGCCCTTGAAAACCTCAACTTCCTTGCAGGAACCAAAACCCTAATTTTGCATGCCTTAGGAGGATGATTGACTGTGTAGCCCTTGAGTAGACCTTGAACCATTTGAGGTGATGCTTGGCAAAACTTTGAAGATTATGGGAGGGCAAATTTTGGGGTACAACAGGATGCACATGATGCTTTATGATGTTCATGATATTATGCACAAGTATGTATGTACAAACAAATCACACAAGATCCTAGTTTCAGGCTTGCTTGGGGTTTCATAGGTAAGTACCCTCTTGAAGTTAGTTGGCTCAACCTGTCCTATAAATAGTAACTGGGTTCTAAGGAGCTCAATATCACCGGATTATTTTCTGTGTTTATTGTTTCAGTTTAGCCACTTTACTGGCGACCGAAATATTCCAAGAAAACAACCCTCAATGAGTGTAGTATCGAGTATCTACCAACTTCGGACTGCACCAAAGTCGGTCATCTCACTACCCCTAAAAAGGCCAAGATGGTCAAGTAAAGGTTCTAAAACTCCATTAGTGCTTCATGACATCACTCAACGGCCCCGTATTATCTTTGATTGACTCAAAGGCTACCGGTTCCCACAAATATGTCGCACTAATATAGCTATTACTTCAACCATGTCGGTATACCCCACACTGTTTCCACAATGTATTGCTATTTACCTATGAATGTTTCCCAAATCCGGGTAGAGGATTCAAACCCAAACAATAAAACCAAATGTAAAGAAATCAAAGCAAACAAGGTAAGCATGTAAAGGTGATCTAAACCCTAAGGTAACCCCACTTTTAGAATTCTCCCCAGCAGAGTCGCCAGTTCTGTTATACGGTGGGATAACTGACTTGAGGTTTTGCGTTTGTATTCGCAAATGTTTCGGTTTAGCAAGAGTCGCCACCGACTTTTTATTTTATCCAAAGGAAAGGTCAAAAAGCACAGGAAAGGCCTTTGAGATGTTTTCTTGGGTTCGGGGGGTAGATTACGAAAAGGGAAGGTGATAGCACCCTTTTCATCCATGGTTTTCCATGGGCTCTTAGTTACTTGTTTAGATCACTTGCTTTTGCTTTTCAATTGTTTGAAATGGTGCTTTGTGTGGTTTTTGAAGATGTTTTGAAAAGAGGCCCATGTCTAGGCAACCTTTGTAATGATTCTTGTTTGAATATATACAAAGGTGTTTGTCTTTTGAAAAATGTTTCAATGTTTGAAAGTTTGTTTTGGGAAATTGTTTTGAAATGTGTTGTGAGTTTTTGAAAATAGCAAGGATGATTTGCAAGTTTGATCAAGTAACTAGGAGTTGTCTACCCTACTAAAAGATCTTTCCTATTCATTTTTAACCCTTTGACATGGTTGTTTTACCATTGTATTTGGTAAACAACCTTGTGTTTGGATGTTAAACGGGACAGGCGTGGGCCATCGTATGACCATGATAACAATATTGCCAAGTATCTTAGCAAGTTTTTTGAGGGACTAGATCATTTTGTATAGGAAACCAAGATAGCGTCATCGAGGGACTATGATCTTTTGTTTTTGTTTTTGTTTTCCAAGATACCTAACATGCATACCATGGCCATTTTTAAGGCAACAAGTGGGTGAAACCCTAGGGGTGCTTGTGTGCATTGTGTTGTCATTTTTCCTGCATTTTTTGTCTTGTATTAGTCAAGCTATTTGTTTGATTTTGGATTTTTGCATACAAACCCTAATCTTTCTATCATGGCATATTTGAAAGCTATAAAGTGCGTAAAAGTAAATCTACGACTATTACAACATTGATATGGGGAGGGGGATACAAGTTTGAATAGGGGGATATTTGCAAGAAAATAAAACCCTAATTCAACTATTACAACCAAATTGAATTCTTTGTACAAATAATAAATTGACAAATATTTAAATATGCAATATATTATAAATATGCAAAAAAAATGTTTTTGTATTATTTTTATGTATGTAAAAATAAATTATTTAATGTCCTAAAAATAGGAAAAATATTAGTGGTTATTTTTGGAAAGGGTAATAAACCCTAATTTTGGTTTAGGAAAATATATATATTATAATCATTTATTTATGTACAAGAAATAAATAAAAATATATATACAAAATGTTAAAAAAATTAAATGTGTGAGAAAAATATTATTTAAGTATATAAATAATAAAAAATATATAATATTTTTGTATTATTTACGAATTTATTTTAAGAAAATAAAAGTATATTATTATAGTAATTATTTCTATGTCCAAAAAATAATAAAAAATAATAAAATAAAATGTGAAAATTTAAGAAAATATTTTTAGTGATTTTTTATATTTAGAAAAAATAATAAAAGTCAGAAATGAAAATAGAAATGAAAAATATAAAATAATAATGAAATGGGCCAAGGGGGTGTAAACAGCAAGCTAAGGGGTGCAAAAAGCAAGGCAAAGTCAAGCCCAACCCACATTCATCTTCGTCCCTGACCTTGTGAAACAGAAAAACACGCGCCAATGGTTCAAACTCGTATCTCTTGCATTTGTGCTTAAAAACAAAAACTTGCAACATGAAAGTTATAGAGCATGATCATACGATTCTAACCATATAAAAAACTTAATCTAACTCTCAAAGACCAGAGAGAATTTCTCTGGCCCTAATTTCTAACCTAGTTTTTTCAGAAAGTTCATCATTCAAATTCTCCCAGCTCAGTTAACTTAAATGAATTCTACGCATATGTACAACTCAAGGGCAATGAGGACTACATTTTTTATTCACAAACCTAAGCCTAATGTTTCCTAAATAGAGAGATAGAAGTTTGAAATTTAACTGTTTCAATCAAGCTCGAGTATGGCAATGCAGCAACTTTTAGTGAGGCCTGAGGTTCTTTTGAGCTTGCTTGATGTTCCTTTGAGCTTTCCCAATGCTTGGCTTGCTTTGAAATAGCTTGAATATGCTTGTAGAACTCAACCTACAAACTCAGAATTCAAAAATGGTGAAGTGTGTAAATGGAGTTACAGTGACTTGGAAATGATTGAGATAGTTTAGGTAAGTTGTATGGAGTGTGTTGGAACTAGTTTGGGACAAAATGCACGAGGCAATGTGAAGATGGCTTGTGATTTGCAGAACCTGCCTTGTTTTGGGCAGAAATGAAGTTTTGGTGTACAAGGGTGTTTGAGAGGTGGTGAGCTCGTGTTTCTGACCTTAGGTAATATGCAAAACTTGTTTGAAATGTTTACAAAGCTTAGTTATATCAGATTACAAAGTTGTGGTGATTTTGCAAGTTGACTTGTTTTTGAAGTAAAAGTGAGAAGTGACCATGGCAAGGCTTGTACAGGCATGTACTCTAGCTGCACAAAGTTGGTGAACTTTGCCTGATATTAGGGAGCTTTGTTTGCAGCAAAAGGCTTGGTGTATGGCTCAAGATAATCAATTTGACATAAAGCATGCTTTATGTAAATGGCATTGTTAACTTTTTGCCAAAAATGGATTAATCTTTTGTATAATGCTTCAAAGATCAGAACAATTCCTCTAGCCAATGTGTTTGCATTTAATTTATGAGTTTGGAAGGGTTTAAGGACCGGTAAACCAAGTACAAGCATGGTTGGACAGAATTTGCAACTTGTAGCAACATGAAAAATGCCATGGACAAAAGTGAGAAATGGCCATTTTCTTTTCTTTGATTCTCCCTAACCATAAATGATTTTGGAGAGTTCTTGGACATTTTGGAAAGATTATAACATTCTATACAATAAATCTTTGAAATGTATTTTGAGATTCCAATTGGAACTATGTGAAAAATTGCTATGAAGATAGGTCAAAATCCTGCCTAAACTAGGGCAAAATTTCACTAAGTTAGAAAGTTTTTGGACCCTTGTTCACAAAATCATAACTTGAGATCCAAGCATCTTTTAGGAAAAATTTGTGAATAAAAGTTGTAGATTTTGTGGAGTAATACAACTTTTATGTTGGAAGTTTTCTTTGAATCCAATTGCATCATGGTGAAAAAGTTGGGAAAAAATAAGAAATTTTCATAACTTAGAAAATTTCTAAGTGATGAAAATTTTCCATTTTAAACCCTAATTTTCAAAATTAGGTTTCTTGGTGAACAAGTTTCATGTTTTAACATATCTTGATGAAAAATGACCCTTGGCACTTGATTTTGACCAAAAAGTCAAAGTTTGACTTTTCAGTGTACAGTTGATTTTTGATGAGTTGACTGGAAAATTCATCTGTCAATCCAATGCATTTGAGATCTTTTGAACCTTGTGATTAGGTCAAGATGATTCCATTGAGTCCTTGAATCCATGATTGAACCCAATTTGCCATTGGCTAGGTGAAAAATAAGAAATTGCCCTTCTGTAGTCAAAACCCTAAAAATGACCATTTTGCCCTTTTGATGATCTGATCAAATTTCTTGAGGAGTTGTGGTCCAAACTTGATAAAATGGTTCATATGAGCCTATAATGTTGATATAGATAAAAAATTATGAGGTTTGACTGTAAATTGGCCACAATTGACTTTTTCCCCAATACAGTTGATTTATAGGTCAACTGTCCAATTGACTTGGCAAAAATTTGATTCAAGGCTTGAAACTTGGTATGAGAAACCTTAGAGGTCCAACATGAAGTGTGAAAGTCACATTGAGCATTGAAAGTCAAAAAATACTTATGCAAACTCAAACCCTAATTTTAGGTCAACAATGCAAGGAGATGTCTTGAGCAGAGCAAACCCTAACTTGGTCTTGAGTTCATAGAGTCTTGTGAGGGGAAATCTTGATAAAATGAGAGGGAAAATTTTGGGGTACAACACCAAGATATCAAGAACACATGTCTGGGGTTGGTAGCGGACATACGAAAAAGGTATCAAAAATACATATCCGGGGTCGGTAGCGGATACGTACGAAAGAGACAGCCCGAAGAAAGCTCTTACAAAGATATCAAGAACACATGTCTGGGGTTGGTAGCAGACATACGAAAAAGGTATCAAAAATACATATCCAGGGTTGGTAGCGAATACGTATGAAAGAAATAGACCGAAGAAAGCTCTTACAAAGATATCAAGAACACATGTCTGGAGTTGGTAGCAGACATACGAAAAAGGTATCAAAAATACATATCCGGGGTCGGTAGCGGATACATACGAAAGAGACAGACCGAAGAAAGCTCTTACAAAGATATCAAGAACACATGTCTGGGGTTGGTAGCAGACATACGAAAAATGTATCAAAAATACATATCCGAGGTCGGTAGCAGATACATACGAAAGAGATATCAAAGATACATATCCGGGGTCGGTAGCGGATATGTACAAAAGAGATATCGAAGATACATATCCGGGGTCGGTAGAGGATACATACGAAAGAGATATCAAAGATACATACCCAGGGTCGGTAGAGGATATGTATGAAAGAGATATCAAAGATACATATCTGGGGTCGGTAGCAGATACGTACGAAAGAGATATCGAAGATACATATCCGGGGTTGGTAGCGGATACGTATGAAAGAGATATCAAAGATACATATCAGGGGTCGGTAGAGGATACATAAGAAAGAGATATCAAAGATATATATCCGGGGTCGGTAGCGGATACGTATGAAAGAGATATCAAAGATACATATCCGGGGTCGGTAGCGGATATGTACGAAAGAGACAGACTGAAGAAAGCTCTTACAAAGATATCAAGAAAAAATATGTCCAAAGGAAAGGACATATATAAGGAAAGATATCGGAGGAAAGGACTCTAACCAAGAATATCAGGAATATACGTCCGGAGGAAAGGGCGTATAACCAAGGATATCGAAAAAATATGTTGAGTTTTAAGAGTTTGCAAATATGCAAGAACTACAAAATCCATCAGGCCAAAGGCGAGGTGTAATTCTTCAAGAGTGGCAATTATCTGAATTACCACACACCAAATATGGATACTCAAATACTTGAGAAGCAAGAAAGGCTATACACCGACTCTTACTCACACTCTAACGGCTAAGATAAACACGGGCAAAATAACCAAAGTCTTGCAAGGGCAAGAGAGAATCACGACTTACTAAGACAATGGGAAATACCAAAGCTTGACTGGTGATAAGTCAAACAGACTCTGCTGGGGAAACAAAATAGAATCACCCTAGGCTTCTTGTGGAGATAATTCAAATCTGAATGCAAAATAATCTGGTTACTGCAAGTAAACATAATTGGCTTATACTTATGCATGTTTTAAATTTTTTTATAGCGCAATTCCCCATACAATTGGAATGCTACGCGTTTTGGTAGATGCAATGTAATGATGCATGTTTAGTAATGCACTAGGAAAACATATCAATAATCGGCTACTGAGAAGGCAATGAACTTCCGAACGATTATTCTTGCACATCTGATCTTCTGTAGAGAAAAGGAAATTTGTAATTCAATGGGGAACCGAGATTTGGAACCACTAGCCTCAAAAGATCGATATCACTGGGGAAGTAACTTCCTGGGAAGAATGCTGCAAACGTAAATTGCAGTTCAGAGAAAATCTTGAATTCTGATCAAACTCCCTACTTCACGGGGAATAAATTCTTTTTCCTCTGTTGGAAAGAGGAAAGCTTTGCTGGGAATGGAAACTTCTGGCATAGAAATTCTTTGACGAAGATAATTTCTGTTGGCGAGTATAGAAATTCTTAAATAAAAAGAATTCTACCCAGACCACACCGTGGGTAACATCGTCGGGAGGTAAAAGATCCTTAATTGGGGAAGAAACAAACATCCCGGGATAGAAACTCCACTAGGGATATCTTAACAAAGTCTTCCGCCACTGGTAACGAAAGAGTTATGACTGGAATTCTCTTGTACACCTCACCTGAGAGATAGGACACTTGCTCCACTATGGAAAGAAGAATAGTTCCACTGGGGAAATTGGATCTCATTATACGAAAATCCTCATGTTGGTCACATGCAAACCCTTCTTGATTCATTTGTTGGTATGCACCTTATCATACAAGACCAACAGTACTTGCAAAACAGAAATTGGGGCGACATGCCCCTGTTTGGAATGGAAAACCTTACTGAAGAATAGATAATTTGAACTACCAATCACTAGGTAAAAACCGCGATGCAAGATTGCAACTTCAACATGTAGACTCCGAGAAGAAATGCCACTAAAAGTGGACTTTAGAGAACATGCTGCAAAAATAAATTGCAGTCCGACGAAAAGGAATCATCTTGATTTAAAACAACTCCAAATTTCATGAGGAGAAGGACCACTCGCCTCCTGCAGAGAAATGAGGATGCTTCACTGGGGAGGAAATATCTTAGAAGAGAAACTCTTTGGAAACAACATTTTTGTCAAGTAGAAACAGGTCTTTTACTGGGAGGAGGCATCCCCCTAGGAAGCAATATTTCCATCGCGTTTTGTACGATTAAACAACCCTAAATGATCTTTGCATTACTGCTCATACCCTATTGAGGATAACAATCCAAACTTCAAATGGGGATAATAACCTTGACTTAGGACAAAGGATATCAGTAAATGGACTTAAGTCTCTAATAAGTCGAAGATAACAATCCTGGCTTCTTGGCAGGATTTTCAAATTCATAGGTCATTTAGCCTGCGTATGGACGTGATCTGATCAACCACTGAAAAAGAGAGAAAGCCCTTACATAAATTCTTGTCCCAGTCTGTAAGGATTTTGCAGAAAATTTCCTCGAGAGGACTTTCTGACATTTATACTGTTGAAGACAATTTGTCCCAGTGTTATGAACTTTGGAACATGATGTTTAGATAACCAAAATTGGAGATGATTCTAACTATGCTTGAGTGAATGCCCATACATCTTCCAATTCTGGGAAAATTCTCCTCTGATCAACGCATTCTCAGAGAGATTTTGTCAAATATTAGTATAAATGCCCAAGTGTGACTGCACTTTGAGGGATAAAATCCCGACTTGAATGCCTCAGATTAGCTGAATACCTACTCGACAGAGTATTCAACACGCTTGCCTCTGCTTAACAGAATCTCGACAAACCTTTTCCTTTACCTCATTATCACGGAGGGATGAGAAACTTGAGGATTTTTGAAGACAACATAACCTTAGAGTGGTTGGCTTATGTTTTGAAAGTAGGTTACTTCATAACCATACTTCTCGACTTGAACTGCTTCATTATCGAGCAAATACTTGAAGCAATATGTCCCTTGGGACCAACTGAAAGTAATGCACCACTGCTTGACAGAGACTCTGGGCAACCAACTTTTGCAATCTACTTCAGATCATTTCTCAAACTGGTATTATTTTACTTAACAGAGTCAATAGAAGATTTGCCCCATGTTAAGACCATTCTCACAAATGATTTACCTTTAAACGGTATCCTGAAGCAATTTGTCCCTTGAGATGATCAAATTTTCATCTGATGCTCATTATGCAAGCTTACTTGATATTTAAGCACTTGCTCATATTCAAAGAATGTTTATTCTCAGAATGATAATTCTAATGAAAAACTCGTGTTTGTCTTGAAGTTTAAAAACCTTTATTGAAAAGATTAAATAAACAAAATTTTTTTGTATGGAAGAAATTAAAAAGATAGTGTGATACCAACTCAAAAGTTTTTGCAAGCCTCATAGGAGTCAAATTACCGTATTCTTGTTACAGTGTGATTTCAAATTAACCCATGCTTCAGTTAGGACTTTTAAGGGTTGTAACGTGGCCTGGTTCACAATTTCAAAAAAAAGGATTTGAGGCTCAAAATATTTGGTTCCCACCCATTCTCTGTGATTTTCTCCAGTCCTAAATTCAGTTAAACCAACGCGAGCATTCACCTCTCAGAAGGAGTTTACCATGGTTGAGGAGGATATGGCAGTCACTCACCTCTTTCATTTTTGGTGTCTGATCACACGACTTTATTCTTTGTGGAGGATCTTTATTTGGTAATCCCCTTTTTCTTTTTTCGCGCTTTTTGCTTTCTTTTTGCATTCCCTAACTTTTTCCTGGACAAATTCCTTTTGAATTTGACTTTGAAGTCCAGCGGGATGCCCTGACTTTTGCCTAAGCGACTTGTCTTCTCAAGTTTCGGTTTAGCGGGGCTTTTTGTCTCTTTCTTTTATCATTTCTTTTAGTTTGAACCAGTCATATGATTTTGAGTCGTTTTTTGACTTCCTGAGAAAGTGTAACTACCTTACTGCTTGGTCAACAAGGAGTAACCATTATGGTATCGTCATCTTTTGACCTCTTCATGTGCGAGAGATATCTATTGGGATATCATCCTTATTGATGCACGCTGCTGATAGATGAGAGTTAACCATTGTGGTTTTGTTCTTTCTCAACCTTCTGAAGGATAACCATTGTTGTATCCTTGGATGGCACTCCTAATGAGTTTTGAACGCTCATTCAGATTAACTGAAATCTACCCTGCCCCGGGTTAAATGTGAGGGTTTTTCTGAACAGAAAAGAAACTCATACTTCAAAGCTCAAAGGGGTTGATGAGGGTTTGACTCCCTTATATCTTTGGTGTTTGGGGATTTGAAACAAGGCATGTACATCGTCAGCAAGGTCCTATTCAAAAGCACACCGTTTGAACTTTTTGGCATATTACTCATCATCCTCCCTTTAGGAGGTACCTTGCTTTATTTAAGCATCAAAAGGAAAAGAAAAATACATTTAAGAACGGATATGAATGGCTTAATTCAAGACAAACATGTTCAATGCATTGTGATTAATATTCAAAAATCAGCAAGCTTTGCATACAAGAAAGTACTGAACCAAAACAAGAAAAATTACAAATGAGAATGCAAACGTGATTTGAATCTGCCATGTTGAGGAGACTAGTCTCCGCAAGGACTGGTTTCTTCAGAGAGTGCGCTTGGCAATCTCACTTTTTATCTATGGATAATTTACACTCTTGAGTTGAAGACGAGTACCCACCATATTTTCAATAAGAATGTCCTTAGGCCGTGAGTATGAGATTCTGTTCTGATAGGAAAATTATGTTGGTCATGTCTAGGTCTTTAGCTCGTTTATTGGCACCCTTCCTGTCATCAGAGATCTATAATACCTGCGAAAGTGAAAATTACAACAACATGCCTCGAGCATGGGATGGTCACCACACCTAATACTTCGAGTAATTTAATGTCACGTGATGTAAAGCTTTAATGTTTTAAAATGCAACATTTATTGAAAATGTTGAACGTCTTTTGTTATCAAAATGGAAAGAATGAAAACAACTTGGCACAATTCGAAAAACATTTTTATTGAATGATTGGCCTGTAAATAGGCATTTACAACGAAAAGCAATTCTTGAAAAGAAACAATTGCACGCGAAACTCATGGAGAGGACAATAAAAAAACAATGTGAGTGCGGATTTATCAAGTACAACTATGCTACAACTATCATGACCTCTGAATTCTTCAATACTTGCCTTCTGAATGGCTGAATGGACTAACGCTCTGTCCTGAGCCGATCAAACCAACGACCTTTTACGCGAAATATTTCTTTACAACATCTGTGTTGATAGGGTGAGGGAAATCCTCTACGTCCATAGTCGTGAGTATCATATATCCTCCCGAGAAGACTTTCTTCACAACAAAAGGTCCTTCATAATTGGGAGCCCATTTACCCCTAGCGTCTGTGTTGTTAGGAGGCAAGATCCTCTTTAGCACGAGATTACCAGCTTGAAAATTCCGCGGACGTACCTTCTTGTCGAAAGCTTTCTTCATCCTCTTTTGGTATATTTGTCCATGGCAAATAGATGTCAATCTCTTCTCATCAATGAGATTCAGCTGGTCGAATCTATTCTGGACCCATTCAGCCTCATCCAATCGTACATCTGTCATTATCTTCAAAGAAGGGATTTCTACCTCCACTGATAGGACTGCTTCCATGCCGTAAACAAGCGAGAAGGGGGTTTCCCCAGCTGAGGTGTGCATGGTGGTACGATAACCATGTAAAGCGAATGGTAGCATCTCATGCTAATCTCTAGAAGTGATGACCATTTTCTGCACAATCTTCTTAATATTCTTGGTGGCTGCCTCAACCGTGCCATTCATCTTAGGACGATAAGGAGAAGAATTGTGATGTTTTATCTTAAAGTTTTCACATAACTCTTTCATCATCTTATTATTGAGGTTCGACCGTTGTCGGTAATAATCTTCTCGGGGATCCCGTATCGACAAATTATGTTATGCTTGATGAAACGTGTTACAACCTGTTTAGTGACATTGGAAAAAGATGCTGCTTCGACCCACTTAGTAAAGTAGTCGATGGCCACCAAGATAAAACGGTGCCCGTTGGAAGCGGTTGGCTCAATCCGGCCAATCATATCAATACCACATATCGCGAAAGGCCAAGGTGAAGTTAGGACATTCAGAGGATTGGGCGGCGCATGCATCTTATCAGCGTAGATCTGACACTTGTAGCAGATCCTGGAGTGCTCGTAGCAATCGTTTTCCATTGTTGACCAGTAATAACCTGCCCTTAAGATTTTCTTGGCCATAATATGCCTGCTAGAATGTGTCCCAAAAGAACCTTTGTGCACTTCTTCTATGATCCTACTTGCTTCGTGTATATCCATGCATCTGAGCAGAACGGAATTATAATTCCTCTTATACAGCACATTTCCAGCAAGGAAAAACTTGGCGGCAAACCTCCGTAAAGTCTTCTTATTTGTGACAGAAGCACCTTCTGGATATTCTTGAGTCTCAAGATATCTTTTGATGTCATAAAACCATGGCTTCTCGTCAACAACATCTTCTCCTATTTCATAACAGAATGCTGGTTCATCCAACCTTAGGATAGTGATAGAGGGAGCCTCATTTGCCCATCTAACTTTAAACATGGATGACAGAGTAGCCAAGGCGTCTGCCAAGTTATTCTCCTCTCTTGGAATATGATTGAAAGTAATCTCATCAAAATAAGGGGTTATCTTCAACACATGCTCGCGAAACAGAATCAAATTTGGGTGACGAGTCTCCCAATCTCTGTTGATTTGGCTAATTACCATAGCAGAATCTCCATATACTTATAAGATCTTGATTCGTAAATCAATGGAAGCTTTTAACCCAAAAATACAAGCTTCATACTCAGCTATATTGTTCGTACAATTAAAGCAAATCCCGACAGTAAGAGGAGTATGAAAACCTTCAGGAGAAGTAATCACCGCACTGACACCATTACCTAACGCATTGGAGGCACCATCGTCCATCGCGATCCTGGTTCGGGTCCTTACTTTGGGCCTGGGATGTTACAATCTCGTATGTACATGATGTCTTCATCAGGAAACTCAAACTTCATTGGCTGATAGTCATCTTTCATGGATTGGTGAGTAAGATGATCTGCCAATATACTACCCTTGATAGCCTTTTGGGTAGTATATTGGATGTCATATTCAGTTAAAATCATTTGCCAACGAGCTATCCTTCCCGTGAGGGCTGGTTTTTCAAAGATGTACTTGATTGGGTCCATCTTAGAGATCAGTAAGGTGGTATGAGTCAACATGTACTATCTTAGTCGGCGAGCAACCCATACCATAGCACATCAAGTTTTCTCGAGCAGTGAGTATCTTACTTCACAGTCGGTAAACTTTTTGCTAAGGTAATATATTGCGTGCTCTTTTCGACCAGCCAAGTCATGCTGCCCTAATACACACCCCATTGAGTTCTCCAACACCGTTAGATACATTATCAAAGGTCTACCTTCTACCGGAGGCAAGAGAATTGGAGGTTCCATCAAATATTCTTTAATATTATCAAATGCCGCCTGGAAATCGTTATTCCACCTGTCCGTCTGGCTTTTCTTTAACAATCTAAAGATTGGTTCACAAGTGCCTGTAAGGTGGGAGATGAATCAAGAAATGTAGTTCAATCTCCCGAGAAAGCTGCAAACCTCCTTTTCTGTTTCCGGCACCGACATTTCTTGTATAGCCTTTATCTTACTAGGGTCAACTTCAATTCCCTTCTCGCTTACGATGAACCCTAACAGTTTCCCTTATCTCACTCCGAAGGTGCACTTATTTGGATTTAGAATTAGTCTGAACTTCCTTAATCTTTCAAACAATTTCAACAAATGAACGAGATGTTCCTCTTCTGTCTGGGATTTGGCAATCATATCGTCAACATATACTTCAATCTCTTTATGCATCATGTCATTAAAGAGAGTGACCATTGCACGTTGATAAGTTTTCCCTGCATTTTTCAGACCAAAGTGCATCACCTTATAACAAAATGTTCCCCAAGGAGTAATAAAAGTAGTCTTCTCATGTCTTCTGGTACCATTTTAATCTGATTATAGCCAGAAAAACAATCCATGAAGGAGAACACTTTAGCTTGAGTAGTATTGTCAACTAGAACATCAATGTGCGGCAACAGGAAATCATCTTTAGGACTTGCTCTGTTCAAGTCCCTATAGTCCACACACATTCTGACCTTTCCATCCTTCTTAGGTACTAGTACAATATTCGTGATCCACGGCGGGTAAGAAGTTACTTTCAGAAAACCAGCATCAAATTGTTTTTGAACCTCTTCTTTGATCTTCTTAGACATCTCGGGATGAGTTCTTCGAAGCTTTTGCTTAACGGGAGGACACTCTTCCCTAAGAGGCAGCTTGTGCATCACAATATCAGTATCTAACCCGGGCATGTCTTCATAAGACCAAGCAAATATATATGCATACTCACAGAGCATTGCGATTAATCCGTGCTTGATACTGTCTTCTAGAGCAGACCCAATTTTAACTTCTTTTCGGACCTCTTTGGTACCTAAGTTGATTAGTTCAGTGGTCTCTTGGTGCGGTTGGATGACCTTTTCTTCTTGCCTTAGTAATCTAGCCAACTCTTCAGGAAGTTCACAGTCCCCCTCAGTTTCTTCTTCAGCTTGGTATATTGGATTTTCAAAGTCATAGAGAGTCATAGCGGAATCATTCCCGACACTTTCTGGGATTAATGAAGGACACAATCTACATGATTATTTTTAATTTTATTTTACTCTTATATGTAAAAAGGAAATAAAGCCTCGTGTCTTATAAAAAATTCTGGAAAGACAAAGAGCGAAACATTTGAAAACAAAAGACGTTCTTTATTGATGAATAAACTTGTTATGAAAAAACATTGTGGCCTTACAGCATGTCCACTATGTCTTAGGCAGGACATAGGGATTATGCATGATAACAAATAAAATAAAGTTACTCTTCATAACGGGTGACTTCGATGATGTCCTCGGCGAACCAGTTGGTAATCTTTTCGCTTGGCATGGTTGGATGAACCCACCTATCCATCTCACAATCGATGTCATCTCCCTCACTCACTGCATGAGCCTCTTCCTGGATGATTCCACCGCTGAGAAATCGAATTGGTGAAGGAATAATTTGACCTTTGGGAGTAGCGACTGATCTTCCCTGATTAGCAACGAAGCCTAAACCTTTCTTGTTTGTCTGAGTTGGGAGATCCAACACTCTTCCCCAGCCTTCTGGATGACCAGACTGAACGATCACTTGTGCCTGGCGATAGGATGACATGGGGACTTCTGGCTTTCTATCTTATTGATGAGGAGCCCTAACAACCTGTATAGTTTCAAAGGCTTGACACAACGTCTCATGGATTTCTCCTTCCACTTCAACATAGCGGAAAGAACTTAGGTGACTGACAATATAATCTTCTTCGCCGCAAACGGTGACCACCTTTCCATTTAGTAAAAACTTCATCTTCTGGTGTAGAGTGGAGGTGACGGCACCAGCCCCATGGATCCATGGGCGGCCCAACAAACAGAAGTAGGAAGGGTTTATGTCCATGATAAAGAGGGTAGCTTCAAACACTTGGGGTCCTATCTTGATCGGCAAGTCGACTTCTCCGAACACAGTCCTTTTTTACCCATCAAAAGCCTTAACAACCAAATCACTCAGCCTCAATGAAAGCCCCTCATAATCCAGTTTCAAAAGAGCAGACTTGGGTAATACGTTGAGAGAGGAACCTGTATCAACTAGCATACGAGATAAGGTAGTTTTTGCAATCTCCATAGAGATGTGTAATTCTTTTTTATGCTTCCTCCCCTCAGGGGTAGGTCGAAGTCCATGAAACCCAGCCCATTACTCGCATAAATGCTATTCACAGTTCCCTCAAATTGATTCACAGATATCTCTTGGGGGACAAAAGAGGTTCCTAACAGCTTCATTAGTGCATTTCTATGGGATTCCGAATCTCTGAGCAAGGCGAGGATGGATATCTTTGAGGGTGTTTGACTTAACTGGTCAATAATCTTGTACTCACTCTTCTCAATGTACTGCATTAACTTGGTTGCATCCTTAGACATTTCATCATTAAAAATAGGAATAGGGGGACTCTGCCCCGACTTATCGCTATTGACCATAATCCTCTTTACTTTAGCCTTAGCTGCGACTTTTGTGCTAACTTTAGGTCGTTCTGGTGGGGAGAAAACCCGACCACTGCGGGTAATTCAGCTTTCACTGACAATATCGAGTACTGCAGGCTTCTCTTCTTCAGACTTGTCTTCCTCAAACCTATGAGTAGCAACCTTCTTCCCCTGATAGTAAAGTTCACCACCATAACTCCAAGGTACCTCCTTGTCGCTAACGTATGGCACTGGACCAGGCATAGTGATAAGTAGTGGAGATTTCTTAGCAGGTACCAGAATTATCACAGGTAATCGGGCAGTTTTTTGTTTAACTAGAATGGTTATCACATTGACTTCATTATTATCGATCTCAGGCTTAAAGATCTTGCGATTAAAATGAAGAAACCCGTCTGTAATTAAATCCTAAACCGCATCTCTCAATAATTGACAACCCTCTGGCTGTTTTAAACAAGCGGCACTGTCAATCCTGCAGCCCAAAAATACACCTTTGCTTGTCAACTGCTCTTTCACGAATAACAACGGGGTAGTTAACTGGTCGACATCCATAACCAGATCTAGGCTTTCGTCTTCAATGATGGCACTGACAGTGGAACCTCCATAAGGCGGCAGAGGTTGATTTGTAATATCAGGTGCTGGTCCAAAATTAATAGCTTGAGTGTCTAATAGGTCTTGGACCTTGTGTTTGAAAGCATAACAATTCTCGATAGTATGCCCCTGCCCACCAGAGTGGAAATCACACCGGGCATTAGCATCAAAGTGAATCGGCAACCTTTCAGGGTCGACTTTCAACGTATGCAACTCAATCAATTTTAGCTCGAGTAACTGAGGAAACAATTCAGCATATGTCATTGGAAGCACGTCAAACTTTCTAGGGGGGTCTTATTTTTTTGTTGATTATTCTGTCGGGGTGTATATGTTGGACGTTGAGGGGGAGCTATTGGAATTGTTACAGCAACAGCCTGAAGGTCGTAATCTTGATATCTGCCCTTCCCCTTCTGAGGATAGATCACACTAGATTCCCCTTCCTTTTTCTTTGGGTGGCCCTCGAAAGATTTTTTAGTATTGCCAGCACTATTCCCAACCAGGACATCTTGGATTTTCCCCAATTTAATTCCGATCTCAATTTTCTCCCCATGTGTAACCATCTCAGCAAAAGTACCTGATATGCTACAATTTGTGTAATACTAGCCTTGCAACGTACTACTAAACATCTCCACCATTTCTCGTTCCAACATGGGCGGTTGCACTTTTGCAGCCATCTCTCGCCACCTCTAGGCATACTCTTTAAAAGATTCATCCCGTTTCTGGGATAAGTTATGCAGTTAGGTTCTTGTAGGAGCCATGTCATTGTTATACTGATAGTGCATGACAAAAGCCTCAACCAATTCTCTCCATGTACGGATATGACTACTTTCCAGCTGCATGTACCATTCGAGTGGGCCACCTGTCAAACTGTCTTGAAAGAAGTGAATCAACAGTTTGTCGTCATTAGAATACGCAGACATCTTCTGATAGAAAGACTTAACATGAGTCTTTGGACAGGAAGTGCCTTTGTACTTTACGAAATCAAGCACCTTGAATTTTGGGGGAATCCTTACTCTGGGCACCAAGCTTAAATCATACATGTCAAAGCCTACTGTACCTTGACTTTCAAACCTGTGCATCCGTTCTTCAAGCATATATAACTTCTTGCTAGCTTCAGTTGGTTCTTCCATATTAGTCATCCAGTCTTCCCAATTATCTTCTTCCACAGGCCTAACATGAATGTGAACAGGCCTTGGTAATACGATAGGTTGTTTAGTGTTCTGATGAACAGGGGTAGGTGGGGGAGGATTCCCCAAAGCTTGATTCCCAAGAATTCCTTGGTTACCTGTAAGGTTGCTGAATTTTGCATGCTGACTGTTTTGGGTATTCAGACCGACATTCAAATCCTGGTTCATGTTTCGAGTGCCTCCCAGGTTCTCCATCACATTCTGAGCCCCCTAAATACTGTTAGGATTGTTGACGACGACTCCTGGTGGATTAGTGTTCAAATTTCCACCCCCATTATTCAAAGCTTCAGCAGGCCTCACAATCATGGCTCCCATTTCCTCTTGTTGACAAGCCATGTTCTGAATAATCTCCATCAACTGATCGACTCGAGTATCCATCCTAGTTCCCATAGCCACAACATTTGCTTGAATCCGTTCCATCCGTCTCTTGGAAGTTCTTCGAGTATTAAAACAATGAGAATTCATAGTGGCTATCTTCTGCAAAGGGGAGGCCCAAATCAAGAAATAAGAAGACCTGCCATAATCACTTATCATGATATGATATGTATGAATGCATGGTTGTGTATGAGATGTTTTATCATTTCCAGGACACCCAACGTTTTATCACCCTTAGGAATTTTAAACAACGCGATAAGAGAGACAAACGACGAGAAGAAGTTTTGACAACAATTGATTTCATTAAAAAAAATACCATTCATATGATCAAATGGTAACTTCTTACAAGCATGATTCAGAATATGTAATGAAATTTAAACGACCCCATCCAACAAGACTGGTGGTGGTCTAATGACATTAAAGCAAAAAAGAGAGAACAAGACAATCAAAGTGGTGGATCTCTAATCTCTGTGTAGTACAATGGTCCTCCTTGCCGGAAGTACTCTTCACTCCATTCCTTGGTTTATTTGAATAATTTCTTTGTCTTTTCATGATCCCGTCCACGAGCGAAGCTATCGATTACCACATCTTTCCGAAACAGTTGTCCCTCCAAGTACACGCATTGCTCTAGGAAGCGATCACATTCTTTACATTCTGGAAAAGGTATAGGTATGGGCGCTTCTTCCATCTCCTTTATCTTGTCTCAGAGTCTTGCATTCTCTTTCATCACTTAGGTCATTTGATCTTCTTTCGCCTCTAACTCCATCCTAGCAGCTTTAAATTGGTTTCCCAACTCTTTAGCTTTGGTTTTGTTTCTATTTTTGGCCATCTGGAATCTCAAAGTTTCTTGACGATTCTTCTCTGCATCGACGAGGGCTATCTGGTATTCTTTCGTAGATACAAAGGAGTTTTCGGCTCTAGTTCATTTTTTGGAGCTACCTTCCCCTTCATACTCTTTTAGTTGATGGGCCAAGTCCCTTTTCTTTTCTGTTAAGAAATATATTTCCATTTTTTTATCTTCCAGATTCTGACGAAGGTCCCTATTTTCCAATTGTACATGGTAGAAGCGTTCTTTAGGCACATCGTGCTGTAACTCAGTGGGTTGAAGATACAAGGAGATTTCCTTTTCAAAAGGCAACATAAGAGTTTTGACTCTTTCCTTCAACCAATCCACGTAAGGATCGAAAGCTAATACCTCTTTTAACCCAAAGAATTCCTTTCCTTTCCTTCCAACATGTGCCCAAGCAATTTCTACTTTCTTCAATAATTCTGGATCTTCTCCTTTTTTGAAATACATAGGTTCGACCTCCTTGGCCGTGGGTGGATGCCTCATGGCATAACCTAATTGGCGAAGAGCGAGTACTGGGTTGTAGTTGATAACCCCTTTTGTTCCTATGAGTGGAACGGTAGAGAAACCTGCACAGTGAGAGATGACTTCGGTGCTATCAACCTTAAGTTTGTACCATTGGATATCGAAAGAGGTGAGTGTCATTACTTTGGATGCCCATGAACGAGGATATTCTTTGAATGGCCCTTTGGTGGGCAATTGTGCCTTGAACCATTTGTAAAGTATTGGTATGCAGCATACCACTACTCCTTTGTTTCCATGCCTAGAGTGGATGGTGTGGTAAGTATCAACTAATAGTGTAGGTATCGGATTCTTGTTCATGAAGACGCATAGAGCATCTAAGTCTACTATCTCTTTAATCTCAGGGAATAAGATAACTCCGTAAATGGTACCAGCCAACATAGCATAATAAGCATCCTAGTTTCCTATGTTTGCCATTTCCTTAGCCTTACTTACCAAGAAATCTACAGGAAGACCACAAGTGACTTTGTTACGTCTCCATTTCCCTTTTACATCGTTAAGGCTCAAATAAAGAACCTTAGCAATGGCCTCATAGTCAGGCTCAATAGGGACTCGAACAAATGGAACATGACTAGTGAGCTTAATGTGGAAAAGATGAGCGTACTCCTCAAGAGTAGGTGCTAACTGGTAGTCCTGAAATGTGAAACAACGCAACTCCGGATCATAAAACTGTAACAGGGTCTGTACAGCCTTATCGTCAACCCGAGCATCCAACAAAGATAAGAGATTCACATATCTTTCACCAAAAACACCCATTTGTTGACAATTCATGAGGTCTCTGAGTTCTTCAAGAGAGGGCCAAATACTAGGACGAAACTGATAGCTGAAGTTATCCCTCTTTGTCTTTAGGACGATATCAATGTTGTTTGCCATTCTTTAGAGGAAAAGGAAACTCTATGGAGATCCTGGAAATGACAATGCACATGCGAATTAATCATCGACATATATATATATATATATATATATATATATATATATATATATATATATATATATATATATATATATATATATATATATATATATATATATATATATTGAAAAGTAAATATGCTATGATGTACGTGCAAATGATCATGGGGTTACTACTTCCATGATATTGATTTATGTTGTACTGTCTCTTTATAGTCTGTTAATACCAGGATCACAGGTCTGAAACATAACCGGAAGAATTCCATGAAGATCATAGTCGGGACCTCAGAAAATAAATCTGAGAACCTCATAATTACCGGCAGAAATCCAGGACATAATCATAAGCAACCGTCTGAATATAGTCACCAACTGTACCTGTGATAAGAATTCCCTCCCCACTCACGGGTGAAGACTAGGTTAGGGTAAGGCAAGGGTAACTCGAAAATCACGGGTTCGTTTGAAAGTAAAATCATCGCAACACAGACGTGCATGATGAAAATACCTTCAATTGAACCTCATCCAAGCGTGGTATATGACATGACTGCACTAGTCGGACCATGTCCTATAGCCGTCATGCCCCCACTCTATTCCTAGTGTCCTAGTACACTCTGGCCTGGGTACTGAGCCTTTTACCTCAATAGTAACATCCCCATCCAATCAAGAAGCATATCCAGTACAACAACAGTATATGGAAGACAGTAAAATATAATGCATACATATGCTCAGGTATATACAAAATGAACGAATAAACTAAAAGCATAAAAATAAACACCCAAAGAAAGGAACCAAGAGCTAGGAGTGACTCTGGGATGGACCACCAATAGGTCGACATATTTCCCCAGTGAAGTCTCCAGCTGAAACAGCCAGCTAAAAATCATCAAACAATGAAGTCGCCATCGAACATCTTTTATCCCACATGTAGGGAAAGGTAAACATCTAGAAAAACTGAGAAGGGAGAAGTCACGGTCTTGAGACCGAGAGATAAGGGTAAGGGAGTCTATTACGCGAGGGGAAGGTATTAGCACCCTACACGCTCGTAGTACTATAGGGTATCCACTCTTGTTATCTATCTTATGGGTGTGTTCAATCTATGCTTACTGTTTACTATACTACTGAAGGGAGAATGCATGCAAAAGAAAGGGGAAAAAAAGAATGTAGGGAAAATAAAATTATGCTCGTTCGGGCCCTACCCTGATGCCTACGTATTCCTTTTAAGGAATCAGAGCAGTCGTAGTTCGGCTCATATGTTTTTGTTGATTTGTATTTTTTAATGAACAATATTAATTTCACCTTTTGCCGCAACTCGACCTTTGGAGACTTACGCGTCAACACAGAAGTGAACTAACATGCTCTTTTGAAAGGATTTTGAAAGAAAACCCAAAGGCAAAAAGAGTTTGTGTTTGTTGGTGTTTTTGCTTGTAGATAACAGCTAGTTGACCTCAAGAGAGAGATTTTAGCCATTTATCTACTTATTAATGAAATAAGTCTTTGAGACTTGAACCACACCAAAGCTTAGAATAAGAAAACAATAAGGTCGAGAAGAAACCCGCTTATCATCTCTCATACTTAACAAAGATATGATTCTCGTCAGTAATTTTTTTTAAGTATTTTGAAGTTTGTAAGAAAAAAATGTTTTGTTTTGAATGCATATGCAAAAGGGGAAAGAAAAGCAAAGGGAGAATAGCCTATTTCTAAAACTAATGTTATCATACTTCACATGATCTCTATGAAGCGATAAATGCGGAGAGAAAGTAGAAATAAAATATACCAAACAAGTACTAGCCCATAGAGCAAAGCAAAAAAAGCAAAGAAACCCGACGATCTTCGCGAAAGCTCACGGACACCTATGTGATGCGGCTTCGATGGTGATGCCGATGATGAAAACCAGAGAGAACTCACAAGCTTAGGTATGTGTCTTCTTTCTCTTTCACACTTTCTCTTCAGATTTCGTACATTGCTTATGCATGTTCCATTCGGTGATGGATTCGCGGTTTCGATGTTGCTGTGATACGATGGTCAGAACCGGACTGTTTTTGGAATGCTGGTTTGCGTTTTGCGTTTGTGTTTGCAAAATGTCGCGGTAAGCAAGAGTCGCCACTGACTTTTATTTTATCCAACAAGGAAAGGAAAAAAGCACAGAAAAATTCCTTTTTTGAGATATTTCTGAGTACGGGGGGGGGGGGGGGGGGGGGGGGGGGGGGGTAGATTATATAAAGGGAAGGTATTAGCACCCTTTATATCTGTAGTTATCTACGGGCTCTTAGGTACTTGCTCATTGTTTTCAAAATTGTTTTCTCTGTGTTTGTGGGTTTTTAAAAGTTTTTGTTTCAACTTCGATTTAACTCTTGCTTCTGTCTTCAAGAGTGTAATGAAGTGTTTTTTTTAAACTTTGTTTGTAAAAGAGTGTGTTGTACCCCAAAATTTTCCCTCCCATATTCCTCAAGATATGTCAAGGATGATCTTCAAATTGCTCAAGATTGCTCAAAGGTTGTACAGTCAAACCACTTCCTAAGACAGCTGAAATTAGGGTTTTGGTTCTCTCAAGGAATTTGGGGTTTTCAATGGTTCAATCAAGTCTCATAGGCCTATATACAATCTCAAGCACCTACATGCCAAGTTTCAAGACTCACAGTGCCAATTTGCACAGTCAAAAGCCTCATTTGATCCACAGTCAACTACAAGGGCAAAATGGTCATTTTGCAGTCAAAAGTCAGAATTTTTGGTCAACATCTTATTTTGAGTTCACAATCATCATTTGATCAAGTCTTGATCATGATTCCACAAGAATAGCTCAAAAATCATCAAGATGCAAAAGTTATTATTTTTGGACAGCAAAAAAGTCAACTGTATCTTGACCAGGGCATAACTTTTTCATGGTTTATCAGAAAAATTTCATCCAAAGCTCATTTTGAAGAGGATGCAATTTCCTACAATCCATCTTCACACTCCAAGTTCAAGAAATGTTCTCACAAAAAGTTACCAATTTTTACATTATAGGTCAATTTCAAAAGTCAACAAAAGTACACTTTGAGTCAAAGGACATAACTTGAGATTGGTAAATCCAAATGACATGGGACCAAAGTCATTGGTTAGAGGACTTCAAGAGCTTTCCAAAATGTCCAAGAACATTGTCATATGATCAAAATTGAGCAAGTTGTGCATTGGAGAAGTTGGGAAATTTTTATGAATTTGCAAAAGTCAACTTTGCCCAAAACACCTTCTTTTTGCTAATGGGCCTCAAATCTCTTCTTGAAACTTCACCCATGACCTATGCACGACCCATCGAGATTAATTGGATTTATTTTCTTATTTTATTGATTAATTGGATTTTTAATTAATATTAATTCATTTAATTAATTTAAATCATAAGAAAATAGAAGATTTGTTTTTTAAATCTTTTTGTGAAGCAAATATGACCTAAACATGCTGGCAAATTCGTGCACAAGTCAAAGATACAAAAAAAATCCAAATTTGGCAACATTGTTCAATCATGAAAAATCAAGGATATTTGATTTTCAATCAAAGATTTAAACATCAATGCACATGGATTGGATCCAAAACTTTGACCTAATTTGTTTCCCTTATATGCAATCAAGCAAACCCTGACCTAGTGGACGATTGAAAGCTGCAGAAACGGCCATAGCACATTCAAGAAATTCCAAGGAAACTGAAAATCTGTTCTTGCATTCTAGGTCGATTCAAGGCATTTTGTTCATCCAAACACCTTGCAGGAGGTACCAGAAACGTTTTGCAATCAAATTCAGGCATCAAAGCTTAAGGAATCACTGAGCACAGTCTCACGGTTTGCCTTTTTTATTCAGAATTATATATATTGATTCATGCGCATTTAACATGTTTTTGTGATTGTTTTGCATTGCTGAGACCATACGAAGCTAATGGCATAATTTAATTGAACTATAGTGCCCTGAATCGTGAGATGCCATGATCAAATTTCTAGGGTTCTTGAGCTTTAAATTAGGGCTTTCTGAACCAGGGAAAATTGGGACTAGTGAGATACACAACTGAAATCGTGAGACCAAGACGAACACAATCCATACCTCGCGAAATATTTATGCTTGCTATATTTCTATTCTCTATTTTTCCTCGCAGGAGTTAGTGGAGGTTAAAAACCCCCGCTATCTGATGTTAATTATACAGGACAAACGAAGAAGATGATGAGGTGTTGATACCTGGTTGGCAAATTTAAAAAAGGCGCGCGTTATTTTTTTGTTTTACAGCATAATATTTGTTTTTGTATATAATATTCATTATCTATTCATTTAACAAAAGCGCGTTACAGTTCAGCTGGCAAAGGCATTGAAGCAATGAGCATTGGGACCTGGGTTCGAATCCCAGGTCCCCCAAAACCTTTATTCCCTTTTTTCTTTATATGTTCATATGCAGATTTCAAAGTGAGGTTCATCATATACCTCCAATTCCCAGGCGCCAGATGTCTTCAAACTGAAATCCAATGGCCTAGATGGAAGGACTATCATGGTCCTTAGTCAACACGCGTGTGGACGATCCAGAAAAGTCAAAAAGGCTTGCAGCAATTGGGCTTCAGATTTCCAGAAACACCTCCTGATTTGGGCCAGCACCCCCTGGGTTTATTCCTTTTTTCTTTTCTTCTTTTATATTTTTCATGTAATTGTTTTATTATTAATTATTATTATTATTACTTAATTAACCAAATTAATATTTTCATAATAATATCAGAAAACTAAAAAATATAATATTTTTTATTTATTAAAATTAATTTCACCTTTTCATTATTTTTGTAAATAAATACTAACATAATTAATTTAGTTTTTAATTAGGTTAACTTTAATATTATCACAATAAATAAAATTAATATAGAATTAGGGTTTTGATAAATTTTAATCATTTTATTTTTTATTTATTTCCTTGAGACATTAAAAAAACCAAAAATATTTCTTTTTATTAATTAATTAGTTTAGGTTTAATTTAATTAAATGCAAAATAACAAAAAAATGTCTTTCTTTAATAAAAAAGGGTCAAAACCCTAAAGACTCTCCGATTCAATTTTTCCCTCGCGCATATTATTTTTTATTCATATTTTTGAACATATAATTGTTTTTGCTCCGAGGATGTAATAGCTTTAATTAGGATTTTTTATCGCTTTCATTTATTTTCCGCAATTTACTTTTCAAGGGTTTGATTTTGGCGATGTAAATACCCGACGCCTTGTAATAGCTTAGCTTTATTTTATGCAACTGTTAACTGTTAGATGTATGCTAACTAGGCTATGCATGACAAGACTTATCTTAAATTAAAATCAATTGTAGCTCACCATAACATGTACAAAGATAACATAACTGAAACCTGACACACTTGCACATGCCACTCTTAGGGTACGCCTCACTTGGTTGCCTCGACGTGGTCATTGAGTATAGGGTGTTTTAGAGGTCGCCCTCCTGTCAAAAGATCAAAGTTGCCTCGAAACGGTTGCCTCGGATAAAAATGATCTAGGACATTAGGGTTACCGCTAAGGCGTCCTACTATTGCTTTGGTGACCACATGTCCCTATAATTGAATTGACCCGAAAACTACAACGACGGTGCTACCTACTTCTCAATAGTGGGATAGTACTGTCTAAAGGACATTTACACAGCTTAATTTATTTTGAGTAGGTAGAGGTCCTTAGATACTTGCTCTTTCAAAACAAAAATACTTTTCGCACCTACACTTTTCTTACAAAAGTTTTCAAACAACACTCCATACACTCTTGAGGACAGACACAAGAGTTAAATCGAAGTTTTCAAACAAAACTTTTTCAAAAACCCACAAACACAAGAAAAGCAAAACATTTTGAAAACATAGTGAGCAAGTACCTAAGAGCCCGTGGATAACCACAGATAGAAAGGGTGCTAACACCTTCCCTTTCTATAATCTACCTCCCGAACCCGAGAAACATCTAGAAAAGGAATTTTGCTGTGCTTTTGTCCTTTCCTTGTTGGAGAAAATAAAAGACGGTGGAGACTCTTGCTTACCGCGACATTTTGCTAAACGCAAACGCGAACCAGCATTCCAAAACAGTCAGTTCTCATTCCCACCGATCACAGAACTGGCGACTCTGCTGGGGAGATAATAAGTGAGGTGTACCTTAGGATTAGATCACTTGTGTTTTCAATTGTATGCTTTGTATGATTAAATTCTGTGGGCTTGTATCGGAGTTTTATAGATCCTAACCCGGATCTGGGGATACCCTTTAGGTAAGTAGCAATAAACTGTGAGGGATCTGTCTAGCGTAGACCGACACGGGTGAAGCAGTAGCTACGTTGGTGTGACACCTTGGTCTGTACCGATATCCCTTGTGTTGGAACGAGGAGAATATGGGTCTTCTGAGGAGTCATTAAGCGCCAACTGACCTTAGAACCTTAAATTGACCAACTTGGCCATAGAACAGTAGCAGTATGCTACACTCATTGAGACTAAACTCTCGCGATGGTTCCGGCCGCAAGAAAAGGTTGCCAAACTGGAATTATGACCGATTGAGGGTATTCAGTGATATTGAGATCCTCTAGAACCCGGTTACTATTTTTAGGACAGGTCTTAACCAACTGAAACTGAAAGAGGGTAGTACCTAAACTTCATGCTGGCCTGAAATCTAAGGGCTCTTTTGTGTGACTTGTGTGCCTTTACCATGTTTGCCTTTTGTGAATACTTGTGGTGTGCCTTTATCATAACATCATACCATCATCACATCATAACATTGCATACATCCTGCATAAGGACTAACCCATTTCAAGGATCTCAAGGGTTTGTGATGCAGGCCGTGATGAACCAAATGTCTAGCAAGGGGCAAAGGGGATTTCTTTTCCTCTAGCCAAGGTTGTTTGGAGATCAAAACACGATAACTTGAGTCAGGGGCTATGACCCACTCGATATGGTGAGCCTGACTCTTGAAGAAGGATTCTCAGTAATAGGAAGTTCCTTCAATCAAGCTACCAGATTCAAATTCTAACAAGTTTCTTTGTTTACTCCACGAGATCCATGAAAACATTGAAAACATAAATCATACGCATTTCATTTCATCATATGCATAACAGGTACCCCTTTTACAGGTCACTTATCTTCTTCGCTGTTTATTTCAGCAATCATCATGTCTACTGAAACTTCCACTGAGCAAGCTATCAAAGCCCTCCAGGCCCAGAATACCCAGTTCCAAGAGTTGGTTATGAGTCTAGCCCAGGGTCAACAAGATTTGAAGACTCTGATTCTGAAAGAGAGGAAGAAGAAGAAGAAGAAGAGGACCGTCTTGTTCAACACTGGATGCAGATTTGGGAATGGACTGCAGAATAAGGTTGAGCTGACTACCTCATCTGTAGGAAAAGACAGCCCACGAGAGAGAAGGGTTCCTAGCCCCGTGGTCTCCGACAACGAGACGGATTATGATGAAGAACAGTATCCTCCTGCTGAGGATAGGTATAAACAATTGGAGGACCGCTTGAGCACCATGGAGATACAGAATGTGCCCGGGTTGGACTTTGGAGACCTAGGCTTATCCTCTGGGGTGGTGATTCCCCATAAGTTCAAGGCACCTGCTTTTGCCAAATATGACGGAGCCTCCTGCCCAAAACTGCACCTCCGGTCGTTTGTAAGGAAGATCCAACCTTACACTGCTGACAAGAATTTGTGGATCCATTTATTTCAGGATAGTCTTTCAGGGACTCAACTCGAATGGTTCTATCAGCTGGATGGGGCCAGTATCCGTAACTGGGAGGATTTGGCTACTGCGTTCTATAAGCAGTATCAATATAATTCCGACCTTGCTCCTACGCGTACCCAACTCCAGGGTATGTCAATAGGGACGGGTGAAGGATTTAAAGAGTATGCTCAAAAGTGGAGAGACCTTGCTGGAAGGGTGCAGCCACCTCTAACTGACCGTGAACTTGTTGATATATTTTTGGGGACCATGTCTGGTCCATTCTTTAACCATTTGATTGGAAATTCTTCAGCCGGGTTTACAGACCTTATCTTGACTGGTGAGAGGATCGAAGTTGGTATCAAGGCTGGAAAGATACAGAAAGGTGCCTCCTCGAGCACTAAAAAGAAGTCGTTCAAGAAAGAATCCAGTGCTGTCTATGGTTCAAGGAGACCAAATAGGTCTGAACACCGCCAAGCTGTCAACGCGGTGGTTATTTCAAAACCTGCTGCTGCTCCTCAGCATCACAACCAACAAAGGGAAGAGAGACCTAGAAGGCAGTTCACTCGTCTCAGCATGACCTTGTCCCAGATATTGCCACAGTTGTTGAAGACCAATTTGGTGACTCTAAGGGAAGCTCCTAAGAATCTGAATACTACATCTCCAAAGTACAATCCTAACGCCTGCTGCGCTTATCATTCTGAGAGCCCGGGGCATACCACGGATGATTGCTGGACTTTGAGGAATAAGGTTCAGGACCTAATCGATGCAAAGGAGGTTGAGTTCGAGGCGCCTGAGAGGCCTAATGTTGTGACTGCCCCCATGCCCAAACATGGAGTAAATGCCATTGAAGACAACGTGGAGGAATCTGAATTCGACAGCTGGATCTGCCATACGACCAACGGTGGACCAAACAACTAGACAACGAAAGACTTCATCCCTATTACTTTTGTTACTCAGTAATGAACTCCTTTGTTTTGAATTTGTAACAAACAATATTGTGAAACTTTATGGCCCGGTGTCTTACCCGGGGCACTGTGACTTCATTTGTGAGGGATTTTGTGTGTCATTTTCATATATCATTAATAAAAGCATTGGACGTTTTTTGCATTTAAAATTTTGTGCTCCTTGTCTTTCTTTATTATATATTGCAAAACAGCTATTTACACACACTCACATATACAGGTCTCAGTCCACTCTGGATCTCACTGGTAATGACTCTGCTACTGCCAGTTATGACTTCGAAAATCCGATCAACTTAGCCGAAGACGAAGGTGAAGATGATTGCGAAGTGCCTGGTGAGCTTGCAAGACTTCTACTTCAGGAAGAGAGGGCCATTCAGCCACATGAAGAGCCAGTGGAAACGGTAAATCTGGGTACTGAGACAGACAAAAAGGAAGTCAAGATCAGTGCAAGTCTGGAGCTTAGTGTGAAGCAATGGTTGGTTCAGATGCTGCATGACTACGTGGAAATATTTGCCTGGTCTTACGAAGATATGCCTGGGTTGGATACCGACATTGTGGTTCATCATCTTCCTACCAAGGAAGACTTCCCTCCGGTAAAACAGAAGGTTCACCGTATGCGTCCAGAGATGTCCGAGAAAATCAAAGCTGAGGTTATGAAACAGTTTGATGCCGGTTTTCTAGCAGTGACTTCTTACCCTCAGTGGGTTGCCAATGTGGTTCCGGTACCGAAGAAAGATGGTAAGGTCAGAATGTGTGCTGATTACAGGGATTTGAACAGGGCGAGCCCTAAGGATGACTTCCCTCTGCCTCACATTGACGTTCTGGTTGACAACACTGCTCAGCATAAGGTATTCTCCTTCATGGACGGTTTCTCCAGCTATAATCAGATAAAGATGGCTCCCGAAGACATGGAGAAGACCACTTTTGTTACTCAGTGGGGCACCTTTTGTTACAAGGTCATGCCTTTTGGGTTGAAAAATGTTGGGGCAACGTATCAGCGTGCCATGGTTGCTATGTTTCATGATATGATCCATTATGAGATCGAAGTATATGTCGACGATATGATTACAAGGTCCCAAACTGAGGAGGAACATCTTGACCATCTACAGAAGCTGTTTGACCGATTGAAGCTATACAAGCTGAGATTAAACCCGAACAAATGCACCTTTGGGGTGAGATCTGGAAAACTACTAGGCTTCGTCGTAAGCGACAAAGGTATTCAAGTGGACCCTGCCAAAGTGAAAGCCATACAAGAGATGCCTGCTCCCAAGACAGAGAAAGAAGTCAGAGGCTTTCTAGGATGGTTGAACTACATTGCCCGATTCATCTCACATCTAACTGCTACCTGTGAGCCAATCTTCAAGCTATTGAAGAAAGATCAAGTAGTACGTTGGAACGATGAATGTCAGGCCGCTTTCGAAAGAATCAAAGAGTATCTCCAGGAGCCACCCATTCTTATGCCACCAGTTGAAGGGAGACCTCTAATCTTATACTTGACAGTACTTGACAACTCAATGGGATGTGTGCTAGGTCAGCATGACGAGTCTGGCCGAAAAGAGCATGTTATTTATTACCTTAGCAAAAAGTTTACCGACTGTGAGACCCGATACTCACTGCTCGAGAAAACTTGATGCGCTTTGGTATGGGCTGCTCGCCGGCTAAGACAGTATATGTTGACTCACACTACTCTGTTGATTTCAAAAATGGATCCAATCAAGTATATCTTCGAAAAGTCTGCCTTGTCCGGAAGAATAGAAAGATGGCAGATGATCTTGACTGAATATGACATCCAGTACACGACTCAAAAAGCAATCAAGGGAAGTGTGTTGGCAGACCATTTGGCACATCAGGCAGTGGATGATTACCAGTCTATGAACTTCGAATTTCCAGACGAGAATATCATGGTAGTAACTGATTGCGAGATACCTGGACCGGATGAAGGACCTGAGGAAGGATCTCGATGGTCTATGCACTTTGACGGAGCCTCAAACGCTTTGGGTAACGGTATTGGCGCTGTGATCATATCTCCTAAAGGCTCTCATACTCCGCTCACCGCCCGACTATGTTTCAACTACACCAACAACATGGCGGAGTATGAAGCATGCATCATGGGTCTTCGACCCGTAATTGACTTAAGGATCAAGTTTCTAAGTGTCTTTGGAGATTCCGCTCTCGTGATCAGTCAGATCAAAGGCGATTGGGATACGAAACACCCAAATCTTATTCCTTACAAGGAGTATGTATTGACGTTGCTTCCCCATTTCGAGGAGATAACCTTTGAACACTTCCCAAGAGAGGAGAATCAGTTGGCGGACGCGTTAGCTACGATGTCTTCTATGTTCAAAGTCAAGTGGGACAACGAGGCTCCCCGGATCATTATTTGGAAATTGGATGAACCTGCACATTGTTGTGATCTTGAGACCGAAGAGGTAACAGAAAAGCCTTGGTATCATGAGGTAAAGAGGTATCTTGAAGCCCAAGAATACCCTGAGGGTGCATCCGTTAATGACAAGAAGTTTCTGAGAAGGTTCGCGGAAAAGTTCTTCCTCAGCAATGACATTCTTTACAAATGTAACCATGATTCAACCTTACTGCGTTGTGTGGATAAGATTGAAGCAGAAAGGATCATGGCAAAGCTGCATGAAGGTACCTTCGGAACTTATTCCAGTGGACATACCATGGCAAAGAAAATCCTTCGGGCAGGATATTACTGGTCCACAATGGAAGCCGACTGTTATCAGCATTCTCGGACATGTCACAAATGCCAAATCTATGCTGATAAGGTGCACATTCCTCCAGTTCCTTTGAACGTCTTGACAGCACCTTGGCCTTTTGCAATGTGGGGCATTGATATGATCGGCGAGATCATACCTACGGTATCCAACGGGCATCATTTCATCCTGGTAGCGATTGATTACTTTACAAAGTGGGTTGAAGCAGCTTCCTTTGCCACCGTAACCAAGAACGTCGTGGCACGATTCATTCGACATAACCTGATCTGTCGATACGGTGTACCAGGGAGGATCATTACGGATAATGGCACCAATCTTAACAACAAGATGATCACTGAGCTCTGCGAGAAATTCAAGATACAGCACCACAACTCTTATCCTTACCGGCCGAAGATGAATGGGGCTGTAGAAGCAGCTAATAAAAACATTAAGAAGATTGTGCAGAAGATGACAGTGACCTACAAAGATTGGCACGAGATGTTACCATTTGCTCTTCATGGGTACCGTACCTCAGCACGGACGTCAACAGGGGAAACACCCTTTTCCTTGGTCTATGGCATGGAGGCAGTCCTACCCATTGAGGTTCAGATACCCTCTCTCCGGATCATGAAGGATGCAGGTTTGAGCGAAGATGACTGGACCCAGACCCGGCTTGATCAATTAAACCTAATCGACGAGAAGAGACTCACTGCTATTTGTCATGGTCAGACGTACCAAAAACGGATGATCAAGGCATTCAACAAGAAAGTCAGACGACAAGAGTATCAAGTCGGAGACCTGGTAATCAAGCGCATCATTCTACCTCAAGGTGATCCCAGGGGCAAATGGACCCCTACGTACGAAGGGCCATTTGTGGTTAAGAACATCTTCTCAGGAGGAGCAATGATTATAACCACCATGGATGGTGACGACCTTCCTCACCCCGTCAATGCAGACATAGTAAAAAGATACTACGCATGATTAAAGACCCGCTAGGTCGACTGGCCTAGGCAAAAATAAGGGCTTCCCGGCGAACCAAAAGGGTTCGGGCAAAAGTAAGGGATGAAAATATAAAAAAATCTGTACACCCGGCAAGTCGAAAACCTGAAAAGGCGGCTTGGGCAAAAATGGGTATCCCGATGGACTGAAAACCCGAAAGGGCGGTCCAGGAAAAAGTTAGGGATTAAAACGTAATACTATGTCTCATTGGATCACCCTGCATCCAGACTTCGGTATCGACTATTAGGCTCGGACGGCACCAATCAATCAGATTCATCTTCAACTAAGCAGCAAAGTGATGAGATGCTTGAAGACATAAAGGTGATAGCAGAGTTGGAACCCAGTGGGATTTTTCACATAGCTGTTTTGTTTTCTTTTTACAAAATGTATAAATCCTATTTGTTCGGCGGTGTTCTCTTACTAGGACGTCAGCCTCTTGTACAAAAACGCCTATTTACAGGTAAACTTCAAAATCAATACAAGCTCATTTTTCTGACAAGTTGCAAATTGTTTTTCCTTTATCTGTTTTGTTTTGCAAAGAACGTCCAATGTTCATTTTTGATATATGAATTTGACATTAATTGCTGATCATAAATATTTACATGCGAAACAAAGGACTAATTGCGGGTGACATCGGAAGTAGGGGCAATAAGAATTGTCTAAGCAATCTAGTTGCTCTGTCCACCGAGGTACCAAGGTAAGTTCAGCTGAAGAATATGGCTAAGATACTTTCACTCCCCGCAGAGTAAGACAGTGATGATAGCTATTCCCCACTGAGACTTGCAACTATGAACAAATCAGCAATACTCTCCCCAGGCAGAGTTGGTCTACCATCAGCCCTAAATAAGTTGGGTATCCCCAGAAGATCTTAATATTCCCCAGCGGAGTATACAGATATTCCTCAGCAAGCATCCTCGACAGTCTTAATATTCGTCATCAAAATATAAGAATGTTCCCCGGCGGAATACAAGATACCCCCAGTGGAGCCATTTCCCAGTGCAGTCTAAAAAGCTTCCCCGCCAGAGTTGTTGAATCATCTTCCCCAGTAGATTCTGGAAGCTTGTCCCCTGCAGAGTGCAAATATCTCTCCCCAGCCAAATTCAGAGGTTATCCCCACAAGAGTCTAACTGGGTTATCCTCAGCAAGTTGCAACGGAAAGATCATCCCCAGCGAAGTTCTTTCTATCCCCAGCGGAGTTCCTCATCAAAATCCCCAACGGAGCTTATCAACAGAATCCCCAATGGAGTTATCGTTAAAATTTCAGCAAATCATCTCTTCCCACAGAGTAATTCCCCGCAGAGTAATCTCTTCACCAGTTTATTCCCCGACGGAGTCATCCTCTCTTGCAAGTTTATCATCTTCGTTCATCATCCACAGCGGAAATGAAGAATCCAACTCTATTCTCCAGCAGCTATCCGGGATTTATTTTCCCCAGCTAAAACATCACATTTTCATACATCATGATACATGCATATACGCATCATACTCTACGATCTCATTTATGTTGAGAACATCATTGCTTGATCCATATCATGCATTGCATATGACTGACCTTTACCTTTCAGGAAAGATGCAGTTAAATTCTCAACACAGTCAAAGGAGACAAATCCAGTCAAAGGAGACAAATCCAGTCAAAGGAGACAAATCCAGTCAAAGGAGACAAATCCAGTCAAAGGAGACAAATCCATTCAAAGGAGACAAATCCAGTCAAAGGAGACAAATCCAGTCAAAAGAGACAAATCCAGTCAAAGGAGACAAATCCAGTCAAAGGAGACAAATCCAGTCAAAGGAGACAAATCCAGTCAAAGGAGACAAATCCAGTCAAAGGAGACAAATTCAGTCAAAAGAGACAATCCAGTCAAAAGAGACAAATTCAGTCAAAGGAGACAAAATCAGTTAAATCGATTCCTAAAGATTTTTCTGAGGCAAATCCAGCCAATGGAGACAAAATCAGTTAAATCGATTCCTAAAGATTTTTCTGAAGCCAGTCAACAGAGACAAAATCAGTTAAATCGATTCCTAAAGATTTTTCTGAGGCAAAGCCAGTCAATGGAGACAAAATCAGTTAAATCAATTCCTAAAGATTTTTCTGAGGCAAAGCCAGTCAATGGAGACAAAACCAGTTAAATCGATTCCTAAAGATTTTTCTGAAACCCGTCGCCAGAGACAACCCGTCGCCAGAGACAACCCGTCAATGAAGAAAACCCGTCAACGAAGACAAAACTACCAACCAACAACCTTCAGGTGGCATCTATAAGCCCATCCTCCTATCCATCATCTCCAAATGGCATCTGTAAGCCCATTCCCGACATCACATTGCTGATACTGCACCATGCGAGTGCAAATTTCTGGGCACTTAGTGTTCAATCATCTTCCACCTTCGGATCACGAAAGGCACGCAAGACAATCTACATCCTCAGGTTTAAGAAGATTGAACAGGGGAAACTGTTGTACCCCAAAATTTGCCCTCCCATATTCCTCAAGATATGTCAAGGATGATCTTCAAATTGCTCAAGATTGCTCAAAGGTTGTACAGTCAAACCACTTCCTAAGACAGCTGAAATTAGGGTTTTGGTTCTCTCAAGGAATTTGGGGTTTTCAATGGTTCAATCAAGTCTCATAGGCCTATATACATTCTCAAGCACCTACATGCCAAGTTTCAAGACTCACAGTGCCAATTTGCACAGTCAAAAGCCTCATTTGATCCATAGTCAACTGCAAGGGCAAAATGGTCATTTTGTAGTCAAAAGTCAGAATTTTTGGTCAACATCTTATTTTGAGCTCACAATCATCATTTGATCAAGTCTTGATCATGATTCCACAAGAATAGCTCAAAAATCATCAAGATGCAAAAGTTACTATTTTTGGCCAGTAGAAAAGTCAACTGTATCTTGACCAGGGCATAACTTTTTCATGGTTTATCAGAAAAATGTCATCCAAAGCTCATTTTGAAGAGCATGCAATTTCCTACAATCCATCTTCACACTCCAAGTTCAAGAAATGCTCTCACAAAAAGTTACCAATTTTTACATTATAGGTCAATTTCAAAAGTCAACAAAAGTACACTTTGAGTCAAAGGCCATAACTTCAGATTGGTAAATCCAAATGACATGGGACCAAAGGCATTGGTTAGAGGACTTCAAGAGATTTCCATAATGTCCAAGAACATGGTCATATGATCAAAATTGAGCAAGTTGTGCATTGGAGAAGTTGGGAAATTTTTATGAATTTGCAAAAGTCAACTTTGCCCAAAACACCTTCTTTTTGCTAATGGGCCTCAAATCTCTTCTTGAAACTTCACCCATGACCTATGCACGACCCGTCAAGATTAATTGGATTTATTTTCTTATTTTATTGATTAATTGGATTTTTAATTAATATTAATTCATTTAATTAATTTAAATCATAAGAAAATAGAAGATTTGTTTTTTAAATCTTTTTGTGAAGCAAATATGACCTAAACATGCTGGAAAATTCGTGCACAAGTCAAAGATACAAAAAAAAATCCAAATTTGGCAACATTGTTCAATCATGAAAAATCAAGGATATTTGATTTTCAATCAAAGATTTAAACATCAATGCACATGGATTGGATCCAAAACTTTGACCTAATTTGTTTCCCTTATATGCAAGCAAGCAAACCCTGACCTAGTGGACGATTGAAAGCTGCAGAAACGGCTATAGCACATTCAAGAAATTCCAAGAAAACTGAAAATATGTTCTTGCATTCTAGGTCGATTCAAGGCATTTTGTTCATCCAAACACCTTGCAGGAGGTACCAGGAACGTTTTGCAATCAAATTCAGGCATCAAAGCTTAAGGAATCACTGAACACAGTCTCACGGTTTGCCTTTTTTATTCAGAATTATATATCTTGATTCATGCGCATTTAACATGTTTTTGTGATTGTTTTGCATTGCTAGAGACCATACGAAGCTAATGGCATAATTTAATTGAAATATAGTGCCCTGAATCGTGAGATGCCATGATTAAATTTCTAGGGTTCTTGAGCTTTAAATTAGGGCTTTCTGAACCAGGGAAAATTGGGACTAGTGAGATACACGACTGAAATCATGAGACCAAGACGAACACAATCCATACCTCGCGAAATATGTATGCTTGCTATATTTCTATTCGCTATTTTTCCTCGCAGTAGTTAGTGGAGGTTAAAAACCCCCGCTATCTGATGTTAATTATACAAGACAAACGAAGAAGATGACAAGGTGTTGATACCTGGTTGGCCAATTTAAAAAAGGCGCGCGTTATTTTTTTGTTTTACAGCATAATATTTGTTTTTGTATATAATATTCATTATCTATTCATTTAACAAAAGCGCGTTACAGTTCAGCTAGCAAAGGCATTGAAGCAATGCGCATTGGGACCTGGGTTCGAATCCCAGGTCCCCCAAAACCTTTATTCCCTTTTTTCTTTATATGTTCATATGCAGATTTCAAAGTGAGGTCCATCATATACCTCCAATTCCCAGGCGCCAGATGTCTTCAAACTAAAATCCAATGGCCTAGATAGAAGGACTATCATGGTCCTTAGTCAACACGCGTGTGGACGATCCAGAAAAGTCAAAAAGGCTTGCAGCAATTGGGCTTCAGATTTCCAGAAACACCTCCTGATTTGGGCCAGCACCCCCTGGGTTTATTCCTTTTTTCTTTTCTTCTTTTATATTTTTCATTTAATTGTTTTATTATTAATTATTATTATTATTACTTAATTAACCAAATTAATATTTTCATAATAAAATCAGAAAACTAAAAAATATAATATTTTTTATTTATTAAAATTAATTTCACCTTTTCATTATTTTTGTAAATAAATACTAACATAATTAATTTAGTTTTTAATTAGGTTAACTTTAATATTTTCACAATAAATAAAATTAATATAGAATTAGGGTTTTGATAACTTTTAATCATTTTATTTATTTTTCATTTCCTTGAGACATTAAAAAAACCAAAAATATTTCTTTTTATTAATTAATTAGTTTAGGTTTAATTTAATTAAATGCAAAATAACAAAAAAATTCTTTCTTTAATAAAAAAGGGTCAAAACCCTAAAGACTCTCTGATTCAATTTTTCCCTCGCGCATATTATTTTTTATTCATATTTTTGATCATATAATTGTATTTGCTCCGAGGATGTAATAGCTTTAATTATGATTTTTTATCGCTTTCATTTATTTTCCGCAATTTACTTTTCAAGGGTTTGTTTTTGGCGATGTAAATACCCGACGCCTTGTAATAGCTTAGCTTTATTTTCCGCAACTCTTAACTGCTAGATGTATGCTAACTAGGCTATGCATGATAAGACTTATCTTAAATTAAAATCAATTGTAGCTCACCATAACATGTACAAAGATAACATAACTGAAACCTGACACACTTGCACATGCCACTCTTAGGGTACGCCTCACTTGGTTGCCTCGACGTGGTCATTGAGTATAGGGTGTTTTAGAGGTCGCCCTCCTGTCAAAAGATCAAAGTTGACTTGAAACAGTTGCCTCGGATAAAAATGATCTAGGACATTAGGGTTACCGCTAAGGCGTCCTACTATTGCTTTGGTGACCACATGTCCCTATAATCGAATTGACCCGAAAACTCCAACGACGGTGCTACCTACTTCTCAATAGTGGGATAGTACTGTCTAAAGGACATTTACACAGCTTAATTTCTTTTGAGTAGGTAGAGGTTCTTAGATACTTGCTCTTTCAAAACAAAAATACTTTTCGCACCTACACTTTTCTGACAAAAGTTTTCAAACAACACTTCATACACTCTTGAGGACAGACACAAGAGTTAAATCGAAGTTTTCAAACAAAACTTTTTCAAAAACCCACAAACACAAGAAAATCAAAACATTTTGAAAACATAGTGAGCAAGTACCTAAGAGGCCGTGGATAACCACAGATAGAAAGGGTGCTAACACCTTCCCTTTCTATAATCTACCTCCCGAACCCGAGAAACATCTAGAAAAGTAATTTTGCTGTGCTTTTGTCCTTTCCTTGTTGGAGAAAATAAAAGACGGTGGCGACTCTTGCTTACCGCGACATTTTTCTAAACGCAAACGCGAACCAGCATTCCAAAACAGTCAGTTCTCATTCCCACTGATCACAGAGTGTAAGTGTGAAAAAGTTTTGTTTTGATTGAGCAGGTACTTAAGAACTAATCTACCTACTCAAAAAAAGGAATCGTTATATGTTTGTTTCCTTTAGACAATGCTATCCCACTATTAGTGAGTAGGTAGCACCGTCGTTGGAGTTTGAGGGTCAATTCAAAAGGGACATATAGTCACTAAAGCAACGTTAGGACCTCTTAGTGGTATCCCTAATGTCTTAGATCATTTATCTGAGGCAACGATATCCGAGGCAACTTATGATCTTTTAGACAAGAGGGCGACCTCTAAAACAACCTATACTCAATGACCGTTTACAATGGAAACCAAGTGGGAGTATACCCTAGGAGTGCACATGTGCGAGTGATTCAGTTTAAGATTTATTATCTTTGCACATGTTTAAGGTGATCTAACTGTTTTAAAATTAGACATACATTCTTGTCATGCAAACCCTATTATCAAACATCTAACAATTAATAATTTGCGGAATTTAAAATGCGGAAATTAAACTAAGCTATTACAAGGCTTCAGGTATTTACATAGCCAAAAACAAACCCTTTAAAAATAAAAGCGTTAAAAGTAGATGTCCTAATTTAAATTATTACAAACTATGAGCAGATACAATAATTGGGCAAAATAATAAAGCGCGCGAGAAAATTAGATCGAATGCGAAAACTAGGGTTTTGACCCTCCTAATTAAAAGAAAATGTTTTTGTTGTTTTTAATATTTTTTTAAGAAAAGAAATTAAGTCTTAAAATTAAATACTAAATTAATTGGTTATTAAATAAATTAATGAACAATAATTAAATGACATATTTTTGGGTTTTTGTTATTTTCGGAAAAAATAAGATAATTAAGTTAGTATAAATCCTATTTATTCTAATTGATTTTAATTATTTACAAAAAATAAATTAATGTTATCTAATTAATCAACCTAATTAAATTAATTAATTTATTGCTAAAAATAATATTCTAATTTTAATTGGACATAAAAATATTTTTTTGTGATTTTTTGATAAAAAGAAAATAATTTTTGGTTAATAAAATAAATAGTAAATAAGTTAAATAGAATAAAAAAAAATATAAAAGGATTGAGATGAGCCTGATTAAAGGGGGTGCCAATAGCAGGAATTTGGGCCCATTAGTGATGATCCGTTTTGACTTTTTGGATCAAGTACGTAGGCGTTTGACTTGGCCTATGGTGCACCCTCAGTGGTGGCCATCAGATTTGGCCATCTGGCCATCTGGCACGCTTGATGATGAAGGCATATGGTGGTCTCCTAGCTCATGCATGCATTGGATCTCCTGAAAGAAAATAAGAAAATGGCAAATGCTGGAGGCAGGGATCGAACCCCTGACCTCCAGCCTCTAACGCCTTAAGTACTCACGTGGCTACCACTACGCCACTTGGTTTTGATTGTTATCATATTACAAAATTATAAACAAATAATAAATAAGCGCAGTAATGGGATTTTTGCGCGAAGTTCAAATGAACGAATAGAGGCTGGCCACATATTCGTCTTCTTCCCTGTACCGTGGCTAAAAGCTGGAACACCTATACCTACGGACAAAGTTCGTTGCTACAGGTCTTTATGTTTCCAAAATCTTCCATGGGCCATGTAAATAACATCTAACACCATGGTTAGACTCGCCTTGTCCTCCTGATCACAATGGTACCACTCATGAAGGCCAATTTTCCCTGCATTCAAAAACCCTATAACAAACTCCAAAAACCTAACAATGGTGATTCACGATTCAGTCCATTAAAATGCAATTGGCTATTGTAGAAAGTTTGCAAACAATATGGTGATCAAGAATGTACAATTATTTTACGATATAAGTGCAAGAATGATGCTAATCGAATTCAAGAATATAGTGATACCGTGACGGACTTACAGTGTGTTGTAGGGCTTGAAAACGCTTGGTTTCAATTGCTTTCTCTTGCTGAGAGTGCCAAGAACTGGTTGGGATCGTTCAAAGGTCTTGAGGATGCCTCTAAGTGGGATTTCGATCTCACACTTTTTCCTTGATTTTTCAGATTTTGTTCTGCCTCTCACGCCTGTTTCTAACTTATTTCTAGGTCTGCCTCGCCTCCTTATGTATCAAGCAATGCATTAGGGTTGATAATTGTGTCCAAATCTTCCTTCTTCAATGCTTTTAATATTTGATTTGATTCACTTTGAATACCTTCCAAATTTGGCTTATTTCCAATCTTTTTGTGCACACATGCCTTGATACAAATTTGAATGCTTGCAATCTGTAATTTAAGACCTGAAATAATCACAAAATCCTTGGTTTTCAATATTTTTGATTTTATATGATTTGTTTTGATTTAAATTGAATTAATTCAAATAAAAACCAAAATAAATAATAAAAATAAAATATGGACAAGTGGAAAAGGCTAGAGCACGTGGGCTATGTTGCCAACTCAAAATAAGTGAAAAAGATTGGGCCCATTTGGCAAAATTTGATGTTTTGGGCATAGTTGACTTTTGGCAATTTTGCAAAAAAGGTCAACTTCAACAATGCATAACTTCCTCAATTTTGACTCTTTAGAGGTGTTATTGGACTTTTTAGAAAGCTTGAGATGTCCTCTAAGAAACCCTTTTGGTATCATATCATTTTGATATTCCATGCTCATGTATGAAGCTTTGATAAAAAAGGTGTTTTTGTTGACTTTTCAAAATGACCTATAATGTCCAAATTCATAACTTCTTGTGAGTGCATATTTTGAGCTTGGGAGATGAAGATGGATTGTAGGAATTGCATCCTCTTCAAAATGAGATTTGGATGGGTCATTTATCATAAAGTATGAGAAAGTTATGCTTGGTCAAAGTTGAGTTGACTTTTCCGACAAAACCCTAATTTAGAAACTTTTGAGTCTTGATAAATTATGAGAAATCCTTGAGGAATCATGATCAACCCTTGATCAAATGATGAAATATACTTCAAATTGAGGATGTTGTCCAAAAATCTTGAAGTTTGACTATACATGGGCCACAGTTGACCTTTTCCCTAGCACAGTCGATTTTCAGGCTTTTGAGCAATTGACTGAGCAAACTTTCTCTGCAAGGCTTGAAAATTGACATGGATGATCTTGATAACATATTAGGACATTGGTGAGCACTTGGATCACATGGACTCAAGTATCTTGATGCAACATGAAACCCTAGTTTGAGATAGACTGCCTTAGGAGAGAGCTTGTTTGGCCAACCCTTGGACTACCTTGAGCAATTTGGGGATCTTTCTTGAAATGTTTTGAGAAACATGGGAGGCAAATTTTGGGGTACAACAACTGCCCCTGTTCAATCTTCTTAAACCTGAGGATGTAGATTGGCTTCCGTGCCTTTCGTAATCCGAAGGTGGAAGTTGATTGAACACTAGAGTGCCCAGAAATTTGCACTCGCGTGACATGGTAATTGTCTTGTGATGTCGGGAATGGGCTTACAGATGCCATTTGAAGATTGCTGACGAGGGGATGGGCTTAAAGGTGCCATCTGAAGGAGTGTTTATCGCATAAGAGATTCCTTAGCGAGAGCTTGTATACCTGTCGTTGAGGAAGATTCCGCTGGGGAAGTCTGATTTTTATTGAGAGAAGTAGAAATTTAGGAGCTTCGGCGTCTATTATTCGGCTGGTGAGTTGTCTCTGTTGATATTTCGGAACTTCGGTCGTCCGTACTCAATTGAGGAGTCATCTCTGTTGATATTTAGGAACTTCGATCGTCCGTACTCAACTGAGGAAACATCTCTGCTGATATTTAGGAACTTCGATCGTCCGTACTCAACTGAGGAAACATCTCTGCTGATATTTAGGAACTTCGATCGTCCGTACTCAAATGAGGAAACATCTCTGCTGATATTTAGGAACTTTGGTCGTCCGTACTCAACGGAGGAATCATCTCTGCTGATATTTAGGAACTGCGATCGTCTGTACTCAACCGAAGAAACATCTTTGTTGATATTTAGGAACTTCGATCGTCCGTACTCAACGGAGGAAACATCTCTGCTGATATTTAGGAACTTCGATCGTCCGTACTCAACGGAGGAAACATCTCTGTTGATATTTAGGAACTTCGATCGTCCGTACTCAATCGAGGAAATATTTTTGCTGAGATTTAGGAACTTGTCCGTAATTCAACTGAGGAAACATCTCTGTTGAGATTTAGGAACTCGTCCGTAATTCAACTGAGGAAACATCTCTGCTGAGATTTAGGAACTCGTCCATAATTCAACTGAGGAAACATCTTTGCTGAGATTTAAGAACTCATCCGTAATTCAACTGAGGAAACATCTCTGCTGAGATTTAGGAACTCGTCCGTAATTCAACTGAGGAAACTTCTCTGTCAAGATTTAGGAACTCGTCCGTAATTCAACTGAGGAAACATCTCTGTCAAGATTTAGGAACTCGTCCGTAATTCAACTGAGGAAACATCTCTACTGAGATTTAGGAACTCGTCCGTAATTCAACTGAGGAAACATCTCTGTCAAGATTTAGGAATGCGTCTGTAATTCAACTGAGGAAACATCTCTGTCAAGATTTAGGAACTCGTCCATAATTCAACTGAGGAAACATCTCTGTCAAGATTTAGGAACTCGTCCGTAATTCAACTGAGGAAACATCTCTGCTGAGATTTAGGAACTCGTCCATAATTCAACTGAGGAAACATCTCTGTCAAGATTTAGGAACTCGTCCGTAATTCAATTGAGGAAAAAGCTTTATAGCTCAAATTTTGTGAGAATCTGGTTGTATCTTTCCTGAAAGATAAAGGTTAGCTGTATGTAATACATGATATGTATCAAGAAATGATGTTCTCAAAATAAATGAGATTTTGTTGTATGATGTGTATATGCATGTGTCATGATGTATGGAAATGTAGTGTTTTTAGCTAGGGAAAATAAATCCCGGATTACTGCTGGAGAAGAGAGTTAAGTCCTTCGTTTTTCGCTGGGGATAGTGAACGAAGATGATTGTGAGAATAAACCTGCAGGAGAGGATAACTCCGCTGGGGAATATACTGATGAGGAAATGACTTTGTGGGGAGGACATGCTCTGTTGAGGATTTCGCTGATAAATTCAGATGGGGATGAATCATTGTTGCTAGCGATACTGAATCTTTTTGGGGATTGAATCTATGTTTGTGAAAGGAATGAACTCCACTGGTGATGCTTTTCTAGTTGCGACTTCACTGGGGATAACCTTTTTAGGCTCTACTGGGGACAATCCTCCAGCCTCTACTGGGGATGATTCTCCAAACTCCACTGGGGAAGATTTTCCAGGCTCCACTGGGGATAATTGTCTAGTGTTGATGATGGATAAACTCTGCTTGGGGAGAATATTGCCGACTCACTCGCGGTTGTGAGCCTTAGATGGGGAGAATATTGCCGACTCACTCTGCGAGGAGTGAATGTACCTTAGCCATATTCTTCAGGTAAATTTATCCCTGTACCTGGTGGACAAAGCAACTGTAAGGTCTGGACAATTCTTTTTTTTTCCCTGTTCCTGATATTACGAGTAATCGTCTTTTGTTTTGCATGTAAATGAACAGTAATTATTGTCAAATGCATATATCAAGAATGAACATTGGACGTTCTTTGCAAAACAAAACAGAAAAAGAAAATTTTGAAATTTATTTGAAAATGAATTGTATTGACTTTGAAGTTTGGCCTGTAAATAGGCGTTTTTGTACAAGAGGCTGACGTTCTAGTAAGAGAACACCGGCGAAAAAATAGAATTTATACAATTTGTGGAAAAAAAAATAGTTATGTGAACAATCCCACTAGGTTCCAACTCTGTTGTTGCTTTTATATCCTCGAGCATCTCATCACTTCGCTACTTGGTTGAACGTGGATCATATTGATTAGTGTCGTCTGAGCCTGATAGTTGATACCGAAGTATGATCACAAGGTGATCCAATGAGACATAGTGTTACGCTTTGATCCCTAATTTTTTCCTGGACCGCCCTTTCGGGTTTTCAGTCCACCGGGATACCCTTTTTTGCCCAAGCCGCCTTTTCAGGTTTTCGACTTGCCGGGTGTACAGATTTTTTCATTTTCATCCCTTATTTTTGCCCGAACCCTTTTGGTTCGCCGGGAAGCCCTTATTTTTGCCTAGGCCAGTCGACCTAGCGGGTCTTTGATTATGCGTATTATCTTTTCACTATGTCTATGTTGACGGGGTGACGAAGGTCGTCACCATCCATGGTGGTTAGAATCATAGCTCCTCCTGACAAAATGTTCTTAACCATAAATGGCCCTTTGTAAGTAGGGGTCCATTTTCCCCTGGGATCACCTTGAGGTAGGATGATGTGCTTGATCACCAGATCCCCGACTTGATACTCTTGTCGTCTAACTTTCTTATTAAATGCCTTGATCATCCGCTTTTGATACGTTTGACCATGACAAATACCAGTAAGTATCTTTTCATCGATTAAGTTCAGCTGATCAAGCCGGGTCTGAATCCAGCGTCTTCGCTCAAACCTGCATCCTTCATAATCCAAAGAGAGGGTATATGAACTTCAATGGGCAAGATTGCCTCCATACCATATACCAAGGAATAGGGGGTTTCCCCTATTAACGTCCGCGCTGAGGTACGGTGCCCATGAAGAGCAAATGGTAACATCTCGTGCCAGTCTTTGTACGTCATCGTCATCTTCTGCACAATCTTCTTGATGTTCTTATTAGCCGCTTCAACAACCCCATTCATATTCAGCCAGTAGGGAGAAGAGTTGTGATGTTGTATCTTAAATTGCTTGCAGAGCTCAGTGATCATCTTATTGTTGAGATTTGTACCATTATCCGTAATGATCCTCTCTGGTACACCGTATCGACAGATTAGATTGTGCCGAATAAACCGTGCCACGATGTTCTTGGTTATTGTAGCAAAGGAAGCTGCTTCAACCCACTTTGTAAAATAATCAATTGCAACCAGGATGAAACGATGCCCGTTAGATGCAGTAGGTCTGATCTCACCGATCATGTCGATGCCCCACATTGGAAAAGGCCAAGGAGCTGTCAAGACATTCAAAGGAACCAGAGGTATGTGCACCTTATCAGCATAGACTTGGCACTTGTGATAGGTCCGAGAATGCTGATAACAATCGGCTTCCATAGTAGACCAATAGTATCCTGCCTGTAGGATCTTCTTGGCCATGGTGTGTCCACTGGAATGAGTTCCAAAAGTACCTTCATGCAACTCCGCCATAATCCTTTCTGCCTCGTTCTTATCTACACATCGCAGTAAGGTCGAATCATGGTTACACTTGTAAAGGATACCATTACTGATGAAGAACTTCGCCGCGAACCTTCTCAGAAATTTCTCATCATTAACAGATGCACCCTCAGGGTATTCTTGAGCCTCAAGATACCTCTTTACCTCGTGAAACCAGGTTTTATCTGTTACATCTTCAGTCTCAATGTCACAGCAATGTGCAGGTTCGTCCAACCTTTCAATGGTAATCTTGGGAGCCTCGTTGTCCCACCTGACTTTGAACATAGAAGACATTGTCGCTAGCACGTTCGCCAACTGATTCTCCTCTCTAGGGAAGTGTTCAAAGGTTATCTCCTCGAAGTGTGGAAGCAACGTCAGTACATACTCTTTGTAAGGAATAAGATTTGGGTGTTTCGTATCCCACTCGCCTTTGATCTGACTGATCACGAGAGTGGAATCTCCGAATACACTCAAGAACTTGATCCTTAGGTCAATAGCTGCTCGAAGACCCATGATACACGCTTCATATTCCGCCATATTGTTGGTGCAGTTGAAACATAGTCGGGTGGTGAACGGAGTATGAGAGCCTTCAGGAGATATGATCACGACGCCAATTCCATTACCTAAAGAGTTTTAATCTCCATCAAAGTACATAGACCATCGGGATACCACCTCAGGTCCTTCATCCGGTCCAGGTGTTCACGATCAGTCACTATCATGATATTCTCATCCGGGAACTCGAAGTTCATAGACTGGTAATCATCCACTGCCTGGTGTGCCAAATGATCTGCCAACACACTCCCCTTGATTGCCTTCTGGGTTGTGTATTGGATGTCATACTCAGTCAAGATCATATGCCATCTCGCTATTCTTCCGGACAAGGCAGGCTTTTCGAAGATATGCTTGATTGGATCCATCTTTGATATCAATAGAGTAGTGTGAGTCAGCATATACTGTCTCAGCCGGTGAGCATCCCATGCCAAAGCGCAGCAAGTTTTCTTAAGCAACGAGTATCGGGTCTCGCAGTCGGTAAACTTTTTGCTAAGGTAATAAATAGCATGTTCTTTTCGGCCAGACTCGTCATGCTTCCCAAGCACACACCCCATTGAATTATCGAGCACCGTCAAGTATAAGATCAAAGGTCTCCCTTCAACTGGAGGCATCAGAATAGGTGGCTCTTGGAGATATTCCTTGATCCTTTCGAAAGCGGCCTGACATTCATCGTTCCATCTTACCACTTAGTCTTTCTTCAACAGCTTGAAGATTGGCTCACAAGTAGCATTTAAATGTGAGATGAATCGGACAATGTAATTCAACCGTCCCAAAAAGCCTCTGACTTCTTTTTCTGTTCGGGGAGCTGGAATTTCCTGTATAGACTTCACCTTTGCAGGATCCACTTGAATACCTTTATCACTTACAACGAAACCCAGCAGCTTACCAGATCTCACCCCGAAGGTACACTTGTTCGGGTTTAACCTCATCTTGTACAACTTCAACCTGTCAAATAGCTTCTGAAGATGGTCCAGATGTTCTTCTTCAGTCTGGGATCTTGCAATCATGCTGTCGGCGTATACCTCAATCTCATGATGGATCATATCATGGAACAAGGCGACCATGGCGCGCTGATACGTTGCCCCAGCATTCTTCAATCCGAAAGGCATGACTTTATAGCAAAAGGTACCCCATTGAGTAACAAACCTTATCTTCTCCATGTCTTCTGGAGCCATCTTAATCTGATTATAACTGGAGAAACCATCCATAAAGAAGAAAACCTTATGTTGTGCGGTGTTGTCAACCAGAATATTGATATGAGGCAGAGGGAAATCATCCTTGGGGCTCGCCCTGTTCAGATCCCTATAGTCCACACACATTCGAACCTTACCATCCTTCTTCGCCACCGGAACCACGTTGGCAACCCACTGTGGGTAAGAAGTAACTGCTAGAAAACCGGCATCAAACTATTTCATAACCTCAACCTTGATTTTCTCAGACATCTTTGGGCACATTCGGCGAACTTTCTATTTCACTAGAGGACAGTCTTCCTTGGTAGGCAGGCGGTGAACCACATTATCGGTATCAAACCCATGCATATCTTCATAAGACCAGGCAAAGATCTCAACGTAGTCACGCAACATCTGTATCAACTGTTGCTTAACACTAGGCTCCAGATTTGCACCAATCTTGACCTCTTTCTTATCTTCCTCTGTACCCAGATTCACTGATGCCACCGGCTCTTCATACGGCTGTATGGCCCTCTCTTCCTGAAGTAACAGTCTAGCAAGTTCACCAGGCACTTCACAATCATCCTCACCTTCGTACTCGACTTGGTTGATCGGACTTTCAAAGTCATAACAGGCAGTAGCAGAGTCGTTATTAGTGGGATCCAGAGTGGATGTGGACCTGTATATGTGAGTGTGTGTAAGACAATAGCTGTTTTGCAAGATAGAAAAAGAAAAACAAGGAGCGCAAAATTTGTAATGCAAGAAAAACGTCCAATGCTTTTATTAATGATATATGGAAATGACAAATATCAAGCCCTCACAAACAAAGCAACGGTGCCTCGGGTAAGACACCGAGCCGTAAAAGTTTCAAATTATCTGTTTACACATTTCAAAACAAAAGTCTCATTACTGTGTAATAAAAGAAATTGGCACGAAGTCCTTTTCCGTCCAATTGCTTAATCCGCCGTCAGTAGTCGGGTAAATCCAGCTGTCAAACTCAGACTCTTCATCATCATCTTCAATGGCATTCACTCCCGAATTAGTGATAAACAGGGGAGGTCCTCCAATTCGTGCATGTCAAACAGCCCTTTGAGCTTCTGCAGTAAAAACCAAACCAAACTTGTCAGTTTTGTGTGCAAAGTCAGGGAGTTGGCCCCAATTCTCACACCCACCTTTCTCAATAACAGCCCAGGCATCCTTGAGGGAAGGCATCTTCATTGGAGGATCTTCAGCAACAGTTTCAGTTGACGCCAGAGTCTGGGGGACTTCTATAAAATGTTGACACGGGGTTTCAATGAACTCCCCATCCATCTCTACATACCAGAAAGAGTTAAGGTGGCTCACCATGTACTCCTCTTCCCCTTGTACTGTAACAATTTTCCCCTTCACTGGATATTTTAACATCTGGTGGAGCGTAGAAGTTACTACCCCAGCTTTGTGGATCCACGGGCGACCCAGCAAACAAGAATAAGACGGCTGAATGTCTATCACATAGAATGTAGACGCGAAAGTCTGGGAACCAACCTTAACAGGAATATCCACCTCTCCATGTACCATCCTTTTGGACCCATCAAAGGCCCTAACCACAATATTGCTTGGTTTCAACACCAACCCTTCACCACAACCCGGAAATAAACTAGATAACAGAAGGTTCTTCTTCACAGTCATCAATGGAGTAGCAATGTCTTTTACGGAAGTCACAAACGAGTCATCATCTACGGAATTCACTCCATGCTTGGGCATAGGAGCAGTCATAACATTAGGCTTTTTCGACCCTTCGAACTCAATCTCCTTAGCATCAATCATATCCTGCACTTTATTCTTCAAGGCCCAGCAGTTATTGGTATCATACCCTGGGCTATCAGAGTGATAAGCACAGTGGGCGTTCGGATTGTACAACGGTGATGTGGTGTTAGAATTCTTTGGAGCCTCCTTCAGAATCACTAAGTTGGTCTTTAACAACTGCGGAAGAATTTGAGACAGGGTCATACTGATCCGAGTGAATTGTCTCTGCATCCTCTTTTCTCTTTGTTGAGTGTTGCGTTGTGGGGCAACAGTTGGTCTTGATATAACCACCGCATTAACTTCTTGGCGGCGCTCGGGTCGGTTTTGGCTCCTCGAGTTGTAAACTGCACTAGACTCCTTCTTGAAAGGCTTCTTCTCGGTACTTGACGAAGCACATTTCTGTATTTTGCTTCTCTTGATACCGGCTTCAACTCTTTCCCCAGTCATTATTAATTCAGTGAACCCGGGCGATGAGCTACCGATCAAATGGTTGAAATATGGGCCAGACAAATTCCCAAGAAACATATCCACCAATTCCCTGTCAGCCAGAGGGGGTTGTACTCTTCTCGCAAGATCTCTCCACTTCTGAGCGTAGTCCTTAAAACCTTCGCTCGCACCCATAGACATACCCTGAAGCTGGGTACGCGTGGGAGCAAGGTCGGCATTGCTTGTAAAAAGAAGAGGCAAGGTCCTCCCAGTTACGGATGTTAGCTCCTTCCATTTGATAGAACCATTCAAGTTGAGTCCCTGAAAGACTATCTTGAAAGAAATGAATCCAGAGGTTCTTGTCAGCAGTATATGGTTGAATCTTTCTTACATACGAGCGGAGGTGTAACTTTGGACAAGATACCCCGTCATATTTAGCGAAGACATGTGCTTTAAACTTGTGAGGAATCACCACCCCAGATGCCAAACCCAAATCTCCGAAGTCTAGCCCAGGTACCTTCTGGACCTCCATTGCGCTCAACCGATCCTCAAGTTGCTTATACCTATCCTCAGCCGGAGGATACTGGTCTTCATCAAAGTCAGTGTCATGGTCAGAAACAACAGGGCTATGAGCCCTCCTTTCTTCTTGATTCTCTCCCCCTCCAGATGAGTGAGATAAATCAACATCTTGTCTCAACCTGTTCCCCAACCTGTGACCCATATTCAGGAGGACCGTCTTCTTCTTCTTCTTGTTCTTCTTCTTCTTATCCTTCAATATAAGAGTCTTCAAATCTTGTTGGCCCTTGGCCAAGTTCATGAACATTTCCTGGAACTGAGCGTTCTGAGCTTGTATAGCCTTGATGGCTTGATCAGTAGATGTTTCAGAAGACATGATTGCTGAAATAAACAACGAAGAAGATGAGAAACCTGTAAGGGTACCTGTAATGAGGTGCATGGGAATGGAATGCATATAATATGATTTCAAAGACTTTAGGGAGATTCAAATTTGTAAACCAAAATGAAACACATTTTTATTAGATAAAAACCTGAAATCAATGTTTAACAAATGCCTTTAAGGCGTTACAAAAAGAAATACTGGAAAGCAAATCTAAGCTAAAAACAATAAAATACATCAGCGCTCCCATGGTCGTTTTCCTTTGGTGCTGGCATAGTCGTTGAGGACCCTTTCATTCTCCAGCTGCCTTGTAAGCTTCAGAATCTTCCGCTCCTGCTCATGATACTTCTCTCTATAAGTATCTCGTTCTTCCCTTAGCTGGATCCAAGACCTCTTTAATGCCCCAATGTCAGTAGGCATGTATGGATGGAGGATGGTAGAAGGAGCCCCTTCTTCATCAGTATGCTCCATAATTACCGACAAGACAGCTTCATATGGCATCCCCAGCTTTTAAGCGCGGGCTCGAACCCACCGGAGATATGGTTGCATCGGGAGAGAAGTCTTCATTCCTAGCTCATGTGGATCAGACATGTTCACCCTATCCCAGGCTTGTATAAATCTACAGCGATGTCCCTCAACATCTCCCATGAAGTCAAAGACAATGCTTAGAAGCAGCAACTCATGAGGTCCGTCCCTCCTAGCTCGCCCAAACTGTTGTAAAGCCAAACAAGGATTATAGGTGATCCCTCCTCGAATTCCAAGCAATGGAACATTGGGGTATTCGCCACATCGATCAATGATAGCTACTTCTCCCATGTCTTTAGTACTACAGATGATGTCTGTGTGAGCAAGGGACATAATTTTGTAGGCCCAACCCTTGCCTTCCTCATTCTTCAAAACAGATTTGGGGAGGTGAGAAATAAACCACCTCGCCAGCAATGGTGCACAACACATGAGGGTTACCCGTTTCCGAGCAGTACGGGCATAAAGAGCATGTAGAATGTCACCTAAGAGAGTGGGCACTGGATTACGGGACATGAAAATCTTCACCGTGTTCACATCAACAAAGGAATCTGAATTTGGGAACAGAACCAGGCCATAGATGAGAAGAGTCGGGATGTCTTCAAACGCTTGAAAGTCCAAAATATCCCATAACTGATGAGCCTGATTAACCAAGAACTTAGCTAAGAAGCCTTTTATCCCACTCCGAGTCTCCCAATTAGACACCACATCAGCCCTTGTAAGATGGAGGGCTGAAGCAATATCCTCGGGCCTATGAGCTATCTCCAAGCCTGTAAATGGTGTCTGCTCCAGAATAGATATGTCGAGTAGATCAGAGAACTCCTCCAAAGTAGGGACTAACTGATAGTCCAGGAAGGTGAAGCAGTGGTGCAACGGGTCAAAGAACTGGAACAAGACACTCATCATTTGTTCATCCAGCGTGGAAGTGACTAGGCTGAGGAGGTGACCATGTCTTCTGAGAAAAGAAGAAGTATCAGGGACCTTTGAAACCAACTCTCTTAGCTGAGCAAGAATCTGTATGAAGCTGATCCGAATAGTGTTTCTACGCATAGATGCCATGATCTGCAAAACAGAACAAAGATGAATCCCATCGGTCTTTGAAATGGTTAGTCTAATGAAATATGCATGCAATGTCATGATGCATGATGTCATGATAATAACACACCACAGGTATCACATATAGCAAACATGGTAAGGGCAAACAAGTCACACAATAGCCCTTAAATTTCAGGATGGCATGGAGTTTAGGTACTACCCTCTTTTAGTTTAGTTGGTTCAACCTGTCCTAGTAATAGTAACCGGGTTCTAGAGGATCTCAATATAACTGACCATCCTCGATCGGTCATAATTCCAGTTTAGCAACCTTTTCTTGCGGCGGAATCATCGCGAGAGTATGGTCTCAATGAGTGTAGCATACTGCTACTTTTCTATGGCCAAGTTGGTCAATTATAGGTTCTAAGGTCAGTTGGTACTTAATGACCCCTTAGCAGCCCCATATTCTCCTTGTTCCTCCACAAGGGATATCAGTACAAACTAAAGTGTCACACCAACGTAGCTACTGCTTCAACCGTATTGGTCTACGTTGTACAGTTCCCTCACAGTCTATTGCTACTTACCTAAAAGGTATCCCCAGATCCGAGTTAGGATCCATAGTAATTCCAATTCAAACCCACAAAAATAAAACAAACAGATCAAACAATTGAAAATAATATGAAATAATCCTAAGGTACACCCCACTTATATTTTCCCCAGCAGAGTCGCCAGTTCTGTGATACGGTGGCCAAAACCGGACTATTTTTGGAATGCTGGTTTGCATTTTGCTTTTGTGTTTGCAAAATGTCGCGGTAAGCAAGAGTCGCCACCGACTTTTATTTTATCCAACAAGGAAAGGAAAAAAGCACAGAAAAATTCCTTTTTTGAGATATTTCTGAGTACGGGGGGTAGATTATAGAAAGGGAAGGTATTAGCACCCTTTCTATCTGTAGTTATCTACGGGCTCTTAGGTACTTGCTCATTGTTTTCAAAATTGTTTTCTTTGTGTTTGTGGGTTTTGAAAAGTTTTTGTTTCAACTTCGATTTAACTCTTGCTTCTGTCTTCAAGAGTGTAATGAAGTGTTTTTTTTTTAAACTTTGTTTGTAAAAGATTGTAAGTGTGAAAAAGTTTTGTTTTGATTGAGCAGGTACTTAAGAACTAATCTACTTACTCGAAAAAAGGAATCGTTTTATGTTTGTTTCCTTTAGACAATGCTATCCCACTAATAGTGAGTAGGTAGCACCGTCGTTGGAGTTTGAGGGTCAATTCGAAAGGTACATATAGTCACTAAAGCAACGTTAGGTAGTCTTAATGGTAACCCTAATGTCTTAGATCATTTATCCGAGGCAACGATATCTGAGGCAACCTTTCCGAGGCAACTTATGATCTTTTAGACAAGAGGGAGACCTCTAAAACAACCTATACTCAATGACCGTTTACGAAGGCAACCAAGTGGGAGTATACCCTAGGAGTGCACATGTGCGAGTGATTCAGTTTCAGATTTATTCTCTTTGCACATGTTTAGGGTGATCTAACTGTTTTAAAATTAGACATACATTCTTGTCATGCAAACCCTATTATCAAACATCTAACAGTTAATAATTTGCGGAATTTAAAATGCGGAAGTTAAACTAAGCTATTACAAGGCTTCGGGTATTTACATAGCCAAAAACAAACCCTTTAAAATAAAAGCGGTAAAAGTAAATGTCCTAATTTAAATTATTACAAACTGTGAGCAGATACAATAATTGGGCAAAATAATAAAGCGTGCGAGAAAATTAGATTGAATTCGAAAACTAGGGTTTTGACCCTCCTAATTAAAAGAGAATGTTTTTGTTGTTTTTAATATTTTTTTAAGAAAAGAAATTAAGTCTTAAAATTAAATACTAAATTAATTGGTTATTAAATAAATTAATGAACAATAATTAAATGACATATTTTTGGGTTTTTGTTATTTTAGGAAAAAATAAGATAATTAAGTTAGTATAAATCCTATTTATTCTAATTGATTTTAATTATTTACAAAAAATATATTAAAGTTATCTAATTAATCAACCTAATTAAATTAATTAATTTATTGCTAAAAATAATATTCTAATTTTAATTGGACATAAAAATATTTTTTTGTGATTTTTTGATAAAAAGAAAATTATTTTTGGTTAATAAAATAAATAGTAAATAAGTTAAATAGAATATAAAAAAATATAAAAGGATTGAGATGGGCCTGATTAAAGGGGATGCCAATAGCAGGAATTTGGGCCCATTAGTGATGATCCGTTTTGACTTTTTAGATCCAGTACGTAGGCGTTTGACTTGGCCTATGGTGCATCCTCAGTGGTGGCCATCAGATTTGACCATCTGGCCATCTGGCACGCTTGATGATGAAAGCATATGGTGGTCTCCTGGCTCATGCGCGCATTGGATCTCCTGAAAGAAAATAAGAAAATGGCAAATGCTGGAGGCAGGGATCGAACCCCTGACCTCCAGCCTCTAACGCCTTAAGTACTCACGTGGCCACCACTACGCCACTTGGTTTTGATTGTTATCATATTACAAAATTATAAACAAATAATAAACAAGCGCAGTAATGGGATTTTTGTGCGAAATTCAAACGAACGAATAGAGGTTGGCCACGTGATCGTCTTCTTCCCTGTACCGTGGCTAAAAGCTGGAACACCTATACCTACGGACAAAGCCCGTTGCTACAGGTCTGTACGTTTCCAAAATCTTCCATGGGCCATGTAAATAACATCTAACACCATGGTTAGACTCGTCTTGTCCTCCTGATCACAATGGTATCACTCACGAAGGCCAATTTTCCCTGCATTCAAAAACCCTAAAACAAACTCCAAAAACCTAACAATGGTGATTCACGATTCAGTCCATTAAAATGCAATTGGCTATTGTAGAAAGTTTGCAAACAATATGTTGATCAAGAATGTACAATTATTTTACGATATAAGTGCAAGAATGATGCTAATCGAATTCAAGAATATAGTGATACCGTGGCGGACTTACAGTGTGTTCTAGGGCTTGAAAACGCTTGGTTTCAATTGCTTTCTCTTGCTGAGAGTGCCAAGAACTGGTTGGGATCGTTCAAAGGTCTTGAGGATGCCTCTAAGTGGGATTTCGATCTCACACTTTTTCCTTGATTTTTCAGATTTTGTTCTGCCTCTCACGCCTGTTTCTAACTTGTTTCTAGGTCTGCCTCGCCTCCTTATGTATCAAGCAATGCATTAGGGTTGATAATTTTGTCCAAATCTTCCTTCTTCAATGCTTTTGATATTTGATTTGATTCACTTTGAAAACCTTCCAAATTTAGCTTATTTCCAATCTTGTTGTGCACACATGCCTTGATACGAATTTGAATGCTTGCAATCTGTAATTTAAGACCTGAAATAATCACAAAATCCTTAGTTTTCAATATTTTTGATTTTATATGATTTGTTTTGATTTAAATTGAATTAATTCAAATAAAAACCAAAATAAATAATAAAAATAAAATACAGACAAGTGGCAAAGGCTAGAGCACGTGGGCTATGTTGCCAACTCAAAATAAGTGAAAAATATTGGGCCCATTTGGCAAAATTTGATATTTTGGGCATAGTTGACTTTTGGCAATTTTGCAAAAAAAGGTCAACTTCAACAAGCATAACTTCCTCAATTTTGACTCTTTGGAGGTGTTCTTGGACTTTTTAGAAATCTTGAGATGTGATCTAAGCAAACCTTTTGGTCACATATCATTTTTATATTCCATGCTCATGTATGAAGCTTTGACAAAAAAAGGTGTTTTTGTTGACTTTTCCAAATGACCTATAATGTCCAAATTCATAACTTCTTGTGAGTGCATATTTTGAGCTTTTGAGATGAAGATGGATTGTAGGTAATTGCATGCTCTTCAAAATGAGCTTTGGATGGGTCATTTCTCATAAAGTATGAGAAAGTTATGCTTTGTCAAAGTTGAGTTGACTTTTCCTACAAAACCCTAATTAACAACTTTTGAGTCTTGATAAATTATGAGCAATCCTTGATGAATCATGATCAACCCTTTATAAAATTATGAAATATACTTAAAAATGAGGATGTTGTCGAAAAATCTTGAAGTTTGACTGTATGTGGGTCACAATTGACCTTTGCCCTAGCACAATCGATTTTCAGGCTTTTGAGCAATTGACTGAGCAAACTTTCTCTGCAAGGCTTGAAACTTGACATGGATGATCTTGAGAACATATTAGGACATTGGTGAGCACTTGGGATCACATGGGCTCAAGTATCTTGATGCAACATGAAACCCTAGTTTGAGATAGACTGCCTTAGGAGAGAGCTTGTCTGACCAACCCTTGGACTACCTTGAGCAATTTGGGGATCTTTCTTGAAATGTTTTGAGAAACATGGGAGGGAAAATTTCGGGGTACAACAGTTTCTATGCGTGAAGGTGCAGGACGTTGATGTGTTGTTCGAAGATTGAAGCTATGTTGTGATGAGTTTTTTATGAGAATACAGAGAAATTGCAGAAGTTCATGATGGTTGAAGCGCAAAGATGGTGAGAGAGTGCAAAGATGAAGAAGAAAATAGCAGAGGTGGTCAAGAAGGTAGAAAAATTGAAAGTAGTAGGTTATATTGAAGAAGAAGAGAGAGTTCTCTTGATTTTCTGGTGGATGAATATGTGAAGAATCTTCAGAGATTTCTGCGGATGAATCATCGAAGGTTGAAGAAGAAGAGTCGAGGGAAGCCAGAGATCTTCACGATTTATTACAGTTGAAGAAAAAATGAGAGATCCCATTTCGGTCCTCCTCCTCCTCTTTATAAAGAGAGGTGAGTTTCTTGGTATATAATTCTGTTAGAAGTTTGTTAGAAGTAAGTTAGTGCCTGAATTAATCTGAACCCTCAATGTGAATGTTAGTTAGGAATTGGTTATGGATGGTTAGTTTTCTGTTATATGGATAGTTGGAAACTGTTTAGGAAGTTTTCTGTTATATGGATAGTTGGAAACTGTTTAGTGTTTTGTTATATGGATAGAGATTTTGATTGTTATGGAAGTTTGTTACATTTTGTTATCTTTTCTGTTACAGTTAGTTTGAGTTTGTTGGTTAGGGATTTTGATTGTTAATGAAATTCTTTTTGGTTAGAATTTTTTGGCTAGTTTTGAGTTATGTTTGATTTCTGTTAGAACAGTTAGGAAGCTGTTATAGGTGGTTAGTTAGGAAATTGGGGGGAATTATGTTAGTTCCTGTTATAATTGGTTACATTCTGTTAGAGCAGTTAGTTAAAGTTTTTTAGCTGATGAGTTTAGTTGTAGTTTAGTTAGGAGATCAGAATTCTATTTTTTTGGAAAATTGTTTGGAAATTCTATTATACTGTTTTTGTCATTTTTATTTTGGGAGTTTATGCCGAGCAGGAAAAAATTCTAGTCTGATTATTTTGTTGGGACAATACGCATGGTTGTTAGAAAAATTGGTTAGGTGTTTAGAAATTAACATGGCTGAATTTCTGTTCAGACTTGGTAGTAACAACTTGGAGATGGAAACTGTTATGCTTTTGTTAGCATTTTTTTAAGACTTTAGAATTAGTTAGAAGATTAATAATCTAGCTAGATAACTCAAAATTTAGTCGCAAGTTAGTTATGGGGATCCAAAGACTTAGTTTTAAATTTTGTTAGCCATTAATGCACCCTCGGGATGAGATCTACTTAATGCCAGTTGGACTACCAAAACAAAATTTTGCACAACAAGATTGTTAGCAATTAGGCTGTATAACAACCTCACCCTCTATTATTGCAGGAAGCTTAAAATAAAAATGCTAACTTAAAGTACCAAGCCATTAACTAAAGCCCTTTAGACAAAACTTGTCATGCTAGAAAGAGTTAGCTACGAAATATTGAAGTTCTATTTGATGGCCAAGAAATTAGTTGAAAGCTGATTACTAACTATTAAAGGCTAGTTAGATGTTGTTAGTTCCTAATTCTATTGGAACCATTAAAAATCCAATTAGTTCTATTAGATGGCTAAAAAAAAGTTGAAAGTCAGAATTCTGTTGGTTTAAATTCATTCCTGATTTTCTATTAGTGAATGCAGCTTAGTCATTATTCTGCTATTTACTTTGTTTTTTTATGATTTCTGGTGCGAACAAAATGTTGGGCTAATTTACAGCTTTATAATTTCAAAAATGTGGACTGTTGGACTGAGCTGCCTACTGCATTTGTGAGTCATGGTAACGCTGTTGCACTTGGATTCAAGTTCAGTGCAGGCCTGAAACAGGACGATGGGACAAGGGCCGGATTTATGGGAAACATGTCGTCTTGGCTTAAGAAAACATGGAATTTGATTAAGACATGAAGACGGAGAGCATGTCAGGCTGGGTTTTCTACTCTCATATATGGTTTTTCACCAATTCTCACAATGTTATTGATATTTAATTCGAGCTTCTCGCCTTATTATTGGTGTAATCATTTGAGTTCGTAAATGACAACGGTGTACTCTAACACTTGAACTTTGAATGAGGAAGTTTTTTTTATATAAAATTTGGATAGATTTTGAATAAATTTCCCTTGACATCTTGCATGAAATCGTAACTCTTGATCATGAACATAGTTTAAAATCTTTAGAATTTGACATCAACCTTCTTAAGTATTCAAAAGTGTATGCTTTTCCCCTCAAATTGAATTTGAATTTCCCTCAATCGCTTTTGGGCTTGCATCTGAATACTCATTTCTTTGATCTTGAAATATCGTTGATAGAATAATGATGCATATTGTAGACTTTGATGGTGAATGTAATTGAACCTTGATTTTGCAACATCCTTTCTTTTTTCAATATTTCATGCTTACCAGGACTCGAAAGTATTAATGAACGAAAATTCCAATGTACCGAAACTTCTTCTAATTCCCCCCTTGACATTTAGAGCTTTCTTCTGGATTTTGCAATATAGAATAAATCTCGAATGAAACTGGAATTTTTTATGAATCTTGTTCGAACCAGGAATCTTGAATCCCAATCAGACCTTATCCCATGTATGCACCAATGGATCCATACATGAAAGTCCTAACAACTTAAACCCAACTTTGAGATGATCTTGTATCAAATCCATAATATTTTCTTGCAAAGCGCATAACCAAATGAACCAGCCTTCTCCTGATGATTCACAACACTCAATTGTGAGGTGTGCCCCATGAATGCCATGCAACTAAAACCGTAAAATCCACCCGATAACCACTAACACACCAAAGGGAATCCCGGTCTGTGAATAAGTCTCAAATCTAATACATTATTCTTGAAACGACCATTATACAAAATCCCAACTTGTGATCCATGATTTCTGAAGAAGAACCTCTATTAGAGTATAATAGCTGAAAAAACCCTAATATTTGCTCGCACCTAGAGAGATAAACCCTAATAGCTTTGTAGTTTGACGAAAAGGAATCCAAAAATGAGCATGAACTAAAACCCTAATTCCATAACCTTGTACGCTAAGAAGACCCGGAATAATCAATCTTATTCAACATATACACCTTAAATCAGTTGTAAACCCTAGCTTCATAACTGCTAATCCTTTGAACCTCAGGTGCTCTATTTTTTATGAAAATGCATGCTATGCACATAACCTATTGGAATGATGCATATGAATGCAAAGTCTAAACCAGAATAAAGGTGCAATTAGGAGGGAAATTTTGGGGTGCAACAGCGGGTTCTATACCCTATTTATTATAGTCTACCCAAATACCTGTTAGAGGGAATCTCCTCTTTAGGTACAAAAGGATGATGTTCAACTCCTTATTGTCAGACAGGAGGTCTAGACATGGTGCATATGATAAGGAGCTTTTTGTAGTTGTGTAATATGTAGGTTACTGCATGTTTCTATAGTCTGATCCTGGAGGTTGATCAGTTGCTGGTGTGTTCTAGTGTGATTCTCTTGTGTCCCTTGCAAGAGTTATATATATATTTCCATGGGTTTTGTCTCCAAAGCCATGGTAAATGGTTAAATCCATGTGGTTTAGGATGATGTCTAAACTGATGTTGGAACATCATTTCAATTCCTTGTTTCTTTAGTCAAGGAAGTTTTTTTGGAGCTCATGGTAGAGTATAAGGTCAACCCTCTGACCTATTATGGAATGGTGTGAATGGTTTTCATGACTGTTTTTCATGAATAAGATTCTGATGGTGCCACATATGAGAAGGTAGCCTTATCTAATTGATGACAAATACTTTATTGGGAGTTGAGTATGTATCTAATGTGAGTATGCAAATCTGTAATCTGAACTCTTTGCTTCAGAGAAGGTGTGAGAGTTTGTTACTCACCATGATATTCAGAAGTGGCATGTTTTCATCATGGTGGAGTGTAGAGTTGAGTCACTGGCCAAATCCAGTGTGGTCTATAGTGTGGATATCTTTCAGGTCTGACTATTATGATGAAGGATCCACTTGTTCTTTTGTTACTCAACCATTTTTGATATGGGAGTTCTATCTGTAACATGTACCACTAAAGGAGGTTGTGAAGGAAGGAATGTAAGGAAATTTTTCCTTTGATGAGTTGGTGCATGTGACTGATTACAAATACCTTGACGGGAGCTGGGTATTTATCTAATGTGTTGTTGCAAAATTGAAGTCTGGATAAAGGTTGCATGGTCTCATACAACTTGTAATAGTCTGCCTTTGATGATTTTGTGGTGTCAAGAAAAAATGTCCTGACATTGTGTTTAGTTCATTTTCTAAACCTGGCTGAAGGTAGTAGGCTTGTAATTCAATGGGAAGCGTTAGGTTTTGGAGCATTGTGATTCTACCTCTGGTCTATGTTCTACAGTGTGTCAGAGTTACCCTTGTGCCTTGGGAATGTCATGAGAAATTGTGCTGGTTGTTTTTTGAGAGAATTTATTTTTCTCTGTAGAAGTTGTAGAGCTCAAGAGGAAGTTCTATTATTAGATGATGGCCAAAGTGATCAGGTTCTGTGATAAGAAGTCGATGTCTTACATGATTCTATAACTTTTAGAACATAGTTTGATTCTACGACCCTTAGTTGGAGTTTTGATGATAACAAATAAAAAGAATAAATAACAAATACAAAGAACAAATATGCACCCTAAAAATTATGTTGTGTGTATGCAGAAGTTCTGACCAAAGCAGCATCAGAAGTTAAGCCATAAGAGCTACACGCTGAAGCAATCAGAACATGTGTTGAAGATTGATGACCAGAACCTGCGCTTAAGCAAAGCAAACTCTGATTCTGAACAAGAACATGTTAATCCAAGTCATCAATGTTCTGAAGCGTCAGCAACAGGCAAGGATGTAAGATTCGTAAGTGTTACTGATCATTCAAGACAACATCAAATCCAACGAATTCTTTCAGACAGGATCTTCTCCAAATGGAAATTGAGTAAATGGCATTTAACACGTTTGATGATCAACGTTAATTCACTGCCTATATAAACCAGCTCAGTTTTCAAATCATTAACGATTTGCATATACCTCTCACGTGAACTCAAAGCTGCTAACAATATTCATCATCTTTCCACGCTATAATCTTGTATAAATTATCACAGTTGTGATAACAGTTTTTGTAACGAAAAACAACAACACACATTCTTGTATAATTATTTTGAAACAGTGTTCCTTGAGATTACCCAAATTGTGGTTGTACTCAAGAAGACTTTAACAGTTGCTAAAGTAGTGATTGTAATCCTTTTGTAATTAGTAAATTAAGACCTCGTTGGAGAGAGGCGAAATCACCTTGACGGGTGGACTGGATTAGTTTGAGATCAAATGAACCAGGATAAAAATATTGTGTCATTGCGCTTTTGATTTCAAGTTTTCAATTCAACCCCCCCTTCTTGTGTTTTTCACATCTTAAATTGGCATCAGAGCGGCTGGTTCTGAGCTTAAACACTTAACCGTGTCAGTACAAGATCCAAGCTTCAGAAAAAACACTATGGTGGGACCAAGCTAAAACATCAGCAAGGACTACCATGAAGACAAGGACAGATTCAGTGGCAAACCTCCAGTCTTTGATGGAGAAAACTTTGACTACTAGAAAGACAGAATTGAGAGTTTCTTTCTGGACCATGATGCTGATCTGTGGGACATGGTGACTGATGGATACACGCACCCAGTGGATGGACGTGGTCAGAGGATAGACAGAAAAATGATGTCTGACCAGCAAAAGCGTGAATTCAGAAACCACCACAAGGCCAGAACAATACTCCTCAGCGCCATCTCATACTCAGAATATGAGAAAATATCAAACAGAGAGACTGCCAAGAACATGTTTGACTCTCTGAGAATGACGCATGAAGGCAACATTCAATTCAAAGAAACCAAGGCCCTTGCGCTCATTCAGAAGTATGAGGCATTCAAGATGGAAGATAGTGAATCAATAGAAAATATGTTTTCGAGTATCCAAATCCTTGTTGCTGGACTGAAGGTTCTTGACAAAGGGTATTCTACTGCTGATCACGTTAAGAAGATCATCAGAAGCTTGCCCAAGCAATGGAGGCCAATGGTCACAACACTTAAGCTAGCCAAAGATCTCAACAAAATATCTCTGGAGGAACTTGTCATCTCCCTCAGAAGTCACGAGATAAAGCTAGAAGAAGATGAGCCTCAAAAGCAAGGTAAGCCACTAGCTTTAAAATCTAACAGAAAATATTACTCTATGGTTTTATAGGCTGTGGAAGAAACTTCTGATGGATCCTCATTAGAAGAAGATGAACTTCCTCAAGGGTGAACCAACTGTGGAAGCAGAGACAAAGGAAATTCATAAATCCTAGAAGATCAGAGAATCAGAATGAATCCTCCTCTAGATACAGAAAGTCCGAGTCTTCGTCTGGACACAGAAGATCTGAAGGTTCTTCAGGATACAGAAAGCCAAACAACAAGGGCATCATCTTATATGAGTGTAATGAGCAAGGGCACTACAAAAGTGACTGCCCAAAGCTTCAGAAGGAGAAGCCCAAAAAGAAGTTCTTTAAGGAAAAGAAGAAAAGCCTCATGGCTACATGGGATGATTCTGACACCTCTGAAGCTGACTCAGAATCAGATGATGAAAGAGAAAACATAGCTCTCATGGCAAACGTGTCAGAAGACAGTGAAGCTTCTGGTTCAGACTCAGAATCAGACACTGAAGAGGTATTTCCTGATTTTACCATAAATTTTACTAAGGCTGAACTTGCAGAAAGTCTAAATGAAATTCTGGAAAGGTATCAGCAAATCAGAGTCAAATTAAAGAACCTGAAAAGGGATCTTGCCTCTGACTCTGAAAAGTCTGAGAGTCTCAGATTAGAGAATTCTTAGTTAAAAGAAAAAATTTCAAAATTAGAAAATGATTTACAAAACTCTCAGAAGGAACAATCTTAGAGACTCCCAGTAATGCTGATGAGATCATCAAAGAGTATGATCACAGCTTTCAGAAGTTTCTAGCTAAAAACATAGATAGAAGCAAGATGGATTCAATGATCTATGGAGTTAGCAGAAATGGCAGAAAAGGGATAGGATATCAAGGTAAGGTATCTACACCTAAAAAGGCCATGGACTTAATTATAAAACGTACACCACTCAAATCACACTTTATATATGGGCACACACATGACATAAAATACACAAGTAGTGATTATTCTGTCAAACCAAAATTCAATCAGAATTTTGGTAAAACTAACAAATCAGGACCCAAGAAAATGTGGGTACCTAAGGATAAAATTATACATATAGCAGATATCTTTAGCAGCAAGGCTAAGATACCAGTCATGGTACCTGGACTCTGGCTGCTCGTGACACATGACGGGAAGAAGGCATATGTTCCAAAGCCTGGAACTTAAGCCTGGAGGCTACGTGGGCTTTGGAGGCAACCAGAGAGGAAAAATCATTGGCTCTAGAACAGTAGGTAATGGAAATCTTCCCTCTATAAATAATGTATTATTAGTTGATGGATTAATCCATAACCTGTTATCCATAAGTCAATTAAGTGATAACGGTTATGATATAATCTTTAGTCAAAATTCATACAAAGCTGTTAGTTAGAAAGATGGGACTATCCTACTTAATGGAAAGAGGAAAAACAACATTTATAAAATAAAACTTTCTGAACTAAAGAGTCAGAATGTAAAATGCCTACTTTCTGTTAACAACGAGCAATGGGTCTGGCACAGAAGATTGGGGCATGTTAGTATGAGAAGAATATCTCAGATTAACAAACTCAATCTGGACAGAGGATTTCCTAATCTGAAGTTCAGCTCAGATGCTCTGTGTGAAGCATGTCAGAAAGGAAAATTTGCAAAACCTGCTTTCAAATCCAAAAATGTTGTTTCCACCTCTAAGCCATTAGTACTTCTGCACATTGACTTATTTGGACCAGTAAAAACTGCGTCAGTCAGTGGCAAGAAGTATGGGTTAGTAATCATAGATGACTATAGCATATGGACATGGGTAAAGTTCTTAAGACACAAGGATGAGTCACACTCTGTGTTTGTTACCGTCTGCAACCAAGTTCAGAATGAAAAGGATCTTAGAATTGTCAAAGTCATAAGTGATCATGGTGGGGAATTTGAAAATAAAAATTTTGAATTATTTTTTAATGAAAAAGGCATCTTGCATGACTTCTCTTGTCCTAGAACTCCCCAAAAAAATGGAGTTGTAGAACGAAAGAACAGAACATTGCAAGAAATGGCCAGAACCATGATCAATGAGACTAACATTGCTAAGATCTTATGGGCATAGGCAATTAACACAGCATGTTACATTCAGAATAGAATCTCCATAAGACCTATTCTGGAAAAGACTCCATATGAATTGTGGAAGAACCGAAAGCCTAACATTTCTTATTTTCATCCATTTGGATGCACATGCTTTATTCTGAATACAAAAAATTATTTGAACAAGTTTGACTCTAAAGCACAAAAGTGTATTATGCTAGGATACTCTGAACGCTCAAGAGGGTACAGAGTATACAATACAGAAACACAGATTGTTGAAGAGTCAATCAGTGTTAGTTTTGATGATAAGCTTGACTCCCAAAAGTCAAAGCAGAATGAATTCCTTGCAGGTATGGAAGTTGAACTCATAGGTATTGAAGACAACTCGTCAGAAGTTCTCAACAGAGACGCTCCCTTAACATTAGAAAGAGTTATTGCAAGCAATCCAACACCTTCTATTGATCAACTTCAGAAAAGGCTATCCAGAAGCAGCATTGCTCATCCAGAAGATACAATACCGAGAAAGAAGGATGATCCAATCAGAACAAGATCAACCTTTAGAAACTCTAAAGAATCCCTCATGGGACTGGTCTCTCTGATTGAACCAACAACTATTGATGAAGCGCTTCTGGACAATGACTAGATTCTAGAAATACAGGAAGAAATGAATCAATTCACCAGAAATGACGTATGGGGTCTGGTTGTCGTACCCCAAATTTCCCCTATCTCTTTTACTTTTGTCTGGCTTTGAACTTCGCATTCCATTTGAATCATTTTATTATTCAGTCATTTGCATATCCCGCGTCTCAGGGATAAGGCGCTTTGGTTTGAAGTATTAGGGTTGTTCCCTCTTTATGTCTAATCTTGTTTTGAGGTTTTCTTATCAGGTAAAAAGGAAGCACATCTGGTTCTCGATTAGTGGATCGATGAACGAATTTTGTCATCACGTTGCAAGGCTGGTTCTCGCTCAAACTCATCAGAGCCTGGATTAGGGTTTATTTCCCTATTGTTTGTCAAGGTACTGGGTTTTGGATCCATGGTTATTGTGAAATCCCTCTTTCATCTATTTCAAAGAAGTCTCAAGATCAAGATGTTAGGGTTACAACTTGTTGATGATAAGGTGAATTTGGGCTATTGATCCTAGGGTTTCTATAATTATTTCAGGGGGAATCTTGTGGGCTAGGTTTCATCCTCGTGTTCTCAAATCATCTTCATTTCAAGGCGTTGATGCGTGTGTTAATTTCATCAACTGGAAAAGGCTTTATCTCAGTAAAGAGTGTATTAAGTTTTCTTTCGAGACTTTATTGATCTAAGGCACTCTTTTGGTTCATGTCGCATTTTGTGATTAAGGGAAGATTTATGCATCAAGGTGATTATTATGGAGTTGAGATTGAAATATAGCGTGAAATGAAGAACAAATCTTGGTTCAAGATCTTAAGGATGATTTGTCAATGTTTGATCCTAGACTAAGAAGTTTTCTTTGTGCGATTTCATGGTATACAAAGTAAAAATGAGCAATGGAGTACATCATTGAGTTACAAATATCAAAGTCCATTGCCTTTGTTCTTTATTTTGTTTAAGATATCGAATAGTCGACATTTATTTCATGGTCATCAAAAGACTCAAAGATTATCAAGACAAGTTCATCATTCATTGTTTTTTACCATCTTTCATTCAAGATTCAAGTCTCATTCACGGATTCAACGTTTAAAATCTTGATTCACAATACAAAAAAAAATTCATTCAATTTTAGCTCAATACAAAGAAACATTTACATTCATTACAAAATCCAAATTCAATTACCATTACATACATAATGAAATTCATACAAAAAATCAATACAAGTTCATCAATTTCATGAAGCCCAATATCCAAAATATAATACAACTTCTAGACAATTTCCAAAACCTTGTGCAAAACAGTCCAAACTTGCTTCAAGTCAAAAATCTGTCACAACCTACTACTACACACAGGCATGCTTCATCTACAAAAAAACCCAAAAAACATGTAAAGAAAAAACAGCCCTGCTCTCAAAGCATCTCTATGCTGCCAAAATTCTGCTACTATGCTACTGCTCCAATAGACCAAAACACTGCATATACTATCCCAAATATACATCAAAATAGCCATACAAATTTGCATTCAAAAAGCAATAGAACAGTTAACTACAAAAGTTCAAATGCACTAACTTTTCCCACCAATTTTATCATTCTTTCTCTATAAAATGAAAACATCATTCAACAGAAAAAAAGAAGGGTGAGAAGAAGTTGAAGAAAACAATACTGTCAAAAATAGTTTTCCCCAAGCATTTCTTCATTACAACAACCTACAATCCCATCAAAAGTTAACTGATTCAGATTAAAAGTATAGTAGAAGAAGAGAAGATTAATTTTTAAGCTTACCGTTGCATATCAAAATCATATATTCTCTGGACTTCTCTTCTTTGATTCTTCAGCATCAAAAACTCAACAACTTCCTACGGAAATTTCATCGTCGTTGGTAACTTTTTCTCCTTCCATTTACATCTGTTATGATTGATGTGTTTGAATGTTGTATATTTTTCTATGCTTTGTTATTACCTTCATATTTCTGCAAGAGATGAGCAGCGTATCTTGTTGTTACTATTAAATCACGAAAACTTGAAAATGAACCATAACTGCGAGAATAGTCGAAAAAGAACACATATTTTTGAGAGAGACATAGCAAGCAAAATTGAGGATACCTGAAAAACAGTAGAGCAAACCAAAGAAAACAATACAGAAAAGAGGGGAAAGTACAGATCTTATGAAAGTCTCTACAAGAAGTCCTTTACCGGCTGGCTATAATGTTGCGGCCAGCAATTTCATCGTCCCCTCAATGCTATAACAATCGCGACTGAAGTATCACCGCAACACACATGCTTTAGATTCGTTCTTCAACACGAAGACTCTACGAAGCACTAAACCGTATAACTCATAACACGCAGACATCACTACCAACCTCCTCCATCCGCACCTGCACGTACATGACTTCATATCCGACGAAATCTAATGCAAGTTGTCACGCACACCACCACCATAGATCTGGTATTTTCTTGTTTTTGATTCACTTTGTTTGAATTTTTATTATGCTATTATTTGTTTGGAATAAGAGGAAAGAAGATAGGTATATAGGTTGGAGAAGATGTTAACTTTTGTTTTATTTTCTTCTCACAGTAAAAGCGTGATTTATTGGATAAAATTATAATAATGTTTATTTAATTTTTTCTTCTTTTCCAATGCTAGCCGCCGCGCCTTTTAACATTCATTAGGGTTTTCCATCTTTTTCCTTGTCTTCCAAACGGGTCGGCCCATTGGGCCTGTTAATCCAATATTTTTTTTGTCATCTTCCCATTATTTACTAATTAAACCATTGCTATAATGAATAAACAACATAGCTCAACTAGAAAAGCATCTAATAATAAACCATGGGGACCCGGGTTCAACCCCTGCTGGGGCATTTTCCATTTTTTTTAGTTTCTTTAGGCTTTATCTTTATGTATTTTACCATATAATTCTAAATAAATATATATATATATATATATATATATATATATATATATATATATATATATATATATATATATATATATATATATATATATATATATATATATATATATATATATTTATTTATTTATTTATTTATTTAAACTGGGACTTGAAAAGGTTGATGGTAGCCATCTTTTGATTGACCTTTTCCTGAAAAAGGTGAACGTTAGCTGTATGCAATGTCATGATGTATGAAATGCATGATGTCATGGTGTTCTCAAAAATAAATGAGATTGTGTTGTATGCACTTTATCATGTATGTAAATAGGAGGTATGAAATGTGAAATGTTTATGAATGTATTTTCGTCTGGGAAAATAAATCCTTGACAAATGTCGGGGAGTTTGTTAAATCATGGACTGCTGTTGAAGAGTATGTGTGTCTTCAAACTTTGTTTAGAATGTTTCTGATGGGGATGACGAACGAAGATGGTTGTGAGAATAAACCTGTAGGAGAAAATAACTTCGTTGGGAAATAAACATGATGAAGAGATTACTCTGCGGGGAATTACTCTGTGGGGAAGAGATACTTTGCTGAGATTTTAATGATAAACTCCGCTGGGGATTCCGTTGATAAGCTCTGTTAGGGATTTTGATGATGAACTCTGCTGGGGATAGAAAGAACTTCGCTGGGGATGATCTTTCAGTTGCAACTTGCTGAGGACAACCCGGTTAGACTCTTGTGAGGATAAACCTCTGAATTTGGCTGGGGAGATTTATTTGTGCTTCACCGGGGATAAGCTTCCAGAATCTACTGGGGAATATGATTTGACTCTGGCGGGGAAGCTTTTTTAGACTGCGCTGGGGCAATGACTCCATTGTGGTATTTTGTATTCTGTCAGGGAATATTCTTATATTTTGTTGAGGAATATTAAGACTGTCGGGGATGCTCTTACGCTTGATGGAGAATATCTTTATACTCCTGTGGGGAATACTAAGATCTTCTGGGGATACCAAGCCTTTTCGGGGCTGACGGTAGACTAACTCTGCTTGGGGGAGAGTATGGTTGATTCGTTCATGGTTGCAAGTCTCGGCTGAGAGAGCTATCATTATTGTCTTACTCTGCGGGGAGTGAAAGTATCTTAGCCATATTCTTCAGCTGAATATATACCTTGGTACCTGGTGGACAAAGCAACTTGTACAGTTCGGACAATTCTTATTTGCCCCTGTTTTTTGCGGGAGAAGGTGCCTGCGGAGGCCCTGTGGATCGAGTATTATCCCCACCTATGAGGTGCTTGGTATCTTTCGGTCAAAATGACAAGTCTTCTTCTGGTAGGCCAGTGACGAGATGACGAGACATAGTCGTACGCTTTGATCCCTAATTTTTGCCTGGACCGCCCTTTTGGGTTTTCAGTTCACCGGGATACCCTTTTTTTCCCAAGCCGCCTTTTCAGGTTTTCGACTTTCCAGGTGTACAGACTTTTTCATTTTCATCCCTTATTTTTGCCCGAACCCTTTTGGTTCGCCGGGAAGCCCTTATTTTTGCCTAGTCCAGTCAACCTAACGGGTCTTTGATTCATGCGCGGTATTTTTTGACTATGTCCATTCCCTCAGGATGTAGAGAGGTGTCACTGTCGGTAGTGTTGTGTTGCCATACTACCAGAAGATCTTCGTTTGATCATGCAAGATTCGTTGCTGGAATTCATGTCCAATGCCCCAATTGATTCTGATGGAGATTTGCCCCTGGCTATTTGGCATTTTGAGAGATTCCTTGAATCTTGACTTGACTGCCCCAGATGATGGACAATGATCATGTCGTGCCCCTTGACTGGAAGTGTTTTTCCACTTGAGGTGATCCTTTTTTATTGAAAAGGTTTTTGTTCACTAGATATTCGTCATGCGAATTTTTCTGCTATTTGAACAAATAGTCATATGCAAACAATGTTATTTTAAGAATGCAAAGCTTATGTCTGTCTTGAAGTTTTTGAAAATGCATTTTTTCAGTATGATAGGAAAATTTTGTAAAATGTGACGTCAACTCAGGATTTACAGCAAGCCCTACAGGAGTCAGGATACCTTTTGTAACAGTATGCTTTCGAACTAACCCATGCTTCGGCTAGGACTTTTAAGGGTTATAACGTGGCCTGGTTCACGGTTTAAGAAACTAAAGGATAAAGGCTCAAAATTTATTTGTACCCACCCGCTCTTCGTGATGTTCTTCGATCCTAAACTCAGCTAATCGTGCATTAGATCTTGTTTGAGTCTTTGCTCTGATATTCCGGTGATGGTTCGGATACTGACAGTTTATTTTGAACAAGCAGTCATTTTTGTTGAGAGTTTGCAGGACCTCTTTCTTTTTTTTTTATTATCCATGTTTTTTGCCTGAACTGTTTCTTTTGTAATTACAGTCAGCGGGATGCCCCAGTTTTGTAAGTCTCCTTCATAGGTTTTGACTTGATGGGCTTTTATTTTTAGAGATAATGACTGCCTATCCTTACGATTATACCGAACCAATACCGTCTTTTGTTTCGGAAGGACTTCTTTGATGCCATCCATTGTGCACCTGGATCAACTGAGAAAACTACCCTGCCCCAGGTTATAATTACGGGTTTTAATTTGTGAAACGAAAAACTCCAACTTCTTTGGCTCAAAGGGGTTGACGAGGGATTATCTTCCTTATAACTCCATTGTTTAGGATTTGAAACAATGCTTGTACATCGTCAGCGGGGTCTGTTCAAAAGCATACTGTAAAGAGCGTGGTATCGTTTTCGTCATCCTCCCTCAAAAGGCTTAGAATTTTTAATCGAGAGTTGAACATCACAAAAAATGAAAGCAATTTGAATATAGTGAATACACATGGATTGAATCAAAACAGACATATGCAATGCATTGATAAAGTAACAAAGTTTGACATGAATAAATGTTTGAACAATTAAAAGAAAATTACAAATTGAAAATTCTAATGAACAAAAAGTCTTCTCGTCTCAGTACTTGTCACTTCAAATGGCAAAAGAATTCAATCTAACCGTCTTGTGTGAGTTCCAATGCTCCTTCATCAATCAGGTTTTGAATTTTGTACTCCAACTTCCAACAGTCGTCAGTATCATGCCCCGGGCTATTGGAGTGATATGCACACCTTGCATCAGGATTGTAGTTGGGTGAAGAAGTCTTAGGGTTCGGATGAGGTCCTACCAACGTCACCAGATTCAATCTCAACAGATGTTGCAAAGCTTGGGACAACGGTATGTTGAGCTTGGTAAACGGCCTCTGATTAACCTGTTGTTTATGGCAAGGTTGTTGTTGGACCCTTGAGGTAGTAGCAACTTGGAGAGGTCTATTCTTCATCAAACCAAACCTTTGACTTCTCGGAAGTTGATCAATAACTTGGCCCCTAGCCTTGACCGTTTGCTTCATACTGTTGTATCTGTCTTGATGAAGCTGGTTGATAATAGTTCTCAGCTCTTCTTGTTCCCGAGCTAAGCCTTGGATAAGAGCCATCTGCCCCAGCATCTGGGTTTTCATGGCACTGAACTTAGCATGTAGTTGTTCCATTCGTTCATCCTTATTGTTTTCAGGACTTTTCTTGACCAAGTTCCCCATGAGGAGTGTTCTCAACTCTTCCTGCCCCTTGGATAGGCTTAGGAACATGTCCCCGAACTGAGCTTCTCGAGTTTGAAGATATTGGTTGTCTGGTTGGAAAGCCATTGCTGAAATAAACAGCGAGAACATGAGAGACCTGTATTGGGAGACCTGTTATGCAATGATATGTATGTATGCAATGTTTTCAAGGATCCCGCGGGGTAAACAAGAAACTTGTTAGAATTTGAATTTCGCAGCTTTGAAGAAACTTCATGTTGTTAAGAGTCCTTCTTCAAGAGTCAAGCTCACCATATCGAGTGGGTCATAGCCCCTGACTCAAGTTATCATGTTTTGATCTCTAGACGGCATTGGCTAGAGGAAAATAAATCCCCTTGCCCCTTGCTAGACATTTGATTTACCATAACCTGCATCACAGACCCTTGAGATCCTTGAAATGGTTAAGGAAATGTTAAAGCATGATGTTATGATGTGTATGCTATGCGTTTAAGCAAAAGCGTGAGGTGATGTAAGTAAACCCTGCAATAAGTCCAAATTATTGGATAAGGACTGTAAATAAAACCTGCAAGGAACTCATGTTGTCAGATAACAAGAATGTGCAAGTAGTTCAGGATTGAAGGCACACAAGTCACACATATAGCCTTAAGTTTAGGCTGGCATGGAGTTTAGGCATTACCCTCTTTCAGTTTAGTTGGTTTAAACTTGTCCTAAAAATAGTAACTGGGTTCTAGAGGATCTCAGTATCACTAACTACCCTCAATCGGTCATAATTCAAGTTTAGCAACCTTTTCTCGCGACCGGAATCATCACGAGAGTTTAGTCTCAATGAGTGTAGCATACTGCTACTGTTCTATGGCCAAGTTGGTCAATTTAAGGTTCTAAGGTCAGTTGGTGCTTAATGACTCCTTAGAAGACCCATATTCTCCTCGTTCCAACACAAGGGATATCGGTACAGACTAAGGTGCCACACCAATGTAGCTACTGCTTCATCCGTGTCGGTCTACGCCGGACAGATCCCTCACAGTTTATTGCTACTTACCTAAAGGGTATCCCCAGATCCAAGTTAGGATCTATAGAACTCCGGTACAAGCCCACAAAATTAAAGCATACAAAGCATACAATTGAAAACATAGTGATCTAATCCTAAGGTACACCTCACTTATATAATTTCCCCAGCAGAGTCGCCAATTCTGTGATCGGTGGGAATGAGAACTGACTGTTTTGGAATACTGGTTCGCGTTTGCGTTTGTTTTTGCAAAATGTCGCGGTAAGCAAGAGTCGCCACCTTCTTTTATTTTACCCAACAAGGAAAGGACAAAAGCACAGAAAAATTCCTTTTCGAGATGTTTCTCGGGTTCGGGAGGTAGATTATAGAAAGGGAAGGTGTTAGCACCCTTTCTATATGTGGTTATCCACGGGCTCTTAGGTACTTGCTCACTATGTTTTCAAAAGTTTGCTTTCCTTTGTGATTGTGGGTTTGAAAAGAGTTTTTGTTTGAAAGAGAGTGTAAGTGCGAAAAGTTTTGTTTTGTTTTAAAAGGAGCAAGTACTTAAGAACATCTACCTACTCAAAAAGGAATTAAACTGTGCAAATATCCTTTAGACAATGCTATCCCACTATTGAGGAGTAGGTATCATCGTCGTTGGAGTTTTCGAGTCAATTCGATTAAGGGACGTGTGGTCACTAAAGCAATGTTAGGATGCCTTAGCGGTAACCCTAATGTCTTAGATCATTTTTCCAAGGCAATCGTTTCGAGGCAACTTATGATCTTTGGACAAAAGGACGACCTCTAAAACTTCCTATACTCAATGACCACGTTCGAGGCAACCAAGTGAGGCGTACCCTAAGAGTGGCATGTGCGAGTGTGTCAATTTTCAGTTTATATTATCTTCGTACATGTTATGGTTAGCTACGGTTGATTTTAAATTAAAGGTTAATCTTGTCATGCATAGCCTATTATTCAAACATCTAGCAGTCAATGGTTGCGGAAAATAAATTGCGGAAAATTAAACTAAGCTATTACAAGGCGTCGGGTATTTACATCGCCAAAAACAAACCCTTAAAATTAAATGTGAAAAAGTAAATAAAAGCGATAAATAAAATCCTAAGTTACAGCTATTACATCCTCGGAGCAATTACAATTATATGGATCAAAGATAATTCGCGCGAGAAAAGTTGAATCAGAGCGTCCTAGGGTTTTGACCCTTTTTTCATTAAATAAAGCATATTTTTGGTCTTTTTTGAATTAAGAATTAAGTCTAAATTAATAATGGAATTAATTAATTAAAAAAAGAAAATATTTTTTGAGTTTTATTTTAATTAAGAAAATAAAATTAGAAAGGTAGAAATATATCAAAACCCTAATTCTAAATCAATTTTAATTTAATGCAAAAATACGTTAAAACTAAACCTAATTAAAAACTAAATTAATTGATTAATGGTTTATTTACAAAAATAAAATAGTGAAATTAATAAATATTATTTTTTGTGATTTCTGGTTTTTATATAAAAAAAGGGTTAATTTGTTAATTGGTTAAAAAGTAAAAATAACGCAAATTAAACAAAAGAAATATAGAAAAGAGAAAGAATAAACCAAAGGGGGTTTGGGGCCTATAAGGGAGATTGATTCAGCACTTCCAGGCGCAGATTCAATCAGCCTTGTTTGACTTTCAGATTTCCTGGACGTTTGTTGACCAAGGTTCATGGTGAACCTCCATCCTTAGCCATTGGATCTGCCTTGGTAACCACGTGGCCTTTGAGATCTGGAGGTATATGGTGCTCCTTGCCTGAAGTGCTGCATGTGAACGCCTGAAATAAAATGATAACAAAGTTTTGGGGGACCTGGGATTCGAACCCAGGTCCCAGTGGACAATTCGACCGATGCGCTACCAACTAAGCCATGATGTTAACTTGTTAGTGGGATATCAATTAAATATTATAAAACAAACTAGCAATTATTCCCTGAAAAACGCGCTAATATTCAAATGAGCCAATCACATTAGAACACGGTATCATCTTCTTCGCCGAAACTCTGGTTCGATTACCTGCGGATTTTTATCCGTAGGAAGGTTCCTAGGATCTTTCCAAAATCCTCCCTAGGTCACAAAAATGGAATCCAAGAGTACCAATGTACTCGTCTCACTCCCCTGAACTCATCCATGGCCATTATTGGCCTTAATTTAACCTGCACACGAAACGCCTAAAAACATACACAAGAACCCTAGGTTCTGGATAGGGGGTTAGAGGCCACAAAAATCAAATTAAATAATGCAGTTTGCTTAGAAATTTAATGGTCGGTATGAATATGCAGGAGATTTGGCACAAGGATGCAGAAAAAACTGAGTTACGATTCTATGTGCAGAGCAATGTTCATGGAGACTTACAATGCGTTATGGGCAATGAAAAGGCTTCCTTTTGATGGGTATAGCTCCACTGGATGGCAAGGAAGAGAGCTGCGTTTTGCTTTTGGTCTGAATTCACCTCTAAACCAAAATTTGATCACCACTTTTTCAAGGTTTTTTGCAAAACTGTTCTGGCCATTTCCACAGAGTTTTTGTGCGTTTTTTTTCCGTCCTTTTTTTCTTTGTGAGCATGAGGTTTATATAGAAAAAGTAATTTAGGTCAACATTTGTGTATCAAATCTTGGTCCATTATGATGAAGAGATTTGATTTGATTTCTTCATAAAGACTTGCTATATTTAATTCAATCACGTGCCAATCTATTTTCATGCGTTACTGCCAGCCTGTTATGAGCTGTTTGGGCCTCCAACATGATGGAAATCAAAAGCTGACCTGCCCCTTCATATCCACTTCCCTTCGAATTTGCTCTCTTTGATAGCTTCAAAGTCCCAAATCGAATTACTCCAACTTCAATTGCATAGCCCCTTCGATTGAGCCTCCCTCTGCTTTGATTGCTTGATTCGAAAAGGATCACCCTGGTCGAATCAGCTCTTGTAGGGTTGGGAGCAAACAAGACAAGAATCTGGCCTTTAATTCAAATAATTGAGTCCACAATCAGTATTTAATTATTTCTATATTTGCAAGGGACACATGCCATTGTGAACTTTGGGTGAACCTGGACAGGTTAGGATATGTGTTTTATCTTAGTCATGCCAGCCTACTTCATTCCTTCGAATCTGCCTTCTTTGACAGCTTCAAAGTCCAATTCGAATCTATTTAGAACATTCCCTATTAGACAACTTTGACCAGCCCTTGGCCTTGTGATGAGTCTAAGTTCTGATTCGAAGTGTTCAGAACTTCCTTCATCAGAGCATCTTAGATTAAGAGAAACTCTGCACTGAAATGCCATTCGAAGGTCATTTCGTTCTGATGTTCTTATTAAGGGAAACTCTGAAGTTCCAGTCGAAGGACGCTCTGAAGTTCCAGTCCAAGGACCTTTTGAAATGCCAATTGAAGGGTATTTGTCCATATACCAATCAAAGGGTACTCGTTAGAATTCCAATCGAAAGACACTACTATAATACCAATCGAAAGATACTTGTTCAACTACCAATCAAATGCCACTGCTATAATACCAATCGAAAGATACTTGTTATCCTGCCAATCGAAGGATACTTGTTCAACTACCAATTGAATGCCACTACTATAATACCAATCGAAAGATACTTGTTATCCTGCCAATCGAAGGACACTGTTACAAAGCCAGTTGAAAGGTACTTGTTAACATGCCAAATGAAGGACACTGTTACAGTGCCAATCGAAGGACACTTTTATAATGCCAATCGAAAGGTGCTTATTAAAATGCCAATTGAAGACTTACGAATCAAAGCTTGATCGAAGGTTTCCAAACACCTAATCGAAGCTTACTAATCAAAGCCCGATCGAAGAGTGCCAAATGCCCAAACGAAGATTGGTGAGTCAAGCCTGTATCGAAGTATTTTGGATACCCAATCGAAGACTTTTCCCATATGCCAATCGAAAGACACTTTATTCATCTTCAAAAAACCTTATTTTCTTTAGGCAAATGTTTGTGACCAACCATGTAAGGGAAGACTTTTGAAAACATGAGAGGGCAAATTTTGGGGTACAACAGCATGTTATCTCCGTTCTACCGCGATATCGGCCGTGCCTATTGCTAGAATATGTGCGTTAATGTCGTTCACTAAAAAAACACCAACAAACCAACCATTTCCTAGAGGAACTACGGTGTTCTGATTCCTTCATTGGATACGTAGGCAAAGGGTCGTGAAACCCTCACGAACGCAATAATCAAGAACCATTCATTTCCCTTTTTAGCAAGCATAGTTGTAGATAAATACCCCCTTTAAGACAAACATACAAAATGGATCCCGTTGAGTACAATAGATGTGAGGGGTGCTAATACCTTCCCCTTGCATAACCGACTCCCTTACCCTTTCTCTTGGTCGCAAGACCATCTTATCCATTCCCTTGTGGTTTTATCGATATTTCCCCTTCCTTCGGGATAAATAAAGTTCGGTGGCGGCTCTGTGTTTTCTGCCGGTAGCTTCAGTTGGCGACTCTGCTGGGGATCTTTAGCGAGTCTCTCCTAGTTTTGTTTATTTGTCTTTTGGGGTGTTTATTTATTTTCTTTATCTTGCTTTACTATTTTATTTCTTTATTTATTTTATTCTTTTGTATATATTGCATATATTATTGTTACTCACATATTCTGTATACATTATGATGTTGCGTTTGGTGATTACTTTTGATAAGTCCTATACTCGGACTTGGGTTACACATAGGATTAGGACGGGCGGTATAGTCATGTTAACTTTGAGGGAGTAATCCCGAAGAAGGAGGCATGAAAATCCCCCACTCAGTGGAGGTCCCCTTGAAAGTAGTGATGTTTACCGAGTAATCGGGAAGACGTTGTTGCTTTCGACCTGGGAACTCGAGAAGCTGAGGGTTGTAGAACCATTAACCCATCCTGGCCTTTTAGGTGCAATGCGGAGACTGTAATGGAGTAATCCGAAAGTAGTTGTCACGCGATATTGCACTCGGATGAGTTTTTCCTGCGAATATTGTTGATTACCAAGTAATTGGGACGTCGGTAATATCCAAAGGAAGAGCGTAGACTTCGAGAACTCTTTAGAACCTTGTTCGGCAGGTGATAAACCCCTAATACATACCTCGTGGGTGGTTACTTTGACTCCATGCCTGTGACGTCAAACTTTTGATCCTGTTACTTTTAGCTTGTGCAACGGACTACACAATGGTCATCCAGAATATGTGGAGCTGAGACTTCATGTCATAGCATACCATGACATCATATCATCATGTATATATATCTCATATCTAGAGAAATCCAAGGACAAGTCTTGTTGATATAGCTTTTCAAAAAAAGGAAATTTTAAAAAGATAGACGAGTCTTTGGGTCTCATCAGAAATGAAGATAAAGCATTCATCCATATTACCATGCATTCATTTTTTCGTAACAAAAACTCATTGGGGTCCCTTTCATCCGAATCCAGTAAACAGTAAAGACGACTCATCCACATCCTTACCGTACCAGAGACAACCAGCAAAGGCTAATGGATCTTTTTGAAGAGAATCAGAATGCACTCCGTTGGGATATGGACACTATGGGTACTCACATGCATCAACTCATGGAAACTCTTCATGCCGTGATCAAGGGTCAAGAAGAACTACACCAAAGTGTTGCCAAGCTTACTACTGTTGCTCCTTCCACTTCTGCTAATGGGAGAAATGACAATGCTAATGTTGAGACTCCTACCGGTGCTCCTAGGAATGATGTCGATGATCATAATGATGTTATTGATCTTGATGAAACCCAAGTGAATCTTGCTGCGGGGTTGCCGAAACTGCGAAAATGAATCATGCTCTCGAGGAGCGACTTAGAGCCATGGAGGGTATCAAGGCTTCCGGGTTCAATACTGCTGCAATATGCCTCGTGCCGGGGGTAGTTATTCCTCCCAAGTTTAAAGTCCCAGAGTTTGACAAATACAAAGGCACTTCTTGCCCAGAGACACATCTTCGTTCCTATTGTCGCAAAATGGCGGCCTATGCTGGAAATGAACCTTTGCTCATGCATTTCTTTCAGGACAATTTGATCGGGGCATCATTAGATTGGTATATGAATTTGGAAAGATCTCATGTCAGTACTTGGGGAGAGCTTGCTGATGCTTTTCTGAAACATTACCATTACAATACTGCCATGGCTCCAAGCCGTACTCAGCTCCAGGGGATGGTGCAAAAGTCTAAAGAGTCTTTCAAATAATATGCTTAGAGGTAGCGTGAACTAGCTGCAAGGGTCCAACCTCCTCTCTTGGATCGTGAGTTTATTGATCTGTTTATGGGTACTCTACGAGGCCCTTATCTCCAGCATATGCTCAGTAGCACTTCTACTTCATTTTCTGATATGGTCATCATTGGTGAACATGTTGAGATGTGTATTAAGGCTGGAACGATTCAAGGTGTTCCTAATAATGCTAACAAAAATGCAGGCATTAATAGGAAACCATTTTTCGGTTTTGTCAAGAAGAGAGAGGGAGAGACCAGTGCCATCACCGTCCACCAAGGAAGAGCTCCCACATTTCCTCAAGTCCGATTCCCTTATTTTCCTGCACCTGCTGCTATTCCCAACCAATTTGTTCCGCAAGTGTACGCTGCTACAACTCCAGCACCCTGGATGGCCCAGCAACGGTCTTTCTCTCCGCAACCACATTATGTTCCGCAACAACAGTTTGCACCTCCTACAACTTATCAACAACTGAATCAACATCTCCAAGGCCCAAGAGCTCCTCAAAGACAGAGAGCCCTTGAAAGAAGATTTGATCTCATTCCAATGTCCTACGCTCAGCTTCTCCCACAGTTACTTGCAAGTCAAATGGTTCAATTGCGCGAACTCAGTCCACCGCCAAATCCTATCCCTAGGGGATATGATACTAATGCTCATTACGAATTCCATTCTGGTGCCCCCGGCCATACAATTGAAAATTTCAGGGCTTTCAAGTGCAAAGTTCAAGATCTCATCGATGCAAAAGCCATCAACTTCAACCTTGTTGGTCCGAATATTCAAAATAATCCCATGCCTCCTCATCAAAGGGGAACTGTCCATGCTATTGAAGAAGTTAATGAATAGGTTTTGGTATCAAAGGTTGATGAAATTAAGATATCTTTGGAAACTGTCAGGGAACATTTGTTGAAGCATGAAGTGCTACAAGAACTCCATGACTTTTGTTTAACCTGTTCTTCCAAGCCAGAAGAGTGTGCTGAGTTGAAGATGGCCATCCAACATTTGATCGATGAAGGTGTCTTACAGATAGAGAAAGTATTCTGAGAAGAAGAAATTGATGTTCTGGAAATCCCCTACTATCCGTGAAGCTTTTCAGCCACCCCTAGTATTCCGTTAACAATTCAGGTTCCTATTACCCCCACAATGATTCAAGCTCCTGTTCCTCCTACAAGCAACGACTCGAAGGCAGTTCCATGAGAGTACAATGTAGTATATATTCATGGAAAGAGGTATGAGTTCCCTCTGGTTGGTGACAAGAATATTACCAACATTGCAGGAACCAGTAATATGACTCGCAGTGGCCGGATCTTTTCTCCTCCACCACCACCTCCTAAGGAAACTAACAGTGAAGCTCTAGCTAAGGCCAGGGGAAAGCAAGTGATGGATAATCAAGCCGAACTCTCTTAAGGACAAGAAGCGGAGTAACTTTTGAGAATTCTCTAGCGGAGTGATTACAAAGTAGTGGACCAACTCAACCAGACACCATCCAAGATTTCCATCTTGTCTCTCCTTTTGTGTTCAGAGGCCCACCGCAACGCCTTATTGAAGACCTTATGTTCTGCTCATGTTACCCAAGACATCTTTGTGGCCCAGTTTGAAGGAATAGTCACCAATATTGCTATGGGAAATTGTTTGGGTTTCTGCGATGATGAACTCCCAATTGAAGGCAGAGCCCACAATAAAGCGATGCATGTTTTTATGAAGTGTTTGGACACTGTTTTATCCCGAGTTTTGGTGGATACAGGTTCTTCACACAATGTGATGCCTAAGGTTACTTTGTTTAAGCTGAATATGGACGGAGTAATGATGAGGCCCTCCACTCTAAATGTTCGGGCGTTTGATGGTTCGAGAAGATCGGTGGATGGAGAAGATGATTTGCCTGTCAAGATTGGTCCCTACACTTTCTATTTGTCATTCTATGTTATGGATATTCGTCCATCCTATACTTTCCTTTTGGGTCGTCCATGGATTCATGTAGCTGGGGTTGTGACATCTACTATTCCCCAATGCCTGAAGTTCATTGTGAATGACCAAGTTGTTGTTGTTTGCGGGGAAGAAGACATAGTGATTAATAATCTGACTACCTACCGTTATGTGGAAGTGGAAGGCGAGGTCCAAGAATTGCCCTTTCAAGCTCTGGAGATTGTTATTGTTGACAAAGTCCCCATTGTGGAATGTAAGAAGTCTGAGATACCACTGGCCTCTTTAAGGGATGCTAAGGCCCTCATAGAAGCTAGACCTCCCCATGACAGTTGGGGCAAATTGATTGAAGTTCCAGAGAATAAAAAATCATTTTGGTCTTGGGCATCAGCCATCATCCTCTGTGCAAGCTGGTTGGGTTCCTCTCAAAGGGCAGCAGGTTCCCCCAATTTCTGAAGTGTTCGTCAGTGCTGGTGTAAGCAAAGAAGGACAAGTGCTCTCCACAGACGCTGAAGGTGACGATGAAGATATTTCAAGATTTATCTATCAAGTTGCGCCGCACCAGGAGCTCAGCAATTGGACTGCCATGGACATCCCTGAAGTTGTTTTCCTTGATGTGTAATTTTTTGTTTCCATTTTAAGTCATATGTCCTGCCCAAGGCATACTGATAGCTTGTAGAAGGGGCCCCTTATGTTTCAATCTTCGTTTAACATTGAATGAAAAATCGCACTTTCGCATACAATTTTGTCCTCTGTCTTTTCTTTTACTTTTACTTTTTCAAAATAAAAATGGCAATACTTTTCTTTTCATATTCTAAATGTTATTTTGCACTTTCTAAAAATAAAACACAAAATCATCGATCATGCAGATCCGTCTCGGACTCCGTTGGAAATGATAATGCTATGGCTCCTTATATCCTTGAGAATTCAGTTGATCATGTTAACGAAGATAATGAGGAAGATTGTGAAGTCCCTGAAGAACTAGCCAGGCTCTTGAGACAGGAAGAGAATGTCATCCAGCCGTATCAAGAAGAAACAGAAGTCGTCAATCTCTGTACTAAAGGGGTAAAGAGAGAAGTCAAGATAGGGGCCGCCTTGCAAAGTGAAGAAAAGAAGGGGTTGATTGAATTGCTTTAAGAGTATGCGGACATCTTCTCCTGGTCGTATGAAGACATGCCCGGCTTAGACACTGATATAGTAATGCATAGATTGCCACTCAAGCCAGAATGTCCTCCTGTAAAGCAAAAACCAAGAAGGACCAGACTCGGCATGGCCTTGAAGATCAAAGAAGAGGTTCAGAAATAGCTCGAAGCAGGTTTCTTATCTGTGATAAATTACCCGCCTTGGATTGCTAACATTGTGACCATACCTAAGACGGATGGTAAGGTACGTATGTGTGTTGACTACCGAGACTTGAATAGAGCAAGCCCAAAGGATGATTTCCCGTTGACTCATATTGATGTATTGGTTGATAACACTGCTCAGTCTTCAGTATTCTCCTTTATGGATGGATTCTCTGGCTACAATCAGATAAAGATGGCTCCGAAAGACATGGATAAAACAACTTTCACAACTCCTTGGGGTACCTTTTGCTACAGAGTCATGCCTTTTGGTCTTAAAAACGCTGGTGCAACATATCAGCGAGCTATGGTGACTCTCTTTCACGACATGATCCATAAAGAAGTCGAGGTGTATGTGGACGACATGATTACGAAGTCACAAACTGAGGAAGAACATTTGGTTCATATGAAGAAGTTGTTTGATCGTTTGCGAAAGTTCAGGTTAAGGCTTAATCCCAACAAATGCACCTTTGGGGTTCGGTCGAGCAAGTTACTGGGTTTTATCGTGAGTCAACGAGGAATTGAAGTAGATCCATACAAAGTAAAAGCAATACAAGATATACCGGCGCCGAAAAATGAGAAGGAAGTACGAGGTTTCCTTGGAAGGTTGAATTACATAGCCAGGTTCATTTCCCATCTTACTGCTACCTGTGAACCCATCTTTAAATTGTTACGCAAGAATCAGGATGTCTGTTGGGATGAGAGTTGTCAAGAAGCTTTCGAGAAGATTAAGCAGTATCTTCAAGAACCACCAATACTCATACCACCAGTTCCCAGGAGACCTCTCATTATGTATTTGACTGTACTTGAAGGTTCTATGGGTTGTGTGCTCGGACAACATGATGATACTGGACGAAAAGAACACGCCATTTACTATTTGAGCAAGAAGTTTACTGATTGTGAATCGAGGTATTCCTTACTTGAGAAGACTTGTTGTGCTCTTACGTGGGCAGCCCGACGCTTGAGGCAGTATATGTTGACACATTCTACACTTCTGATATCTAAGATGGAACTGATAAAGTACATCTTCGAGAAACCAGCACTTACAGGAAAATTGGCTCGGTGGCAAATGCTTTTGTCTGAGTATGACATCCAGTATGTTACACAAAAGGCTATCAAAGGTAGCATTCTTGCTGATCATCTCGCTCACCAACCATTGGAAGAATATCATCCCATGAAGTTCGACTTTCCAGATGAGGATATTATGAAACTTGATGACAATGAAGGACCTGAACCAGGGGAGCGATGGACTCTCACGTTCGATGGTGCGTCAAATGCTATGGGTCATGGTATTGGGGCAGTTCTGACCTCTCCACGCGATACTCACATACCTTTCAATGCCAGATTATGTTTTGATTGCAAGAATAATGTCGCTGAATACGAAGCTTGTGTGATGGGCCTTGAGGCAGCCATTGATTTGAAGATCAAGATTCTTGAAGTTTATGTGGACTCTACTTTAGTGATACATCAAGTACGGGGTGATTGGGATACACGGCACCCCAATTTAGTTCCATACAGGGATTACATAGTTGAGTTGTTGCCCACTTTCGATGAGGTCACCTTTGAGCATATTCCTAGAGAAGCGAATCAACTGGCAGACGCTCTGGCCACTTTAGAAGCGATGTTCAAAGTCAATTACCCAAATCATGCACCCAGTATAAGGATCTGTCGTTACAAGAAGCCGGCACATATTTTCCTTGCTCATTGTCTCACAACTGAAGATGTATCAGACAAAAGGATATGGTATTTCGACATCAAAAGATATCTTGATAAGCAAGAGTACCCCGAAGGTGCTACGATTTGTGATAAGCGGACACTCAGAAGGTTGGCGTCTAAGTTTTTATTGTCATGAGACGTTCTATACAAAAGAAACTATGACTCATTTCTTCTCAGATGCGTGGATAGACACGAAGCAGAATCCATTATACGAGAAATACACAAGGGCTCTTTTGGGACTCATGCCAGTGGGTATTCCATGGCCGAGAAAATCCTACGAGCAGGTTATTTCTGGATGACGATGGAAAGTGATTGTTGTGTATATGCCAAAATGTGCCATAAATGTCAGGTTTACGTAGACAGGATACATGTTCCTCCCACTCCTTTTAATGTGATGACTTCACCATGGCCATTTGCAATGTGGGGCATCGATATGATTGGACGCATCGAGCCGAGCGCTTCAAATGGACACAGGTTTATCCCCGTTGCTATTGACTACTTCACCAAGTGGGTGGAAGCGGCATCGTACAAGAATGTGACCAAGCAAGTTGTCACTCGTTTCATCAAAAGAGAAATCATATGCCGGTATGGAACTCCTGACAAGATCATCATTGATAACGGGTCAAATATCAACAACAATATGATGAAGGAAATGTGTGAAGAATTCAAGATTGAGCACCATAATTCATCACCCTATCGGCCAAAGATGAATGGGGCAGCCGGAGATGCTAACAAGAACATAAAGAAGATCGTCCAGAAAATGGTGAGGACATACAAAGATTGGCATGAGATGTTTCCTTTTGCCCTGCACAGCTATCGAACTTCTGTGCGTACTTCCACTGGGGCAACTCCATTTTCACTAGTCTATGGTATGGATGTGGTACTCCCGGTCGAAGTGGAGATTCCTTCCTTAAGGGTTCTGATGGATACTAAACTTGTTGAAGCAGAATGGATTCAAACGAGACTCGACCAACTCAATCTCATCGAAGAAAAGCGCCTGGCAGCCATTTGTCACGGTCAGTTATACCAACAGTGTCTCAAGAGGGCATTTGACAAGAAGATTCGGCCTCGAGAGTTCCACTCAGGTGACCTGGTCTTAAGAAAGATTCTCCAAATCCACACTGATCCAAGAGGCAAGTGGACTCCAAACTATGAGGGATCGTACATCATGAAGAAAGCTTTCTTAGGAGGTGCTCTAATCCTGACAAACATGGATGGGGAATACGTTCTGCTTCCAGTTAATTCAGACTTAGTCAAAAATATTACGCATGAAAGGACCCGCTAAGTCGAAAACCCGAAAGGGCGGCTTAGGCAAAAGTTAGGGCTAAAAAAGAAGAAAAAAAAGAGAATAACCCGCTAAGTCAAAAACCCGAAAGGGCGGCTTAGGCAAAAATGGGTGTCCCGGTGGATTGAAAACCCGAAAGGGCGATCCAAGCAAAAATTAGGGACAGAAAAGCGAGAGACTGCAGTCTGAAGACTCTTCACGTACACCCTCCTAATGCAGGATGGATCGATCTAATTATTATCTTTTGGAAGCACGGCACTAGGACGACCTGGGATGCGAGAACTATAGCAATATTAGTTTTAACGGAAATTCGAGATTTTCTTATTTCCATTTTACTCGTTGTATTTCTTTTCTTTTCTGCAACTTCCTCATTTAGGAGTTGTTTCTATGTATGAATGCCCGTTCACGGGCCAAACTCATTAATAAAATTTTCCCTTTCATTAAAAAATCTTTGTTATGTTCTTTTACTTTATTTTTCGTATGCGAATTGTGATTTAAATTCTTTGTTAAGCATTGCATTGAAAACAATAAGTCAATAATAATCACGAGCTAAGATGTGAAACAATACATTACATGGATATGGAGGCATAGCGGTTGCTTGGACCAAATTTTCATCCTCGTCGCCTCCTTACATTTGACCGAGCGCCCGATCCTCCCATACGGAGAGACTTGGGGCATTGGTTGAGGTCCGCGTCCCTTTTTCAGTTATTCACAAAATTCCAACACATGAAGGAAGTCGGATCAAGTCATTTCTCCTCAGCAAGATTTATTCCCCAGCGAACTCGACAAGGCTAATTCTTTCTTCTCAAATTTTAAGCACCAGTCCATATTGGTACCTCAAGATGACGAACAATAGATCCCAATGAGTTTTTGACATTTTGCACACAATAATCATCATGACATACTGCATTGCATCCTCAAACGCATAGCATATCCATGAATCATCATGTCACACCTTAAATGCATATGAAGCATGAGCCAGATCAATCCCAAATCATTCCCAAATCAACAAAACATCCTCACGAAGAATATCATCCTCATAATTCCCAGTTAACATCTGCTATTACACCAACTAAAATAAACCAGGATTTTAGTACGTCATGCTCCCCAACTCTCATTACTTACTTTATCTCTCTTAAGGTGGTAGGTCGTCCGTAGACTTTACCCTCCCTTCCTCGTATTCTTAGGGTCATAGATCGTCCATAGATCTTACCGTCGCTTTATCTTTCCAGGGTCGTAGATCTTCCGTAGATCTTACCTTCATTTTATCTACCTAGGGTCGCAGGTCGTCCGTAGACTTTACCCTCTCATCATCTTTATTTTTTTAAGGTCGTAGATCATCTGTAGATCTTACCGTCAAGTCATTTCCTAATGTCGTAGGTCATCTGTAGACTTCACCCTCTCATCCTCTTTTAGGGTTGTAGATCGTCCGTAGATCTTACCGTTGCGTCATCCTTTTCTAAGGTCATAGATCATCCGTAGATCTTACCGTCGAGTTATCTTTTAAGGTCGTAGATCGTTCATAGATCTTACCATAGTGTTATCTTTCTAGGGTCGTAGATCGTCCGTAGATCTTACCATAGTGGTGTCTTTCTAGGGTCGTAGATTGTCCGAGGATCTTACCTTTGCTTTATCTTTCCTAAGGTCGTAGGTCATCCGTAGACTTTACGCTCTCATCATCTTTATTTTTTTTAAGGTCGTAGATCATCCGTAGATCTTACCATCAAGTCATTTCCTAAGGTCGTATGTCGTCCGTAGACTTCACCCTATCATCCTCTTTTAGGGTTGTAGATCGTCCGTAGATCTTACCATCGCGTCATCCTTTTCTAAGGTCGTAGATCATCTGTAGATCTTACCGTCGAGTTATCTTTTAAGGTCGTAGATCGTCTGTAGATCTTACCATAGTGTTATCTCTCTAGGGTCGTATATCGTCCGTAGATCTTACCATAGTGGTGTGTTTCTAGGGTCGTAGATCGTCCTAGGATCTTACCTTCGCTTTATCTTTCCTAAGGTTGTAGGTCGTCCGTAGACTTAACCCTCTCATCCTTTTTTAGGGTTGTAGATCATCCATAGATCTTACCATCGCGACATCCTTTTCTAAGGTCGTAGATCATCCGTAGATATTACCGTCGAGTTATCTTTTAAGGTCGTAGATCATCCGTAGATCTCACCATAATGTTATCTTTCTAGGGTCGTAGATCGTCCGTAGATCTTACCATAGTGGTGTCTTTCTAGGGTCGTAGATCGTCTGAGGATCTTACCTTCGCTTTATCTTTCCTAGGGTCGTAGGTCTTCCGTGGGCTTTACCCTCTCATCCTCTTAAGGTCGTAGATCTTACCTTCGCATTTTAGGGTTGTAGATCGTCCGTAGATCTTACCATCGCGTTATGTTTTTTTAAGGTCGTAGATCGTCCGTAGATCTTGCTGTTGTGCCATATACTTAGGGTCTTAAGTCTTCCGCAGACTTTACCTTCGTGTTATCCTTAAGTTTCTTACCTCCAGTCGCCGTGATATTGTCAACCATATCCTTTCAGTCACTTTACCGCCCACTCCCTCATGAACCTTGTATTGGCACCGTTACCCCAGTACAAGCTACCCTTTTTCAACCATGTTTTATCCATCATGACCAGTCCACCAGAAGACCAGTTTGTCTTTCCCCAGCAGACATTCACACCAGTGAATAACACTCACACCATCTCTCCAGGGCAATTTTCGGGTCCTGGTATTTAATCATCTTCCACCTTGAACTCTCGAAAGGCTGACGCCAATCTCGCCTTCAGGTTTAAGACGATTAAATAGGGGCAGTTGTCGTACCCCAAATTTTCCCCATCTCTTTTACTTTTGTCTGGCTTTGAAATTCGCATTCCATTTGCATCATTTTATTATTCAGTCATTTGCATATCCCGCATCTCAGGGGATAAGGCGCTTTGGTTTGACGTATTAGGGTCGCGCCCTCTTTATGTCTAATCTTGTTTTGAGGTTTTCTTATCAGGTAAAAAGGAAGCACATCTGGTTCTCGATTAGTGGATCATGGAATGAATTTTGTCATCACGTTGCAAGGCTGGTTCTCGCTCAAACGCATCGGAGCCTGGATTAGGTTTTATTTCCCTATTGTTTGTCAAGGGACTGGGGTTTTGGATACATGGTTATTGTGAAATCCCTCTTTCATCTATTTCAAAGACGTCTCAAGAGCAAGACGTTAGGGTTACAACTTGTTGATGATAAGGTGAATTTTGGCTGTTGATCCTAGGGTTTCTATAATTATTTCAGGGGGGGTCTTGTGGGCTAGGTTTCATCCTCGTGTTCTCAAATCATCTTCATTTCAAGGCGTTTAGGCGTGTGTTAATTTCATCAACTGGAAAAGGCTTTGTCTTAGTAAAGAGTGTATTAAGTTATCTTTCGAGACTTTATTGATCTAAGGCACTCTTTTGGTTCATGTCGCATTTTGTGATTAAGGGAAGATTTGTGCATCAAGGTGATTATTATGGAGTTGAGATTGAAATATAGCGTGAAATGAAGAACAAATCTTGGTTCAAGATCTTAAGGATGATTCGTCAATGTTTGATCCTAGACTAAGAAGTTTTCTTTGTGCGATTTCATGGTATACAAAGTAAAAATGAGCAACGGAGTACATCATTGAGTTACAAATATCAACGTCCATTGCATTTGTTCTTTATTTTGTTTAAGATATCGAATAGTTGACATTTATTTCATGGTCATCAAAAGACTCAAAGATTATCAAGACAAGTTCATCATTCATTAATTTCTACATTCTTTCATTCAAGATTCAAGTCTCATTCACGGATTCAACGTTTAAAATCTTGATTCACAATACAAAAAAAAATTCATTCAATTTTAGCTCAATACAAAGAAACATTTACATTCATTACAAAATCCAAATTCAATTACCATTACATACATAATGAAATTCATACAAAAAATCAATACAAGTTCATCAATTTCATGAAGCCCAATATCCAAAATATAATAAGCTTCTAGCCAATTTCCAAAACCTTGTGCAAAACAGTCCAAACTTGCTTAAAGTCAAAAATCTGTCACAACCTGCTGCTACACACAGGCCTGCTTCATCTGCAAAAAACCCAAAAAACATGTAAAGAAAAAACAGCCCTGCTCTCAAAGCATCTCTATGCTGCCAAAATTCTGCTACTATGCTACTGCTCCAATAGACCAAAACACTGCATATACTATCCCAAATATACATCAAAATAGCCATACAAATTTGCATTCAAAAAGCAATAGAACAGTTAACTACAAAAGTTCAAATGCATTAACTTTTCCCACCAATTTTATCATTCTTTCTCTATAAAATGAAAACATCATTCAACAGAAAAAAAGAAGGGTGAGAAGAAGTTGAAGAAAACAATACTGTCAAAAATAATTTTCCCCAAGCATTTCTTCATTACAACAACCTACAATCCCATCAAAAGTTAACTGATTCAGATTAAAAGTATAGCAGAAGAAGAGAAGATTAATTTTTAAGTTTACCGTCGCATATCAAAATCATATATTCTCTGGACTTCTCTTCTTTGATTCTTCAGCATCAAAAACTCAACAACTTCCTGCGGAAATTTTATCGTCGTTGGTAACTTTTTCTCCTTCCATTTAAACCTGTTATGATTGTTGTGTTTGAATGTTGTAGATTTTGCTATGCTTTGTTATCACCTTCATATTTCTGCAAGAGATGAGCAGCGTATCTTGTTGTTACTATTAAATCACGAAAACTTGAAAATGAACCATAACTGCGAGAATAGTCGAAACAGGACACATATTTTTGAGAGAGACATAGCAAGAAAAATCAAGGATACCTGAAAAACAGTAGAGCAAACCAAAGAAAACAATACAGAAAAGATGGGAAAGTACAGGTCTGACGAATGTATCTGCAAGCAGTCCTTCACCGATTGGCTACAATGTTGCGGCCGACAATTTCGTCATCCCCTCAATGCTATAACAATCGCGACTGAAGCATCACCGCAACACACACGCTTTAGATTTGTTCTCCGACACGAAGACTCTGCGAAGCACTAAACCGCACAACTCATAACACGTAGCCATCACTACCAACCTCCTCCGTTTGCACCTGCGCGTACATGACTTCAGATCCGACGAAATCTGATGCAAGTTGTCATGCACAACACCACCATAGATCTGGTATTTTCTTGTTTTTGATTCACTTTGTTTGAATTTTTATTATGTTATTATTTGTTTGGAATAAGAGGAAAGAAGATAGGTATATAGGTTGGAGAAGATGTTAACTTTTGTTTTTTTTTTCTTCTCACAGTAGGGTTTTCCATCTTTTTCCTTGTCTTCCAAACGGGTCGGCCCATTGGGCCTGTTAATCCAATATTTTTTTTGTCATCTTCCCAATATTTACTAATTAAACCATTGCTATAATGAATAAACAACATAGCTCAACTTGCAAAGCATCTAACAATAAACCATGGGGACCTGGGTTCAACCCCTGTTGGGGCATTTTCCATTTTTTTTAGTTTCTTTAGGCTTTATCTTTATGCATTTTACCATATACTTCTAAAATATATATATATATATATATATATATATATATATATATATATATATATATATATATATATATATATATATATATATATATATATTTAATTTCTTTTCTTTACATAGTTATTGCATGAGAAAAAAATACAAAAAACATGTTTGTTTTAATTAATTTTTTCATTTTTGTTATTTACTTAAACTTTTGTTTAATTTTCGTTAATTCAATTTGTTTTATTTTATACCCAAAATAAATTAAAATTAGGTTTCGATACTCATTTCGTGATAAGTTGTAAAAATATCATAGTATTATTTTCTTAAAACAATAAAAAATATTTAGAGTATTAGTTTCTTTATTTGTTCGTTCAAACCCCGATGACATACTCCCTTAGTTAGCTCCGTGAGGCGATTAAAACCCGTTCGATCGCCTTATGTCGAAATAGACTTTTAGCTCATTTGTACATAGCAAACAATTAGGTTTCTAGTCTCCCTCTTAACCTCTTCTACTTTTGTAATTAAAACTTAACATTCACAAATCAAAAATCCAAAAACGCTCTTAACCATTACTTGAATTTATTTTAAAACTCGCAAAACACTCAACAAATCAAAACTCCCCCCAAGGGCATGTTATAGTCGTTCTACCGCGATACCGGCCATGCCTATTGCGAGAATGCGTGTGTTAACATCGTCCACTAAAAAACACAAACAAACCAACCATTTCCTAGAGGAACTACGGTGTTATGATTCCTTCATTGGATACTTAGGCAAAGGGTCGCGAAACCCTCACGAACGCAATAATCAAGAACCATTCATTTCCCTTTTTAACAAGCATAGTTGTAGATAAATACCCCCTTTAAGACAAACATACAAAATGGATCCCGTTGAGTACAACAGATGTGAGGGGTGTTAATACCTTCCCCTTACATAACCGACTCCCTTATCCTTTCTCTTGGTCGCAAGACCATCTTATCCATTCCCTTGTGGTTTTATCGATGTTTCCCCTTCCTTCGGGATAAATAAAGTTTGGTGGCGGCTCTGTGTTTTCTGCCGGTAGCTTCACTGGTTCCTAAACCAAAAGGATTCATCGTCATTGGAACAAAGTGGGTGTTCAGAAACAAACTGAACGAGCAAGGAGAATTCATCAGAAACAAAGCACGACTGGTAGCACAAGGTTATAGTCAGGAAATAGGGGATAGACTATACAGAAACCTTTGCTCCAGTCGCTAGGTTAGAATTTATCAGACTTTTAATATCATTTGCTGTAAACAATGGCATCACTCTATATCAGATGGATGTCAAAAGTGCATTCTTAAATGGCTATATAGATGAAGAGGTATATGTGCACCAACCCCCTGGGTTTGAGAATTCCAAACATCCAGAATATGTTTTCAAACTAAAGAAGTCACTCTATGGTCTGAAACAAGCTCCCAGAGCTTGGTATGAAAGACCAAGTAACTTGCTGTTAGAAAAGGAATTCACCAGAGGGAAAGTTGACACAACCTTATTTTGTAAGACTTTAAGAATGACATGTTAGTATGTCAGATTTATGTTGATGACATCATCTTTGGATCTACTAAACCCTCTCTGGGAAGAGAGTTTGCAAAATATATGCAGGCAGAGTTTGAGATGAGCTTAATGGGGGAACTCAAATTCTTTTTGGGCATTCAGATAAACCAAACTCCAGAAGGAACTTACATTCATCAGAGCAAATATGTCAGAGAACTTCTGAAGAAATTTGATCTCTCAGAATGTAAGCCCTAAAAGATTCCAATGCATCCCACGTGCATTCTAGAAAAGGAAGAGGTAAGTAAAAAGGTAGAACAGAAGGTCTACAGAGGTATGATTTGTTCTCTTCTCTATCTGGCGGCTTCAAGGCCTGACATTGTATTTAGTGTTTTCTTATGTGCTAGATTCCAATCAGATCCTAGAGAATCTCACTTAACAGTAGTTAAGCAAATTTTCAAGTATCTGAAAGGTACTACTAATCTGGGTTTGTTTTATAGAAAATCAAATGATTACAGCTTAGTAGGATATTGTGACGCTGAATTTGCTGGAGACAGAGTAGAGCGTAAAAGCACGTCTGGAAGCTGCCAGTTTCTGGGAGAAAATCTGATCTCTTGGACCAACAAGAGACAGTCCATAATAGCACTATCAACAACAGAAGTTGAATACAGACCAGCTGTTGGATGTAGCACGCAAATGCTCTGGATGAAAAGTCAACTTGAAGACTTCAACATATTTGAGAGTAACATTCATATCCTCTGTGACAATACTTCTGCTATTTGTCTCAGTAAGAATCCAATTTTGCATTCTAGGGCTAAGCATATAGAAATAAAACATCATTTTATTAGGGACTAAATTCAGAAAGGGATTCTTAGCTTAAAATTTATTGACACAGACCATCAATGGGCTGATGTCTTTGCAAAACCTCTTTCTGAAGATAGGTTTAACTTCATTCTGAAACATCTCAGCATGAAGCTATTCCCGGAATAAAATGTTTTATTTACATATCTTAACCTTCAGAACATTATTATTTTCTGTGAACTACTGATCAACCTGTCTTCAGAATTTAGAAGTACAGATTGCATCAGAATCTATCCATGAAGATCTGGACGTTTCATTTCAAGGATAGAAGCGTGCAGTTCACACAATCAAACAGTTGTCATCCATTCATCAGCTACTTTCTGAGGCTGAACACGCGTTCAATTTTCTGAACGGTCAAAGGCGCTGATTGGGTGCATTGAGAACATGTCATGGGTAACCGTTCAAGTATCTTTCTAAATCCCCTAATTTCAGGTGTCATTAATGCTTATAATCATGACTAATTATTTCTTTTTCTCATTATTTACGTTTTCAAAGAAACCTATTTAAAATCAAATTTTACTTTTTACATTCACTTCTTTTTACTCTCGTCAATATTTTCTATCGTTTCAAGCTCTTGTTTTCAAAAACCCCTTTCACCTTCCTCAAAATCTCGTGTGAACAATGGCTTATTCAAGTGTCAAAAATGTTAGTGCTCATGAATCTGCTTCAATGGAACAGTATGAAGAACCCTACAGAATGCTCCTCACACTTATTGATAATCTGGAAGTTCTCTCAGAACTGATTATTGATTTTGAAAGCTTGTAAGAAAATGGCTTCAATCTGTATGAAGACGTCACTGCTCAAGGATGGAACAGGTACTTTGACCGTCTACTGGGGCCAACTTTTCCTATTCTTGTCAAAGAATTATGGATACATGCTTCTTCTTCAAATCATCAGGTTACTTCTTATGTCATGGGGAAGAAAATTGTTATTACATAAGACCTAATTGCAAAGCTTCTTGGATATAATGGTGGAGGTGTCAGATGCATTGACATGGCTGATAGATGCTCTGACGTAAGTTCTATTGCAAGGGAAATTTTTACTCATGGACTACCCTCCAGCAAAATCAGAGATCTGAAGGATCACCACAGAATTTGGGCCAGAATCATTCTGGGTGTATCAACCACAGGAAGCCAATAAGCTCTCCTGATTATATCAACATTCATCAGCAATTTCTGATCTATTTCATTGCTAAGAGGACAAAGGTAAATCTTCCACACTTGTTGTTTAATCATCTCAGAACTAGTGTGAAGGAAACAAGAGAAGACGAAAGGACCAAGAGGGACTGGATACCCTTAGGAAGGCTCATATCAGATATTCTGACAGAGAATAGGCTGATAGAACATCTGACGGAGGCCTAGGAAATCAGCACATTGGAAGCAACCGCTGGGAAGCCCCTGAAAGCTAAAAATCTGAAGAAGATGAAAATCATTAAAAATGTCAAGAAGGAACCTACTGTTACCTCTCATGCAACCATCACTTCAAGAAGGATACCTCTGGATGATTTTCCTCTATTTTCTGAGATTGACTCCAAACCAGAAATAATAGTCAGATATCTGGATGCTTGTAAGAAAGATGGTACTGCACCAGAAATCAACATCCAAGATTTACACAAGGCTACTCCAGAAGTTTCTTTGAAGAATACCAAGAAAAGGAAAGCAGCAAGAGAAGGACCATCTCAGAGGACACCAAAAGCTGCCAAAAAGAAAGGTAATCCCTCCTCTGTTTCTGTTATAGAATCAATAAATGTATCAACATCTGAAGCCATGCCTTCTCAACCAGAAAATCCAAATCCCCAAACATTTAAAGTCTTTGACATAGGGTTTGATCCATAAGAAACTCTAGGTCTGAATGAAACTCACTCCCTTTCTCAAAATCCAAATCCTGAACAAAACCAACCAGAACTTGCCAAAGTTCTGTCTGATATTGATTTATTTGACCAAGACTTTTCCTACCCCTTACCACAAAATCCAAATTCTTAACTCCCAAAAAATCTAAACTCTGATACCACAACAGATATTCTTCAACCACACTCTCTACAAACAGAAATTTCACAACCACAATCACCTCAACAAGAAATTCCTCAACCAGAAATACCACAACCAGAAGATCTGAACTCCATCTCACAACAACCAAAAACTCAACCTTCTGAAAATCAATATTTTGATATCCATGAACCAGAACCCCATCATGCTACAATAAACTAATCTGAAGAATATCCTTCAGATTTTGATACAATCCCAATACCTGGAATCACAGAACCTCTTACGGTTCGCATGCCTCTTACCATTCACGACATTCCAAAAATCCCTTCATCTCTAGAATCCACACCTCCAAACACCCCCACTAGAACAATCATCATACCTGACTCTCCCACTCCTTCACCTACTAGCCGTCCAGCTTTAAATTTGAGACTTGTCATTGATCCAATTGTGCTGGAAAGACTATCCTCCATATCTCTCAAAACTACCATTCCCAAACCTAAACCAACTTAATCCACATCATATGTTGGTACAAATTTGTTGATTTTTGAAACAAGAATGCAGGAATGGATACAGTCTTTGAAGCATTCTAGTCAAGAGATGACTAATCCTGCTGCTTCTGATTATATACGGACAAGATTCAGAAACTGGCTTAGTTCTGAAACGCTGAAGCTGAAGGAACAGAGTTACAAACAGGTTCAGCAGAACTTTAGTGATAAGCTGAAGGCTTTTCAAGACCAAGTTCTGACCCAACTGTTCAAGAAATACATCCTCTTACTGGATAATGCTCCCTGGAAAGAGCAACATCCTTCTGATGAAGTTGAACCAGAATCAGAAAGTCTCTCCCTGACTGCTGCTCCAGAAGACATGATTACAACAGAAGAGATGGTTCACTCTGAACAAGCTGCAGAATGCTCTGAGCAACGTCCAACTCCTGAAGAAACTCCAGCACCTTCCTTAGTTATGCAAACTCTGGAAGAGTTGAAGAAAGAAAATTCTCTAATACATGCAAGGTTGGATAAGCAGGAGGACACGAACAAAGAGATTAAAAGTATTCTGGGTAAACAGGAAGACACTACAAAGGAAATCAGAGGAATTTTGGGTAAGCAAGAAGAATCTAATACTCAGATCAAGAGCTTGCTGGAAGCGTTGTTCACACGTCTTCCCCCTCCTTCTTAGATTTCTGTTTTAAATCTGTTTATTTATAACCTTTAATTTTTACCTCTTTCATTCTGGAACTTATCATTGCATCATGTTTTTAATATAATTCAACTATTTTGGTTTTGATTATATTGCCTTTTCGATAACTGACAAAAAGGGGGAGAAAGTAAGATATTTTCAATAATGGTTTACCGAGACAAAAGTCTCAAACATTCTGTATTACTTAACCTCTATCTTCTAAAAAGTTTGAACACGTACAACTTCTGATAGGAGATGCAACTAAAACTCTGATGAGAAAGAACTTAATGGAAGTAATCAACTCAGGGAGAGTTTCTCTTAAACCTTTTGTTCTTTATTTTTAATTGAAAATTCTAGTTTTTGTCATCATCAAAAAGGGGGAGATTGTTAGAACATAGTTTGATTCTATAACCCTTAGTTAGAGTTTTGATGATAACAAATAAAAAGAACAAATAACAAATACAAAGAACAAATATGCACCCTAAAAATTATGTTGTGTGTATGCAGAAGTTTTGACCAAAGCAGCATCAGAAGTTAAGCCATAAGAGCTACACGCTGAAGCAATCAGAACATGTGCTGAAGATTGATGACCAGAACATGCACTTAAGCAAAGAAAACTCTGATTCTGAACAAGAACATGTTAATCCATGTCATCAATGTTCTGAAGCGTCAGCGGCAGGCAAGGATGTAAGATTCTGAAGCGTTACTGATCATTTAAGACAACATCAATTCCAATGGCTTCTTTCAGACAGGATCTTCTCCAAATGGAAATTGAGTTAATGGCATTTAACACGCTTGATGATCAATGTTAATTCACTACCTATATAAACTAACTCAGTGTTCAAATCGTTAACGATTTGCATATACCTCTCACGTGAACTCAAAGCTGCTAGCAATATTCATCATCTTTCCACGCTATAATCTTGTGTAAATTATCACAGTTGTGATAACAGTTTTTGTAACGAAAAACAACAACACACATTCTTGTATAATTATTTTGAAACAGTGTTCCTTGAGATTAATCGGATTGTGGTTGTACTCAAGAAGACTTTAACAGTTGTTAAAGTAGTGATTGTAATCCTTTTATGATTAGTGAATTAAGACCTCGTTGGAGAGAGGCGAAATCACCTTGACGGATGGACTGGAGTAGTTTGAGATTAAACGAACCAGGATAAAAATATTGTGTCATTGTGCTTTTGATTTCAAGTTTTCAATTCAACCCCCCCTTCTTGTGTTTTTCACATCTTCAATAACATCATGCTTGTTGGTGGATATCATTGGAAGAGTTCTTGAATGTATATCTATGAGGACTTATAGAAAACATTGATATTGTTATTGTTATCAATAAATTCTTCATCATACCATCTACATCATGGTATTTTATTGACTATTGTTAATAAAAGGGAATCTCCTTGTCTTTGCATTACTATTTGTTTGGAGGGAATCATGTTCCAAATATTGTTGTGACATCATCTCAGGTGAAGACCCTGCTGACTAGGGTAAGGATGTTATTAATCATGTTGCATTAGATATTGAATATGCTTTGTGTTGATTCTGATAAAGAAGGAAAAGGGTTTCAGATAGTGTAATCTGATCATAATTCTTGTTGGGGAGGTGGTGTCTTCTACTACAAGAAGAGTTTGTGTGAATCTGGACCTTCTGGAGCAAGCTATCTGAACATAGTTGTTTGGGAGTATGTGAGAAACTTCAAAACAAGTGTGCATGACTTCTTCCTATACAAAGAGTCATGATATTTTATGTGTATCCTCAAGGATCTAGAGTATCCAGGATTGTGTCTTCATGGTATGAGTGTGTTCAGCAGGGGGAGTAAATTACTTGTCTATGGATTGTTGTTGTAGTGGTGCAGATTCTATATGATGTCAGAAAATATGACATTAGGTTACTGGATGTAATTATTGGTGATCTTGACAAGGCATGGTTGGTTCTAACCATGAGAAGCTGAATGATTAAATCAGATGTACACATGCCTCTTAGGTGTACTCTGAGAGTCATTATTTGTGAATGGGAGAAGTAAGACTAAATAGATGTCTTTGCAGATGAAGAGGAGAAAAGTAGGAAGTTAATGATGTTGATGATGTTGATGCATGAATATTTAATATGTGTTCTTTTTGGTTCTACATTAGTATTAACTTAATGTGCTAATGAGCTACTATGGTTTGTTTTTGGTTAGTTGTTTCCTTTGTCATATTATTTCTAAAAAGGGGGATAAGTGTGTGTGTGACTAACCATTGTGATTGCTGTTGTGATTGTTGGGTGCTATTAAGGGGGAGAATTTATGGTTCTCTATTGTTTGTGATAGCGTGTCGAGGGGGAGTCTCTGCTGTTCTGGAATGAATGGATCTGAAAAGATGCCGGACATGGTGTCTTGATATCATGGTGTTAAGAATTTAGTTTCTCTTTTTTGTTGTAGATGTGTTTAGTAGATTGACTAATTACTAACTATTTCTCTATTTTTGTTGTTTCTTATAACTTTGTATGTTATGTTTCTGCTGTTTGATCTCTGATGTGTGTGTTCGATCTCTGATGTGTGTGTTTGATTTATTTTAAAACATATGACTGTGTGTTTTATGAGCAAGGATTATTTGGTTATTTTAGCCAAAATTTGCCAAAGGGGGGATTGTTATTCCCCTGAAATTATGATTGGCATGAATTTTGGTAAAACTAACTTTGCAGCAACATGTTGAGCAAGATATTTTCAACTTGCAGATTCAACATGTCAAATGTGATGTCCTAACCAGAAGTATAGGATGGCAGTTTGGAAAATAATTCAACTTGCAGTTTTAACATGTCAAATGTGATGTCCTAACCAGAAGAGAAGGACGTGTGGTTTGTTAGAGTTTTGCAGTTTGGAAGATGTTTCAACTTGTTATTTGAATATGTAGAATGATAAAGTTTGAAGATGAACATTGATTTTTGAAGGAAGAAGATGGAAGAAGTTCATTGGTTTTTCTGAGAAGATAAGAGCAAATGAGAGTAAACAAGCGTTTTTGAAAAAAGAAAATATTTATAGTTAAAAGTAAACAAACGATTTAGTTTCATTTTGTTAAATGAAAGAGATATTGGGACACGTGTTGGTGTTTAATAAGCTGACTAAGCAGTTATTTTTTGGGGAAATTGTCATACCCCAAATTTGCCCTACAGATTTCTAATCTTTTATCCCTTATTAATTCTCGGAATTATCATTTGCTTTATAAATTTTTATCAAAATCATGTATATATGAGGTTTAAGTTTACAAAGGGAGGTTTCACCTTATAAAAAACTAATGAGCCTTTATAAATCAGAAAAGGCCCATGTAAAATTGGGGGCCCATTTCGTTTTTTTAAAGCTTTTGGTTTCAGCCCATTTTGAAGGAGGTTTTATACTATTTAATAACTCTTGGGCATTTCTAAATCAGAAAGGCCCATGTAAAGTTATTAGCCCATTTAGAATTCTATAGAGGGGGTATGCTGATTACTTGAGGGGCTTATTGATTAAATCAGGACCGGTCCATTAGAGTGTTGAGGCCTGTCTTAAAATAAGTGAAGGGGTGTATGTTTTAAATCAAGAAGGCCCATAGCAATTTGTTTGTGAAATCCCAATAATTGATACAAGTTGGCCCATTTCAGGTTTGGTTGTGTTGAGAAGTTGTTTTGTCTGGTCAGTAACATTATTAAAATCATTCTATATTATTAATTAAGTCATAATTATATTTGTTTATTATTTGGAAAAAACATTGACTAAAAAAAGATGCTTACTGTTCAGATTAGGAAGGAAAAAACACACGTTTAGGGCTAAAAACATATATTGTTCAAATCACATAAAATCAAATCTTTCCCTTTGAATTATCCGAAGACTTTACAAGCATAAATTACAAATCAAAACTTAATACATAATCAAATCAATACAGAACAGACTCAAAATTAAATCGTATAAAACTTATTATACAGATAAATTACAATCTAAAATCAATTACAAACAAATCAAAAATCTCTAAAAAAAAACCCTAATCTAATTTATTCCTAAGTGTAATCTCCTAAGTAATGACAATCTCACAGAAAATTTCCTATTCTGCCTAAATCAAAAACACTATAAAGCCTAAGAACTCTAAGATAAAAGGGGAGGAAAAATTGAAGGAGAAGAAAAATTTGAGAGAAGGGAGAAAGATTGCAGAATACAGAGAGCCTAAGAGAAGAAGGAGATTTGAGCCCCTTCGCTGTAAGCTTTTGTATCACTGCTCCGTAAGCTTAGGGTTTCAAAATCTGAAACCCTAGCTCTTCTTTGTTGCGTCGTCGCTGCTTCCATCATCACCACCATCCAACACCTACAAAGCAATGGAAGCGATCAGTGAAAGGGATCACTCAGCAAAACATAAACAACCACAATCGGAGGTAATGACTTAGCTCTTGTTTTTATTTCTATTTTGTTTTGTGATTTAGGTTGTGAGATAAAGATTTGGGAGTAAGGGAATGATCGCCGCCGATTAGGGTTTGAGATGAGCAGCGACGATTAGGGTTTATGTGTGGGTGTTATGGTGAGAAGAGAGAATAAGAATAGGACCGAGGAAGAGAGATAACGAAAATGACAAAATGTTTTGTAAAACAGAAAATATAGTGTTTCATAATCTTGTGCATCGCGTGTTATCATGTTCCTTTCATCATGATCGTGTGATTCCTATCAAGCGTCCCTAATTCTCACATCCATTGTATTACCATACACCCGTCCGCATGGATTCTAAACGGATTCCTTAAATGCTTCGGGAGAGGCCCGTGATACTCGCACCTCCCCTCTGTGTTGTTTTATAACACACGCAAACCTACACCCCCATCAGCATTATGGGCCAAGTCCAACATCTGAACTTGGACCCTTACTTTCTACACACCCCAGATTTGCTATCACATTAGGATTTAAACCCCCATGCATTTGGGCCTGAATTCAACATCTGAATTCAGGGCCTTACTACCTGTACCTCCATGTTTTGCTAGCCCAACATAACTTACACCCCCATGCATTTTAATTTATTTACTTTTATTATTTTATTATAATTTTTTTATGTTTTAATATATTTATAAAATCATAATATTATTTCATTATTATTATAAATGAAATATTTATTTTCTAAACTCATCCAAATATTTATTTTATTGCATTAAAATTACATTTTATCATGCATTAATAAGATGTTTCATAATTAATACATTAAAATAAATATAACCAACACTAAACTTTTTTTCATAATAAATTAAATCTGAATCAATTTTCAAAAAGGATTACGAGAATATTTTTTCGACTGCACACTTTGTCTAAACACTCCGCTATTCACACACCCAGACTAAGTATAAGGGGAATTCAAATATCTTCGTAATCCGTAAAAAAACACCAACCAATATCGCGAACTACAAATTGGGACTCTGATTCTTCATAAAAGGATACATAGACATATGACTAAAATTGTGGCGAGTTCCTCTAATAAAAACTAAAACCCTATTTCCTAAGCCAAAATTCTAAACCCTAGTATCCTTGTGAACAAGGTAGATGAGGGGTGTCTAACACCTTCCCATCATCTAAAAATGAGTCAAAGAACTTAGAATCTCTGACCAAATTAGGGTTTCTCTTTATATCCCCTTCCTTAGGATAAAACTTAAGGGTGACGACTCTATATTTTAAAACTAGTTACAACAGCCGGTGACTCTGCTGGGGACTCAACCCTAGGGTTTATAAGCATTTTATATTAGTTTTAGGGTTTTTAGGGTTTTTCTTGTTTTTTGGGTTTTTTATTCTTGATTATTTAATTACTTATTTATTTTTGTTTATTATATTATTCATTGTATTTATTCATCTGTGGTGACATTTTATTATTTCAAAAATTATTTTCAAAAACCTTTAGAAAGAAGGTTCGTCTATTAGCTAAGGGGATACATCATCCCTATGAGTTTATATGACGACTTCGCCTAGAGTCGATGGAATTCCAAGAAAGGAATACGTGTCAAGAGATATCCTCTTGGGGGTTAGGACTTTGGAATAAAACCAATGACTCTTTGTACAACCCATAAACCAAAATCTCATGACGAGACCTTTCATGACCTAGAGACAAAAGTTTCGGTCTACAAAGAGGTTCCACTTAAGGGAGGCCCTTGTGCCTTTCTGTGATACGGTGGGAGAACTGACTGTGGTTTTGCGTTCGTATTCGCACTTGTGCGGTTGAGCAAGAGTCGCCACCGACTTTTTATTTTATCCTAAAGGAAAGGTTGAAAAAGCACAGCAAAAACCTTTTGAGATATTTCGTGGGTTCGGGGGGTAGATTATGAAAAGGGAAGGTATTAGCACCCTTTTCATCCATGGTTATCCATGGGATCTTAGTTACTTGGTTTTTTAGATCACTTGCCTTGATTTTCGATTGCTTGAAAATGGTGTATGTGTGAGTGTTTTTGAAAATGTTTTGGAAGAAGATGCCTTGTCTTAGGCTAACCTTGTAACAATTCTTTACTCGAATATTTTACAAAGGCGTGTATCTTTTCGAAAAGATGTTTCAAAATGTTTCGAGAGTTTGTTTTGAAAATGTTGTGGATTGTGGTTTTTGAAAAGAAGGCAAGTGTTTTTGCAAGTTGATCTCAAGTAACTAAGAGTTTTGTCTACCCTATTGTACTCAAAGGTTTTCTCTATGTTTTCAACCCTTTTTAACAATTTTTGTTCCACCATTGAATTTGGTGGACAATCTTGCGTTTAGGAAGTTTATTCGGGACGGGCGCGGGTCATCGTATGGACCATGAATGCAATGATGCCAAGTGTCTTTGGCAATTTGCTTTGAAGGGACTATGATCATTCCGTTTTAGGCAACATTCGAAAGCGTCATCGAGGGACTTATGATCATTTGATTTTGTTTTGCCAAAGATACTCGACGTGCAAGCCTGGCCCGTTTTGGAAGGCAACATATGGGATTACCATAGGGGGTGCAAGTGTGATTGTGTATTGATTTCATGTATTTGTCTTGTATTAGGTTATCTAGCGTTTGATTTTATGTACATGCAAACCCTAGGTCTAACCATGGTATAATTGAAAGCGGTAAATTGCGAAAATGTAAAGTCTACGCTATTACAAAATAAGTATCCGGGAGTGGGGGTACAATGTTCACAAATGGGGATGAGACTTATAGTATCCAATAAGTTACAACCAAATCGAATTTGCGATCAAATGTAAATAAGGTATATCAATGTATAAGATAAACAAATGTGTATAGGAGCAATGTAAATGTATTTGTATTGTGTAAGTGTGAGATGTATTGTGTAAGTATGTAATTATTTACAGGTGCGACAATGTGAAATTGAATGTGTATTAAGGTATTGTTGACTTAAAGAATAATTGAATGTCCACTTAATTTAATTAATAATCTTGTATTTTCTTAATATGTATAAAAAGAAATGTTTTAATCAAATGCTTTAAATTCTAATTAGATTATGTATAAAAATGTGTCTTTGTTTATTATATACAAAAATTTCTTAAGAAAGGAAAATGTATTTATTTTAAAGAAGAATTTATGTACAAAGTATGTTTTAAATAAAAATCAAGGATTAAATTAGAAAAAATGTATTTTTCATTTGTTTGTACAAAAGATATCTTAATTAAAAGAAAAAGGTATTTTCGATTTTTATTACATGGTATAATAAAAAAATGGTTCTTTATTTGTATGTACAAAAATAATTTAATTAAATGTTTTAAAGTTATGTATATAAGAAATGTGTTTTTAAGTATTTTAGCATTAACGTATTATTGTAACAAATATATTAAGTTAGAAACAAAATATGGTGTTTAAAAATATTAAATGTTTTAACTTAATAATAAAAAGTAGGTTAATTAATTAACTGAAAAAAAGAATTTGTTTTATATATAAAAGGGTTAGAGCTTTTCAAAATGGGCCTTGGAGAGGTTGAAACGGGTTAGGCCCAAAATGCAGACAAACTTTTTAGGGTTTTGGTTGTTTGTTCAGTTGGTCATTCGCTTAGGTTTTGTGTAGCGGCGGCGTTCGTTTGTTCGTTTTCGTTCGTCTTCTCTGAACACGACTCCTCCGTCTGGCCACCAGCACTACCCCCAAATCTCTCTTCCCTCCTTGGCTCGAGCCCAGTGGTCTTATGAAAACGAGGTTTGATTTTGATGTTTACATTCTTTTTACAAACTGCATGCTTTATTTCAATTTGGATTTTGACCTTAAACTTGTTTTATTATGGAGGTGGCGGAGAAAAAAAAGAGGGAGAAAAGTGTACTACCTTTGGTCTTGGAGAAGGAGGAGAGGTAGGGTAGGTGGCGCTTAGGATGGCCGGAGCAAGGAAGTTGAGGCGGGGACACGTGATGCTTGCTTGGATGACACTTGGTATTTCTGTATCTGTATCTTTCTTCTTCTTGCTTCGAATTTGCCTTAGATTTTCTCTCTTCTCCTGACTTGTTTCCTTGAGCTTGCCTCTTCTGTATGCTTGCTTAGAATGTGTTTCTGAATGTTGGTGGTTTATTTACTTCTTCTTTGCCTTTACTGTTTGTTGCTTGCCCAATGATGTTTTTTACTGAGGGCTCGAGGGTTTTGACACTGAGTTGCCTCTTTTTGATGATGGTTGATACCTTTGCCTTTTGAATATGCTCTCTCTTCTCTTTCTGGCCTTGCTATTGCTTTCCTAATGTTGGCTTAGAATGGTTCTTGAAACACCCTATGATGATGTAAATCTGAGGGTTTGTGGGTTTGGTTGCCTTGGATATCAGGTTTTAGCTTGTTTGTGAGATTTTAGTAGGTTTATGCTTAGGCCTGGTTTAGAGCTTCAACAGGTTAATGGCCTTCTTGGATTTGCTCTTCATCTTGGACAGCTTTTTTGGTATATTTGTTTGACAGGGTATCAGGTTGGTTGGTTCTGGCTTGTGGAGTTGAGTTTGATGATAGGCAGATTTTTTGAGCTTTAGCAGGTTTGGTGCTTCATCTTAGATGCATCAGGTTGATGGCTTTGGTATCTCTAGCAGGTTAATGGTTGTTGGGTTTGTGACAGTAGGTTCTGATACCTATTTTTTGCTTTAGGTTTTTTGCTTTAGGCTTTGAAAAATGGTAAGGCTAATGCAGGTTAATCATGTTTGGTGTATAGTTTAGGTGTTGGGGATTCTGAACTGGTTTATGCAATAGGAGTTTGTATATTTTCTTTGTTCTGGTTTGAGGTTTAATGCTTGTTGGTTTGCTTCAAGGTTTCAGGCAGGCATGATTCTGAGGCTTGACAGATTTTATGTTAGGCTTGTTGCAGGGCTTCAGGCAGGATGAGGCTTTGAGGCTTCAACAGGTTTTCAGGCTTGTGAAGTCTTTTTTTTGCTTATGCTTCAGTAGCTTGTATATTTATTTTACCTTGGTGAATGTTCTGCTTGACAGGTTCAGCAGGCTTTTGATATTTCCCTCTCTTTATCCATTGTGCTCATCTTTTGTTTTATATGTTTTCTTTCTATCTCTCAAGCCTAAAGCCTAAGCCTGCTCTTCTATCTCTCCTCTTCCTCTCTCTCTAGTACAGTCTTGCATTAAATATTGTTTATGCTTTTGTACTTTCTGAAAGGGCCACATGGGGAAATGATGAAAGTGTAGTTGCTTGCATATCCCATTTTCTCTGCATATCTTCTTTGGCCAGCTTGATATCTTTGTGACAGTATGCTTTATATTTTTGGCAGAAAGTTGTACTTTTGGATTTTTTAGTTTGATTTGAACTTGCTTCTGAACTATGCAGTTTGACACTTTGAATTGTGCAATTTGACTTTTGTGCATTCATATTTTAGCAAATAAAACTCGTCCCTCTTTGTGAACCGGGAGAAATCCCGTGATTTGCAGAGAGGGTTAACTGATCCCCATCAGTGGCCCTTAATGATGACTATAATTTTATCTGTCTTTTCAATTCAATTTAACTGTTATTTGACTTTTCTTCTTTTACTTATTGCAGATGAAAAATGGAGCACTGGAGCAAGGGATAGCGGATGAAGATTTGAAGATTAGAAAAATAATTAGGATAGTTTTTTATTTAGCTTTAAATAAATGTAACATTATTTTTGTCAACATTTTGTAAACAAAAACAATTATACAAATGACTTAAAGATAAATAAAAAGCCCTTTTATTTAATTAATTCTTCTCTTCTTCAATTGTTTATTTATTATTTATAGTTCTTTAAATTAAAATAAATTGAAAATAAATCCCAACTTATTTAATCTTTAGAATAATAAATAATTAACTAAACAATATTCCAGTATTGATCCATTAATAAACTTGACGCTTCCAATGTTCAAAGCGAAATAACAGTTAATCACAACAATTGATCAGACGCATTCCCTCTTTTCACTGATTTTCAACAAACACTGTAATTCCAAACTGCGTATATCTTTTGACTGGTGAATTCAAACCAACTGCCTTCTTTTACTGATTAAATCAAAACAATGCGAATTCAACCCGAATCTCGGAATAACTTGCAAAGTGCTGTGGAATTTAAATCCTTCTGAGAATATGCCCACAAAAACCTTAATTCCTGATTAAATGCCAAAGAACGTTCGCCTGATCAAAATTGAGTCAAAGTCAACCAAAACCCTAAGCCAACTGTGTGAACTGTTCTAGAGCCATGAAAACCAGTAAAACCCTAATTGTGTCTGACTGAAGAGAAAAGTCTGTTTGACCGATTCTTGAGCCAATCTGAAAAATCAGGAAACGCCTGAAGCTGTGATTTCTTGTGGAAAAATGTGAGGGCAAATTTTGGGGTACAACACTTTCCCTCTAGTGTTATTCATGATACCCTTAAAGAAACCACCTTATTGGGAGGGTAGAATATCCGTAGGCAAAAATTAGGAGCCTACCTTCTAAGGGTACCCTCCATAAAATCCTGTCACTAAGCCCCACATTCATGCATTCATACATTTTTGCATTTCATATATTCATTACCCTCAATTTCTTTTTGTTTGTCTTATTCACATGGTAAACAAAAATAATAAAGGTTTTTGGTGAAGTGTCCTAAAAAAATGAATACCAAAGGGAAATAACTTGTCTGTATTAATGTCGCCAAGCCAGATATGATAAAAATCAAGGCTATAAAAGGGAAACTGTCTGAAAGAGCTTTGAGGATGTTCACTCGCCATTATGGGGATACCCTTGAATTAACAAAAGTTGAGGTACAATTGGATGTTGTTTGTGCCCTAATTCAGTTCTACGACCCTCTATTGAGATGCTTCACCTTTCAAGACTTTGAGCTAGCACCGACCCTGTAAGAATTTGATAGAATTCTGAACTTTTTTAAAGAAAAAGCTTATGTAGGTATTGGGAAGACTATTGACGTAAAAATCTTGGCATAAGGTCTAGGGATCCCTTATCCTGAATTGTCACTTAATTACAAGAAAGAAGGAGACATACGAGGGATTAAGAGATGCTACTTGGAGACTAAGGCTTTTAATTTTTCCAATAATAAAGAATGGGAGTCTTGTATTGATTGTTTAGGACTGCTTGTATTTGGTGTAATCTTATTTCCAGGAACTTTGGACTATATTGACCCTACGGCCATTAGCGTATTTTGGGGCGCGAAAGTTTTCAATACGGATCCAACTCCCGCTCTACTTGCTGACAATTATTATGCACTTCATACTCGATATGAAAAAGGAAGGTATACTCTAAACGGTTGCATCCCACTCTTATATTCTTGGTTTATGACTCAGCTCTACAAGGAAGACTACATGATTCCGAATCTGACAAGGTATGAATGGCCTCAAAAATTAAGGTCTCTTACTGCTAATTCTATGTTATGGTATGCGAGGAAGCTGGACATTGGAGATATCATCTATGGTTGTGAAGACTTTCCTAATGTTCCATTGATCGGATCATGAGGTTGTATCAACTACAAGCCTACCTTGGCCCTATGACAACTAGGGTATCCTTTGGAAGATAAACCCTCAAATGAACAAATCCAACAATTGATCATTCATGACATGGACAAAAACGACCAAGAGTTGCTCAACAAGATCACCTGGGCTTGGAATAGGGTTAATAAAAGAAAGTCTGAAAGGAAGAATGTTTTGGCGAAACCCTACACTCGATGGATTTTGGATAGGGTACGAGTTGTTAAGTTACCATTTGATGTAGATCCTGAGTACAAGCCAGAGGTCCCATATTCTCTTCCTATGTCCTTAGAAGAAATAGACGATTTGAAGAATTCCTTGAAACAAGCTAAAAAGGAGAAAGAAGAGTTGGAGCTCAACTTCCATAACTTAACTAAAGAGAAAAGGCAAATGCAATGCATACTTGAATCAAAATACCAACAAATTAGGAGAGATCGAGAGGCATTTGAGAAGGAGAGTCTTAAGCGGAAACGTCCGATTGAAGGGTTGTTAAGTGCTACTTTCAATTTGGATTCTCTTAACCAAAGGTTGGAGGATGCTTCTAGTGAAGTCGGCAGATTAAATAGGTGGTATGAAAAGGAAATGCAAGACAAGAAGGTGATGGAAGAAGATCTAAGGGCTCAAATACAAAGTTTGGCACAAGCTTCTTTAAATCAAGAAGAACAAATGAAGTATCTTACCACCAAACTCCAGGATAGCAAAGAATTGGAGATATGGGAACACCTTGAAAAGATGAGGGCAGAAAGGCTTCTCACTCAAAATATTGAAGAATACGAGCAAGTATGCCTTGAGTTAGAAGGCCTCCGAAAAGATTTCCTAATACAACAGAAACTCTATAGGGAGATGAGGGCTGAAAAGTTGTATTGGAAAGAGCAATATGTGAAGATTGGCAAAGCAGGGAAGGATAATCACAAGATAATTCCTGATCTTTACCGAGAATACCGATACTACAAAGACAAGCACGAAATACTCGCCTTCTTATCCAACAATCTCATCATAGACATCCGTAGGAGCTTGAGAGACGCATAAAATGTGATGGTTCCTCTTCCAAAAGACGTCGAAGACTTCCTCAAGCTTTGCAGAACAATGGTCGATCATTTCAGAGCAGACATCTGCATACACACTTAGAAGACTGTTTCCCTTTGTTTATTTCTTTCAGCAAGTTTATTGTTTTAAAGTTGGAATTTTTTTCAATATCTGAATTGTATTCTTTTTCAAGACAATTACTATTTTTAATAAGGGAATTTTGTTTCCGTATCTCATTTGCGTATTTATTTTTTAAGATACTCACCAATAAAAAGCAAAACTTGAAAAATAAAATAAAAATGTATATCTAAGTGAATAAGACATTCAAAAAATGAAACTCTTAGAATATTCATACTCATTCATGCATTCACAAACATTTGCATCTCATAAATTCATAACTCATCATTTTTCAAAAACCACTCTCCAGTTAAACCATTGGTAGAAGAAAAGCACCGCCTCTCTGACCACCATATCAGAAAAGAGCCCATTAACAAAAAGTGATGGAACAAGTTGAGGAGAACCAAGCTGCCTTCAAGGAAGATCTTGAGCAAGTCAAGGGCAACGTCGACTCAATGAGAGGGGATATGAGTCAAGTTCTTTTAGCCTTGAAGAACATTATCGAAAGACATGAGCAAATCCCTAGGGCAGCCTTTGAAGAAGTAGCCCAGACCATTGGTGCATCGAGCCCTCACCAAATAAGGAGAGAACTAGAGTCAAGACCCAAAATATCTGCCATGGCTCAACAAGAAACAAGACAACCTGATACTTAAGGGTTTGTCCCACCTCCATCGAAGGTAGGGGCATCTCATAGCCTACAGATTCCGATTAACAACACAACAACTACTTAGACTTGTAATATGGAGACCACGACTTAAAGGATGTCAATCAAGCACCTCAAAGAACAACCCATACTCAAGCTATTGAAAATCCACTAACGGTCAACCAGTACAAAGCTCTTGAGGAAATATTAAATGTTGTGGAGGGTTACGATGCTTTTGATGTCGATGCTCTCGAAATGGGTCTAGTTCCTAATGTGGTGATCCCACCAGAATTCAAAGCACCTGACTTTGGAAAATACAAAGGGCTCACATGTACAAGGAACCATCTGCGCATGTATTGCTGGAAGATGCATGCATATGCTCAAGACCAGAAGTTGATGATTCATTGTTTCCAAGACAATTTAAGTGGGGCATCCCTAGATTGGTACATGAAGTTGGAATGGGTTCATGTCTAGACATGGGAAGATCTTGCTAATTCCTTCCTAAAATAGTACAAATATAATTTGGACATGGCGCTTACTCGCTTGCAACTCCAAAACTTGTCTAAAAAAGGAGGAGTCTTTCAAGGAATATGCCTAAAGGTGGAGGGAAATGACAGTTGATGAGTGCTAAATTATTGTGAATTTGAGTGTGAATAATTAGCACTCATCGGCTTAATTCGTTTGTTTTTGGTCAATAAACCTCAACTTTATTATAAATTCGGTATAGTTTATGTTATAGTGTATATATTTCATTATCGAGTAAATATCATTTAGTTTTATTGTTTTTATCTTATTTTTGTAGGTATTAAAGTAATTATATTTAATCATTGTCTTGTATGCTATTGAATAAGATTTCCAATGCTTATGACCGTGCGTCAATTGGAGTTATGGTTCAGAAGTTATGATGAAAACAAGTTCTGTCAGTACAACAGAACACGCTAAGTGGCAGTACCGCGCTAAGCGCGCCCTGGGAGAACCAGAAGTCGTCTTTTTTGACATTTTTGACCATGTAAAGCGCCCGTAGCGCGCTTAGCATGTCCTTCTGTGACAACAACTCTATTTTAGTGATTTTTCACACTTTTTGGGCAGTTCCATCATCTTTCTTCATTGTGACAACCTAGAGGAAGCTGAGAAACATTTTGGAGAGAGAGAGAGAGAGGTGCTATAAACAACATAGAAGTTGATTGTTACGGATTGGAGTCGAATCTGAGTTACCTGATGGGACACCTCAGTTGATTCTTCTCCATCTTCACTTTCTCCTCGTCGTGGTTAGAGATCATGAGTGGTTAGAATCGCTTCTTCGTTGGTTTTGGTTGTAATAACTCGTAGTCATATGTATTTACTATGATTCTATTTTATGTGAACCAATTGATTATTTGATTTTGTTAATTTCATTTATATTTATGTAAAACCTAGGTTTTGGGAATCTTTTGACAAACCCTTTGACAAACCCATTTCAAAACCTATGATCCAATATTTTTCGACTATCAAATACCATACTTTGGACACGGAGGTGGGATTTGATATTCATATGTATCTGATTGTTAATGTTACCGTAAAACTTGGTTGGACACGATCGAGTTAGTTACGGTAAATTCCTCTTCATTTGGTTGGACACGATCGATGTCGAAGAGGGATTCTTGATAATAATGAATGATTGGGAAGTTCACACATGATATATCAGTTTGATATGTATGTTGTATATTTGTGTTTATTGGTCACGGCGTTAGACGCAATTTGTTTTGGAATCGGATCGATGTTTTAGCATTTGTTAGGTTATGAACGCTAGACATAGCTTTAGGCATAATGTTCACTTTTGTGTTGATTTTTAATGCTACCAATTTCTTTGGACACGAACGATGTGGTTGAAACCTCGTTGGCGTTTGGAGCGATATGTGATGGTATTGAGGAATAAATAGACTGTATATAATTAACCGATAGAGGGCATATTTTTTAGTTATGAAAACCAATCCTAGCATGTTCTCGCCCCTCTCCAAGATCTTTAATTTTTCTTTGTTTATTTCTTTTTCCCTTTGCTTTAAACATACTTTTACAAACAAGCTTAGAAATGTATTAATGATTAAATGGCATCGATAACACTAATCCCTGTGGAGACGATAAAAGATACTTACTCAAGTTTTTTCTTGAGAGTCGCTTTACTGCAGTTGTCAACAGCAACCCGTGTACAACCACCACTTCTGGATAAAGAACTAGTTGATATGTTCGTGGGAACTTTGCAAGGATTGTATGATGAGAAGATGGTAGGAAGTGTCTCCTCCGGGTTTTTGGATTTGGTAACAATTGGAGAAAGGATTGAAGTTGGTATAAGAAGCGGAAAAATACAAGGGGGTCATCTAGTACCCCTTACAATGAAAAAATACATGTTCCTAAGTTCACGAAAAGGAATTAGGGAGAAATTAATGTTGTAACCTCACAACAAAGGGCACAACAACCATTAATAATTCTGCGGGAACGTCAACAGAACAAATTTGAAAGGCTGCTAAGAAAGTTTGACCCGAACCCTATGTCCCCCAGCCAATTATTGCAACATTTGGTCAAGGCTTCTTTGGTAGAACTAAGACCTCTAGCTCCTCCAATCGGGGCACCCCCCACCAAGATACAATGCCAATGCCAAATGAGGGTATCATGCTAATTCTCCCGGGTATACCATAGAATAATGTTGGGCCTTCAAACATAAAGTTCAAGATTTATTGGATTCTCAGGATATCACTTTTGATAAACTAAATATCAAGTCAAACCCCATGCCTCTGCATGGTGGGCCAGCAATAAATGCAATTGAAGTAGTCACTAACTTTGGGGCAGCCAGACGAGTAAAGGCCCTAATAAATTTGTTGAAGGAATATTTGTTGGAGTGTGGATTCCTTTTGGAACATAATGAGGCTTTTGAGAGGACATTACAAAAATTGGTGGACCAGGAGATAGTCCAATTCATATCATACCCTAAAGAAGAATATGTAGCCGCGATCGAGGGAAGCACAAAGAAGCCTTTGGTAATTCCTTGCCAATGGTTGAACCTTAATAAGAAGACTCTTGTGATTTCGTGGAGAGAATCCAAAGAAACATCATGATAACGCCAAGACAAACTCTAAGGATACCAGTAGTTCCAAAGAATATAATGGTAATTAGGAGGCCATCTTCCACCCCTTAAGAAAGTGACAAAGTAGTACCATGGAGTTATGACTCGAATGTACATGTCAATGGCTTAAAACAAGAATGTGAGCCATCGTCAAGTCAAGGACCTGCAATCTCAAATATAGCAGGAACATGGGGCATGACCCGCAGTGGTCGAATTTTTGGCTCCGAACTGCAAAAGAAGGATGATGTTGTGGTGAAAAATAAAAGTGTTATGTTGGTGAAGGACAAAGGAAAAGCAGTGGTGGAAGAAAGTGAAGAACAAGAGCCTTCGAGCAAGAACTTTATTGATCAAGAGGCAGAAGAATATATGAAGATAATCAAGAGAAGTGATTATAGGGTGGTGGATCAGCTTCACCAAACCCCAACCAAAATTTCTATACTCTCGTTGCTCATTAATTCAGAAGCACATCGAGACTCTCTGATAAAGGTTTTGAGTTTTGCCCATGTCGCAGAGGAGATCGCTGTAAACCAATTTGAAAATTTTGTAGAAAATTTGATGTCTGGATCATATTTTGGTTTTAATGATAGTGAGTTACCTCCACAAGGCCGAGCTCACAACAAGGAATTACACATCTTCATTCAGATAGGTACTACAAGCCTTTCCAGGGTACTCACTGATACTGGTTCTACCCTCAATGTGTTACCAAAGTCCAGCTTGATAAAGTTAAGGTTAGAACAAGATTATTTCTGATCTATCTCAGAGTTTTGATGATAACAATAAATTATATCCTAGATAATTTATACTCTGATTAATGTATTTGAATGTTTCAGATAATGTTCTGACAGAAGCATTCTGAAGTGCTAAGCAAAAATTATATGAAGAAGTTCTTTAATGAAAGAACCATTTCTGTTTTAAGCGCATCTGCTGACTCTGGTAAGACAATTTATTTTAAATACATCTTCTAACATTTAGCAGGATTCCTTTCTCATAAGATTACTTGAAAGCAACTGTTGTTCAGAAGTTATTTAAAAGCAAGTGTTGATCAAGTTCTTAGCAAGCAAAGCTCTGCCTAGAAGATGAGTAAAGCATGTTCTATTTTGAAGACATTAAAGCAAGTTCTGAAAGAATGTTAAAGCCAACTTGTCTTGTCAAAGCCTAGGAAACATGTTCTTACATTCTGTCATTTGCTCATTAATGCAAAGACGGTTGAAAGCACTCAAGTGTCTAAACTAGTTTCTTGGAAAATGGAATTTCTGCAAGGAAACACGCAAGCATTTAATGCTCTCCGTTTTTTCCTAAAGGTAGCAACGGTCTTATTGTTCCTACTATAAATAGAAGGACATTTATTGCAAGCCAACTAACAAATCAATGAATCAACAATTTTCAAAAAGAGAAGCAAGAAATTACGTGAAAAATTCTAAGCACACAAACTCTTGTTCATACACTTTGTGAAATTTATTCTAAGTGAAAAATCACAGTTGTGATATAGCTTTTAGAAGCAAATTTCTATTTCACTCTTTATAAGTTTGAACTCTTGTAATTGTTCCTTGAGAGACCAAGTTTGGTCAGTTTTCTCAAGTAGACTAGGACTAGATTTAAGTCTTAGTGGTGTTAGTCACTTGTAAGATTACTTGTGCATTATTAGTCACAACAGTTGTTGTGTGTTTGTAATCATTTGATTATAGTGGATTAAGTCCTTGTTGAGAAAGGCGAAATCACCTTGACAGGTGGACTGGAGTAGTTTGAGTTTAAACGAACCAAGATAAAAATAACCTTGTCCTTCCATTCTTGTTGAGCTTTGTTATTCAGAAAAAGAGTCACTTATTCAACCCCCCCTTCTAAGTGTTTTCTTACCCCTTCAATTGGTATCAGAGCATTGACTCTGAGCACAACACTTAACCGTGTCAGGAAAAGATCCAGAAGAAAATACAATGGTCGTTGAACAAAACAATAACGGTTACAACAAACCTCCTGTATTTGACGGAGAAGATTTTGAGTATTGGAAAGATAGACTAGAAAGTTTCTTTCTAGGTCATGATAGTGATCTTTGGGATATAGTCTTGGATGGTTACAAACATCCTATAGATTCAGAAGGAAACAAAGTGGATAGAAAAAATATGGATAGACAACAAAAAGCTGATTTTAAAAATCATCATAGAGCTAGAAATATTTTCTAAATGCTATCTCTAAAGTAGAATATGAAAAAAATCACTAATAGAGATACATCACATGATATGTTTGAGTCACTCAAAATGACTCATGAAGGAAACACACAAGTAAAGGAATCTAAAGCTCTGGCCTTAGTTCAGAAGTATGAAGCCTTAAAAGTTGAGGAAAATGAGTCAATAGAAGGAATGTTCTCTAGGTTTCAAACCTTGACCGCTGGTCTGAGAGTCTTGAACAAGGGATATACTAAAGCAGATCATGTGAAAAAGATCATCAGAAGCTTACCCAGAAGATGGGCACCAATGGTCACTGCTTTCAAAGTTTCAAAAGATCTGAATAACGTGTCCCTGGAGGAACTCATCAGCGCTCTTAGAAGTCATGAGATTGAACTGGATGAGCACGAGCCTCAGAAGAAAGGTAATTCTCTAGCCCTTAAATCTATTAAAAAATTTGAGACTAACGCTTTTCAGGCTGAAGAGGAAAACTCTAAAGAAACAGCGTCAGAAGAAGATGAACTATCCCTGCTCTCCAGAAGAATCAATCATCTGTGGAAGCACAGACAGAAGAAGTTCAGGAACTTCAAAAAGTCAGAAGATAGACCAAAATCTTCTGGACACAAAAAGTCAAACAGAAGAGAGATCATTTGTTATGAATGCAAAGAACCTGGTCACTACAAGAGTGATTGCACAAAGCTTCAAAAAGAAAAACCAAAGAAAAGGTTTGGTAAGAAGAAAGGGATGATGGCAACCTGGAATGACTCAGAATCATCTGAGGATGAATCTGGTTCTGAAGATGAGAATGCCAACCTAGCTCTGATGGCTACTATAGAAAATGACTCAGACTGTGAGTCAGAACCAAGAGAGGTATTTTCTGAATTTTCTAGAGATGAACTTGTTGATAGTTTATCAGAACTTCTGGAAAACTATAGTCAGCTCAAAATCAAATACAAGAAACTCAAGAAGAGTCTTGCATCTGATCTTGAGAAACTTGAAATAGAAAAATCTGAACTTTTAGAAAACAATTTTAAACTTAAAAAGGAAATTCAAAATGTTCAAAAGAATTTTAGTTCAGAGTCTGTGTCTAGTTCAAAAGATATTCTGAAAGAATATGACTATAACTTTCAATCTTTTCTATCTAAAGGCAAAGATAGAAGCAAAATGGCTTCTATGATCTATGGAGTTAGTGGGAAAACAGAAAAGGAATTGGATATGAACCTCCCAAAGGGAAGGAGACATACATACCAAAACTTGTTGCTAAAATGACTTTCTCTTACAAACCTCTAAATAGACAATTCAAGTTTGGACACTCTCATGATATAAAATATACATCACATTCTGGAAATTCTTATGCTAACCTAAAGTTCAAACAAAACTTTAAACATTCTAACCCAAAAGGACCCAAAAAGATATGGGTACCTAAGGATAAAATAATATTTGTTGCAGATGTCCTTAACAGCTCAATTGAGACACCTGTCATGGTACCTGGACTCTGGATGCTCACGACACATGACGGGAAAAGGTCTATGTTCCAAATCCCGGAACTTAAAGTTGGAGGAGACGTGAAGTTTGGAGGTAATCAAAAAGGGAAGATTATTGGTTCTGGAACCATTGGAAACGATAACCTTCCTTCTATCTATAATGTTTTATTAGTAGAAGGATTAGCTCATAATCTATTGTCCATAAGTCAACTAAGTGACAAAGGTTATGACATTATCTTCAATCAAAGCTCATGTAAAGCTGTAAGTCAAAAAGATGAATCAATTCTATTTTCTGGCAAGAGAAAGAACAACATATACAAAATTGATTTATCAGATCTTAAATCTCAGAACGTTAAATGCCTTTTGTCTGTTAGCAATGAGCAATGGGTATGGCACAGAAGATTGGGACATGTCAGTCTAAGAAAAATCTCTCAACTAAATAAATTAAATTTAGTCAGAGGACTTCCCAATCTGAAGTATAACTCAGAAGCTCTATGCAAAGCATGTCAAAAAGGAAAATTTTCAAAACCTTCCTTTAAAACAAAAAATGTTGTCTCTTCCTCTAAGCCATTAGAGTTACTTCATATTGATCTGTTTGGGCCAGTAAAAACTGAATCCATCAGAGACAAGAAGTATGGATTGGTCATTGTTGATGACTTCAGCAGATGGACATGGGTAAAGTTTTTAAAGCACAAGGATGAGTCACATTCTGTGTTCATTGACTTTTGTACTCAAGTGCAAAATGAAAAGGATTTTAAAATCATAAAAGTTAGAAGTGATCATGGTGGTGAATTTGAAAATCATTATTTTGAAAAATATTTTAAAGAAAATGGTATTATTCATAATTTTTCTTGTTCTATAACTCCCCAGCAAAATGGAGTTGTAGAAAGAAAGAATAGAGCTTTACAAGAAATGGCCAGAACCATGATCAATGAAACTAATATGGCTAAGCACTTTTTGGCAGAAGCTGTGAACACAACGTGTTACATTCAAAACACAATCTCTATAAGACCTATTCTTGAAAAGACTCCCTATGAATTATGGAAAAACAGAAAGTCAAACATCTCTTATTTCCATCCTTTTGGATGTACTTGTTTTATTCTGAACACTAAAGAAACTCTGAACAAGTTTGATTCCAAAGCACAAAAGTGGTTTCTGCTTGGATACTCTGAACGCTCAAAAGGCTATAGAGTATACAACACAGAAACTCTGATTGTTGAAGAATCAATCAAAGTCATGTTTGATGATAAGCTTGGCCTACAACAGCCAAAGCAAATTGATTTTTCTGTAGGTACAGAAGATCATCCTTCAAACTCTGACATTTCAGAAGCAAAAGAAAACTATGAAGTAAAGGAAGACTCAACTGATCATCCTCTTGACAATACTCTGGACAACCTCAGAATCTCTGACCAACCCTCTCAGAAAAGGTTTCCTAGAATTTCTTCAGCTCACAAAGAAGATGTAATCATTGGAAGAAAAGAAGATCCCATCAGAACAAGATCCTCTCTCAGAATCATTGAAGAATCCTTGTTTGGTTTGGTTTCTCTGATTGAGCCAACTTCTATTGATAAAGCATTGGAAGATAATGATTGGATCTTAGCAATGCAAGAAGAACTAAATAAATTATCCAGAAATGATGTATGGAATCTAGTTCCAAGACCCAAAGGATTCAATGTTGTAGGAACCAAATGGGTTTTCAGAAACAAACTGAACGAGCAAGGAGAGGTGATCAGAAACAAAGCACGACTGGTTGCACATGGTTATAGTGAACAAGAAGGAATTGATTATAATGAAACCTTTGCTCCAGTCGCCAGGTTAGAATCTATAAGATTATTAATTTACTTTGTTGTACAAAATAGCATTTCATTATATCAAATGGATGTTAAAATTGCATTTTTAAATGGATACATTGAAGAAGAAGTTTATGTCCATCAACCTCCTGGATTTATTGATTCAAAATATCCAGAACATGTTTTTAAATTAAAAAAGTCCTTGTACGGTTTAAAACAAGCTCCCAGAGCTTGGTATGATCGTCTGAGTAATTTTATTTTAGAAAAAGATTTTACCAGAGGGAAAGTGGATACAACTCTTTTCAGAAAGACACTTAAAAATGATATTTTACTTTGTCAAATTTATGTTGATGATATAATTTTTGGAACATCTAATATCTCTCTTGGAAAAGAATTTGATAAGACCATGCAGGTAGAATTTGAAATGAGCATGATGGGAGAATTGAAATTCTTTCTGGGAATTCAAATCAACCAGACTCCAGAAGGTACTTACACCAGACGAAGTATGTTAAAGAACTTCTGAAGAAATTTCAGATGTCAGAAAGCAAAGATGCCAAGACACATATGCATCCAACTTGCATTATAGGAAAAGATGAGGTAAGTATGAAGGTAGATCAGAAGCTATGTAGAGGTATAATTGAATCCCTTCTCTATCTAACTGCATCTAGACCTGATATATTATTCAGCGTGTGTTTATGTGCTAGATTCCAATCAGATCCTAGAGAAACTCACTTAACAGCAGTTAAGAGAATTCTTAGGTATCTGAAAGGTACTACTAATATGGGTTTGTGTTACAGAAGATCACAAGATTACAGACTAGTAGGTTATTGTGATGCTGACTTTGCTGGAGATAGAGTTGAAAGAAAAAGCACCTCTGGAAGCTGTCAGTTTCTGGGTGAAAATCTTATCTCGTGGTACAACAAGAATCAAGCAACAACTGCACTTTCCACCACAGAAGTTGAGTATATATTTGCTGCTGGATGTAGCTCTCAGATGATTTGGATGAAAAGACAGCTAGAAGATTTTAATCTTTATGAAAGTAAGATTCCTATCTTCTGTGACAATGCCTCTTCTATTTGTCTTTCTAAGAATCCAATTTTACATTCTAAATCCAAACATATTGAAATTAAATATCATTTTATAAGGGACTATATTCATAAGGGTATTTTAAATTCAATTTTTGTAAAAACAGACCATCAATGGGCTGATATTTTTACCAAACCCATTTCAGAAGATAGATTTAATTTCATCTTGAAATTTATTTGCATGGAATTATGCCCTGGATAAAATAATATTTATCTTCTGTGATTGACCTCATAATATTCTGAAATAAATGTTATGATTAACAACTCTTCAGAAGTTAGAAGAGAAGTTACATCAGAAGCTATATGAAAAGTTTTGAAATGTTCTAACGTTTCATTTCTAAGTATAGTTCAGAAATCCATTTAGAACAAACAGTTGTTACATGCATCCTTCAAAAGCTGAACACGTGGTGTGTTTTTGAAAGGTTAAGCGTGCAAAGGCTACTGACACCGTTCTAGGTAACTGTTAATGATTAGCCATAATCTCACGTTTTCCCTTATTTTTAGCAAAATCATTAAATGCATGAAATGCTTAGACTCGTTTTAAATTCTTTAAAAATTTCTTTTATTATTTTTTTCTAAACCTAATTCTGAAACTTTTGCATATAAATATGTTTTGAAAAACCCTTTTTCATTTTTTACCGTCTCTATCAAACTCAAGCGTTTTCTGTATTCTTTTATTAAAAACCTTTTTTCTTCATCTCTCAACTCTCAAAGAACTTCAATGGCTTCTTCCTCATCCCACTCTGAGCAATACATTGTGCCTGAAAGAACTACCCTCATTCCTGTAGACAGTTTGGAAGTTCTAAGTGAATTAATGGTAGACTTTGAGAATCTAAGAGAAAATGGCTTTGACTTATTTCCCGCTGTTAAGTTTCAAGGATGGGAAAGCTTTTTTGATCGTCTCATTGGTCCAGTATTTCCACATTTGGTGAAGGAATTCTGGATTCATGCTATTGCAACGCCTAAGGTTATTCTCTCCTTCGTAATGGGTAAGGAAATATCCATTACTGAAAACCTAATCAGAAAGTTGTTAGGGTTTAAAGGACTTGGAGTTACAGGAATGCCAAGTGGAAGAATGGAGATGTCACGGGTATATTCAGAGATCTTCACAAATGGTCAAGGTTCCTCTAAAGTCAGGGACTTGAAAGATAAATACAAGATTTGGGAAAGAATTATCCATGGATGTATTCACCATAGAAAAGACACCAGCTATCCAGATTACATCAACACTGATCAACAATATTTGTTGTTCTGCCTTGGAACTAATGTCAAAATTGATTTACCCTACTTGCTATTTGAACATCTCTGGAACCATGTAAAAGAGACCAGGGAAGCTGAAAGGTTGAAGAACCCAAAATCCAAAAGGAATTGGATTGCTATGGGTAGGTTAATCTCAGAAATTCTAACTGAGAATGGTCTGATTGCTCACCTAGATGAAGCAAATCTCCTGGGGGAGCTAGAACCAACTTGTGGTAAAACTATGACTGGGAAAAATTTGCTGAAAAGGAAAATAATTGACAAGCTGCTGGTGGAACCAACTCCATATGTGTCAGCTGCTGTGAAAAGAATAAGGATACCTCTTGCTGATTTTCCTCTGTTCAACTCAGGAGATCACCCTCGTATCATCCTGCACTATATTGAAATCTGCAAAGAAACTGGAACACCTATTGATCCAGCTTGGCGTCAAGGAAGAAATCAAGCTGCTCCAGATGTTGTTCTTTCAGGAATCTTTGAAGAGGAAAGCAATAGAAGGTCCTTCTGCCAGACCTCAGAAGAAGAAGAAGACAGGTAAACCTGTTGAAACTGTCACTGTTTATGATTCTGTAAATGTATCCACATCTGCTGAACCCTCCCAAACCTTAGGAGATATAGACGTAGATATTGACCTAACCTTACCATCTAACTCCCTTGCTGATAACCCTCAGAAAAATCAAGTTTTATCAGATTTGAGTGATTTTGACTCTGATGAACACTCTGATTCCCAATCAGAACCCTCTCAATCAGAACCCTCACACTCAGAACCCTTTGAACCATCTGTTTCTCAACCCATTCCAATTGAACACTTTTCAAGACTTCCTCCTAGACCTCTATCACCCAGACCCTCTGGATGGTATGACGCTGGATCTTGGAGAATTCTTGGAATCACTGTTCCTCTAGCAACACAAAAACCTCCTTTCACATTACCATCTAAAAACATTTTTACTAAGAACCAACCATCACATCAGAACCCCACCCCCACTCCTGAAAATACTATAATCATTTCACCTGACATCACTCCACCGACTTCACCACAACATCCAACACCAAACTCACCTACACTCTCACCTCCGCATATTCCAGAACAACAATCTATTGAACCACCTGAAATTTTTGAATTGTCTGAACCCCATGAACAAACAGCACCACCTAACTTTGATAACCAACCTGATCTTTCACCCACTCCTGAACCTACCAAAAATCCTGAATCTGCTAGTTTTTTAAGAACTATAGTGGATTATGAATCTCTATAGTTTTTGAAAAATAAATCTTTCAAGAAGGTTGTACCAAAACCTGTTCAGCCAGATGTGAATACTGTGTTTCATAATTTTATAACAGATGTTCAAGCATGGTTAAATCTGCTAAAAGAAGATTGTACCAGAAGCATGAACCCAGCTGCAACAGATCTTCTATAGGAATATTTCAGAAGAACTTTGGATGCTGAGTCACTGAAGTTATAGGACTTATGCCACTTTCAGGTGTTGGACAACTTTTCCAAACTTCTGCATGCTTTCAAGACAGAAGCCGCTGACATTTGGAATAAGAAGTCTTCGTTAATGATTGCTGATACACCAGTTGATACAATGGAATATCAGAAGATGAATCTGAAGATGACTCTGAAGATTCAAATCCTCTGGCTATTATTCTATTGAATCAACCTTCTGCTAAAGCAGCCCCTGAACCTGTGTCAACCCTTGTAATGGATTTTGGCACTCTGCTTTCCACCTTTGTACATTCTGACTCAACAATTGCTGCTCCCAAACCTGTTTCTGCTGAAGCTTCGTCGTCCTCTGCCCCTGCTTCACTTATTATGGACACTTTGAATGAGCTCAAGAGGGAGAATGAAGTCATACACGAACGCTTGGACAAGAAATACCAAACAAATCAAGAAATCAGAATCTGGATGATGAAACAAGAAGAATCTGCCTCTGAGATCAAGAATCTTCTGATGGCTCTTGTTACTAAGAAATCCTAGTTTCTTTTTGTCTCTTGTCTTTTCTTTGGGTGTTTCTTTTTGTACTTCTGGATATTTATTTTAACTTTTTTATGAAATCTTTAAATTCGTCAACTAATTTATTTTTCTTTACACTTTTTTATTATGCCAAAAAGAGGGAGAAAATGAGTATTTTGAACTAATCATTGTTTAACAGTTATGAAACTAAGTCTCAGACATTCTAACAAAATACAAGAATTCCGTCTGTGCAAAAGAAATTTTTTTTTTGCAGGTATCACTTAAACTCAAAAAGTTTAAGAAGGAGAAAATCTTTTCAAAGAAGTTATGAAGAAATCCAAGAAGATTTTTTATACTCTGAAAAATAAACTCAGGAAGTTTTGCATATAGAAGTATTCATTTCAGGGGGAGATTCTTATCTCTTATCATTTTTTAATTTCTATATCTGAATAATTTTTTTTGTCATCATCAAAAAGGGGGAGATTGTTAGAACAAGATTAGTTCTGATCTATCTCAGAGTTTTGATGATAACAATAAATTATATCCTAGATAATTTATACTCTGATTAATGTATTTTAATGTTTCAGATAATGTTCTGACAGAAGCATTCTGAAGTGCTAAGCAAAAATTATATGAAGAAGTTCTTTAATGAAAGAACCATTTCTATTTTAAGCGCATCTGCTGACTCTGGTAAGACAATTTATTTTAAATACATCTTCTAACATTTAGCAGGATTCCTTGCTCAGAAGATTACTTGAAAGCAAGTGTTGTTCAGAAGTTATTTGAAAGCAATCGTTGATCAAGTTCTTAGCAAGCAAAGCTCTGCCTAGAAGATGAGTAAAGCATGTTCTATTTTGAAGACATTGAAGCAAGTTCTGAAAGAACATTAAAGCCAACTTGTCTTGCCAAAGCGTAGGAAACATGTTCTTACATTCTGTCATTTGCTCATTAATGCAAAGACGGCTGAAAGCACTCAAGTGTCTAAACTAGTTTCTTGGAAAATTGAATTTCTGCAAGGAAACACGCAAGCATTTAATGCTCTCCATTTTTTCCTGAAGGCAGCAACGGTCTTATTGTTCCTACTATAAATAGAAGGACATTTATTGCAAGCCAACTAACAAGTCAACGAATCAACAATTTTCAAAAAGAGAAGCAAGAAATTACGTGAAAAATTCTAAGCATACAAACTCTTGTTCATACACTTTGTGCAATTTATTCTAAGTGAAAAATCACAGTTGTGATATAGCTTTTAGAAGCAAATTTCTATTTCACTCTTTGTAAGTTTGAAATCTTGTAATTGTTCCTTTAGAGACCAAGTTTGGTCAGTTTTCTCAAGTAGAGTAGGACTAGATTTAAGTCTTAGTGGTGTTAGTCACTTGTAATATTACTTGTGCATTGTTAGTCACAATAGTTGTTGTGTGTTTGTAATCATTTGATTATAGTGGATTAAGTCCTTGTTGAGAAAGGCGAGATCACCTTGACGGGTGGACTGGAGTAGTTTGAGTTCAAACGAGCCAGGATAAAAATAACCTTGTCCTTCCATTCTCGTTGAGCTTTGTTATTCAGAAAAAGAGTCACTTATTCAACCCCCCTTCTAAGTGTTTTCTTACCCCTTCAGTTAACACTAGATGGTGTTGTGATAAGACCAAGTTCTACGATAGTTAAAGCTTTTGACAGTTCTCAAAGTTCAGGATTTGGAGAAGTGGACCTTCATGTCAAGATCGGCCCATATATGTCCTATATCTCTTTTCAAGTCATGGATATAGAACCAGCATATACATGTTTACTCAGGAGACCCTGGATTCTTGCTGCAGGGGCAGTCACTTCGACTTTATATCAAAAATTGAAGTTCTTCATTGAAGGAGATTGGTCATAATCTATGGCGAATAGGACATCTTTGTAAGTCACATAGAATCCTACAGGTATATCAGTGCTGACGAAGACTATAGCCACACCATTTGAAGTCTTAGAGGTTACCTCGATGGTAACCTTGTCGGTGGAAAAAAAATCAAGAAACCTATTGTGACTTCATGGAGAGATTTACAAATAGCGGTGGAAAGTGCTACCTCAAAGGGTTGGGGAAATCTCCCGGAAATACCTGACAGTAAAAATTGCTTTGGTTTAGGTTACGAATTATCAAAGGCTGCTCTGAAAGGAAAAGCGCGATTTCCTCCATTCCAGGAGACCTTCATCAACAAAGGAGTAGAGCATGGTGGACAGGTGGCAATGATATCTAACAAGAGCAACATCAAAAAGGTGTTTTATTTCATCCATGAATGCGCCCAAGGCGAAGAACTCAAGAATTGGACAGTTGTGGAGATTCCCGAGATCTTTTTCTTTCCAGAGTAATTTTTCTTGTTTTTGAAAGAACCTATGTCAAGCCCGGGGCATATGGGTTGCTTGTAAGGGTCCCCCAAATTTTTTCAAACAATATTCATGATTAATAAAAGTTATATTTCACATTCAATTTAGATCATTGTCTTTCTCTTGCATTTTTCTCTTACATTTAAAAAATGGCAATACTTTTCTTCATATGCATTTTCCAAATTCACATACTAAAAATTGCACCAAAACATGATAAATGTGCAGATCCATGCCCAAAATCACCGATAATGTTACTTCTGTTATCCGATATAATTTTGATGCACCCATCAATCAAGCGGAAGAGGAAGATGATGAAGATCTTGAACTTTCTAAAGAATTGGTGAGGGAGATAGAGTAAAAAGATGACAATGTACAACCATACCAGGAATCTATTGAGACCGTTAAACTTGGCACAAAAGAAGATCTGAAAGAGATCAAGCTAGGGGAAACCTTGGAGAAAAGAATCAAATAAAGAATGATCAAGTTGTTACATGAGTATGTGGATATACTTTCCTGGTTTTACATGCATATTCCAGGATTAGATATAAACATTATGGTCCACAGACTACCTCTTAAGGAAGGATGCTCTCCTGTTAGGAAGAAGCTCAGAAGAACTCGTCCAGACATATCCAACAAGATTTGAGAAGAGGTCTTTAAACAATTTGTCGCAAGGTTCTTAGAGGTGGTATACTATCCACCTTGGATAGCTAACACCGTGCCAATACCCAAGAAGGATGACAAAGTACGCATGTGTGTGGATTATCGGGATCTGAACAAAGCAAGTCCTAAAGATGATTTCCCTTTACCTCAAATAGATGTTTTGGTGGAAAATACAACTCAAGCTTTAGTATTCTCGTTCATGGATGGTTTCTCAGGCTATAATCAAATAAAAATGGCACCCGAAGATATGGAAAAGACTACTTTTATGACACCTTGGGGCACTTTCTGTTACAAAGTAATGTCGTTCGGTCTGAAGAATGCAGGGGCAACTTATCAACAGGCTATGGTCACACTATTCTATGATATGATTCACAAAGATGTGGAGGTGTGTAATACGGTGGAAGAATTGACTTGGGTGTTTTGTGTTTTATCACAATTGTTGCGGATAGTAAGAGTCTCCACCGACTTTTCTTTTATCCAATAAAGGAAAGGGTGAAAAGAACAGGAATGACCTTTTGAGAATTTTTTTGAGTTCGGGGGGTAGGTTATGAAAAGGGGAGGAGTTAGCACCCTTTTCATCCATATTTATCTATGGGCTCTTAATTGTTTGATCACTTTGAAATGCTTTGTGTTTGTGTAAGTTCGAATATATTTTGAAAAACGCCTAAGTTTGGAAAAATTTGCAATGACTCTTGCATCGTTGAGAATGTATACAAAGTGTTGGTTTTGAAAATATTTTACTTGAAAAGGAGTGTTTGGTAAGATGTTTTGAAAATGCCAATGTAAGGCAATTTTGTAATAATTCTCGTATCGTTGAGAATGTATACAAAATGTTTGTTTTGAAAAGTGTTTTGAAAGTGTAAGGTGTAAATGGTTTTGTTTGTGAGCAAGCAACTACGAGAAATCTACCTAATCAAAAAGTATTTGTTCTTTTCCTTCTCCTTTAGATAGTGCTACTTTACCATTGATTGGTAGGGATCCATATCATTGGGTATAAGGGACGGCGTGGGTCATCGTACAGTCATAGAAGGCAACTTTTAAGATGTTTTAGAAATTTTCGTAAGGGACTAAGATCATTTATCAAAGGCAACATTGAAGGGTCATCGAGGGACTATGATCTTTTAATCGAGGGTATTTCTAAAACAAATCACGTATGAGCGACATGATTGTTTTTATCTGAGGCAACAAGTGTGGGTTACCCTAGAGGTGCATGTGTGCAAAGTGTTTGATTTCAAGTATTTATATTTGAATTTTGGGTTGTCTAATATTTGATTTTAAAGTCTTGTCATGCAAACCCTAATTACTAGCAATAATAAGGAAAACGATAAATTGCGGAATTTAAATGTCCTACGCTATTACAGCGCTTTGGGAATTGGGGTAGAATTTTGTGAATGGGGGGATGAAACCATTGAATATGAATTACAACAATAATTATGCACAAAATGTAAAGACGAAGAAGAAATTACTTTTAGGGTTTTTGATGAAAAGGTTTACAGATTAACCTAATTGAACTAATTAATTCTATTTATAGAGAAGTTAATTAACAAAACCTAAAATTAAAGTTTAATTTAAATTAAGAAGAAAATAAAACCTAGGTCTAAATAATTTGTTTAGGAAAATAATTTGAATGTTAGTATTAATTAAGAAAATATCCCACAATGTAAAATAAAATAATAGAATTTAATTTAATAAAAATAAAATAAAATACTTAAATTGAATTATTTAATGAAAATATATGTTTTTGTATTTTTGGTTTTAATAAAATAAATAAATAAAAATAAAACTATAAAGATATATGGGCTGGGTGTTAAAAGGTAAAAGAGGGTTAGAAATAAGCAAAGAGAAAAAGCCCAATATGTTTTTGTAATCAAATAAATAAATAAAATAAAAAATTGTGAATGGGCCTGCGCTTTAAATAGTAAAATGGGGGGGTGAGAATCAGAAATAATTTAGGCCCAAAACAACAAGTCCAACACATGTTTTATGATTCAGTGTGGATGGCTTCTTGAGGTGCACTATGGGCTTGCCTTGTGGTGTATTGGATGAGACCCTATGATGATCCTGTGGTGATGGAATGAGGGTGTATGGCACGCGTACAAAACCTGCTTGTATTGAATGTGCAAGGAGAAAATATTAAAAAACCAAAAGGGTACCACTGGGGCTCGAACCCAGGTCCATATAGTTCAATGCCTTACGCGCGCTCTCTCTGTCACTGGGGTGGTTGTTTCATCTGTTTATAGAGCATCAACTAAATAATATATTACAAACCCATTTCGAAATGTAACTTTATCCTTAACCTCACGCCAACTTCCATTGACAAGATTTTTGAATTTCTGAACTCGCTCATTTCTCAAACATTTCAAAAGTATGAACATGAAACTTGCTCCATTTTCATGAGCTATAAATGAAAGAAGAATGAGAATTTTACTGGGACCAAATAAAAACCTAATTTTTTCAGAAAGTTCATCTTTAAAATTCGCATCACTCAAGCAACATAAATCAAATTTAAGGGCATGGTTACCTTGAGGGCTATGATGTCTACATTTTTTATTCACAATGTAACCATTAATGATGCTTGTAGAGAGAGCTCAAATTTGAGAAAACTTACCTCAAAACTGGAAATCGTGTATGGAGTTTGAGCACTTCTAGAGGTGTGGTGATGATCTGAATAGCTTCACTGGACTCCAAGGAAGCTAATCCAACTCTTACTTTATGCCGAAAGTGGATGAATCACACTGGAGAAGTCAATGTGCAAAGCTCTGTTTTTGAGTTTGGAAAATGGGAAAGATGATGTTACAGTTGTGAAACATGGATAGGGAGGAGTTATATTTGATGTAAGGAAGCTTTTAGAATGATTTAGAGGGAAAATACACAAGTGGATTGTGAGATTGAAGTGTTTTGGCCAGAAATGACAAGTTATGGAGGTTTGGATGCAGTTCTGAGTTTTAGGGAGTTTCAGGGTGTTTCAAGGCTTGTGAATTCGTGTCATAGGTTGCAAATGCCTTGTGTATTTATAGAGGAAAGGTTTGAGGGTTTGAAATAATCAGAAACAAGAAATCACATGTTATGATATTGAAACTTGTTTTTGAAGCAAAGTTGAAATTCATGGTTTCAATATGAAGTACAAGAGCTTGTAGGGTGGTTAACAAATTGTAGATATGTTGCTTCTTGCTTTGAAATTTTTTGGAGTCAGAAGCAACAATGCATGGGCTCAAGAAGAGTTGACATTGTGTATAAAGCAACTTTTCAAGAATGGAAGTGTGAACTTTGTTCTATTAACGGAAAAATGGTTTGGACAATGGCTCAATCACTTGGATAATGGCTCAATCAGTTGTTTAAACATATGATTATGGATAATTTGCATATAGTGAATACGAATATATTGCTTCAAAACAGACATATGCGATGCATTAATGAAGTAACAACGTTCAACATGAGTAAATGTTTAAATAATCACAGAATAACACAACTTGAACATTCGAATGAACAAAAGTTTTCTAGTCTCAGGGCTTGTCACTTCAAATGGTGAGCCTTGGAGGGATGGTAGAAAAACTCAGCCTGACCATCTTGTGTGAACTCCAATGCTCCTTCATCAATCAGGTCCTGGATATTGTTCTTCAGAGCCCAACACTCATTTGTATCATGTCCTGGGCTGGCAGAGTGGTAGGCACACCTCTTATTGGGATCATAGATAGGAGATGCTGTGTTGGGGTTCCGGGGATGAGCCCTTAATATGATCAGATTCAACCTCAACAAGCATTGTAAAGCTTGAAACAGCGACATGTTGAGCTGGGTGAATTGCCTCCTGGGCTTGTCTGGCGGAAGCTGGTGAGGTTGATGCTGAATTTGTGGCACTGGAGCCATTTGAGGAGCTCTCCCCTTACCTCCTTGTTTCAAAGGTGGCTGAACGATGGCTGGATCTTTACCCTTAGACATTTGCCCCAATTGGTTACCCTGAAGCAGTTGGTTGATGAGAACTCCAAGCTCTTCTTGTCTTTGAGCTAAGTCTTGGATAATAGTCACCTGCCCCAGCATCTGGGCTCTCATTGCATCCACTTCAGCTTGCAGATGTTTCAGCCGTTCGTCCTCAGCGTTGTTCCTGACCAAAGTCTCCATGAGAAGTGTCCTCAGCTCCTCCTGCCCCTTGGATAGATTCAGGAGGATTTCCCCGAACCGGGTCTCTTGAGCAAGAAGGTCCTGGTTATCTTGTTGGGAAGCCATTGCTGAAATAAACAGCACATATGGTAAGTGACCTGTCAAAGGAGTACCTGTAATGCAATGACATGTTTGATATGCATGCAATGTTTTCAAGGACCTTGCAGGGTAACCAAGACAATTGTTAGCATTGGAATTTGGTAGCTTGATTGAAAGAACTCCATGTTGCTGAGGGTCCTTCTTCAAGAGTCAAGGCTCACCATATCGAGTGGGTCATAGCCCCTGACAACCTTGGCTAGAGGAAAATAAATCCTCTTTGCCCCTTGCTGGACGTTGGATTCATCATGACCTGCATCACAAGCCCTTGAGATCCTTGAAATGGGTTAGTCTTTATGCAGGATGCATGCAATGGTATGATGTTATGCTATGCATGGGGCAACGTAGGTAAACCCGTTATGAGTCCCAATTAAGGACTGCAAACCAAAACCCGCAAGAAACTTAGTAAACCCTGTTATGAGTCCCAATTAAGGGCTATAAACAAAACCTACAAGAAACTTAGTAAACCCTGTTATGAGTCCCAATTAAGGACTATAAAAAAAACATGCAAGAAACTCAAGTGCCAGATAACAAGCATGCAAGTAGTCAAGTATGAAAGCACACAAGTCACACCACAGCCCTTAGAGTTTAGGCCAGCATGGGGTCTGGGTATTACCCTCTTGAAGTTGATGGGCTCAAACCTGTCCTATCAAAGTAACCGGGTTCTAAGGGTCCCAATATCATTGGATTGCTTTCATTGTTCATCGTTTCGATTTAGCCACTGAACTGGCGATCGAAATATTCCAAGAAAACAACCCTCAACTGAGTGTAGTATCGAGTATCAACCAACCTCGGACTGCACCAAAGTCAGTTATCTCACTACCCTAAAGAGGCCAAGATGGTTCAATTAAGGTTCCTAAGGTCAGTTGATGCTTCACGACACCACGCGGTGGCCCCGTACTCTCCTTGACTGAACTCAAGGGTTACCGGTACACACCAAAGTGCCACATCAACGTAGCAGACTGCTTCAACCATGTGGGTATACCCCGCACAGTTCCCTCACAGTCTTGTTGCTACTTTCTAAGAAGGTATCCCCAGATCTGGGTTAGGATCTATAGAACTTCGATGCAGCCCACAATAATAAAGCAAACAAGTACAACAATTGAAAACACAAGTGATCTTATTCCTAAGGTACACCTCACTTTATAAGTGTCCCCAGCAGAGTCGCCAGTTCTGTGATCGGTGGATCTGGAACTGACTGTTTAGCACTGGTTCGCGAAATGCCGCGGAAGCAAGAGTCGCCACCGTCTTTTATTTTCTCCAACATGGAAAGGACAAAAGCACAGCAAAATTCCTTATGAGAATGTTTCTCGGTTCGAGAGGTAGATTTATAGAAAGGGAAGGTGTTAGCACCCTTTCTATCCATGGTTATCCATGGGCTCTTAGATACTCGCTCATTGTGTTTTCAAAATGGTTTGTTTGCTTTTCAACTGTGGGTTTTAAAAAGTTTCTTTGAAAATTTCAGTTCGACTCTTGTATCGGTCCTCAAGAGTGTTTGAAAAATTTCTTTCGAAAGCTTTTTGAAAAGGTGTCGGTGTGAAAAGTATTTTTGATTTGTTTTGAAGTTAGAGCAAGTATCTAGAGTCGTCTACCTACCCTAAGGAATTCGTCTGCGTAGATGTCCTTTAAAGTAGTGCCATCCCACCATTGAGAGATAGGTAGCACCACCGTTGGAGGTGTTCGGGTCAATTCGAAGGTTCGGGACATGGTGATCACCGGAGCAATAGGAAGACACCTTAGAAGCTACCCTCATGCCAGGTTCTCGGATCATGAGGACTTACTAAGACATCCTCTACTCGACGATCACCTTTCAAGGGGCAAGGCAACAGTGAGGCGTACCCTAGGGGTGGTGTGTGATTTGTGTGTCGTTTTCAGATATTTTGTCTTGTTCATGTCATGGGTGATCTACGCTTTTGTTTTTATTTTAACATTCATTCTTGCATGCAATTATTAACAGTTAAAAAGTTGCGAGAAATATAAAGTTCCTAAACTATTACAAAGGCGCGGGTCTACATCGCCAAATTAAATCCAGGACCCGATTTGACATAAAATAAAATGCGAAAGATAAATATCAAATTTACACGGCTTTGGGAGAATTACATAAGAATTATAAGAACGGAAATAAAACGTGCGAAACAAATTAATAATCGAAAGTGAGGGCGTTGGACCCTTTTTAATGAAATTAAAATATGATTAACAAATTAATTAAATTAAAGAAAAAAAGAAAATATTTTTTGAGTTTTTTGTATTTATGGATTTTTACGAGAGAATTAAATGGAATTTAAAACCTAATTCTAGTTATTTTTTAATTTATTAAGAAAATGTGAAAATTAACCCTAAAATTAACCTAATTAATTAATTCAATTTTATTTACAAAAATAATGATAATTAATAATAAAAAGAAAAGAAAAGGATAAAAATTGATTTAAAACCCTAATTCTACAAATTTTATGTTTATTAAGAAAAATGCCCAAATTAATCCTAGAATTGAAAACTAAATTAATTAATGATTTTTATTTACAAAAATATTAAAATAAAATATATTTTTGATTTTTATGACTTTCTGATTTTTATTATTTTTTGTGTATTATGAAAATAAGTTAATTTCAAGAATTTAATTAAAACTAATTAAAACAAATAAAATAGAAAGAAAAATAAAAGAGCAAACCATGGGGGGTTCTGTCCCCAAATTGGAGGTCAAATTGTAGCAATCCTGGCCCAATTGATTTCTGGCCTGGTTGACTTTCATGCTAGCGTGTGGTTTCGTTGACTGATGCCTATGCTACCCTTCAAATCTGGACCTTTGGATGGGGATCATGGGGCGTGTGGCCCGTTTGGACCATTGGGTGTAGGAGGAACCTCAGGAGGCAAGCTGCATGGGAACGTGGTTAGAAGAAAAATATGGAATAAGAAAGGGGGACCTGGGGTTCGAACCCAGGTCCCAGAGATTACCAATGCCAAGCCTGACCAGTGGAGCTGTGAACGCGCTTTGTACATAGAATAGAACACAAATACCATAAAGCAAAATAAGAGTTAATGGATAATTTTAGCGCGAAATTCAAACGAGCCAACCATGCCTTGCCACCTAGTCTTCTTCTTCCTCGTTTGCATTTTACCTGAAACATAAAAGGAATTAGCGGGGGTTTTAAACCCCCCCAAAATATGCCCTTTTCAAGAATAGCGATTAGGCCATCTTGCTTCATAAATTGGGCGCGACTGTTGCATTCGATTCGTCCAAGTGTCCTGAATTTAACCATGGCATTGAGAAGTCTTAATTTTACAGTATATGAAAATACCCAATTCGAAGCTTGAGGAACCCTAGCATGTTTCAATGGTGAAATCGCGTACGATGCTTAAAAACTCAATTAAAACATGTGGTTAGCTTTAGAATGATCCAATGAGCACAAATCCAATATTAAAAATTGCAAATAATGCATGAATTATGATTCAAGAATATGGAAAAAGTCATGAGCAGAATGAGGTTATTCTACCAGTTCTTCGCGTTAGGGATGATGGTTTTGATTCAGGCACGTTCCTTGAAGCCTCGGGAACACAATAGGATGGTTTTCTTGCCTTGAAAAGCCTTGGAACCACGTTTTCAGTTTTAGAATTTTTTGACAAAAGTGCAAGTTTGGTTCTTCAATTTTGGCGCAGCTTGGAGGTTCTTGGCTCTAGGGTTAGGTTTGCACTTGTATAAAGAATGAATTCAGTCAATAATCCAAGCCCATAGCCTTGTTTTTAATGGTTTTCAAGATTTGATTTTGGTGAATCTTTTTCAATATTTTTTCATGAAGAATCATGCCAATTTGCACCAATTCTTTCCTCTTTTGATATGCACGAAATCCTTAGTGAATCATGAGTGATTGTCTTGCACAAAAAGATTTGAAAACCTTGTTTTGGTATTTTTCATATATTTTAATTAATTAAATGAATTATTAGCAATTAAAAATTCAAATAAATAAATAAAAATGATGAATAACTTCCCTTTGGGCCAAATGGTCGTGCACATGCTTTGGATGATCAATCTTGGAAGAAAATGTGGCCCATTAGCAATTTTAAGACATTTGAAGCAAAGTTGACTTTTCAAAATATCCAAATATTTCCCAACTTCCACAAGGCATATCTTGCTCAATTTTTAAGCTTTGCTCATGTGCTTGGACATTTTGGAAACGTCTTGAAGTCCTCTAACCAATGCCTTTGGTCCCATGTCATTTTGATTTACCAATCTCAAGTTATGGCCTTTGACTTAAAGTCCCTTTTTGTTGACTTTTGAAAATGACCTATAATGTTGAAATTGATAACTTTTTGTGAGAGCATTTCTTGGACTTGAAGTGTGAAGAGGAGTTGTAGGAAATGTCTTTCTCTTCAAAATGAGCTTTGGATGGAATTTTTCTGATAATCCATGTGGAAGTTATGCCTTGGTCAAGTTACAGTTGACTTTTTCAACTGTCCAAATATGGAAACTTTTGCATCTTGAGACTTTTTGAGCCATGCCTTGAGAATCATGATCAAGCATTGATCAAATGATGTTTTTGGCTTCAAAATGAGATGTTGACCAAAAATTTGAACTTTTGACTGTCAAATGACCATTTTGCCCCTACAGTTGACTGTAGTGCAATTAGGGTTTTTGACTGTGCAATTTTGTGCTGTAAGTCTTGAAACTTGGCATGAGGATGCTTGACCACATTTATAGGCATGTGGGACTTGATTGGACCCTTGGAAACTTCATTTTCTTTGTCAGAACCAAAACCCTAATTTTTGACTGTTAGGAGGCCCTTGAACTGTGCAACCCTTGGGGAGATTTTGAAGCTTTGACTTGGAAAATTTTGAAGAATATGGGAGGGAAAATTTTGGGGTACAACAGTTGCCCCTGTTCAATCTTCTTAGACCTGAGGATGCAGATTGGCTGACGTGCCTTTCGTAATCCGAAGGTGGAAGATGATTGAACACTAGAGTGCCCAGAAATTTGCGCTCACATAGTAGTGATTATGGGAATGGGCTTATAGATTCCATTTGGAGATTGATGGATAGGAAGATGGGCTTACATATGCCATACTGAGAGATGATGGATGGTGGATGGGCTTATAGATGCCATCTGGATATTGATCGCGTAAGAGATTCCTTAGTGAGAGCTTGCGTACCTGCAAAAGAAAATGATTACCTGACCTGTTGCAGGAGCTGGTCTTCAGATTCTTTGTATAGGATGTACCCTGACTGGTTACAGGAGCTGGATCTGGAGCTTCAAACGGTGATGAATGAACCAGGGATGGTTACTACCTCAACGGGACGGTGAGAGAACCTTGGACAATTACTACCTCAACAGGAACGCTGAGAGAATCTTGGGCGACTTCAACTTCAACAGTAACGCTGAGAGAATCTGGGGACGATTACTACCTCCGCAGTAACGGGGAGAGAACCATAGGCGACTTCAACCTCAACAGTAACGCTGAGAGAATCTTGGGCGACTTCAACCTCAACAGTAACGCTGAGAGAATCTGGGGACGATTACTACCTCCGCAGTAACGGGGAGAGAACCATAGGCGACATCAACCTCAACAGTAACGCTGAGAGAATCTTGGGCGACTTCAACATCAACAGTAACGCTGAGAGAATCTGGAGACGATTACTACCTCCGCAGTAACGGGGAGAGAACCATAGGCGACTTCAACCTCAACAGTATCATTGAGAGAATCTTGGACGACTTCAACATCAACAGTAACGCTAAGAGAGTCTGGGGACGATTACTACCTCCGCAGTAATGGGAAGAGAACCATAGGCGACTTCAACCTCAACAGTATCATTGAGAGAATCTTGGACGACTTCAACTTCAACAGTAACGCTGAGAGAGTCTGGGGACGATTACTACCTCCGCAGTAACGGGGAGAGAACCATAGGCGACTTCAACCTCAACAGTATCATTGAGAGAATCTTGGACGACTTCAACCTCAACAGTAACGCTGAGAGAATCTGGGGACGATTACTACCTCCGCAGTAACGGGGAGAGAACCATAGGCGACTTCAACCTCAACAGTATCATTGAGAGAATCTTGGATATCTTCTACTGAGTCTTTATCAGGAAAATCTGTTAGGGGTCGATTTAGCTGAACTAGAGAAGGCCTTTGACTGGATAAGAAACAGGAAAATCTTAGGGTCGATTTAACTGAACCGGTCTAGGTCTTGAAATCTTCAACTGGATAAGAAACAGGGAGATCTTAGGGTCGATCTGACTGAACCAGAGAAGGCCTTTGACGGAATAAGAAATAGAAAAATCTTAGGGTCGATTTAACTGAACCGATCTAGGTCTTGAAATCTTCAACTGGATAAGAAACAGGGAGATCTTAGGGTCGATCTGACTGAACCAGAGAAGGCCTTTGACTGGATAAGAAACAGAAAAATCTTAGGGTCGATTTAACTGAATCGGTCTAGGTCTTGAAATATTCAACTGGATAAGAAACAGGGAGATCTTAGGGTCGATCTGACTGAACCAGAGAAGGCCTTTGACGGGATAAGAAACAGAAAAATCTTAGGTTCGATTTAACTGAACCGGTCTAGGTCTTGAAATATAGTTGAGAACTTAACTGAATCTTTCCTGAAAGGTAAAGGTCAGTCGTATGCAATGCATGATATGGATCAAGCAATGATATTCTCAATATAAATGAGATTTGTAAGATATGATGCGTATATGCATGCTGTAATGATGTATGTGATGTTTATGAATGTATGTTTTTCGTCTAGGAAAGTAAATCCTTGACGGGTGCCGGGAAGTTATTCCTGGGCTGATGTTGAAGAATAGATTTTTTCTTCCGCTGGGGATGATAGTTGCAAGAATACCAGTAGGAGAAGATAACTCTGTTGGGGAATAAACTTGGCGAATGGATTACTCTGCGGGGAAACAAGTACTCTAGTGATCTTGCTGGGGAGCAATACTCTGCAGGGAGAGAGGTACTTTGTTGAGCTGCTGATAGTAACTTGCTGGGGATACCCTTGTTGTGTTGGAAGTGTTGATAGACTTTGCTGGGGATATGAAGACTGTACCGAGGACGATCTTTCCATGGCTTTTGGCTGAGGATAACCCAGTTATATCCTGGTAGGGAAATAACTCTTTGAATAAAGCCGGGAGACACGTTCGTGCTCTGCGAGGATAAGCTTCCAGAATCTACTGGGGATAAGCTTACTGCTTGGGGAGATGAATTCCAACTTTCCTGGGGAACTAGATTGGACTCTCCTGGGGAAGTTTTGAACTGTAATTTTTGTAAGTTGAAAGAGGGAACCTATGTAGGGTTGCCTGATGATGAGCTCGTGTAAAACCACATCTTGGAAAGAAGGACACCTGTGTAGGGTTACTTTGAGGTTGGGCTCGTGTGGAGCTGCATTTGGAGTTGAAGGAAACCTGTGTAGGGTTCCTGGGTGACGAGTCCGTGTAAAACTACGTCTGGAGCTTGAGAAGGGAACCTGTGTGGGGTTACTTTGACGATGAGCCCGTGTAAAACTGCATCCTGGAAGAGGTAAAACCTGGGTAGGGTTTCTGATGACGAGTCCGTGTAAAACTGCATCTTTGGGGAAAGAGAACCTGTGTAGGGCTTCTTTGGGATAAGTTCGTGTAAAACTTCTTGATGAACCGGGGTAAGGTCATCTTGAGATAAGTCTGTGTGAGACTTCTGGAGGAACCGGGGTAAGGCTACCGGGAGGTAAGTTCGTGTAAAACTTCTTGATAAATCCGTGTAAGACTTTAAGAGGAACCGGTGTAGGGTCATTTTGATGATAAGTCCGTGTAAGACTTTAGGAGGAACCGGGGTAAGGTTACCTTGAGATAGGTCTATGTAAGACTTTTTCTGAGGATGAGTCCGTGTAAGACTTTGTCCGAAAGTTGAGAAGGAACCGGTGTGGGGTTGCCTGATGGTGATCACGTGGATGATTGTCCTGTTTGGTTTCGGATATTAACCCACGATCTGGAATTTGTAAAGGTAGATGGTAATCATCTTTATATTGATCTTTTCTTGGTACCTTGGTTGACAGAGCAACTGGATCGCCTGGACGACTCATTATTGCCCCTATTTCTGAGGTGAGGGAGGAAGACCTGTGAGGTGCTGATAGTTGTTGATGGACAGACCTTCTTTTGGTAGGCAGGTGACAGGATGACAGGACATAGTCGTACGCTTTAATCCCTAACTTTTGCCTGGACCGCCCTTTCGGGTTTTCAGTCCACCGGGATACCCATTTTTGCCCAAGCCGCCTTTTCAGGTTTTCGACTTGTCGGGTGTATAGATTTTTTTATTTCATCCCTTCATTTTGCCCGAACCCTTTTGGTTCGCCGGGAAGCCCTTATTTTTGCCTAGGTATGTCAACCTAGCGGGTCTTTGATTTTGCGTAGTATTCTTTCGACTATGTCCATGCTCTCAGAATGCAGGGAGTTGCCCCTGTTAGAAGTGTTTTGTCATGCCACCAGAAGGTGTTTGATCTGGCAAGATTCGTTGCTGGAATGCCCCAGGCGAATCAAACGGAGATTTGCCCCAGACTGTTAGGCCTTTGAGAGATTCTCTGAATCTTGATTGGACTGCCCCAGATGATGGACCATGATCATGTCATGCCCCTGGATTAGAGGTGCTTTCGTTCATTAGGCATTCGTCGTGCGAACTTCTATGCTGCTCAAACAAAAAGTCATACGCAAACAAAGTTATATTAAAAATGCAAAGCTTATGTCTGTCTTGAAGATTTTGAAAATGCATTCTCTTTCATAAAACAAGTGAATGTTTGTAAAACGTGATGTCAACTCCGTATTTACCGTAGGCCTTAAGGAGTCAGGATACCTTTCGTAACAGTATGCTTTCGAACTAACCCGTGCTTCAGCTAGGACTTTTGAGGGTTATAACGTGGCCTGGTTCACGGTTCAAGAAACAAAGGATAAAGGCTCAAATTATTTGTACCCACCCGCTCTTCGTGATATTCTCCAAACCTAAACTCAGTTGATCATACGTTCGACCTTGTTTGAGTCTTTGCTCTGATGTTCCAATGATGGTTCAGATATTGATGATTTATTCTGAATAGGCAGTCATTTTTTGTTATTGTTGAGGATTTGTATGACCTCTTTCTTTTCCTGATTTTGTTATCCCTCTTTTTTTTGCCTGAACTGTTTCTTTTGTGATTACAGTCAGCGGGATGCCCCAGCTTCGTAAGTCCCCTTTATAGGTTTTGACTTTTTGGGCTTTTCATTTATGATTTTTTTTTTATAATGACTGCCTGTCCTTATGATTGTTCTGAACCATCACTGTCTTCTTTTTTTTTTGTAAGGACCTCTTTGGTGCCATTTTGCTATGCACTTGGATCAACTGAGAGACTACCCTGCCCCAGGTTATGATTAAGGGTTTTAATTTTCTAAAAGAAAAACTCCTACTTCTTTGGCTCAGAGGGGTTGACGAGGGATTATCTTCCTTATAACTCCAGTGTTTAGGAATTGAAACAATGCTTGTACCTCATCAGCGGGGTCTGTTCAAAAGCATAATGTAATTGTCGTGGTATCATTTTCGTCATCCTCCCTCAAGAGGCTTAGAATTTTCAATCAAGAGTTGATCATCAGAAAAAATATGAAAATAATTTGCATATAGTGAATACGAATATATTGCTTCAAAACAGACATATGCGATGCATTAATGAAGTAACAACGTTCAACATGAGTAAATGTTTAAACAATCACAGAACAACACAACTTGAACATTAAAATGAACAAAAGTTTTCTAGTCTCAGGGCTTATCACTTCAAATGGTGAGCCTTGGAGGGATGGTAGAAAAACTCAGCCTGACCATCTTGTGTGAACTCCAATACTCCTTCATCAATCAGGTCCTGGATCTTGTTCTTCAGAGCCCAACACTCATTTGTATCATGTCCTGGGCTGGCAGAGTGGTAGGCACACCTCTTATTGGGATCATAGATAGGAGATGCTGTGTTGGGGTTCCGGGGATGAGCCCTTAATGTGATCAGATTCAACCTCAACAAGCGTTGTAAAGCTTGAAACCGCGACATGTTGAGCTGGGTGAATTGCCTCCTGTGCTTGTCTGGCTGAAGCTGGTGAGGTTGATGCTGAATTTGTGGCACTGGAGCCATTTGAGGAGCTCTCCCCTTACCTCCTTGTTTCAAAGGTGGCTGAACGATGGCTGGCTCTTTACCCTTAGACATTTGCCCCAGTTGGTTACCCTGAAGCAGTTGGTTGATGAGAACTCCAAGCTCTTCTTGTCTTTAAGCTAAGTCTTGGATAATAGTCACCTGCCCCAGCATCTGGGCTCTCATTGCATCCACTTCAGCTTGCAGATGTTTCAGTCGTTCGTCCTCAGCGTTGTTCCTGACCAAAGTCTCCATGAGAAGTGTCCTCAGCTCCTCCTGCCCCTTGGATAGATTCAGGAGGATTTCCCCGAACCGGGTCTCTTGAGCAAGAAGGTCCTGGTTATCTTGTTGGAAAGCCATTGCTGAAATAAACAGCACAGATGGTAAGTGACCTGTCAAAGGAGTACCTGTAATGCAATGACATGTTTGATATGCATGCAATGTTTTCAAGGACCTTGCAGGGTAACCAAGACAATTGTTAGCATTGGAATTTGGTAGCTTGATTGAAAGAACTCCATGTTGCTGAGGGTCCTTCTTCAAGAGTCAAGGCTCACCATATCGAGTGGGTCATAGCCCCATACAACCTTGGCTAGAGGAAAATAAATCCTCTTTGCCCCTTGCTGGACGTTGGATTCATCATGACCTGCATCACAAGCCCTTGAGATCCTTGAAATGGGTTAGTCTTTATGCAGGATGCATGCAATGGTATGATGTTATGCTATGCATGGGGCAACGTAGGTAAACCCGTTATGAGTCCCAATTAAGGACTGCAAACCAAAACCCGCAAGAAACTTAGTAAACCCTGTTATGAGTCCCAATTAAGGGCTATAAACAAAACCTGCAAGAAACTTAGTAAACCCTGTTATGAGTCCCAATTAAGGACTATAAAAAAACCTGCAAGAAACTCAAGTGCCAGATAACAAGCATGCAAGTAGTCAAGTATGAAAGCACACAAGTCACACCACAGCCCTTAGAGTTTAGGCCAGCATGGGGTCTGGGTATTACCCTCTTGAAGTTGGTGGGCTCAAACCTGTCCTATCAAAGTAACCAGGTTCTAAGGGTCCCAATATCATTGGATTGCTTTCATTGTTCATCGTTTCGATTTAGCCACTGAACTGGCGACCGAAATATTCCAAGAAAACAACCCTCAACTGAGTGTAGTATCGAGTATCAACCAACCTCGGACTGCACCAAAGTCAGTTATCTCACTACCCTAAAGAGGCCAAGATGGTTCAATTAAGGTTCCTAAGGTCAGTTGATGCTTCACGACACCATGCGGTGGCCCCGTACTCTTCTTGACTGAACTCAAGGGTTACCGGTACACACCAAAGTGCCACATCAACGTAGCAGACTGCTTCAACCATGTCGGTATACCCCGCACAGTTCCCTCACAGTCTTGTTGCTACTTTCTAAGAAGGTATCCCCAGATCCGGGTTAGGATCTATAGAACTCCGATGCAGCCCACAATAATAAAGCAAACAAGCACAACAATTGAAAACACAAGTGATCTTATTCCTAAGGTACACCTCACTTTATAAGTGTCCCCAGCAGAGTCGCCAGTTCTGTGATCGGTGGATCTGGAACTGACTGTTTAACGCTGGTTCGCGAAATGTCGCGGAAGCAAGAGTCGCAACCGTCTTTTATTTTCTCCAACATGGAAAGGACAAAAGCACAGCAAAATTCCTTTTGAGAATGTTTCTCGGTTCGGGAGGTAGATTTATGGAAAGGGAAGGTGTTAGCACCCTTTCTATCCATGGTTATCCATGGGCTCTTAGATACTCGCTCATTGTGTTTTCAAAATGGTTTGTTTGCTTTTCAACTGTGGGTTTTAAAAAGTTTCTTTGAAAATTTCAGTTCGACTCTTGTATCGGTCCTCAAGAGTGTTTGAAAAATTGCTTTCGAAAGCTTTTTGAAAAGGTGTCGGTGTGAAAAGTATTTTTGATTTGTTTTGAAGTTAGAGCAAGTATCTAGAGTCGTCTACCTACCCTAAGGAATTCGTCTGTGTAGATGTTCTTTAAAGTAGTGCCATCCCACCATTGAGAGATAGGTAGCACCACCGTTGGAGGTGTTCGGGTCAATTCGAAGGTTCGGGACATGGTGATCACCGGAGCAATAGGAAGACACCTTAGAAGCTACCCTCATGCCAGGTTCCCGGATCATGAGGACTTACTAAGACATCCTCTACTCGACGATCACCTTTCGAGGGGCAAGGCAACAGTGAGGCGTACCCTAGGGGTGGTGTGTGATTTGTGTGTCGTTTTCAGATATTTTGTCTTGTTCATGTCATGGGTGATCTACGTTTTTGTTTTTATTTTAACATTCATTCTTGCACGCAATTATTAACAGTTAAAAAGTTGCGAGAAATATAAAGTTCCTAAACTATTACAAAGGCGCGGGTCTACATCGCCAAATTAAATCCAGGACCCGATTTGACATAAAATAAAATGTGAAAGATAAATATCAAATTTACACGGCTTTGGGAGAATTACATAAGAATTATAAGAACGGAAATAAAACGTGCGAAACAAATTAATAATCGAAAGCGAGGGCGTTGGACCCTTTTTAATGAAATTAAAATATGATTAACAAATTAATTAAATTAAAGAAAAAAAGAAAAGATTTTTTTGAGTTTTTTGTATTTATGGATTTTTACGAGAGAATTAAATGGAATTTAAAACCTAATTCTAGTTATTTTTTAATTTATTAAGAAAATGTGAAAATTAACCCTAAAATTAACCTAATTAATTAATTCAATTTTATTTACAAAAATAATGATAATTAATAATAAAAAGAAAAGAAAAGGATAAAAATTGATTTAAAACCCTAATTCTACAAATTTTATGTTTATTAAGAAAAATGCCCAAATTAATCCTAGAATTGAAAACTAAATTAATTAATGATTTTTATTTACAAAAATATTAAAATAAAATATATTTTTGATTTTTATGACTTTCTGATTTTTATTATTTTTTGTGTATTATGAAAATAAGTTAATTTCAAGAATTTAATTAAAACTAATTAAAACAAATAAAATAGAAAGAAAAATAAAAGAGCAAACCATGGGGGGTTCTGTCCCCAAATTGGAGGTCAAATTGTAGCAATCCTGGCCCAATTGATTTCTGGCCTGGTTGACTTTCATGCTAGCGTGTGGTTTCGTTGACTGATGCCTATGCTACCCTTCAAATCTGGACCTTTGGATGGGGATCATGGGGCGTGTGGCCCGTTTGGACCATTGGGTGTAGGAGGAACCTCAGGAGGCAAGCTGCATGGGAACGTGGTTAGAAGAAAAATATGGAATAAGAAAGGGGGACCTGGGGTTCGAACCCAGGTCCCAGAGATTACCAATGCCAAGCCTGACCAGTGGAGCTGTGAACGCGCTTTGTACATAGAATAGAACACAAATACCATAAAGCAAAATAAGAGTTAATGGATAATTTTAGCGCGAAATTCAAACGAGCCAACCATGCCTTGCCACCTAGTCTTCTTCTTCCTCGTTTGCATTTTACCTGAAACATAAAAGGAATTAGCGGGGGTTTTAAACCCCCCCCCCCCCCAAAATATGCCCTTTTCAAGAATAGCGATTAGGCCATCTTGCTTCATAAATTGGGCGCGACTGTTGCATTCGATTCGTCCAAGTGTCCTGAATTTAACCATGGCATTGAGAAGTCTTAATTTTACAGTATATGAAAATACCCAATTCGAAGCTTGAGGAACCCTAGCATGTTTCAATGGTGAAATCGCGTACGATGCTTAAAAACTCAATTAAAACATGTGGTTAGCTTTAGAATGATCCAATGAGCACAAATCCAATATTAAAAATTGCAAATAATGCATGAATTATGATTCAAGAATATGGAAAAAGTCATGAGCAGAATGAGGTTATTCTACCAGTTCTTCGCGTTAGGGATGATGGTTTTGATTCAGGCACGTTCCTTGAAGCCTCGGGAACACAATAGGATGGTTTTCTTGCCTTGAAAAGCCTTGGAACCACGTTTTCAGTTTTAGAATTTTTTGACAAAAGTGCAAGTTTGGTTCTTCAATTTTGGCGCAGCTTGGAGGTTCTTGGCTCTAGGGTTAGGTTTGCACTTGTATAAAGAATGAATTCAGTCAATAATCCAAGCCCATAGCCTTGTTTTTAATGGTTTTCAAGATTTGATTTTGGTGAATCTTTTTCAATATTTTTTCATGAAGAATCATGCCAATTTGCACCAATTCTTTCCTCTTTTGATATGCACGAAATCCTTAGTGAATCATGAGTGATTGTCTTGCACAAAAAGATTTGAAAACCTTGTTTTGGTATTTTTCATATATTTTAATTAATTAAATGAATTATTAGCAATTAAAAATTCAAATAAATAAATAAAAATGATGAATAACTTCCCTTTGGGCCAAATGGTCGTGCACATGCTTTGGATGATCAATCTTGGAAGAAAATGTGGCCCATTAGCAATTTTAAGACATTTGAAGCAAAGTTGACTTTTCAAAATATCCAAATATTTCCCAACTTCCACAAGGCATATCTTGCTCAATTTTTAAGCTTTGCTCATGTGCTTGGACATTTTGGAAACGTCTTGAAGTCCTCTAACCAATGCCTTTGGTCCCATGTCATTTTGATTTACCAATCTCAAGTTATGGCCTTTGACTTAAAGTCCCTTTTTGTTGACTTTTGAAAATGACCTATAATGTTGAAATTGATAACTTTTTGTGAGAGCATTTCTTGGACTTGAAGTGTGAAGAGGAGTTGTAGGAAATGTCTTTCTCTTCAAAATGAGCTTTGGATGGAATTTTTCTGATAATCCATGTGGAAGTTATGCCTTGGTCAAGTTACAGTTGACTTTTTCAACTGTCCAAATATGGAAACTTTTGCATCTTGAGACTTTTTGAGCCATGCCTTGAGAATCATGATCAAGCATTGATCAAATGATGTTTTTGGCTTCAAAATGAGATGTTGACCAAAAATTTGAACTTTTGACTGTCAAATGACCATTTTGCCCCTACAGTTGACTGTAGTGCAATTAGGGTTTTTGACTGTGCAATTTTGTGCTGTAAGTCTTGAAACTTGGCATGAGGATGCTTGACCACATTTATAGGCATGTGGGACTTGATTGGACCCTTGGAAACTTCATTTTCTTTGTCAGAACCAAAACCCTAATTTTTGACTGTTAGGAGGCCCTTGAACTGTGCAACCCTTGGGGAGATTTTGAAGCTTTGACTTGGAAAATTTTGAAGAATATGGGAGGGAAAATTTTGGGGTACAACAGTTGCCCCTGTTCAATCTTCTTAGACCTGAGGATGCAGATTGGCTGACGTGCCTTTCGTAATCCGAAGGTGGAAGATGATTGAACACTAGAGTGCCCAGAAATTTGCGCTCACATAGTAGTGATTATGGGAATGGGCTTATAGATTCCATTTGGAGATTGATGGATAGGAAGATGGGCTTACATATGCCATACTGAGAGATGATGGATGGTGGATGGGCTTATAGATGCCATCTGGATATTGATCGCGTAAGAGATTCCTTAGTGAGAGCTTGCGTACCTGCAAAAGAAAATGATTACCTGACCTGTTGCAGGAGCTGGTCTTCAGATTCTTTGTATAGGATGTACCCTGACTGGTTACAGGAGCTGGATCTGGAGCTTCAAACGGTGATGAATGAACCAGGGATGGTTACTACCTCAACGGGACGGTGAGAGAACCTTGGACAATTACTACCTCAACAGGAACGCTGAGAGAATCTTGGGCGACTTCAACTTCAACAGTAACGCTGAGAGAATCTGGGGACGATTACTACCTCCGCAGTAACGGGGAGAGAACCATAGGCGACTTCAACCTCAACAGTAACGCTGAGAGAATCTTGGGCGACTTCAACCTCAACAGTAACGCTGAGAGAATCTGGGGACGATTACTACCTCCGCAGTAACGGGGAGAGAACCATAGGCGACTTCAACCTCAACAGTAACGCTGAGAGAATCTTGGGCGACTTCAACATCAACAGTAACGCTGAGAGAATCTGGAGACGATTACTACCTCCGCAGTAACGGGGAGAGAACCATAGGCGACTTCAACCTCAACAGTATCATTGAGAGAATCTTGGACGACTTCAACATCAACAGTAACGCTAAGAGAGTCTGGGGACGATTACTACCTCCGCAGTAACGGGGAGAGAACCATAGGCGACTTCAACCTCAACAGTATCATTGAGAGAATCTTGGACGACTTCAACTTCAACAGTAACGCTGAGAGAGTCTGGGGACGATTACTACCTCCACAGTAACGGGGAGAGAACCATAGGCGACTTCAACCTCAACAGTATCATTGAGAGAATCTTGGACGACTTCAACCTCAACAGTAACGCTGAGAGAATCTGGGGATGATTACTACCTCCGCAGTAACGGGGAGAGAACCATAGGCGACTTCAACCTCAACAGTATCATTGAGAGAATCTTGGATATCTTCTACTGAGTCTTTATCAGGAAAATCTGTTAGGGGTCGATTTAGCTGAACTAGAGAAGGCCTTTGACTGGATAAGAAACAGGAAAATCTTAGGGTCGATTTAACTGAACCGGTCTAGGTCTTGAAATCTTCAACTGGATAAGAAACAGGGAGATCTTAGGGTCGATCTGACTGAACCAGAGAAGGCCTTTGACGGGATAAGAAACAGAAAAATCTTAGGGTCGATTTAACTGAACCGATCTAGGTCTTGAAATCTTCAACTGGATAAGAAACAGGGAGATCTTAGGGTCGATCTGACTGAACCAGAGAAGGCCTTTGACTGGATAAGAAACAGAAAAATCTTAGGGTCGATTTAACTGAATCGGTCTAGGTCTTGAAATCTTCAACTGGATAAGAAACAGGGAGATCTTAGGGTCGATCTGACTGAACCAGAGAAGGCCTTTGACGGGATAAGAAACAGAAAAATCTTAGGGTCGATTTAACTGAACCGGTCTAGGTCTTGAAATATAGTTGAGAACTTAACTGAATCTTTCCTGAAAGGTAAAGGTCAGTCGTATGCAATGCATGATATGGATCAAGCAATGATATTCTCAATATAAATGAGATTTGTAAGATATGATGCGTATATGCATGCTGTAATGATGTATGTGATGTTTATGAATGTATGTTTTTCGTCTAGGAAAGTAAATCCTTGACGGGTGCCGGGAAGTTATTCCTGGGCTGATGTTGAAGAATAGATTTTTTCTTCCGCTGGGGATGATAGTTGCAAGAATACCAGTAGGAGAAGATAACTCTGTTGGGGAATAAACTTGGCGAATGGATTACTCTGCGGGGAAACAAGTACTCTAGTGATCTTCCTGGGGAGCAATACTCTGCGGGGAGAGAGGTACTTTGTTGAGCTGCTGATAGTAACTTGCTGGGGATACCCTTGTTGTGTTGGAAGTGTTGATAGACTTTGCTGGGGATATGAAGACTGTACCGAGGACGATCTTTCCATGGCTTTTGGCTGAGGATAACCCAGTTATATCCTGGTAGGGAAATAACTCTTTGAATAAAGCCGGGAGACACGTTCGTGCTCTGCGAGGATAAGCTTCCAGAATCTACTGGGGATAAGCTTACTGCTTGGGGAGATGAATTCCAACTTTCCTGGGGAACTAGATTGGACTCTCCTGGGGAAGTTTTGAACTGTAATTTTTGTAAGTTGAAAGAGGGAACCTATGTAGGGTTGCCTGATGATGAGCTCGTGTAAAACCACATCTTGGAAAGAAGGACACCTGTGTAGGGTTACTTTGAGGTTGGGCTCGTGTGGAGCTGCATTTGGAGTTGAAGGAAACCTGTGTAGGGTTCCTGGGTGACGAGTCCGTGTAAAACTACGTCTGGAGCTTGAGAAGGGAACCTGTGTGGGGTTACTTTGACGATGAGCCCGTGTAAAACTGCATCCTGGAAGAGGTAAAACCTGGGTAGGGTTTCTGATGACGAGTCCGTGTAAAACTGCATCTTTGGGGAAAGAGAACCTGTGTAGGGCTTCTTTGGGATAAGTTCGTGTAAAACTTCTTGATGAACCGGGGTAAGGTCATCTTGAGATAAGTCTGTGTGAGACTTCTGGAGGAACCGGGGTAAGGCTACCGGGAGGTAAGTTCGTGTAAAACTTCTTGATAAATCCGTGTAAGACTTTAAGAGGAACCGGTGTAGGGTCATTTTGATGATAAGTCCGTGTAAGACTTTAGGAGGAACCGGGGTAAGGTTACCTTGAGATAGGTCTATGTAAGACTTTTTCTGAGGATGAGTCCGTGTAAGACTTTGTCCGAAAGTTGAGAAGGAACCGGTGTGGGGTTGCCTGATGGTGATCACGTGGATGATTGTCCTGTTTGGTTTCGGATATTAACCCACGATCTTGAATTTGTAAAGGTAGATGGTAATCATCTTTATATTGATCTTTTCTTGGTACCTTGGTTGACAGAGCAACTGGATCGCCTGGACGACTCATTATTGCCCCTGTTTCTGAGGTGAGGGAGGAAGACCTGTGAGGTGCTGATAGTTGTTGATGGACAGACCTTCTTTTGGTAGGCAGGTGACAGGATGACAGGACATAGTCGTACGCTTTAATCCCTAACTTTTGCCTGGACCGCCCTTTCGGGTTTTCAGTCCACCGGGATACCCATTTTTGCCCAAGCCGCCTTTTCAGGTTTTCGACTTGTCGGGTGTATAGATTTTTTTATTTCATCCCTTCATTTTGCCCGAACCCTTTTGGTTCGCCGGGAAGCCCTTATTTTTGCCTAGGTATGTCAACCTAGCGGGTCTTTGATTTTGCGTAGTATTCTTTCGACTATGTCCATGCTCTCAGAATGCAGGGAGTTGCCCCTGTTAGAAGTGTTTTGTCATGCCACCAGAAGGTGTTTGATCTGGAAAGATTCGTTGCTGGAATGCCCCAGGCGAATCAAGCGGAGATTTGCCCCAGACTGTTAGGCCTTTGAGAGATTCTCTGAATCTTGATTGGACTGCCCCAGATGATGGACCATGATCATGTCATGCCCCTGGATTAGAGGTGCTTTCGTTCATTAGGCATTCGTCGTGCGAACTTCTATGCTGCTCAAACAAAAAGTCATACGCAAACAAAGTTATATTAAAAATGCAAAGCTTATGTCTGTCTTGAAGATTTTGAAAATGCATTCTCTTTCATAAAACAAGTGAATGTTTGTAAAACGTGATGTCAACTCTGTATTTACCGTAGGCCTTAAGGAGTCAGGATACCTTTCGTAACAGTATGCTTTCGAACTAACCCGTGCTTCAGCTAGGACTTTTGAGGGTTATAACGTGGCCTGGTTCACGGTTCAAGAAACAAAGGATAAAGGCTCAAATTATTTGTACCCACCCGCTCTTCGTGATATTCTCCAAACCTAAACTCAGTTGATCATACGTTCGACCTTGTTTGAGTCTTTGCTCTGATGTTCCAATGATGGTTCAGATATTGATGATTTATTCTGAATAGGCAGTCATTTTTTGTTATTGTTGAGGATTTGTATGACCTCTTTCTTTTCCTGATTTTGTTATCCCTCTTTTTTTTGCCTGAACTGTTTCTTTTGTGATTACAGTCAGCGGGATGCCCCAGCTTCGTAAGTCCCCTTTATAGGTTTTGACTTTTTGGGCTTTTCATTTATGATTTTTTTTTTATAATGACTGCTTGTCCTTATGATTGTTCTGAACCATCACTGTCTTCTTTTTTTTTTGTAAGGACCTCTTTGGTGCCATTTTGCTGTGCACTTGGATCAACTGAGAGACTACCCTGCCCCAGGTTATGATTAAGGATTTTAATTTTCGAAAAGAAAAACTCCTACTTCTTTGGCTCAGAGGGGTTGACGAGGGATTATCTTCCTTATAACTCCAGTGTTTAGGAATTGAAACAATGCCTGTACCTCATCAGTGGGGTCTGTTCAAAAGCATACTGTAATTGTCGTGGTATCATTTTCGTCATCCTCCCTCAAGAGGCTTAGAATTTTCAATCAAGAGTTGATCATCAGAAAAAATATGAAAATAATTTGCATATAGTGAATACGAATATATTGCTTCAAAACAGACATATGCGATGCATTAATGAAGTAACAACGTTCAACATGAGTAAATGTTTAAACAATCACAGAACAACACAACTTGAACATTCAAATGAACAAAAGTTTTCTAGTCTCAGGGCTTGTCACTTCAAATGGTGAGCCTTGGAGGGATGGTAGAAAAACTCAGCCTGACCATCTTGTGTGAACTCCAATACTCCTTCATCAATCAGGTCCTGGATCTTGTTCTTCAGAGCCCAACACTCATTTGTATCATGTCCTGGGCTGGCAGAGTGGTAGGCACACCTCTTATTGGGATCATAGATAGGAGATGCTGTGTTGGGGTTCCGGGGATGAGCCCTTAATGTGATCAGATTCAACCTCAACAAGCGTTGTAAAGCTTGAAACCGCGACATGTTGAGCTGGGTGAATTGCCTCCTGTGCTTGTCTGGCTGAAGCTGGTGAGGTTGATGCTGAATTTGTGGCACTGGAGCCATTTGAGGAGCTCTCCCCTTACCTCCTTGTTTCAAAGGTGGCTGAACGATGGCTGGCTCTTTACCCTTAGACATTTGCCCCAGTTGGTTACCCTGAAGCAGTTGGTTGATGAGAACTCCAAGCTCTTCTTGTCTTTGAGCTAAGTCTTGGATAATAGTCACCTGCCCCAGCATCTGGGCTCTCATTGCATCCACTTCAGCTTGCAGATGTTTCAGCCGTTCGTCCTCAGCGTTGTTCCTGACCAAAGTCTCCATGAGAAGTGTCCTCAGCTCCTCCTGCCCCTTGGATAGATTCAGGAGGATTTCCCCGAACCGGGTCTCTTGAGCAAGAAGGTCCTGGTTATCTTGTTGGAAAGCCATTGCTGAAATAAACAGCACAGATGGTAAGTGACCTGTCAAAGGAGTACCTGTAATGCAATGACATGTTTGATATGCATGCAATGTTTTCAAGGACCTTGCAGGGTAACCAAGACAATTGTTAGCATTGGAATTTGGTAGCTTGATTGAAAGAACTCCATGTTGCTGAGGGTCCTTCTTCAAGAGTCAAGGCTCACCATATCGAGTGGGTCATAGCCCCTGACAACCTTGGCTAGAGGAAAATAAATCCTCTTTGCCCCTTGCTGGACGTTGGATTCATCATGACCTGCATCACAAGCCCTTGAGATCCTTGAAATGGGTTAGTCTTTATGCAGGATGCATGCAATGGTATGATGTTATGCTATGCATGGGGCAACGTAGGTAAACCCGTTATGAGTCCCAATTAAGGACTGCAAACCAAAACCCGCAAGAAACTTAGTAAACCCTGTTATGAGTCCCAATTAAGGGCTATAAACAAAACCTGCAAGAAACTTAGTAAACCCTGTTATGAGTCCCAATTAAGGACTATAAAAAAAACCTGCAAGAAACTCAAGTGCCAGATAACAAGCATGCAAGTAGTCAAGTATGAAAGCACACAAGTCACACCATAGCCCTTAGAGTTTAGGCCAGCATGGGGTCTGGGTATTACCCTCTTGAAGTTGGTGGGCTCAAACCTGTCCTATCAAAGTAACCGGGTTCTAAGGGTCCCAATATCATTGGATTGCTTTCATTATTCATCGTTTCGATTTAGCCACTGAACTGGCGACCGAAATATTCCAAGAAAACAACCCTCAACTGAGTGTAGTATCGAGTATCAACCAACCTCGGACTGCACCAAAGTCAGTTATCTCACTACCCTAAAGAGGCCAAGATGGTTCAATTAAGGTTCCTAAGGTCAGTTGATGCTTCACGACACCACGCGGTGGCCCCGTACTCTCCTTGACTGAACTCAAGGGTTACCGGTACACACCAAAGTGCCACATCAACGTAGCAGACTGCTTCAACCATGTCGGTATACCCCGCACAGTTCCCTCACAGTCTTGTTGCTACTTTCTAAGAAGGTATCCCCAGATCCGGGTTAGGATCTATAGAACTCCGATGCAGCCCACAATAATAAAGCAAACAAGCACAACAATTGAAAACAAAAGTGATCTTATTCCTAAGGTACACCTCACTTTATAAGTGTCCCCAGCAGAGTCGCCAGTTCTGTGATCGGTGGATCTGGAACTGACTGTTTAACGCTGGTTCGCGAAATGTCGCGGAAGCAAGAGTCGCCACCGTCTTTTATTTTCTCCAACATGGAAAGGACAAAAGCACAGCAAAATTCCTTATGAGAATGTTTCTCGGTTCGGGAGGTAGATTTATAGAAAGGGAAGGTGTTAGCACCCTTTCTATCCATGGTTATCCATGGGCTCTTAGATACTCGCTCATTGTGTTTTCAAAATGGTTTGTTTGCTTTTCAACTGTGGGTTTTAAAAAGTTTCTTTGAAAATTTCAGTTCGACTCTTGTATCGGTCCTCAAGAGTGTTTGAAAAATTGCTTTCGAAAGCTTTTTGAAAAGGTGTCGGTGTGAAAAGTATTTTTGATTTGTTTTGAAGTTAGAGCAAGTATCTAGAGTCGTCTACCTACCCTAAGGAATTCGTCTGTGTAGATGTCCTTTAAAGTAGTGCCATCCCACCATTGAGAGATAGGCAGCACCACTGTTGGAGGTGTTCGGGTCAATTCGAAGGTTCGGGACGGTGATCACCGGAGCAATAGGAAGACACCTTAGAAGCTACCCTCATGCCAGGTTCCCGGATCATGAGGACTTACTAAGACATCCTCTACTCGACGATCACCTTTCGAGGGGCAAGGCAACAGTGAGGCGTACCCTAGGGGTGGTGTGTGATTTGTGTGTCGTTTTCAGATATTTTGTCTTGTTCATGTCATGGGTGATCTACGCTTTTGTTTTTATTTTAACATTCATTCTTGCATGCAATTATTAACAGTTAAAAAGTTGCGAGAAATATAAAGTTCCTAAACTATTACAAAGGCGCGAGTCTACATCGCCAAATTAAATCCAGGACCCGATTTGACATAAAATAAAATGCGAAAGATAAATATCAAATTTACACGGCTTTGGGAGAATTACATAAGAATTATAAGAACGGAAATAAAACGTGCGAAACAAATTAATAATCGAAAGCGAGGGCGTTGGACCCTTTTTAATGAAATTAAAATATGATTAACAAATTAATTAAATTAAAGAAAAAAAGAAAAGATTTTTTGAGTTTTTTGTATTTATGGATTTTTACGAGAGAATTAAATGGAATTTAAAACCTAATTCTAGTTATTTTTTAATTTATTAAGAAAATGTGAAAATTAACCCTAAAATTAACCTAATTAATTAATTCAATTTTATTTACAAAAATAATGATAATTAATAATAAAAAGAAAAGAAAAGGATAAAAATTGATTTAAAACCCTAATTCTAAAAATTTTATGTTTATTAAGAAAAATGCACAAATTAATCCTAGAATTGAAAACTAAATTAATTAATGATTTTTATTTACAAAAATATTAAAATAAAATATATTTTTGATTTTTATGACTTTCTGATTTTTATTATTTTTTGTGTATTATGAAAATAAGTTAATTTCAAGAATTTAATTAAAACTAATTAAAACAAATAAAATAGAAAGAAAAATAAAAGAGCAAACCATGGGGGGTTCTGTCCCCAAATTGGAGGTCAAATTGTAGCAATCCTGGCCCAATTGATTTCTGGCCTGGTTGACTTTCATGCTAGCGTGTGGTTTCGTTGACTGATGCATATGCTACCCTTCAAATCTGGACCTTTGGATGGGGATCATGGGGCGTGTGGCCCGTTTGGACCATTGGGTGTAGGAGGAACCTCAGGAGGCAAGCTGCATGAGAACGTGGTTAGAAGAAAAATATGGAATAAGAAAGGGGGACCTGGGGTTCGAACCCAGGTCCCAGAGATTACCAATGCCAAGCCTGACCAGTGGAGCTGTGAACGCGCTTTGTACATAGAATAGAACACAAATACCATAAAGCAAAATAAGAGTTAATGGATAATTTTAGCGTGAAATTCAAACGAGCCAACCATGCCTTGCCACCTAGTCTTCTTCTTCCTCGTTTGCATTTTACCTGAAACATAAAAGGAATTAGTGGGGGTTTTAAACCCCCCCCCCCCAAAATATGCCCTTTTCAAGAATAGCGATTAGGCCATCTTGCTTCATAAATTGGGCGCGACTGTTGCATTCGATTCGTCCAAGTGTCCTGAATTTAACCATGGCACTGAGAAGTCTTAATTTTACAGTATATGAAAATACCCAATTAGAAGCTTCAGGAACCCTAGCATGTTTCAATGGTGAAATCGCGTACGATGCTTAAAAACTCAATTAAAACATGTGGTTAGCTTTAGAATGATCCAATGAACACAAATCCAATATTAAAAATTGCAAATAATGCATGAATTATGATTCAAGAATATGGAAAAAGTCATGAGCAGAATGAGGTTATTCTACCAGTTCTTCGCGTTAGGGATGATGGTTTTGATTCAGGCACGTTCCTTGAAGCCTCGGGAACACAATAGGATGGTTTTCTTGCCTTGAAAAGCCTTGGAACCACGTTTTCAATTTTAGAATTTTTTGACAAAAGTGCTAGTTTGGTTCTTCAATTTTGGCGCAGCTTGGAGGTTCTTGGCTCTAGGGTTAGGTTTGCACTTGTATAAAGAATGAATTCAGTCAATAATCCAAGCCCATAGCCTTGTTTTTAATGGTTTTCAAGATTTGATTATGGTGAATCTTTTTCAATATTTTTTCATGAAGAATCATGCCAATTTGCACCAATTCTTTCCTCTTTTGATATGCACGAAATCCTTAGTGAATCATGAGTGATTGTCTTGCACAAAAAGATTTGAAAACCTTGTTTTGGTATTTTTCATATATTTTAATTAATTAAATGAATTATTAGCAATTAAAAATTCAAATAAATAAATAAAAATGATGAATAACTTCCCTTTGGGCCAAATGGTCGTGCACATGCTTTGGATGATCAATCTTGGAAGAAAATGTGGCCCATTAGCAATTTTAAGACATTTGAAGCAAAGTTGACTTTTCAAAATATCCAAATATTTCCCAACTTCCACAAGGCATATCTTGCTCAATTTTTAAGATTTGCTCATGTTCTTGGACATTTTGGAAATGTCTTGAAGTCCTCTAACCAATGCCTTTGGTCCCATGTCATTTTGATTTACCAATCTCAAGTTATGGCCTTTGACTTAAAGTCCCTTTTTGTTGACTTTTGAAAATGACCTATAATGTTGAAATTGATATCTTTTTGTGAGAGCATTTCTTGGACTTGAAGTGTGAAGAGGAGTTGTAGGAAATGTCTTTCTCTTCAAAATGAGCTTTGGATGGAATTTTTCTGATAATCCATGTGGAAGTTATGCCTTGGTCAAGTTACAGTTGACTTTTTCAACTGTCCAAATATGGAAACTTTTGCATCTTGAGACTTTTTGAGCCATGCCTTGAGAATCATGATCAAGCATTGATCAAATGATGTTTGTGGCTTCAAAATGAGATGTTGACCAAAAATTTGAACTTTTGACTGTCAAATGACCATTTTGCCCCTACAGTTGACTGTAGTGCAATTAGGGTTTTTGACTGTGCAATTTTGTGTTGTAAGTCTTGAAACTTGGCATGAGGATGCTTGACCACATTTATAGGCATGTGGGACTTGATTGGACCCTTGGAAACTTCATTTTCTTTGTCAGAACCAAAACCCTAATTTTTGACTGTTAGGAGGCCCTTGAACTGTGCAACCCTTGGGGAGATTTTGAAGCTTTGACTTGGCAAATTTTGAAGAATATGGGAGGGCAAATTTTGGGGTACAACACATACGGAGGAGGATCACATCATACATTTACAAAATCTATTAGAGCACTTGTGAAGGTTCAAACTAAGATTGAATCCGAACGAGTGTACATTCGGTGTCAGATCAGGCAAGTTACTGGGTTTTATTGTAATTTAGCGTAGAATTGAGGTAGACCCCGACAAGGTAAAATCCATACAAGAAATGCCAGCTCCAAGGACAGAGAAAGAGGTTCGGGGTTTTTTAGGATGATTGAATTATATTTCAAGGTTCATATCGCACCTAACTGCTACGTGCGAGCCTATATTCAAATTGATGCGAAAAGATCAGATGACGGTATGGAATAATGATTGTCAAATAGCCTTCGAGACAATAAAACAATATTTGCAAGAGCCACCGATATTAATACCACCAGTTCTCAGAAGACCACTCATCATGTATCTGACAATACTTGAAGGATAAATGGGATGTGTATTAGGACAACATGACGAAACAGGTAGAAAAGAGCATGCAATCAACTACCTTAGCAAGAAATTTACTGACTGCAAAATCAGGTACTCACTTATCGCGAAAACTTGTTGTGCATTGGTTTAGGTTGCTAAAAGATTTAGGCAATACATGTTAAGTCACACCACATGGTTAATAGCAAGAATGGATCCTTTAAAGTATGTGTTTGAAAAACTAGCTCTTACACGAAGGATTTCCCGATGACAGATGTTACTATCAGAATATGACATATAATATGTTACTCAAAAGGCTATCAAGGATAGTGTACTAGCTGACCATCTAGCTCATCAGCCATTAGCAGAATATCAACCAATGAAGTTCAACTTTCCAGACGAAGATGTCATGGTTATAGGTGCCTACGAAATATATGGGCCCGACGAAGGACCTGAACCAGGAGCACATTGGACACTCATGTTTGACGGGGCTTCAAATGTGTTGGGGCATAACACTAGGGCAATTTTGATTTCTCCGAAAAATTTTCACAAGCCTTATACTGCAAGGTTATGTTTTGATTGCACCAACAATATCGCCGAATACGAAGCTTGTAACTTGGGTCTAGAAGTTGTCATCGATCTAAGAATCAAACATCTAGAAGTATTTGGAGACTCCGCGCTGGTCATATACTAAGTCAACGGCGAATGGGAAACTAAACATCCCAAATTTATTCCATATCAGGATCATGTTTCAAAGTTAGCTACGAAATTCACGGAGATCACCTTCAGACATATCCCACGAGAAAAAAAACAGATGGCGGATGCCTTGGAAAATTTATTTGCCATGTTCAAACTAACTTGGCCAAACCATGAACCGCGCATTACAATCATACATTTTGAAGAGCATGCATATTTCCTTGCTATTGAAGAGGGACCAGATAACAAGCCTTGTTTCTATGACATCAAGAGGTACCTTGAAAAACAAGAATATCCATAAAATTCCTTTATCATTGACAAGCAAACCCTATGAAAGCTAGCCTTAAAATTATTTCTGAGTGGTGATGTGTTATACAAAAGAAACTACAATGTCGTGTTACTCAAATGTGTGGAGAAATCCATGAAGGTACTTTTGGAACTCATACAAATGGGCATGCCATGGCTAGAAAAATCCTGCGAGTAAGTTATTATTGGTTAACAATGGAAGCCGACTGTTACCATTATATAAAGATATGTCACAAATGCCAAATATACACTGACAAAATGAATGTACCACCAACTCCTCTAAATTTCATGAGCTCTCCTTGGCCATTTTCGATGTGGGGAATCGATATTATAGGCATGATCAAACCAAAATCATCTAACGGACACCGGTTCATACTAGTTGCCATTGATTACTTCACCAAATGGGTAGAAGCGGAATCCTACGCGAATGTGACGAGTCAAGTGATTACTCAATTCATTAAACAAAATCTCATATGTAGATATGGGGTTCCAAGCAGAATCATTATGGACAACAGGTTCAATCTGAACAACAAAATGATGAAGGCGTTAAGCGATAATTTCAAGAACGAGCATCATAATTCTTCACCATATCGACCCAAGATGAATGGGGCCATTGAAGCTGCCAATAAGAATGTCAAGAAAATCATTCAGAAAATATATAAAGATTGGCATGAAATATTTCCCTTTGCTCTACATGGCTATCATACCTCCGTACGTACATCAACATGTGCAACTCCTTTTTCTCTGGTACATGGCATGGAGGCAGTACTCTCAGTTGAAATAAAAATTCTATCACGACGAGTTCTAATGTAAAAAAGCATGAAGAAGCAGAGTGGGTACAAACTCGACTTGATCAGCTCAACCTCATTAAAGAGAAACTCTTGATAGCTTTGTGCCACGGCCAATTATATCAAAAGCGGATGAAGAAAGTATTCAACAAGAAAGTCCGCCCTCAAGTGTTCAAAGAAGGGGATTTGGTGATTAAGAAGATTTTTCTACCTCGCCTCGACTCACGTGGTAAATGGACACCCAACTACGAAGGGCCATATATGGTAAAAACAACATTCTCCGGTGGTGGTCTCATCCTCGCAACAATGGATGGGGAAGAACTACCATATCTGACAAATTCAGACGCAGTCAAAAAATACTATGTATAAAAAAACTCGCTAAGTTCGAACCCTAAATAAGCAACTTAGGCAAAAAAAAGCATCCCGGTGGATTGAAAACCCTAAACGGCGATCCAGACAAAAATTAGGGACATGCAAAAAAAAATTATCCCGGTGGATTGAAAACCTGAGAGGGAGATCCAGGCAAAAATTAGGGATCTTATTCAAAAAATAAAGAACAAAAAGATTGTGATTTAAGAACTACAACTGAAAACCACAAAGGAAAGAGATTGATCCAAATCATTTAACTCATAAGCAAAGGAGATCGGTGCTATCAAAAGGACATTGGGGAAACAACAATAATAATTATCATTTTTATTGCCATTTCCAGTTTAAAACTTTATGTAATTACCTCTTTCAAGGAATTGCATATTGTACTCTCTCCTATTCAAAGGCATATTTAATCAATAAAACATTTACTTTTTTTCAACCTTTCAATTGTGTTTTTCCTTTTTAGAATTTTTTGCAAAATACCACGATTATTTTTGCAAATGCTGCGTTGAAATCATTTTGGGGATTTGACAAATAAAAGCGTTTGATAAAATATCAAAAAGCATTTTGGTTATAAAAACATTGAAAGAGAATCCACGTCTACGTCTGCGCCTACTTCCACGCCCACACCTACGTTCACGTCTATGTCTATGTCCACGCCTGCATCCACGTCTAGGTCTACACATACACATGCGCCTACGATGCAAATATCAAGATCTTGCAGACACTTTTCTTCATGTTTAAATCAATTCAAAGATACCACAACAATGCAACATTGGGGAGTTGGTAACACAAAACCAATGGTTTAAAAGGAGAGAATAAAAAAACATTTTTATAACATTTTGGGGCATATACACACATTTGGTACATATGTAAATATTTGGGGCATACACAAACGCGCATACACTCTGGGTTCCATATCAATCTGGGGCATTATGTATATACATCATACATAGCATTTTTTCCAAACATACTTTGGGCGAAACCAATATCTTGGGGCCCTTTGTCAATTCAACAAAGCAAACATCTACCTTGGTTGAGAATAGACACAACCGGTAAAAAAAACTTTGATCTCGTCTTTGATCTAGTTATCCAAGATTTGATCATCATAACACTTTTTCAATCATCTACCCCCTAGGTTGTGGTAGGTGTGCAAATTTTTGTATTCATATTATTAATTCCCTAGGTTGCAATGAATACGTGAATTCACCTTTGTGCGGTTTATCCCCAAGGTAGGGATAAATGCGCAAACTCTTCAAATATCTATCTCCTAGGTTGCAATAGATATGCGATTTTTCAGGGTTATATTATTCATCCCCTAGGTTGTGATGAATAACATAAACCCACCCTTGTTATATTTTATCCCCTAGGTTGTGATAAATACACAGGTTCAGTCTCGTACTGTTTATTCCCTAGGTTATAGTAAACAAGATGAAATCTATGATAAAACTCATTGCGCCAGTCTTCATGCAGCGATGTGTTATCAAGATTTTTCAATCATCTATACCCTAGGTTGCGGTAGGTGAGGGCATTACCAGATTCATATTATGCATTCCCTAGGTTGCAATGAATAAGTGAAATCACCTTTGTGTCATTTATCCCCTAGGTAGTGATAAACGCGCAAACTCTTCAAATATCTATCCCCTAGGTTGCGATAGATATGTAAATGTTTAGGGTTATAATATCCATCCCCTAGGTTGTGGTGAATAGCATAAGCCCACCCCTGGTGTCTTTTATCCCCTAGGTTGTGATAAATACATAGGTTCATCCTCGTAATTGTTTACTCCCTAGGTTGTAGTAAAAATAAAGAAATCTGCATAATCCATTGCATCAGTCTCCATGCATCAATGTATTATCAAACTTTGTTTTACTCATCCCCTAGGTTATGATGAATAGACAAAATTTGCGTCATAAACTTACTCTATTAGTCTCCAAGCATTAGTAAGTCAACTTTGAGAACTTGTATCATTTACCTCATAGGTCATGGTAAATATGCAAAAAATCTACGAGCTCTTTTAAATACTAACAAGTTATCTGCGTCGTCATATCTAAGTCAAATCAAAATTTTGGTTCAAACGCTAGTAAGATGATTCATCATCACCTATGCCTACTTTTCATACCCATGGGAACATTGTACAACATATCCTTATAATCTTTCAGAACAAATTTTGGGGTCTTCCATTATTTAATAAACTTTCAATCAGAGCGTGCGAGACCTACGTATTCATGCACTATTCAATCAAAAGCAATTAAATAGGGGAAGCTGTCATACCCCAAATTTTCCCTACTGATTTCTAATCTTTTATCCCTTATTAATTCCCAGAATTATCATTTGCTTTATAAATTGTTATCAAAATCATGTATATATGAAGTTTAAGTTTACAAAGGGAGGTTTCACCTTATAAAAAACTAATGGGCCTTTCTAAATCAGAAAAGGCCCATGTAAAATTAGGGGCCCATTTCGTTTTTGTTAAAGCTTTTGGTTTCAGCCCATTTTGAAGGAGGGTTTATACTATTTAAGAACTCTTTGGCTTTCTAAATCAGAAAGACCCATGTAAAGTTATTGGCCCATTTAGAATTCTATAGAAGGGGGGGTATGCTAGTTACTTGAGGGGTTTATTGATTAAATCAGGACCGGCCCATTAGAGCGTTAAGGCCTATCTTAAAATAAGTGAGTGGGTGTATGTTTTAAATCAGGAAAGCTCATAGCAATTCGTTTGTGAAAGCCCAATAATTGATACAAGTTGGCCCATTTCAGGTTTGGTTGTGTTGAGAAATTGATTTGTCTTTACAGTAACATTATTAAAATCATTTTACAGTATTAATTAAGTCATAATTATATTTATTTTATTATTTGAAAAAAAACATTGACTAAAAAGTAAAATTTTGAAACTAAGAAAGGGTCTTAATCACACGGTCCAGCTGACTGCAAGCCCAAACCCAAAGAACATGCACAGTCCAAATAAAAAAGCACATGTTTCAAAACTAAAAAAACGCTTACTGTTCATATTAGGAAGGAAAAAACACATGTTTAGGGCTAAAAACGGATGCTTTTCAAATCACATAAAATTAAATCTTTCCCTTTGAATTATCCAAAGACTTTACAAGCATAAATTATAAATCAAAACTTAACACATAATCAAATCAATACAGAATAGACTCAAAATCTAATCGTATCAAACTTATTATACAGATCAATTACAATCTAAAATCAATTACAAACAAATCAAAAATCTCTATAAAAAAATCCTAATCTAATTTATTCCTAAGCGTAATCTCCTAAGTAACGACAATCTCACAAAAAAACTTCCTATCTTGTCTAAATCAAAAACATTATAAAGCCTAAGAACTCTAAGAGAAAAGGGGAGGAAAAAATGAAGGAGAAGAAAAATTTGAGAGAAGGGAGAAAGATCGCAAAATAGAGAGAGCCTGAGAAAAGAAGGATATTTGAGCCCCGCCGCCGTAAGCTTTTGTATAGCCGCTCCATAAGCTTAGGGTTTCAACATCTGAAACCTGTAGCGGTAGAAATGTTGAGACTAAGCCATTGGATTGACTTGACTCACACAGATTAAATAAAAATTGATACCGTGCTTTATTATTTCCAAAGGAATGGGAAAAGAACGAGTAACCCAAAAAAGAAGGGGAGAGAGTCTAAGTTTGGGGGTTGGTTATGCAAATGGAAGGTATTAGCACCCTAAACATCTACGGAACTCCGCATGAACCTCTTTGAAAATTTGTGTATTTTGGTTATATATGTTGTATAAAAAATAGATGGTGGGGATAAGAAAAGAAGTATATTTTACAATTTTTGCACCCACCGCGGTTGCAAACCTTTAGTGCCTACGTACCACCTTCCGTGCAATATGGGATCAGGGTACTCGTAGTTCTCCTTTAAAAATTTTAAAACACAAATGTGTTGGTTAATTTTAAAAGACGAGACATCATCATCTTATTAAAGTGGAGAACATACTTACTGCCCACGATTATGAGAAAGGCGAATTTGCGTCATCTCAAAGTGGAGGATATAGCTTGGATTTTAAAATCAACAAAGCCTTGCTCTACACTCAAGTGGAAAATATCTCACTTCACTACATATCGTAGAAGTATAGTAGTTCGCATCACTATAAAGATTGACAAGAGTCTGATATTTTGAGAAAAGTTTAAGGTAAAAAGTCAAAGTGGCAAAATGGTTTGAATGAGATTGATTTACTTTTAGTCTTCTCACAAAAATGTCAAAGTATGATTAAGTTGGTTAAAGTTTGATTAGGAAAATATTTTGAAAATGCATTGACCTAAGTCTTAGTTTATTGTGAAAGCGGTTCATGTTTATAAACAAGAAGAGTTTTCAAAATGAGGGAGAGGATTTTTGAAATTAAAGAAAATGGGAGGAGATGAAGAGACTATCCTAAAAAATATGGTAAAAGCTAGAGAAAAGAATCGTCTAACCAAACAAGAAGCCAACACTTGACATAATGAGTCAATGTAGAATTTTCATCCTTTGGATTGAAACCAAACAAGCAAAGATAATAAACCTCTTAAGAAAACCAAACTTCAAATGCATTAGGTCTTCACAAAAATTGGGCAGAGTAACAGTTGTATACAGATGAATTCTCGATCACATACAAAGCACATAATTAGAATAACTTGCATACAAAGAAAACAAACAACCCAATGTCTTAATATAAACCCCAAGAACTCCAGACAAAATAGCAATAGAAGTTGTGATACGGTGGGAGAACTGACTTGGTTGTTTTTGAGTTTAATTGCAATTGTTGCGAATAGCAAGAGTTGCCACTTACTTTTCTTTTATCCAATAAGGAAAGGCTGAAAAGAACAGGTAAGACCTTTAGAGATTATTTCTTAAGTTAGGGGGGTAGATTATGAAAAGGGAAGGTATTAGCACCCTTTTCATCTGTAGTTATCTACGGGCTCTTAGTTTCTTGCTAGATCACTTACTTTTGTTTGAAAGTGTGTTTGTGGTGTGGGTTTTGAAATTATTTTGAAAAAGAATGTCTTTTTAATGGTTCTCGTCTCTATAAGAACGCATACAAAGTGTTTTATCTTTTGAGAAATTTTTCAAAGTGAAGTGTTGGTGTATGAAATGTTTTTGTTGTGAGCAAGCGGGCAAATAGGAGCAAATCTACCTACTCAGATGGTCTTAGATATTCTTTTCCTCCTCCTTTAGATGTTGCTATCTTACCATTGATATGGTAAGAAGCCCCATCGTTGGATGTGAAAGGATGGGCGTGGTTCAATCGTACAGTCATAGAAGGCAACTTGTGAGACGCTTTAGCAATTTTTGTGAGGGACTAGATCGTTTTACCGAAGGCAATATCGAGGGACATCGAGGGACTACGATCTTTTTTATTAAAGGGTCTTTGCTAAAATGTCCCATATTCGAGGGACGTGACTGTTTTCCGAGGCAACAAAGCGAGATTATCCTAGAAGTGCATGTGTGAATGGTGTGTTTGATTGCATGCATTTAGTCTTTGATTAGGGTGGTCTACTTGTTAGTTTTATCTTGTCATACACCATAATTACTAACATTTATGAAAGCAATAAAAATGCAGAAAATAAAGGTCCTACGCTATTACATGCCTTTTGAGGGATGGGGATACAGTTTCCAAATAGGGTGAAATAAGTGTCTAATTATTACAACCATGTCGAATAAGTGGACAGTAATGGAGTATATATGTATATAATACAGAAGCAGTGTAAAAAGAGAAAAATAGCATTTTGAACTATTATGTGTCGACACATGTTGTTATGCATCGACACATAACTTTCCTTGCCCCTACCAAACCAAATCAACTAAGTATGAGTCGATGCATAATGGGATGCATCGACTCATTTCCTGCTTGTGTCGACACATACGCGTTTTGTGTCGACTCATGCACTTTCCATCTTTCTGTTTTGGGACCTGGATAGCAGTATGAGTGGATGCATAAGGTCATGTGTCGACTCATACCCTGTTTTTTCACTTAGAATAAGTCGACCCATGTGGGTATGTATCAATCCATGTTACAGTTTTTTGCCTCTATCACGATTCTTTTGCATGTTGTTGTACCCCAAAATTTGCCCTCCCATTTCCTCAACATTTTCTCATCACAAGACCTTTGAAGATCAAGATCCAGTCAGGGTTTCCTCTGCTCAAGACTTCTCCTTGCACTGTGGACTCAAATTAGGGTTTGTGTTTGCCTAAGGATGTTTTGACCTAAAATGCCTAAGATGACTTTCATGCTTCATGTTGGACTCCCAAGTTTACCTATACCAAGTTTCAAGTCTTGATTCCAAGTTTTGCCCAGTCAATTGGACAGTTGACCTAGAAATCAGCTGTATTGGGGAAAAAGTCAACTGTGGCCAATTGACAGTCAAACCTCATGAAATTTGATCCACATCAACATTATGAACTCATATAGACCATTTGATCAAGTTTGGATCACAATTCTCCAAGAAATTTGATCAGATCATCAAAAGGGCAAAATGGTCATTTTTAGGGTTTTGACTGCACAAAGGCAATTTTTGACTGTTTAACCTAGCCAATGGCAAACCAAGCTCACATATGGCCTCAAGGACTCAATGGAATTATCTTGACATGTTCATCAAGCTCAAAAGATCCCAAGTACACAAGATTGACAGTTGAATTTCCCAGTCAATTGATCAATTTTGACTGTATACTGAAAAGTCAAACTTTGACTTTTTGGTCAAAATCAAGAGTCAAGATTCATTTTTCATCAAAACATGCCAAATCATGAAACTTGTTCACCAAGAAATCTCAAAATGCAAATTAGGGTTTGAAAATGGAATTTTTCATAACTTAGAATTTTTCTAAGTTATGAGAAACCCTAATTTTTTCCCAACTTTGCCCCATCTTTTCACCATGATCCATTTGGATTCAAACAAAAGTCAAAACATGAAAGTTGTAGCTTGTTGCATAATCTACAACTTTGATTCACAAAGTTTTCTCATTTGAAGCTTGTATCTCAAGTTATAATTTTTTGAATAAGGGCACTAAACCATCTTTTAACTTAGTGAAATTTGACCTATTTTGACAAGGTTTTCTACCCTACTTCAAGGCCACTTTTCATACCCTTCCACTTGGAATTTTGATTTTCATTTCAAAGATGGATTGTAGTACACATTCCAAGCTTTCCAAAATGTCCAAGAACTCATCAAACAACCTCATAACTTGAGAGATTCGAATTTCACAAGTTGGCAAAAATTCACTTTTGTTCTTCATCAAAGCATGTTCATAAAATTGGCAAATTTGAACTCAGCATAGTTTGTGCTACTTTACAGGTCCTAAAACCAAATTACACTCCTTAATTTAATGCAAAACCAATGAATCAAGTTGTTATTCTAAGCCTTTGGTCATTACACAAGGAATTAAGCCTAAACTAGAAAAAGCATTATTTCCATTCTTGAAAAGAAGAACTTTATGTCAAGTTTGCAATCCAAGTGGTACAATCAAGATCTTCTTGGCACAAGTTTGTGAGCAAACTGCACTGATCAAGGCAAGGGATAGCAGCATAGTTAGAGGGCCTGTACTGACCTAGAAAGAAAAGTGGCATTTTGTAGCTTAAGTGTGAAGAAAAGTCCATAACTTAACACAACTCTCTCTTCAGCATACAGACACAACACAAAAGCTATCAAACATTTTCCATAGAACATACTCAAGCTTTGGCACGAGTCCTAAACCTCCCAAGCATCCTCCATCTCAGAAACATCACAAAACTGCTCAAACAGAGCAAGCCCTGCAGTTTGAGTGCAAACTCCCAATCCCTTCGAGCATTTTGATCCAAACCTTTTCCTCTACCTTCCCTACAATATATACAAGCTAACCATGTCCTAAAATCAGACCTGTAACACCTCCAAGCCACTTCACCATTTTCAATTTTCTGTTTTGCAGTTGGAGTTCACTAGCTCGATTCAGGGAGTTTCAAGACAAAGTAGGAATTGGAAAAGCATCCTTACACTTCAAGGAAGCTGTACAAGTCATCATTTCACTCTGAAACATCCTCCATTGCCAAGCTCGATTCCAACTGAACAGGTATATTCATGGAGTTCTATCTCTCTTATTAGGCATTGTTAGCTTTAGGTTTTTGAAGAAAACATGTCACAATCATAGCCCTGAACATGCTCATATGATTAGATTTCATTTATGTTTCGTGTGCTTAGAGAATTTCATGTCTGAACATTGATGAAAAGTTAGGTCAGAAAAGAGGGGGAGAGAAATTCTCCCTCATCTTAGAGAGATAGGTCAAGTTATTTATATGGTTGAAACCGTCTCTTCATGCTGAACATTTCTTGTGTTATGAGTTTTTGCTGAAAAGCCAAGAATCAGGAGTTAGACATTGAAGCAAGAGGCGCGCGTTTTTTCAAATGTTTGAAGCCAGAGGTTGAAGACAATGGTCAATGGGCTGGGCCTGTGTTATTTTGCTTTTCACACCATCTTTTTTGGTTTACACCCCCCTGAGCCCATTTGCTCATTTTTTAACATTTTTGATTTTTTCTTTCTTGGCTGACTTTGTTTATTTTTTCTCATGCCATTTAAAAATTAAAAATATTTTTTTCATCACTTTTTGCATTTATTGCATATTTATTTGTTTATTTTCTTTGTTTGTACATAAATATATATATATGATTATTAGAATAAAATATAAAAATAATGTAAATACAATTTTTATTTTTATTTACCTTCTGAAAATATTTCACACAAAAAAATACTCTTTTTATTTATTTTATTAAAATATTAAATAAATATTTATTTTTGTGTATAATACATATTTAGGGTTTAATATATATATATATATATATATATATATATGTTATTTAATATATTTAAGATAAAAATATAAAAATACTTGATTTTTTTTTCATTTTATTAATATTTGATACAAAAATACTTTTTCATGATGTACTTCATTTTATTTTTTATTTCTACAAAAAAATAAATAAATAGTTGTATTAAATTAGGTAATAATACATTTCCTTTAAAATTAGGGTTTTTGCCCTAAAATTAAAATACTCAAAAAAATAATACATTTTTATTTTCTTTTTCCTTTTACATAAATAATATTTTCTCATACACATAAAAACTTTCTTTTTGCATTTCACATATTTATTTAATTTACATTTAATTATGCAATTTATTTACCTTGCAAATATTCAAAATGATGTAATAATTTAGATTTAAATTCTTGTCAATATCCCCATTTGAACCTTTGTACCCCCCTTCCCATATTTGGTTTTGTAATAGCTTAGTAATTTTAATTTCACACTTTATCGCTTTCTAATGATAACATGTTAGAATTAGGGTTTGTATGCGAAAAAATGATAAAAAATAGTTTGACCTAACACAAGATAAACAAGCATGAAAATGAACACACAAATCACACTTGCACCCCCTAGGGTATTCCACTTGTTGCCTTCAAATAAATGGGCCATATTGTATGTTGAACTTCTTTGGGCAAAGCAAACAGTTTGAATGATCATAGTCCCTCGATAAAACTTTTCAAAACAAACAAAAACAAATGATCAAGTCCCTTAAAGAAATTGCCCAAAGACATTTAACGTCGTTACAATTATGGTCTAAACGATGACCCGCGCCTGTCCCTTTCACATCCTAACACAAGGTTGCCCACCAAATACAATGGTGGAGCAAACTTGTTAAAAGGGTTAAAGTATAGCAATAATCTTTTGAGAAATTTAGGAGTAGATAACCTCTTAGTTACTTGAATCAAACTTGCAAAACAAAACACTTGTCTAACTTCAGAAACCACACATCACTACACTTTCAAAATAACTTTCAAAAACAAAAATGAAAACCTTTTCAAAAGACATACATCTTTGTATACATCCCAACATGGATCATTACAAAGGTTGCCACCACATTGGCCTCTTTTCAAAATATTTTCAAACCCACACACTCAAGCACCATTTAAAACAATTGAAAACAAAAGGCAAGTGATCTAAGCAAGTAACTAAGAGCCCATGGATAACCATGGATAGAAAGGGTGCTAATACCTTCCCTTTCTATAATCTACTCCCCGAACCCAAGAAAACATCTCAAAAGGTTTTTGCTGTGCTTTTTAACCTTTCCTTAGGATAAAATAAAAAGTCGGTGGCGACTCTTGCTAACCGCACATTTGCGAATACAAACGCAAAACCTCAAGTCAGTTCTCCCACCGTATCACAGAACTGGCGACTCTGCTGGGGAATGTCCTAAAAGTGGAGTAACCTTAGGGTTTAGATCACCTTTGTTTTCAATTGTTTGCTTTGTTTGCTTTTATATTTGTGGGCTTTGCATCGGAGTTTCATAGATCCTAACCCGGATCTGGGATGTACCCTTTTTAGGTAGCATAATCTGTGAGGGACCTGTCCGGCGTAGACCGACATGGGTGAAGCAGTGGCTACATTGGTGTGGCATCTTAGTCTGTACCTATATCCCTTGTGTTGTAACGGGGAGAATATAGGTCTTCTAAGGGGTCATTAAACACCAACCAACCTTAGAACCCTAAATTGACCAACTTGGCTATTAGGACAGTAGCAGTATGCTACACTCATTGAGGCTAAACTCTCGAGATGGTTCTGGCCGCGAGAAAAGATTGCGATGCTGGAGTTATGACCGATTGAGGGTAGCCAATGATTTGAGATCCTCTAGAACCCGGTTACTTTTGATAGGACAGGTTTTAACCAACAAAACCAAAAGAGGGTAATACTTGAAACTCATGCTGGCCTGAAACCTAAGGGTGTCTTGTGTGACTTGTGTGCCTTATTTTCTTATGTGAATACTTGTGGTGTGCTTCATCATAGCATCATGCCATCATACCATTGCATGCATAAAAGGCTAACCCATTTCAAAGACAAAAAGGTTTCATCTTTGCTCTGTTTTGTAGGACATTATGATGCCCGTGCGTAGAAATACTGTCCGGCTCAACTTTGTTCAACCACCAGTTTTACTCAAGGATTTGGTTGGAAGGATTCCAAACACTACCTCCTTCATCAACAGACATGGTTCTCTCCTTGGCTTGATCACTGCAAAATGGGACCAACAACTGATAAGTGTTCTGACCCAGTTTTATGACCCTCTGTACCACTGTTTCACTTTTCAAGACTTCCAGCTGGTTCCTACCCTGGAAGAGCTTTCTTATTTGCTTGGGATTCCTGTCTTGGAACAAACTCCATTCACTGGTTTGGAAAAGACTCCTAGGCCTGAAGAGATTGCTGCAATTCTCCCCTTAACCAAAGAAGAGATATTGTCCAACTGGGAAACTAGAAATGGGGTCAAGGGCTTTTTGGTCAAGTTTCTGGTTGGCAAGGCTAATGATTTCTGGAATGACTTGGACTTCAAGGCATATGAGGATGTTCTAGCTCTTTTGATCTATGGTCTGGTGCTGTTTCCCAACCCTGACACCTTTATCAGTATCCATGTCATAAGGATCTTCATGTCTCGGAATCTGATACCCACTCTTTTGGGTGATATTCTACAACAACTCTATGCTCGTACTGCTCGAAAACGGGGGACTCCGTGGTGTTGTGCTCCTTTGCTAGTAAGGTGGTTTATTTCGCACCTTCCTAAGTTCGTGCTGAAGAATGTAGAAGGAAAAGGCTGGGCTCGGAGGTTAATGTCTCTCACTGATAATGACATCACCTGGACTCTCAGAGGTTTGGATGAGGTAGTTGTTATCGACCGTTGCGGAGAATACCCTAATGTCCCGTTGATTGGTATCCAAGGAGGAATCTCTTACAATCCGTGTTTAGCTCTCCGTCAGTTTGGAAGAGCCAGAGGAGATGGGCCTCATGAGATGCTGGTTCCTCACTTCCATTTTGAGTTTCAGGCAGACAGTGACAAACTACGCCAGGGATTCATTAGAGCTTGGGACAGAATTCACAAAGCTGACCCACATGAGTTGGGACCAAAGACTTCTTTACCAATGGAGCCCTATTGCAAATGGGCCCGCATCCGTGCTCAAAAGTTAGGCATGCCCTACGAAGCTGCCAGACCCCTCATTCTTGAGTCTCCTGATGAAGATAGGGTTCCTCCAACTGTCCTCCCTCCTCAGATACCCACTGATTTTGATACAATGAAGAGATCTTGGGCACAGCTAAAGGAAGAACGGGATTTCTATCGGGAGAAGTTCAACGAGCAGGAACGGAAGATCCAGAGGCTGACTAAGCAATTGGAGGAAGAACGGGTCCTGAACAACTACATCAGCACTGAAAAGAGGAGGCCATGGGAGCATTGATGAGCTTTGATGTTTCCTTTTGTAGTTTTATTTCCTTTTCAGTATTTTTCATTCCTGTAATGCCTAAGGGCAAGTTGTTGAACAATTGAAATTTTCATCTAATGAAGTGTGTTTCCCTTTTTGTCTACAAAGTTGAATCTTGTTTGTCTTTGAAAACATAAAGCATACACATTCCATTGCACCATATGCATAGCAGGTACCCTATTTCACAGGTTGCTTAATTTTCTTCGCTGTTTGTGTGAACAGTCATCATGAATCCAGAATCCTCCAGTGAGCAAGCAATCAAGGCCCTTCAGGCCCAAAGTGCACAGTTTCAAGAGATGGTCCTAAGCCTAGCCCAAGGTCAGCAAGAGTTGAAGGCTCTACTCATGAAGAAGAAGAAGAAAAAGAGGACTGCATTGTTCAACACCGGACGCAGATTTGGGAACACACTCCACAATGAAGCTGATCCAACCACTTCTTCTGCTGAGAAAAATAGTCCCCAAGGGGGAGGAGCTCCTAGTCCCGCAGTCTCCGACAACGAGACGGACTATAACGACGAACAGTACCCACCTGCTGCTGACAGATACAAGCAATTGGAAGACCGCTTAAGCGCCATGGAAATTCAGAACGTGCCAGAACTGGATTTCGGAGATTTGGGGTTATCTTCTGGGGTAGTCATTCCACACAAGTTTAAGGCGCCTGCCTTCGCCAAGTATGATGGGGTCTCCTGCCCAAAGCTGCATCTAAGGTCGTACGTAAGGAAAATCCAACCTTACACGGCAGATAAGAACCTCTGGATTCACTTCTTCCAAGATAGCCTCTCGGGGTCACAGCTTGAATGGTTCTACCAATTGGATGGAGCTAGCATCCGACACTGGGAAGATTTGGCAACCGCATTCTACAGACAATACCAATACAATTCTGATCTCGCTCCTACACGTACCCAACTTCAGGGTATGTCTCTAGGAACGGGTGAAGGGTTCAAAGAGTACGCTCAAAAATGGAGAGATTTGGCTGGCAGGGTGCAGCCTCCATTGACTGATCGAGAGCTGGTTGATATGTTTCTGGGGACGTTGTCTGGTCCGTTTTTCAATCATTTGGTTGGTAACTCCTCCGCTGGATTTACAGATTTGATATTAACGGGAGAAAGAATTGAAGCTGGCATCAGGTCAGGCAAGATACAGAAGGCTGCCTCTACAAGTGCTGAGAAGAGGCCGTTTAAGAAAGAAGCAAGTGCCGTCTATGGTCCTAGAAGACCAGTCAAGCCCGAAAGTCGCCAAGCCGTCAATGCTTTGGTCATCTCCAAACCTGTTGCTGCTCCTCAGCAGTACAATCAACAAAGAAGCGAAAGGCCCAAGAGGCAGTATACTCGGCTAAGTATGACATTATCTCAAATTTTACCCCAACTGTTATCCACCAACCTGGTGACCCTCAAAGAAGCTCCTAAGGTCGTCAACACTGCGTCTCCTAAATACAACCCAAATGCCCGGTGTGCTTATCATTCTGATAGTCCCGGGCACACTACTGATGATTGCTGGGCCTTGAGAAACAAAGTGCAAGATCTGATCGACGCAAAGGAAATTCAGTTTGAAGCGCCAGAAAGACCAAATGTTGTAACGGCTCCTATGCCCCAGCATAGGGTAAACGCCATTGAGGAAGAAGTGTACGCTGTTTCGGTAGATGAAGTTGTTACCCCTCTGAAGACTGTTAAGAAGAACCTACTGCGGGCCGGTTTATTTCCGGGATGCGGTGAAGGTTGCCTGTTCTGTGCTATTTCCCTATCTGATTGCCCCTTGCTGAGGTTAGGCATCCAAGGCCTAATGGATAGCAAGGAGATTCTATTCAAAAAGACTGTTGTCCATTTGGTTCCGATGAAAGAAGTTTCTGTGATTACCATCTTCAAAAATCCAATCAAGGCTCCCCCAAAGAAGCCTGTTCAAATCATGACAGTTGCGCCTGTGATCATTACTGTTCCGGGGCCCCTCTCCTACGTGTCTGATAAAGCTGTCCCCTGGAATTATGGGGCAGACGTATATGTAAGTAGAATCAAACAAGAATTTGACACTAGCGCCAGTATCTGCGATATCACTGGTCCAGCCAAAGTTACCCGCAGTGGCAGGCTCTTCTCGCCTGACATTGCGCCGCCCGCTATTCGAAAACCCCTCCTCATAAAACCTACAAGTATACCTGTTACTGTTGCTGATCAAATTGTGTCCCCTGCTGCCGAGTCATCAAATGCTCGGGGCAAAGGGATTGAAGAAGAGCCTGCCCGGATGGAGGCGCCGATACCCATAAATGCTGAGGCCTCCCGACAAGAAATGGAGGAGATTCTGAAAATAATAAAGAAAAGTGATTTTAATGTTGTCGAGCAGTTGGGGCATACACCCTCCAATATCTCCCTGCTCTCCCTATTGCTATGCTCTGAGGCCCATGCTAAGGCCTTGATCTCATTTCTCAAGACGGCCCATGTGCCGCAGGAGACGTCTGCAGTCCAGTTCACTGATTGCATAGCAAATCTAACAGCGGACAACGGCTTGGGTTTTTCAGATGCTGACCTGACTGCAAAGGGAAGAGACCACAATGATGCCCTGCATGTCTCCATCGAATGCAGGGGCACTACTCTGGCGCATGTATTGGTGGATACTGGTTCTTCCTTGAATGTTCTACCGAAAAAGGCTTTAGACCGTCTGGATTATGAAGGCCTGGAGTTGAAACCCAGCAATATCATCGTCAGGGCCTTTGACGGTTCCAAAAGGATGGTTCATGGAGAGGTTAACATCCCTATTCGTGTGGGCTCTCAAGTGTTTGACTCTACCTTTTATGTGATGGATATACGTCCATCGTACTCTTGTCTGTTGGGTCGACCTTGGATCCATAAAGCTGGGGCAGTGACCTCCACCTTGCACCAGAAGCTGAAGTATCCCATCAGGGGGAAGATCGTCACTGTGCAAGGAGAAGAGGAGTATATGGTGAGCCATTTGAATTCCTTCAGGTACATTGAGATGGACGGAGAGTTCATTGAAACCCCCTTCCAGCATTTCGAGGAGGTGCATCCAATTTCAGCAGCTGCAGAGACAATGGCCGAAGAGAATGATTCCTTGAAGATGGCTTCCCTAAGGGATGCCCGGGCTGTGGTTCAGAAAGGCAATTGTGCACACTGGGGTCAGCTTCCTGACTTCACTCAGAAGAACGACAAGTTTGGGCTAGGCTTTACTGCAGAGGCTCAGAAGGCGGTACGCAAAGAGAAGATCGGAAAGGCTCCGGTGTTTATTTCCAGCTCAAGGGTGAATGCTATCGAGGAGGATGTGGAGGAAGCTGAGTTTGACAGTTGGATCTACCCGACTACCAGCAACGGACCAAGCAACTGGACGGCAAAGGATTTTACCCCTATCACATTTGTCACGCAGTAATTGATTTCTTTTGATTTCCAATTTGTAACAAACAATATGTTAAAACTTTGTTGGCTCGATGTCCTACCCGGGGCATCGTAGCTCCATTTGTGAGGGCTTTTGTATGACATTTTCATATATCATCAATCAAAACATTGGACGTTTATTGCATTTCAAATCTTGCGCTCTTTTCCTTTCTGTGTTATATATATTGCAAAACAGCTATATTTACACACACTCACTTATACAGGTTTCAATCCACTCTGGATCTTACTGGTAACAGCTCTGCTACCGCCAGTTATGACTTCGAAAATCCGATCAACTTGGCCGAAGACGAAGGTGAAGATGATTGCGAAGTGCCTGGTGAACTCGCAAGACTGCTACTCCAGGAAGAGAGAGCTATTCAGCCACATGAAGAGCCTGTGGAGACAATTAACCTGGGTACTGAGACAGATAGGAAAGAGGTCAAGATTGGTGCCAGTCTGGAGCTCAGCGTGAAGCAACGATTGATCCAGATGCTACAGGATTACATGGAGATCTTTGCTTGGTCCTATGAAGATATGCCTGGTTTGGATGCCGACATTGTAGTTCACCACCTGCCGACCAAGGAAGATTGCCCTCCGGTAAAGCAAAAAGTCCGACGGATGCGTCCAGAGATGTCTGAAAAGATCAAGGCCGAGGTTATGAAGCAGTTTGATGCCGGGTTCCTTGCAGTGACTTCTTACCCTCAGTGGGTTTCCAATGTAGTGCCAGTGCCGAAGAAGGACGGAAAAGTCAGAATGTGTGTTGACTACAGGGATCTGAACAGGGCCAGCCCCAAGGATGACTTCCCCCTACCTCACATTGATGTCCTTGTTGACAATACAGCTCAACACAAGGTGTTCTCCTTCATGGATGGTTTTTCAGGGTATAATCAGATCAAGATGGCTCCAGAAGATATGGAGAAGACTACATTTGTGACTCAGTGGGGGACCTTCTGTTATAAGGTCATGCCATTCGGATTGAAAAATGCTGGGGCAACCTATCAACGTGCCATGGTTGCTTTATTTCATGATATGATCCATCATGAGATTGAAGTATACGTTGATGACATGATAGCGAGGTCTCAAACTGAGGAGGAGCACCTTGACCATCTGAGGAAATTGTTTGACCGACTCAAGTTGTACAAGCTGAGATTGAATCCCAACAAATGCACCTTTGGGGTAAGATCCGGAAAATTGCTAGGTTTCATTGTAAGTGATAAAGGTATCCAGGTGGACCCTGCCAAGGTTAAAGCTATTCAAGAGATGCCGACTCCAAAGACAGAGAAAGAAGTCAGAGGTTTCCTAGGACGACTGAATTACATTGCTCGATTCATCTCGCATCTAACTGCTACTTGTGAGCCAATCTTCAAATTGCTGAAGAAAGATCAAGTAGTACGCTGGAATGATGAATGTCAGGCCGCCTTTGAAAGGATAAAGGAATATCTCCAAGAGCCACCCATTCTTATGCCACCGGTGGAAGGAAGACCTCTGATACTATACTTGACAGTGCTTGATAATTCAATGGGGTGCGTGCTGGGGCAGCATGACGAGTCTGGCCGAAAAGAGCACGCTATTTATTACTTGAGCAAAAAGTTTACCGACTGTGAGTCTCGTTACTCACTGCTTGAGAAAACTTGCTGCGCTCTTGTATGGGCTGCTCGCCGGCTGAGACAGTATATGCTGACTCACACTACTTTATTGATTTCAAAGATGGATCCCATCAAGTACATATTTGAAAAGCCCGCTCTGTCTGGAAGAATAGCGAGATGGCAAATGATCTTGACAGAATATGATATCCAGTATACAACTCAGAAAGCAATTAAGGGAAGTGTACTGGCAGATCATTTGGCACACCAACCTATGGACGATTACCAATCATTAAACTTTGATTTTCCGGATGAAGACATCATGGTGGTAACTGACTGTGAAGTACCTGGACCGGACGAAGGACCTGAGGAAGGATCCCGATGGTCTATGCATTTTGATGGAGCCTCCAATGCTTTGGGTAACGGCGTCGGCGCTGTAATCATATCTCCCAAAGGAACTCATACTCCCCTCACCGCCCGATTATGTTTCAGCTGCACCAACAATATGGCAGAATATGAGGCATGCATCATGGGTTTACAAGCTGCAATCGACTTAAGGATCAAATTTCTAAGTGTTTTCGGAGATTCCGCTCTCGTGATCAATCAGATCAAAGGCGAGTGGGATACGAAACACCCGAATCTTATTCCTTACAAGGAGTATGTGTCGACCTTGCTCCCTCACTTTGAAGAGATAACTTTTGAGCATTTCCCCAGAGAGGAGAATCAGCTAGCGGACGCACTGGCTACGATGTCTTCAATGTTCAAAGTTAAATGGGACAATGAGGCCCCCCGAATCATTATCTGGAAGTTGGATGAACCGGCATACTGCTGCGAGCTCGAGGCTGAGAAGGTGACTGAAAAACCCTGGTATCATGAGGTGAAGAGGTACTTGGAAGCTCAGGAATACCCTGAAGGTGCATCCGTCAATGATAAGAAGTTCATGAGGAGATTTGCTGCAAAATTCTTCCTCAGCAACGGCATTCTCTACAAACGGAATCATGATTCGACTCTGCTACGTTGTGTGGATAAGGCAGAAGCAGAGAAAATCATGACGGAACTGCATGAAGGTACATTTGGAACCCATTCCAATGGACACACCATGGCTAAGAAAATCCTTCGGGCAGGATATTTCTGGTCCACAATGGAAGCCGATTGTTACCAGCACTCCCGAACTTGTCATAAATGCCAGATCTATGCTGACAAGGTGCATATCCCTCCGGTTCCTTTGAATGTCCTGACGGCACCTTGGCCTTTCGCGATGTGGGGCATCGATATGATCGGGGAGATCCGACCAACGGCATCCAATGGGCATCGCTTCATCTTTGTGGCGATTGATTACTTCACGAAGTGGGTTGAGGCAGCTTCCTACGCAACGGTAACCAAGAGCGTCGTAGCACGTTTCATCCGGCATAATCTGATATGTCGGTACGGAGTCCCGGAAAGAATCATTACGGACAACGGTACCAATCTTAATAACAAAATGATCACTGAACTCTGTGAACAATTCAAGATACAGCACCACAATTCTTCTCCCTACCGACCGAAGATGAATGGAGCTGTAGAGGCAGCCAATAAAAATATCAAGAAAATTGTACAAAAGATGACAGTGACCTATAAAGATTGGCACGAGATGTTACCGTTCGCTCTTCATGGGTACCGCACCTCAGCAAGGACATCGACCGGGGCAACTCCTTTCTCTTTGGTCTATGGCATGGAGGCAGTCTTGCCAATTGAAATCCAGATACCCTCTCTCCGGATAATGAAGGATGCAGACTTGAATGAAGATGATTGGATCCAGACTCGACTTGATCAATTAAATCTGATTGACGAAAAGAGGCTCACTGTTATCTGCCACGGTCAAACGTATCAGAAACGGATGATCAGGGCATTTAACAAGAAAGTCAGACCGCAAGAGTATCAAGTTGGGGACCTGGTAATCAAACGCATCATCCTTCCTCAAAGTGATCCCCGGGGCAAATGGACCCCTACTTACGAAGGGCCATTTGTGGTTAAGCGTGTGTTCTCGGGAGGAGCCATGATCCTAACCACCATGGATGGTGACGACCTTCCTCACCCCGCCAATGCAGACATAGTGAAAAAATACTACGCATAAATAAAAGACCCGCTAGGTTGACATACCTAGGCAAAGATAAGGGCTTCCCGGCGAACCAAAAGGGTTCGGGCAAAAATAAGGGATGAAATGAATAAAAATCTGTACACCCGGTAAGTCGAAAACCCGAAAGGGCGGCTTAGTCAAAAAAGGGTATCCCGGTGGACTGAAAACCCGAAAGGGCGGTCCAGGCAAAAGTTAGGGATAAAAGCGTAACACTATGTCTCATTGGGTCACTTCGCATCTGGAATTCGGCATCAACTATCTGGCTCCAGATTTCGGCATTGACCAATCAGCTTCATCTTCAAATTAGGCAGCAAAGCGATGAGACGTTCGAAGACATAAAGGCGATAGCAGAGTTGGAACCCAGTGGGATTGTTCACATAGCTGTTTTGTTTCCTTTTTCAAATTGTAAACTCTATACTATTTGGCGATGTCCTCTTACTAGGATGTCAGCCTCTTGTACAAAAAACGCCTATTCACAGGCAAAGTTTAAATCAATACAAATTCACTTGTTCATACAAATTACCATTGTTTTCCTCTTTTTGTTTTGTCTTGCGAAGAACGTCCAATGTTCATTTTTGATATATGCGTTTGACATTAAATTGCTGATTCATAAGTGTTTGCATATAAAACAGGAGATTAATTACAAGTGACATCAAAGACAGGGGCAATATGGAGTTGTCTATTGCAGTCTGGTTGTTTTGTCCGCCAAGGCACCAAGGTAGGTTCAACTGAAGAATGTGGCCAAATCACCTCAATTCCCCGCAGAGTAAAACAGGATGCGACAATACTTTCCCCAGGCAGAGTTGGTCCCCCGTCGATCCTAAAAAGGCACAACATTCCCCGGCAGGTCTTAAAAGCTCATCCCCAGTAGATTCTGCAAGCTTATCCCCGGCGAAGTACGGACGTCTCTCCCGAGTTTTATTTAGAGTTATTTCCTCACAAGGACTTATAACTGGGTTATCCTCAGCTAAAAGCCACGGAAGATCGCTCTCGGCAAAGTTCCTTCAATCCCCAGCGAAGTCTATCTTCGGTATTCCCAAGCAGAGTTTATCTTTGGAGTTCCCCAGCGGAGTTTATCATCATTATCCTCAGCGGAATCCATCGTTAAAGTCCTCAGCAGGCCTCTCATCAGAACTTCGGCCAAGTATCTCTTCCACGGAGCAGCTTCCCGGCCGTTCGTCAAGGATTTATTTTCCTAAGATGAAATTACACTCATAAACATTTCACATTTTCATACATCTTGCTTACCTACATGATGAAACGCATACAACATCTCATGCTGAATATCATGATATCATGCATATCATACATCATGACATTGCATACAACTTACGTTTTTTGCCTTTTCAGGAAAAAGACAGTCCCAAAAACAACTACCTTCAACTGTCACAATTCCAGATTCGATTCCTGTATCCAGCCAGGGCACATCTGAGAGTGATCAGTTTCCAAACTCGATTCCTGTATCTAGCCAGGGCACGTCTGAAGAGTTCGAAGATTCGATTCCTGTATCCAGCCAGGGCACATCTATCAACTACAACAGCTCCAGATTCGATTCCTGTATCCGGCCAGGGCATATCTGTTGACCACGTATCCAGACTCGACTCCTGTATCTAGCCAGGGCACGTCTGAAGAGTTCGAAGATTCGATTCCTGTATCCAGCCAGGGCACATCTATTAAACGATTATTTCCAGATTCGACTCCTGTATCCAGCCAGGGCGCATCTGTGAGCAACCGATTGTAGATTCGATACCTGTATCTAGCCAGGGCATATCTGCATAAGGAGACTGAAGATCAAACACCTGTAACAAGCCAGGAAAACATCCTCCTTCCTCAAATATACAAGTTTCTCGCAAAGGAATCTCTTATGCGACCGACACTTCCAAATGGCATCTATAAGCCCATTCCCCAACAAGGTTCTGTCACCCCTCCAAATGGCATCTATAAGCCCATTCCCGACACCACGTTGTTGAGACTCCAGCATGCGAGTGCAAATTTCCGGGCACTCTAGTGTCCAATCTCCTTTTACCCTCGAGTCACGAAAGGCAAACTTGCCAATCTAACTCTTCAGGTCCAAGAAGATTGAACAGGGGCAACTGTTGTACCCCAAAATTTGCCCTCCCATTTCCTCAACATTTTCTCATCACAAGACCTTTGAAGATCAAGATCCAGTCAGGGTTTCCTCTGCTCAAGACTTCTCCTTGCACTGTGGACTCAAATTAGGGTTTGTGTTTGCCTAAGGATGTTTTGACCTAAAATGCCTAAGATGACTTTCATGCTTCATGTTGGACTCCCAAGTTTACCTATACCAAGTTTCAAGTCTTGATTCCAAGTTTTGCCCAGTCAATTGGACAGTTGACCTAGAAATCAGCTGTATTGGGGAAAAAGTCAACTGTGGCCAATTGACAGTCAAACCTCATGAAATTTGATCCACATCAACATTATGAACTCATATAGACCATTTGATCAAGTTTGGATCACAATTCCCCAAGAAATTTGATCAGATCATCAAAAGGGCAAAATGGTCATTTTTAGGGTTTTGACTGCACAAAGGCAATTTTTGACTGTTTAACCTAGCCAATGGCAAACCAATCTCACATATGGCCTCAAGGACTCAATGGAATTATCTTGACATGTTCATCAAGCTCAAAAGATCCCAAGTACACAAGATTGACAGTTGAATTTCCCAGTCAATTGATCAATTTTGACTGTATACTGAAAAGTCAAACTTTGACTTTTTGGTCAAAATCAAGAGTCAAGATTCATTTTTCATCAAAACATGCCAAATCATGAAACTTGTTCACCAAGAAATCTCAAAATGCAAATTAGGGTTTGAAAATGGAATTTTTCATAACTTAGAATTTTTCTAAGTTATGAGAAACCCTAATTTTTTCCCAACTTTGCCCCATCTTTTCACCATGATCCATTTGGATTCAAACAAAAGTCAAAACATGAAAGTTGTAGCTTGTTGCATAATCTACAACTTTGATTCACAAAGTTTTCTCATTTGAAGCTTGTATCTCAAGTTATAATTTTTTGAATAAGGGCACTAAACCATCTTTTAACTTAGTGAAATTTGACCTATTTTGACAAGGTTTTCTACCCTACTTCAAGGCCACTTTTCATACCCTTCCACTTGGAATTTTGATTTGCATTTCAAAGATGGATTGTATTACACATTCCAAGCTTTCCAAAATGTCCAAGAACTCATCAAACAACCTCATAACTTGAGAGATTCGAATTTCACAAGTTGGCAAAAATTCACTTTTGTTCTTCATCAAAGCATGTTCATAAAATTGGCAAATTTGAACTCAGCATAGTTTGTGCTACTTTACAGGTCCTAAAACCAAATTACACTCCTTAATTTAATGCAAAACCAATGAATCAAGTTGTTATTCTAAGCCTTTGGTCATTACACAAGGAATTAAGCCTAAACTAGAAAAAGCATTATTTCCATTCTTGAAAAGAAGAACTTTATGTCAAGTTTGCAATCCAAGTGGTACAATCAAGATCTTCTTGGCACAAGTTTGTGAGCAAACTGCACTGATCAAGGCAAGGGATAGCAGCATAGTTAGAGGGCCTGTACTGACCTAGAAAGAAAAGTGGCATTTTGTAGCTTAAGTGTGAAGAAAAGTCCATAACTTAACACAACTCTCTCTTCAGCATACAGACACAACACAAAAGCTATCAAACATTTTCCATAGAACATACTCAAGCTTTGGCACGAGTCCTAAACCTCCCAAGCATCCTTCATCTCAGAAACATCACAAAACTGCTCAAACAGAGCAAGCCCTGCAATTTGAGTGCAAACTCCCAATCCCTTCGAGCATTTTGATCCAAACCTTTTCCTCTACCTTCCCTACAATATATACAAGCTAACCATGTCCTAAAATCAGACCTGTAACACCTCCAAGCCACTTCACCATTTTCAATTTTCTGTTTTGCAGTTGGAGTTCACTAGCTCGATTCAGGGAGTTTCAAGACAAAGTAGGAATTGGAAAAGCATCCTTACACTTCAAGGAAGCTGTACAAGTCATCATTTCACTCTGAAACATCCTCCATTGCCAAGCTCGATTCCAACTGAACAGGTATATTCATGGAGTTCTATCTCTCTTATTAGGCATTGTTAGCTTTAGGTTTTTGAAGAAAACATGTCACAATCATAGCCCTGAACATGCTCATATGATTAGATTTCATTTATGTTTCGTGTGCTTAGAGAATTTCATGTCTGAACATTGATGAAAAGTTAGGTCAGAAAAGAGGGGGAGAGAAATTCTCCCTCATCTTAGAGAGATAGGTCAAGTTATTTATATGGTTGAAACCGTCTCTTCATGCTGAACATTTCTTGTGTTATGAGTTTTTGCTGAAAAGCCAAGAATCAGGAGTTAGACATTGAAGCAAGAGGCGCGCGTTTTTTCAAATGTTTGAAGCCAGAGGTTGAAGACAATGGTCAATGGGCTGGGCCTGTGTTATTTTGCTTTTCACACCATCTTTTTTGGTTTACACCCCCCTGAGCCCATTTGCTCATTTTTTAACATTTTTGATTTTTTCTTTCTTGGCTGACTTTGTTTATTTTTTCTCATGCCATTTAAAAATTAAAAATATTTTTTCATCACTTTTTGCATTTATTGCTTATTTATTTGTTTATTTTCTTTGTTTGTACATAAATATATATATATATATATGATTATTAGAATAAAATATAAAAATAATGTAAATACAATTTTTATTTTTATTTACCTTCTGAAAATATTTCACACAAAAAAATACTCTTTTTATTTATTTTATTAAAATATTAAATAAATATTTATTTTTGTGTATAATACATATTTAGGGTTTAATATATATATATATGTTATTTAATATATTTAAGATAAAAATATAAAAATACTTGATTTTTTTTCATTTTATTAATATTTGATACAAAAATACTTTTTCATGATGTACTTCATTTTATTTTTTATTTCTACAAAAAAATAAATAAATAGTTGTATTAAATTAGGTAATAATACATTTCCTTTAAAATTAGGGTTTTTGCCCTAAAATTAAAATACTCAAAAAAATAATACATTTTTATTTTCTTTTTCCTTTTACATAAATAATATTTTCTCATACACATAAAAACTTTCTTTTTGCATTTCACATATTTATTTAATTTACATTTAATTATGCAATTTATTTACCTTGCAAATATTCAAAATGATGTAATAATTTAGATTTAAATTCTTGTCAATATCCCCATTTGAACCTTTGTACCCCCCTTCCCATATTTGGTTTTGTAATAGCTTAGTAATTTTAATTTCGCACTTTATCGCTTTCTAATGATAACATGTTAGAATTAGGGTTTGTATGCGAAAAAATGATAAAAAATAGTTTGACCTAACACAAGATAAACAAGCATGAAAATGAACACACAAATCACACTTGCACCCCCTAGGGTATTCCACTTGTTGCCTTCAAATAAATGGGCCATATTGTATGTTGAACTTCTTTGGGCAAAGCAAACAGTTTGAATGATCATAGTCCCTCGATAAAACTTTTCAAAACAAACAAAAACAAATGATCAAGTCCCTTAAAGAAATTGCCCAAAGACATTTAACGTCGTTACAATTATGGTCTAAACGATGACCCGCGCCTGTCCCTTTCACATCCTAACACAAGGTTGCCCACCAAATACAATGGTGGAGCAAACTTGTTAAAAGGGTTAAAGTATAGCAATAATCTTTTGAGAAATTTAGGAGTAGATAACCTCTTAGTTACTTGAATCAAACTTGCAAAACAAAACACTTGCCTAACTTCAGAAACCACACATCACTACACTTTCAAAATAACTTTCAAAAACAAAAATGAAAACCTTTTCAAAAGACATACATCTTTGTATACATCCCAACATGGATCATTACAAAGGTTGCCACCACATTGGCCTCTTTTCAAAATATTTTCAAACCCACACACTCAAGCACCATTTAAAACAATTGAAAACAAAAGGCAAGTGATCTAAGCAAGTAAATAAGAGCCCATGGATAACCATGGATAGAAAGGGTGCTAATACCTTCCCTTTCTATAATCTACTCCCCGAACCCAAGAAAACATCTCAAAAGGTTTTTGCTGTGCTTTTTAACCTTTCCTTAGGATAAAATAAAAAGTCGGTGGCGACTCTTGCTAACCGCACATTTGCGAATACAAACGCAAAACCTCAAGTCAGTTCTCCCACCGTATCACACATGTGTTAGTCAATTTTTAACATATAAATAATAAAAATGATCAGTAAGGAAATGACTAACTTCAAGAGTAATGATTATTTCATCTTATCTTCAGAAATAAACCAACAATGATGAATGGAAAATGCAAGGTTGAGATGACTTACCTTGCAACTGCACTTTAGGTTTTGAGTCTGAAACCCTTCAAGATGCTGTGTGGACTTTAATGAAACTCCAGGAAGCTACTAAACTTCCCTTTGTGTTGAAGGTTGCTGAACCAACTCCAAATAGTCAAGTATATGTAGTACTGTCTTTTGTTTAGAAGTTGAGAATAAGAGCACTACAGAAATTGTTCTTGAGCTTAAGCAGTATCTATGTGATATGAAGTGTTTTGAGAATTTATGGGAGGGTTTGCAAGGTTGTATAATAGTGGGTTGGGGATCTTTTCTGCTTTGATGATTCCAAACATAGTTGAAGATGAACAGAGCTTTTATGGATGAACTGGGTTTTATGAATGAGTTGGTTTTAACAAAAAATCTATTTTTTCTTTTCTCTCCTTTTTTTCTCCCTCAAAAACCCTTCTCTACTGTCTTATGAATCAGTCCCTTTTGTAGCCCTTTGACTGAGGTTTAGGAGGGAAACAAAATAAGTTGTTTTGAACTATTTTTGCCCACTGCTTTGATGCTTTTTCCACACAATTTTCTTTTGCCATTTTGGTGAAATTTTGTGGCTGTTATTATGCAATTTAGAGCAGACTGCATAGAGCAGTTTTGGACTGGTTTTTTGGACTGTATAGGGCAGCATATACAGGTTTATGGTGCAACATAGCACAAGGTATTATAGGACAGCAATTGAGCATGGTTTTGGAGTGTTGTGGCAATCTATAGAAGTAACATATCATTTTTGTTCAGCAATAACTTGGACAACATAGTTTGCAGCATGAAACAAGTTTGGTTTGTGGAGCAATTTATGCATATTGTATCAAGGACAAAGCATTGTGGCAAGGTTTTGAGTCAAAGGAAAAAGTCCAAGCAATACAAAGTTTAGGATTTGTAAACTTGCAAAAAGGTCACTTTGTAATAACTTAAATTATTTATAACATCTTGAACCATTCTGAATTGTAGTGACAAGATGTCATGAAGCAATGAACTTAACTTCGAAAAAATTCCAAGTCTTGCAAAAATTGGATTTTTGACTTTCTTGATTTTTGATGATCAAATTTTATATTTTGGATGTCTTGATGAAATATGATTTTTGGGACTCAACTTTGACCAAAAAGTCAAAGTTTGACTTTTTAGTGTACAGTTGACTTTTCCCACCAGTTGACCAAATTTTATCTATCAATCCACTGATCTCAGGAGATGAATTAAAATATGCAATTAAGTCAAAATGACATGCTTGGATCCTTGAGATCATGCTTCCAATCAATAAGCCAGGTATTAGGTCAAAATTTAAAGTTCGGTCGCTTTCAGTCAAAAACCCTAATTTTTCCCATTTTGCCCTTTTGGTAATTTGAATGACTTTCTTGGAAAATTATGATCCAAGACTTGAAACTTGACAAAAATAATCCTGAGGGTCCATAATGATCCATGAAAGTCATTTGAAACATTATGAATCCAACTGCCTTTATACAAACTCAAACCCTAATGTGAGGTATCAGTGTTGAGAAAATTGTTTGACCTAGTCGATACTTGCGCAAACTTGAGGCATTGAAGATATTTATAGGAAATATCTTAAGAAATGAGAGGGAAAATTTTGGGGTACAACCGCTGCCCCTGTTCAATCTTCTTAAACCTGAAGTGTTAGATTGGCGAATCTACCATTCGTGACTTAAAGGTGGAAGATGATTGAACACTAGAGTGCCCAGAAATTTACAGTCGATAATGTGGTGGTTGATTGTGTAGGGAATAGGCTTAAAGATGCCATTTGGAGAGTTGTCGGAGATAGGCTTACATATGCCATCCAAAAGTGATTGGTGACAAAAATTTGAAGAAGTATCAGAATAAATCTCTGGTTGATTTATACTGAAATAGTAGATGTAGTGGGATGAGTATTAGAATAATATCGATAAATGGATTATATCTGGACTATATTTGAAAGCTGAATCTGAATGAGTATCAGAGTGGCATCCGTATCTGGATCGTATCTGGACTGTATTTGAGAAATATGTTGAATGAGTGTCAAAATGACATCCGTATCTGGATCGTATCTGTACTGTATTTGAAAGGTATATTGAATGAGTGTCAGAATGACATCCGTATATGGATCGTATCTAGACTGTATTTTAAAGGTATATCGAATGAGTGTCAGAATGACATCCGTATCTGGATTGTATTTGGAAGGTATGTTGAATGAGTGTCAGAATGGCATCCGTATCTGGATCGTATCTGGACTGTATTTGGAAGGTATGTTGAATGAGTGTCAGAATGACATCCGTATTTGGATCATATCTGGATTGTATTTGGAAGGTATATTGAATGAGTGTCAGAATAACATCCGTATCTGGATCGTATCTAGACTGTATTTGGAAGGTATGTTGAATGAGTGTCAAAATAACATATGTATTTGGATCGTATTTGGACTGTATTTGGAAGGTATGTTGAATGAGTGTTAGAACGACATCCATATTTGGATCGTATCTGGACTGTATTTGAAAGGTATATTTAATGAGTGTCAGAATGACATCCGTATCTGGATCATATTTGGACTGTATCTGAAAGTTGAATCTTAATGAGTATCAGAATGGCATCCGTATCTGGAACGTATCTGAACTTGTTTCTGTCGGTCGTTGAGATAGTTGCCCTGTCTGGTTTCAGGAATTAATCTCTAACCTTTTTGAAAATTGTCGACGGTAGCCTTTTGTTGACTGATCTTTCCTGAAGAGGTAAAGAGTTAGTTGTATGCAATGCCATGGTGTATGAAGTGCATGGCGTAATGATGTTCTCAAAATAAATGAGATTATGTTGTATGCATTTATCATGTATGTAAATATGATGCATGAAATATTTTCAGAATCTAATTTTTTTCTTGGAAAATAAATCCTTGACAAGTGCTAGGGAGTTATTAAATCCCGGACTGCTTGTTGAAGAGTAGGTGTGTCTTCAAACTTTGCTTAGAACGTTTCCACCAGGTATTCCTGTTTTGTTTTTTTGAGGAGAACTCCGCTAGGGAATGTTGAAAACTCTATGGAGAGTGTTGATTCTTGCTTGGGGAAAAAGAGATTAAGAGTCTCAGTTATTTATTTCTCTACTGGGGAGTCAAAGTTAAACTGATATCTGGTCGGGTCCAGGCTTCACAGTAACTTGCTGGAGATTGTAAAGTTGTCTACTGGGGAAGAGGAGTTATGGTCCTTTGATTTGTAGTAGTCGGTGAGGCAAACTCAAGCTGGGGAATTTGTAGTTTGTTGGGGAATAAACCATGTTGTCGGTCTGTTGGAGAGGTGTCTTTTTCACTGGGGAAAATCCTTGAGGATTCTTGAGATTGGCTCAGCTGGTGAGAAGTTTTCAGAGATTGAAACTCTGGCTGGGAGTCATCCTATGAGAAGGATTTTGGGGAGATATGCCATTGCCCCTAGTAGCAAGTGTTTATGGCACTGCCAGGAAATGTTTGATTGTAAGTAACCCTCTGTCAGGATTTGTGTTCAATGCCCCAAGTGATGGAGATGGAGACCTGCCCCTGGTTATTCGGCATTTCTTGAGAGAATTCTTGGAATATTAACAGGATTGCCCCAGGTGTGTTGGATAATGACATGTCGTGCCGTGTCTTTTTGCTTAGGATATTTGTCATTGGAAGTGTCGTCCTACTTGAAGTGATTTTGTTCACCGAGAGATCTTTTGTTCATCAAATTTTCGTTGTGTGAATTTCTCTGTTGTCAAACAAATATCCATATGCAAACAGTGATTTTCAAAGTTCATGCTTGTCTAGAAATTTTGAAAATGCGTTTTAGCAAGTAAAGAAGTTTTGTAAGAAAATTCAAACTCAGGATTTAGATTAAAGCCTTACAGGAGTTAGGATACCTTTTATAACAGTATGCTTTCGAACTAACTCATGCTTCAATTAGGACTTTGAAAGGTTGTATCGTGGTCTGGTTCACGGTTTAAGAAACGAAGGATAAGGATCAAAGTGTATTTTTACCTGCCCGTTCTTCATGATGTCCTTTAGTCCTAAACTCAGTTAATTATGCGTTTGGACTCCAATCGAGTCTGGAATGACGTTTTGGTGATGGTTCAGACAAGTTAAGTTTGTTGGAAGGCAGTCATTTTTGTGTGCCATATTTTCCATGTTGTTGAGGATTTGTAGTGACCTCTTTTTGATTTGTTATCCCTGATTTTGCCTGACTGTTCTTGTTTTTGAGATTACGGTCAGCGGGATGCCCCGGTTTTTCTTAAGTCTCCGTCGTAGGTTTTGACTAGGGATTATCCTCCTTATAACTCCAGTGTTTAGGAATTGAAATAACGCTTGTACATCGTCAGCAAGGTCTGTCCAAAAGCATATTGTATGAGATTAAGGCATTGTTTTCGTCATCCTCCATCTAAAGGCTTGTAACTTTTAAAAAAAAGTTGAATATCATAAAGGGAGTAAAAATCATAGTTTAAATAGAGTGAAAATGAATGGATTAATTCAAGACAACATATGCAATGCATTAATGAAATAAAGTTTGACATTAATAGATAAGTGTTTGAATAATAAAAGAGATTACAATTGAAAATTCAAAAATGAACAAGACGCTCTCAATGATTTGGCATAGGAGTAGTGATCACGTTAGGAGCCTTTTGGAGGGTCGAACTCGATCTCCTTGGCATCAATCATGTCTTGGATCTTATTCTTCAGAGCCCAATAGTTGTTCGTGTCGTGTCCAGGACTATCAAAATGGTATGCACACCTTTCACTGGGATGATAAGTAGGAGCAAAAGTATTGGGATTCCCAAGAGGAGCTTTTAACGTAATCAACTCTGCCTTCAACATGTGTTGTAACGCTTGAGCCAACGACATGTTGATCTTAGTGAATTATCTTTTAGGCGTGACCTCCTTATGCTGATGCCCCTGTCTTTGTTGAGCAGGCATAGGATTAAAGATTAAGATTGCTCCTACGTGTTGGTCATGAAGACTTTTTTGACCATACATGACATTGGACTCTTTCTTCCCATTGTATGCCTTTTTCTGAACATCAGGGGGTGTAGCTCCTTGGATCTTTCCACTTTTGATGCCAGCTTCGACTCTTTCGCCAATCAGTATTAGCTCGGTGAACCCGACCGAGAAGCTTCCGATTAGGTGTTTGAAGAAAGGTCATGTCAAAGTTCCCATGAAGATGTCAATCAGCACCCTATCAGTTAAAGAGGGTTGCACCCTACCAGCCAGATCTCTCCACCTTTGGGCGTATCCTTTGAAGATCTCGTTGGAACCCATGGTCATGTTCTGCAATTACACACGAGTTGGTGTAAGATCAGCGTTGTACTGGTACTGTTTGTAGAAAGCAACAGCTAAATCCTCCCAGGTGTGGATGTGAGAACTCTCTAACTTATAGAACCAGTCAAGTTGAGTCCCTACCAGACTCTCTTGGAAGAAATGGATCCAAAGCTTTGGATCAGTTGCGTATGGTTGAATCTTGCGGACATAAGACTTTAAGTGCATCTTAGGGCAAGAGACTCCATCGTACAGGGAAAATGTGGGGATTTTGAACTTTGGTGGGATGACCACTCCAGAAACCAAACCCATGTCTCCTGAATCCAAGCCAGGTATCTGCTGAATTTCCATAGCAATGAGGCGATCCTCCAACTATTTGTACTTGTCATTAGCGGGAGGATATTGTTCCTCAGAGTAGTCGGCTTCGAATTCATCAATCTCCAGACTATTGTATTCTTCATGACTATCCCCCATGTTGGATGGAGTTGGAAGATCTAGAGCTCCCTTGAGTGGTCCTTTAAGTCTCCTTCCCAAGTTCAGAACGCCTACTGACTTCTTGGACTTTTTCTTCTTGTCTTTGAGAAGAAGAGTCTTCGGGTCCTCTTGCCCCTTATCCAAAGCCATGAACATTTTTTGGAATTGAGCATTTTGAGCTTAGATATCTTTCACCGTTTGTTCCATATCCATCTTACTGAAATAAACAGTAGGAAGATAAGGAGGCCTGTATGGGAGAAACCTGTCATGATATGATGCATGATATGTGGATGCATGTTGTGATCGGTGGATTTAGAACTGACTGTTTAACGCTGGTTTCGCGAAATGTCGCGGAAGCAAGAGTCGCCACTGTCTTTTATGTTCTCCAACATGGACAGGACAAAAGCACAGCAAAATTCCTTATGAGATCGTTTCTCGGTTCGGGAGGTAGATTTATAGAAAGGGAAGGTGTTAGCACCCTTTCTATCCATGGGCTCTTAGATACTTGCTCTTTATGTTTTCAAAAATGTTTGCTTTTCAAAATGTGAGTGGGTTCGAAAAAGTTTCATTGAAAGATTTCTGAATGACTCTTGTATCTATCCTCAAGAGTGTTTGAAAAATTTGTTTTGAAAGTTTTTGAAAGTGTCGGTGTGAAAAGGTTTTTGATTTGTTTTTTTGAAGAGAGCAAGTATCCATGAGTCATCTACCTACCCCAAGGAATTAGGTTGTGTAAATGTCCTTAAGGTAGTGCCATCCCACCATTGAGAGATAGGTAGCACCACCATTGGAGGTGTTCGTGCCAATTCGAGTGTAGGGACAGTGTGGTCATCGAAGCAACAGTAGGACACCTTAGAAGCTACCCTTATGTCCTTGATCCTTTTTTAATCTGAGGCAATCGTTTCGAGGCAACTATTTTGAGGCAACTGTTTCGAGGCAACTGGATCATGGACATAAGGACCGCTAAAACGTCTTATACTTGATGACCACGTTTCGAAGGCAACGAGTGAGGCGTACCCTAGAAGTGGTGTGTGTGTTTGTGTGTTGTTTTCAGTTTAACAGTTATCTTTGATCAGGGCATTGTGAGCTACGCGTTGTTTTTAGTTAACATACATTCTTTCATGCAATTTAGAATTTAAGAGTGCGGAAAATTAAAAGACGGAAACATAAAAGCTACGCTATTACAAGGCGCGGGTCTATACATCGCCAAAATACAAAGACCCATTTTTGATAAAAGATGCGGAAAGTAAAAGAGACCTAATTACTATTACATCCGGAAAGCAGTTACATAATAATCAATAAGAAAATAAAGCGCGAAAGAATTAAAATCAGGATGTTCGAGGGTGTTGGACCCTTTGCTTGAAATTAAATTAATACATAATAATTATTTGAGTAAAGAAAAGAAAGTATTTTTATGTTTTTTTGTATTTAATGAAAATAAGAAAAAGAATTAAAGAAAACCCTAGTTCTAAATTATTTTAAATTATTAAAGAAAATGTCAAAGTTGACCTAATTTAAGCTAATTAATTATTTACATATTTATGTACAAAATAATAATAATAATAAATAGGAATAAATAATGATAATAATAATTAATTATGAAAAAGATGAAAGTGTCAAAAAAACCTAATTCTATGCATTTTTTATTTATTAAGAAAAGTGTTAAAATTTAAAACCTAATTTAACTAAGTTAGTTATTGAAATTTATTTACAAAAATATGTTAGTGGTGAAATTAATAATAATTAAATATATTTGTATTTTTGATTTTTCTGTTTTTATTATGAAAATAAAATTATTTTAGGTGAATTAAATAAAAATAATTAAAGCAAATAAAAGAATTAAAAAGAAAAGAAAATTAAATTTAAAATACAAACAAAGGGGGGTGTCTGGCCCATGTGGAGGTGTTTGTGGAATTCTGGCCCATTAGAACAAAGGCCTTGCTGACTTTTCAGGGATCATGTGCACGTTGGTTGACCCAGGCGTATGATAGACCCCATTCTGTGGCCACTGGATTGATCTCATGTCCACTTGGCAGGCCTAAGTGTGAGTGTGTATGGTGAGCCATTGAGTGAGCGCTGCATAGGAATGTGTTAAAACAAAAATCATTAAGTATATGGGGGGACCTGGGAATCGAACCCAGGTCCCAGCACTCACCAAGCGTGTCATCCACCAACTGAGCTGCTAAACGCTTTTGTTAAATAATTACACAACAAATATTATATAGAAAAACAAATATTAATGGTATGAAATCAAAAAAAAACGCGCTAAAGCTCAAATGCTCCAGTTACAGGACGCCACGCATGCTTCTTCTTCGTTCTTCCTGCAGAATATAAAACAAGTAGCGGGGGTTTTAAACCCCCCAGAAACTGAAAGTCCTGAAAATAGCGATTAGAAGAGGAGGAAATATAAAAATGGCGCGATAGGCTTAATGGTTTCGTCTGGTTGCAACGATTTTGTCCATACAGGTTTGGTGGTCCAATTTTACAATATATGAAAACCCCCAATATTGAAGCTCTGAAACCCTAATATCCTTCAATGGTGGATTTTGATACAGGATGCTATAGTGCAATTAAACCGTATCATTAGCTTCAGAATGTTCCTGTGAATACAAAACAACCAACAATATGCATCAAATGCGCATGAATTATGATATGAATTTTTGGAAAATATGGCAAACCGTATGGCTTATGTTCTTCGATTCCTTGCGCGTTTGGACTGGTTCTTGATGCTAATAGACTCCTGGAAGGTCTAGCAATGTGTTAGAATCCTTTTTAGGCCTTGAATTGTACTGCAAGTATGAAATCAGTTTCAAGCTTTTTCTCTATTTTTTGCAAATTGGTTATGAGTTTTCAGCAGCTTTTTCGTGTGTTCTGCACTAGGGTTCACTTGTGCCTTTGTATGTGAAGCAAATTAGGTCAAAACCTTGGCCCAAAAGTCCATGAATTAATGTTTCATATCATATATTTTTCAATCTTTTTCCATGAAAACTTTGCCAATTATGGAAGATCTTGTCCCCTTGAGTGATGCACGAAATCCTTAGCATGTGTGGAGTATATTTGCTGCATAAAAAGATTTTACAAACATTATTTGATGTTTTTTCTACAATTAAAACCAATTAAATGAATTAATAATAATAATAATTCAATTAATTAATTAAAAATAAGAAAATAAATCATTTTGAGCTCAATGGGTCGTGCATAGGCTTTGGGTAATGATTCAAGGAAGAATTTGAGGCCCATTAGCAAATTTGAAGTGTTTTAGGCAAAGTTGACTTTTGAAAGTTCCCAAAGATTTCCCAACTTCTCCAATGCATATCTTGCTCAATTTTGAAGCTATGGTCATGTTCTTGGACATTTTGGAAAGGTCTTGAAGTCCTATAACCAATGCCTTTGGTCCCATGTCATTTTGATTTACCAATCTCAAGTTATGGTCTTTGACTTAAAGTGCCTTTTTGTTGACTTTTGAAAATGACCTATAATGTTGAAATTGATAACTTTTTGTGAGAGCATTTCTTGGACTTGGAGTGTGAAGATGAGTTATAGGAAATGTCATTCTCTTCAAAATGAGCACTGGATGGAATTTTTATGATAAACTATGAAGAAGTTATGCCTTGGTCAATTTGCAGTTGACTTTTCAACTGTCCAAAAATAGAAACTTTTGCATCTTGAGACTTTTTGAGCCATGCTTGTGGAATCATGATCAAGAATTGATCAAATGATGATTGTGGCTTCAAAATAGGATGTTGACCAAAAAATTTGACTTTTGACTGTCAAATGACCATTTTGCCCCTGCAGTTGACTGTGGAGCAATTAGGGTTTTTGACTGGGCAACTTGATGCTGTGAGTCTTGAAACTTGACATATGGATGCTTGACAATGTTTGTAGGCATATGGAACTTGATTGGACCCTTGGAAACCTCAATTTCTTTGCAAGAACCAAAACCCTAATTTTGACTGTGTTAGGAGGCAATTGGACTGTGCAATCCTTGAGAGATTTTGAACCATGATCTTGGCAAATCTTGAAGAATATGGGAGGGCAAATTTTGGGGTACAACACATGTTTTCAAGGATGTCGCGGGGTAAACACAAAAAATGTTAGAATTTGAACTTTGATCAACAGCTTTGATTGGAGAACTTTGTATCGGTGGATGTCCTTCCACGAGAATTAAGCTCACCATATCGAGTGGGTCATAACCTTTGACTCAAGTTTGTTGTACTTGATTTTTGATGGCGTTTTGGTAAGAGGAAAATGAATCCTCTTGTCCCTTGATAGACGTCTGGTTCAACGTGACCCTGCATCATAGGCCCTTGAGATCCTTGAAACGATTATTGAAAATGTTATGGTATGATGTTATGTACAAGTATGCAAAGTAAGCAAGTTTATATACAAATAATCATATACACACAAAGCAGACAAGTCCTTAGGTTTAGGCTTGCATGGAGTTTGTAGGTAAGTACCCTCTTGAAGTTTAGTTGGCTCAACCTGTCCTAGTAATAGTAACCGGGTTCTAAAGGATCTCAATATCATTGATTTGTCTTCTCGGGAATTTTTTTCATCGCAAGCCTCTTTCACGGCGACCGAAATATCCCAAAAATCAAACCTCAATGAGTGTAGTATCGAGTATCTACAAACTTCAGACTGCACCAAAGCCGGTCATCTCACTACGTCCTAATGGCCAAGTTGGTCAAGTAAAGGTTCTAAAAGTCAGTTAGTGCTTCATGACATCACTCAGCGGCCCCATATTCTCCTTGACTACTCAACGGCTACCGGTACCCACAAATATGTCACACTAACATAGTTATTGCTTAGACCATGTCGGTATATTCCACAATGTATTGCAACTTACCTATAAGGTATCCCGAATCCGGGTAGAGGATTTAAGCCCAAACAAAGAACCAAAATGTAAAGCATACAAGTCAAACAAAAGAAAGCAAGTAAAGGTGATCTAGACCTAAGGTAACCCCCACTTTTTACAATATCCCCAGCAGAGTCGTCAGTTCTGTGATATGGTGGGAGAACTGACTTGGTTGTTTTTGCGTTTGATCGCAATTGTTGCGGATAGCAAGAGTTGCCACTGACTTTTCTTTTATCCAATAAGGAAAGGCTAAAAAGAACAGGAAATACCTTTAGAGATTATTTCTTGAGTTCAGGGGGTATATTATGAAAAGGGAAGGTATTAGAACCCTTTTCATCCGTAGTTATCTACGGGCTCTTAGTTGCTTGCTAGATCACTTGCTTTTATTTGAAAGTGTGTTTGTGGTGTGGGTTTTGAAAGTATTTTGAAAAATAATGTCTTTGTAATGGTTCTCGTCTCTATAAGAACGCGTACAAAGTATTTTATCTTTTGAGAAATGTTTCAAAGTGAAGTGTTGGTGTATGAAATGTTTTTTTTGTGAGCAAGCGAGCAACTAGGAGCAAATCTACCTACTCAAATGGTCTTAGATGTTCTTTTCTCCTCCTTTAGATGTTGCTATCTTACCATTGTTTTGGTAAGAAGCCCCATCGTTGGATGTGAAGGGACGGGCGTGGTTCAATCGTACAGTCAAAGAAGGCAACTTGTGAGACGCTTTAGCAATTTTTGTGAGGGACTAGATCATTTTACCGAAGGAAATATCGAGGGACATCAAGGGACTACGATCTTTTTTATTGAAGGGTCTTTGCTAAAGCGTCCCATATTCGAGGGATATGACTGTTTTCCGAGGCAACAAAGTGGGATTACCCTAGAGGTGCATGTGTGAATGGTGTGTTTGATTGCATGCATTTATTCTTTGATTAGGGTGGTCTACTTGTTAGTTTTATCTTGCCATACACCATAATTACTAACATTTATAAAAGTAATAAAAATGCAAAAAATAAAGGTCTTAAGCTATTACATGCCTTTTGAGGGATGGGGATACAGTTTGCAAATGGGGGTAAAATAAGTGTCTAATTATTACAACCATATTGAATAAGTGGATAGTAATGGAGTATATATGTATATAATACAGAAATAGTGTAAAAAGAGAGAAAAATAACATTTTTAACTATTATGTGTCGACACATGTTGTTATGCATCAACACATAACTTTCCTTACCCCTACCAAACCAAATCAACTCAGTATGAGTCGGCGCATAATGTGATGCATCAACTCATTTCCTACTTGTGTTGACACATACACATTTTGTGTCGACTCATGCACTTTCCATCTTTCTGTTTTGGAACCTGGATAGCAGTATGAGTCGATGCATAAGGTTATGTGTCGACTCATACCCTGTTTTTTCACTTAGAATGAGTCAACCCATTTGGGTATGTATCGACCCATGTTACAATTTTTTGCCTCTATCACGATTCTTTTGCATGTGTCGGTCAATTTTCAACATATAAATGATAAAAATGATCAATAAGGAAATGATTAACTTCAAGAGTAATGATTATTTCATCTTATCTTCATAAATAAACTAACAATGATGTATGGAAAATACAAGGTTGAGATGACTTACCTTGTCACTGCACTTTAGGTTTTGAGTCTGAAACCCTTCAAGATGATGTGTGGACTTTAATGAAACTCCAGGAAGCTACTAAACTTTCCTTTGTGTTGAAGGTTGTTGAACCAACTCCAAACAGTCAAGTTTATGTAGTACTGTCTTTTGTTTAAAAGTTGAGAATAAGAGCACTACAGAAACTGATCTTGAGCTTGAGCAATATCTATGTGATATGTAGTGTTTTGAGAATTTATGGGAGGGTTTGCAAGGTTGTATAATAGTGGGTTAAGGATCGTTTCTATTTTGATGAGTCCAAACAGAGTTGAAGATGAACAGGGATTTTATGGATGAACTGGGTTTTATGAATGAGCTGGTTTTAACAAAAATTCTGTTTTTTCTTTTCTCTCCTTTTTTTCTCCCTCAAAAACCCTCCTCTACTGTCTTATGAATCAGTCCCTTTTGTAGCCCTTTGACTGAGGTTTAGAAGGGAAACAAAATAAGTTATTTTGAACTATTTTTGCCTACTACTTTGATGCTTTTTCCACATAATTTTCTTTTTCCATTTTGGTGCAATTTTGTGGTTGTTATGATGCAGGTTAGAGCAGACTGCATAGAGCAGTTTTGGACTGGTTTTTTTGGACTGTATAGGGCATCATATACACGTGTTGTGATAGGTTTGTGGTGCAGCATAGCACAAGGTTTTGTAGGACAGTAATTGAGCATGGTTTTGGAGTGTTGTGGCAATGTATAGAAGTAACATATCATTTTTGTTCAACAATAACTTGGACAACATAGTTTGCAGCATAAAACAAGTTTGGTTTGTCGGGTAATTTATGCACATTGTATCAAGGACAAAGCATTGTGACAAGATTTTGAGTCAAAGGAAAAAGTCCAAGCAATACAAACTTTAGGATTTGAAAACTTGCAAAAATGTCACTTTGTAATAACTTGAATTATTTATAACATCTTGAACCATTTTGAATTGTAGTGACAAGATGTCATGAAGCAATGAACTTAACTTCGAAAAATTTCCAAGTCTTGCAAAAATTGGATTTTTGACTTTCTTGATTTTTGATGATCAAATATCATATTTTGGATGTCTTGATGAAATGTGATTTTTGGGACTCAACTTTGGCCAAAAAGTCAAAGTTTGACTTTTTAGTGTACAGTTGACTTTTCCCACCAGTTGACCGAATTTTGTCTATCAATGCACTGATCTCAGGTGATGAATTAAAATATGCAATTAAGTCAAAATGACATGCTCGGATCCTTGAGATCATGGTTCCAATCAATAAGCTAGGCATTAGGTCAAAAATCAAAGTTTGGTCGCTTTCAGTCAAAAACCCTAATTTTGCCCATTTTGCCCTTTTGGTAATTTGAATAACTTTCTTGGAAAATTGTGATCCAAGACTTGAAACTTGACAAAAATAATCCTGAGAGTCTATAATGACCCATGAAAGTCATTTGAAACATTATGAATCCAACTGCCTTTGTACAAACTCAAACCCTGATGTGAGGTATCAGTGTTGAGAAAATTGTTTGACCTAGTTGATACTTGCGCAAACTTGAGGCATTGAAGATCTTTATAGGAAATATCTTGAGAAATGAGAGAGAAAATTTTGGGGTACAACAAAAGTCACAAGGTCTCAAGGTAGGTCAAGTGCTATACTCATAAGTCTAAGAAGTCCATGTAAAAGCAAGCTTCTCAAATGCACTTTTGTTTTGATGAAGACAAACCATGATTGGAAAAGAATGCAAATATTTTTGATCCAGCTAAAAGCATATGTGGATAAAGTCTTCAGTTCAAGAACTTAGCAAAATTTCAAGGTATAATGATAATACTTACTTTGAACTTAAGACATAGATGCTCAATGGTCAAAAGAAATATTTTATATTGTCCAAATCTTTACTCAAGTTTTTCTAAAGCTAAAAATCATTTTTTTACTTGAGTGCAATCGATTTGCATATTAGTGCAATCGATTGCATGCTTCAAATTTTCAAATATTTTGCTACTGTTTCAAAGTGTAATCGATTTTCATTTTTATGCAATCGATTGCACTCAATCAATTTTTGCTACTGACTTCACATGCAATCAATTTACACTCTTGTACAATCGATTTCACACTCAAAATATTTGAAACTCTAGCTGTTGAAACCCCGTGCAATCGATTTACACAAAGGGTGCAATCGATTGCATGCTGCATGATTTTGAAAAATAACAGCTTTGCACATGCCTGTTCATAACACCATTTCATGGAAACCTTTCACTCAATCTTGGCAATTGTTCATGATTCATCTCCAGAACTTTATGTTGTTTCAAAAAGGTGCTATGAACATATAAATACTCATTTTCAAAATCATTTCAACACCTCTTCCAATTATATTTTCTGAATTTTCAAAAAACAAACTCAAGCTGTTATACATTTTCATACATAAGTTTTCTGCACACTTTCACATATTGTTAAACAGAAAACTTTGAGCATTATATATCTTGAGTCATTGTATACTATTATCATTGGAAGAGAAGATCAATTCATTGATTAAATCACGCAAAGTGATCATTGCTACTCAAACTCACTCAAATCAAATATTGCTATATACTTGCTTATTTTTCAGGATTGTTGGAAATAAGTTTAAGTGGTTTTATAAATCTTGTTTTTCCAGAATTGTTGGATACAAGTGAAGTCACTTTGAGAGGATTTTTCTCATTGTTGACATAGTGAAATTCCAAGAGGATTGTTCTTGGTCCAAAAGGATTGTTCTTGGTTTTGGGTAGTTCTTGTTTAAGTTTGCCACAGTAAGGAAATCTCTTTCATGTTGAAAGGGGACTGGAGTACTCTCGGACTGTGAGGAGAACCAGGATATATCGCTTGTGTCTCTTTATTTTTCTGCACTTTACTCTTTCATAAACTCACCATAATCCAGAAAAATAATATCCATCATCACTAAAACCAGAATTTTTTAAAGTACCTAATTCACCCACCCCCCCCCCCCCTCTTAGGCGCACTTCGTGCTTACAATTGGTATCCGAGCAGGTAATAGGTAACATGTTCCTAAAAGATCCAGAATGGCTTCCGCAAATCAAAATCCCGTTTTCAGAGATGGTGGTAGTAACAACAAGCCTCCTCTATTTTGTGGTGAATATTTTGACTTCTGGAAAATACGCATGAAGGCACATCTAGAAGCACAAGGAGAAGAAATATGGGATGTCGTCGAGAATGGTCCTTTTATCCCTATAACGAGAGTCAATGGTGTTGGCTCATCAAAGCCTAAGGCTGCATGGGACGAAGATGATAAGAAGAAGGTTCTCTATGATAAAAAGGCAATAAATCTTCTTCAAGGTGCACTTAGCATGGATGAATTATTCTGTGTCTCGGCATGCAAAACAGCGAAATAAATATGGGATACCTTGGTACAAACTCATGAAGGAATTGTTGAAGTTAAAAGATCAAGACTAAATACCCTGAGTCAAGAATACGAATTATTCCGAATGAAGCCCGGAGAAACCATTCTTGACCTATAAAATAGATTCGTGCACTTGACAAATCATCTAAGCGCTCTTGGTAAGACTTTGACAAATCATGAACTAAATCTGAAAGTACTTAGGTCCTTGACTAGGGAATGGCAACCAAAGATAACGGAAATTTCAGGAAAGAAAAGTCTCTCCTCAATGACTTCCGCAACGTTGTTTGGGAAACTTCAAGAATATGAAATGGAACTCGGAAGACTTGAAAAACATGAAAATCAAGAGAAGAAATCCAAGAGTATTGCTTTAAAGATAGATTCCAAGGAAGTTGAAAAGGAAGATAATTCGGAAGAAGATGAAAATTTCATGCTTCTAGTTAAAAGGCTTGGTAAGTTCTTTGGTAGAAATGACAAATACTTTTCTCATTCAAAAGGAAAGAAACAATTCAATAAAAAGGAAGCTTCCACATCAACACAAGAAGTCACATGTTATGAATGTGGTAAGCAAGGTCATATCAAGCCGGATTGTTTGAAACTCTCCAAGAAAGGTGGCTACAAAAGCAAAAAGGGATTCAAGAACAAAAAGGCCTATGTTGCATGGGAGGATACTGAAATAAGTTCCTCATCCGATTCTGATAGTGATGAAAGTGAAAATCTAGCATTGATGGCCTCACACCATTCCGATGATGAAGACAATGAGGTTAGTAATGAATTTTTTCTTTTTGATAGTGATGCACAAGGTGCTATAGATAAAATATTAAATGAATGCAAAATTCTGTATAAAACTATTTCATCTCAAAAGAAACAAATCTCATCTTTAGAAGAAAAATGTGAATCGATGGAAAAAGATTTCAAAGAAGAAAAACAAAAATTAAGTAATGAACAAAAACAGAATTTTGTATGCAAACATTGTGAGTCACTCTCTTTCCAAATTGTCCAACTAAAAAGATTCATTGAAAGATATGAAAAAGGCCAAATTGGATTGGAAGGTGTTCTTAGCCAACAAAGATACTCCAATGATAAAAGTGGACTTGGATATTCAAAGTTTTCAAAACCAAATTCTAATAAAGATATCTTTGTTAAGGCTAGTGATAAATCATCAAAAGAGAAAGTGAACAGACCTAAAATAGTTCATCACTATCCTAAAAAGAAAACATTTCCTAAGAAGAAATCATATCCTTCTGGCGTGCTGTGCATATCATGGTCCATAGTGAATAAACCATTGGATCAAATATTAAATCAGATTTTCAAAAAAATAAGTGGCGCATTATTATTGGTTGAGAGATGACAAGTTGGTCATCTTCAACCTCCAGCCATGCAAATTGTAGGTCTCTCATACTGTAAAATCAGGAGCTCAGGCCTATGTCATTCGCTTTGTCTCATCAAGACGAAGATAACCATACCCTCATGAAAAATTTATTTAAGGTGTAGCTACGTCGATTTGCAAAAAACCAGAAGGAAAAATTTGAATAGGGATTTGAAAATTCATGGCCAAAATTCACTTCCAGTTGAAAACAATTGTTGCGACTAGTATCAGAATGATGAGAGCTTCATTATAGTAACAAATTTTGAGAGAATTGATGAAGGAATCTACCTGTTGAAGTTAAAATATAGATCTATGAAACTTGACTTAGCTAGCACGATTTAGGATGCTTTAGGGCTTAGTTCTTCTTCTATTAGCTTCAATGAAGTTCAATGATGAAGAATTAGCAAAGAAAATGGATTGAGGAAGGTTGTAAAACCAAATTCGAAGTTGTAGAAAAGTGGGTTAAGGAGAGAGTTTGGCAGGGTGATTCTGGTTGTTTAAGCTTGAGAAAATGAGAGGAGTGAGGTCCTCTATTTATAGGAAAGTGAATGGTGCAAAGAATTAAGAGGAAATTTTAAGTTTGGAGGGAAATTGGATCAAGCTCGAAAGTGAAAAAAGTGTGACCCCATGTGCATCAAAACTCAATCAATTCCTACGATTTGATCCTTAATTAAACTTTGGGAACTTTTTAAAACATGTTTAAATCAAAAACATGTTCTAAATTGGTGATTAGAAGCCAAATTATGAATTTCAAATTCTGACTTTGGAGAAAACTTCAGTTTCAAGGTACCATCTTTGAATCCATGGTGTTCATAGCTCAAGGAGTCTTAGGGCCTGATTCTTGAAGCATTTGAAAGATAAGGGCACAACCTTTACAATATGCAAAGACTGAGATCAATTGGATGCTTGATCTAAAAGTTGTGATGAGTCAAAGTTGAGAAAAAGATGCTGACTTTTTGTACTTAGAAAAATTCTAAGTTTTTCTTCAAAAATGCCTTATAATGTTTTGAGTTCAAACAAGGCATTCCTCAAAAATTGAGCTTTTATCATTTATGCTAGCTTGAAGTAGACTTCCAAAAGAGCATTGTGAAACTTGAATCACACAAAAATACCAAGTATTGAAAAGGTTATGGCCTTGTAAAATTGGTGAAAATTCATGAGGTGACCTATAATATTTTGAGTTCTTAGGGCATCTTCCACTCATTTTCAAGCTTTGCACATAAACTAAGAGTTGAAGTTCACATCCTTAAGATCATTGTGGAAAAATAATGAGCTCAAGGAGATAAAAATGGAACAAGTATGATCTTTTGAAATCACATAAGGAAATCTGATGGCCTATCTAGAAGACTTGTAATCTTTCTTCATCATTAGGTATCTTCTACACCAAATTTTCTTGAAAATCTTGAAGTGATTAGTTTATAACCCTTTAAAGAGAAGCATGTATTTGGAATTACTTAACAATATCAAAAGATGAGCAAGATATAGCCCTTAGAAGTTCAAAACCCTAGCTCTTCAAGCACCAAAATAACTTGAAAACCCTTTTCAATTTTGACAAACTTTCTTGCATAATAACCTTTGCCATGTGTATAGAGGTTGTTGTGGGTGATAATAAGAATCCATAGTAATAATAACCAACTCCAAATATCAAGAATTGAGAGAGTTATGCACTTGTGATTAAGGAATCAAGAACTTGTCCAATTAGGTCAAGTTTCTTCAATTAATTCTTGCATCTTTTGACTTCTTTTGAAAAATTGAGGCATGATGAATCATAATAGACCTTGTCATGATATTACTTTAAATAATTCTCAATAATGAAGCTTTAATCTCAATAAAACTTTGTTGAAGAAGGCATGGAAATAAACTCATGAACCTATGAATTCACCTGATGAAATATGTTATGCCCTTACCTATAGCATCATCATTTAGAGCACATTTATAGTATTTGTTAGTTAAAAGTTAATCAATGCAAAACAAATATGATCACAATATACAAATCAACGTGTTTGGTGATCCCTTATGAGAAAACCTAGAGATAAGGAGAAGAACCAAACTCAAGTGTAATCTTGATATGATTGAGTTGATATGAGATGATAGAGGAATATTAGGGGCAAAAAATGGGGTACAAATAAACCCTAGCTCTTCTTCGTTGCACCGTCATTGCTTCCATAATCACCATCATCCAGCACCTGCAAAGCAACAGAAAAGATCAGTGAAATGACCCACTCAGCAAAACAAAAACAACCACGATCGGAGGTAACAACTTAGCTCTTGTTTTTTATTTCTATTTTGTTTCGTGATTTGGGTTGTGAGATAAAGATTTGGGGGTAAGGGAATGATCGTCGCTGATTAGGGTTTGAGAGGAGAGGCGACGATTAGGGTTTCTACGTGGGTGTTATGGTTAGAAGAGAGAAGAAGAATATGACATAGGAAGAGAAATAACGAAAATGACAAAAAATTGAAAAACAGAAAATATAATTTTTCGCAATCCTGTGCATCGCGTGTTATCATGCTTCCTCCATCATGACCGTGTGATTCCTATCAAGCGTCCCTAATTTACACGTCCATTGTATTACCATACACCCATCCGAATGGAGTCCAAACGGACTCCTCAAACACTTTGGGCCAGGCCCGTGATACTCGCACCTCCCCTCTGTGTTGTTTTACTAACACGCGCAAACCTACACCCACATCAGTCTAATTGACCAAATTCAACATATGGACTTGGACCCTTACTTCCTACACACCCAGATTTGCTATCACGTTAGGATTCAAACTCCTCATACGTTTAGGCCTGAATTCAACATCTGAATTCAGGGTCCTATTACATGTACCCCCATGTTTTGCTAGCCCAACATAATTTACACCCCCCATGGATTTTAATTTATTTCCTTTAATTATTTTATTATAACTATTTTTATGTTTTAATATATTTATAAAATCATAATATTATTTTATTATTATTATTATAAATCAAATATTTATTTTCTAAACTCATCCAAATATTTATTTTATTGCATTAAAATTATTTTTTACCATGCATTAATAAGATGTTTCATAATTAATACATTAAAAAAAATATCTAACCAACACTAAATTTTTTTTCATAATAAATTAAATCTAAATCAATTTTCAAAAAGGATTACCAGAATATTTTTTCGACTGCGCACTCTGTCTAAACACTCCGCTATTTACACGCCCTGACTAAGTACAAGAGAAATTCAAGTATATTCTTAATCCATAAAAAACACCAACCAACACCGCGAACTACGAATTGAGACTTTGATTCCTCATAAGAGAATTCGTAGGCATACGAATAAAATCCTGAAGAGTTCCCCTAATAAAAATTAAAACCCTATTTCCTAAGCCGAAATTCTAAATCCTAGTATCCTTGTGAACAAGGTAGATGAGGGGTGCCTAACACCTTCCCTTCGTCTAAAAACGAGTCCAACAACTTAGAATCTCTGACCAAATTAGGGTTATCCTTTATATCCCCTTCCTTAGGATACAACTTAAGGGTGGTGACTCTATATTATAAAACCGGTTACAACAGAAGCCACGATTTGAACCTACTTTAGTATAGCAATGATGGAAACTGAATTGTGTACATCTCAATGGGATGTTTGGAAAGATGGCCATTATGACCATGACGTCACAACAGTAATGGTCACCATGAAGCAACTTTTGCGTCGAAATGAAAGGTTTTGTAAAAAAATGTCCATTTCTTCACGTGTTTCGAAATACACATTTTTGGGGGACAATTTGTTAGCTGAGAATTTCGACGACATATGACATTGAGGAAAATGAAGAAATCGAAAGAAGTTTAGCTTTGGAAGAGAATATAAGAATATTTCATAAGGGATTTCGACTAATAAAATTATGGACAACTTGATTATGTCAAGCGATGGAGAAAGTCTTATTGCGGAATATATAGGACTTAAGTTATGTGAAAACTCGAATTTGAATTGTTTCGACAAGTCATGTTGTTGTTTTGGAGCTTTGAATTGAAGAAGGATTCAAATTTAAATAGTTTAATCTTATCCGGAAGGACACATGAAAGTCTGGAGATTCGAGGAAGCATGCAAGACTTGAACGTGGCACTTTTGTAGAGAAACACTGTTAGAGTCGAATTAGTATAAATTAGGATCTTTGTATTATGATTCAGTGTGTTCACTTTTGTACAAATCACTCATACAAACTAGAAGTATCAGTGTTAAAGAAAAGATTCATTGAGAATGTACGTATTGAAATACCAATTTATATTCAAAGTCATTTACATTTAAATCAAGTCTTTTACTTTTCGTTTAAGTTTAAGTCGAATTCCTTTAAACTTCAGTTTTTATTTTAAAATCTTTTATCTTTATCTGAAAAGCTCTTGTCTTTACTTTTACCTTTGTTATATTTATCTTTTCGACGTAAAACAAATACTCATAAACATTAAATAGAAACAATTTTAGACACATGTCCTAGATCAATCTAGTCAATCCTGCGAGTAACCAAAAATTATTTTTGTTTAAGAGAACTAGCGGTTGTTTACCAAATTTCACGATAAATAATAGTCAAGATAAATAATAGTCAAGATATATTAGTTATTCAATATATCTAAAAAGTGAATTTTTTCTTATAAATAGAATTAGAAGTAATAATCATTATTACATTAAAAAATGAAAATAACAATCATTTTAAAATAAAATTTATTTATTAAAACGATAATTATTTTAAAACGAAGGAAATATTGAACTAAAAGCCGCCGAGTTATACCAAAACAAGACTCATTCTTAGTTTTTTTTCCTCTCTTCTTATCTACTGAAATGCATTAAATATAGAAAAATTCTTATCTTAAATATAAGTATTATTTTATAACGTGTAGATATATGGTGTAATTTTTAAAATTGCAATTTAATCAACAAACATTTTCTCGCCAAAACTCTTTTTCTTTGAATTAATAATTATTATTAATTGATTATTGATTATTAATAATTAAATTAAAACCAAAACTCTTTTTCTTTTAATTAATTATTATTAATTGATTATTAATAATTAAATTAAAATAATATTTATTCCACTAACTTACATTCCTATTTATCCTACTAATATTTTTCCCATAAATTGAATTTGAAAAAATAAATATCACTCCTAACTTACATTCCTATTTATCCTATTAATGTTTTTTCCCATAAATTTAAATTGAAAAAATAAATAAAACACGTATTGCAAATCTTCAAATACATAGTCAAATATCAACCACGTAAGTAGGACACCTAATAGCATTAAATTACAAAACTAAAAAACTCTTCTTATTGATTATTAATAATTAAATTAAAATAATATTCATTCCAATACCAACCACATAAGTAAAACACCTAATTGCATTAAATTACAAAATTAAAAAATTCCTTTTCTTTTTTATTTTTTGGAAAATGAAAAACTATAATTAACCAAAAAAGTTGAATATACGGCGATCGCTTGGTTGACCATTACTTTGTACAATTGATGATTTTTTCAACAAGGATCATGTAATGACACACAATTAGCTTTTACTAGTAAGCGGAACTCCCAATACTTGAAAGGAAGAGAGCCTTCCTTGAAACCAGTTAGACACATAATATCCTTTTTATTCTCACCATCTACAACACAAAGTATATTCTTCTCTTATTAGGATTGAGATGCAATCCTGTTGAATATGAAAATTTATGAAGAGTTTGAAGAATGAGGCCTACCGAGCTGTAATCACCTCTAGAAAAAAGGAGCACATCATCCGCAAAAATAAGATTCGTAAGCTGCATCCTTTCACACTTAGAATGGTGATTAAAATTTGAATTCAATTGCATTAGTGAAGACTATGTTGGAGATATTCCATTATAAGCACAAAGAGATATGGGGAAATAGGGTCACCTTGTCGTATCCCTTTTTGGGCTTGCATTAGCTTAGAATATGAACCATTAACATTAAATTTGTAGGAGACTGATGAAACAATTGTCATTATCCCTCTTATGAATATAGGGGGGATACCAACTTCCTGCATAATACTTTCCAAAGCTTTACAATCAACCATGTTGTACGCTTTCTGCATATCAAGCAGAATCATACATCTAGGAGTTCCACCCTTCCTAGTGTACCCTTTGATTAATTTGTAAGCTAAAAAAATATGATTGTGGATTTGTTGACCTGGGACAAAAGTCTCTTGTTTGGAACTAACAATACTACCAATAATTCTACCTAACCTTACTGTTAGAATTCTCGAAATCACTTTGTAAAAAGTGGTGCACATAAAGATAGGCCGAAAGTCCTTTATGGATTTAGCAGACTCATGCTTCGGGACAAGGGATACAAAGGTATAGTTGAAAGCTTTGTAAGGTTTTACTTTTTCAAATGATTCATGTACTGCAGTAGTCATGTCCTGTTTTATAATTTCCCTGCTATCTTTAAAGAACCACAAGCTGAAACCATCTATGAAAGGGGATGAGGAATCCTTTATGCCTTTGAGAGCAATAAGAATTTCCACTTTATTAACAGGCTCCTCAAGAGCCTCTCTCTGAGATCTGTTTAATTGAGTGCCCCTACGCATCGCCCCCACATCAATACACTGAATAAACGCTTCTTTTTTCCCCATTAGGCCACCAAATAATTAGAGAACTTCATCTTTAATCTCAGCAGGAGTAGATAGGACAGTTCCATCATCCTTGATCAAGTAATTCATGTTCATGGCAGTTTGTTTGGACTTGATAGAGGCATGAAAGTAGGAGTTGTTTCCGTCCCCTAATTTCAACCACTGAATTTTAGCTCTTTGCTTCATAATTTATTCATCAATATCATTCCATTTGATTAAATCTTCTGTACAACTTTTCACCTCCCGAATTTTTAGACTGTTCATTTTGTCCCCAATCAAATCTGTCTAAGCCTTTATAAGATTACTTATGGCTTTGGAAATATTTTGTTTAGCACAAATCAGAGGTTTATTCAATTTTCTCAGGACTGGTTGGAGTCTCCTTAGCTTCTTCCATAACACAAACATTGTGCTACCCTCCAAAGGCAAATCCCAGCAGCTCTTAACAACATCTTTATAACCCTCTGCCCACATAATACAATTAATGAATTGAAACCTATGAACATGTCTAGGTGGAACATGATTAGACAAGTAAAGAAGTGCATGATCAGACACAGATGGGGGAAGAATTTTAATGGTAGTGTTCAATTGGGCTTGGGACCAATCAACATTCCCCAGGACCCTGTCTATCCTAGAATAAATAGTCCCCACAATACGTTTATTAGACCACGTAAAATAATCCCCACGACTATCCATCTCAAATAACTCTTTCCTCCTCATCATTTCCTACAAATGCATATACTCTGCTTCAGTCACCATTTTCCCCCTATTCGACCTTGGGCCTTCACAACATTATTAAAATCACCCATTAGGCATCGAGGACCCTGTTGCTGAACTTTCTCAATATCCCTCCACGGCAGCTTCCCTTGTTCCAGTTTATTTAAAGCATAAATTGCAGTTAACCAAAACCTAAAGTTTCCATGAATGTCAAATACTCCACAGTGGGTCATTTGACTAGTAAAACTAATAACTTTAATGTCAATATTATTATGGTTCCATTGCAGCCATATCCTTCCATTGTCATGAAACTGATAATTGTCAATGAACTTACCACCAATATTCAACTCATTTCTTATGTGACTAGCTTGAGCATATTTAAATCTTGTTTCTATCAACATATTAATATCAGAGTGAAGCTCTTGGAGACGGGAGCTGATCTCCCTGAGCTTACCTGATTTATTAAGCCCCCGTACATTCCACAATACAATCATTGACCTGTGTTTTGTAGCACTAGGAGATCCTTCAATATCCCTAGTAGATCAAACCCATTTTCATACAAGACTGTATCAGAAGTACCTTCATTGAGATGTTTCTTTCCACTGGAGTTAACTTTTATCCATACCTCAGGTTCTTCCTCAGGCTTCCTTGTGCTTTCCTTTACTATGACCGTTGTAACAGTCTCAAGTTTGTTCTCCTCTGGTGGTTTAGGTTTTGGACACCATTGTTTCTCCTTCGATTTTGGTTTGTCACAATTATGCCCTGGCTTTTGGAATTTAACACAGAAGAGGGGCTTCTACTCGTATTTGACTGCCTGCCTCATCTTCATACCTTCATCATCTTTTAGAGTAATCTCCTTAGGAAGTTCCTTTGTGTTGTCTATTTCAACCAAAATCCTCGCATATGAAACACGAAGTTTGTTTGCTGAGCATTCATCGATGACCATTGGATTCCCTAAAGCATTTCCAATTTTATTTAGGCTTGAGGCTCCCCACAAGTATAAAGAAAGTTGGGGAAGCTAGACGCATATAGGCAAAAATCTCAATAGATCATTCTTCAGGTTGAAATCCGGACGCCATTCTCGAATAACCATAGACATGTTTCTAATGGTATAGGGCCCCTTCATCAACACATCATCCCTGTCTCTAAATGACTTAAATTTCAGGATAAAATATCCTTCTTCATTGTAAAACATATCCGGAAGCTGCACAAAATTCCAGGTCTTTACCATAAAGTTTTTAACCGCATTCATGCTCAGTTCCCCACCCAAGACATACATCACTAGTGAAGTCTCCCAAAACCTAATCTCTGAAATGATGTCTTCTGCAGTTATCTCCACCTCAATTTCGCCATCGACGATTGTTGGTGCTACGAATTCCAGAGCTAAACCTTTGGCTGGATTCCTGTTCTGGTTCAGGACATCAACCCACAACTTCCTCGAGTCCTTTGTTCCTTCTTCAGATTTCGTTGAAATTAGGGTTCCATGATCGCTGAATCTTCCTCCACAATAGGTTCCTCACTTTTACTTGAGCTAACTTGAAAGTTTGAAAACACTTCCTGAGCATTCTTTGAATAGATCAAATTGTAAAACTCTCTAGCGTTCATAGGACAAGGGCGGCCGAAAAAAGACGGTACCTCCGCCGAAAAAGACGGTACCTCCGCCGAAAAGTCGCGACATTCATTCCACTAACCTCATTCCATTCACTTACATTCCTATTTAATTAATAACAATAATTTTATTTCATTTATCCCATTAACTTAAACTCCATGTCATTTATGTAACCTTCCACTAACCCTTTAATTCCCACTTATTTATAAAACCTACATTTACAGTTATACAAAATGACCGCATGAATTACAATCCACTAACCATTGAAAACCCTTTAAATACATGAGGGAACAATAAACGTTTTATAAATATTTTATTGATATTATAAATATATTACTTTTATAATATGTTACCTTCCTTTAATTTTATTGATATTTGTCAACTGTAATTCTTGATTTTTTTTTTCTAATGGAATGGAATGATTATTGTTAGCAGTGACAGAGTCAAAAAAAAAAATATAAAATCTGGATAAAAATTTAAAGACAGTAAAATTACATTGTATATAAATAATCATCATCAAAATAAAAGAGACTCGTCATTTTGTCAATAAAAATATAATTTAAAATAAATATTCTTTTCGAGACTTTTATAATATAGTCTCTAAAATTTATACTATAATAAATTAAAATAAAATTATAAAGATTATAATAAATATTCTAAAATTATATATATAATTTGAGAATGAAGTGTGATGTATGTACAAAATAACTTTAATTTTTCTCTCGAGTCCGGGCAGTTGCCTATGCTGAAACCACCACTGATTGTGAATTTTTTTTTAGAATAATCATGTATTAAAAAAAAATTTCACAAAAAACCACGTTTCGGAAAAAATTACACAAATAACCATGTTTCAGATGACTCCCCATAGGAGGAGCCATCTCACTTGGCGCCTCCACCTAGGGTTTTGCCCTAGGCGCCATCTCACTTGGCGCCTCCTCTCTCTTTTAGCCAAGTGAGATGGCGCATGCACTTTAAAAGTGAGAGGAGGCGCCATCTCACTTGGCTCCTAGGGCAAAATGTTGTTTTTATAAATAATTCGTCCGTTTCTCCATCATTTCTCACACTTTCTCGCACTGTTTTCTTATTTTTTACTCAGTTATTTGCGTCATGACATCGCCCATGATTTTTACCAGAGATGGTTACGTTATCTTCTCCGCCACGAAACCTGTGATGAAAATGAAATTATGGCATATTCACTCCATGGAGCGTCGGAAGCGGGAGTTGATGCGATGGCTAGATGGAGACATTGTGGAGGGGGGGAAATTTGAAGGATCCAGCGAAGACGAACAACAACCTCACATGCGACTGGAAGACCTAATGTATGGTTGGAGGAAGTCAAAACAGACAGCGACGTAATGTTGATGATGCATGGGTCAGGTGAAATTGTTTTAACAATTGTAATTTCGTAGACGGAATATCGTGTTTTTTTCTTGTACGCGCAATATTTATTGTAGCAAATACTGTTAACGAAAAACCCTAATGTTTACAACATAATTAAGGAAAGATTTTATGTATTACAATTTTTATGTGGTCGAGGCAGACGCCCGATTCAGACAATTTTTGCGATTGTGTCTGACCTGACGGCATAAACCACACTTTCTTTCCAACTTGTCAAGGTCGTCCATTTCGGTTGTGATGCGCTTACTTTTGGGACAAACTTTTTTGTTCCTTCGCATTTGGTCATTGTGCCACACTATTTCGCCGTCGTATGCAGGCCAATAATCTGGTTTTGCTACCAAAGGAAAGTTGTTGTTGTAAACGTTGAGCAACGTTTCAGATTTGTAAATGTGTGACAGAAGTTGTAGCGCGTCTTGATGGGTATAAGCACGAGCGGCAATGACATGAGAGCAAGGCATACGAAAGGCTTGAAACTTGCCACAATTGCACCAACGAGAAGGTAGTACAACCCTATATTCTTATCTTGGCAGGCCTTCGTTGTGGTCGATTGTCTCTTTCACAATGAAGTTGTGGTTGTGTCGGTCAAACCGTATAACCATATGAGTGTTGGCTTTGTCACTTTCTACCTTAATGTACTTCATGCAGCTTTCACTCCATAGTTGTCCAGATTGCAACACCGCATTCCACATTTCACCTCTTTTGGCAAACAACGAAGTCATCCTAAAATACGTAGATTTTACCAAAGTAGTGATCGGGAGGTTTCGTATGCCTTTGAATACCCCATTCATCGATTCAATAAGATTCGTTATCATGTGCCCCCATCTTTCACCATTGTCGTATGACCTAGTCTATTTTTCCACCAGAATATTGTCGATCCACCTACCGGCTTCCGGATTTGACAAACGGATCTCGTTGTGGTAATATTTGAACGTGGGTTGTGTCAATGCATATCCCACATTCATAACCGCTTTCCTTAGTGTTTTGTCCTTGATCTCCCTCGTGAAATTTTGGACGATATGCCTAACGCAATAGACATGCGTAGAAGGAGGGTCATGCCAACCGTTTGCAGGATTATTATAGGCACTTTCAATTGAGGCATGTCTGTCCGAGATCAAATAGAGATCTGGTTGAGGAGCCACGTGTGTTCGCAGGTTTTTCAGAAAAAAGCTCCAAGCACCACCGGTCTCCCCCTCGACTAGGGCAAAGGCAATTGGGAAAATGTTGTTGTTGCTATCTTGTGCAACTGCCATCAGTAGCGTGCCTTTATATTTCCCATACAACCAAGTCCCATCAATTTGTATAATTAGTTTGCATGATGCAAACCCTGTGATGCAAGGTTGAAATGCCCAAAACACTCGACTGAATATTCCATTTCCGTTTAGTTGACTATGATCTTGGGCGTATGTTGGCATTGTTTCCAGAATGTAAACAGTGCCCGGAGAATAAGTCTTGAGTGCATTCAGGTAGCGAGGAAGTTCTTGGTATGACTCCTCCTAGTTTCCGTACACCTTTTCAATCGCCTTGGTATTTGCTAACCACACCTTACAGTAAGACGGAGTATAGTTAAAAACCATGGTGATGTGGGAGATGATGGTTTTCACCTTCAAAGATGGATCGTTGCTGACCAGTGGTAGGATTTCTTGACAAATGAGATCGTAATTAAGTTTTCGATGGTCCTGTGATTGGGTAGAACTGACACAAGTGTGGGTAGTCATGGAACCTATGACCCAGCAATCACCTCTTAATCTGTATGATGCAGTGAGCTTGAACATACAGTCATGGTGGATACACTTGATCTTGTACCTTTCTGGGTTGACACGGTCCACCTTAAAATCGACTGAGTTGAGCATGTGGAATTTTTTTATGGCTCTGATGCATTTCTCTCTGTTACGAAACTTGTCCTTCTCTTTTAAGTTTTCATCCGACTGCATATACGGATTGAAAAATAAATCAGAAGACGGTTCATCTCCGCCCATGTTGAAGTTTGTCATATGCGGAGGTGGTGTGTAGATCTCATTTGCAGGAATACTAGGTATGCCATCATCGTCGGAATCATCATTCACCATTTCATCAAAATCTAACTCGTCATCTTCTTCTTCTTCATCAACTGCATCTACCTCTGCTTGTTCGGTCTCCAAAGGATCAACCACTTGTGTCACCTGAGGCTCTCGCAACATAATGTACAACTCAATAGAGTCGTACCCAGAATACACATGGCTGGAAAACATATTCTGAAGATCCTCGTCATCTTGAACCTCAACCTTATAAAATATTATTTGGTTGTTTCCAAAAAAAACTGAATTCTGATAAAATATTTGTGTCACCGGGCCTCGTCCAAGTTTGGCCTCCAATCAGTTTTTGAAGTACGAGAAATTGGCTTTCCCGTTTAAAAGAAATCGGATGTTGTGTGTGTCTCTAAACAAGAACCCAGAGGTGGGACAAATGTATCTCTCACTGTTGAAATGTGAATTGATGACATATTGGGGTGTAGAGGCCATTGCATATGGTTGTGTGAAGGTTTGAAGGTTTGAAGGTTGGAAGGTTTGAAGTTTATGACTTATTCGAAGGTTTGTATGTTTGATTGTTTGAAGGTTTGAAGGTTTGAAGGTTGGAAGGTTTGAAGTTTATGACTTATTCGAAGGTTTGTATGTTTGATTGTTTTAAGGTTTGAAGGTTTGATTGTTTGAAGGTTTGAAGGTTGCAAGGTTTGACAGATTAAGTGAATCGGAGTTTTGATAAATGTAAGACTAAATAGGTCATACTAAATTTGAATTAACTAAGGTTGTAACCTCCAAGGCTGCCACCAAGCCTGCGCCTACTCTGCACCCACACTGTTACTTGTAAGTCTACTCTCATCACCTCCAATAGTGTTACATGCATTCAGGCATGGCATCCCCAAGGTTGTCACCTAGCCTGCGCCTACTCTGGAAACCATGACACCTCTTATTCGCCAATGGGGATGGCGACACCTTTAATTTTTGAACTCTTTCGCCAAGTCCAATGGCGCCTCCCTTAATGTCCAATCGTGTTACATGCATGCAGAGATGCCTTCTCCAAGGCTGCCACCTAGTTGCGTCTACTCTGCACCTACACTGTTACTTGTAAGTCTCCTCCCATCACCTCCAATAGTACCACAAACACCCAACCACAGTCCCCACCACAATACAATTACACTTAAATGCCCCACAACCAACCACAATCACCACCTCAGTACCAATACCCCCATATGTCTCACACTCAACCGCAATTCCAATCACAATACCAACACACCCGCATACCCCACACACAATTTCAGTCTTCTGTATATCCTAATATGGGCCCCTCAACATCCAGCCTTAGCCCTGATCTGGGAATGTCGGAAGATTATGAACCAACCGACCCAACTTACCATCAACCACAGTATCACCAAACCACCCAACATCCTCAATACCAAACACCCCAAGATCCATTTCCTTTCTATCCCCCGTACTCAGACGATCAATGCTACAGACCCACCATGGAACCCCACCCACCGCCAACACGACCAAACTTTGAGGGTATGGGTAACCGACTGTACCAAAGAGGATCTTCTAGATATGGAGATCTGACTGATTTCATGGATCAGGAACACATTGACTTCGCTGGGCCATCGATCCTGCCACAGCAGGAAACACGACGACACCCAGCACGGGAAAGGCGAGGACGGGGATGCGGAACCGGGGGTCATTACCGGGTTCCGGGGGACCACTGATTTATTTGTTTTTTTTTATCTGTTTTTTTTTTATGTAATACTTATGGGTGTAATCATTTTTTTTAATAAAAAGTCAATTTTGTTGATCCTGTATCGAATACGCGACGCACCGGATTGAAAAAAAAACGTGAAAATTACCCTAGAAATGCACTAAGGCGCCATCTCACTTGGCTTAGGGCAAACCCTAAGCACCTAGGCGCCAAGTGAGATGGCGCCTCCCCTTAAATAATAGGTGTAGGCGCCAAGTGAGATGGTTTCTCCTTTGGAGAGTCATCTGAAACATGACTATTTATGTAATTTTTTTCGAAACATGATTATTTGTGAAATTTTTTTTTAATACCTGATTATTCAAAAAAAAAATTCACTGATTGTTAATAGTTGATAAATCTCAATTTAATCACAAACACATGAATATGACTTCTGACATGCACATAATCTTTTAATTTTTCTTTGTTGAGTAGTTTCTTGATATTTTTGTGTAGGTATAAATTTTTCTATTAAATTTCCAATACCTTCAAAGCAATGGTATCGTTGTTGTTAATGGTTAACAAATCTCAATTCTACCACAAACACATGAATATAGACTTTTCAATCAATTGACATGCACTTAACCTTCTAATTTTTCTTTGGTGAAGAGTTTTATATACAACTTTTGAAGTATTATGAAATATATATTTTAGTAAATTATTTGTTGAAGAAGTTAGATTGTGAAAGATTGAGGGTTAGAAAATAAATGTTATAATATTATAATTGAAGAGGATAGATTGTGAAAGATTGGGGGTTAGAAAATAAATGTTATAATATTATAATTTAAATTTATTTTTATTATTTAATGTTATAATATGTTACGTTCTTTTTATTTTATTGACGTTTGTTAATTCTAATTTTTAATTTTTTTTATAGGTACAAATTTTGAAATATTACAAAACATATTTTTTGATAAACAAAATTATTGAATAAGTTGGATTGTAAAAGATGAATTTTAGAAGGTGAATGTTAGATGATGTCTTTAGTCAATTTTTAGCTATGTTTCATTTTTTTTTCAACTTTGAGACAAGATGCTAAATATTGTCTTAAATTTTGATATAACTTCTAACACCTAAGAGTAAAATATATTTTAAATTATTTCTTTCAACTCTATCACTTTTATCACCTACCTAATATCAATAAGAATTTTTTTTTTAAACTTTTATTATTGCTTTTATCATCTCTTATGTTTCACTTCTTTTTCTTTTCCATTGTTAAACTAATATAAATTTTAGATTAAATAATCAAATTAGAAACACGATTATTATAAAAACACATTTATACATCATTAATTCATTTTACTCATTCTCTCACTATTAAATATTAGAGATAAATATGATTTAGTTTAGATCGGTTTTAAGGTAAAAATTCATCTGATTTAAAGATAATTTTATTTACGGTTTAGTTCGATTTTGAATAATATATTAAAAAATTTAATCTCATTCGATCTAATTTTATGTGGTTTAATATGGATCGGTTTTTAAATATCAAAATTACATATTATATTTTTATTAATATTTTAAAATTATTAATTTAATATAATATATTAAAAATTAATATTATAAAGTGAAAATCATCGATTATAATTGAAATGATAAAAATAAATAGATTATATCAAACTAATAAATATTATTTAAAAAATTATTATTATCTAATAATACATTCACGTAATATATCATACTAATAAAAAATAAATAAATAGAAAAATATATATATATAATTCGGTTTAGTTCGAATTAATTTTAAAAAATTAATTCAAAATTCGATTCAAACGGATTGATTTTTACAAAATAACATCCAACAAAATAGTCACAATTTCAATCTCATTTTATTTTACTCTTTTTTTCTATCACACCACTTATTCATATTAATAAAAATGTTTTGTGTCTCTAAAATAATATTCACTTCGCTTTTTCTTCAAATTATTTTTCTTCAACTAACTATATTATTTATTATTAAACAAAAAATTTATGGATTTAAAGTATTTTTAATTATATTATTCAATTTTATTAATTGATTCTATTTTTCAGTTTCCAATCCTTCTATGACGTGTTTCTATTTCTTTCTTATACTATTATACTTTTTTTTTATTATTATTTTTTCATTTTTTATCATGATTGTCTATTTATTTATCTTTAATTTGGAATTATATTATTTACCTATACAAGATAAAATTGGTTTGCTAAAATTTAAAAATATATATTATTATTTTTTATAATACAACTATTAAATTATTAATAATTTTATAAGAAATAAATTAATTTAAAATACTTAAATTATTTTTAAATTATATGTTTATCAATAAGAATTCAATAAGATTTGTCCGTGCATTTGTATGGATTGACTATTAGTTGAAATAGAAGCGACAAGTTGATACCAAAACAAAGCGGATTCTTTGTTTTTTTCTTTTAAAATGCCGAATTTTTCTATATCAACGAAGCAGGCCGCAGTGTCCTTTGGTTTATCCAAAGATTCCAAACCCGTTTTCCAGCTTCACTATAAAAAAAGACAATAATTTGTTGGCAAAGTGAGCCACAAAAATGGACAAATTGTGATAACAACGTCATTTTGGCCAATCTAAATCTGTCGTTTTCCAATTCCCACTATATAAAAAAATGAATTGAATTGACATGCAAAGGTATTAGCTTATTGTATAGTCATTATTTGATATTTTTAATTTCTAATAGCTGTTTGTCACCTGTATAGTTTATATTGACTCTAGTTATCTTGTATGAATATTTATAGACCTCTCATTTTAAAATCTAATAAATAATATTTCAGTTTTACTTTACTGTTGCATTTCTTTTTGGTTTGTGTAACTTTTTTCTGTTACATCTTCATCAGCTACCTTGACATCTTCAATGAAAGGTGAGCTTCTATTCTGCAAATTCAATATAGTATCAGAGCTTATCCACCTTTCGTAGTCATTGTTATCTTTGTTTTTCTCTATCTGTTCAAACAAAGGTTCGCTTTTCTTGCAATTTTGTTTTCGTTTTTCCTCTTTTTGAACCCTAGTTCCTTGCTTTTCATAACAATGGCGTACCAACAATTCGCTGATTTTTCCACAAATTCAACAAACCAGTTCTACCTTCATCCAAACGAAAATCCTGCATTGGTACTCGTTTCCCCTCTTCTTGATTACAAGAACTACCATAGTTGGGCTAGGTCTATGCACATAGCATTGATATCCAAGAACAAAGACACGTTTATCAATGGATCTCTCGGCAAACCTCTGATTTTGAATCCACTCTATGCATCATGGATTCGATGCAACACGATGGTACTCACATGGATTCATCACTCTATCTCTGAGTCGATTGCCAAATCAGTCATATGGATTGAAAGCGCTGCAGGTGTTTGGAAGAATTTACAACTCAAGTTCTCACATGGTGATATCTTCCGCATCTCTGACTTACAAGAAGATATATACAGGCTGCGCCAAGGTAACCTTGATGTTTCCAACTATTTTACTCAATTGAAAGTGTTGTGGGATGAATTAGAAAATTATAGGCATATTCTTGCATGTTCTTGCACCATTCTTGGTTCTTGGGGAGCTGTTGCATCTTCCAAATAATATAGAGCACAAGATCAAGTGATACATTTTCTCAAAGGTCTGAATGAAAAGTTCACACACTCTAAGTCACAAATAATGATGATGAATCTTATGCCTGATTTGGACAAAGCCTTTTCCCTCATTGTAGCAATTGGTTTTTTAATCAGAATCGCCATTATTAGTTTTTATCCTAGGGAAGGGAATCTAACAGAAAACCCTAATTCGCAGACAGAGATTCTAGGTTTCAGACTTCTTTATACGAAAGGAAGGTGTTAGGCACATTTCATCTACCTTGTTCACAAGGATACTAGGTTTTAGGTTTGAGTTGGGGAAATAAGATTTAAATTTTATTAGGGGAAGGGTTTAAATTTTTTATAGGGGAACTCTCTACGATTTTTGATCGTATACCTACTGTTGTATCCCAAAAATTTCCCTCTCATTTATCAAGTAATTTCTCACAAGATCTCCTTTGGTTCAAGACCGCACTAGGGTTGATCAGTTCAAGACACCTCCTTAAGCACTAATGACTGAAAATTAGGGTTTGAGATTGCACAAGGACAAATGAACTTTTAATGTCTCATATGAATTTCATGGATCATTTTGGACTCTCAAGATTTCTCATGTTAAGTTTCAAGTCTTGGATCACATTTTTGCTCAGTCAATTGATCAGTTGACCTAAAAATCAATTGTAATGGAGAAAAAGTCAACTGTGGTCAATTTACAGTCAAACTTCGTAATTTTTTATCCATGTCAATATTATGAACTCATATATGTCATTTGATCAAGTTCGGACCATAATTCCTCAAGAAATTTGATCTGATCATCAAAAAGGCAAAATGGTCAAAATTAGGGTTTTTACTGAGAAAATGCAATTTCTGATTTTTGACCTAGCAAATGGTTGATTGGTTGGAAAAATGATCTCAAGGATTCAATTGCATCATTTTGACCTAATGGTATGACTCAAAACATTGCTCAAGGTCAATTAATTGATATTTGATTTTCAGTCAACTGATCAAAAGTCAACTTCACACTGAAAAGTCAAACTTTGACTTTTTGGTCAAAATCAAGTGTCAAAGATCACAATTCATCAAAACATATCAAAATATGAAAATCATTCATCAAGAAATCAAAAAGTCAAGATTTCATTTTGAAAAGTCAAAGTTTCCAAACTTAGAAATTTTTCTAAGTGTTAAAAACTTCATATTTTTTTCACAACTTTGAGCCAATTTTTCATCATGATGCAAGATGATTCAAAAGAAACTTTCAACATGAAAGTTGTATATCTCAATAAGATCTAAAATATTTTTGAACACAACTCCTCCTAGAAATGCTTGGATTTCAAGTTATTAATCCATGAAATCATATTCATGAAACTAAAACACTTAGTGAAATTTTGAGCATTTTGGTCAGGATTTTGACCTAACTTCTGGGCCAAGTTTCACATATTTCCAATTGGATTTTGAAAAAGTGATTCAAAAAGGGGTTGTAGAGAATATTACAAGCTTTCTAAAATGTCTAATAACTCCTTGAGATCATTTTTGAGCAATGAGAATCGAAGGCAAGAAGTTAGGGTTTCAAGTTGTTTTACAAGGCAGAATTTGTGATGCACAATGGACCAAATCACATAGTCATGCTGCATAATCTCACTTTGCAGGCTTCTAAATTGCAATTCACTCCTTAATTAAATGTTTACACAACATATTGAGCCATTGTCCAAGCATTTGAACCATTACCCAAGTTGCATTTCCATTTTTGGAAGAAAGGCACCATTGTTATTCTTGAAAAGTGGCTTTAATCAAAGTCCACTCTCCTTGAGCATTGAACTTGTTCTTTCTGCAAACACAAACCCTATAAACCAAAAGCAAGCATGTCTAAAGTACTAACCACTCTATGCAGCCTGTACCATGCCTTGGAACAAGATGTTTCAACTTTACTTCAAAAACAAGTAAAGATGCTACAACTTGATTTTTCAAATTCTGGCTTGTTGTAACATTCAATACCTCTTGCCTATAAATATACAAGTCATTTGTAAGCTAACACACACATGCTCAAGCCCTGAAAATACCTTAAAGCACAGTACACCAAAAACATCTCAAAACAAGCCATTTTTGTGTTTTTAACCTAATCTCTAAATTTGCTCGTGCGTTTCTTGGCCTTTTACTTTCAAAAGCTTCTAAATAACATATACAAACAATTCCAAAACCTATAACACAACTGTAACGACTCCATCATCATCCACCATTTTCAAAAACAGCACCTTGCACCTTGACTTCTCCAGAACTCCTCAGCCACTTTCAGCTCAAGCCAAACATCACATTAGCTTCCCGGGAACTTGAGGAAGCTAACCTAATCACTAGAACTCATTCAAAGCTGATCAAACTCAAAACACGATACCCTCCTGCAAGGTGAGTTTTCTGACTTTTGAACTATTCATATAGGCATTGTTAGGCTTCCATTTTCAAAGATAAAATGTAGATACCATTGCCATGAAGTTGTACATATCCATAGTTTGCATTTATATGGCTTGAGCTTAGAGAATTTTGGAGTTGAAGTTTCTAAAAATTTTAGGTTTCAGATTAGGGCCAATAAAATTCATGTTTGTATTTGATCTATAGTTTTAATGTTTTACATTTCTGAAATCGTGAGGAAATTTGCCACAAGATTCATGTTTACTGTAACGCCCGTAATTTAATTAATTATTTAATTAAATTATTTTTGGAATATTTATGAAGATGCGTTATAATTAATTGGATTTATTTTATTAAGTGGAAAAATAATATTAGAGATATAATATTATGTGGTGAAATAATATTAAAAGAGTAATATTATTTAATGTGGACTTATTTTGAGAGAATAGAAGTAATAAGGGGGTGTGTTGATTTTAAGACCAATAAGGAATAATAGAATAATATGTTTATTTTGTTATTTGTTGTTGGAATAGAAAGAGGAAGCAGTAGAAAGAAATAAGGATTTGGAAGAGAACGTGCAAGCTGCTAGAGAAAGTGGAAAACGGCAAGAACGTAAATCCAACAGGAATTTGTAGAGCGACCTTCAATCCAAGGTAAGCGTGGGGTTCTAACTCTATAATTGGGTTTATGATGATTGATATGTGGGGTTAGAGGTGATTGTTGTCTTGTTTGTGAATTGAGAATGTATGATTGATGTATGATGAGGATTGATGAATCTTGATGAATATTGATGTCTTGATGCTGTTAAAATGCTGTAAGATTATAGGTGATTTATGGGTGATAAATTATCACGATTAGATTAGGTTTAAGGCTTTATGTATGAATCTGCAATGATAATAGGGAAGAAGAAACGTAGAAATATCGCAATACAGAAAACGCATAATTTAGCAATTGATAATAGGCGCTGCTGTATTAGAACTAATGAATTAATTTGGAGAATAGGAATTGGTTGATATCGTCCAAAGCTAGAATGACATCAGGCAAGGAATTAGAATAATAGGATGAACAGAAAATAGCAGTTCTGATGCTAGACGTAAGTGTTATAAGCTGCGTTGAATTACTAGGAAATAGAAGTTCTGACGTTAGTAGTTGTATGGGTCAGAAGATGTGGTCAGTCAGAGGACGGTGATGATCAGAAGTTGTATCTAGTCAGAGGTTGCACTAGTCAGAAGATGGAATTAGTCAGAAGATGGCAGTAGTCAGAAGATGTGATGATCAGAAGTTGTATCTGGTCAGAAGATGGGGTTAGTCAGAAGATGTGATGATCAGAAGTTGTACTTGGTCAGAAGATCAGGTTAGCCAGGAGCTGTGATAATCAGAAGTTGCATCTGATTAGAGGCTGCATTAGTCAGAAGTTATAGCAGTCAGAAGATTGTGTCGCCAGAGGTTGCGTCATTAGAAGTTGTGTATTTAGAAACTTTGTTGGTTAGAGGTTGTGTGGTCAGAAGCTGTGTTGGCCTTTGCGTTCTTTGTGCAGAACGATGAATGTTAGATTCTAGAAGTTGTTGTTTGAGCTATAAAAGTAGGAAAGTGACGGTCTTGACTTTAGAGTTACAGAACGACATTGTTTATTTTACTGAGGAATTAAAATACAGCTGAGTTATTACTGAGAATTTATTTATAAATAAATGATGTTTGATGAATTATTTTGATTATTTTGAGATGTTTTGAGATGTATTTTGAGATGTTTTGAGATGTTAAATTGAGATGTTTTGAGATGTTAAATTGAGATGTTTTGAGATGATTTGAGATGTCGTTAACTTGGGTGTTATCATTACGTTCATGGTTGTGTCGCATACATTGCATTTTTGAGATGGAGCTTATGCTCGTTGAGATGGCCTGGATTGGCAAATTTTGAGATGAAGGCTATGCCTTGTTAATGCCTCTATTAATTGGAAAATTTTTGAGATGGGAGTTCTGCTCCAATGGTACCACATACATTTGCATAGTATTGAGTCGCATTATATGATTTCATAAAGAAGTGTGTTTTGATGTTGATGAATGTATATTATTGTTGATATTGTCGTTGATTATGAGATGAGAAGTGGCGATGTTGTTGATCTAATTTAATATATTAATTATCATGCGCTTTATTATATTGTTAGATATCTCACCCCTTCTGTTTGAATGTTGCCCCTATGTTGGTAACATGCAGGTAATCAAGAGTGAAGGATGTATTCCTTCAATGGTTCGAGTCGGTGTCATTGCTCTGATATGTAACACTCGGGGGGGTGAACGCTTGCTGTTTTTGATCGTTGATTTTCAGTTGTTGAACTTTAAATTGATTATTATTAAATATGTGATGTTTCGAAGTTGATGTTTTGTTAGAGAATGTTATTCAGAATTCCACTGCGTAGATGTTGATCTATTTGGTTAAAGATGTTATGTTGACGGTTCATCCGATGTTTGAAAAAGTGTTATATATCCACGATGAATGCAACGAACTTGTTAGAAGAATTTGTTACGTCCCGATTCATTTGTATGATTGAAATTTTATAACTTTGATTTATTTTGCATAATTGCTTGGGGTAGAATTGGGGTGTTACAAAGTTGGTATCAGAGCAAAAGGTTGGTCCGACCTTGTCGTCGAGTCGTAGTTGTCTAACAGTCGAGTATTGTTATTTGAGTTCTAATTGTTGTTTATGTTGTAGTGATAAGTTGAGATGGCTGGAAGAAATGATGATGCTCTTGCTACTGCTTTAGAAGCAATGGCTCATGCGATGGAAAATTAGCCGAATATTGACGAGAATGCTGGATCTCGTAGCTTGGCGACTTTCCAGAGAGAGAATCCACCTACGTTCAAGGGAAAGTATGACCCTGACGGAGCTTTGGAATGGTTGAAAGAGATTGAGAGAATCTTTCGCGTGATGGACTGCACTCCAGCGTAAAAGGTTTGTTATGGGACTCATATGCTAGCAGTCAAGGCTGATGACTGGTGGCTAGAGACTTGTCGAAAGTTGGAAGCTGCAGGTGAGAATGTCACTTGGGCTGTGTTCCGTAGGGAGTTTTTGAGAAAGTATTTCCCAGAAGATGTCCGTGGAAAGAAGGAAATTGAGTTCCTTGAGTTGAAGCAAGGGAATTTGTTTGTTGTTGAGTATGCTGCCAAGTTTGCTGAGTTGGCTAAGTTTTATCCGCATTACGCTGAGGAAAGTGCTGAATTTTCAAAGTGTATTAAGTTTGAGAACGGGTTACGCCCGGAAATTAAGAAAGCAGTTGGATATCAGAAAATTTGTGTCTTTGCTGATCTGGTTGATAGTTGCAGGATCTATGAGGAAGATAATAATGCTCATTACAAGATTATTAGTGAGAAGAGGGGTAAACACTCGCAGAATCGTGGTAAACCCTATGATGCCCCGGCTGGTAAGGGTAAACAGAGAGTTATTCATGGACAGAGGACTAGTGGGGGAGATGCTCCTGCTGGTGTGATTTGCTTTAAGTGTGGGAAACCTGGACACAAGAGTAATATGTGCACTACTGAAGTGAAGAGGTGTTTCTGTTGTGGTAAGAACATACATGTTTTATCTGAGTGTGAGCATAAGAGTGTGGTTTGTTTCAACTGTAAAGAAGAAGGGCACATTGGTAGCCAGTGTGCGAAACCGAAGAAGGCTCAGTCAAGTGGTAAAGTGTTTGCTTTGGTTGAAGATTAGACAGCTGCTGAGGACAGACTTATTAGAGGTATATGTTTCATTAATAATACTCATTTAATCACTATTATTAATACTGGTGCTACGCATTATTTTATTGCTGTTGATTGTGTTGAAAGATTGGGTTTTGTGTTGTCTTCTCTGGATGGAGAAATGGTCGTCGATACTCCAGCCAAGGGGTCGGTGACTACTTCTTTTGTGTGTACTAAGTGTCCCTTGTCGATCTTCGACAGAGACTTTGTTGTTGATTTAATTTGTTTACCGTTAAGAGGTTTGGATGTAATTTTGGATATGAACTGGTTAGAGCATAACTGTGTTCATATTAACTGTTATGACAAGTCTGTGAAGTTTTCTACTCCTGAGGAAGAGGAAGATGGTTTGTTGTCTGCTAGACAGTTGAGGAAGTTGATGTAAGAGGGAGCACATATGTTTTCGTTGATGGCGTCACTATCTGTAGAGACTCAAGCTATAATTAAGGAATTGCAGGTGGTATGTGAATTTCCTGAAGTTTTCCCTGATGAGATTCCTAATGTACCGCCAGAGAGGGAAGTTGAATTTGCAATTGATCTTGTACCTGGTACCAGACCTGTGTCTATGGCACCATACAGGATGTCTGCGTCTGAGTTATCAGAGTTGAAGGAGCAATTGGAAGAGTTACTTGAGAAGAGGTTTGTAAGACCAAGTGTATCACCGTGGGGAGCTCCAGTGTTATTAGTGAAGAAGAAAGATGGAAGTATGAGGCTTTGTGTTGATTATAGACAGTTGAACAAGGTGACGATTAAGAACAAGTATCCGCTTCCAAGAATAGATGACTTGATAGACCAATTAGTGGATGATTGTGTGTTTAGTAAGATTGATTTGAGGTCAGGTTATCATCAGATTAAAGTGAAGGATGAAGATATTCAGAAGACGACTTTCAGAATGCGTTATGGACATTACGAGTATTCGGTGATGCCTTTCGGTGTTACTAACGCGCCGGGAGTATTTATGGAATATATGAAACGTATCTTTCATACTTATTTGGATCAGTTTGTAGTGGTGTTCATTGATGATATTTTGATTTACTCTAAGACAGAAGAAGAGCATGTTGAACATTTAAGAGTAGTATTACAGATTTTGAAGGAGAAGAAGTTGTATGCAAAGCTGTCCAAGTGTGAATTCTGGCTGGAAGAGGTTAGTTTTCTTGGTCATGTGATTTCAGGTAGTGGCATTGTTGTAGATCCATCGGAGGTTGATGTTGTGTTGCAATGGGAAACTCCAAAGTCAGCTACTGAGATTAGAAGCTTCTTGGGATTAGCTGGTTATTATAGAAGGTATATCGAAGGATTTTCTAAGTTGTCACTTCCTTTGACTAAGTTGACTTGTAAAGGTAGAGCTTTTGTTTGGGATGTTCAGTGCGAAGAAAGTTTTACGGAATTGAAGAAGAGGTTGACGTTGGCTCCAATTTTGACGTTGCCTAATCCAGGAGAGCCTTTTGTGGTTTATTGTGATGCTTCTAAGATGGGTTTAGGAGGTGTGCTTATGCAGAATGGTAAGGTAGTTGATTATGCGTCAAGGCAGTTAAGGACTCATGAGAAGAACTATCCTACGCATGATTTAGAGCTTGCTGCAGTTGTCTTTGTGTTGAAGATTTGGAGGCATTATCTCTATGGTTCTATATTTGAAGTGTTTAGTGACCATAAGAGTTTGAAGTATTTGTTTGATCAGAAATAGCTGAATATGAGGCAACGAAGATGGTTGGAATTGTTAAAGGATTATGATTTCAGTTTGAATTATCATCCAGGAAAAGCGAATGTGGTAGTTGATGCGTTGAGTCGAAAGACTTTACATATGTCAGCAATGATGATTAAAGAGTTGGAGTTGATTGAGCAGTTCAGAGATATGAGCTTAGTTTTCGAGGTTACTCCGCAGAGTGTTATGTTGGGTATGTTGAAGATTAATAATGAATTTTTAGACAGTATCAGAGAAGCTCAAAAGTTGGATGTGAAACTGGTAGTTTTAATGGTTGGGATTGATCAATCTCAGAATATTGATTTTAAGCTAGATGAGCAAGGTGTGTTGAGATTTCGTAACCGGATTTGTATTCCTGATGATGCTGAGATGAAGAAAGTGATACTTGAAGAGAGCCATAGAAGTAAGTTGAGTATTCATCCAGGAGCTACAAAGATGTATCAAGATTTTAGAGGATTGTTTTGGTGGCCTGGGATGAAGAGTGGCGTGGCTCGGTTTGTGTATGCATGTTTGACTTGTCAGAAGTCGAAAGTTGAACATCAGAAGCCTGCATGATTGATGCAGCCGTTGGAAGTTCCAGAATGGAAATGGGATAGAATTTCAATGGACTTTGTGACAGGGTTGCCTAATACTTTAAGAGGACATAATTCAATTTGGGTGATTGTTGATAGGCTTACGAAGTCAGCTCATTTTATTCCTATTAACATCAGTTTTCCAGTGTCGAAGTTGGCTGAGATTTATATCAGTGTGATTGTGAAGTTGCATGGTGTTCCTTTGTGCATTGTGTCAGATAGAGATCCAAGATTTACTTCTGATTTTTGGAAGAGTTTGCAAGAAGCGTTGGGTTCTAAGTTGAGGTTGAGTTCAACGTATCATCCTCAGACAGATGGTCAGACTGAACGGACTATTCAATCATTGGAAGACTTGTTGATGGCATGTGTTCTTGAGCATGGAGGTTCGTGGGATGCTTATCTTCCGTTGATAGAGTTCACGTATAATAACAATTACCATTATAGTATTGGGATGGCACCTTTTGAAGCGTTGTATGGTCGAAGATGTAGAACTCTGTTATGTTGGCATGAATCTGGTGAGAGTGTAGTACTTGGACCTGAACTTGTTCGTGAGACTACTGAGAAGGTGAAGTTGATTCGAGAAAAGATGAAAGCTTCACAAAGTAGACAGAAGGGTTATCATGACAAGCGAAGGAAGGATTTAGAATTTCAAGCCGGTGATCATGTGTTTTTGAGAGTTACACCTGTGACTGGTGTTGGACGAGCATTGAAGTCTAAGAAGCTCACTTCTCATTTTATTGGACCGTATCAGATTTCAGAGAGAGTGGGAAATGTTGCTTATAGAGTGGCTTTACCGCCTAATCTTTCGAATTTGCATGATGTGTTTCATGTGTCGCAACTTCGAAAGTATATTTCAGATCCATCTCATGTGATTCATATGGATGATGTGCAAGAACGAGATAATCTCACGGTGGAGACGATGCCTGTACAGATCGCGGATCGTGAAATGAAGACTATGAGGGGCAAGGAGATTGCCTTGGTTAAAGTGGTTTGGCTAGGAGCTGCTGGTGAAAGCATGACTTGGGAGTTGGAGAGTAAGATGCGAGACTCTTATCCTGAATTGTTTGATTGAGGTAAATTTTTGAGGACGAAAATATTCTAAGTGGGGGAGAGTTGTAACGCCCGTAATTTAATTAATTATTTAATTAAATTATTTTTGGAATATTTATGAAGATGCGTTATAATTAATTGGATTTATTTTATTAAGTGGATAAATAATATTAGAGATATAATATTATGTGGTGAAATAATATTAAAAGAGTAATATTATTTAATATGGGCTTATTTTGAGAGAATAGAAGTAATAAGGGGGTGTGTTGGTTTTAAGCTCAATAAGGAGTAATAGAATAATAGGGTTATTTTGTTATTTGTTGTTGCAATAGAAAGAGGAAGCAGTAGAAAGAAATAAGGATTTGGAAGAGAACGTGCAAGCTGCTAGAGAAAGTGGAAAACGGCAAGAACGTGAATCCAACCGGAATTTGTAGAGCGACCTTAAATCCAAGGTAAGCGTGGGGTTCTAACTCTATAGTTGGGTTTATGATGATTGATATGTGGGGTTAGAGGTGATTGTTGTCTTGTTTGTGAATTGAGAATGTATGATTGATGTATGATGATGATTGATGAATCTTGATAAATATTGATGTCTTGATGCTGTTAAAATGCTGTAAGATTATAGGTGATTTATGGGTGATAAATTGTCACGATTAGATTAGGTTTAAGGCTTTATGTATGAATCTGCAATGATAACAGGGAAAAAGAAACGTAGAAATATTGCATTACAGAAAATGCATAATTTAGCAATTGATAATAGGCGTTGTTGTATTAGAACTAATGAATTAATTTGGAGAATAGGAATTGGTTGATATTGTTCGTAGCTAGAATGACATCAGGAAAGGAATTAGAACAATAGGATGAACATAAAATAGCACTTCTGATGTTAGACGTAAGTGTTAGAAGCTGCGTTGAATTACTAGGAAATAGAAGTTCTGATGTTAGTAGTTGTATGGGTCAGAAGATGTGGTCAGTCAGAGGACGGTGATGATTAGAAGTTGTATCTGGTCAGAGGTTGCACTAGTCAGAAGATGGAATTAGTCAAAAGATGGCATTAGTCAGAAGATGTGATGATCAGAAGTTGTATCTGGTCAGAAGATGGGGTTAGTCAGAAGATGTGATGATCAGAAGTTGTACCTGGTCAGAAGATGAGGTTAGCCAGGAGCTGTGATAATCAGAAGTTGCATCTGATTAGAGGTTGCATTAGTCAGAAGTTATAGCAGTCAGAAGATTGTGTCGCCAGAGGTTGCGTTATTAGAAGTTGTGTATTTAGAAACTGTGTTGGTTAGAGGTTGCGTGGTCAGAAGCTGTGTTGGCCTTTGTGTTGTTTGTGCAGAACGATGAACGTTAGATTCTAGAAGTTGTTGTTTGAGCTATAAAAGTAGGAAAGTGACGGTCTTGACTTTAGAGTTACAGAATGACAGTGTTGATTTTACTGAGGAATTAAAATACAATTGAGTTATTACTGAGAATTTATTTATAAAGAAATCATGTTTGATGAATTATTTTGATTATTTTGAGATGTTTTGAGATGTATTTTGAGATGTTATTTTGAGATGTTTTGAGATGTTAAATTGAGATGTTTTGAGATGTTAAATTGAGATGTTTTGAGATAATTTGAGATGTCGTTAACTTGGGTGTTATCATTATATTTATGGTTGTGTCGCATACATTGCATTTTGGAGATGGAGCTTATGCTCGTTGAGATGGCCTGGATTGACAAATTTTGAGATGAAGGCTATGCCTTGTTAATGCCTCTATGAATTAGCAAATTTTTGAGATGAGAGTTCTGCTCCAATGGTACCACATGCATTTGCATAGTATTGAGTCGCATTATATGATTTCATAAAGAAGTGTGTTTTGATGTTGATGAATGTATATTATTGTTGATATTGTCGTTGATTATGAGATGAGAAGTGGTGATGTTGTTGATCTAATTTAATATATTAATTATCATGCACTTTATTATATTGTTAGATATCTCACCCCTTCTATTTGAATGTTGCCCCTATGTTGGTAACGTGCAGGTAATCAAGAGTGAAGGTTGTATTCCTTCAATGGTTTGAGTCGATGTCATTGCTCTGATATGTAACACTCAGGGGGATAAACGCTTGCTGTTTTTGATCGTTGATTTTCAGTTGTTGAACTTTAAATTGATTATTATTAAATATGTAATGTTTCGAAGTTGCTGTTTTGTTAGAGAATGTTATTTAGAATTCCGTTGCGTAGATGTTGATCTATTTGGTTAAAGATGTTATGTTGACGGTTCATCCGATGTTTGAAAAAGTGTTATATATCCACGATGAATGCAATGAACTTGTTAGAAGAATTTGTGACGTCCCGATTCATTTGTATGATTGAAATTTTATAACTTTGATTTATTTTGCATAATTGCTTAGGGTAGAATTGGGGTGTTACATTTACACTTTTGCAAATGGATGAGAAATGAACAAGATGCAGGTGGTCTGGCTAGGCGCGAGGCTGAAGATGAAGTTGTCTTCAGGAAGAAGTTTCTAATATATATTTATGTTTTGATATAAATAAACGGATGTATAGCCACCCCAGTGGTAAGGCAGCACGCTGGTAACCAAGAGGTCTTGGGTTTAACACCTAACGCGCTACCTTTTGTTCATTTTTCATATTTTTACTCTTTTTTTTGGTTTCAGCAAGCAGTGTCTAGGCCTCCACATTGGGCTTTCCACTTTTTTACTTTTTTTTAATCCCCTGACAACTTTCACACCTCTGGCCCATTTTCTTTTATAATTTCTTTTTTTTCTATTATATTTTATTTCCTTTTTCTTTATTATACTTTTATTATTATTATGATTATTATTATTTTTGTTATTATTATTTTTATTTAATGAAAAAATATAAAAATATTTTTTATTTATTATTTACACTTATTTATTTCATTTTCTCTATAAATGCAAAAAGACAAAAAAAATTTCTTAAACAAATAAATTTATTTCTTTTTAATAAATATTTATACTTAAGTTTATTTATTATATTATTTTCTTTTAAATTAAAATTAATTTAGAGCTTGGATTTCTTTTAATTAATTAATTTTCATTTCATTTTTATTAACTTAAAACCTTTCATATAAAAACCCTAAAAAATACTTTTTTAACCTAATTTTCTTTTCTTAACTAATTTAGGTTTAATATTATTATCTTTAATTAATTATTTTTCCTTCTTAGGCATTAGTTTAAAACCCTTAAAAATCAAACAAAAATCATTTCTTTTTTCATTTACATTCATGCATTTTATTTTCAAATTTTGTACAATATTCAATATGGTTGTAATAGTTAATTAGATTTAATTTTCTTACAAAATCCCCATTTGTAAATTTGTACACCCCCTTCCCTATTGATGTAATAACTTAGTATTTTTATTTTCCGCAATTTAATGCTTTATATATAAATGCTAGTAAATTAGGGTTTGTATGGAAAGATAAAATCAATGATTAGAAAACCCTAATACAAGACAAATCAAGCATGAAAAAGATACACTTGCAAACTTTGCACATCTAGAGTTAACTCCACTTGTTTCCTTGAGAAATAAATGGTCATAATACGCATGTAAGACGTCTTAGCAAAAGCAAACAAAAATACAAGATCATAGTCCCTCGATGATGCTACAAATGTTGCCTTACAAATGATCTTAGTCCCTTAAAGAAAATGCTAAGATATGTTACAACATTGCTATTCATGACTATACGATGACCCTTGCCCGTCCCTTTTACATCCAAAGATAAGGTTACTTACCAATCCATGGTAAAATAACAATGTCAAAGGAAAGAGAAAATAAACAAGAAAGACTTTTGAGTAGGTAGAATGTTCCTAGTTGCTTGCTCATTTTCAAATCAAAACATCCTTGCTATTTTCAAAACAAACACCAACACTTTCAAAACATCTTTCAAACTTGAAACATTTTCAAAAGATCAACACTTTGTATACGTTCTTACGAACGAGAACTATTACAAAATTTGCCTAAACGACGGCGCCTTTTCAAAACACTTTCAAAAACCACACAAAGCATATTTTCAAAAAAAAGCAAGTGATCTAGCAAGCAACTAAGAGCCCGTAGATAACTACGGATGAAAAGGGTGCTAATACCTTCCCTTTTCATAATCTACCCCCCGAACTCAAGAAAACATCTCTAAAGGCCTTTCTTGTTCTTTTCAACCTTTCCTTTTGGATAAAAGAAAAGTCGGTGGCGACTCTTGTTAATCCGCACAATTGCGATCAAACGCAAAACACCTAAGCCAGTTCTCCCATCGTATCACAGAATTGGCGACTCTGCTGGGAAAAATTTTAAAAGTGGGGTTACCTTAGGGCTAGATCATATTTACTTGCTTTCGTTGTTTAATTTGTTTGCTTTACATTTTGGTTCTTTGTTTGAGTTTAAATCCTCTACCCGAATTTTGGATACCTTATAGGTAAGTAACAATACATTGTGGAAACTGTGCGGAGTATACCAATATGGTCTAAGCAATAGCTACGTTAGTGTGACATATTTGTGGGTACCGGTAGCCATTGAGTAGTCAAGGAGAATACGGGGCCGCTGAGTGATGTAATGAAGCACTAAATGACTTCTAGAACCTTTACTTGACCAACTTGGCCATTAGGACGTAGTGAGATGACCGGCTTTGGTGCAGTCCGAAGTTGGTAGATACTCGATACTCACTCATTGAGGTTTGATTTTCGGAATATTTCGGTCGCCGTGAAAGAGGCTTGCGCTGAAAAAATGCTCGAGAATACAAATCAGTGATATTGAGATCCCTTAGAACCCAGTGTTGTACCCCAAAATTTTCCCTCCTATATTCCTCAAGATATGTCAAGAATCATCTTCAAATTGCTCAAAATTGCTCAAGGGTTGTACAGTCAAATCACCTCCTAAGGCAGTCAATTCAAAAGTAGGGTTTTGGTTCTTTCAAGGAAGTTGGGGTTCTCAATGGTTCAACCAAGTCTCATGGGCCTATATACATTCTCTAGCACCTACATGCCAAGTTTCAAGACTCACAGTGCCAGTTTGCACAGTCAAAAGCTCCATTTGATCTACAGTCAACTGCAAGGGCAAAATGGTCATTTTGCAGTCAAAAGTCAGAATTCTTGGTCAACATCTTATTTTGAGTTCACAATCATCATTTGATCAAGTCTTGATCATGATCCCACAAGAATAGCTCAAAAATCATCAAGATGCAAAAGTTACTATTTTTGGACAGCAGAAAAGTCAACTGTACTTTGACAAGGGCATAAATTTTTCATGGTTTATCAGGAAAATTCTATCCAAAGCTCATTTTGAAGAGAATGCAATTTCCTACAATCCATCTTCACACCCCAAGATCAAGAAATGCTCTCACAAAAAGTTACAAATTTTTACATTATAGGTCAATTTCAAAAGTCAACAAAAGTACACTTTGAGTCAAAGGCCATAACTTGAGATTGGTAAATCCAAATAACATGGGACCAAAAGAATTGGTTAGAGGACTTCAAGGGTTTTCCAAAATGTCCAAGAACATGGTCATATGATTAAAATTGAGCAAGTTATGCATTGGAAAAGTTGGGCAATTTTCATGAATTTGCAAAAGTTAACTTTGCTCAAAACACCTTCTTTTTGCTAATGGGCCTCAAATCTCTTTTTGAAACTTCACCCATGACCTATGCACGACCCACCAAGTTAAATTGGATTTGTTTTCTTAAATTTATTGATTAAATGGATTTTTAATACATATTAATTCATTTAATTAATTTAAATTATAAGAAAATAGAAGATTTGATTCTTAAATCTATTTGTGAACCAAATGTGATCCAAATATGCTGACCAATTCGTGCACAGGCTAAAAGATACAAAAATATCCAATTTTGGCAACTTGTTCAATCATGAAAAATCAAGAATATTTGATTTATCAATCAAAGATTTAATCTTCAATGCACATGGGTATGGATCCAAATTTTGACCTAAACTGATTCCTTTATATGCAAGCAAACCAAGCATAACCTAATTCACGAGAAAAAGCTGCAGAAACGGCCATATCAAATTCAAGAAATTTCAAGAAAAGTAAAAACTTGTTCTTGCAATCTAGGCTAATTCAAGGTGCCTTGTCCATCCAAACACATTTGCAGGAGATACCAGGAGTGATTTGCAATCAAATTCAAGCACCAAAGCTCAAGGAATCGCGACATACCATCTCACGGTTTGCACTTATAATTCAAAACTGTATCTCTTAATTCATATGCACTTGACATGTTTTTATGATTGATTTGCATTGCTAGAGATTATACAAAGCTAATGGAATGACTGAATTGAACCATAATGCCCTAAACCGAGAGATGCCATGATTGAATTTCTAGGGTTTTCAAGCTTTCAAATAGGGCTTTCCAAACCAGGAAAAATTGGAACCAATGGAATACATGGTTGAATTCGTGAGACCAAGACGATTGGAACACACACCTCGCGAAATATTTCTTTTTGCTCTGTGTCTATTCGCTATTTTTCGTGCAGGGAGGTAGTGGAGGTTAAAAACCCCCGCTATTTGATTCTCTTTTATGCAGGACCAAGGTTGAAGATAGTGACGTGTGATCATCTGATTCGTGTGTTTGAAAAATGCGCGCTTTATTTTTTGTTTACAGCATATTTATTCGTTTGCATATATTATATTCAGTGGCTATTCCAATAACAAAAAGATGCAGGTGGTTGAGTGGTTGGGACGCTGGCCAATGAGCAATGGGACCTGGGTTCGAATCCCAGGTCCCCCAAAACACTTATTTGATTTTTTTCTGCAGGTGATCCCATGTACTCTCTAAGGCGTTGGTCCACCATGCACCTCAATACGTCAGATGGCTCTAGACCTAGATCCAGTGGTCATGGATGAAGGACCACCATACTCCCTGGTCAACATACGCGTGGATAATCTGAAAAGTCAAACGAGGCTGGAATATTAATGGGCTTCAGAATTGCTCTTGTCACTCCCAAATCAGGCCCAGCACCCCCTGGGTTTATTTCTTCTTCTCTTTTATATTTTATTTAATTTTTATTTATTAATTCTTAATTAACAACTAACTAAAATAATTAATATTTTCTTAATAAAAATCAGAAAACAAAAAAATATAATATTTTTATTTATTAAATTTAATTAGTTTATTTTGTAAATAAATATTAACATAATTTGTTTAGTCTTAATTAGGCATAATATTAATATATTTTTTGCAATAAATTAAAATTGGTGTAGAATTAGGTTTTTAATATATTTAACCATTTCATTTTTTATTTCCTGAAATATTCTAAAAAACCAAAAAAAATATCTTTTTTTATTTAATTAATTGATTAGTTTAGGTTTAATTTAATTAAATGCAAGAAATAACAAAAAAATATCTTTCTTTCCTAAAAAAGGGTCAAAACCCTAAAAACTCTCCGATTCAATTTTTCTCGCGCGTATGATTATTTTTTATTCATATTTTGATTCATATAATGTAATTGCTCAGAGGATGTAATAGTTTTAATTATGATTATTTACCGCTTTCATTTACCTTTCTGCAATTTACTTTTCAAGGGTTTGTTTTTGGCGATGTAAATACCCGGCCGGCGCCTTGTAATAGCTTAGTTTTTATTTTCCGCAATTATTAACTGCTAGATGTATGAATAATATGCTATGGATGACCAGATCTATCCTAACTTAAAATCAACCGTAGCTCACCATAACATGTACAAAGATAACATAACTGAAAATTGACACATTTGCACATGTCACTCCTAGGGTACGCCTCACTTGGTTGCCTCGAACGTGGTCATTGAGTATAGGAAGTTTTAGAGGTCGTCCTCCTGTCTAAAGATCAAAGTTGCCTCGAAACGGTTGCCTCGATAAAAAATGATCTAAGACATTAGGGTTACCGCTAAGGCGTCCTAACATTGCTTTAGTGACCACATGTCCCTTAATCGAATTGACCCGAAAACTCCAACGACAGTGCTACTTACTCCTTAATAGTGGGATAGCAATGTCTAAAGGACATTTACACAACTTAATTCCTTTTGAGTAGGTAGAGGTTCTTGGGTACTTGCTCTTTCAAAACAAAACAAATTTTTCGCACTTACATTTTTCAAACAAAGTTTTCAAAAACACTTCATACACTCTTGAGGACAGAAAGAAGAGTTAAATCGAAGTTTTCAAACGAATTTTTTTTTCAAAACCCACAAACACAAGAAAAGCAAAACTTTTGAAAACATAGTGAGCAAGTACCTAAGAGTCTGTGGATAACCACGGATAGAAAGGGTGCTAATACCTTCCCTTTCTATAATCTACCTCCCGAACCCGAGAAACATCTCGAAAAGGAATTTTTCTGTGCTTTTGTCCTGTCCTTGTTGGATAAAATAAAAGACGGTGGCGACTCTTGCTTACCGCGACATTTTGCGAAACGCAAACGCGAACCAGCATTCCAAAACAGTCAGTTCTATTCCCACCGATCACACCCAGTTATTATCACTAGGACAGGTTGAGCCAACTAAACTTCAAGAGGGTACTTACCTACAAACTCCATGCAAGCCTAAACCTAAGGATTTGTCTGTTTTGTATGAATATGATTATTTGTACTTGCTTACTTTGCATACTTGTACATAACATCATACCATAACATTTTCAATAACCGTTTCAAGGATCTCAAGGGCCTATGATGCAGGGTCATGTAGAACCAGACGTCTATCAAAGGGCAGGTGGATTTATTTTCCTCTAACCAAACACCGTCAAAGATCAGAACACAACAACTTGAGTCGAGGGATATGACCCACTTGACATGGTGAGCTTAATTCTCGTGGAAGAACATTCACTGATACGAAGTTCTCCAATCAATGTTGTAAGTGACTACTAACATTTACCCCGCGAGATCCTTGAAAACATGCATCCACATATCATGCATCATATCATGACATGTTTCTTCCATACAGATCTCCTTATCTTCCTACTGTTTATTTCAGTAAGATGGATATGGAACAAACAGTGAAAGATCTCCAAGCTCAAAATGCTCAATTCCAACAAATGTTCATGACTTTGGCTAAGGGGCAAGAGGACCTGAAGACTCTTCTTTTCAAAGACAAGAAGAAAAAGTCCAAAAAATCAGTAAGCATCCTGAACTTGAAAAGAAGACTCTAAGGACCATTCAAGAAAGACTCTTATTTATTATTTATTATTTTTATTATTACATTTGTAAATCTATTGTTACTTGAATATAAAATGATAATAAAGAAAAACGGATATTTGTACAGCCCCCATTATTGACTCTAAAGAGAGTATGGACATCATAATTCTATAGCAAACTATTTTAACAATAAGCTACTACCGATAAGGCACGCATTTTGATTAGAGTATCAAGTTAAGAGGCTATATAGATGGAAAACAACAAACATTTAAAGTGATTATCATTGTAAACCACACAAGAGAATTCATTGCTTGTTTGTTTCTGGTTATAACACTGCTTCAAAGAGGAATCGGTGATAAACTAGCGAAAAATTGCTCAAAAAAAGAAACTAGCGAAAAAGCAAAAGATGGATACGGAAGGAGAAGAGAAAGCACTGAAACTCTACTTCATACCTTACTTAGCACCTGGTCATATGATCCCTCTATGCGATATAGCTACTCTCTTTGCTTCACGCCGTCAACATGTCACCATCATAACCACTCCCTCCAACGCTCAAATCCTTAGTAAATCCATCCCTTTAAACCAACACCTCCGTCTTCACACCGTTCCGTTTCCTTCCCGGGAAGTTGGCCTCCCCGACGGCGTTGAAAGCCTCTCCTCCGCCACTAACCCTGATAACCTCGTTAAAATCTACCAAGCCACCACTCTTCTCCGACCACCCATCCAACACTTTGTGGAGAAGCACCCACCTGATTGTATCGTGGCGGATTTCTTGTTTCCGTGGGTTGATGAGCTTGCAAACAAACTTCAAATTCCTAGGCTCGCTTTCAACGGTTTCTCGCTCTTTGCTATTTGTGCCATTGAATCCGTTAAAGCGCACTCTCTTTATGAATCTTCTTCTTATGTAATTCCTGACCTTCCTCATTTAATCTCCATGAATGCACCACCGCCCAAGAGAATAAGTGAACTGTTGGAAGCGCTTTTGGAAACGGTGTTCAAAAGTAATGGACTTATTGTTAACAGTTTCGCTGAACTTGACGGTGAAGAGTACATAAAACACTACGAGGAAACCACTGGTCACAAAGCTTGGCATCTTGGTCCGGCTTCTCTTATTCGTAGAACCGTTCAAGAGAAATCAGAGAGGGGAGAACGGAGCGTCGTGAGCATGCATGAGTGCTTGAGTTGGCTCGATTCAAAGCGAGTTAACTCGGTGTTGTATATATGTTTCGGAAGCCTGTGTCATTTTGAAGACAAACAGCTTTACGAAATTTCGTGTGCTGTAGAAGCATCGGGTCACGAATTTGTATGGGTTGTTCCTGAGAAGAAAGGGAAGGAAGATGAAAGCGGAGAAGAGAAAGAAAAGTGGTTGCCGAAGGGATTTGAAGAGAGAAACATTGAGAAGAATAAAGGTTTGATTATTAGGGGTTGGGCTCCACAGGTTATGATTCTGAGCCACCCTGCTCTGGGTGCGTTTATGACGCATTGCGGATGGAACTCCACCGTGGAAGCTGTCGGTGCGGGGGTTCCGATGATAACATGGCCGGTGCATGGTGAGCAATTCTACAATGAGAAGTTGATAACGCAGGTGCGGGGGATTGGGGTGGAGGTGGGTGCAGGGGAATGGAGCGTGATGGGGTTTGGGGAGAGAGAAAAGATTGTGAGTAGAGAGAGTATTGAGAAGGCTGTGAGGAGGTTAATGGATGGTGGTGATGAAGCTCAGAAAATCAGACGGAGTGCTCTAGAGTTTGGGGATAAGGCTAAACTGGCCGTTCAGGAAGGTGGTTCATCTCACATGAATTTAACGGTTTTGATTGATGAACTTATACGACTGAGGGACCGCAAGCTTCTAGAGTAAAACTCATTTTATTGTTTTTATTTTTATTTTTTTAATAATCATCTCTAGTTCTAAATTTAGGATCTTGATATTGTCCATTACTAATAAATGTTTTCTCAATCATATATACATGCGTTAGACTTATGAGTTATGTAGGCTCGTTCAGGGGCGGAGCCACTGCTGTGGGGTGCTGATGAACCCCCCTGAACTTTAGAAATTTCTACTCACTATTCTTGTTTACTACTGTTTTGCACACCCTGAAATTATCATCTTTGCACCTCTAATTTTTTATTGCTTCTGATCTAATTTTTTTTTTTTTGTTAATTGTTGGAAAAGTCTGCAATATCTCTGTATTAGAATTTTAGAATGATTCAAATGTAATATGAAAGTTTCTGGAATCGTTTTATTGAAAACAGTTTATTAAAAAAATACTTTTAGAAATCTGAAAATTGATTTTTTTGAAGAGCAAAATCGATTATTCAGTTTGAGAAAATCGATTTCCACAGCTCAATTCAGTTCTGGATTTTAGTTTTTAGTTAAGGAAATTGATTACCTCATTTTAGAAAATTGATTTCTTCCCCGTGTTTTTATTTTTTAGACTGTTTTTGAGATTGTGTTGGTTCCAAGTGTGTTTTGTATCCCATTTAAATATCCCTCTTGTAACATTGTGATTAATAATGCCATTTACTCTATTTTTTTCTCAAATATTGCTCTCTCTTTAATTCTCTCTAATTTCACTTCATCTTCTCCATCTAACCACATTTCTAATTCAATTAACTACATTTTCACCATAGATTCACCTTCAAGTTTTAGCCTTGTTCTAACATTTGGCATCAAGAGTTCTGGTTCTGATCCTATTTCACTGCAAACATGTCTGTTTTCAACGATAAAATTCCTACGAACCTTTCAATTCTTGATTCGAAGAACTATGACAAGTAGTGCAAGCAAATGAATGTTTTGTTTGGGTATCTAGACGTTCTTGATATGATCATTGATGGCATTACACCACTTGTTGCAGAGGTTACAACTGCACAACAAGAAAAATTCAAGGAAGACAAGATGAAAAACTACAAAACTCTCTTCTTGATTCATTTTTGGATCGATATTGACAATTTTGAGAAAATTAGCGATTGTGATTCGGCGAAGAAGGCCTTGAGAAAGCTTATGCACAGCTAACAAGACGAAGGTGGTGAGGTTATAAACTCACAAGCAACAGTTCAAGTTAATTCAAATGGAAGACAAGGAAACGATCAACGATTTTGTGACATGTGTTACGCGTTTGGTGAATCAAATGAAGTTGTGTGGTGAAACCGTTAAAGAGTAAAATGTTGTGTCGAATATCTTACGTTCTTTAACGTCAAGATTCAACAATATTATAGTTGCGATTGGAAAATCGAAAGATCTCGAGACGATGACAAAAGATGAGCTTCAAAGCTCTTTATAAGCTTATGAACAAAGGATGAATGAAAAGGAAAGTGACAAGGTTAAAGCGGAGGTTTCTTTACAAATGCATTTGAACGAGAACAGCAAAAGATTGAAAGAGAAGTAGTTTTATAAAGGGAAGAAGAATTTCTAAAATTTTGATGAAAAACATCGACAAAATTCGAAGACTTGGATGGAGCAAAGACCTGAGAGCAGCTCCAAAAAAAGTGGTCAAAGCAACTACAACAAACCATTCAACAAAAGCAAGGTAAAGTGTTACAATTATCAAAAGTTTAGTCATTTCACAAGAAATTACAAAGCAAAACCAAGAGAGAATCATGGTAGGGAAATTAAAGTCGCTAGGCAAGACGTGGATGACGGAAACACACTTCTTGTGATAATTACGGAAGAGAATTATGGTATTAAAGAGGTACTGAACAGCAGCAATAACAGTTGCAAGTTGCTGACAGCAGCCAGGGACGGAGCTATGCACAGGAAAGTGTGGACTCATACCCCCAATAACTTCTAAATAATACATACATGTTATATTATATCACTCATGTTATTTTAGTTCCATGCATTTTTAATTTTATGTGAATTGGTTTCTTGTACTAAGTATATCAGTTTTTTAATTAGTTGTGATTTTTTAAGTTAATTACACGATTAACTTTTTAAAACTATTCTCCAGAACATATATAATCATTTTTATACCATACTATCTATTCACAATGTCAACAATATATACTATATATTATATATACTTTATCTAATAATATCATATAAATAATTAATTTAAAAATTATTTCATATATCTAATATTATTTACATATTTTAGTTTTTAAAATTGTTTTATAGAAGATTCTTTGAAATATATATATATATATATATATATATATATATATATATATATATATATATATATATATATATATATATATATATATATATATATATATATATATATATATATATATATAGTTTTGGCTATGTCTCTGACAGCAGCTACTGTAGTGTAGAAAAAGTTGCAGAAACGCGCTCGGAGAAAAACGTAATGGTAATTATTCGAGATGAAGTCCAGTGATGAGTGGTACTTGGATTCAGGTTGTTCGACGTATATGACAGATATGAAAGATTGGTTCGTAAAGATCAATCAAGCCATGCGAAGTAGAGTGAAATTCGTGGGTGACACTACTTTAGCAGTCGATGATGTCAGTGATGTTTTTATCATGAAAATGGATGGTGGGCATTTTTTGATCAAAGATGTGTTGTACATTTCAGGAATTAAATATAATCTCTTAAGTATTGGCCAATTGCTTGAGAAGAATTACACGATTCAGATGAAAAACAAAATTTTGCGCGTTTTAGACCGAAACGGTGCTTTAATCCTTAAAGCTCTTATGACTGTCAATAGAACTTTCAAGATTGAGTTGAAAGTGATGGAGCATAGTGTTGTTGCGGTATATAGCGGCAAGCAAAAAGTAAAGTATTATTTTACTGGGTGATATTTAGGTTATATCGTATCGTGGCCACAGAGATTGATTATTGATTCGTCGTTCGACAAATCATTCGTTAATGAGTTTGGGGGTTGAATGGTATAGTATGTAAAGTGATGAAATTAAAAGTTATACACAAGAAGAATTTCATCATTCGAATAGGATAGAACTCTCGAATTTGTATTTCGTCTACCCTATCAAATACTTAAACTTACTACCTAGTTGTACTTAACCTTAACTACTCGTCAATATCATCATGTATCACTTACACAAAAGTCATTTCTAATGCAAAGCGAGATATCAATCATGTCGCTCCATGTCGACGATCTCTCAGCACAACACAAAACAACACGGAGGCATTAAGAGTCGATACCTAAGTGATTACTGAGCCAAAATCTATCTCTAGAATCTAAGTCCAATAGATATTCATCCTAAATTTGAATTTAATCCGTCCATCTCTGCAACGACTCAAACCCAAACACTTAGCGAGCTAACAAGGATAAACATCAATAAAATTTTGTAAAGAAAGTTTCATACAACACCATGAGCAATATACATATAATCAAGGTAAAGTTACATACAAAATCTAACAAATAATGGTTACAAAGAGAGGAAGAGGAGAAAAAACCAGATTTTCCACGATGTCAAACACGATCCATCAAGCTCCCGACCCCAGATCATCCATTTGCAAGCCACAAATGTTGTTGTCTAAGCTCTAACTATTAAAAATGAAGGTGGTGGAATTTGGGAACAAATACCCCAAAAACCATCCACCCAAAAATGAAATGAAAAGGAAATATAAAGAAATGTTGTTCCACAAGAATCGTCTGACGACATAACGCATTGCTCGACGACGTCTCTTATTCACTTGGCCCAAGATAAGCCATGTCCTCAGCAGGTCAAAAATATCCTCCATCGCCCGACGACAGAAAGCTTCGCACGGTGATACCTTTATTATGCGCCTGGCGACGTAGCAACAAAGCAAGGCAGGAGGCAACAACAAAAATGACTCTTCAAAATTTTCCCGGCGATTGGTCTTTTTCGCCCGACGATCTATGACAGTCCAACAACTTCTGTTGGTTTCTTGCATAACTTCCTCTGGCTCCAATTTTTCACCTTATTCTTTTATTGATCCAAAAATGCATGTTGGAGCTTTATTCCTCTTACTCCAACAATGCTCAAATACTTACAAGATGGATACAAAACTATCAAACGATACACTTTATACAAGAAAACGCATTATACACAAACTAAACATATTTATATATAAAGTTGGGTTATTCAACTGATATTAACAACCAAGAGTCGATAAGTGCAACAAAAAAGTATATACAAAAATAACTACAATTTGCACTTATCACATAGGTGCTTGGCTACAACGAAAATTCGTGAAGAGTGGTTGTGGCACTACCGTCTTTGGCACTTTAATTTTTGAGATCTCGACGCGTTACAAAAGCATGGTATAGTAATTGGGTTGCCAAGAATTAATGTTCCAGCTGAGATTTGTGAAGAGTGTATGCAAGGGAAGCAACACAATAATAGTTTCAACAAGGATGCAGGTCATAGTACCAAGCATCATCTTGAGGTGGTGTACTCCAACATATGCGGGCCAATGCAAGTCAACTCGTATGGTAGTAATTATTTTGTCACTTTTATCGATGATTTTAGTAGGAAGCTATGGATTTATCTCATTAATAGGAATGATGAGGTGTTTGATGTGTTCAAACGTTTCAAATCCATGGTTGAGCGACAAAGCGGTCATAAACTTAAAATTCTCAAAACTGATGGTGGAGGTGAATTTACCTCGGATGAATTTGGGAATTATTATGATAATGAGTGTATAGTGCACGAGGTTGTACCACCCTATATGCCACAGTAAAATGGTATTATTGAGAGGAAAAAATAAGACGATTATGAACATGGTGCGTAGCATGTTGAAAGGAAAAAAAATTTCGAAAGAACTTTCGGAAAAGTTATTGCTACAACAGCTTATTTGTTGAATAGGTGCTATACAAAGAAACTGGACAAGGTGACTCCATAGGAGGTATGGTCGGATTCAAACCGAGTTTGATTCATTTGAAAGTTTTTGGTTCAGTAGTGTTTCGACACATTCCGGGACAGCTTTGAAAGAAGCTAGATGACAAGGGTGAAATAATGTTACTTGTTGGTTATCATCCTACCGAAGGATACAAATTGTTTGATGTGAGTAGCAAGAAGATTATGATAAGTCGAGATGTGATCATGAACGAACTGTGGCAGTCTGACAGCAGGAAAAAGACCATGACAGTTGGGGAAATTGATTTCCTAGATGAGGGTAATCAATTTCCATCGCGATTTTTGCATAATGAAGCTGGCGGAACTGGTTTTTCGGAAGAGGAAATTGATTCCCCACTTTCTGGAAATTGATTTCCACATGAAAATGCATAAAACCAGAATTTTACAGGTACAGTTCAGTAGCCGATCGAAGTCAATAATGCGGAAAACACTAGGTGACTGAATAGGCGAAGAGGTTTGCCACAAATACTCTGAGATTGTGAGGTATTTAGGGACAATGAGATCAATGATGATGGTGATCTTATTCGCTTTGCGCTAATGGCCGAATCTGAACCGGTGAATACAGATGAGACATTAAGAAATCCAAAGTGGGTGTGTGTGATGAAAGAGGAACTGGAATTAATTGAGAAAAACAATACTTGTGAGTTGGTTGATTTACCGAAAGATAAAAATCTAATTATTGTGAAATGGGTCTATTAAGTGAAGGCAAAGTCGAAAGGCGAGATAATCAAGCATAAGGCTCGATTAGTAGTGGAAGGATTTTTGCAAAAAGAAGATATAGATTATGATGAGGTATTCGCACCAGTTGCAAGACATGAAACCATTTGGTTAATCATTGCTATTGCGAATGATAATGGCCGGAACATCTACCAAATGGACGTAAAATCAGTGTTTTGGAATGGTCCTCTTGAGAAGGAGGTTTATGTTGGACAACCACTGGTTTTGTTGTGCAAAATCAAGAAGGAAGGGTTTACAAATTGAGGAAAGCACTTTATGGTTTGAAACAAACTCCAAGAGCTTGGAACAAACACATAAATGGTTTTCTGGTAGATGTAGGTTTCAAGAAATAAGTATCTGAACACGGTGTTTATGTGAAGTTGGATGCTCATGAAGGTGTAATCTTTCACAACTCAATTTTTTATTTAAAAAAATCAATTTTTCATATTTCTATTAAACATTTTAAAGATTTTTCTTTCTCTCCTCCATTTTTGTAGATATAACATTTAAAAATTCTAACTTAGTGTAGAATATGTGGCGCTACTTCATTAAAAATATTCAAATATTAAAAAAAATATATTTTATTTTTTTGAATTTTAATTAATAATAGTTTTTAAAATTAAATATTCTTAATAACTTTATTAATTTATTATTATACATTTAATTAGAAATTAATTTATTATAAATTTTAAAAGAAGGGTTTTCAATGAGCAATCCAATCTCAAGATTAAATTGTTCAGTGTTTAGGACTTATAAACACTTATCTTTCTTGTTGAAAATTCTATGTGGGGCTTACATTACACATGCAATAACCACAAATCTCTTCTTCTCTCTATATTCATATTCAATTATAAGTAGATACTCAAACCTTCAACTTCTTGGTACAACTATCTCAATGTTTTCTTCTTCAGTTGCCCAATAACCGCGCCCATTGACTTCCAAGAATGTACGCACAAGCTTCCTAAAGGAATTAGGATTTGTGCTCATAAGCTTCTTTAACATTTCCTCATCTTGAATGAATGTCGTGTTGGTTTCTTCATACACCCAGTTGTTAACTTGTCTAGAAGTTGCACTCCATCCAACTGCAATTCTTCATCATCATCATCATCATCATCATCATCATCATCATCATCATCATCATCATCATCATCATCATCATCATCATCATCATCATCATCATCATCATCATCATCAGGTGCAGCAAAATCCATTCTTAACTCATCACATTTCATTGGAATTGACATGTTTCTGCTTTAAGAATAAAACTATTTCCATTCCCACTGAGAAGTAAACCTTGATGCACCACCATCTTCCTGCACCACCACCATCTTGCTAAAAATTGAGAACTAATAATGGGATGAATACAAACATTAGATTGTTATCATTATTATACTGATGAAGAAATATTATTATTACAATATGTAATAGTGATGTGACATTGGTTAAACGCTTGGTGGATTTGTTGTTTTGATATGTTGCAGAGCAAAGACACAAACATGAATGGGATGGTGTGTGGGTGCAAACATTTACTGGATAGTGGACAAGCATTCATCAATTGAAATGAATTTATGATCATTGTGTAATGTGGTGTCTGGGTTCCAACATTTATTGGATGGTTTTTAGCATGATGGTGTAGCATGAAATTATGAGAAAATGCTAGCAGGAATTTACTAGATGCTTTATAGCATTGAAATAAATGGATTATTTCTCAAACTGGAGAGCATACTTGATCCTCATCTTCAAGGAGCATGAAAAGACAATGAACAATTACTCACGATTTATAACATATGTGGTCTCTAAATGAATAATTGTAGTATATAGCAAAAAAAACCACATGCAGTATCCAAAAGATCATAACCAATCATGTAAATGTCTTAACATTGAATATAAAAGATGCACCCGTAATTGCTGTTAAGTAAATGTCTGTTAGCAATCCATCTATAGTTAAGAGTGGAAAACGAGCATCTCCATCTCGTTTAGATTCGTTCTGTGAAAAAACGGGATGGGACGGGACGGTCATAGTTGAGGATTAGCGTCTAATATCTAGACCCGTATGAAACAATCGATTGAAATCATCGAGAGAAAATCAATGAAGTCGTCATCGAACGTTTTTTATTCCACAGAAAGAGAAAGGTAAACATCGAGTAAACCTGAGAAGAGAGAAATCATGGTCATAGGACTGATAGACCAGGTAAGGGAGTCGGTTACGCAAGGAGAAGATATTAGCACCCCGCACGTCCGTGTTACTCCATGAAATCCACTCTTGTTGTTCTAATCAAAGAGTGTATTCATATCTAAAGCTTATGCGCTAAGAGAAAAATACAAAAAGGAAATGCATGCAAAAGAAAATACGGGGAAAAGAATGCATATTTACAAATTTGTGCTCGCTTAGGCCCCGCGACCAAATACCTACATATCCCTTTTAAGGAATCAGAGCACCGCAGTTCGGCTCAAAAATTTCCGTTTGTTTTGTATTTTTTTATGAATAATATTAACTCCACTTTCTATCACAGCTCGACCTTCGGAGACTCACGCGTTGGCATAGAAAGGAATTAACATGTTCTTATCCGAAGAGGTAATTTTTAAAATAAAAGTGTTTGAATGCGGATAATGCTTCATTCGTGCTCTAGCAAGTATACATAGTGTCACCCGATCTTTGGAGATTTACTCGTCGTAATGCGCAAAGTAGAATTAACACATCCTTTTGAGAGTTTCAAAGAAAGGCCCGGAGACGAAAGAGTTTGAATTGGTTAATGGTTTTTACCTTGAAAAAGGTTTTAAGAAATGTTAGAGTGTTTTATGAATTTGCCAAAGAAAAAGAGTTTTAGTCTTAATCTTGCAAAAGGGAATGAAAAACATCTAAGGAAAATTATCTATCTCTATCCCTAATGTTTTCATACAATGATTGATCATATAGTTGAGTTTGAAATAGAAACGCGACCTAAGTTAGCATGCATAGTTTGAAATCCTAATGTCTACCTCGACTTAAAGAGATTTGAGCAATCCTAAGGGAGCATACAAAGGTTTAAAGAAAAACACAAACACAAGTGCAATCAAACAAAGTCGAACCAAAACCAAAACAAAATCGAGTGCGAGCTAACAACAAACAAAGAGTCCAATGGATCTCAAGTGGGATAAGGAACTCTTTCCACTTGATTTGCTCTAGCACCGATATCGAGTAACAACTCTAAGCATCAACGTTTAAAGAAACGTGAGCTAACATCGTCGAAACAAATGACAAAGTGTGAGGGTTGGTTACGAATCCTTACTCCACTCGACTGACTTGATAACAAGAGTAGTACAATTTGAAGCATCAACGTATAACGCGAACTAAGAACGATCTGGGGACTTGAAATGGCGGGGGTCGATTGTGGACCAACACTTCGCCTTATTTCCTTCTTTGTGGACTTTATTGCAAGCACAAAGTAAATGGGAAATGGGAGGGAAATGGGATTTGACTTCGCCGAGGTCTTTTTCACACAAACAATATGCACAAGCAAATATGCCTTCTAAAGGTCTTTAAAACATATTTTCTCGCCTAAAGTAGGGACTCCTAGTCATGCATCTCTATTCCTACTTCTCATGGCAAGGAAAATAAAATATAATACGGAATCAAAACCAGAATCAGAATAATACTAAACAAACAAGAGTCTGTTACAAGCAAGCAAAGCAAAGAAACCTGGAAAACTTCGTGCAAGCTTCATCAATAAAGCACATAGTCAAAAATAGGGCACAATGATAATAAGAATCATAGCATTATGTGAAAGTAATCACACACATACCCAATATCATGCGCATCCTACACAACATACAAAACTATCAAAGCACAAATAATCCGCTCATCGCATGGTACAAGAAATCGCCTTTCCGAAGCTTGCACAAGTCCATCAGAAGAGTTAGTGATATCAAGAAAGCATAAACAAAGTCAAGCAATTAAATCATAACTCAAAATAGTATCAAAATGCAAAGAAATAACATCTGAATGAGTATCAGAACATGGAAGTAGAAAACCGGGCAGCACTGCATCAATACATGAAATGGCTTAAAAACTAAAGTCGAAACCAACAAGATTCATCATAGATGCCTAACAAATGCTCAAATACAATTAAGTATGCATCACATGATAATATAATCACAATGCATACGCATTTAGAATATCCGGACAACATTGGATCAATACATGAGTCGCGCAAAAAAGTCGGTTTAAAATCAATCGAACTTCATATACATGCCAAACATAGACCAAAGCAAGTTCACTCATGTGATAACCAACAATAAAAATAAGATCCAAGGCCTACTTACAAATTTGAGCAACACTACGTATAAACATCGAATTAATCGGAAAATTGCATCAGAACCAACAAAACTCATCATCAATGTTCATGAAATGCTCAATTACGAACAAGCATGTATCAAATTAGAATTAACACATAATGTACATGTGAGAAAGAATTCTGAACATCATGTTTTTGGTTCATGAGATTCTTCAAAAGTCAGTTTAAAATCAATAAAAATTACCACAAATGTCATGCAATTACCAAGTTCAAACCAACTATACAAAGCATAACAATTAAATCCAAGTTTACGGCATATTTATGAGTTCTGGATAACACGATACCGTAACACACATTTACTCGAAAAACTTCTCCTTCGAAGTCTACTTCAGTGTCTTGCAACATGTCAAACTCTGCAAATCTTCTTGGGATGCTTCTGATTCTTTGTTGCCTCTGAACTTGAACTTCAGAACCTCGGACACCATAACTTTCCCCTTCAGAAGCTCTTACTTCAGAAAATGGAATTTCTTCAGAACCTTGATTGTCTTCAGTGTCTGGAAAATTATCAGAATCTGAATCACAATCGGAGTTAGAGTCATAATCATCTTCACTTTCTGAATCTTCTTCAGAGTCAAACTCACCATCGGACTCGTCTTCAGAGTTAAATTTTTTACCAGATTCAGAAACATGTGTTTCTGACTTTTCTTCAGGAGTTCTCTCATCAGAGTCAGGACGAGACTTTTCCCAATTCCAAACTTCTAAATCTTTTACAATGACGTCTTTGTTGAACTCAACTTTGTTAGTTTCTGGACAATAAAGTTTGTACGAATTTGTACTGTGGTACCCCACCAGTAACATTACTTTACTTCTATCATCCAACTTTTGTCTTCTGACTTCTAGAACATGTTTGTAACATACATAACCAAACACCTTCAGATGACTAACACTTTGCTTATCTCCAGTCCACTTCCGAATATGAACTATTTCCTTCAACTTCTTTGTTGGATATCTGTTGAGCACATAACATTCAATGGCAACATATTCTCCCCACAAAGTATGAGGAAGCTTCTTCTCTTTCAGCATGTTTCTCACCATATCAAGTAAAGTATGATTTCTTATTTCAGCAAGAACACTGTGTTGAGGAGTATAAGGAGCATTAACCTCATACTCAATTCCATTCTCCTCACAGAACCTTCTGAATTCTGTAGAGTTATACTCACCACCATCATCAGTTCTAATAATCGTTAGAGTCTGGCCATTCTGATTCTCAACCTTCAGTCTGAACTTCTTAAATTCAGCAAACACCCCGTGTTTGAATTTTATGAGAGATACCCATGTAATTCTGGTGAACTAATAAACAAATGACACAAATTATTTATTCCCCCTAATCGATACTACTGGAAATGGACCACACACATCATAATGCAATACTCCCAAGGCATACTTTGCTCTTGGAGCTACTTTTGATGCAAATGGAAATCTTGGTTGCTTCCCTTCCATGAACACATTGCATGAATTCTAAAGCTTCTTGATTGTAGGAATTCCATGTACCAGCTTCTTCGATTTCAGATGCCCTAAGCTTCTGAAATTCATATGACCAAATCTTTTGTGCCACAACTCACTCTCCTTAATAACACTTGTTGCACTAAGATATCTAGAGTCTGCAGTTCTAACATTCACCTTGAATGTTCTGTTCCTTCCCTGTTCTGAATCCATAATCAGCTTCTGATTACAGTCATATAGCTTCAGAAGATTGTCCTTTATGCTAACTTAAAAACCTTTCTCAATCAGTTGTCCCACACTCATTAGATTGCTCTTCATGTCAAGTACATACCACACATTCTAGATCAGTGATGCTTTCCCATTGTTTAGAATGACTCTGACATTTCCCATACCTTCTGCATTGAGGTATTTATCATTAACACATCTAATCTTTGTACTCTTCCCAGAGTCAAAATCAACTAACCATTTCTTGTTTCCAGTAAGATGGTTTGAACACCCTATGTCCATATACCACCATTCTGATGAATTCATATCATCATATTCAGAAGCCAGCAATAGCATAAGTTCATCATCAGACTCTCTGTTTTACCCTAAAATTTTCCCTCTCATTTATCAAGTAATTTCTCACAAGATCTCCTTTGGTTCAAGACTGCACTAGGGTTGATCAACTCAAGACACCTCCTCAAGCTCTGATGACTGAAAATTAGGGTTTGAGATTGCACAAGGATAATTGAACTTTTAATGCCTCATGTGACTTTCATGGATAATTATGGACCCTCAAGATTGCTCATGTCAAGTTTCAAGTCTTGGATCACATTTTTGCTCAGCCAATTGATCAGTTGACCTAAAAATTAGTTGTATTAGGGAAAAAGTCAATTGTGGTCAATTTACAGTCAAACTTCATAATTTTTTATCCATGTCAACATTATGAACTCATATATGTCATTTGATCGAGTTTGGACCATTATTCCTCAAGAAATTTGATCAGATCATCAAAAGGGCAAAATGGTCAAAATTAGGGTTTTGACTGACAAAAGGCAATTTCTGATTTTTGACCTAGAAAATGGTTGATTGGTTGGAAACATGATCTCAAGGATTAAATTGCATCATTTTAACCTAATGGAATGACTCAAAAAATTTCTCAAGGTCAATTAATTGATAGTTGATTTTCAGTCAACTAATCAAAAGTCAACTGCACACTGAAAAGTCAAGCTTTGACTTTTTGGTCAAAATCAAGTGTCAAAGATCACAATTCATCAAAACATGTCAAAATATGAAACTTGTTCATCAAGAAATCAAAAAGTCAAGATTTCATTTTGAAAAGTCAAAGTTTCCAAACTTAGAAATTTTTCTAAGTGTTGAAAACTTCATATTTTTCCACAACTTTGAGCCAATTTTTCACCATGATGCAAGATGATTCAAAGGAAACTTTCAACATGAAAGTTGTAGATCTCAATGATATATAAAACATTTCTGAATACAACTCCTCCTAGAAATGCTTGGATTTCAAGTTATTAATCCATGAAATCATGTTCATAAAACTAAAACACTTAGTGAAATTTTGAGCATTTTGGTCAGGATTTTGACCTAACTTATGGGCCAAGTTTCACATAGTTCCAATTGGATTTTGCAAAAGTGATTCAAATAGGGGTTGTATAGAACATTACAAGCTTTTTAAAATGTCTGAGAACTCCTTAAGATCATTCTTGAGCAAGGAGAATCAAAGGCAAAAAGCTATGGTTTCAAGTTCTTTTACAAGGCAGAATTTGTGATGCACAATGGACCAAATCACATAGACATGTTGCATAATCTCACTTTGAAGGCTTATAACTTTAAATTCATTCATTAATTAAATGTTTACACAACATATTGAGCCATTGTCCAAGCATTTGAACTATTATCCAAATCGCATTTCCATTTTTGGAAGAAAGACACCATTGTTATTCTTGAAAAGTGGCTTTAATCACAAAATCCACTCTCCTTGAGCATTGAACTTGTTCTTTATGTAAACACAAGCCCTATAAACCAAAAGCAAGCATGTTTAAATTACTAATCACTCTATGCATCCCTGTACCATGCCTTGGAACAAGATGTTTCAACTTTGCTTCAAAAACAAGAAAGATGCTACAACTTGAGAATTCAAATTCTGGCTTGTTGTAACATACAAGACCTCTTGCCTATAAATATACAAGTCATTTGCAAGCTAACACGCGCATGCTCAAGCCCTGAAACCGCCATAAAGCACAGAACCACCAAAAACATCTCAAAACTTGCCATTTCTTAGTTTTGAATCCAATCTCTAAATTTGCTCGTGCGTTTCTTGGCCTTTTACTTTCAAAAGCTTCTAAATAACATATACAAACAATTTCAACACCTACAACACAACTGTAACACGTCCATCATCATCCACCATTTTCAAAAATAGCACCTTGCACCTTGACTTCTCCAGAACTCCTCAGCCGCTTTCAGCTCAAGCCAAACATCACATTAGCTTCCTGGGAACTTAAGGAAGCTAACTCAATCACTAGAACTCATTGAAAGCTGCTCAAACTCAAAACACGATACCCTCTTGCAAGGTGAGTTTTCTGACTTTTGAACTATTCATATAGGCATTGTTAGGCTTCCATTTTCAAAGATAAAATGTAGATACCATTGCCACAAAGCTGTATATATCTATAGTTTGCATTTATATGGCTTCAGCTTAGAGAATTTTAAGATTGAAGTTTCTGGAAAAGTTAGGTTTCAGATTAGGGCCAAAAAAATCCATGCTTGTCTTTGATCTATAGTTTTAATGCTTTACATTTCTGAAATCGTGAGAAAATTTGCCACAAGATTCATGTTTACACTTTTGCAAATAGATGAGAAATGAACAAGATGCAGGTGGTCTGGCTAGGCACGAGGTTGAAGATGAAGTTGTCTTCAGGAAGCAATTTCTAATATATATTTATGTTTTGATATAAATAAACAGATGTATAACCACCTCAGTGGTAAGGCGACGTGCTGGTAAGCAAGAGGGCGTGGGTTCAACACTCAGCGCGCTACCTTTTGTTCATTTTTCATATTTTTACTCTTTTTGTTTTTGTTTCAGCAAGCAGCGCCTGGGCCTCAACATTGGACTTTCATTATTTTTGCTGACTTTCCCCCCTGATTATGTTTCATACCCCCCTGGCCCATTTTATTTCTTTATTTCATTTTCATTTTTATTTTAGTTTATTTTACTTTCATATTTTCTTGTTATTATTTTTATTACTAATATTAGTTTTTTTTATTATTAATAAAAAAATCCAAAAATATTTTTTTATTATTTTTGCACTCATATTTTATTTTTCTTTATAGAAACTAAAAAGAACAAAAATCATTTTCTTAAACAAATAATTTTTTTTAATAAACATTTAGACTTAAATTTATTTATTATATTGTTTTCTTCTAAATAAAAATCAATTTAGAACTTAGGTTTCTTTTAATTAACTAATTTTCATTTTATTTTTATTAACTTAAAACCTTTCATTAAAAAACCCTAAAAAATACTTTTTTTAACCTAATTTTCTTTTCTTACCTAATTTAGGTTTAACATTATTATCTTTAATTAATTATTTTTCCTTCTTAGACATTAGGTTAAAACCCTTAAAAACCAAATAAAAATCATTTCTTTTTTCATTTACATTCATCCATTTTATTTTTAAATTTTGTACAATATTCAATATGGTTGTAATAGTTAATTAGATTTAATTTTCTTACAAAATCCCCATTTGTAAATTTGTACACCCCCTCCCCTATTGATGTAATAGCTTGGTATTTTTATTTTCCGCAATTTAATGTTTTATATATAAATGCAAGTAAATTAGGGTTTGTATGGAAAGATTAAAATCAACAAGTTAGCAAACCCTAATTCAAGACAAAACAATACATGTAAATCAACACACTTGCACACTTACACCCGGGTAAATCCACTTTGTTGTCTTACAAAAATGACCATGTTATGCATGTGAAGTATCTTAGCAAAAACAATCAAAAATACAATATCATAGTCCCTCGGTGACGCTATTTAAAGTCGCCTTTCAAAAATGATCTTAGTCCCTCAAAGAGAATTGCTAAGATATTTTCACAACATTATTATCATGGCTATACGATGACCCATGCCCGTCTCTTTACATCCAAAAATAAGGGTTCTTACCAAATCAATGGTAAGATAACAATATCAAAGAAAAGGAAGAAATGAACTAAGACTTTTGAGTAGGTAGAACGTTCCTAATTGCTTGCTCATTTTCAAATCAGAACATCCTTGTTATTTTCAAAACAAACACCAACACTTTCAAAACATCTTTCAAACTTGAAATATTTTCAAAAGATCAACACTTTGTATACCTTCTTACGAACGAGAACTATTATAAAGTTTGCCTAAACGAAGGCACCTTTTCAAAATACTTTCAAAAACCACATAAAACATATTTTTAAACAAAAGCAAGTAACAAAAGCAAGTAGATAACTACGGATGAAAAGGGTGCTAATACCTTCCCTTTTCATAATCTACCCCCCGAACTCAAGAAACAATCTCAAAGGTCTTTCCTGTTCTTTTCAGCCTTTCCTTTTGGATAAAAGAAAAGTCGGTGATAAAATGCAAAACAACCAAGTCAGTTCTCCCACCGTGGTACACTCTCCTCTGGCTATATTTTCTTCTTCTGACTTCCTTTCTTTGCTTGACCAATAATATTTGGCATAGTGACCAAAGTTTTTTCAATAGTAATACTGGACATTCTTCTTGTCAGACTTCTCCTTTCTCTTCTGGACATTCTTCTGCCTATCATAGTTTGAAACTTATGACCTTTGACCATCGTTAGTTTTCTTCCTGGCTTCTGACCAAGTTTGCTTCTGATACTTCTTACCAAAAGTTGCTTTCAGAGCCTGCTACTCTACTTCCCTCTTAGAAGTTCTCTTAGTCATACGCAACTCATGCGCCTCTAGACTACTTTATAGCTCTTCAACTCTCACGGTGCTCAGATCTTTGGAATATTCAATTGCTACCACAATGTAATCAAATTGAGAAGTTAAAGATCTCAATACCTTCTCTATGATCACTTGTTTAGAAAGAGTTTCTCCATAAGCTTTCATCTCATTAGTGATCACAATCACTCTAGAGATGTACTCATAAACCTTCTCGTTGTCCTTCATGTTGAGATTCTCATATTTCTTTCTAAGAGACTGAAGCTTCACTTTCTTCGTTGATGCGCCACCACTGTAAGATCTGACCAGTGTGTCCCACACAACCTTTTCTGTTTCAGAGTCGGCAATCTTCTCAAACACATTCACATCCACACACTGATGGATGTAGAACAATTCCTTCTGATCTTTCTTTGTTATCGCCTTCTGCATTATCTTCTGTGCTTCTGTCGCGTTTGCTGCTAACGGAGCATATGCATCAGTGACAAGATGTAACACATCTTGAGAACCAAACAACACACACATTTGGATCTTCCAACGATTCCAGTTTTTGCCATCAAACACTGAAAGCTTGGAATTGATGTCGTTGTTTCCTCATCTTTAACCTTGTACAGTTCACTCAAAAGCTCACTAAAATACAGTGTTTCCAAAATCCCACAAAATCAGAAAAATGTGATTCTCAATCACACAATACCTCACTGTTCACTCGTGTTTCCCGTGTTCCCGTGGATTTTGAATCGGAGCTCTAGATACCAATTGTTGGTGCACAAAGGAGAGATGAAAGACAAAAGAAATATATTAAATGACGGCTACAAAATAAGGAGTAATGAATAATTACATTGACCTACTACTAGGTTATTTATACACAAAATTAGGGTATAATAAAATACTAAAATACCCTCTAACAAACTTAGTCAATAAGACATTCCTAAAATGTAAATTATTTCCAACAGAAAAAACGTTTAGTCCTATAAAAGCATTACAGATTTTTTCTGTCTTGCAATCCATCCCAAAGAATGATGCAATTTTGAGTTTGGTACAGCTACAAATAAGTAAGGATTAAGGTAAAATCTGTTTGTTTTTTATAGTGTAATCTGATTAGTAGACTCCTCGGTTATATCGTAACATTGAAGGATTAGTTAATTTATTTTACAATTTTAATCAAAATAATACATAAACTACAAAAGTTAGGATTCAAAGTGTGTCTAGAATAATTTTACCTCTCGGATTTATTAGAAACCGATGTAGATTGATACTTTTCCAATTAAAAAAATATAATACATGACATGCCTAAGTTTAATATTTCGTTGTTTTTCTGATTGACGTAAAATGCTCCGTCATAAAATGTGTTATTTATTATAGTGTATGTACACAATTTCTCAAATATGAATCGTGTAACAATGAAATGTTTTTGAGTTTAAAGTGAAGTTTATTTTTGTATTAGAGGTGTAAGATTGAGAGACAAATTTCTTAGAAAGAAAAAAAAATCTATTAAGAAATCCAGATTTTTTAAAGATATTTTAAAATAGATTATTGGATGTCAATGGTATAAGAATAAATAGCATGTATACTTATTCTTTTAATAAAAATATATATTTTGCTAGCTCTTTTAATAAGATTGATCTACTGAGAGAAATAGTTTAGTATACCTTAATGGTCAGTCAAAATAAAAATAATAAGAGAGGTGTATTTAACAGAGACGTTTCAAATAGATTTAATTTAATAATAAAATTTATTAAATAAAAATTAATAGAAAATCAAAAATTAAGTTAAGGAATTAAAAGTATAACTAAACTTTAAAATGACTCTTAGATGATTGCTTGCATTGCATCATCTTTTCCGCATATTTTGAGAGAATTGTTTCACAATATTGGTAGCATTTCAATAAATTAAAACATAACTTATGAAGTCTTGAATCCAACTAGCTTAAGAATCAAAAGTATTGCGTTCAAGTAAATTTATTTTCTATTATGTGTCAGCTATTCTACTCCAAAATCCAAATAGCACGAGTTTTATTTGTTTAAGAATCTCAAATAATGTTAAATAGAACTTTGTGCTTAATTATTCATGTCTCATACAAGAATGCAGATTTGACATAGCTATCATCATTTTCACAGTAAACAGTCTGCTAACAGTGGCAAACACTTATATACATTCTACTAACAGGTTAAGTTAAAATCTATAAAAGCATTGTGGTTAGTAAAATATAGAATTTCAACTAAACCAAGTATGTAGAATCAGTTGGATTTGAGCAAGGAAAAGAAACTAAGTTTGATGCAACAAAGGCGAAGTAAGAATAGAATTTTAATAGAAGGCCAGAGAAATTTTCACTTCAAAAGAAGATACTAAAACAGTGACCAAAGTTATTAGAGTTCACTGAAATTAGAGAACAAAACCTTCTATTTTATTCAAATTTCTAATGAATTGTTTAGTCAAAGTCATGTAGTTGTGAACTTGATGAACATGCATAAATTCATCCGAATAATTAACCACAAAAATCATGAGAATACAATCCAACTACACATGTATAAATAACAGTGAATCACACAAAAAAGCTGTCAATGGATAGAATGAATACGAGTGTTGCTCTAGAAGCTTTTCATTGTCATCATACCTCAATAATCCAACAACACTTTTTGTCCGTTGGAATGAGATTGGGAATAGAATCAATAGATAGAACATGAGTCTTGGTCCAAGACTCATCCACTTTGTTATCTTTGAGGTATTTTCCTCTGTAATATATGTACATATTTTCACTTGTCTTTTTCAGACTTACGCACTAAGTAAAGAACCAGTCATGAACAGGTATACAAAAGTTATGATATTTCTCACAGTATACAATAGTTAAGCTAATTGTTTATTTTGTCAATGACACCTAGTAAGAAACAAACCCTTAATGCACTTTAAAACTTTTGTTTTCCGTTATTGTAATGGAAAATGCTTTAAAACCATCTCATTAACACAATATAATATCCCCCACCTGTTTGTTTACATAATTTCTGCTATACTTTCATCATATCATCATATCCCTAATAAAAACAGGTCAAGTTAAAATCAGATATGCACTCTTTTTGATACAATGGCAAAGTCGGTATAAAATTTCAATGGGAGGCCAAAGAAATTTTCACTTCAAAACAAGATATATACAACAACTCTAATCAAACTTCAATAAAAATCTCCAAGTTGTAATTCTAGAACTATTTAGCTAGCTTCATGAGCTGGTTTAGTTTTTTCATGTTCCAAATTCATTTAATTGGTCATGTATATTGTATAGATCATTAGTTTGAAATTAGTTATTATTTCTAGTTTGAAACACCGAGAAGAGAACCGCCAAAATTATTACAGTCCACCGAAATTAGAGAACAAAACCTTCTAATTCATTCAAATACATGTGTAGTCATGATCAAATTTTTAAGGAATTGCTGAGTCAAAGTCATATGGTTGTGATGTTGGTCACATAAACTCATTGGAATAACTTACCTTATAAGACAATTTCAAGCAGTAATCAAAACATATATTAGAATAAATTCCAGCTACATACATAAATAACAGTGAATCACACAAACAAAGCTGTCAATGTTACCAATAAAACAACATATGATTCAGAAGAACCTCATTCTTTTGTTTGTGTAAAATCTACTTAAGCACTTCACCAAAGACTATACATACAGAAAATAGTGAAGGAGAATATTTCACAACCTCATCTTCTCAAGCTTGCGTGTTATCACCATCACCAGGGAGTGAAAGCAAAGAATCTATACACATAGTCACTTTGCATCTAAGATCGTATTTAGGATATGAATGTAGATCTAGAAATCGTCCTTTTTTATCAAACTTGACCAATCCATCGTCTTCATCTACCCCAATAATATCACCACTTTTAGTACAGCACAAAGGAAAAAAGGCTGCCTTACGGCAAATGATGAGATCAAGAGGAAGAACAAGAATGATAGTCCAAGAGGAGCTCACTTTGTATTCTTTCATGACCCATATTTGAACCGTATCTTTTCCATAATTCTTAGTATATAGACTGAGAAATTCTCCATATACCCACAAACCACCACATTGCAAAGGATCACCGTGAGAATCACTAGGCAAATGCATATAGGAAAGTTTCCTTTCCATTAAATCAAATGCAAGAATAACATCAGTTATACAATAAGCCAACCAATGAATAGCCCCATTATAGAGACACCCACCTTTGGGCCCATCCTCCAAGGTATAAGGGAAGTGAGGACCCTTAACTTGTTTCCATGCATTAGCTTTTAATGAGAAGTACTCCAAGTGTAATGGAGGTTCTTCTGAATAATCATGATAAACAACCAAGTAATCATCAGTTGAATGGTCATACCCAAAACCATAGAAATAATCAGCTTCATCTAAGTTGGAACTAAAAGGAGATAAAGGTATTTGTTTGTGAACTCTAGTGGATGGATTCCATAGATACATGTTTAAGGAACAGCAGATAAGTACGAAGCCTCTACATGAACCTTTAACTTCAAAAGCAGTAAAATCCTCTGGAAGGTTGAGTGAAAGACAAGCACTGTCATTGTGAATCGATGCTTCAAAATCGATGGATAGAGATTCATGAGTTGATGATATAAATAGAATTCTACGATTGGTTGTGAGTTGAAAATGTGAATTTGCAAAGTGGGAGTCATGAGATATAAGAGAAAACCATGATTTACAAACACATTTGAAACGTAAAAGAGACTTAACTGGTAACCACAGTAAGATTTGAATGATCAATTCGTGAGGCAGAAACATGGTCAATCTTCTTTTACTAATGTTGTTTCCAACTAGCGGCATTCTCAGTTTTATGAGTTCCAGCGTCTCTAGGGTTAAAGATGAATTGGGCTCTCACCCCAACAGCCCAGTTATATTTTACTAACACATACCCAATTTGTTTTCTTATTCAAACTAAAATTTTCTTTTTCCACTAGAAAAACTAAATATTTTTTAAAAAATTGAATACGGTAGCCGCAGTTTAGTTTTAAAACATTCTAAATTTTAAAAAAAAAATCGAAATATTACTTAAATTTTTTGTAATAGGAGTGTGAGATTTGACAATATAAAATAATTCTACCTCAAAATTCACATTTTCATTGAATCTTTTCTAAAACTACTATGGGGAATAAGTTACCTAAACCAATCATTTTCTAGAAGAAAAATATTAATTTGACTATAGTTGTAATTTATTAAAAAAATAAATTATTATATATAATTGAAATATTAATGTTAAAAATATTTATTAAACTTAGTCCACATCATCAAAAATAGAGGGACGGAATAAAATTTTAAGAATTATTAAATATAGTGATTAAAAAACTGGTTTTAGAAATAGAGATAGTAAAATTATGGAATCAATCACTTTTGTTAGAATGACAGTGTTGTGGCAGGGACAAAAAGATAATTACTTTGATATTCATCAGGGACTTAGACTAGAAGACTCTATATATTCTTTCTGATAAGTCTTTGGTCAAATAAGAGACCTAGTTTTTAGGATAGTTTGTTGAATTGATTTAGTCAAGTTTGTTTCCTTATTTTTTTTTTCCACTAGAAAAACTAAATATTTTTTAAAAAACTGAATACGGTGGCCGCAGTTTAGTTTTAAAACATTCTAAATTTAAAAAAAAATCGAAATATTACTTAAATTTTTTGTAATAGGAGTGTGAGATTTGACAATATAAAATAATTCTACCTCAAAATTCACATTTTCATTGAATCTTTTCTAAAACTACTATGGGGAATAAGTTACCTAAACCAATCATTTTCTAGAAGAAAAATATTAATTTGACTATAGTTGTAATTTATTAAAAAAATAAATTATTATATATAATTGAAATATTAATGTTAAAAATATTTATTAAACTTAGTCCACATCATCAAAAATAGAGGGACGGAATAAAATTTTAAGAATTATTAAATATAGTGATTAAAAAACTGGTTTTAGAAATGGAGATAGTAAAATTATGGAATCAATCACTTTTGTTAGAATGACAGTGTTGTGGCAGGGACAAAAAGATAATTACTTTGATATTCATCAGGGACTTAGACTAGAAGACTCTATATATTCTTTCTGATAAGTCTTTAGTCAAATAAGAGACCTAGTTTTTAGGATAGTTTGTTGAATTGATTTAGTCAAGTTTGTTTCCTTATTTTCTTTTTCCACTAGAAAAACTAAATATTTTTTAAAAAACTGAATACGGTGGCCGCAGTTTAGTTTTAAAACATTCTAAATTTAAAAAAAAATCGAAATATTACTTAAATTTTTTGTAATAGGAGTGTGAGATTTGACAATATAAAATAATTCTACCTCAAAATTCACACTTTCATTGAATCTTTTCTAAAACTACTATGGGGAATAAGTTACCTAAACCAATCATTTTCTAGAAGAAAAATATTAATTTGACTATAGTTGTAATTTATTAAAAAAATAAATTATTATATATAATTGAAATATTAATGTTAAAAATATTTATTAAACTTAGTCCACATCATCAAAAATAGAGGGACGGAATAAAATTTTAAGAATTATTAAATATAGTGATTAAAAAACTGGTTTTAGAAATGGAGATAGTAAAATTATGGAATCAATCACTTTTGTTAGAATGACAGTGTTGTGGCAGGGACAAAAAGATAATTACTTTGATATTCATCAGGGACTTAGACTAGAAGACTCTATATATTCTTTCTGATAAGTCTTTAGTCAAATAAGAGACCTAGTTTTTAGGATAGTTTGTTGAATTGATTTAGTCAAGTTTGTTTCCTTATTTTCTTTTTCCACTAGAAAAACTAAATATTTTTTAAAAAACTGAATACGGTGGCCGCAGTTTAGTTTTAAAACATTCTAAATTTAAAAAAAAAAAATCGAAATATTACTTAATTTTTTTGTAATAGGAGTGTGAGATTTGACAATATAAAATAATTCTACCTCAAAATTCACATTTTCATTGAATCTTTTCTAAAACTACTATGGGGGATAAGTTACCTAAACCAATCATTTTCTAGAAGAAAAATATTAATTTGACTATAGTTGTAATTTATTAAAAAAATAAATTATAATATATAATTGAAATATTAATGTTAAAAATATTTATTAAACTTAGTCCACATCATCAAAAATAGAGGGACGAATAAAATTTTAAGAATTATTAAATATAGTGATTAAAAAACTGGTTTTAGAAATGGAGATAGTAAAATTATGGAATCAATCACTTTTGTTAGAATGACAGTGTTGTGGCAGGGACAAAAAGATAATTACTTTGATATTCATCAGGGACTTAGATTAGAAGACTCTATATATTCTTTCTGATAAGTCTTTAGTCAAATAAGAGACCTAGTTTTTAGGATAGTTTGTTGAATTGATTTAGTCAAGTTTGTTTCCTTATTTTCTTTTTCCACTAGAAAAACTAAATATTTTTTAAAAAACTGAATACGGTGGCCCGCAGTTTAGTTTTAAAATATTCTAAATTAAAAAAAAAAAATCTAAATATTACTTAAATTTTTTGTAATAGGAGTGTGAGATTTGACAATATAAAATAATTCTACCTCAAAATTCACATATTCACTGAGTCTTTTCTAAAACTACTACGGGGAATAAGTTACCTAAATCAATCATTTTCTAGAAGAAAAAAATTAATTTGACTATAATTGTAATTTATTAAAAAAAAATATTATATATATATATATATATATATATATATATATATATATATATATATATATATATATATATATATATATATATATATATATATATATATATATATATATATATATATATATATACATATATATATATATATATATATATATATATATATATATAATTGAAATATTAATGTTAAAAATATTTATTCAACTTAGTCCACATCATCAAAAATAGAGGGGGCGAAATAAAATTTTAAGAATTATTAAATATAATGATTAAAAAATTAGTTTTAGAAATGGAGATAGCAAAATTATGGAATCAATCACTTCTGTTAGAATGACAGTGTTGTGGCAGGGACAAAAAGATAATTACTTTGATATTCATCAGGGACTTAGACTAGAAGACTCTATATATTCTTTCATTTCTGTTCTTTGTATGGAAAAGTTAACGCATTTGATCCTTGATGAAGTGGAAAAAGGCAATCGGGATTGCATAAAAGCTGGAAGGAAAGGGCCAAAATTTTTACATCTCTTGTTCGCTGATGACCTTCTACTTTTTGGCAAAGCGTCAATCAAACAAATTTAGAAAGTTAGAGAAGTTTTGAGAAAGGGGGACTGGGTTTAAGAAAGCTTAAACTCATGAATTGAGCGTGTCTAGCCAAGCTTTGCTGGAAATTCTATAAAGGTGAGTAAATGTTGTGGTGCAAGGTGATCAAAGGTAAGTAGATGACTTTATCAAGCTTGAAGATATAGTGCATAATATCAAATGCATGGATCAACAATATCAAGATAGTATGAATATGATGCACACAGTGAAAGCTTGTATCATGTCCGCTCAAGTAATAAGGTGGACTCCTCCCGAAGTGAATTGGGTGGCACTCAATACTAATGGGGTTTTATACCAAAATCTACAGGTTGGTTGCAGAGGTTTTCTAAGAGACAACAATAAAAATTGGATTTTCTGACTCATGAAAGCTATAGGAAGATGCTCAATACTGATTGCTGAAATGTGTGGCATTTTAGAAGGAGTTAAGATGTTGAACACCATCAACAAGTGGATAAATTGGATCATTCAAATGAATTTGGATAATGCTCAAGAGTGGATCAAACAAAATCTGCAGCAAAACTTGAGCAATCAAAAAGAGACAAACTGACAAGCGATATGGACCACGACTTGTCATGTTATCTGGTATTGGAGGAACAAGATATTGCACATATATGACTTTATCAAGCATGAAGATATAGAGAAAAATATCAAATGCAGCGTTGAACAATGAAAGCTTGTATCATGTTCGCTCGAGTAATAAGGTGAACTCCTCCTGACGAGAATTGGGTTCCCCTCAATACTTATGGGGTTGTATACCAAAATATGCAGGCTGGCTGCAGAGGTGCGCTAAGGGACAACAACAGAAATTGGATTAAGGGATTCATGAAATTTATAGGAAGATGCTCTGTACTGATTGCTTAAATGTGTGGCATTTAAGAAGGAGTTAAGATGTTGAACACCATTAACAAGTGGAGAAATTTGATCATTCAAACGATTTCGAAGGAAGCTTACGAGGTAATCACGTTAGAGCAACAAAGGACGAACAATGGCTTGTCCTTGGTTTGATATATTCACCAAGAGCTAAGGAAAGTTAAGAAGCATATATGCATTCATTTTAATCGTGAATAAAATAGATATGTGGATGGATTGGCTAAAAAAGTTGCAAAGAACACTTTAGAAATTACTTTCTTAAGTTATTGTTCAAGGGAGATTCTTATCATATACTACATCAAACTATTATTGTAAGCAAAAAAATTCTTTTTAAATTCATTGAATAATAAATGTATCTGGTCTACATATAACATCAAATCAAATACATTCATTATTTAATAAACCTAAAAAGAAAATCTTTAATTATAATAATGATCGAAGGGATTATAATGAAAATTTAAAAGATAATTCCATGAGAAGAAATTCTCTCGTTTAGTTTCTTGGATGTATGCCCTTCCATTCACGAAAAGAAACAAAAATAATAATTTTGATTAATATAAGAGACGTAAGCCGTTGATATTATTAACATACTTTTAGTAGATACCAATCATATGCCAAACAAAAAAAATGTATTTTTAGTATATATCAAATATATGCCAACCATTAGGTATGTATTTAATATACTTAATAATATAATTAATTTCAGTTTATTTTCAGATTAATATATTTAATAATATAATTAATTTCAGTTTAGTTTAAAAAATTAATATATTTAATAATATAATTAATTCAAGTTTAATATATTTAATAATGTAATTAAACATATTAAATATATTTTAGCGTATATTAAACATAATAAATTAGAATGTTTAAAAAATAAATATTAAATATATTTTAATATTAAATATAAAATAAAAATTGAAATTATATTAAACTAAATAATAATTATGAAATAGCTAATACATATTTATATTTTTTAATATTTATTTTAAAAATATTATTTAATATATTTTTATATTAAGTAATAAAATGTTAGTTTTTTTACGTACATTATTGTTTAAATATTTATTATTTAATAATTTATTTATTTTTTTAGTTAACATATTTGAGTTTAGTAATACCAAATATATGCCAATTATATGTATTTACGATTGTAAAGTTGTTAAAAATCAAATGTTAGTTTAGTTGGTAAGGTGATTGGTCTTGGTGGGAAGAAAACTTGAGTTCAATTCTTATCTATGTCAATTTTCAATAATATTGTGTGTTTTGAAAAATATGCAAATCAAAATGAATTAAAAAAACAAATTTGGCAATATAAAAATAAAAAAATAAATGCCAATGTGAAAATAAAATAGAAAACCATGATTTAAATAGAATTCTACGATTGGTTGTGAGTTGAAAATGTGAATTTGCAAAGTGGGAGTCATGAGATATAAGAGAAAACCATGATTTACAAACACATTTGAAACGTAAAAGAGACTTAACTGGTAACCACAGTAAGATTTGAATGATCAATTCGTGAGGCAGAAACATGGTCAATCTTCTTTTACCAATGTTGTTTCCAATTAGCGGCATTCTCAGTTTTATGAGTTCCAGCGTCTCTAGGGTTAAAGATGAATTGGGCTCTCACCCCAACAACCCAGTTATATTTTACTAACACATACCCAATTTGTTTTCTTCACAAACATAACTTAAACTATTCAAACTAAAATTTTCTTTTTCCACTACAAAAACTAAATATTTTTAAAAAAACTGAATACGGTGGCCGCAGTTTAGTTTTAAAACATTCTAAATTAAAAAAAAAGTTTGAAATATTACTTAAATTTTTTGTAATAGGAGTGTGAGATTTGACAATATAAAATAATTCTACCTCAAAATTCACATTTTCACTGAGTCTTTTCTAAAACTACTATGGGGGAATAAGTTACCGAAATCAATCATTTTCTAGAAGAAAAAAATTAATTCTACCTCAAATTTCACGTTTTCTTATTTTTAGCTAGAAGTGAGTTGTAGTTTGTTACTGCACGTTCATTTTGTTCCCTATTTATTTTACTGCATTTCACAATGAATAAACAAGTCATTCCCAGTACTGTCAGTTGTTTTTTATTGAATTCTTATTGCATCTAACAATCTGGTATCTAGAGCGTGACTTAAGAGAGATGGGTTCAGAAGCAAACTTTATTTCAGCGCCCATTCCAAAGTTCAACGGTGACTACGATCATTGGAGCCTGGTCATGGAGAATCTTCTTCGATCCAAGGAGTACTAGGTTGTTGTCAAATCGGTAAATGATTACTTTGGTCGAGTAATGACGGTTGCAAATGACATGAGGAATTATGGGGAAGATGTGAGTGATGTCAAAATCGTTGAGAAGATTTTGAGAACACTTACTGAGGTTCTGGAAATGGAAGCAGGGCAAATCGATAAATGATTACTTTGGTCGAGTAATGACGGTTGCAAATGACATGAGGAATTATGGGGAAGATGTGAGTGATGTCAAAATCGTTGAGAAGATTTTGAGAACACTTACTGATAAATGGAACTACATTGTTTGTTCTATTGAGGAAGCCAAAGACATAGATCAACTCTCTGTGGATGCCTTGCAAAGTTCTCTGCTCATTCATGAGCAAAAGTTCAAAGGAGATGGAGGAGAAGAACATGCTTTGAAAGTGACTCATGAAGAGGGATATGGTGGAAGAGGACGAGGGAAAGTTGCTTTCAGAGGAGGCCGAGGACAAGGTAGAGGCAGGGGTCGCCTAAATTGGAGCAAAGATACGATTGAGTGTTATAAGTGTCATAAGCTTGGACACTTTCAATACGAGTATCAAGCAAATTATGCAAATTTGGATGAATCCGAAGAGATGATGCTAATGGCGTATACTGATACGCTTGGAGGTGATCGAGACGATGTATGGTTTATTGACTCTGGATGTAGCAACCACATGTGTGGTGATTCATCTCTCTTCTGTGATTCAGAAAAAGGGTTCAACAAGGTGGTAAGATTGGGGAATTATGCAAGCATGAATGTTGTTGGAAAGGGAAGCGTTCGACTGACTGTAAAAGGAGTGAATTACCTTGTACGGGATGTGTATTACGTACCGGGGTTGAAAAATAATCTTCTCAGTGTTGGGCAGCTGCAAGAAAATAGTTTGGTTGTACTGATACAATCAAATATGTGTCGGATTTATCACCACACAAAGGGATTGATTTTCAAAACCACCATGGTTGCCAATCGAATGTTTGTGTTGCTATCAAACAGTCGATCAGTCAAAAAGGAAAGAGATGAAGAGTGTCTTCAAGTAATCACTCAAGACGTGGCTCATTTATGGCATCAAAGATTCGATCATCTCAGCTACAAAGGATTGAAGACTTTGAAAACAGAGGGCATGGTGAGAGGCTTGCCAAGTTTTTCCGAGGGTGAGATTAAGTGCAGCGATTGTTTGAAAGGGAAACAACATAGAGATGTAATCCCAAAGAAAAGTACATGGAGAGCATCATCAAAGTTGGAGCTCGTTCATGCTGATATTTGCGGCCCAATATCTCCAGTTTCAGAGGGCAGCAAGAGGTATTTTATTTGCTTCATTGATGACTATTGTAGGAAGGCATGGGTGTATTTTCTTGCTTTTAAGTCAGATGCATTCACTTACTTTAAGTTATTCAAAGCTCTTGTGGAAAAAGAAACTGGTTTGCCCATTAAATGTCTCAGAACAGATCGTAGGGGTGAATTCACATCAAATGAGTTCAAATAATATTGTGAAAGGAATGGGATCAAGAGGCAACTAACTGCTGCATATACACTGCAGCAGAATGGAGTTGCTGAGCGGAAAAATAGAACCGTGATGAATATGGTGAGGAGCTTATTGGTTGAGAAGAATGTTCCAAGTAAACTCTGGGCAGAAGCAGTGAATTGGGCATTTTATGTTCTTAATAGATGTCCGACATCATCAGTGAAAAAAATGACGCCAGAAGAAGCTTGGTGTGGGGTGAAACCTTCAGTCGAGCACTTGAGAGTCTTTGGTTGTATAGCACATGCTCATGAACCGGATGCTCGGAGAATAAAGCTTGAGGATAAGAGCTATTGTTGTGTTCTTTTAGGGGTAAGTGAAGAATCAAAGGAATATCGGCTGTATAATCCTATCTCTAAGAGGACTATAATTAGTCGAGATGTCATCTTTGAAGAAGAAGAACAATGGAAATGGGAGAGGAGCTCTGAAGATGACAGAAGGTTTGATCTGGAATGGGAAGATGGCAACGGTGAAAAGGTGGAGGATTTCGACGATGGTAGTGAAGAAGAAAATGTAGCTTCTTCGGCGAGGAACGAATCCAGTGATGGCAATGAAGAAGATGAAGCAACTCCTCCGATGACACCCCGAGTTAGAAGAGCACCAGCATATTTGAATGATTTTGTCTCTGGTGATGGTCTTTCAGATGAAGGGGAAGAGGTACAAACTCATTTAGTCTTGTTTGCTAGTGCTGTTCATTCTGTTCCAATTTCGTTTGACGAAGCAGTAAAGGAGGAGAAATGGAGATCAACCATGGATGCCGAAATGAGATCAATTGAGAAGAATGAAACATGGGATCTTATTGAGCTTCCTAAAGGAGCTAAAAGAATAGGAGTCAAATGGGTGTACAAAACAAAGTTGAATGAGCTCGAAGAAGTGGATAAACACAAGGCTCGCTTGGTCGCAAAAGGGTATGCTCAGGAATACGGAGTTGATTATGAAGAAGTATATGCTCCCGTAGCTCGCATGGACACGGTTCGGATGATTTTAGCACTTGCAGTACATAGAAGATGGTGTATGTTTCAGTTGGACGTGAAATCAGCCTTCCTTCACGGGAAGTTAATTGAGAACGTGTACGTGGAGCATCCAAGAGGTTATGAAATAAAGAATGAGGAACATAAGGTGTATAAGCTCAACAAAGCTTTGTACGGACTCAAACAGACACTACGAGCATGGTTCAGCCGGATTGAATCATATTTTAGAAAGGAAGGTTTTGGGAAGGAGGACAGCGAGCAAACCTTGTTTACGAAAGTCAACAAACAAGGTAAACATTTAATCATTAGCTTGTATGTTGATGATTTAATTTATACCGGAGATGATGAGAATATGATGGTTGAATTCAAAGAGTCCATGATGAAGGAATTTGATATGACAAACTTGGGGTAAGATGAAGTATTTTCTTGGTATTGAGGTAGTTCAATTTGATGGTGGTATATTCATCAGTCATGCGAAGTATGTGATGGAAGTTTTGAGACGTTTTGGAATGGAGCATAGCAATTCTGTTGAAAATCCAATGGTTCCAGGATTCAAAATCTCCAAAGATGAAAATGGTATTGAGATGGATGGTTCATTCTTCAAATAGCTGATTGGGAGCATGATGTACTTGACCGCTACGAGAACGAATATAATGTATGCAGTAAACTTATTAAGCATGTATATGTCAAGGCCTACAGAACTTCATCATTCGGAAGCCAAGGGAATTCTACGTTACTTGCAAGGTACAACAACGTTCGGCTTTCTTTACAGAAGGGGAGGAAGTCATGAGTTTATTGGCTTTACTGACAGCGATTATGTCGGATCAGTGGAAGATAGAAGAAGCACCTCAGACTATGTTTTTATCCTAAGTGGAGCAGCTGTGACTTGGTCTTCTCGAAAGCAACCAATCGTAACACTAAGCACAACCGAAGCTGAATTTATTGCAGCTGCAGGAAGTTATTGTCAAGCAATATGGATGCAAAGGGTGCTAAAGAAGATTGGCTACATGGGCAGTGAGAGTACTGTCATCTTTTGTGACAATAGCTCAACAATTAAGTTGGCGAGAAATCTGGTGATGCACGGCAGGAGCAAGCACATTGATGTGCGCTACCATTTCTTACGAGAGCTAGTGAATGATGGAGTTGTGCAACTTCAGTTTTGTGGTACAAGGCAGCAGATAACCGACATTTTCACCAAACCGCTCATATTGGAGCTATTTCGGGAGCTAAGAAGGAGGCTTGGAGTGTGTGAACTACCACATGTTAACTAGCTGCAAATACAGTCTAGTTCAAGGGAGGGAATGATAAGTCTTTATCAAATAAGAGACCTAGTTTTTAGGATAGTTTGTTGAATTGATTTAGTCAAGTTTGTTTCCTTATTTTTAGCTAGAAGTGCGTTGTAGTTTGTTACTGCACGTTCATTTTGTTCCCTATTTATTTTACTGCATTTCACAATGAATAAACAAGTCATTCCCAGTACTGTTAGTTGTTTTCTATTGAATTCTTATTGCATCTAACACTTTCATTTTTGTTCTTTGTATGGAAAAGTTAACTCATTTGATCCTTGATGAAGTGGAAAAAGGCAATCGGGATTGCATAAAAGCTAGAAGGAAAGGGCTAAAATTTTTGCATCTCTTGTTCGTTGATGACCTTCTACTTTTTGGCAAAGCGTCAATCAAACAAATTTAGAAAGTTAGAGAAGTTTTGAGAAAGGGGGACTGGGTTTAAGAAAGCTTAAACTCATGAATTGAGCATGTCTAGCCAAGCTTTGCTGGAAATTCTATAAAGGTGAGTAAATGTTGTGGTGCAAGGTGATCAAATGTAAGTATGGTAGGAACTATGTTGGTGACTGAATAGGAGTTGTGAAACTTTATGACTCGAGCCTTTGGTGGAGTATTGTTAACTGCTGGTCGGGGATTAACAATAATGTCGTCTGGAATGTGGGCAATGGGGAAAGAATTAACGCTTGTAAATATTGTTGGGTCAATCATACGATTGTTCTAAAGGATCATATTAAAAGTAATATACAAATACCTATGAACAAAAAGGTGAATTAGCTTATAACAGAAAATGGAGATTAGGATTGAGTTACTCTTTGTCAACTGTTTCATCAGGACATGCTAGAAAATGTTGTAGTTATTCACCCCCTTGCATTGAGTTAGTGTGGATGATTGCAAGTGGAGAGGCACCTCAACTGGTAAGTTTCGATTGCCTATGCATATGAGAATTGGACTGAAACGAGGAACAACACTAATATAGGCTAATGGAAAACCATATGGAGGATTAAGGTTCCTGAACGAAATTGTTTACTCATATGGACTATGAAGCACGATGGACTGAAGACAAAAGTGGCGCTTGTTAGAAGACAACTTACGGAACCCTATCAGCACAACTTGTGGGAACAATCAAAATATCATATTGCATGTTTTTCATGATTTTACAACTTTTAAGGTATATATGGTTGAGTCTAGTGGGTAAGGAATATTATGATAGGTTCATCAACAATAATGCTCAAGAATAGATCAAACAAAACCTGCAGCAAAACTTTAGTAATGAAAAATAGACAAACTGGCATACATTGTGGGCCACGACTTGACATGTTCTCTAGTATTGGAGGAACATGATATTACACATAGATGACTTTATCAAGCTTGAAGATATAGTGCATAATATCAAATGTATGGATCAACAATATCAAGATAGTATGAATATGATGCACACAGTGAAAGCTTGTATCATGTCCGCTCAAGTAATAAGGTGGACTCCTACCGAAGTGAATTGGGTGGCACTCAATACTAATGGGGTTTTATACCAAAATCTACAGGTTGGCTGCAGAGGTTTTCTAAGAGACGACAATAAAAATTGGATTTTCTGACTCATGAAAGCTATAGAAAGATGCTCAATACTGATTGCTGAAATGTGTGGCATTTTAGAAGGAGTTAAGATGTTAAACACCATCAACAAGTGGATAAATTGGATCATTCAAATGAATTTGGATAATGCTCAAGAGTGGATCAAACAAAATTTGCAGCAAAACTTGAGCAGTCAAAAAGAGACAAACTGGCAAGCGATGTGGACCACGACTTGTCATGTTATATGGTATTGGAGGAACAGGATATTGCACATATATGAATTTATCAAGCATGAAGATATAGAGCAAAATATCAAATGCAGCGTTGAACAATGAAAGCTTGTATCATGTTCGCTCGAGTAATAAGGTGAACTCCTCCTGACGAGAATTGGGTTCCCCTCAATACTGATGGGGTTGTATACCAAAATATGCAGGCTGGCTGCAGAGGTGTGCTAAGGGACAACAACAGAAATTGGATTCAGGGATTCATGAAATTTATAGGAAGATGCTATGTACTGATTGCTTAAATGTGTGGCATTTAAGAAGGAGTTAAGATGTTGAACACCATTAACAAGTGGAGAAATTTGATCATTCAAACGATTTCGAAGGAAGCTTACGAGGTAATCACGTTAGAGCAACAAAGGACGAACAATGGCTTGTCCTTGGTTTGATATATTCACCAAGAGCTAAGGAAAGTTAAGAAACATATATGCATTCATTTCAATCGTGAATAAAATAGATATGTGGATGGATTGGCTAAAAAAAGTTGCAAAGAACACTTTAGGAATTAGTTTCTTAAGTTATTGTTCAAGGGAGATTCTTATCATATACTACATCAAACTATTATTGTAAGCAAAAAAATTCTTTTTAAATTCATTGAATAATAAATGTATCTGGTCTACATATAAGATCAAATACATTCATTATTTAATAAACCTAAAAAGAGAATCTTTAATTATAATAATGATCGAAGAGATTATAATGAAAACTTAAAAGATAATTCCATGATAAGAAATCCTCTCGTTTAGTTTCTTGGATGTATGTCCTTCCATTCACGAAAAGAAACAGAGATAAAAATAATAATTTTGATCAATATAAGAGATGTAAGCCGTTGATATTATTAACATACTTTTAGTAGATACCAATCATATGCCAAACAAAAAATGTATTTTCAGTATATATCAAATATATGCCAACCATTAGGTATGTATTTAATATACTTAATAATATAATTAATTTCAGTTTATTTTCAGATTAATATATTTAATAATATAATTAATTTCAGTTTAGTTTAAAAAATTAATATATTTAATAATATAATTAATTCAAGTTTAATATATTTAATAATGTAATTAAACATATTAAATATATTTTAGCGTATATTAAACATAATAAATTAGAATGTTTAAAAAATAAATATTAAATATATTTTAATATTAAATATAAAATAAAAATTGAAATTATATTAAACTAAATAATAATTATGAAATAGCTAATACATATTTATATTTTTTAATATTTATTTTAAAAATATTATTTAATATATTTTTATATTAAGTAATAAAATGTTAGTTTCTTTACGTACATTATTGTTTAAATATTTATTATTTAATAATTTATTTATTTTTTTAGTTAACATATTTGAGTTTAGTAATACCAAATATATGCCAATTATATGTATTTATGATTGTAAAGTTGTTAAAAATTAAATGTTAGTTTAGTTGGTAAGGTGATTGGGCTTGGTGGTAAGAAAACTTGAGTTCAATTCTTATCTATGTCAATTTTCGATAATATTGTGTGTTTTGAAAAATATGCAAATCAAAATGAATTAAAAAAACAAATTTGGCAATATAAAAAAAAATGCCAATGTGAAAATAAAAATAAATTTATTTTTTTAAAATTTTAAAAAATAATAAATCTAATTAGTAGCCACGTCAATAATAAAAAAAATCACATAAAGCGCCACGCCATTGATTATGTTGACTAAATCTAGCGAGGGAAAAAACGGGGGAATCTTCAAATGACAAGGACAATGTTTTTTTAGAGGAGATTTATGGACACCAATATTCAAACACTACACCGTATATTTCTACATATAAACTACACTTTTTATTATTTTTAATAATATATATAGAGTTTTGATTTTTGTGCAAGATATAAACTACCTATTTTATTTTTAAAAACACACGAGTATTTTTGGAATGTTTAGGAAAAACTCAGCGTTATATTAGATTTTTTTGAAGATTCTATTGGACATTTTACAAGTAAGTGTTTTTCTCTTTAATTTTGTGCATTTATATCGAATATTTTATGTTTATATCAGACTTTATTGAAAACCATGCATTTTTATCGACAATTTTGAAATGTATTGTAAAAATACATGTATTTTTTACTGGCATTTTTTAAATATCTAGTTAAACACATGCATTTTTAAAAATCCTTGACGCCTCTTCAGCCAATACATGGATGTTGAACTGTCAAGGAAGATCCTCGTAACCCTCGTGGGCAAATAAGAAGGGGCAATTTGTGGAGGGATCACCTTAACTAATTGCCTCGTCTGAGGGACTTGCCTAAGAGTCTCATTCGATAAACTCATCTAAATGCCTTGCTTGAGGGACTCGATTAAGAGTTTCATCTGACTGGCTCATTTAAGTTCCTCTCTTAAGAGACTAGAAGTCTCATCATATAGTATAATCTAAACGCCTCTTATAAGGAACTCGATTAAGACTCTCATTAAACAAGCTCAACTAAGGGCCCCGCTTGAGGGACTTAGAGTCTCGTCAAATAGGCTCATCAAAACGCCTCTCCTGAGGGACATAGAGTCTCGTCAGGTAGACTCATCAAAATGCCTCGCCTGAGGGTCATAGAGTCTCGTCAGATATGATTATATTAACATGTTGCTTTGAGTGACTCGACACATGCTCGTATTAAATCTTTGCCCGAAAGGCTTAGAGTCTCCTCAGACAGACTCATCTAAATGCATCTCCTAGAGAGACTCAACTTAGAGTCTCGCCAGACATAATCAACTAAGCACCTCGTTTGAGGGACTTACAGTCTCGTCATAGACTCATCTTAATTTTTTGCATGGAGGGGCTCGACTTAGAGTATCTTCATTCAAGATCATCTAAAAGCCTCTCTTAATGGGCCTAGAGTCGCGCCAGTTAAGGTAATCTAAACACCTTTCCTGAGGGACTTAAAGTCTTGTCAGACATGCTCATCTAAACATCTCATCTGAGGGACTTAGAGTCTCATTATACAAGTTAATATAAACAGCTCACCTGAGAGATAGAGTCTCATTATACTGGCTCATATTAATGTCTTTTATAAGGAGCTTAAAGTCTCGTCAGACATGTTTATCTAAATGCCTTTATGGAGGGACTTAACTTAGAGTCTCGTCATACAACATCATCTAAATGCCTTTTATGGAGGGACTTGACTTAGAGTCTTGTCATACATGATCATCTAAGCGCATCACTTGAGGGAATTAGAGCCTTATTAGACACATCTAAACGCCTTGCCTAAGGGATTTGGAGTCTCATTAGATAGACTCATCTAAAGGCCTCGCCTTAAGGTCTAAGATTTCCACCAAACAGTCTCATTTGAGCGCATCACTCACATGCCTAGCCTCTTTTGAAGTAAATCCAATTAATCGCATCTCTCTTTGACAATATCTTGTGATTGAGGGACTATGCAGTGATATATTTGTAAGGACCCACAATAGGAAACAGGATCATATCGCTCACGAGGGGATAACATCGCCTCGATGCGTATCACTCACCTATAGAAGGAAAACATGAGAGTGATGTGTCTTAGTCTAAGATGATTCATAGAAGGAGTCAAGGGAATAACATGTGTCTCCTTTAGAAATAGGAACTCAAAGATCTACTACCATTTTGAGGGTGGGCAATTTCTACTTATGAGAAACCCTAAATTCTGGCCCATAAGCCTCTATAAATATCCAAACCTTAAGGTTCAGAAGACAATATGATATTCAGCAAAAATCACCATTGTAATAGGGCTTATTGACCAGTGGTTTTTACACTGTTATTTATCGTTGTTTTTAGTTATCTTTTCTTTTTTATTGTCGAGCGTTTTACTTCATTTGTTCATATTTTATGCGTTGGTTGTGTGTTTTACTGTTTGTAGGCTCAAAGGAATAAATAAGGACAAATCGGTGCGAAAAAGTGAAAATTTCTGAGTTTTGGAGGAAGTAAAAAACCTTTATACAGGAGTGCTGACACGGCCACCTGTGTTACCTGACACGGGTTGTGTCGGGATGAAATCCTGGCCAAAAAAGCGCAAAGAAGTGGAAAGTCAAGGGACTGACACGGCCGCCCGTGTCACTTAACACGGGCCGTGTTAGCAAGTCTGGGAGTTGAGAATATTTTGGGAAGTTCAGGAGGCCAACACGGCCAACCGTTTCATCTAACACGAGTTGTGTCAGCTCAGACATTGATTAGTGCTTGTTTGCTAATTTTTCACAATGTGTTGACTCGTAGGAGCGTTTTGGGCATTTCTGACCGAGACCGATGAATTTTCACTATATAGAAGAGTTTTCACGAAAGAAAAAGACCTTTTTGGCGAGCAAAGAATTTCACAATTGAAGATTGGAGCAAATGAGATTATTGAAGAATATAGACTTCTAATAAGATGAAGCAATTGGAGATCGAAGTTCATCATTAATTTGTAATGTCTAATTTTTATGTTGAAATTACTTTGAATAATATGAGTAGGTAAACCCCCCAATGCTTGAGGGTGTCCCTGATTTGATTTTGTAAATGCCTTGAATTTCGAATTTCAGTAATTTATTTGTTCTTCATATTCAATTTAATCATACAAAGTTTTTAATGCTTTCTTTGTCGGACCAACAAGGATCGAATTGCGGTTAATAATTTGGATGGATCGCCGTTGTTAAGGCATTTCTGTGAAATTAAACCATAATAGATATCACCTAGGACTAGGAATACCCTATAGTTACCGGTTAAATCTTGATAAAACAAAGGCTTGATTTCATCATATTTCTCTAAGGACTTAGGATTTAGGATGAATGCTCAAAGGTTTTCTCACTAAGGACTTAGGGGGAAAAAAACTAAAGATCTGGTAATTGAGTATTTTGAACTTGTTGAAGAAATCAGGATTCAAGGTTGTTATAGAGAAAATCATACACTTTACCCTTACATGTTCCTCATATCTGTCAAAAAGTCAATTTATTATTCTGCTTATTTTTACTTATCGTTCAGTGATAATTGCTAAACAAACTCTAGTTTAAGTTTTTGTTTAATTAGACCATGAATTGAACTCGATACTTATACGCAGTCTTTGAGATCAACATTCGAGGAATTTTCCTGTTATTACTACAAGATGCAAAATAGTGCACTTTCTATTTTTCCGATCAAGTTTTTGGCGTTGTTGCCAGAGACTGCCAACATATAGAGTTTAATTGTAGTTCAATTGAAATTGTTTTTCCCGTTAACTAAAATTCTATTTACAGTTTTATTGTTATTATTTGTGTCTTGTTACTACTAATCTGTGTCTGATATTTTTACGTGAGGAGAATCCTCAGCTAATTTTCCTTTTGGCATAGAAATCAAAAGAACTTTCCATGCAAGGAATGCAAACTCGATTGTCCAGAATGACCTCAAAGTCAGAGGAAGATCATTTAGTTCATACGGAGTCAGAGTCAGAAGAAGAAATCCCAATGGGTGAAAATCCATCAGCACCTTGTAATAACCGGAAAAAAATATAGTCGCCACCATTAATTTTTATCCTAAGACGGGGATATAACATAATAACTCTAATTGTTGATATAGAGATTCGAAATTCTTGACTCACTTTAGACGAATGGAAGGTGTTAGACACCCTTCATCTACCTTGTTCACAAGGATACTAGGGTTTAGGTTTAAGGTTTAGGAATAGAGTTTTAATTTTAATTAGGGGAACTCGCCATTGTTTTTAAGTCGTATGCCTACGTATCCTCTTATGAGGAATCAAAATCTCAATTCTTAGTTCGTAGTTGTTCGATTAGTTTTTCTTATGGATTATGGAAATATCTCGAATTCTCCTTGAACCAAGTCTGAGTGTGTGGATAGCGGAATTTGTAGACGTAGTTCACAGTCAATAAAATAAATCTCCATAATTCTTTTTGGAAATAAATATATATTTGAGTTATGTGAGTAGAAAAAGTTAGTATTTGATTGGTTAGATGTTTTCAAATATATGATGCGACATGAGAAAAATAGATTTTTAATGCATGAGTAAAATATTTAATGCAAAAAAAAATTAGGGTTAGCATTTTAGAAAAGAATTTTGATTAATAAATAACTATTCTAATTATTAAAAATATATTAAATATTTTTAGTAACAATTTAATAATTATTTATTAATAATTATGCAAAAATATATTTAATGCAAATGCTACAAAAATATATGTGGAAATGAAAATAAATAAGATAAGCAAATAAGCAGAAATTAAAATAATTTAATTTAGTTAAAAAGGGGTGTAAAAGTAGAGGCTAGGTGTGTATCATAAAAATATTTGGGCTCAAAGTAATTTTGAATCCAAATAACAGGGGGTGCAAATTAGCGCTTGGTAGTAATATAGAGAGGTGTGGACATTAAGGGCTCAAGTCCAAAATTTGGACTTGACCCATTACGCAAAAGGTGCGTGGGTTTTAACTTCGTAGTGATTTTAAGGATGCTGGTAGCATTGGGCCTAAGCCCAACTTTCGTTTGGAGTCCATAAGGTCAGCGGGTATGAAATATTAGCTTTGTAGAAAAAATGGGGGCGTAGGAGTCAGAGGCCCAAGTCCAGATATTGGACTTGGCCCACTAGCGCGGGGGTGTATTGTTGGGCTGAGGAAACAATTGTGGGGGTTGATTTAGCAATGGGCTTGGCCTAAATCTTTGAATGATGGGAGGTCTGTTTGGACCGCGTATGAGTGTGCATTGGGAGTTACAGTGGGTGCACATCTATGGAGCGTTTGATCAAGATTGTGCGGTGATGATTGAAGGTGCACAATACGGGTACAGGAGATCACGTGGCCAGATGTTGGCCACATGTCCTAACGAGTTACAAGACGGAGGGAGTATATCATTTCATTTTCTTAATATTTTCATTCATTTTCAACACTCTTTCTCTCTCTCTCTCTCTCTCTCTCTGTCATTACCCTCAGTTCTCTCTTCTCTCGTTCTCTCTCTAACAACCAACAACAACCATACCCCAACCAAACCCTAATTGAAATCGGCGGCGATGCTAACCCTCCTTGGCCCCAAATAAAACCCTCATCCCCCTCATATCATTACAACAACATCAATTACGAAAACATTAAAAAGCTAAGCATAATGTTTACCTTTACCCGCCGTAGATCTTCAAGCTCAGTTTGTTTTACGCCTCCACTAATCTCCTCCCTTTGTTTGTTTTACAGGTACCAGAAGATGATGATGGAAGCGACGCGATGGTGATTTGAAGGAAGATTTAGGGTTTCTGTTCACAAACCCTAGATCCATATAATAGGGAATGTTGTACCCCAAAATTTTCCCTCCTTTTTTCTCAAGACATTTCTTACAAAAGTTCCCAAATGCTCAAGGATTCTCAAGAGCTGATCAGACAAGCTCACCCCCTAAGCACTAGGTCCATAACTAGGGTTTTGTTTTTCTCAAGGAAAATTGGACTTCTAATTCCCCAAGTTACTTTCATGATTCCTCATATGTCTTCAAGAATGCTCATACCAAGTTTCAAGCCTTGCATCACAAATTTGCTCAGTCAATTGCTCATATGACTGAAAATCAATTGTATTGGGTAAAAAGTCAACTTTGGTCAACATATAGTCAAACTTCAATATTTTTTTCCAGCATCAACATTTTGATATGATATTCATCATTTGATCAAGGGTTGATCATAATCCCTCAAGGAAAGCACTCAAATCATCAAAGGGGCAAATTGTCAAAATTAGGGTTTTGACTGAGAATGATTGATCATTGACTTTTGACCTAGTACATGACCTAATGACTTGAAGCATGATCTTAAGGAATCAAATACAACATCTTGATCTAATTAAATAGTTTAAGACATTTCCAAAGGTGCAAGAGATTGATAGTTGAAGAATTGAGATCAACTGAGGAAAAGTCAATTGTCACACAAAAGTCAAACTTTGACTTTTTGGTCAACTTTGAACTTCAAAGGTCAAGATTCATCAAGACATTCAAAAATATCAAACTTGATCATCAAGAATCAAGAAAAGTCAAAAGTTGGAAAATTTTCCAACACTTAGAAAAATTTCTAAGTGTTTTATCCTTATTAAATTCACTACTTCATGACCATTTTTCACTATGATGCAAGATGATTCAAGGAAAACTTTCAACATGAAAGTTGTAGAGCATGAAGAATTCTACAACTTTGTCCGATTGATGTCCAAAAAATGCTTGGATTAGGAGATATAGGCCCATGAAGTCATGACATTTTTATCTAAACACTTAGTGAAATTTTCAACAAGTTTGGTCAAATTTTTGTCCCAACTTCTTGGCCAATTTTCACTAAGTTCCAGTTTGATTTAGCCAAAGTGGTCAGCATGAAAGTTGTAGACAATGTTTCAAGCTTTCCAAAATTTCCAAGAACACATTTTTATCATGCTTGATCTAGGAGATTCTAAGAGATGAAGTTGAGCATCCATTCTTGAATTACAAGTCATTTCCTTGATGAAAACATAATCAAATCCTCATGTCATGCTGCACAATCTTGCTTTGCAGGCCTCTTAACCTCTAAATTTATCCATAATCATAGACCTACTATAGACAAATTATATAAAGCTTTATGTATCTAACATCTACTCGACCCAATATGTTGTTTGCGGTGAATCTAATTAGCATGTATATGGAGAATCCTACTGAACTGCATTTACAAGTGGCCAAAAGGGTGCTGAGATACTTAAGAGAAACAATTAAGTTTAGAATCTTCTATCGGAAGGACGAAAACAATGAGCTTGTTGCTTACACTGACAATGATTATGCACGAGACTTGGATGATAGGAAGAGTACTTTAGATTATATTTTCTTGTTGAGCTCAGGTGCTATTTCTTGGTCATTGAGGAAACAACCAATTGTGATTCTATCAACCACAGAAGCAGAGTTTATAGGTGCAGCTTCATGTGCATGTCAAGCCATATGGCTGAAAAGAGTGTTGGGAAAACTGTGTAAAAATAAAAGCAAAGCCACTGTGATTCGTTGTGATAGTAGTTCTTCTATTAAGCTTTCGAAGAATCCAATAATGTATGGTCGTTATAAGTATATTGATGTTCGTTTCTATTTCCTTTGGAATTTGACAAAGGCTGGAACTGTAGAGCTAATACACTATAACACACAAGAACAATTGGAAGATATCATGACAAAACCACTCAAGATGGATGTTTTTCTGAAGCTACGCAAATCTCTAGGAGTTTGTTTAGATAGTGATATAAACTGATTGCATATAGCATTCAGTTTAAGGGGATGATTTTTTTTGGTCAGTTTTGTGGTTTTTCTGTTTTATGAGTAGTTATTTCCTTTTGAATTAATCTACCATGTTATTAGGAAGTGCTAGTAGTGGGTGAAAACATAGATAATTTTTTTTTCAATTTCTCATCCGTAAAGTTATATATGAGCCAAATTGTTTCTTTTAATATATCAAACATTCCTTCTCACAATTTCCTTATACTTTCATATACGAATTTTAGTTCCTAACAAATTCATGACGAGTGGACTTTGTATTCTTTAATAACCCATATTTCAACCGTATCATTTTTCATAGACCATAGACTGAGAAATTCTCCAAATACCCACAAATCACAAAATTTAGGATCGATGTCAAAACCACCCGGCATCGGCATAGACATCTCTAGAAGTTTCCTTTCGGCTAAATCAAAGGAAACAATAACATTCATTGATGTATCACTATTAAAATCCAACCAATGAATAGCCCCATTAAAAAGAGACCATACTCGGGGATTATCAGACTCATTCATATAAGGGAGGTAAGTACCCTCAGTTTCTTTTCATGTATTAGCTCTCAATGAGAAAAATTCTAAATGGGATTGTAGAGAACATTACAAGCTTTCTAAAATGTCTGAGAACTCCTTAAGATCATTCTTGAGCAAGGAGAATCAAAGGCAAAAAGCTATGGTTTAAAGTTCTTTTACAAGGCAGAATTTGTGATGCACAATGGACCAAATCACATAGCCATGTTGCATAATCTCACTTTGAAGGCTTCTAACTTTAAATTAACTCATTAATTAAATGTTTACACAACATATTGAGCCATTGTCCAAGCATTTGAACCATTAACCAAATTGCATTTCCATTTTTGGAAGAAAGGCATCATTGCTATTCTTGAAAAGTGGCTTTAATCACAAAGTCCACTCTCCTTGAGCATTGAACTTGTTCTTTATGTAAACACAAACCCTATAAACCAAAATCAAGCATGTCTAAAGTACTAATCACTCTATTCATCCCTGTACCATGCCTTGGAACAAGATGTTTCAAGTTTGCTTCAAAAACAAGAAAGATGCTACAACTTGAGAATTCAAATTCTGGCTTGTTGTAACATACAAGACCTCTTGCCTATAAATATACAAGTCATTTGCAAGCTAACACGCGCATGATCAAGCCCTGAAACCCCCCTAAAGCACAGAACCACCAAAAACATCTCAAAACTTGCCATTTCTGAGTTTTGAACCCAATCTCTAAATTTGCTCGTGCGTTTCTTGGCCTTTTACTTTCAAAAGCTTTTAATAACATATACAAACAATTTCAACACCTACAACACAACTGTAACACCTCCATCATCATCCACCATTTTCAAAAATAGCACCTTGCACCTTGACTTCTCCAGAACTCCTCAGCCACTTTCAGCTCAAGCCAAACATCACATTAGCTTCCTGGGAACTTAAGGAAGCTAACTCAATCACTAGAACTCATTGAAAGCTGCTCAAACTCAAAACACGATACCCTCTTGCAAGGTGAGTTTTCTGACTTTTGAACTATTCATATAGGCATTGTTAGGCTTCCATTTTCAAAGATGAAGTTGAAGATGAAGTTGTCTTCAGGAAGCAATTTCTAATATATATTTATGTTTTGATATAAATAAACAAATGTATAGCCACCTCAGTGGTAAGGCAACGTGCTGGTAAGCAAGAGGGCGTGGGTTCAACACCCAGCGCGCTACCTTTTCTTCATTTTTCATATTTTTACTCTTTTTGTTTTTGTTTCAGCAAGCAGCGCCTAGGCCTCAACATTGGACTTTCATTATTTTTGCTGACTTTCCCCCCTGATTATGTTTCATACCCCCCTGATCCATTTTATTTATTTATTTCATTTTCATTTTTATTTTAGTTTATTTTACTTTCTGTGATCGGTGGAAATAGAACTGACTGTTTAACGCTGGTTTGCGAAATGTCGCGGAAGCAAGAGTCACCACCGTCTTTTATTTTCTCCAACATGGAAAGGACAAAAGCACAGCAAAATTCCTTATGAGATTGTCTCTCGGTTCGGGAGGTAGATTTATAGAAAGGGAAGGTGTTAGCACCCTTTCTATCCATGGTTATCCATGGGCTCTTAGATACTTGCTCTTATGTTTTCAAAATGTTTGCCTTTCAAATGTGAGTGGGTTTGAAAAAGTTTCATTGAAAGATTTCTGAATGACTCTTGTATCTGTCCTCAAGAGTGTTTGAAAAATTTGTTTTGAAAGCTTTTGAAAGTGTCGGTGTGAAAAGATTTTTGATTTGTTTTTGAAGAGAGCAAGTATCCATGAGTCATCTACCTACCCTAAGGAATTAGGCTGTGTTTTTGTTCTTAAGGTAGTGCCATCCCACCATTGAGAGGTAGGTAGCACCACCGTTGGAGGTGTTCGGGTTAATTCGATTATCGGGACAGTGTGGTCACCGAAGCAACGGTAGGAAACCTTAGAAGTAACCCTAATGTCCTAGATCCTTTTATCCTAGGCAACCGTTTCGAGGCAACTAGATCTTTTGGACAGAAGGGCGACCTCTAAGACACCCTGTGATCGGTGGAAATAGAAATGACTGTTTTTTAAGCTGGTTTCGCGAAATGTCGCGGTAAGCAAGAGTCGCCACCGTCTTTTATGTTCTCCAAAATGGAAAGGACAAAAGCACATCAAAATTCCTTATTCGAGAATGTTTCTCGGTTCGGGAGGTAGATTTATAGAAAGGGAAGGTGTTAGCACCCTTTCTATCCATGGTTATCCATGGGCTCTTAGGTACTTGCTCTTATGTTTTCAAAAGATTTGTTTGCTTTTCAAGTGTGTGTGGGTTTTGAAAAAAGGTTTCATTTGAAAAATTTCTAAGTAACTCTTGTATCAGTCCTCAAGAGTGTGTGAAAAATTTGTTCGAAAACTTTTAGAAAGTGTGGGTGCGAAAAGTTGTTTTTTTTGTTTGAAAAGAGCAAGTACTTAAGAGAATCTATCTACTCTAAGGAATTAAGCTGTGTAAGAGTCCTTTAGATAGTGTTATCCCACCATTGAGAGATAGGTAGCACCATCATTGGAGGTGTCCGGGTCAATTCGATTAAGAGACAGTGTGGTCACCGAAGCAATGGTAGGACACCTTAGAAGTAACCCTAATGTCCTAGATCCTTTGTATCTGAGGCAACCGTTTCGAGGCAACTGGATCTTTTGGACAGAATGGCGACCTCTAAGACACCCTATACTTGATGACCACATTCGAGGCAACCAGTGAGGCGTACCCTAAGAGTGGCATGTGCATTGTGTGTTGTTTTTCAATTAATTGTCTTTGTACATGTTATTTGTGAGCTACGGATTGGTTTTATTTACATACATTCTTTCATGTATTGTTAACAGTTAGGGGTGCGGAAAATAAATTGCGGGAAGATAAATCTAGCTATTACAAGGCGCGGGTCTATACATTGCCAAAAACAAAAACCCGTTTTGGTAAATAAAGTGCGAGAATAGTAAATAAAGCGGTAAAATTCCTAATTAACTATTACATATCTGGAGACAGTTACATAAATAATCAAAATAAAGTAAATGCGCGCGAAAGAATTAAATCGGGAACGTCCTAAGGGTTTTGACCCTTTTAAGAAAAGAATTGAATTTTTTTTTGTCTTTTTGTAATTAAAATGAAATTAAAACTAACTAATAACTAATTAATTAATTTAATTAAAATGAAAATGTATTTTTTGTGTTTTTATGTTTTTAATGAAAATAAAATAAAGGAATTAAAATTAAAAGTTAATAAAAACTTAATTCTAAATTTATTTTAATTATTAAGAAAAAAGGTTAAAGTTGCCTAATTAAAATTAATTCAATTTATTAGTATTTATTTACAAAAATAAAATGAAATTAATGATAATAATACTATTAGTTCTTTTTTTGATTTTTATGAAAAAAAGTTAGTTATGTTAATAGTTAATAAAAGGGAAAAAATAAAATAAGACAAACAAAATATAAATTGCAAACCCAAGGGGGGTTTTGGGCCAGATTGGGGTGTTTTGATTGGAATCTGAAGCCCATCAAGAAGCCAGCTTTGTTTGACTTTGGAGATTGCCTGCGCCTCTGTTGACCTGAGAACATGATGCTCCTTCCCTTGTGGCCATTGGATTTGCACTTGGAGACACTTGGCGCTTTGGATTTGTGAGGCGCATGATAAGCCTTCTTTGAAGCCTGCACACAAGTATGTAAGAAAAATAATATGGCATTTTGAGGGGACCTGGGAATACTTACAATGCTTGATAATGGACCTTAGGACGTGGCAAGGGTTGCTTTAGCTTCAGGGTATGGCAAAGAAGAGAGTCACGTTCTCCTCTTGGCCTGAAAATGCTTGCAAAAACTCCTTTTGATCTCACACTTTTTTTGACAAATTTTGGATTTTGCTCTGGCCGTTTGTGTAATGTTCTAGGTTGTGAATGAGGCTTGCAAGGCTTGTATATATAGTAATGAGTGAGAATAAGTCACATTTAGGAGCCTTTAACCATTGCAATTAAGCTTTGGATTTTGTCTTAACCACCATTAAAGGCCTTTCAAAGCTTGTTCAAAATTTGAATTTTCATGCCTAAATGAGCTTAGAACGAAATTGGTAGGTTGCAAATGCTTCATGAAGGCTATTCAAACCATAAGATACCATTTAATTAAATTTTTTAGATTTACTTGAATTATTATGGATTAAAATGAATTAAATCCATAAAAATTAAATAAAAATAGAAAAATAATTATTTGGTCTTGAAATTGATCATGGGACACGTGGGTGGCATGACAAGGATGAATCAAGTGGAAAAAAGTGGGCCCTTTTGTCAAAAATTGAAGTTTCAAGGATAGTTGACTTTTGCCATTTCACAAAAATTTCCCAACTTCTCCAATGCATATCTTGCTCAATTTTTATCATATGAACATGTTCTTGGACATTTTGGAAAGGTCTTGAAGTCCTCTAACCAATGCCTTTGTTCCCATGTCATTTTGATTTACCAATATCAAGTTATGGTCTTTGACTTAAAATGCCTTTTTGTTGACTTTTGAAAATGACCTATAATGTTGAAATTGGTAACTTTTTGTGAGAGCATTTCTTGGGCTTGGAATGTGAAGATGAGTTGTAGTAAATGTCATCCCCTTCAAAATGAGCATTGGATGGGATTTTTCTAATGAACCATGAAAAAGTTATGCCTTGGTCAAGTTACAGTTGACTTTTCAATTGTCCAAAAATAGAAACTTTTACATCTTGATGATTTTTGAGCCATTCTTGTGAAATCATGGTCAAGATTTGACCAAATGATGATTGTGGCTTCAAAATAAGATGTTGACCAAAAATTTTGACTTTTGACTGCCAAATGACCATTTTACCCCTACAGTTGATTGTGGAGCAACTAGGGCTTTTAACTGTGCGACTTGATGCTATGAGTCTTGAAACTTGGCATGTAGATGCTTGACAATGTATATAGGCATATGGGACTTGATTGAGCCCTTGAAAACCTCAACTTCCTTGCAAGAACCAAAACCCTAATTTGACTGGCTTAGGAGGATGGTTAACTGTGTAGCCCTTGAGTAGACTTGAGCAAATTAAGATGATGCTTGTCAAAACTTTGAAGAATATGGGAGGGAAAATTTTGGGGTACAACAGTTGCCCCTGTTCAATCTTCTTAGACCTGAGGATGTAGATTGGCTTGTGTGCCTTTCGTGATCCGAAGGTGGAAGATGATTGAACACTAGAGTGCCCAGAAATTTGCACTCACATAGTAGAATATCAACAGTGTGATGGCGGGAATGGGCTTATAGATGCCATTTGGAGAGATGATGGATAGGAGGATGGGCTTATAGATGCCATCTGGAAGTGTGACAGAACCTTGTCGAGAATGGGCTTATAGATGCCATTTGGAACTGTAATGGATAGCTGCGTCTGAATAAGAAATAGAATGGCCTCTGCGTCTGGAGCATATCTAGTCTGTGTTTGAATGAGTGACAGAATGTCATCCGAATCTGGATCGTATATGGACTGTCTTTTGAATGAATCTGGACTAAACAATAGAATAGCATCCGGGCTGGAGCATCTCTAAGTTGTCTTTAGAAGCTTGAATCTGAATAAGCAATAGAATAGCGTCCGGGTTAGGAGCATCTCTAAGCTATATCTCAAAGGAAATATGAATAAGTATCAGAATGTCGCCATGTCTGGGTTACAACTGAACTATTTCTAGCAGGAAGTCTGAATAAGCATTAGAGCAGCATCCAGATCTGGAGCGTCTCTAGGCTATCTCTGGAGAGAAATCTGGAATAAACAATAGAATAGCATTCGTGGTTGGAGCATCTCTAAGTTATCTTTAGGAGTTTGAATCTGAATAAGCAATAGAATAGCGTCCGGGTCAGGAGCGTCTCTGAGCTATCTCTGAAAGGAAATCTGAATAAGTATCAGAATGTCGCCATGTCTGGGTTGCATTTGAACTATCTTTGGACGGAATCTGGAATAAGTATCAGAATATCGCCATGCCTGGGTTGCATCTGAACTATCTCTAGAAGGAAATCTGAATGAGCAATAGAATAGCATCCGGATCTGGAGCATCTCTAGGCCATCTCTGAAAGGAATCTCTGAATAAGCAATAGAATAACATCCATCTCTGGAGCATCTCTGAGCTATTACTGGAGAGAAAATCTGAATAAGCGAAAGAATAACATCCGGGTCCGGAGCATCTCTTCGCTATCTCTGAATAAGCAAAAGAACAGCATCCATCTCTGGAGCATTTCCCAGCTATATCTGAAAGGAAACTCTTGAATAAGCAAAAAGAAGAACGTCCATCTCTGGAGCATTTCTAAGCCATCTATGGAGAGAAAATCTGAATAAGCAAAAGAACAACATCCATCTCTGGAGCATTTCTAAGATATCTCTGGAGATAAATCTGAATAAGCAAAAGAAAAAACATAAATATATGGAGCATTTCTCGGCTATCTCTTCAATCTCTTTAATGTAGATATGCCCTGGCTGGATACAGGTGTCGAATCTACTCACAGATATGCCCTGGCTGGATACAGGAATCGAATCTGGAATTGCGACAGTTGATAGTAATCATCTTTGGGATTGACCTTTTTCCTGAAAAGGCGAAACATCAGTTGTATACAATGTCATGATGTATGAAATGCATGATGTCATCATGTTCCAAAATAAATGAGATAGTGTGTTATGATGCGTATATGCATATGTCATGATGTATGTCAATGTGATGTTTATGAATGCATTTTCGTCTAGGAAAATAAATCCTTGACGAATGTCGGGAAGCTGAATCCTGGGCTGATGTTTGAAGAGTAGAGTTCTTCATTTCCGCTGGGGATGATGGTTGCAAGAATAAACCGGCAGGAGAAGATGACTCCGTTGGGGAATAAACTTGTTGGAGAGATTACTCTGCGGGGAATTACTCTGTGGGGAGAGATACTTCGCCGAGGTTTTGATGATAACTCCGATGGGGATTTCGTTGATAAGTTATGTTAGGGAATTGATGAACTCCTCCGAGGGATAGGAAGAACCTCGCCGAGGACGATCTTTCCGTGGTAATTAGCTGAGGATAATCCCAGTTATACCCTGGTGGGGAATAACCTTTGAATAAAGCCGGGGAGACGCGTTCGTGCTCTGCAGGGGATAAGCTTCCAGAATCTACTGGGGATAAGCTTCCAGAGTCTACTGGGGAGATTGATACGACTCTCCTGGGGAAACTTTTGGACTGTACTGGAGAAGTGGCTCCACTGGGGCGTCTGATATTCCGCCGGGGAACAATCTTATATTAAGATTTCCGGGGATGCTTGTGTAGGAACATCTGTATACTCTGTTGGGGAATATTGAGATTTTCTGGGGATACCCAACTTCCTTGAGGCTGACAGTAGACTAACTCTGCTTGGGGAGAGTGTTGATGACTTGCTAGAGATATTGTGCCTTCTCGGGGCTGATTGGAGACCAACTCTGCTTGAGGAGAATTGTTGAATCTTGTTTTACTCGACGGGGAGTGAAGGTATCCTGGTCGTTCTTCAGCCGAACCTACCTTGGTACCTTGGTGGATAAAGCAACTAGATTTCTTAGACAATTCTTATTGCCCCAGTTTCTGCGGGAGAAGAAGATACCTGTGAGGTGCTTGATAACCACCGATTCGACAAATCTTCTTCTGGTAGGCAAGTGACAAGATGACGGGACATAGTCGTACGCTTTGATCCCTAACTTTTGCCTGGACCGCCCTTTCGGGTTTTCAATCCAACGGGATACCTGTTGTACCCCAATTTTTGACCTAAGATCCCATTTTTATTTTTTGCATTTTTAAGATAAGTCAAGGTCACGAAATACGGTCGGTTTTAACGTCTCACCTTCAAGCTTTGACTATGCGAAGATTGTCAAGTGTTTTGAACATTTTTAGCCCATGTATCACTAATTTCTAATCGCATACAAAGGTGTATGTTCATGTTTTCTTTTGTTTCATGTGCAGAGACAAGTCTGAATCAAGAGCATCAGGTGTCGCGCCTCAATTAAGGTTTTGAGTCTCCCAAGCCAAAAGTACGGTTGATTATGGATTCTCGAAGACTGATTTATCAAGGCACAACTGTCGCACCCCATTTTTCGCCCCTTCACTTTTTTCGACTGGTGCATATTTTGTCGTTAATTTGAAAAATCGATTATTTCGCATACTTTCTTGTTTTTATTCATCATTTTAATTTCTATTTAAAAAAAAGAGAATTAAAATAGTTTATCATTTGCATTTTCTATCATATTTCCAATGAATTTGTTTTAGTTCAAAAATCTGTCTTATTATTTTTTTCTTCTTATTTTAATCTATTTCTATTTCTTTTAGATATTACTAACTATTTTCCCTTTTTCTCATTATTATTATTATTATTAGTATCTTTATTGCATTTTATTATTTCATCTTTTATTGTTACTAATTATTTTTATTTTTGTTCTCATTATTGTTATTATCATTGTTGCATTTTATTATTTTATTTTATTTATTGTTACTAATACTTTTCTCTTCTTCTTATATTATTGTTACTATTATGTTATTATTTGTTTGTTTTTGTCAAAAATAGAGAAAGAAAATTGCAGAGTGGGACCACATCAACATCATAAATCATTTTCTAAAAGCTGAAATCCTCACCATCCATTCAAATATTTATCAACAGTCTCAAACACTGCTCAAAAACTTCACGCGGATCGACATCCAACTTCACACAAAAAAACAACAACAGTACTCACACACTTAAAAAAACACTACAAACCAAATAAAAATCATCATCATCATGTATATTTATTCTGCAGCAGTTCCTCGCTGGCTTCAATTTCTCCTCACCGATAAATTCTACAACGCTTGCTTAATTCATCCCAAAAAAACCACAAAAAAATGAAAAGAACGTATATTGTTTGGATTGTTGCATCAATCTTTGCCCTCACTGTGTTTCTCCTCACTCAGCTCACCTCCATCAAACTGCAACCCATTCCGCAGCACCCAACAATCCACCCATCACCATCCCATTATGCAGTACATAATCTCTGCATCTATTTTTCCTCACATCATACAACCCAACATTCATCATTTTCCCACTACGGTCATCTTCCTTCAGCAACTTGCCTCCAACCTTTATCAATCCGCTTTTCTCCTACCACCGTCAATACCATTTGCTTCTCCCCCAAACTGCAGCATGAGTGTCGCAATCCATCTTCAGATCTGAGACATTTGCGATTCATTCTCCTTTCGTTCATCAAAAACTGCAACCTTGTGAGAGAATCAATGACCGATCGAGAGCCATCAGTATCCACGGAAGTTTCCGGCATCGTCGAAGTCAAAGAATGGCTCGCCAAAACCTTCGAAGTCGCTGGAAAACCCGTTCCGGAATTCCAATACACTCCACGCAGTGTCTCTCACTTGCACCATCTCTCTACACTATCGAAAGCCAAAGACGAAGCTGCTCGTCTCGTCGCCCGCGATTTTCGCCTCAAAGCCTCCGAATATAGATCTCAAGCTGCAAGGATTAGAGAAATTCTGGAGAATATAGGTTTGGCTCAGGAGAGTCTTCCGTCCAGTGTGGTTGCATCTGCGCAGGTTCTCGCGAATGTTTCTAACTTGTTGAATATCAGAGATACTGAACTTATTTTCTTGTGGCAATGGGTGATATTTCCCTGAGGAAGACTGGTGTGGAGGAAAAAAGAGCTATAGTGCAGAAAGAGTCGAAGTTTCTTCTCGATTATACTAGAAAGGCTTTATCCAGGCTAACTTATTTGAAAAGAACACAATTCCAATTGGAAGAGGAACAACCTATGTGTAAGGCTCAGATGGAAAATTGGAGCACAAACTTGCAAGTTATGGCTGCAAAAGAAAGACAGTACATGCAACAATCTGCCAACTATAAGATTTGAGGCAAAGAGGAATGATGAAATAGGGAAGAAGAAAAAGAGAGAATCCCAAGAAATCACATCCATGGCCAGCGAAGAGGAAGAGGAAGATTGTTTCCGTTGGGGCTCCAGCAAAGGTTATGTTTGTTTTGAGTAAGCACATGAGGTGGAAATTCCTCACTTATGCATGCGTTTTTTTATTTATTTTGTTTTCTTTATTTTTGTTTATTAAATAAATTTTGAAACTAAAAAGAATAATGAAAAATAAAATAAAACAATTGTTTATCTTAAAAAAAAATATATAAAAAAAAAATTAATAAATCTTATATTTAGATTTAGTTTAGTATTAACTTAGAATTTTTTTTAATTAGTTTAGATTTATTTTATAACTTTAAAATATTTAGAATCGTAATTAATAACTTTAGAATCTTAATTCAATTAGATATAAATTAGTAATGTTAGAACCTTTAATTAGTTTAGGTATATTTTGATAACTTAAAAATTTTAATTTGTTTAGATCTATTTTATAACTTTAGAACTTCCGATTAGTTTAGATACATTTTGATAACTTTAGAATTTTAATTTAATCTTAGAATTTTAATCTTTAATTTAGAATTAATTTAGTTTTGATTTAAGTTAGTAATTAATATAGTTTAGATTAACTTAGTAATTTTATAATGAATTTAGTTTATACTTAAACTAGTTTAGATGTAATTTAGCAACTTTAGAATTAATTTAGTTTAGACCTAATTCAGTAATATTAGAGTGTTAATTTATTTTAGATTTAATTTAATAACTTTCGAATTTTTGTTAGTAACTTTAGAGTCTTAATTTAGTTTTAGTTAATAACTTCAAAATTTTATTTAATTTAGTTAGACACTTTAGAATTTAAGTTTAGTTTACTTAGTAACCTTAGAATTTCAAATTAGTTTAGATAATTTTTTAATTACACTTTTCTTTTATTCATGATTCTTCTTTGTCCATTCATTTAGTTTCTTACAATTTATCTTGTTATCTACCTTGTTCGTTTCTCGTGGATTTTAATTATTTATGATTTCTTACTCGAATATTAGATCTACCTGCTTATGATTAATTCCAAGGGAAATCTTTCAACTCAGCTGACTTCATGTCATCAAATACATCTTCTACAATCGTGCGAATAGCCTCATTCATTTTTTTGCTTGTTTACTATTTTCCCAAACTTAAGATAATTTTCCCAAAAGACTCCATTTTCAAACTCACACCTTTTAAGTCAAAACTTCGACACTAGGTCGTCGTATCTTCAAAAATCTCGTCCATACCCATCCTTTAGCCAAACGAATCATTTTAATCAAACAAACAATTTTAAACCAAAAAACAGATATTTCAAAAGGTTTCTGCGGAGTACCGCAGATGCATTGGGTTCTAATACCTTCCCATTGTATAACCAACCCCCGAACTCTCAATCTCTTTTAAAAACGTATTGTATTTTCATTACTTTTAAATATTATTTTACATTGCATATTTTAGGGTTTTATTTCGCTCTTTTCCCTTTTCCCTTGGAAATAATAAAGCGCGGTGGCGACTCTTGCTTTTGTGAGTCAAGTTAATTAATAGCTTGATCTCCGATTTTCACCGCTACAAGACCCATTTTTGCTCAAGCCGCCTTTTCAGGTTTTCGACTTGCCGGGTGTACAGATTTTTCATTTTCATCCCTTGTTTTTGCCTGAACCCTTTTGGTTCGCCGGGAAGCCCTTATTTTTGCCTAGGTGTGTCAACCTAGCGGGTCTTTGATTGTGCGTAGTATCTTTTCGACTATGTCCACGCTCTCAGGATGTAGGGAGGTGCCCCATATTGGTAGTGCAATGTTACCATACCACCAGAAGATGTTTGATCATTCCAGATTTGTCGCTGGAATTCATGTCCACTGCCCCAGTTGATTCAGATGGAGATCTGCCCCTGGTTATTTAGCATTTGAGAGATTCCTTGAATCTTGACTGGACAGCCCCAGATGATAGACCATGATCATGCCGTGCCCCTTGGCTGGAAGTGTTTCTTCCGCTTGAGGTGACCTTTTGGTTGAGAAGATTCTTATTCACTAGACATTCGTCGTGCGAATTTCTCTGCATGTTCGAACAAATAGTCATATGCAAACAATGTTATTCTAAAAATGCAAAGCTTATGTCTGTTTTTGAAGTTTTTGAAAATGCATTTTTTCATAAAAACAAGTGAATTTTTTTGTAAACGGTGATGTCAACTCAGGATTTTACAGCGAGCCTTAAGGAGTCAGGATACCTTTGTAACAGTATGCTTTCGAATTAACCCATGCTTCAGCTAGGACTTTTGAGGGTTGTAACGTGGCCTGGTTCACGGTTTAAGAAACAAAGGATAAGGCTCAAAATGTAATTGTACCCACCCGCTCTTCGTGATGTCCTTCGATCCTAAACTCAGTTGATCGTGCGTTAGACCTTGTTTGAATCCTTGCTTTGATATTCCGGTGATGGTTCGGATGCTGACAGTTTATTTTGAATAGGCAGTCATTTTGTTTTTGTTGAGGGTTTGTATGACCTCTTTACTTTTGATTTCGTTATCCCTGAATTTTGCCTGAACTGTTTCTTTTTGTATTTACAGTCAGCGGGATGCCCCAGTTTTGTAAGTCTCCTTCATAGGTTTTGACTTATTGGGCTTTAGTTTTTTTCTTTGTAATGACTGCCTGTCTTTATGATTATTCAGGACCATCACTGTCTTTTGTTTTGTAAGGACCCTTTTGACATCATCCATTCTGCACCTGGACCAACTGAGAAGATTACCCTGCCCTAGGTTATGATTAAGGGTTTTAATTTTCGAAAAGAAAAACTCCTACTTCTTTGGCTCAAAGGGGTTGACGAGGGATTATCTTCCTTATAACTCCAGTGTTTAGGAATTGAAACAATGCCTGCACCTCATCAGCGGGGTCTGTTCAAAAGCATACTGTAAATGTCATGGTATCGTTTTCGTCATCCTCCCTCAAGAGGCTTAGAATTATTAACCGAGCGTTGATCATCACACAAAAATATGAAAGCAATTTGCAATATAGTGAATACGAAATAATTACTTCCAAACAGACATGTGTAATGCATTAATGAAATAACAACGTTTGATATGAATAAAATGTTTAAACAATCAAAGAAAAATACAACTTGAACATTCGAATGAACAAAAGTTTCTTAGTTTGAACTAGTCATCTCAGATGGAAGATTCTCAGCAGAAGATGTTCATTTTACCACCCGGCATGAACTCTAGCGCCCTTCCGTCGATCAAGTCTTGAATCTTGTTCCTCAGGCTCCAACGGTCGTCAGTGTCATGCCCCGGGCTGTTAGAATGGTATGCGCACCTGGCCCCAGGATTATAGTTGGGTGAAGAAGTCTTAAGATTAGGGTGAGGTCCTATCAACGTCACCAGATTCAACTTCAACAGGTGTTGCAAAGCTTGGGACAACGACATGTTGAGCTGGGTGAATTGCCTCTTGGGCTTGTTTAGCTCGCTCTGATCAACCCGTTGTTCTTGGCGAGGTTGTGGTTGGACCTGTGAAGTAGCAGCAACTTGGAGAGGCCCATTCATTGAACCAAATCTTTGACTTCTTGGAGGCTGATTACCGGTTTGATCTCCAACCCTGACTACTTGCTTCATAATGTCTTGCTGAAACTGGTGAGGTTGATGCTGGATTTGTGACCCTGAAGCAAGTTGAGGAGATTTTCCCTTGTCTTCTTGTCTCAAAGGGAATTTGATGGTGACTGGCTCTCCAACCTTAGATGTTTGCCCCAGTTGGTTATCCCGAAGCAGTTGGTTGACGAGAACCCTGAGCTCTTCTTGTCTTTGAGCTAAGTCTTGGATGAGAGCCATCTGCCCCAGCATCTGGGTTCTCATGGTATCCACCTCAGCTTGTAGACGTTTCAGTCGTTCGTCCTTATCGTCTTCAGGACTGTTCCTGACCAAAGTCCCCATGAGGAGTGTTCTCAGCTCTTCCTGCCCCTTGGATAGATTTAGGAGGATTTCCCCGAACTGAGTCTCTTGAGCTTGAAGATCCTGGTTGTCTTGTCGGGAAGCCATTGCTGAAATAAACAGCGGAGATGGTAAGTGACCTGTAACAAGGGTACCTGTTATGCAATGATGTATATGTATGCATGCAATGTTTTCAAGGACCTCGCGGGGTAAACAAGAAAATTGTTAAAATTTGAATTTCGTGGCTTGATTGAAGGAACTTGGTGTTGTGGAGAGTCCTTCTTCAAGAGTCAAAGCTCACCATATCGAGTGGGTCATAGCCCCTGACTCAAGTTATCATGTTTTGGTCTCTTGACAACTTGGCTAGAGGAAAATAAATCCCCTTTGCCCCTTGCTAGACATTTGATTCATCATGACCTGCATCACAAACCCTTGAGATCCTTGAAATGGATTAGTCAGGATGTATGCAATGGTATGATGTTATTCTATGCATAGAGTGATGTAAGTAGGCCCTGTAATGAGTCCCAATTAAGGACTGTAAACAAACCTGCAAGAAACTCAAGTGTCAGATAACAAGCATGCAAGTAGTCAAGTTTGAAGGCACACAAGTCACACAAGACAACCCTTAGAGTTTAGGCCAGCATGAAGTTTGGGTACTACCCTCTTTTAGTTTCGTTGGTTAAGACCTGTCCTATCAAAAGTAACCGGGTTCTAGAGGATCCCAATATCACTGACTACCCTCAATCGGTCATAACTCCAGCATCGCAATCTTTTCTTGCGGCCAGAACCATCGCGAGAGTTTAGCCTCAATGGGTGTAGCATACTGCTACTGTTCTATGGCCAAGTTGGGTCTATTTAGGGTTTTAAGGTCAGTTGGTGCTTAATGACTCCTCAGAAGACCCATATTCTCCTCGTTGCAACACAAGGGATATCGGTACAGACCAAGGTGCCACACCAACGTAGCCACTGCTTCACCCGTGTCGGTCTACGCCGGACAGGTCCCTCACAGCTTATGCTACCTAAAAGGGTATTCCCCAGATCTGGGTTAGGATCTATGTAACTCCAAAACAAGCCCACAATTTTAAAGCAAACATATCAAGCAATTGAAAACATGACGATGAACTATTCCTAAGGTACACCTCACTTTTAATATCCCCAACAGAGTCGCCAGTTCTGTGATCGGTGGAAATAGAAATGACTGTTTTTTAAGCTGGTTTCGCGAAATGTCACGGTAAGCAAGAGTCGCCACCGTCTTTTATGTTCTCCAAAATGGAAAGGACAAAAGCACAGCAAAATTCCTTATTCGAGAATGTTTCTCGGTTCGGGAGGTAGATTTATAGAAAGGGAAGGTGTTAGCACCCTTTCTATCCATGGTTATCCATGGGCTCTTAGGTACTTTCTCTTATGTTTTCAAAAGATTTGTTTGCTTTTCAAGTGTGTGTGGGTTTTGAAAAAAGGTTTCATTTGAAAAATTTCTAAGTAACTCTTGTATCAGTCCTCAAGAGTGTGTGAAAAATTTGTTCGAAAACTTTTAGAAAGTGCGGGTGCGAAAAGTTGTTTTTTTTTTGTTTGAAAAGAGCAAGTACTTAAGAGAATCTACCTACTCTAAGGAATTAAGCTGTGTAAGAGTCCTTTAGATAGTGTTATCCCACCATTGAGAGATAGGTAGCACCATCATTGGAGGTGTCCGGGTCAATTTGATTAAGAGACAGTGTGGTCACCGAAGCAATGGTAGGACACCTTAGAAGTAACCCTAATGTCCTAGATCCTTTGTATCTGAGGCAACCGTTTCGAGGCAACTGGATCTTTTGGACAGAAGGGCGACCTCTAAGACACCCTATACTTGATGACCACATTCGAGGCAACCAGTGAGGCGTACCCTAAGAGTGGCATGTGCATTGTGTGTTGTTTTTCAATTAATTGTCTTTGTACATGTTATTTGTGAGCTACGAATTGGTTTTATTTACATACATTCTTTCATGTATTGTTAACAGTTAGGGGTGCGGAAAATAAATTGCGGGAAGATAAATCTAGCTATTACAAGGCGCGGGTCTATACATCGCCAAAAACAAAAACTTGTTTTGGTAAATAAAGTGCGAGAATAGTAAATAAAGCGGTAAAATTCCTAATTAACTATTACATATCTGGAGACAGTTATATAAATAATCAAAATAAAGTAAATGCGCGCGAAAGAATTAAATCGGGAACGTCCTAAGGGTTTTGACCCTTTTAAGAAAAGAATTGAATTTTTTTTTGTCTTTTTGTAATTAAAATGAAATTAAAACTAACTAATAACTAATTAATTAATTTAATTAAAATGAAAATGTATTTTTTGTGTTTTTATGTTTTTAATGAAAATAAAATAAAGGAATTAAAATTAAAAGTTAATAAAAACCTAATTCTAAATTTATTTTAATTATTAAGAAAAAAGGTTAAAGTTGCCTAATTAAAATTAATTCAATTTATTAGTATTTATTTACAAAAATAAAATGAAATTAATGATAATAATACTATTAGTTCTTTTTTTGATTTTTATGAAAAAAAGTTAGTTATGTTAATAGTTAATAAAAGGGAAAAAATAAAATAAGACAAACAAAATATAAAAATGACAATAAAAATTGCAAACCCAATGGGGGTTTTGGGCCAGATTGGGGTGTTTTGATTGGAATCTGAAGCCCATCAAGAAGCCAGCTTTGTTTGACTTTGGAGATTGCCTGCGCCTGTGTTGACCTAAGAACATGATGCTCCTTCCCTTGTGGCCATTGGATTTGCACTTGGAGACACTTGGCGCTTTGGATTTGTGAGGCGCATGATAAGCCTTCTTTGAAGCCTGCACACAAGTATGTAAGAAAAAATAATATGGGATTTTGAGGGGACCTGAGAATACTTACAGTGCTTGATAATGGACCTTAGGACGTGGCAAGGGTTGTTTTAGCTTCAGGGTATGGCAAAGAAGAGAGTCACGTTCTCCTCTTGGCCTGAAAATGCTTGCAAAAACTCCTTTTGATCTCACACTTTTTTTGACAAATTTTGGATTTTGCTCTGGCCGTTTGTGTAATGTTCTAGGTTGTGAATGAGGCTTTCAAGGCTTGTATATATAGTAATGAGTGAGAATAAGTCACATTTAGGAGCCTTTAACCATTGCAATTAAGCTTTGGATTTTGTCTTAACCACCATTAAAGGCCTTTCAAAGCTTGTTCAAAATTTGAATTTTCATGCCTAAATGAGCTTAGCATGAAATTGGTAGGTTGCAAATGCTTCATGAAGGCTATTCAAACCATAAGATACCATTTAATTAAATTTTTTAGATTTACTTGAATTATTATGGATTAAAATGAATTGAATCCATAAAAATTAAATAAAAATAGAAAAATAATTATCTGGTCTTGAAATTGATCATGGGACACGTGGGTGGCATGACAAGGATGAATCAAGTGGAAAAAAGTGGGCCCTTTTGTCAAAAATTGAAGTTTCAAGGATAGTTGACTTTTGCCATTTCACAAAAATTTCCCAACTTCTCCAATGCATATCTTACTCAATTTTGATCATATGAACATGTTCTTGGACATTTTGGAAAGGTCTTGAAGTCCTCTAACCAATGCCTTTTGTCCCATGTCATTTTGATTTACCAATCTCAAGTTATGGTCTTTGACTTAAAATGCCTTTTTGTTGACTTTTGAAAATGACCTATAATGTTGAAATTGGTAACTTTTTGTGAGAGCATTTCTTGGGCTTGGAATGTGAAAATTAGTTGTAGGAAATTTCATCCCCTTCAAAATGAGCATTGAATGGGATTTTTCTGATTAACCATGAAAACGTTATGCCTTGGTCAAGTTACAGTTGACTTTTCAGTTGTCCAAAAATAGAAACTTTTGCATCTTGATGATTTTTGAGCCATTCTTGTGAAATCATGGTCAAGATTTGACCAAATGATGATTGTGGCTTCAAAATAAGATGTTTACCAAAATTTTTGACTTTTGACTGCCAAATGACCATTTTACCCCTACAGTTGATTGTGGAGCAACTAGGGCTTTTGACTGTGCAACTTGATGTTATGATTTTTGAAACTTGGCATGTAGATGCTTGACAATGTATATAGGCATATGGGACTTGATTGAGCCCTTGAAAACCTCAACTTCCTTGCAAGAACCAAAACCCTAATTTGACTGGCTTATGAGGATGGTTGACTGTGTAGCCCTTGAGTAGACTTGAGCAAATTGAGATGATGCTTGTCAAAACTTTGAAGAATATGGGAGGGCAAATTTTGGGGTACAACACACCCTATACTTGATGACCACGTTTCGAAGGCAACGCGTGAGGCGTACCCTAGAAGTGGTGTGTGTATTGTGTGTTGTTTTCATGTTATGTTTGTCTTTGTAATTAGTGAGCTACGAGTTGTTTTTATTTACATACATTCTTTCATGTAAGTTTAGCAGTTAAGGGGGTGCGGAAAGTAAATTGCGGAAACATAAATCCTACGCTATTACAAGGCGCGTGTCTATACATCGCCAAAAATACAAAGACCCATTTTTTTAGTAAATAAGTACGGAATTTAAATAAAGCGATAAACCTATTTAACTATTACATTCTTGAAGGTAATTACAATAATAATCAAATAAAGTAAATGCGCGCGGATAAATTAATCGGGAATGTTCTAAGGGTTTTGACCCTTTTAAGAAAAGAAATTGATTTTTTTTGTCTTTTTTGTAATTAAAATGAAATTAAAATTAATTGTTAAACTAATTAATTTAATAAAAAAAAGAAAATATTTTTTGTTTTTTTATGTTTTTATGAAATAAAATAAAAAAAGAAATGAAATTGAAAGTTGATTTTACCTAATTCTAAATCTATTTTAATTATTAAGAAAAGAAGTTAAAATTGCCTATTTAAACTATTTATTTGTTAATATTTTTATTTACAAAATAAAATAATAATAATAATAATGATGTTAGTTCTATTTTTTTGATTTTTTATGAAAATGTTAGTTGGTTAATTAATGTTAATAAGAAATAAAAATAAGGTAAATAAAAGAAAAATGACAAAAATAAAATAAAAAAAAGGACTAAAACCAAGGGGGTGTGGGCTGAAATGGAGGTTTATTGCTGAGAATTATGGCCCATTAAGCTTCAGCTCGTTTGACTTTCTTGGATCGCCTACGCATGCGCTGACTCCAGAGTATGGTGTTCTAGCCTTCTGGACCTTTGGATCTGCGCTGATGGACATCTGGAGCGCTCCTGGATGAGGTCTATGGTGGATCCTGGATGAGATACTGCACACAAGCATAGAGAGAAAAATAATATGAATTTTGGTGGGGACCTGGGAATCGAACCCAGGTCCCAGGGATTACAAGACACGTTTCCAACCACTGGACCAAACCTGCGCATTTGTTAATGAAATAGAAAAGAAATATAATATAGAAAACACGCATTATATGCTGAAAAAACAAAAAGAGCGCGCATGATTTTTGAATGGACTAATGCCTGGTTGCCACGCCATCGTCTTCAAGCTTTTCCTGCAAACATAAAACATATAGCGGGGGTTTTTAACCCCCACAAAATACAAGCATTATGGAAATAGCGATTAGACGCTCATGAAGCATAAATTAGGCGCGAGGTGTGCATCATGCTCGTCTCATTGTGCTGAGTTCAACCATGCATGTTTAGAGTTTCAATTTTACAGTATGACCAAACCCCCAATTTCAAAGTCTCTGAAAACCTAGAAATCGTTAATGGTGGATTCCTATTCAGGGCACTACAACCAAATTGGATTAAGCCAAAAGCTCCAGAACATCCCTATTAACATGAATCAATTCAAAAGCATGGTTAAAAACACACGAATGATGATATGTAATTTTGAAAAATAATTCAAACCGTGTGAGTTGTGTGCTTTGATTCTGATGGTGTCAGGCCTCGTTCTTGATTGCAATGGCTTATGCTCTCTATGGCTCTCTAGGTCGTGTATTTTGTTGTGAATGCTTGCATATGTGTTATGTAATGTGTATCAATCAACATAATGGTCATTGAAGCCTTGCAATAATGTTTTGGATTATGCCATGAACTCCCTTGAAACAACTTTCCATTATTGTGAAAATTTGAATTTTTATGCCCATAATAGGCCTTGCACGAATTTGGAAGGTATTTCAAGGTGTATCAAAGCTAATAAACACAAAATATATCCCTCCATTAATTTCTTTGATTTTTATTTGAATTTTAAAGATTTAAAATGAATTAAATCAAATAAAATTAAATAAAAATGGAAAAATTAATTTTAAATCTTGAAATAAATTGTGGGACACGTGAGAAGCATGGCCAAGCTGAAACAAGTGGAAAAAGTGGGCCCTCTTTGTCAAAAAAGAAATTTCAAGGATAGTTGACTTTGGCCACTTCACAAAAATTTCCCAACTTCTCCAATGCATATCTTGCTCAATTTTGAAGCTATGAACATGTTCTTGGACATTTTGGAAAGTTCTTGAAGTCCTCTAACTAATGCCTTTGGTCCCATGTCATTCTGATTTACCAATCTCAAGTTATGGTCTTTGACTTAAAGTACCATTTTGTTGACTTTTGAAAATGACCTATAATGTTGAAATTGGTAACTTTTTGTGAGAGCATTTCTTGGATTTGGAATGTGAAGATGAGTTGTAGGAAATGTCCTCCCCTTCAAGATGAGCATTGGATGGGATTTTTCTGATGAACCATGAAAAAGTTATGCCTTGGTCAAGTTACAATTGACTTTTCAGCTGTCCCAAAATAGAAACTTTTGCATCTTGATGATTTTTGAGCCATTCTTGTGGAATCATGATCAAGACTTGACCAAATGATGATTGTGGCTTCAAAATAAGATGTTGACCAAATTTTTTGACTTTTGACTGCCAAATGACCATTTTGCCCCTGCAGTTGACTGTAAAGCATTTAGGGTTTTTTGACTGTGCAACTTGACCTTGTGAGCCTTGAAACTTGACATGTAGATGCTTGACAATGTATATAGGCATATGGGACTTGATTTAGCCCTTGAAAACCTCAACTTCCTTGCAAGAACCAAAACCCTAGTTTGACTGGCTTACGAGGACTTAGGTTTCTTTTAATTAATTAATTTTTATTTTATTTTTATTAACTTAAAACCTTTCATATAAAAAACCCTAAAAAATACTTTTTTTAACCTAATTTTCTTTTCTTAACTAATTTAGGTTTAAAATTATTATCTTTAATTAATTATTTTTCCTTCTTAGACATTAGGTTAAAACCCTTAAAAACCAAACAAAAATCATTTCTTTTTTCATTTACATTCATCCATTTTATTTTTAAATTTTGTACAATATTCAATATGGTTGTAATAGTTAATTAGATTTAATTTTCTTGCAAAATCCCCATTTGTAAATTTGTACACCCCCTCCCCTATTGATGTAATAGCTTAGTATTTTTATTTTCCGCAATTTAATGTTTTATATATATATGCTAGTAAATTAGGGTTTGTATGGAAAGATTAAAATCAACAAGTTAGCAAACCCTAATTCAAGACAAAACAATGCATGTAAATCAACACACTTGCACAATTACACCAGAGTAAATCCACTTTGTTGTCTTACAAAAATGACCATGTTATGCATGTGAAGTATCTTAGCAAAAACAATCAAAAATACAAGATCATAGTCCATCGGTGACGCTATCCAAAGTCGCCTTTCAAAAATGATCTTAGTCCCTCAAAGAGAATTGCTAAGATATTTTCACAACATTATTATCATGGCTATACGATGACCCATGCCCGTCTCTTTACATCCAAAGATAAGGGTTCTTACCAAATTAATGGTAAGATAGCAATATCAAAGAAAAGGAAGAAATAAACTAAGACTTTTGAGTAGGTAGAACGTTCCTAGTTGCTTGCTCATTTTCAAATCAGAACATCCTTGTTATTTTCAAAACAAACACCAACACTTTCAAAACATCTTTCAAACTTGAAATATTTTCAAAAGATCAACAATTTGTATACCTTCTTACGAACGAGAACTATTACAAAGTTTGCCTAAACGATGGCACCTTTTCAAAATACTTTCAAAAACCACATAAAACATATTTTGAAACAAAATCAAGTAACAAAAGCAAGTAGATAACTACAGATGAAAAGGGTGCTAATACCTTCCCTTTTCATAATCTACCCCCTGAACTCAAGAAACAATCTCAAAGGTCTTTCCTGTTCTTTTCAGCCTTTCCTTTTGGATAAAAGAAAAGTCGGTGACGACTCTTGCTAACCGCAACATTTACGATAAAATGTAAAAAAACCAAGTCAGTTCTCCCATCGTGGTACACTCTCCTCTGGCTATATTTTCTTCTTCTGACTTCCTTTCTTTGTTTGACCAATAATATTTGGCATAGTGACCAAAGTTTTTTCAATAGTAATACTGGACATTCTTCTTGTCAGACTTCTCCTTTCCCTTCTGGACATTCTTCTGCCTATCATAGTTTGAAACTTCTGACCTTTGACCACCGTTAGTTTTCTTCCTGGCTTCTGACCAAGTTTGCTTCTGATACTTCTTACCAGAAGTTGCTTTCAGAGTCTGCTACTCTACGTCCCTCTTAGAAGTTCTCTTAGTCATACGCAACTCATGCGCCTCTAGACTACTTTGCAGCTCTTCAACTCTCACGGTGCTTAGATCTTTGGAATATTTAATTGCTACCACAATGTAATCAAATTGAGAAGTTAAAGATCTCAATACCTTCTCTATGATCACTTGTTTAGAAAGAGTTTCTCCATAAGCTTTCATCTCATTAGTGATCACAATCACTATAGAGATGTACTCATAAACCTTCTCGTTGTCCTTCATGTTGAGATTCTCATATTTCTTTCTAAGAGACTGAAGCTTCACTTTCTTCGTTAATGCGCCACCACTGTAAGATCTGACCAGTGTGTCCCACACAACCTTTTCTGTTTCAGAGTCGGCAATCTTCTCAAACACATTCACATCCACACACTGATGGATGTAGAACAATTCCTTCTGATCTTTCTTTCTTATCGCCTTCTGCATTATCTTCTGTGCTTCTGTCGCGTTTGCTGCTAACGGAGCATATGCATCAGTGACAACATGTAACACATCTTGAGAACCAAACAACACACACATTTAGATCTTCCAACGATTCCAGTTTTTGCCATCAAACACTGAAAGCTTGGAATTGATGTCGTTGTTTCCTCATCTTTAACCTTGTACAGTTCACTCAAAAGCTCACTAAAATACAGTGTTTCCAAAATCCCACAAAATCAGAAAAATGTGATTCTCAATCACACAATACCTCACTGTTCACTCGTGTTTCCCGTGTTCCCGTGGATTTTGAATCGGAGCTCTAGATACCAATTGTTGGTACACAAAGGAGAGATGAAAGACAAAAGAAATATATTAAATGACGGCTACAAAATAAGGAGTAATGAATAATTACATTGACCTACTACTAGGTTATTTATACACAAAATTAGGGTATAATAAAATACTAAAATACCCTCTAACAAACTTAGTCAATAAGACATTCCTAAAATGTAAATTATTTCCAACAGAAAAAACGTTTAGTCCTATAAAAGCATTACAGATTTTTTCTGTCTTGCAATCCATCCCAAAGAATGATGCAATTTTGAGTTTGGTACAGCTACAAATAAGTAAGGATTAAGGTAAAATCTGTTTGTTTTTTATAGTGTAATCTGATTAGTAGACTCCTCGGTTATATCGTAACATTGAAGGATTAGTTAATTTATTTTACAATTTTAATCAAAATAATACATAAACTACAAAAGTTAGGATTCAAAGTGTGTCTAGAATAATTTTACCTCTCGGATTTATTAGAAACCGATGTAGATTGATACTTTTCCAATTAAAAAAATATAATACATGACATGCCTAAGTTTAATATTTCGTTGTTTTTCTGATTGACGTAAAATGCTCCGTCATAAAATGTGTTATTTATTATAGTGTATGTACACAATTTCTCAAATATGAATCGTGTAACAATGAAATGTTTTTGAGTTTAAAGTGAAGTTTATTTTTGTATTAGAGGTGTAAGATTGAGAGACAAATTTCTTAGAAAGAAAAAAAAATCTATTAAGAAATCCAGATTTTTTAAAGATATTTTAAAATAGATTATTGGATGTCAATGGTATAAGAATAAATAGCATGTATACTTATTCTTTTAATAAAAATATATATTTTGCTAGCTCTTTTAATAAGATTGATCTACTGAGAGAAATAGTTTAGTATACCTTAATGGTCAGTCAAAATAAAAATAATAAGAGAGGTGTATTTAACAGAGACGTTTCAAATAGATTTAATTTAATAATAAAATTTATTAAATAAAAATTAATAGAAAATCAAAAATTAAGTTAAGGAATTAAAAGTATAACTAAACTTTAAAATGACTCTTAGATGATTGCTTGCATTGCATCATCTTTTCCGCATATTTTGAGAGAATTGTTTCACAATATTGGTAGCATTTCAATAAATTAAAACATAACTTATGAAGTCTTGAATCCAACTAGCTTAAGAATCAAAAGTATTGCGTTCAAGTAAATTTATTTTCTATTATGTGTCAGCTATTCTACTCCAAAATCCAAATAGCACGAGTTTTATTTGTTTAAGAATCTCAAATAATGTTAAATAGAACTTTGTGCTTAATTATTCATGTCTCATACAAGAATGCAGATTTGACATAGCTATCATCATTTTCACAGTAAACAGTCTGCTAACAGTGGCAAACACTTATATACATTCTACTAACAGGTTAAGTTAAAATCTATAAAAGCATTGTGGTTAGTAAAATATAGAATTTCAACTAAACCAAGTATGTAGAATCAGTTGGATTTGAGCAAGGAAAAGAAACTAAGTTTGATGCAACAAAGGCGAAGTAAGAATAGAATTTTAATAGAAGGCCAGAGAAATTTTCACTTCAAAAGAAGATACTAAAACAGTGACCAAAGTTATTAGAGTTCACTGAAATTAGAGAACAAAACCTTCTATTTTATTCAAATTTCTAATGAATTGTTTAGTCAAAGTCATGTAGTTGTGAACTTGATGAACATGCATAAATTCATCCGAATAATTAACCACAAAAATCATGAGAATACAATCCAACTACACATGTATAAATAACAGTGAATCACACAAAAAAGCTGTCAATGGATAGAATGAATACGAGTGTTGCTCTAGAAGCTTTTCATTGTCATCATACCTCAATAATCCAACAACACTTTTTGTCCGTTGGAATGAGATTGGGAATAGAATCAATAGATAGAACATGAGTCTTGGTCCAAGACTCATCCACTTTGTTATCTTTGAGGTATTTTCCTCTGTAATATATGTACATATTTTCACTTGTCTTTTTCAGACTTACGCACTAAGTAAAGAACCAGTCATGAACAGGTATACAAAAGTTATGATATTTCTCACAGTATACAATAGTTAAGCTAATTGTTTATTTTGTCAATGACACCTAGTAAGAAACAAACCCTTAATGCACTTTAAAACTTTTGTTTTCCGTTATTGTAATGGAAAATGCTTTAAAACCATCTCATTAACACAATATAATATCCCCCACCTGTTTGTTTACATAATTTCTGCTATACTTTCATCATATCATCATATCCCTAATAAAAACAGGTCAAGTTAAAATCAGATATGCACTCTTTTTGATACAATGGCAAAGTCGGTATAAAATTTCAATGGGAGGCCAAAGAAATTTTCACTTCAAAACAAGATATATACAACAACTCTAATCAAACTTCAATAAAAATCTCCAAGTTGTAATTCTAGAACTATTTAGCTAGCTTCATGAGCTGGTTTAGTTTTTTCATGTTCCAAATTCATTTAATTGGTCATGTATATTGTATAGATCATTAGTTTGAAATTAGTTATTATTTCTAGTTTGAAACACCGAGAAGAGAACCGCCAAAATTATTACAGTCCACCGAAATTAGAGAACAAAACCTTCTAATTCATTCAAATACATGTGTAGTCATGATCAAATTTTTAAGGAATTGCTGAGTCAAAGTCATATGGTTGTGATGTTGGTCACATAAACTCATTGGAATAACTTACCTTATAAGACAATTTCAAGCAGTAATCAAAACATATATTAGAATAAATTCCAGCTACATACATAAATAACAGTGAATCACACAAACAAAGCTGTCAATGTTACCAATAAAACAACATATGATTCAGAAGAACCTCATTCTTTTGTTTGTGTAAAATCTACTTAAGCACTTCACCAAAGACTATACATACAGAAAATAGTGAAGGAGAATATTTCACAACCTCATCTTCTCAAGCTTGCGTGTTATCACCATCACCAGGGAGTGAAAGCAAAGAATCTATACACATAGTCACTTTGCATCTAAGATCGTATTTAGGATATGAATGTAGATCTAGAAATCGTCCTTTTTTATCAAACTTGACCAATCCATCGTCTTCATCTACCCCAATAATATCACCACTTTTAGTACAGCACAAAGGAAAAAAGGCTGCCTTACGGCAAATGATGAGATCAAGAGGAAGAACAAGAATGATAGTCCAAGAGGAGCTCACTTTGTATTCTTTCATGACCCATATTTGAACCGTATCTTTTCCATAATTCTTAGTATATAGACTGAGAAATTCTCCATATACCCACAAACCACCACATTGCAAAGGATCACCGTGAGAATCACTAGGCAAATGCATATAGGAAAGTTTCCTTTCCATTAAATCAAATGCAAGAATAACATCAGTTATACAATAAGCCAACCAATGAATAGCCCCATTATAGAGACACCCACCTTTGGGCCCATCCTCCAAGGTATAAGGGAAGTGAGGACCCTTAACTTGTTTCCATGCATTAGCTTTTAATGAGAAGTACTCCAAGTGTAATGGAGGTTCTTCTGAATAATCATGATAAACAACCAAGTAATCATCAGTTGAATGGTCATACCCAAAACCATAGAAATAATCAGCTTCATCTAAGTTGGAACTAAAAGGAGATAAAGGTATTTGTTTGTGAACTCTAGTGGATGGATTCCATAGATACATGTTTAAGGAACAGCAGATAAGTACGAAGCCTCTACATGAACCTTTAACTTCAAAAGCAGTAAAATCCTCTGGAAGGTTGAGTGAAAGACAAGCACTGTCATTGTGAATCGATGCTTCAAAATCGATGGATAGAGATTCATGAGTTGATGATATAAATAGAATTCTACGATTGGTTGTGAGTTGAAAATGTGAATTTGCAAAGTGGGAGTCATGAGATATAAGAGAAAACCATGATTTACAAACACATTTGAAACGTAAAAGAGACTTAACTGGTAACCACAGTAAGATTTGAATGATCAATTCGTGAGGCAGAAACATGGTCAATCTTCTTTTACTAATGTTGTTTCCAACTAGCGGCATTCTCAGTTTTATGAGTTCCAGCGTCTCTAGGGTTAAAGATGAATTGGGCTCTCACCCCAACAGCCCAGTTATATTTTACTAACACATACCCAATTTGTTTTCTTATTCAAACTAAAATTTTCTTTTTCCACTAGAAAAACTAAATATTTTTTAAAAAATTGAATACGGTGGCCGCAGTTTAGTTTTAAAACATTCTAAATTTTAAAAAAAAAATCGAAATATTACTTAAATTTTTTGTAATAGGAGTGTGAGATTTGACAATATAAAATAATTCTACCTCAAAATTCACATTTTCATTGAATCTTTTCTAAAACTACTATGGGGAATAAGTTACCTAAACCAATCATTTTCTAGAAGAAAAATATTAATTTGACTATAGTTGTAATTTATTAAAAAAATAAATTATTATATATAATTGAAATATTAATGTTAAAAATATTTATTAAACTTAGTCCACATCATCAAAAATAGAGGGACGGAATAAAATTTTAAGAATTATTAAATATAGTGATTAAAAAACTGGTTTTAGAAATGGAGATAGTAAAATTATGGAATCAATCACTTTTGTTAGAATGACAGTGTTGTGGCAGGGACAAAAAGATAATTACTTTGATATTCATCAGGGACTTAGACTAGAAGACTCTATATATTCTTTCTGATAAGTCTTTAGTCAAATAAGAGACCTAGTTTTTAGGATAGTTTGTTGAATTGATTTAGTCAAGTTTGTTTCCTTATTTTTTTTTTCCACTAGAAAAACTAAATATTTTTTAAAAAACTGAATACGGTGGCGGCAGTTTAGTTTTAAAACATTCTAAATTTAAAAAAAAAATCGAAATATTACTTAAATTTTTTGTAATAGGAGTGTGAGATTTGACAATATAAAATAATTCTACCTCAAAATTCACATTTTCATTGAATCTTTTCTAAAACTACTATGGGGAATAAGTTACCTAAACCAATCATTTTCTAGAAGAAAAATATTAATTTGACTATAGTTGTAATTTATTAAAAAAATAAATTATTATATATAATTGAAATATTAATGTTAAAAATATTTATTAAACTTAGTCCACATCATCAAAAATAGAGGGACGGAATAAAATTTTAAGAATTATTAAATATAGTGATTAAAAAACTGGTTTTAGAAATGGAGATAGTAAAATTATGGAATCAATCACTTTTGTTAGAATGACAGTGTTGTGGCAGGGACAAAAAGATAATTACTTTGATATTCATCAGGGACTTAGACTAGAAGACTCTATATATTCTTTCTGATAAGTCTTTAGTCAAATAAGAGACCTAGTTTTTAGGATACTTTTTTGAATTGATTTAGTCAAGTTTGTTTCCTTATTTTCTTTTTCCACTAGAAAAACTAAATATTTTTTAAAAAACTGAATACGGTGGCCGCAGTTTAGTTTTAAAACATTCTAAATTAAAAAAAAAAATCGAAATATTACTTAAATTTTTTGTAATAGGAGTGTGAGATTTGACAATATAAAATAATTCTACCTCAAAATTCACATATTCACTGAGTCTTTTCTAAAACTACTATGGGGAATAAGTTACCTAAACCAATCATTTTCTAGAAGAAAAATATTAATTTGACTATAGTTGTAATTTATTAAAAAAATAAATTATTATATATAATTGAAATATTAATGTTAAAAATATTTATTAAACTTAGTCCACATCATCAAAAATAGAGGGACGGAATAAAATTTTAAGAATTATTAAATATAGTGATTAAAAAACTGGTTTTAGAAATGGAGATAGTAAAATTATGGAATCAATCACTTTTGTTAGAATGACAGTGTTGTGGCAGGGACAAAAAGATAATTACTTTGATATTCATCAGGGACTTAGACTAGAAGACTCTATATATTCTTTCTGATAAGTCTTTAGTCAAATAAGAGACCTAGTTTTTAGGATAGTTTGTTGAATTGATTTAGTCAAGTTTGTTTCCTTATTTTCTTTTTCCACTAGAAAAACTAAATATTTTTTAAAAAACTGAATACGGTGGCCGCAGTTTAGTTTTAAAACATTCTAAATTTAAAAAAAAATCGAAATATTACTTAAATTTTTTGTAATAGGAGTGTGAGATTTGACAATATAAAATAATTCTACCTCAAAATTCACACTTTCATTGAATCTTTTCTAAAACTACTATGGGGAATAAGTTACCTAAACCAATCATTTTCTAGAAGAAAAATATTAATTTGACTATAGTTGTAATTTATTAAAAAAATAAATTATTATATATAATTGAAATATTAATGTTAAAAATATTTATTAAACTTAGTCCACATCATCAAAAATAGAGGGACGGAATAAAATTTTAAGAATTATTAAATATAGTGATTAAAAAACTGGTTTTAGAAATGGAGATAGTAAAATTATGGAATCAATCACTTTTGTTAGAATGACAGTGTTGTGGCAGGGACAAAAAGATAATTATTTTGATATTCATCAGGGACTTAGACTAGAAGACTCTATATATTCTTTCTGATAAGTCTTTAGTCAAATAAGAGACCTAGTTTTTAGGATAGTTTGTTGAATTGATTTAGTCAAGTTTGTTTCCTTATTTTCTTTTTCCACTAGAAAAACTAAATATTTTTTAAAAAATTGAATACGGTGGCCGCAGTTTAGTTTTAAAACATTCTAAATTTAAAAAAAAAAATCGAAATATTACTTAATTTTTTTGTAATAGGAGTGTGAGATTTGACAATATAAAATAATTCTACCTCAAAATTCACATTTTCATTGAATCTTTTCTAAAACTACTATGGGGGATAAGTTACCTAAACCAATCATTTTCTAGAAGAAAAATATTAATTTGACTATAGTTGTAATTTATTAAAAAAATAAATTATAATATATAATTGAAATATTAATGTTAAAAATATTTATTAAACTTAGTCCACATCATCAAAAATAGAGGGACGAATAAAATTTTAAGAATTATTAAATATAGTGATTAAAAAACTGGTTTTAGAAATGGAGATAGTAAAATTATGGAATCAATCACTTTTGTTAGAATGACAGTGTTGTGGCAGGGACAAAAAGATAATTACTTTGATATTCATCAGGGACTTAGATTAGAAGACTCTATATATTCTTTCTGATAAGTCTTTAGTCAAATAAGAGACCTAGTTTTTAGGATAGTTTGTTGAATTGATTTAGTCAAGTTTGTTTCCTTATTTTCTTTTTCCACTAGAAAAACTAAATATTTTTAAAAAAACTGAATACGGTGGCCCGCAGTTTAGTTTTAAAATATTCTAAATTAAAAAAAAAAAATCTAAATATTACTTAAATTTTTTGTAATAGGAGTGTGAGATTTGACAATATAAAATAATTCTACCTCAAAATTCACATATTCACTGAGTCTTTTCTAAAACTACTACGGGGAATAAGTTACCTAAATCAATCATTTTCTAGAAGAAAAAAATTAATTTGACTATAATTGTAATTTATTAAAAAAAAATATTATATATATATATATATATATATATATATATATATATATATATATATATATATATATATATATATATATATATATATATATTGAAATATTAATGTTAAAAATATTTATTCAACTTAGTCCACATCATCAAAAATAGAGGGGGCGAAATAAAATTTTAAGAATTATTAAATATAATGATTAAAAAATTAGTTTTAGAAATGGAGATAGCAAAATTATGGAATCAATCACTTCTGTTAGAATGACAGTGTTGTGGCAGGGACAAAAAGATAATTACTTTGATATTCATCAGGGACTTAGACTAGAAGACTCTATATATTCTTTCATTTCTGTTCTTTGTATGGAAAAGTTAACGCATTTGATCCTTGATGAAGTGGAAAAAGGCAATCGGGATTGCATAAAAGCTGGAAGGAAAGGGCCAAAATTTTTACATCTCTTGTTCGCTGATGACCTTCTACTTTTTGGCAAAGCGTCAATCAAACAAATTTAGAAAGTTAGAGAAGTTTTGAGAAAGGGGGACTGGGTTTAAGAAAGCTTAAACTCATGAATTGAGCGTGTCTAGCCAAGCTTTGCTGGAAATTCTATAAAGGTGAGTAAATGTTGTGGTGCAAGGTGATCAAAGGTAAGTAGATGACTTTATCAAGCTTGAAGATATAGTGCATAATATCAAATGCATGGATCAACAATATCAAGATAGTATGAATATGATGCACACAGTGAAAGCTTGTATCATGTCCGCTCAAGTAATAAGGTGGACTCCTCCCGAAGTGAATTGGGTGGCACTCAATACTAATGGGGTTTTATACCAAAATCTACAGGTTGGTTGCAGAGGTTTTCTAAGAGACAACAATAAAAATTGGATTTTCTGACTCATGAAAGCTATAGGAAGATGCTCAATACTGATTGCTGAAATGTGTGGCATTTTAGAAGGAGTTAAGATGTTGAACACCATCAACAAGTGGATAAATTGGATCATTCAAATGAATTTGGATAATGCTCAAGAGTGGATCAAACAAAATCTGCAGCAAAACTTGAGCAATCAAAAAGAGACAAACTGACAAGCGATATGGACCACGACTTGTCATGTTATCTGGTATTGGAGGAACAAGATATTGCACATATATGACTTTATCAAGCATGAAGATATAGAGAAAAATATCAAATGCAGCGTTGAACAATGAAAGCTTGTATCATGTTCGCTCGAGTAATAAGGTGAACTCCTCCTGACGAGAATTGGGTTCCCCTCAATACTTATGGGGTTGTATACCAAAATATGCAGGCTGGCTGCAGAGGTGCGCTAAGGGACAACAACAGAAATTGGATTAAGGGATTCATGAAATTTATAGGAAGATGCTCTGTACTGATTGCTTAAATGTGTGGCATTTAAGAAGGAGTTAAGATGTTGAACACCATTAACAAGTGGAGAAATTTGATCATTCAAACGATTTCGAAGGAAGCTTACGAGGTAATCACGTTAGAGCAACAAAGGACGAACAATGGCTTGTCCTTGGTTTGATATATTCACCAAGAGCTAAGGAAAGTTAAGAAGCATATATGCATTCATTTTAATCGTGAATAAAATAGATATGTGGATGGATTGGCTAAAAAAGTTGCAAAGAACACTTTAGAAATTACTTTCTTAAGTTATTGTTCAAGGGAGATTCTTATCATATACTACATCAAACTATTATTGTAAGCAAAAAAATTCTTTTTAAATTCATTGAATAATAAATGTATCTGGTCTACATATAACATCAAATCAAATACATTCATTATTTAATAAACCTAAAAAGAAAATCTTTAATTATAATAATGATCGAAGGGATTATAATGAAAATTTAAAAGATAATTCCATGAGAAGAAATCCTCTCGTTTAGTTTCTTGGATGTATGCCCTTCCATTCACGAAAAGAAACAAAAATAATAATTTTGATTAATATAAGAGACGTAAGCCGTTGATATTATTAACATACTTTTAGTAGATACCAATCATATGCCAAACAAAAAAAATGTATTTTTAGTATATATCAAATATATGCCAACCATTAGGTATGTATTTAATATACTTAATAATATAATTAATTTCAGTTTATTTTCAGATTAATATATTTAATAATATAATTAATTTCAGTTTAGTTTAAAAAATTAATATATTTAATAATATAATTAATTCAAGTTTAATATATTTAATAATGTAATTAAACATATTAAATATATTTTAGCGTATATTAAACATAATAAATTAGAATGTTTAAAAAATAAATATTAAATATATTTTAATATTAAATATAAAATAAAAATTGAAATTATATTAAACTAAATAATAATTATGAAATAGCTAATACATATTTATATATTTTAATATTTATTTTAAAAATATTATTTAATATATTTTTATATTAAGTAATAAAATGTTAGTTTTTTTACGTACATTATTGTTTAAATATTTATTATTTAATAATTTATTTATTTTTTTAGTTAACATATTTGAGTTTAGTAATACCAAATATATGCCAATTATATGTATTTACGATTGTAAAGTTGTTAAAAATCAAATGTTAGTTTAGTTGGTAAGGTGATTGGTCTTGGTGGGAAGAAAACTTGAGTTCAATTCTTATCTATGTCAATTTTCAATAATATTGTGTGTTTTGAAAAATATGCAAATCAAAATGAATTAAAAAAACAAATTTGGCAATATAAAAATAAAAAAATAAATGCCAATGTGAAAATAAAATAGAAAACCATGATTTAAATAGAATTCTACGATTGGTTGTGAGTTGAAAATGTGAATTTGCAAAGTGGGAGTCATGAGATATAAGAGAAAACCGTTACCAGTAAGATTTGAATGATCAATTCGTGAGGCAGAAACATGGTCAATCTTCTTTTACCAATGTTGTTTCCAATTAGCGGCATTCTCAGTTTTATGAGTTCCAGCGTCTCTAGGGTTAAAGATGAATTGGGCTCTCACCCCAACAACCCAGTTATATTTTACTAACACATACCCAATTTGTTTTCTTCACAAACATAACTTAAACTATTCAAACTAAAATTTTCTTTTTCCACTACAAAAACTAAATATTTTTAAAAAAACTGAATACGGTGGCCGCAGTTTAGTTTTAAAACATTCTAAATTAAAAAAAAAGTTTGAAATATTACTTAAATTTTTTGTAATAGGAGTGTGAGATTTGACAATATAAAATAATTCTACCTCAAAATTCACATTTTCACTGAGTCTTTTCTAAAACTACTATGGGGGAATAAGTTACCGAAATCAATCATTTTCTAGAAGAAAAAAATTAATTCTACCTCAAATTTCACGTTTTCTTATTTTTAGCTAGAAGTGAGTTGTAGTTTGTTACTGCACGTTCATTTTGTTCCCTATTTATTTTACTGCATTTCACAATGAATAAACAAGTCATTCCCAGTACTGTCAGTTGTTTTTTATTGAATTCTTATTGCATCTAACAATCTGGTATCTAGAGCGTGACTTAAGAGAGATGGGTTCAGAAGCAAACTTTATTTCAGCGCCCATTCCAAAGTTCAACGGTGACTACGATCATTGGAGCCTGGTCATGGAGAATCTTCTTCGATCCAAGGAGTACTAGGTTGTTGTCAAATCGGTAAATGATTACTTTGGTCGAGTAATGACGGTTGCAAATGACATGAGGAATTATGGGGAAGATGTGAGTGATGTCAAAATCGTTGAGAAGATTTTGAGAACACTTACTGAGGTTCTGGAAATGGAAGCAGGGCAAATCGATAAATGATTACTTTGGTCGAGTAATGACGGTTGCAAATGACATGAGGAATTATGGGGAAGATGTGAGTGATGTCAAAATCGTTGAGAAGATTTTGAGAACACTTACTGATAAATGGAACTACATTGTTTGTTCTATTGAGGAAGCCAAAGACATAGATCAACTCTCTGTGGATGCCTTGCAAAGTTCTCTGCTCATTCATGAGCAAAAGTTCAAAGGAGATGGAGGAGAAGAACATGCTTTGAAAGTGACTCATGAAGAGGGATATGGTGGAAGAGGACGAGGGAAAGTTGCTTTCAGAGGAGGCCGAGGACAAGGTAGAGGCAGGGGTCGCCTAAATTGGAGCAAAGATACGATTGAGTGTTATAAGTGTCATAAGCTTGGACACTTTCAATACGAGTATCAAGCAAATTATGCAAATTTGGATGAATCCGAAGAGATGATGCTAATGGCGTATACTGATACGCTTGGAGGTGATCGAGACGATGTATGGTTTATTGACTCTGGATGTAGCAACCACATGTGTGGTGATTCATCTCTCTTCTGTGATTCAGAAAAAGGGTTCAACAAGGTGGTAAGATTGGGGAATTATGCAAGCATGAATGTTGTTGGAAAGGGAAGCGTTCGACTGACTGTAAAAGGAGTGAATTACCTTGTACGGGATGTGTATTACGTACCGGGGTTGAAAAATAATCTTCTCAGTGTTGGGCAGCTGCAAGAAAATAGTTTGGTTGTACTGATACAATCAAATATGTGTCGGATTTATCACCACACAAAGGGATTGATTTTCAAAACCACCATGGTTGCCAATCGAATGTTTGTGTTGCTATCAAACAGTCGATCAGTCAAAAAGGAAAGAGATGAAGAGTGTCTTCAAGTAATCACTCAAGACGTGGCTCATTTATGGCATCAAAGATTCGATCATCTCAGCTACAAAGGATTGAAGACTTTGCAAACAGAGGGCATGGTGAGAGGCTTGCCAAGTTTTTCCGAGGGTGAGATTAAGTGCAGCGATTGTTTGAAAGGGAAACAACATAGAGATGTAATCCCAAAGAAAAGTACATGGAGAGCATCATCAAAGTTGGAGCTCGTTCATGCTGATATTTGCGGCCCAATATCTCCAGTTTCAGAGGGCAGCAAGAGGTATTTTATTTGCTTCATTGATGACTATTGTAGGAAGGCATGGGTGTATTTTCTTGCTTTTAAGTCAGATGCATTCACTTACTTTAAGTTATTCAAAGCTCTTGTGGAAAAAGAAACTGGTTTGCCCATTAAATGTCTCAGAATAGATCGTAGGGGTGAATTCACATCAAATGAGTTCAAATAATATTGTGAAAGGAATGGGATCAAGAGGCAACTAACTGCTGCATATACACTGCAGCAGAATGGAGTTGCTGAGCGGAAAAATAGAACCGTGATGAATATGGTGAGGAGCTTATTGGTTGAGAAGAATGTTCCAAGTAAACTCTGGGCAGAAGCAGTGAATTGGGCATTTTATGTTCTTAATAGATGTCCGACATCATCAGTGAAAAAAATGACGCCAGAAGAAGCTTGGTGTGGGGTGAAACCTTCAGTCGAGCACTTGAGAGTCTTTGGTTGTATAGCACATGCTCATGAACCGGATGCTCGGAGAATAAAGCTTGAGGATAAGAGCTATTGTTGTGTTCTTTTAGGGGTAAGTGAAGAATCAAAGGAATATCGGCTGTATAATCCTATCTCTAAGAGGACTATAATTAGTCGAGATGTCATCTTTGAAGAAGAAGAACAATGGAAATGGGAGAGGAGCTCTGAAGATGACAGAAGGTTTGATCTGGAATGGGAAGATGGCAACGGTGAAAAGGTGGAGGATTTCGACGATGGTAGTGAAGAAGAAAATGTAGCTTCTTCGGCGAGGAACGAATCCAGTGATGGCAATGAAGAAGATGAAGCAACTCCTCCGATGACACCCCGAGTTAGAAGAGCACCAGCATATTTGAATGATTTTGTCTCTGGTGATGGTCTTTCAGATGAAGGGGAAGAGGTACAAACTCATTTAGTCTTGTTTGCTAGTGCTGTTCATTCTGTTCCAATTTCGTTTGACGAAGCAGTAAAGGAGGAGAAATGGAGATCAACCATGGATGCCGAAATGAGATCAATTGAGAAGAATGAAACATGGGATCTTATTGAGCTTCCTAAAGGAGCTAAAAGAATAGGAGTCAAATGGGTGTACAAAACAAAGTTGAATGAGCTCGAAGAAGTGGATAAACACAAGGCTCGCTTGGTCGCAAAAGGGTATGCTCAGGAATACGGAGTTGATTATGAAGAAGTATATGCTCCCGTAGCTCGCATGGACACGGTTCGGATGATTTTAGCACTTGCAGTACATAGAAGATGGTGTATGTTTCAGTTGGACGTGAAATCAGCCTTCCTTCACGGGAAGTTAATTGAGAACGTGTACGTGGAGCATCCAAGAGGTTATGAAATAAAGAATGAGGAACATAAGGTGTATAAGCTCAACAAAGCTTTGTACGGACTCAAACAGACACTACGAGCATGGTTCAGCCGGATTGAATCATATTTTAGAAAGGAAGGTTTTGGGAAGGAGGACAGCGAGCAAACCTTGTTTACGAAAGTCAACAAACAAGGTAAACATTTAATCATTAGCTTGTATGTTGATGATTTAATTTATACCGGAGATGATGAGAATATGATGGTTGAATTCAAAGAGTCCATGATGAAGGAATTTGATATGACAAACTTGGGGTAAGATGAAGTATTTTCTTGGTATTGAGGTAGTTCAATTTGATGGTGGTATATTCATCAGTCATGCGAAGTATGTGATGGAAGTTTTGAGACGTTTTGGAATGGAGCATAGCAATTCTGTTGAAAATCCAATGGTTCCAGGATTCAAAATCTCCAAAGATGAAAATGGTATTGAGATGGATGGTTCATTCTTCAAATAGCTGATTGGGAGCATGATGTACTTGACCGCTACGAGAACGAATATAATGTATGCAGTAAACTTATTAAGCATGTATATGTCAAGGCCTACAGAACTTCATCATTCGGAAGCCAAGGGAATTCTACGTTACTTGCAAGGTACAACAACGTTCGGCTTTCTTTACAGAAGGGGAGGAAGTCATGAGTTTATTGGCTTTACTGACAGCGATTATGTCGGATCAGTGGAAGATAGAAGAAGCACCTCAGACTATGTTTTTATCCTAAGTGGAGCAGCTGTGACTTGGTCTTCTCGAAAGCAACCAATCGTAACACTAAGCACAACCGAAGCTGAATTTATTGCAGCTGCAGGAAGTTATTGTCAAGCAATATGGATGCAAAGGGTGCTAAAGAAGATTGGCTACATGGGCAGTGAGAGTACTGTCATCTTTTGTGACAATAGCTCAACAATTAAGTTGGCGAGAAATCTGGTGATGCACGGCAGGAGCAAGCACATTGATGTGCGCTACCATTTCTTACGAGAGCTAGTGAATGATGGAGTTGTGCAACTTCAGTTTTGTGGTACAAGGCAGCAGATAACCGACATTTTCACCAAACCGCTCATATTGGAGCTATTTCGGGAGCTAAGAAGGAGGCTTGGAGTGTGTGAACTACCACATGTTAACTAGCTGCAAATACAGTCTAGTTCAAGGGAGGGAATGATAAGTCTTTATCAAATAAGAGACCTAGTTTTTAGGATAGTTTGTTGAATTGATTTAGTCAAGTTTGTTTCCTTATTTTTAGCTAGAAGTGCGTTGTAGTTTGTTACTGCACGTTCATTTTGTTCCCTATTTATTTTACTGCATTTCACAATGAATAAACAAGTCATTCCCAGTACTGTTAGTTGTTTTCTATTGAATTCTTATTGCATCTAACACTTTCATTTTTGTTCTTTGTATGGAAAAGTTAACTCATTTGATCCTTGATGAAGTGGAAAAAGGCAATCGGGATTGCATAAAAGCTAGAAGGAAAGGGCTAAAATTTTTGCATCTCTTGTTCGTTGATGACCTTCTACTTTTTGGCAAAGCGTCAATCAAACAAATTTAGAAAGTTAGAGAAGTTTTGAGAAAGGGGGACTGGGTTTAAGAAAGCTTAAACTCATGAATTGAGCATGTCTAGCCAAGCTTTGCTGGAAATTCTATAAAGGTGAGTAAATGTTGTGGTGCAAGGTGATCAAATGTAAGTATGGTAGGAACTATGTTGGTGACTGAATAGGAGTTGTGAAACTTTATGACTCGAGCCTTTGGTGGAGTATTGTTAACTGCTGGTCGGGGATTAACAATAATGTCGTCTGGAATGTGGGCAATGGGGAAAGAATTAACGCTTGTAAATATTGTTGGGTCAATCATACGATTGTTCTAAAGGATCATATTAAAAGTAATATACAAATACCTATGAACAAAAAGGTGAATTAGCTTATAACAGAAAATGGAGATTAGGATTGAGTTACTCTTTGTCAACTGTTTCATCAGGACATGCTAGAAAATGTTGTAGTTATTCACCCCCTTGCATTGAGTTAGTGTGGATGATTGCAAGTGGAGAGGCACCTCAACTGGTAAGTTTCGATTGCCTATGCATATGAGAATTGGACTGAAACGAGGAACAACACTAATATAGGCTAATGGAAAACCATATGGAGGATTAAGGTTCCTGAACGAAATTGTTTACTCATATGGACTATGAAGCACGATGGACTGAAGACAAAAGTGGCGCTTGTTAGAAGACAACTTACGGAACCCTATCAGCACAACTTGTGGGAACAATCAAAATATCATATTGCATGTTTTTCATGATTTTACAACTTTTAAGGTATATATGGTTGAGTCTAGTGGGTAAGGAATATTATGATAGGTTCATCAACAATAATGCTCAAGAATAGATCAAACAAAACCTGCAGCAAAACTTGAGTAATGAAAAATAGACAAACTGGCATACATTGTGGGCCACGACTTGACATGTTCTCTAGTATTGGAGGAACATGATATTACACATAGATGACTTTATCAAGCTTGAAGATATAGTGCATAATATCAAATGTATGGATCAACAATATCAAGATAGTATGAATATGATGCACACAGTGAAAGCTTGTATCATGTCCGCTCAAGTAATAAGGTGGACTCCTACCGAAGTGAATTGGGTGGCACTCAATACTAATGGGGTTTTATACCAAAATCTACAGGTTGGCTGCAGAGGTTTTCTAAGAGACGACAATAAAAATTGGATTTTCTGACTCATGAAAGCTATAGAAAGATGCTCAATACTGATTGCTGAAATGTGTGGCATTTTAGAAGGAGTTAAGATGTTAAACACCATCAACAAGTGGATAAATTGGATCATTCAAATGAATTTGGATAATGCTCAAGAGTGGATCAAACAAAATTTGCAGCAAAACTTGAGCAGTCAAAAAGAGACAAACTGGCAAGCGATGTGGACCACGACTTGTCATGTTATCTGGTATTGGAGGAACAGGATATTGCACATATATGAATTTATCAAGCATGAAGATATAGAGCAAAATATCAAATGCAGCGTTGAACAATGAAAGCTTGTATCATGTTCGCTCGAGTAATAAGGTGAACTCCTCCTGACGAGAATTGGGTTCCCCTCAATACTGATGGGGTTGTATACCAAAATATGCAGGCTGGCTGCAGAGGTGTGCTAAGGGACAACAACAGAAATTGGATTCAGGGATTCATGAAATTTATAGGAAGATGCTATGTACTGATTGCTTAAATGTGTGGCATTTAAGAAGGAGTTAAGATGTTGAACACCATTAACAAGTGGAGAAATTTGATCATTCAAACGATTTCGAAGGAAGCTTACGAGGTAATCACGTTAGAGCAACAAAGGACGAACAATGGCTTGTCCTTGGTTTGATATATTCACCAAGAGCTAAGGAAAGTTAAGAAACATATATGCATTCATTTCAATCGTGAATAAAATAGATATGTGGATGGATTGGCTAAAAAAAGTTGCAAAGAACACTTTAGGAATTAGTTTCTTAAGTTATTGTTCAAGGGAGATTCTTATCATATACTACATCAAACTATTATTGTAAGCAAAAAAATTCTTTTTAAATTCATTGAATAATAAATGTATCTGGTCTACATATAAGATCAAATACATTCATTATTTAATAAACCTAAAAAGAGAATCTTTAATTATAATAATGATCGAAGAGATTATAATGAAAACTTAAAAGATAATTCCATGATAAGAAATCCTCTCGTTTAGTTTCTTGGATGTATGTCCTTCCATTCACGAAAAGAAACAGAGATAAAAATAATAATTTTGATCAATATAAGAGATGTAAGCCGTTGATATTATTAACATACTTTTAGTAGATACCAATCATATGCCAAACAAAAAATGTATTTTCAGTATATATCAAATATATGCCAACCATTAGGTATGTATTTAATATACTTAATAATATAATTAATTTCAGTTTATTTTCAGATTAATATATTTAATAATATAATTAATTTCAGTTTAGTTTAAAAAATTAATATATTTAATAATATAATTAATTCAAGTTTAATATATTTAATAATGTAATTAAACATATTAAATATATTTTAGCGTATATTAAACATAATAAATTAGAATGTTTAAAAAATAAATATTAAATATATTTTAATATTAAATATAAAATAAAAATTGAAATTATATTAAACTAAATAATAATTATGAAATAGCTAATACATATTTATATTTTTTAATATTTATTTTAAAAATATTATTTAATATATTTTTATATTAAGTAATAAAATGTTAGTTTCTTTACGTACATTATTGTTTAAATATTTATTATTTAATAATTTATTTATTTTTTTAGTTAACATATTTGAGTTTAGTAATACCAAATATATGCCAATTATATGTATTTATGATTGTAAAGTTGTTAAAAATTAAATGTTAGTTTAGTTGGTAAGGTGATTGGGCTTGGTGGTAAGAAAACTTGAGTTCAATTCTTATCTATGTCAATTTTCGATAATATTGTGTGTTTTGAAAAATATGCAAATCAAAATGAATTAAAAAAACAAATTTGGCAATATAAAAAAAAATGCCAATGTGAAAATAAAAATAAATTTATTTTTTTAAAATTTTAAAAAATAATAAATCTAATTAGTAGCCACGTCAATAATAAAAAAAATCACATAAAGCGCCACGCCATTGATTATGTTGACTAAATCTAGCGAGGGAAAAAACGGGGGAATCTTCAAATGACAAGGACAATGTTTTTTTAGAGGAGATTTATGGACACCAATATTCAAACACTACACCGTATATTTCTACATATAAACTACACTTTTTATTATTTTTAATAATATATATAGAGTTTTGATTTTTGTGCAAGATATAAACTACCTATTTTATTTTTAAAAACACACGAGTATTTTTGGAATGTTTAGGAAAAACTCAGCGTTATATTAGATTTTTTTGAAGATTCTATTGGACATTTTACAAGTAAGTGTTTTTCTCTTTAATTTTGTGCATTTATATCGAATATTTTATGTTTATATCAGACTTTATTGAAAACCATGCATTTTTATCGACAATTTTGAAATGTATTGTAAAAATACATGTATTTTTTACTGGCATTTTTTAAATATCTAGTTAAACACATGCATTTTTAAAAATCCTTGACGCCTCTTCAGCCAATACATGGATGTTGAACTGTCAAGGAAGATCCTCGTAACCCTCGTGGGCAAATAAGAAGGGGCAATTTGTGGAGGGATCACCTTAACTAATTGCCTCGTCTGAGGGACTTGCCTAAGAGTCTCATTCGATAAACTCATCTAAATGCCTTGCTTGAGGGACTCGATTAAGAGTTTCATCTGACTGGCTCATTTAAGTTCCTCTCTTAAGAGACTAGAAGTCTCATCATATAGTATAATCTAAACGCCTCTTATAAGGAACTCGATTAAGACTCTCATTAAACAAGCTCAACTAAGGGCCCCGCTTGAGGGACTTAGAGTCTCGTCAAATAGGCTCATCAAAACGCCTCTCCTGAGGGACATAGAGTCTCGTCAGGTAGACTCATCAAAATGCCTCGCCTGAGGGTCATAGAGTCTCGTCAGATATGATTATATTAACATGTTGCTTTGAGTGACTCGACACATGCTCGTATTAAATCTTTGCCCGAAAGGCTTAGAGTCTCCTCAGACAGACTCATCTAAATGCATCTCCTAGAGAGACTCAACTTAGAGTCTCGCCAGACATAATCAACTAAGCACCTCGTTTGAGGGACTTACAGTCTCGTCATAGACTCATCTTAATTTTTTGCATGGAGGGGCTCGACTTAGAGTATCTTCATTCAAGATCATCTAAAAGCCTCTCTTAATGGGCCTAGAGTCGCGCCAGTTAAGGTAATCTAAACACCTTTCCTGAGGGACTTAAAGTCTTGTCAGACATGCTCATCTAAACATCTCGTCTGAGGGACTTAGAGTCTCATTATACAAGTTAATATAAACAGCTCACCTGAGAGATAGAGTCTCATTATACTGGCTCATATTAATGTCTTTTATAAGGAGCTTAAAGTCTCGTCAGACATGTTTATCTAAATGCCTTTATGGAGGGACTTAACTTAGAGTCTCGTCATACAACATCATCTAAATGCCTTTTATGGAGGGACTTGACTTAGAGTCTTGTCATACATGATCATCTAAGCGCATCACTTGAGGGAATTAGAGCCTTATTAGACACATCTAAACGCCTTGCCTAAGGGATTTGGAGTCTCATTAGATAGACTCATCTAAAGGCCTCGCCTTAAGGTCTAAGATTTCCACCAAACAGTCTCATTTGAGCGCATCACTCACATGCCTAGCCTCTTTTGAAGTAAATCCAATTAATCGCATCTCTCTTTGACAATATCTTGTGATTGAGGGACTATGCAGTGATATATTTGTAAGGACCCACAATAGGAAACAGGATCATATCGCTCACGAGGGGATAACATCGCCTCGATGCGTATCACTCACCTATAGAAGGAAAACATGAGAGTGATGTGTCTTAGTCTAAGATGATTCATAGAAGGAGTCAAGGGAATAACATGTGTCTCCTTTAGAAATAGGAACTCAAAGATCTACTACCATTTTGAGGGTGGGCAATTTCTACTTATGAGAAACCCTAAATTCTGGCCCATAAGCCTCTATAAATATCCAAACCTTAAGGTTCAGAAGACAATATGATATTCAGCAAAAATCACCATTGTAATAGGGCTTATTGACCAGTGGTTTTTACACTGTTATTTATCGTTGTTTTTAGTTATCTTTTCTTTTTTATTGTCGAGCGTTTTACTTCATTTGTTCATATTTTATGCGTTGGTTGTGTGTTTTACTGTTTGTAGGCTCAAAGGAATAAATAAGGACAAATCGGTGCGAAAAAGTGAAAATTTCTGAGTTTTGGAGGAAGTAAAAAACCTTTATACAGGAGTGCTGACACGGCCACCTGTGTTACCTGACACGGGTTGTGTCGGGATGAAATCCTGGCCAAAAAAGCGCAAAGAAGTGGAAAGTCAAGGGACTGACACGGCCGCCCGTGTCACTTAACACGGGCCGTGTTAGCAAGTCTGGGAGTTGAGAATATTTTGGGAAGTTCAGGAGGCCAACACGGCCAACCGTTTCATCTAACACGAGTTGTGTCAGCTCAGACATTGATTAGTGCTTGTTTGCTAATTTTTCACAATGTGTTGACTCGTAGGAGCGTTTTGGGCATTTCTGACCGAGACCGATGAATTTTCACTATATAGAAGAGTTTTCACGAAAGAAAAAGACCTTTTTGGCGAGCAAAGAATTTCACAATTGAAGATTGGAGCAAATGAGATTATTGAAGAATATAGACTTCTAATAAGATGAAGCAATTGGAGATCGAAGTTCATCATTAATTTGTAATGTCTAATTTTTATGTTGAAATTACTTTGAATAATATGAGTAGGTAAACCCCCCAATGCTTGAGGGTGTCCCTGATTTGATTTTGTAAATGCCTTGAATTTCGAATTTCAGTAATTTATTTGTTCTTCATATTCAATTTAATCATACAAAGTTTTTAATGCTTTCTTTGTCGGACCAACAAGGATCGAATTGCGGTTAATAATTTGGATGGATCGCCGTTGTTAAGGCATTTCTGTGAAATTAAACCATAATAGATATCACCTAGGACTAGGAATACCCTATAGTTACCGGTTAAATCTTGATAAAACAAAGGCTTGATTTCATCATATTTCTCTAAGGACTTAGGATTTAGGATGAATGCTCAAAGGTTTTCTCACTAAGGACTTAGGGGGAAAAAAACTAAAGATCTGGTAATTGAGTATTTTGAACTTGTTGAAGAAATCAGGATTCAAGGTTGTTATAGAGAAAATCATACACTTTACCCTTACATGTTCCTCATATCTGTCAAAAAGTCAATTTATTATTCTGCTTATTTTTACTTATCGTTCAGTGATAATTGCTAAACAAACTCTAGTTTAAGTTTTTGTTTAATTAGACCATGAATTGAACTCGATACTTATACGCAGTCTTTGAGATCAACATTCGAGGAATTTTCCTGTTATTACTACAAGATGCAAAATAGTGCACTTTCTATTTTTCCGATCAAGTTTTTGGCGTTGTTGCCAGAGACTGCCAACATATAGAGTTTAATTGTAGTTCAATTGAAATTGTTTTTCCCGTTAACTAAAATTCTATTTACAGTTTTATTGTTATTATTTGTGTCTTGTTACTACTAATCTGTGTCTGATATTTTTACGTGAGGAGAATCCTCAGCTAATTTTCCTTTTGGCATAGAAATCAAAAGAACTTTCCATGCAAGGAATGCAAACTCGATTGTCCAGAATGACCTCAAAGTCAGAGGAAGATCATTTAGTTCATACGGAGTCAGAGTCAGAAGAAGAAATCCCAATGGGTGAAAATCCATCAGCACCTTGTAATAACCGGAAAAAAATATAGTCGCCACCATTAATTTTTATCCTAAGACGGGGATATAACATAATAACTCTAATTGTTGATATAGAGATTCGAAATTCTTGACTCACTTTAGACGAATGGAAGGTGTTAGACACCCTTCATCTACCTTGTTCACAAGGATACTAGGGTTTAGGTTTAAGGTTTAGGAATAGAGTTTTAATTTTAATTAGGGGAACTCGCCATTGTTTTTAAGTCGTATGCCTACGTATCCTCTTATGAGGAATCAAAATCTCAATTCTTAGTTCGTAGTTGTTCGATTAGTTTTTCTTATGGATTATGGAAATATCTCGAATTCTCCTTGAACCAAGTCTGAGTGTGTGGATAGCGGAATTTGTAGACGTAGTTCACAGTCAATAAAATAAATCTCCATAATTCTTTTTGGAAATAAATATATATTTGAGTTATGTGAGTAGAAAAAGTTAGTATTTGATTGGTTAGATGTTTTCAAATATATGATGCGACATGAGAAAAATAGATTTTTAATGCATGAGTAAAATATTTAATGCAAAAAAAAATTAGGGTTAGCATTTTAGAAAAGAATTTTGATTAATAAATAACTATTCTAATTATTAAAAATATATTAAATATTTTTAGTAACAATTTAATAATTATTTATTAATAATTATGCAAAAATATATTTAATGCAAATGCTACAAAAATATATGTGGAAATGAAAATAAATAAGATAAGCAAATAAGCAGAAATTAAAATAATTTAATTTAGTTAAAAAGGGGTGTAAAAGTAGAGGCTAGGTGTGTATCATAAAAATATTTGGGCTCAAAGTAATTTTGAATCCAAATAACAGGGGGTGCAAATTAGCGCTTGGTAGTAATATAGAGAGGTGTGGACATTAAGGGCTCAAGTCCAAAATTTGGACTTGACCCATTACGCAAAAGGTGCGTGGGTTTTAACTTCGTAGTGATTTTAAGGATGCTGGTAGCATTGGGCCTAAGCCCAACTTTCGTTTGGAGTCCATAAGGTCAGCGGGTATGAAATATTAGCTTTGTAGAAAAAATGGGGGCGTAGGAGTCAGAGGCCCAAGTCCAGATATTGGACTTGGCCCACTAGCGCGGGGGTGTATTGTTGGGCTGAGGAAACAATTGTGGGGGTTGATTTAGCAATGGGCTTGGCCTAAATCTTTGAATGATGGGAGGTCTGTTTGGACCGCGTATGAGTGTGCATTGGGAGTTACAGTGGGTGCACATCTATGGAGCGTTTGATCAAGATTGTGCGGTGATGATTGAAGGTGCACAATACGGGTACAGGAGATCACGTGGCCAGATGTTGGCCACATGTCCTAACGAGTTACAAGACGGAGGGAGTATATCATTTCATTTTCTTAATATTTTCATTCATTTTCAACACTCTTTCTCTCTCTCTCTCTCTCTCTCTCTCTCTCTCTCTCTGTCATTACCCTCAGTTCTCTCTTCTCTCGTTCTCTCTCTAACAACCAACAACAACCATACCCCAACCAAACCCTAATTGAAATCGGCGGCGATGCTAACCCTCCTTGGCCCCAAATAAAACCCTCATCCCCCTCATATCATTACAACAACATCAATTACGAAAACATTAAAAAGCTAAGCATAATGTTTACCTTTACCCGCCGTAGATCTTCAAGCTCAGTTTGTTTTACGCCTCCACTAATCTCCTCCCTTTGTTTGTTTTACAGGTACCAGAAGATGATGATGGAAGCGACGCGATGGTGATTTGAAGGAAGATTTAGGGTTTCTGTTCACAAACCCTAGATCCATATAATAGGGAATGTTGTACCCCAAAATTTTCCCTCCTTTTTTCTCAAGACATTTCTTACAAAAGTTCCCAAATGCTCAAGGATTCTCAAGAGCTGATCAGACAAGCTCACCCCCTAAGCACTAGGTCCATAACTAGGGTTTTGTTTTTCTCAAGGAAAATTGGACTTCTAATTCCCCAAGTTACTTTCATGATTCCTCATATGTCTTCAAGAATGCTCATACCAAGTTTCAAGCCTTGCATCACAAATTTGCTCAGTCAATTGCTCATATGACTGAAAATCAATTGTATTGGGTAAAAAGTCAACTTTGGTCAACATATAGTCAAACTTCAATATTTTTTTCCAGCATCAACATTTTGATATGATATTCATCATTTGATCAAGGGTTGATCATAATCCCTCAAGGAAAGCACTCAAATCATCAAAGGGGCAAATTGTCAAAATTAGGGTTTTGACTGAGAATGATTGATCATTGACTTTTGACCTAGTACATGACCTAATGACTTGAAGCATGATCTTAAGGAATCAAATACAACATCTTGATCTAATTAAATAGTTTAAGACATTTCCAAAGGTGCAAGAGATTGATAGTTGAAGAATTGAGATCAACTGAGGAAAAGTCAATTGTCACACAAAAGTCAAACTTTGACTTTTTGGTCAACTTTGAACTTCAAAGGTCAAGATTCATCAAGACATTCAAAAATATCAAACTTGATCATCAAGAATCAAGAAAAGTCAAAAGTTGGAAAATTTTCCAACACTTAGAAAAATTTCTAAGTGTTTTATCCTTATTAAATTCACTACTTCATGACCATTTTTCACTATGATGCAAGATGATTCAAGGAAAACTTTCAACATGAAAGTTGTAGAGCATGAAGAATTCTACAACTTTGTCCGATTGATGTCCAAAAAATGCTTGGATTAGGAGATATAGGCCCATGAAGTCATGACATTTTTATCTAAACACTTAGTGAAATTTTCAACAAGTTTGGTCAAATTTTTGTCCCAACTTCTTGGCCAATTTTCACTAAGTTCCAGTTTGATTTAGCCAAAGTGGTCAGCATGAAAGTTGTAGACAATGTTTCAAGCTTTCCAAAATTTCCAAGAACACATTTTTATCATGCTTGATCTAGGAGATTCTAAGAGATGAAGTTGAGCATCCATTCTTGAATTACAAGTCATTTCCTTGATGAAAACATAATCAAATCCTCATGTCATGTTGCACAATCTTGCTTTGCAGGCCTCTTAACCTCTAAATTTATCCATAATCATAGACCTACTATAGACAAATTATATAAAGCTTTATGTATCTAACATCTACTCGACCCAATATGTTGTTTGCGGTGAATCTAATTAGCATGTATATGGAGAATCCTACTGAACTGCATTTACAAGTGGCCAAAAGGGTGCTGAGATACTTAAGAGGAACAATTAAGTTTAGAATCTTCTATCGGAAGGACGAAAACAATGAGCTTGTTGCTTACACTGACAATGATTATGCACGAGACTTGGATGATAGGAAGAGTACTTTAGATTATATTTTCTTGTTGAGCTCAGGTGCTATTTCTTGGTCATTGAGGAAACAACCAATTGTGATTCTATCAACCACAGAAGCAGAGTTTATAGGTGCAGCTTCATGTGCATGTCAAGCCATATGGCTGAAAAGAGTGTTGGGAAAACTGTGTAAAAATAAAAGCAAAGCCACTGTGATTCGTTGTGATAGTAGTTCTTCTATTAAGCTTTCGAAGAATCCAATAATGTATGGTCGTTATAAGTATATTGATGTTCGTTTCTATTTCCTTTGGAATTTGACAAAGGCTGGAACTGTAGAGCTAATACACTATAACACACAAGAACAATTGGAAGATATCATGACAAAACCACTCAAGATGGATGTTTTTCTGAAGCTACGCAAATCTCTAGGAGTTTGTTTAGATAGTGATATAAACTGATTGCATATAGCATTCAGTTTAAGGGGATGATTTTTTTTGGTCAGTTTTGTGGTTTTTCTGTTTTATGAGTAGTTATTTCCTTTTGAATTAATCTACCATGTTATTAGGAAGTGCTAGTAGTGGGTGAAAACATAGATAATTTTTTTTTCAATTTCTCATCCGTAAAGTTATATATGAGCCAAATTGTTTCTTTTAATATATCAAACATTCCTTCTCACAATTTCCTTATACTTTCATATACGAATTTTAGTTCCTAACAAATTCATGACGAGTGGACTTTGTATTCTTTAATAACCCATATTTCAACCGTATCATTTTTCATAGACCATAGACTGAGAAATTCTCCAAATACCCACAAATCACAAAATTTAGGATCGATGTCAAAACCACCCGGCATCGGCATAGACATCTCTAGAAGTTTCCTTTCGGCTAAATCAAAGGAAACAATAACATTCATTGATGTATCACTATTAAAATCCAACCAATGAATAGCCCCATTAAAAAGAGACCATACTCGGGGATTATCAGACTCATTCATATAAGGGAGGTAAGTACCCTCAGTTTCTTTTCATGTATTAGCTCTCAATGAGAAAAATTCTAAATGGGATTGTAGAGAACATTACAAGCTTTCTAAAATGTCTGAGAACTCCTTAAGATCATTCTTGAGCAAGGAGAATCAAAGGCAAAAAGCTATGGTTTAAAGTTCTTTTACAAGGCAGAATTTGTGATGCACAATGGACCAAATCACATAGCCATGTTGCATAATCTCACTTTGAAGGCTTCTAACTTTAAATTAACTCATTAATTAAATGTTTACACAACATATTGAGCCATTGTCCAAGCATTTGAACCATTAACCAAATTGCATTTCCATTTTTGGAAGAAAGACATCATTGCTATTCTTGAAAAGTGGCTTTAATCACAAAGTCCACTCTCCTTGAGCATTGAACTTGTTCTTTATGTAAACACAAACCCTATAAACCAAAATCAAGCATGTCTAAAGTACTAATCACTCTATTCATCCCTGTACCATGCCTTGGAACAAGATGTTTCAAGTTTGCTTCAAAAACAAGAAAGATGCTACAACTTGAGAATTCAAATTCTGGCTTGTTGTAACATACAAGACCTCTTGCCTATAAATATACAAGTCATTTGCAAGCTAACACGCGCATGATCAAGCCCTGAAACCCCCCTAAAGCACAGAACCACCAAAAACATCTCAAAACTTGCCATTTCTGAGTTTTGAACCCAATCTCTAAATTTGCTCGTGCGTTTCTTGGCCTTTTACTTTCAAAAGCTTTTAATAACATATACAAACAATTTCAACACCTACAACACAACTGTAACACCTCCATCATCATCCACCATTTTCAAAAATAGCACCTTGCACCTTGACTTCTCTAGAACTCCTCAGCCACTTTCAGCTCAAGCCAAACATCACATTAGCTTCCTGGGAACTTAAGGAAGCTAACTCAATCACTAGAACTCATTGAAAGCTGCTCAAACTCAAAACACGATACCCTCTTGCAAGGTGAGTTTTCTGACTTTTGAACTATTCATATAGGCATTGTTAGGCTTCCATTTTCAAAGATGAAGTTGAAGATGAAGTTGTCTTCAGGAAGCAATTTCTAATATATATTTATGTTTTGATATAAATAAACAAATGTATAGCCACCTCAGTGGTAAGGCAACGTGCTGGTAAGCAAGAGGGCGTGGGTTCAACACCCAGCGCGCTACCTTTTCTTCATTTTTCATATTTTTACTCTTTTTGTTTTTGTTTCAGCAAGCAGCGCCTAGGCCTCAACATTGGACTTTCATTATTTTTGCTGACTTTCCCCCCTGATTATGTTTCATACCCCCCTGATCCATTTTATTTATTTATTTCATTTTCATTTTTATTTTAGTTTATTTTACTTTCTGTGATCGGTGGAAATAGAACTGACTGTTTAACGCTGGTTTGCGAAATGTCGCGGAAGCAAGAGTCACCACCGTCTTTTATTTTCTCCAACATGGAAAGGACAAAAGCACAGCAAAATTCCTTATGAGATTGTCTCTCGGTTCGGGAGGTAGATTTATAGAAAGGGAAGGTGTTAGCACCCTTTCTATCCATGGTTATCCATGGGCTCTTAGATACTTGCTCTTATGTTTTCAAAATGTTTGCCTTTCAAATGTGAGTGGGTTTGAAAAAGTTTCATTGAAAGATTTCTGAATGACTCTTGTATCTGTCCTCAAGAGTGTTTGAAAAATTTGTTTTGAAAGCTTTTGAAAGTGTCGGTGTGAAAAGATTTTTGATTTGTTTTTGAAGAGAGCAAGTATCCATGAGTCATCTACCTACCCTAAGGAATTAGGCTGTGTTTTTGTTCTTAAGGTAGTGCCATCCCACCATTGAGAGGTAGGTAGCACCACCGTTGGAGGTGTTCGGGTTAATTCGATTATCGGGACAGTGTGGTCACCGAAGCAACGGTAGGAAACCTTAGAAGTAACCCTAATGTCCTAGATCCTTTTATCCTAGGCAACCGTTTCGAGGCAACTAGATCTTTTGGACAGAAGGGCGACCTCTAAGACACCCTGTGATCGGTGGAAATAGAAATGACTGTTTTTTAAGCTGGTTTCGCGAAATGTCGCGGTAAGCAAGAGTCGCCACCGTCTTTTATGTTCTCCAAAATGGAAAGGACAAAAGCACATCAAAATTCCTTATTCGAGAATGTTTCTCGGTTCGGGAGGTAGATTTATAGAAAGGGAAGGTGTTAGCACCCTTTCTATCCATGGTTATCCATGGGCTCTTAGGTACTTGCTCTTATGTTTTCAAAAGATTTGTTTGCTTTTCAAGTGTGTGTGGGTTTTGAAAAAAGGTTTCATTTGAAAAATTTCTAAGTAACTCTTGTATCAGTCCTCAAGAGTGTGTGAAAAATTTGTTCGAAAACTTTTAGAAAGTGCGGGTGCGAAAAGTTGTTTTTTTTGTTTGAAAAGAGCAAGTACTTAAGAGAATCTATCTACTCTAAGGAATTAAGCTGTGTAAGAGTCCTTTAGATAGTGTTATCCCACCATTGAGAGATAGGTAGCACCATCATTGGAGGTGTCCGGGTCAATTCGATTAAGAGACAGTGTGGTCACCGAAGCAATGGTAGGACACCTTAGAAGTAACCCTAATGTCCTAGATCCTTTGTATCTGAGGCAACCGTTTCGAGGCAACTGGATCTTTTGGACAGAATGGCGACCTCTAAGACACCCTATACTTGATGACCACATTCGAGGCAACCAGTGAGGCGTACCCTAAGAGTGGCATGTGCATTGTGTGTTGTTTTTCAATTAATTGTCTTTGTACATGTTATTTGTGAGCTACGGATTGGTTTTATTTACATACATTCTTTCATGTATTGTTAACAGTTAGGGGTGCGGAAAATAAATTGCGGGAAGATAAATCTAGCTATTACAAGGCGCGGGTCTATACATTGCCAAAAACAAAAACCCGTTTTGGTAAATAAAGTGCGAGAATAGTAAATAAAGCGGTAAAATTCCTAATTAACTATTACATATCTGGAGACAGTTACATAAATAATCAAAATAAAGTAAATGCGCGCGAAAGAATTAAATCGGGAACGTCCTAAGGGTTTTGACCCTTTTAAGAAAAGAATTGAATTTTTTTTTGTCTTTTTGTAATTAAAATGAAATTAAAACTAACTAATAACTAATTAATTAATTTAATTAAAATGAAAATGTATTTTTTGTGTTTTTATGTTTTTAATGAAAATAAAATAAAGGAATTAAAATTAAAAGTTAATAAAAACTTAATTCTAAATTTATTTTAATTATTAAGAAAAAAGGTTAAAGTTGCCTAATTAAAATTAATTCAATTTATTAGTATTTATTTACAAAAATAAAATGAAATTAATGATAATAATACTATTAGTTCTTTTTTTGATTTTTATGAAAAAAAGTTAGTTATGTTAATAGTTAATAAAAGGGAAAAAATAAAATAAGACAAACAAAATATAAATTGCAAACCCAAGGGGGGTTTTGGGCCAGATTGGGGTGTTTTGATTGGAATCTGAAGCCCATCAAGAAGCCAGCTTTGTTTGACTTTGGAGATTGCCTGCGCCTCTGTTGACCTGAGAACATGATGCTCCTTCCCTTGTGGCCATTGGATTTGCACTTGGAGACACTTGGCGCTTTGGATTTGTGAGGCGCATGATAAGCCTTCTTTGAAGCCTGCACACAAGTATGTAAGAAAAATAATATGGCATTTTGAGGGGACCTGGGAATACTTACAATGCTTGATAATGGACCTTAGGACGTGGCAAGGGTTGCTTTAGCTTCAGGGTATGGCAAAGAAGAGAGTCACGTTCTCCTCTTGGCCTGAAAATGCTTGCAAAAACTCCTTTTGATCTCACACTTTTTTTGACAAATTTTGGATTTTGCTCTGGCCGTTTGTGTAATGTTCTAGGTTGTGAATGAGGCTTGCAAGGCTTGTATATATAGTAATGAGTGAGAATAAGTCACATTTAGGAGCCTTTAACCATTGCAATTAAGCTTTGGATTTTGTCTTAACCACCATTAAAGGCCTTTCAAAGCTTGTTCAAAATTTGAATTTTCATGCCTAAATGAGCTTAGAACGAAATTGGTAGGTTGCAAATGCTTCATGAAGGCTATTCAAACCATAAGATACCATTTAATTAAATTTTTTAGATTTACTTGAATTATTATGGATTAAAATGAATTAAATCCATAAAAATTAAATAAAAATAGAAAAATAATTATTTGGTCTTGAAATTGATCATGGGACACGTGGGTGGCATGACAAGGATGAATCAAGTGGAAAAAAGTGGGCCCTTTTGTCAAAAATTGAAGTTTCAAGGATAGTTGACTTTTGCCATTTCACAAAAATTTCCCAACTTCTCCAATGCATATCTTGCTCAATTTTTATCATATGAACATGTTCTTGGACATTTTGGAAAGGTCTTGAAGTCCTCTAACCAATGCCTTTGTTCCCATGTCATTTTGATTTACCAATATCAAGTTATGGTCTTTGACTTAAAATGCCTTTTTGTTGACTTTTGAAAATGACCTATAATGTTGAAATTGGTAACTTTTTGTGAGAGCATTTCTTGGGCTTGGAATGTGAAGATGAGTTGTAGTAAATGTCATCCCCTTCAAAATGAGCATTGGATGGGATTTTTCTAATGAACCATGAAAAAGTTATGCCTTGGTCAAGTTACAGTTGACTTTTCAATTGTCCAAAAATAGAAACTTTTACATCTTGATGATTTTTGAGCCATTCTTGTGAAATCATGGTCAAGATTTGACCAAATGATGATTGTGGCTTCAAAATAAGATGTTGACCAAAAATTTTGACTTTTGACTGCCAAATGACCATTTTACCCCTACAGTTGATTGTGGAGCAACTAGGGCTTTTAACTGTGCGACTTGATGCTATGAGTCTTGAAACTTGGCATGTAGATGCTTGACAATGTATATAGGCATATGGGACTTGATTGAGCCCTTGAAAACCTCAACTTCCTTGCAAGAACCAAAACCCTAATTTGACTGGCTTAGGAGGATGGTTAACTGTGTAGCCCTTGAGTAGACTTGAGCAAATTAAGATGATGCTTGTCAAAACTTTGAAGAATATGGGAGGGAAAATTTTGGGGTACAACAGTTGCCCCTGTTCAATCTTCTTAGACCTGAGGATGTAGATTGGCTTGTGTGCCTTTCGTGATCCGAAGGTGGAAGATGATTGAACACTAGAGTGCCCAGAAATTTGCACTCACATAGTAGAATATCAACAGTGTGATGGCGGGAATGGGCTTATAGATGCCATTTGGAGAGATGATGGATAGGAGGATGGGCTTATAGATGCCATCTGGAAGTGTGACAGAACCTTGTCGAGAATGGGCTTATAGATGCCATTTGGAACTGTAATGGATAGCTGCGTCTGAATAAGAAATAGAATGGCCTCTGCGTCTGGAGCATATCTAGTCTGTGTTTGAATGAGTGACAGAATGTCATCCGAATCTGGATCGTATATGGACTGTCTTTTGAATGAATCTGGACTAAATAATAGAATAGCATCCGGGCTGGAGCATCTCTAAGTTGTCTTTAGAAGCTTGAATCTGAATAAGCAATAGAATAGCGTCCGGGTTAGGAGCATCTCTAAGCTATATCTCAAAGGAAATATGAATAAGTATCAGAATGTCGCCATGTCTGGGTTACAACTGAACTATTTCTAGCAGGAAGTCTGAATAAGCATTAGAGCAGCATCCAGATCTGGAGCGTCTCTAGGCTATCTCTGGAGAGAAATCTGGAATAAACAATAGAATAGCATTCGTGGTTGGAGCATCTCTAAGTTATCTTTAGGAGTTTGAATCTGAATAAGCAATAGAATAGCGTCCGGGTCAGGAGCGTCTCTGAGCTATCTCTGAAAGGAAATCTGAATAAGTATCAGAATGTCGCCATGTCTGGGTTGCATTTGAACTATCTTTGGACGGAATCTGGAATAAGTATCAGAATATCGCCATGCCTGGGTTGCATCTGAACTATCTCTAGAAGGAAATCTGAATGAGCAATAGAATAGCATCCGGATCTGGAGCATCTCTAGGCCATCTCTGAAAGGAATCTCTGAATAAGCAATAGAATAACATCCATCTCTGGAGCATCTCTGAGCTATTACTGGAGAGAAAATCTGAATAAGCGAAAGAATAACATCCGGGTCCGGAGCATCTCTTCGCTATCTCTGAATAAGCAAAAGAACAGCATCCATCTCTGGAGCATTTCCCAGCTATATCTGAAAGGAAACTCTTGAATAAGCAAAAAGAAGAACGTCCATCTCTGGAGCATTTCTAAGCCATCTATGGAGAGAAAATCTGAATAAGCAAAAGAACAACATCCATCTCTGGAGCATTTCTAAGATATCTCTGGAGATAAATCTGAATAAGCAAAAGAAAAAACATAAATATATGGAGCATTTCTCGGCTATCTCTTCAATCTCTTTAATGTAGATATGCCCTGGCTGGATACAGGTGTCGAATCTACTCACAGATATGCCCTGGCTGGATACAGGAATCGAATCTGGAATTGCGACAGTTGATAGTAATCATCTTTGGGATTGACCTTTTTCCTGAAAAGGCGAAACATCAGTTGTATACAATGTCATGATGTATGAAATGCATGATGTCATCATGTTCCAAAATAAATGAGATAGTGTGTTATGATGCGTATATGCATATGTCATGATGTATGTCAATGTGATGTTTATGAATGCATTTTCGTCTAGGAAAATAAATCCTTGACGAATGTCGGGAAGCTGAATCCTGGGCTGATGTTTGAAGAGTAGAGTTCTTCATTTCCGCTGGGGATGATGGTTGCAAGAATAAACCGGCAGGAGAAGATGACTCCGTTGGGGAATAAACTTGTTGGAGAGATTACTCTGCAGGGAATTACTCTGTGGGGAGAGATACTTCGCCGAGGTTTTGATGATAACTCCGATGGGGATTTCGTTGATAAGTTATGTTAGGGAATTGATGAACTCCTCCGAGGGATAGGAAGAACCTCGCCGAGGACGATCTTTCCGTGGTAATTAGCTGAGGATAATCCCAGTTATACCCTGGTGGGGAATAACCTTTGAATAAAGCCGGGGAGACGCGTTCGTGCTCTGCAGGGGATAAGCTTCCAGAATCTACTGGGGATAAGCTTCCAGAGTCTACTGGGGAGATTGATACGACTCTCCTGGGGAAACTTTTGGACTGTACTGGAGAAGTGGCTCCACTGGGGCGTCTGATATTCCGCCGGGGAACAATCTTATATTAAGATTTCCGGGGATGCTTGTGTAGGAACATCTGTATACTCTGTTGGGGAATATTGAGATTTTCTGGGGATACCCAACTTCCTTGAGGCTGACAGTAGACTAACTCTGCTTGGGGAGAGTGTTGATGACTTGCTAGAGATATTGTGCCTTCTCGGGGCTGATTGGAGACCAACTCTGCTTGAGGAGAATTGTTGAATCTTGTTTTACTCGACGGGGAGTGAAGGTATCCTGGTCGTTCTTCAGCCAAACCTACCTTGGTACCTTGGTGGATAAAGCAACTAGATTTCTTAGACAATTCTTATTGCCCCAGTTTCTGCGGGAGAAGAAGATACCTGTGAGGTGCTTGATAACCACCGATTCGACAAATCTTCTTCTGGTAGGCAAGTGACAAGATGACGGGACATAGTCGTACGCTTTGATCCCTAACTTTTGCCTGGACCGCCCTTTCGGGTTTTCAATCCAACGGGATACCTGTTGTACCCCAATTTTTGACCTAAGATCCCATTTTTATTTTTTGCATTTTTAAGATAAGTCAAGGTCACGAAATACGGTCGGTTTTAACGTCTCACCTTCAAGCTTTGACTATGCGAAGATTGTCAAGTGTTTTGAACATTTTTAGCCCATGTATCACTAATTTCTAATCGCATACAAAGGTGTATGTTCATGTTTTCTTTTGTTTCATGTGCAGAGACAAGTCTGAATCAAGAGCATCAGGTGTCGCGCCTCAATTAAGGTTTTGAGTCTCCCAAGCCAAAAGTACGGTTGATTATGGATTCTCGAAGACTGATTTATCAAGGCACAACTGTCGCACCCCATTTTTCGCCCCTTCACTTTTTTCGACTGGTGCATATTTTGTCGTTAATTTGAAAAATCGATTATTTCGCATACTTTCTTGTTTTTATTCATCATTTTAATTTCTATTTAAAAAAAAGAGAATTAAAATAGTTTATCATTTGCATTTTCTATCATATTTCCAATGAATTTGTTTTAGTTCAAAAATCTGTCTTATTATTTTTTTCTTCTTATTTTAATCTATTTCTATTTCTTTTAGATATTACTAACTATTTTCCCTTTTTCTCATTATTATTATTATTATTAGTATCTTTATTGCATTTTATTATTTCATCTTTTATTGTTACTAATTATTTTTATTTTTGTTCTCATTATTGTTATTATCATTGTTGCATTTTATTATTTTATTTTATTTATTGTTACTAATACTTTTCTCTTCTTCTTATATTATTGTTACTATTATGTTATTATTTGTTTGTTTTTGTCAAAAATAGAGAAAGAAAATTGCAGAGTGGGACCACATCAACATCATAAATCATTTTCTAAAAGCTGAAATCCTCACCATCCATTCAAATATTTATCAACAGTCTCAAACACTGCTCAAAAACTTCACGCGGATCGACATCCAACTTCACACAAAAAAACAACAACAGTACTCACACACTTAAAAAAACACTACAAACCAAATAAAAATCATCATCATCATGTATATTTATTCTGCAGCAGTTCCTCGCTGGCTTCAATTTCTCCTCACCGATAAATTCTACAACGCTTGCTTAATTCATCCCAAAAAAACCACAAAAAAATGAAAAGAACGTATATTGTTTGGATTGTTGCATCAATCTTTGCCCTCACTGTGTTTCTCCTCACTCAGCTCACCTCCATCAAACTGCAACCCATTCCGCAGCACCCAACAATCCACCCATCACCATCCCATTATGCAGTACATAATCTCTGCATCTATTTTTCCTCACATCATACAACCCAACATTCATCATTTTCCCACTACGGTCATCTTCCTTCAGCAACTTGCCTCCAACCTTTATTAATCCGCTTTTCTCCTACCACCGTCAATACCATTTGCTTCTCCCCCAAACTGCAGCATGAGTGTCGCAATCCATCTTCAGATCTGAGACATTTGCGATTCATTCTCCTTTCGTTCATCAAAAACTGCAACCTTGTGAGAGAATCAATGACCGATCGAGAGCCATCAGTATCCACGGAAGTTTCCGGCATCGTCGAAGTCAAAGAATGGCTCGCCAAAACCTTCGAAGTCGCTGGAAAACCCGTTCCGGAATTCCAATACACTCCACGCAGTGTCTCTCACTTGCACCATCTCTCTACACTATCGAAAGCCAAAGACGAAGCTGCTCGTCTCGTCGCCCGCGATTTTCGCCTCAAAGCCTCCGAATATAGATCTCAAGCTGCAAGGATTAGAGAAATTCTGGAGAATATAGGTTTGGCTCAGGAGAGTCTTCCGTCCAGTGTGGTTGCATCTGCGCAGGTTCTCGCGAATGTTTCTAACTTGTTGAATATCAGAGATACTGAACTTATTTTCTTGTGGCAATGGGTGATATTTCCCTGAGGAAGACTGGTGTGGAGGAAAAAAGAGCTATAGTGCAGAAAGAGTCGAAGTTTCTTCTCGATTATACTAGAAAGGCTTTATCCAGGCTAACTTATTTGAAAAGAACACAATTCCAATTGGAAGAGGAACAACCTATGTGTAAGGCTCAGATGGAAAATTGGAGCACAAACTTGCAAGTTATGGCTGCAAAAGAAAGATAGTACATGCAACAATCTGCCAACTATAAGATTTGAGGCAAAGAGGAATGATGAAATAGGGAAGAAGAAAAAGAGAGAATCCCAAGAAATCACATCCATGGCCAGCGAAGAGGAAGAGGAAGATTGTTTCCGTTGGGGCTCCAGCAAAGGTTATGTTTGTTTTGAGTAAGCACATGAGGTGGAAATTCCTCACTTATGCATGCGTTTTTTTATTTATTTTGTTTTCTTTATTTTTGTTTATTAAATAAATTTTGAAACTAAAAAGAATAATGAAAAATAAAATAAAACAATTGTTTATCTTAAAAAAAAATATATAAAAAAAAAATTAATAAATCTTATATTTAGATTTAGTTTAGTATTAACTTAGAATTTTTTTTAATTAGTTTAGATTTATTTTATAACTTTAAAATATTTAGAATCGTAATTAATAACTTTAGAATCTTAATTCAATTAGATATAAATTAGTAATGTTAGAACCTTTAATTAGTTTAGGTATATTTTGATAACTTAAAAATTTTAATTTGTTTAGATCTATTTTATAACTTTAGAACTTCCGATTAGTTTAGATACATTTTGATAACTTTAGAATTTTAATTTAATCTTAGAATTTTAATCTTTAATTTAGAATTAATTTAGTTTTGATTTAAGTTAGTAATTAATATAGTTTAGATTAACTTAGTAATTTTATAATGAATTTAGTTTATACTTAAACTAGTTTAGATGTAATTTAGCAACTTTAGAATTAATTTAGTTTAGACCTAATTCAGTAATATTAGAGTGTTAATTTATTTTAGATTTAATTTAATAACTTTCGAATTTTTGTTAGTAACTTTAGAGTCTTAATTTAGTTTTAGTTAATAACTTCAAAATTTTATTTAATTTAGTTAGACACTTTAGAATTTAAGTTTAGTTTACTTAGTAACCTTAGAATTTCAAATTAGTTTAGATAATTTTTTAATTACACTTTTCTTTTATTCATGATTCTTCTTTGTCCATTCATTTAGTTTCTTACAATTTATCTTGTTATCTACCTTGTTCGTTTCTCGTGGATTTTAATTATTTATGATTTCTTACTCGAATATTAGATCTACCTGCTTATGATTAATTCCAAGGGAAATCTTTCAACTCAGCTGACTTCATGTCATCAAATACATCTTCTACAATCGTGCGAATAGCCTCATTCATTTTTTTGCTTGTTTACTATTTTCCCAAACTTAAGATAATTTTCCCAAAAGACTCCATTTTCAAACTCACACCTTTTAAGTCAAAACTTCGACACTAGGTCGTCGTATCTTCAAAAATCTCGTCCATACCCATCCTTTAGCCAAACGAATCATTTTAATCAAACAAACAATTTTAAACCAAAAAACAGATATTTCAAAAGGTTTCTGCGGAGTACCGCAGATGCATTGGGTTCTAATACCTTCCCATTGTATAACCAACCCCCGAACTCTCAATCTCTTTTAAAAACGCATTGTATTTTCATTACTTTTAAATATTATTTTACATTGCATATTTTAGGGTTTTATTTCGCTCTTTTCCCTTTTCCCTTGGAAATAATAAAGCGCGGTGGCGACTCTTGCTTTTGTGAGTCAAGTTAATTAATAGCTTGATCTCCGATTTTCACCGCTACAAGACCCATTTTTGCTCAAGCCGCCTTTTCAGGTTTTCGACTTGCCGGGTGTACAGATTTTTCATTTTCATCCCTTGTTTTTGCCTGAACCCTTTTGGTTCGCCGGGAAGCCCTTATTTTTGCCTAGGTGTGTCAACCTAGCGGGTCTTTGATTGTGCGTAGTATCTTTTCGACTATGTCCACGCTCTCAGGATGTAGGGAGGTGCCCCATATTGGTAGTGCAATGTTACCATACCACCAGAAGATGTTTGATCATTCCAGATTTGTCGCTGGAATTCATGTCCACTGCCCCAGTTGATTCAGATGGAGATCTGCCCCTGGTTATTTAGCATTTGAGAGATTCCTTGAATCTTGACTGGACAGCCCCAGATGATAGACCATGATCATGCCGTGCCCCTTGGCTGGAAGTGTTTCTTCCGCTTGAGGTGACCTTTTGGTTGAGAAGATTCTTATTCACTAGACATTCGTCGTGCGAATTTCTCTGCATGTTCGAACAAATAGTCATATGCAAACAATGTTATTCTAAAAATGCAAAGCTTATGTCTGTTTTTGAAGTTTTTGAAAATGCATTTTTTCATAAAAACAAGTGAATTTTTTTGTAAACGGTGATGTCAACTCAGGATTTTACAGCGAGCCTTAAGGAGTCAGGATACCTTTGTAACAGTATGCTTTCGAATTAACCCATGCTTCAGCTAGGACTTTTGAGGGTTGTAACGTGGCCTGGTTCACGGTTTAAGAAACAAAGGATAAGGCTCAAAATGTAATTGTACCCACCCGCTCTTCGTGATGTCCTTCGATCCTAAACTCAGTTGATCGTGCGTTAGACCTTGTTTGAATCCTTGCTTTGATATTCCGGTGATGGTTCGGATGCTGACAGTTTATTTTGAATAGGCAGTCATTTTGTTTTTGTTGAGGGTTTGTATGACCTCTTTACTTTTGATTTCGTTATCCCTGAATTTTGCCTGAACTGTTTCTTTTTGTATTTACAGTCAGCGGGATGCCCCAGTTTTGTAAGTCTCCTTCATAGGTTTTGACTTATTGGGCTTTAGTTTTTTTCTTTGTAATGACTGCCTGTCTTTATGATTATTCAGGACCATCACTGTCTTTTGTTTTGTAAGGACCCTTTTGACATCATCCATTCTGCACCTGGACCAACTGAGAAGATTACCCTGCCCTAGGTTATGATTAAGGGTTTTAATTTTCGAAAAGAAAAACTCCTACTTCTTTGGCTCAAAGGGGTTGACGAGGGATTATCTTCCTTATAACTCCAGTGTTTAGGAATTGAAACAATGCCTGCACCTCATCAGCGGGGTCTGTTCAAAAGCATACTGTAAATGTCATGGTATCGTTTTCGTCATCCTCCCTCAAGAGGCTTAGAATTATTAACCGAGCGTTGATCATCACACAAAAATATGAAAGCAATTTGCAATATAGTGAATACGAAATAATTACTTCCAAACAGACATGTGTAATGCATTAATGAAATAACAACGTTTGATATGAATAAAATGTTTAAACAATCAAAGAAAAATACAACTTGAACATTCGAATGAACAAAAGTTTCTTAGTTTGAACTAGTCATCTCAGATGGAAGATTCTCAGCAGAAGATGTTCATTTTACCACCCGGCATGAACTCTAGCGCCCTTCCGTCGATCAAGTCTTGAATCTTGTTCCTCAGGCTCCAACGGTCGTCAGTGTCATGCCCCGGGCTGTTAGAATGGTATGCGCACCTGGCCCCAGGATTATAGTTGGGTGAAGAAGTCTTAAGATTAGGGTGAGGTCCTATCAACGTCACCAGATTCAACTTCAACAGGTGTTGCAAAGCTTGGGACAACGACATGTTGAGCTGGGTGAATTGCCTCTTGGGCTTGTTTAGCTCGCTCTGATCAACCCGTTGTTCTTGGCGAGGTTGTGGTTGGACCTGTGAAGTAGCAGCAACTTGGAGAGGCCCATTCATTGAACCAAATCTTTGACTTCTTGGAGGCTGATTACCGGTTTGATCTCCAACCCTGACTACTTGCTTCATAATGTCTTGCTGAAACTGGTGAGGTTGATGCTGGATTTGTGACCCTGAAGCAAGTTGAGGAGATTTTCCCTTGTCTTCTTGTCTCAAAGGGAATTTGATGGTGACTGGCTCTCCAACCTTAGATGTTTGCCCCAGTTGGTTATCCCGAAGCAGTTGGTTGACGAGAACCCTGAGCTCTTCTTGTCTTTGAGCTAAGTCTTGGATGAGAGCCATCTGCCCCAGCATCTGGGTTCTCATGGTATCCACCTCAGCTTGTAGACGTTTCAGTCGTTCGTCCTTATCGTCTTCAGGACTGTTCCTGACCAAAGTCCCCATGAGGAGTGTTCTCAGCTCTTCCTGCCCCTTGGATAGATTTAGGAGGATTTCCCCGAACTGAGTCTCTTGAGCTTGAAGATCCTGGTTGTCTTGTCGGGAAGCCATTGCTGAAATAAACAGCGGAGATGGTAAGTGACCTGTAACAAGGGTACCTGTTATGCAATGATGTATATGTATGCATGCAATGTTTTCAAGGACCTCGCGGGGTAAACAAGAAAATTGTTAAAATTTGAATTTCGTGGCTTGATTGAAGGAACTTGGTGTTGTGGAGAGTCCTTCTTCAAGAGTCAAAGCTCACCATATCGAGTGGGTCATAGCCCCTGACTCAAGTTATCATGTTTTGGTCTCTTGACAACTTGGCTAGAGGAAAATAAATCCCCTTTGCCCCTTGCTAGACATTTGATTCATCATGACCTGCATCACAAACCCTTGAGATCCTTGAAATGGATTAGTCAGGATGTATGCAATGGTATGATGTTATTCTATGCATAGAGTGATGTAAGTAGGCCCTGTAATGAGTCCCAATTAAGGACTGTAAACAAACCTGCAAGAAACTCAAGTGTCAGATAACAAGCATGCAAGTAGTCAAGTTTGAAGGCACACAAGTCACACAAGACAACCCTTAGAGTTTAGGCCAGCATGAAGTTTGGGTACTACCCTCTTTTAGTTTCGTTGGTTAAGACCTGTCCTATCAAAAGTAACCGGGTTCTAGAGGATCCCAATATCACTGACTACCCTCAATCGGTCATAACTCCAGCATCGCAATCTTTTCTTGCGGCCAGAACCATCGCGAGAGTTTAGCCTCAATGGGTGTAGCATACTGCTACTGTTCTATGGCCAAGTTGGGTCTATTTAGGGTTTTAAGGTCAGTTGGTGCTTAATGACTCCTCAGAAGACCCATATTCTCCTCGTTGCAACACAAGGGATATCGGTACAGACCAAGGTGCCACACCAACGTAGCCACTGCTTCACCCGTGTCGGTCTACGCCGGACAGGTCCCTCACAGCTTATGCTACCTAAAAGGGTATTCCCCAGATCTGGGTTAGGATCTATGTAACTCCAAAACAAGCCCACAATTTTAAAGCAAACATATCAAGCAATTGAAAACATGACGATGAACTATTCCTAAGGTACACCTCACTTTTAATATCCCCAACAGAGTCGCCAGTTCTGTGATCGGTGGAAATAGAAATGACTGTTTTTTAAGCTGGTTTCGCGAAATGTCACGGTAAGCAAGAGTCGCCACCGTCTTTTATGTTCTCCAAAATGGAAAGGACAAAAGCACAGCAAAATTCCTTATTCGAGAATGTTTCTCGGTTCGGGAGGTAGATTTATAGAAAGGGAAGGTGTTAGCACCCTTTCTATCCATGGTTATCCATGGGCTCTTAGGTACTTTCTCTTATGTTTTCAAAAGATTTGTTTGCTTTTCAAGTGTGTGTGGGTTTTGAAAAAAGGTTTCATTTGAAAAATTTCTAAGTAACTCTTGTATCAGTCCTCAAGAGTGTGTGAAAAATTTGTTCGAAAACTTTTAGAAAGTGCGGGTGCGAAAAGTTGTTTTTTTTTTGTTTGAAAAGAGCAAGTACTTAAGAGAATCTACCTACTCTAAGGAATTAAGCTGTGTAAGAGTCCTTTAGATAGTGTTATCCCACCATTGAGAGATAGGTAGCACCATCATTGGAGGTGTCCGGGTCAATTTGATTAAGAGACAGTGTGGTCACCGAAGCAATGGTAGGACACCTTAGAAGTAACCCTAATGTCCTAGATCCTTTGTATCTGAGGCAACCGTTTCGAGGCAACTGGATCTTTTGGACAGAAGGGCGACCTCTAAGACACCCTATACTTGATGACCACATTCGAGGCAACCAGTGAGGCGTACCCTAAGAGTGGCATGTGCATTGTGTGTTGTTTTTCAATTAATTGTCTTTGTACATGTTATTTGTGAGCTACGAATTGGTTTTATTTACATACATTCTTTCATGTATTGTTAACAGTTAGGGGTGCGGAAAATAAATTGCGGGAAGATAAATCTAGCTATTACAAGGCGCGGGTCTATACATCGCCAAAAACAAAAACTTGTTTTGGTAAATAAAGTGCGAGAATAGTAAATAAAGCGGTAAAATTCCTAATTAACTATTACATATCTGGAGACAGTTATATAAATAATCAAAATAAAGTAAATGCGCGCGAAAGAATTAAATCGGGAACGTCCTAAGGGTTTTGACCCTTTTAAGAAAAGAATTGAATTTTTTTTTGTCTTTTTGTAATTAAAATGAAATTAAAACTAACTAATAACTAATTAATTAATTTAATTAAAATGAAAATGTATTTTTTGTGTTTTTATGTTTTTAATGAAAATAAAATAAAGGAATTAAAATTAAAAGTTAATAAAAACCTAATTCTAAATTTATTTTAATTATTAAGAAAAAAGGTTAAAGTTGCCTAATTAAAATTAATTCAATTTATTAGTATTTATTTACAAAAATAAAATGAAATTAATGATAATAATACTATTAGTTCTTTTTTTGATTTTTATGAAAAAAAGTTAGTTATGTTAATAGTTAATAAAAGGGAAAAAATAAAATAAGACAAACAAAATATAAAAATGACAATAAAAATTGCAAACCCAATGGGGGTTTTGGGCCAGATTGGGGTGTTTTGATTGGAATCTGAAGCCCATCAAGAAGCCAGCTTTGTTTGACTTTGGAGATTGCCTGCGCCTGTGTTGACCTAAGAACATGATGCTCCTTCCCTTGTGGCCATTGGATTTGCACTTGGAGACACTTGGCGCTTTGGATTTGTGAGGCGCATGATAAGCCTTCTTTGAAGCCTGCACACAAGTATGTAAGAAAAAATAATATGGGATTTTGAGGGGACCTGAGAATACTTACAGTGCTTGATAATGGACCTTAGGACGTGGCAAGGGTTGTTTTAGCTTCAGGGTATGGCAAAGAAGAGAGTCACGTTCTCCTCTTGGCCTGAAAATGCTTGCAAAAACTCCTTTTGATCTCACACTTTTTTTGACAAATTTTGGATTTTGCTCTGGCCGTTTGTGTAATGTTCTAGGTTGTGAATGAGGCTTTCAAGGCTTGTATATATAGTAATGAGTGAGAATAAGTCACATTTAGGAGCCTTTAACCATTGCAATTAAGCTTTGGATTTTGTCTTAACCACCATTAAAGGCCTTTCAAAGCTTGTTCAAAATTTGAATTTTCATGCCTAAATGAGCTTAGCATGAAATTGGTAGGTTGCAAATGCTTCATGAAGGCTATTCAAACCATAAGATACCATTTAATTAAATTTTTTAGATTTACTTGAATTATTATGGATTAAAATGAATTGAATCCATAAAAATTAAATAAAAATAGAAAAATAATTATCTGGTCTTGAAATTGATCATGGGACACGTGGGTGGCATGACAAGGATGAATCAAGTGGAAAAAAGTGGGCCCTTTTGTCAAAAATTGAAGTTTCAAGGATAGTTGACTTTTGCCATTTCACAAAAATTTCCCAACTTCTCCAATGCATATCTTACTCAATTTTGATCATATGAACATGTTCTTGGACATTTTGGAAAGGTCTTGAAGTCCTCTAACCAATGCCTTTTGTCCCATGTCATTTTGATTTACCAATCTCAAGTTATGGTCTTTGACTTAAAATGCCTTTTTGTTGACTTTTGAAAATGACCTATAATGTTGAAATTGGTAACTTTTTGTGAGAGCATTTCTTGGGCTTGGAATGTGAAAATTAGTTGTAGGAAATTTCATCCCCTTCAAAATGAGCATTGAATGGGATTTTTCTGATTAACCATGAAAACGTTATGCCTTGGTCAAGTTACAGTTGACTTTTCAGTTGTCCAAAAATAGAAACTTTTGCATCTTGATGATTTTTGAGCCATTCTTGTGAAATCATGGTCAAGATTTGACCAAATGATGATTGTGGCTTCAAAATAAGATGTTTACCAAAAATTTTGACTTTTGACTGCCAAATGACCATTTTACCCCTACAGTTGATTGTGGAGCAACTAGGGCTTTTGACTGTGCAACTTGATGTTATGATTTTTGAAACTTGGCATGTAGATGCTTGACAATGTATATAGGCATATGGGACTTGATTGAGCCCTTGAAAACCTCAACTTCCTTGCAAGAACCAAAACCCTAATTTGACTGGCTTATGAGGATGGTTGACTGTGTAGCCCTTGAGTAGACTTGAGCAAATTGAGATGATGCTTGTCAAAACTTTGAAGAATATGGGAGGGCAAATTTTGGGGTACAACACACCCTATACTTGATGACCACGTTTCGAAGGCAACGCGTGAGGCGTACCCTAGAAGTGGTGTGTGTATTGTGTGTTGTTTTCATGTTATGTTTGTCTTTGTAATTAGTGAGCTACGAGTTGTTTTTATTTACATACATTCTTTCATGTAAGTTTAGCAGTTAAGGGGGTGCGGAAAGTAAATTGCGGAAACATAAATCCTACGCTATTACAAGGCGCGTGTCTATACATCGCCAAAAATACAAAGACCCATTTTTTTAGTAAATAAGTACGGAATTTAAATAAAGCGATAAACCTATTTAACTATTACATTCTTGAAGGTAATTACAATAATAATCAAATAAAGTAAATGCGCGCGGATAAATTAATCGGGAATGTTCTAAGGGTTTTGACCCTTTTAAGAAAAGAAATTGATTTTTTTTGTCTTTTTTGTAATTAAAATGAAATTAAAATTAATTGTTAAACTAATTAATTTAATAAAAAAAAGAAAATATTTTTTGTTTTTTTATGTTTTTATGAAATAAAATAAAAAAAGAAATGAAATTGAAAGTTGATTTTACCTAATTCTAAATCTATTTTAATTATTAAGAAAAGAAGTTAAAATTGCCTATTTAAACTATTTATTTGTTAATATTTTTATTTACAAAATAAAATAATAATAATAATAATGATGTTAGTTCTATTTTTTTGATTTTTTATGAAAATGTTAGTTGGTTAATTAATGTTAATAAGAAATAAAAATAAGGTAAATAAAAGAAAAATGACAAAAATAAAATAAAAAAAAGGACTAAAACCAAGGGGGTGTGGGCTGAAATGGAGGTTTATTGCTGAGAATTATGGCCCATTAAGCTTCAGCTCGTTTGACTTTCTTGGATCGCCTACGCATGCGCTGACTCCAGAGTATGGTGTTCTAGCCTTCTGGACCTTTGGATCTGCGCTGATGGACATCTGGAGCGCTCCTGGATGAGGTCTATGGTGGATCCTGGATGAGATACTGCACACAAGCATAGAGAGAAAAATAATATGAATTTTGGTGGGGACCTGGGAATCGAACCCAGGTCCCAGGGATTACAAGACACGTTTCCAACCACTGGACCAAACCTGCGCATTTGTTAATGAAATAGAAAAGAAATATAATATAGAAAACACGCATTATATGCTGAAAAAACAAAAAGAGCGCGCATGATTTTTGAATGGACTAATGCCTGGTTGCCACGCCATCGTCTTCAAGCTTTTCCTGCAAACATAAAACATATAGCGGGGGTTTTTAACCCCCACAAAATACAAGCATTATGGAAATAGCGATTAGACGCTCATGAAGCATAAATTAGGCGCGAGGTGTGCATCATGCTCGTCTCATTGTGCTGAGTTCAACCATGCATGTTTAGAGTTTCAATTTTACAGTATGACCAAACCCCCAATTTCAAAGTCTCTGAAAACCTAGAAATCGTTAATGGTGGATTCCTATTCAGGGCACTACAACCAAATTGGATTAAGCCAAAAGCTCCAGAACATCCCTATTAACATGAATCAATTCAAAAGCATGGTTAAAAACACACGAATGATGATATGTAATTTTGAAAAATAATTCAAACCGTGTGAGTTGTGTGCTTTGATTCTGATGGTGTCAGGCCTCGTTCTTGATTGCAATGGCTTATGCTCTCTATGGCTCTCTAGGTCGTGTATTTTGTTGTGAATGCTTGCATATGTGTTATGTAATGTGTATCAATCAACATAATGGTCATTGAAGCCTTGCAATAATGTTTTGGATTATGCCATGAACTCCCTTGAAACAACTTTCCATTATTGTGAAAATTTGAATTTTTATGCCCATAATAGGCCTTGCACGAATTTGGAAGGTATTTCAAGGTGTATCAAAGCTAATAAACACAAAATATATCCCTCCATTAATTTCTTTGATTTTTATTTGAATTTTAAAGATTTAAAATGAATTAAATCAAATAAAATTAATTAAAAATGGAAAAATTAATTTTAAATCTTGAAATAAATTGTGGGACACGTGAGAAGCATGGCCAAGCTGAAACAAGTGGAAAAAGTGGGCCCTCTTTGTCAAAAAAGAAATTTCAAGGATAGTTGACTTTGGCCACTTCACAAAAATTTCCCAACTTCTCCAATGCATATCTTGCTCAATTTTGAAGCTATGAACATGTTCTTGGACATTTTGGAAAGTTCTTGAAGTCCTCTAACTAATGCCTTTGGTCCCATGTCATTCTGATTTACCAATCTCAAGTTATGGTCTTTGACTTAAAGTACCATTTTGTTGACTTTTGAAAATGACCTATAATGTTGAAATTGGTAACTTTTTGTGAGAGCATTTCTTGGATTTGGAATGTGAAGATGAGTTGTAGGAAATGTCCTCCCCTTCAAGATGAGCATTGGATGGGATTTTTCTGATGAACCATGAAAAAGTTATGCCTTGGTCAAGTTACAATTGACTTTTCAGCTGTCCCAAAATAGAAACTTTTGCATCTTGATGATTTTTGAGCCATTCTTGTGGAATCATGATCAAGACTTGACCAAATGATGATTGTGGCTTCAAAATAAGATGTTGACCAAATTTTTTGACTTTTGACTGCCAAATGACCATTTTGCCCCTGCAGTTGACTGTGAAGCATTTAGGGTTTTTTGACTGTGCAACTTGACCTTGTGAGCCTTGAAACTTGACATGTAGATGCTTGACAATGTATATAGGCATATGGGACTTGATTTAGCCCTTGAAAACCTCAACTTCCTTGCAAGAACCAAAACCCTAGTTTGACTGGCTTACGAGGACTTAGGTTTCTTTTAATTAATTAATTTTTATTTTATTTTTATTAACTTAAAACCTTTCATATAAAAAACCCTAAAAAATACTTTTTTTAACCTAATTTTCTTTTCTTAACTAATTTAGGTTTAAAATTATTATCTTTAATTAATTATTTTTCCTTCTTAGACATTAGGTTAAAACCCTTAAAAACCAAACAAAAATCATTTCTTTTTTCATTTACATTCATCCATTTTATTTTTAAATTTTGTACAATATTCAATATGGTTGTAATAGTTAATTAGATTTAATTTTCTTGCAAAATCCCCATTTGTAAATTTGTACACCCCCTCCCCTATTGATGTAATAGCTTAGTATTTTTATTTTCCGCAATTTAATGTTTTATATATATATGCTAGTAAATTAGGGTTTGTATGGAAAGATTAAAATCAACAAGTTAGCAAACCCTAATTCAAGACAAAACAATGCATGTAAATCAACACACTTGCACAATTACACCAGAGTAAATCCACTTTGTTGTCTTACAAAAATGACCATGTTATGCATGTGAAGTATCTTAGCAAAAACAATCAAAAATACAAGATCATAGTCCATCGGTGACGCTATCCAAAGTCGCCTTTCAAAAATGATCTTAGTCCCTCAAAGAGAATTGCTAAGATATTTTCACAACATTATTATCATGGCTATACGATGACCCATGCCCGTCTCTTTACATCCAAAGATAAGGGTTCTTACCAAATTAATGGTAAGATAGCAATATCAAAGAAAAGGAAGAAATAAACTAAGACTTTTGAGTAGGTAGAACGTTCCTAGTTGCTTGCTCATTTTCAAATCAGAACATCCTTGTTATTTTCAAAACAAACACCAACACTTTCAAAACATCTTTCAAACTTGAAATATTTTCAAAAGATCAACAATTTGTATACCTTCTTACGAACGAGAACTATTACAAAGTTTGCCTAAACGATGGCACCTTTTCAAAATACTTTCAAAAACCACATAAAACATATTTTGAAACAAAATCAAGTAACAAAAGCAAGTAGATAACTACAGATGAAAAGGGTGCTAATACCTTCCCTTTTCATAATCTACCCCCTGAACTCAAGAAACAATCTCAAAGGTCTTTCCTGTTCTTTTCAGCCTTTCCTTTTGGATAAAAGAAAAGTCGGTGACGACTCTTGCTAACCGCAACATTTACGATAAAATGTAAAAAAACCAAGTCAGTTCTCCCATCGTGGTACACTCTCCTCTGGCTATATTTTCTTCTTCTGACTTCCTTTCTTTGTTTGACCAATAATATTTGGCATAGTGACCAAAGTTTTTTCAATAGTAATACTGGACATTCTTCTTGTCAGACTTCTCCTTTCCCTTCTGGACATTCTTCTGCCTATCATAGTTTGAAACTTCTGACCTTTGACCACCGTTAGTTTTCTTCCTGGCTTCTGACCAAGTTTGCTTCTGATACTTCTTACCAGAAGTTGCTTTCAGAGTCTGCTACTCTACGTCCCTCTTAGAAGTTCTCTTAGTCATACGCAACTCATGCGCCTCTAGACTACTTTGCAGCTCTTCAACTCTCACGGTGCTTAGATCTTTGGAATATTTAATTGCTACCACAATGTAATCAAATTGAGAAGTTAAAGATCTCAATACCTTCTCTATGATCACTTGTTTAGAAAGAGTTTCTCCATAAGCTTTCATCTCATTAGTGATCACAATCACTATAGAGATGTACTCATAAACCTTCTCGTTGTCCTTCATGTTGAGATTCTCATATTTCTTTCTAAGAGACTGAAGCTTCACTTTCTTCGTTAATGCGCCACCACTGTAAGATCTGACCAGTGTGTCCCACACAACCTTTTCTGTTTCAGAGTCGGCAATCTTCTCAAACACATTCACATCCACACACTGATGGATGTAGAACAATTCCTTCTGATCTTTCTTTCTTATCGCCTTCTGCATTATCTTCTGTGCTTCTGTCGCGTTTGCTGCTAACGGAGCATATGCATCAGTGACAACATGTAACACATCTTGAGAACCAAACAACACACACATTTAGATCTTCCAACGATTCCAGTTTTTGCCATCAAACACTGAAAGCTTGGAATTGATGTCGTTGTTTCCTCATCTTTAACCTTGTACAGTTCACTCAAAAGCTCACTAAAATACAGTGTTTCCAAAATCCCACAAAATCAGAAAAATGTGATTCTCAATCACACAATACCTCACTGTTCACTCGTGTTTCCCGTGTTCCCGTGGATTTTGAATCGGAGCTCTAGATACCAATTGTTGGTGCACAAAGGAGAGATGAAAGACAAAAGAAATATATTAAATGACGGCTACAAAATAAGGAGTAATGAATAATTACATTGACCTACTACTAGGTTATTTATACACAAAATTAGGGTATAATAAAATACTAAAATACCCTCTAACAAACTTAGTCAATAAGACATTCCTAAAATGTAAATTATTTCCAACAGAAAAAACGTTTAGTCCTATAAAAGCATTACAGATTTTTTCTGTCTTGCAATCCATCCCAAAGAATGATGCAATTTTGAGTTTGGTACAGCTACAAATAAGTAAGGATTAAGGTAAAATCTGTTTGTTTTTTATAGTGTAATCTGATTAGTAGACTCCTCGGTTATATCGTAACATTGAAGGATTAGTTAATTTATTTTACAATTTTAATCAAAATAATACATAAACTACAAAAGTTAGGATTCAAAGTGTGTCTAGAATAATTTTACCTCTCGGATTTATTAGAAACCGATGTAGATTGATACTTTTCCAATTAAAAAAATATAATACATGACATGCCTAAGTTTAATATTTCGTTGTTTTTCTGATTGACGTAAAATGCTCCGTCATAAAATGTGTTATTTATTATAGTGTATGTACACAATTTCTCAAATATGAATCGTGTAACAATGAAATGTTTTTGAGTTTAAAGTGAAGTTTATTTTTGTATTAGAGGTGTAAGATTGAGAGACAAATTTCTTAGAAAGAAAAAAAAATCTATTAAGAAATCCAGATTTTTTAAAGATATTTTAAAATAGATTATTGGATGTCAATGGTATAAGAATAAATAGCATGTATACTTATTCTTTTAATAAAAATATATATTTTGCTAGCTCTTTTAATAAGATTGATCTACTGAGAGAAATAGTTTAGTATACCTTAATGGTCAGTCAAAATAAAAATAATAAGAGAGGTGTATTTAACAGAGACGTTTCAAATAGATTTAATTTAATAATAAAATTTATTAAATAAAAATTAATAGAAAATCAAAAATTAAGTTAAGGAATTAAAAGTATAACTAAACTTTAAAATGACTCTTAGATGATTGCTTGCATTGCATCATCTTTTCCGCATATTTTGAGAGAATTGTTTCACAATATTGGTAGCATTTCAATAAATTAAAACATAACTTATGAAGTCTTGAATCCAACTAGCTTAAGAATCAAAAGTATTGCGTTCAAGTAAATTTATTTTCTATTATGTGTCAGCTATTCTACTCCAAAATCCAAATAGCACGAGTTTTATTTGTTTAAGAATCTCAAATAATGTTAAATAGAACTTTGTGCTTAATTATTCATGTCTCATACAAGAATGCAGATTTGACATAGCTATCATCATTTTCACAGTAAACAGTCTGCTAACAGTGGCAAACACTTATATACATTCTACTAACAGGTTAAGTTAAAATCTATAAAAGCATTGTGGTTAGTAAAATATAGAATTTCAACTAAACCAAGTATGTAGAATCAGTTGGATTTGAGCAAGGAAAAGAAACTAAGTTTGATGCAACAAAGGCGAAGTAAGAATAGAATTTTAATAGAAGGCCAGAGAAATTTTCACTTCAAAAGAAGATACTAAAACAGTGACCAAAGTTATTAGAGTTCACTGAAATTAGAGAACAAAACCTTCTATTTTATTCAAATTTCTAATGAATTGTTTAGTCAAAGTCATGTAGTTGTGAACTTGATGAACATGCATAAATTCATCCGAATAATTAACCACAAAAATCATGAGAATACAATCCAACTACACATGTATAAATAACAGTGAATCACACAAAAAAGCTGTCAATGGATAGAATGAATACGAGTGTTGCTCTAGAAGCTTTTCATTGTCATCATACCTCAATAATCCAACAACACTTTTTGTCCGTTGGAATGAGATTGGGAATAGAATCAATAGATAGAACATGAGTCTTGGTCCAAGACTCATCCACTTTGTTATCTTTGAGGTATTTTCCTCTGTAATATATGTACATATTTTCACTTGTCTTTTTCAGACTTACGCACTAAGTAAAGAACCAGTCATGAACAGGTATACAAAAGTTATGATATTTCTCACAGTATACAATAGTTAAGCTAATTGTTTATTTTGTCAATGACACCTAGTAAGAAACAAACCCTTAATGCACTTTAAAACTTTTGTTTTCCGTTATTGTAATGGAAAATGCTTTAAAACCATCTCATTAACACAATATAATATCCCCCACCTGTTTGTTTACATAATTTCTGCTATACTTTCATCATATCATCATATCCCTAATAAAAACAGGTCAAGTTAAAATCAGATATGCACTCTTTTTGATACAATGGCAAAGTCGGTATAAAATTTCAATGGGAGGCCAAAGAAATTTTCACTTCAAAACAAGATATATACAACAACTCTAATCAAACTTCAATAAAAATCTCCAAGTTGTAATTCTAGAACTATTTAGCTAGCTTCATGAGCTGGTTTAGTTTTTTCATGTTCCAAATTCATTTAATTGGTCATGTATATTGTATAGATCATTAGTTTGAAATTAGTTATTATTTCTAGTTTGAAACACCGAGAAGAGAACCGCCAAAATTATTACAGTCCACCGAAATTAGAGAACAAAACCTTCTAATTCATTCAAATACATGTGTAGTCATGATCAAATTTTTAAGGAATTGCTGAGTCAAAGTCATATGGTTGTGATGTTGGTCACATAAACTCATTGGAATAACTTACCTTATAAGACAATTTCAAGCAGTAATCAAAACATATATTAGAATAAATTCCAGCTACATACATAAATAACAGTGAATCACACAAACAAAGCTGTCAATGTTACCAATAAAACAACATATGATTCAGAAGAACCTCATTCTTTTGTTTGTGTAAAATCTACTTAAGCACTTCACCAAAGACTATACATACAGAAAATAGTGAAGGAGAATATTTCACAACCTCATCTTCTCAAGCTTGCGTGTTATCACCATCACCAGGGAGTGAAAGCAAAGAATCTATACACATAGTCACTTTGCATCTAAGATCGTATTTAGGATATGAATGTAGATCTAGAAATCGTCCTTTTTTATCAAACTTGACCAATCCATCGTCTTCATCTACCCCAATAATATCACCACTTTTAGTACAGCACAAAGGAAAAAAGGCTGCCTTACGGCAAATGATGAGATCAAGAGGAAGAACAAGAATGATAGTCCAAGAGGAGCTCACTTTGTATTCTTTCATGACCCATATTTGAACCGTATCTTTTCCATAATTCTTAGTATATAGACTGAGAAATTCTCCATATACCCACAAACCACCACATTGCAAAGGATCACCGTGAGAATCACTAGGCAAATGCATATAGGAAAGTTTCCTTTCCATTAAATCAAATGCAAGAATAACATCAGTTATACAATAAGCCAACCAATGAATAGCCCCATTATAGAGACACCCACCTTTGGGCCCATCCTCCAAGGTATAAGGGAAGTGAGGACCCTTAACTTGTTTCCATGCATTAGCTTTTAATGAGAAGTACTCCAAGTGTAATGGAGGTTCTTCTGAATAATCATGATAAACAACCAAGTAATCATCAGTTGAATGGTCATACCCAAAACCATAGAAATAATCAGCTTCATCTAAGTTGGAACTAAAAGGAGATAAAGGTATTTGTTTGTGAACTCTAGTGGATGGATTCCATAGATACATGTTTAAGGAACAGCAGATAAGTACGAAGCCTCTACATGAACCTTTAACTTCAAAAGCAGTAAAATCCTCTGGAAGGTTGAGTGAAAGACAAGCACTGTCATTGTGAATCGATGCTTCAAAATCGATGGATAGAGATTCATGAGTTGATGATATAAATAGAATTCTACGATTGGTTGTGAGTTGAAAATGTGAATTTGCAAAGTGGGAGTCATGAGATATAAGAGAAAACCATGATTTACAAACACATTTGAAACGTAAAAGAGACTTAACTGGTAACCACAGTAAGATTTGAATGATCAATTCGTGAGGCAGAAACATGGTCAATCTTCTTTTACTAATGTTGTTTCCAACTAGCGGCATTCTCAGTTTTATGAGTTCCAGCGTCTCTAGGGTTAAAGATGAATTGGGCTCTCACCCCAACAGCCCAGTTATATTTTACTAACACATACCCAATTTGTTTTCTTATTCAAACTAAAATTTTCTTTTTCCACTAGAAAAACTAAATATTTTTTAAAAAATTGAATACGGTGGCCGCAGTTTAGTTTTAAAACATTCTAAATTTTAAAAAAAAAATCGAAATATTACTTAAATTTTTTGTAATAGGAGTGTGAGATTTGACAATATAAAATAATTCTACCTCAAAATTCACATTTTCATTGAATCTTTTCTAAAACTACTATGGGGAATAAGTTACCTAAACCAATCATTTTCTAGAAGAAAAATATTAATTTGACTATAGTTGTAATTTATTAAAAAAATAAATTATTATATATAATTGAAATATTAATGTTAAAAATATTTATTAAACTTAGTCCACATCATCAAAAATAGAGGGACGGAATAAAATTTTAAGAATTATTAAATATAGTGATTAAAAAACTGGTTTTAGAAATGGAGATAGTAAAATTATGGAATCAATCACTTTTGTTAGAATGACAGTGTTGTGGCAGGGACAAAAAGATAATTACTTTGATATTCATCAGGGACTTAGACTAGAAGACTCTATATATTCTTTCTGATAAGTCTTTAGTCAAATAAGAGACCTAGTTTTTAGGATAGTTTGTTGAATTGATTTAGTCAAGTTTGTTTCCTTATTTTTTTTTTCCACTAGAAAAACTAAATATTTTTTAAAAAACTGAATACGGTGGCCGCAGTTTAGTTTTAAAACATTCTAAATTTAAAAAAAAAATCGAAATATTACTTAAATTTTTTGTAATAGGAGTGTGAGATTTGACAATATAAAATAATTCTACCTCAAAATTCACATTTTCATTGAATCTTTTCTAAAACTACTATGGGGAATAAGTTACCTAAACCAATCATTTTCTAGAAGAAAAATATTAATTTGACTATAGTTGTAATTTATTAAAAAAATAAATTATTATATATAATTGAAATATTAATGTTAAAAATATTTATTAAACTTAGTCCACATCATCAAAAATAGAGGGACGGAATAAAATTTTAAGAATTATTAAATATAGTGATTAAAAAACTGGTTTTAGAAATGGAGATAGTAAAATTATGGAATCAATCACTTTTGTTAGAATGACAGTGTTGTGGCAGGGACAAAAAGATAATTACTTTGATATTCATCAGGGACTTAGACTAGAAGACTCTATATATTCTTTCTGATAAGTCTTTAGTCAAATAAGAGACCTAGTTTTTAGGATACTTTTTTGAATTGATTTAGTCAAGTTTGTTTCCTTATTTTCTTTTTCCACTAGAAAAACTAAATATTTTTTAAAAAACTGAATACGGTGGCCGCAGTTTAGTTTTAAAACATTCTAAATTAAAAAAAAAAATCGAAATATTACTTAAATTTTTTGTAATAGGAGTGTGAGATTTGACAATATAAAATAATTCTACCTCAAAATTCACATATTCACTGAGTCTTTTCTAAAACTACTATGGGGAATAAGTTACCTAAACCAATCATTTTCTAGAAGAAAAATATTAATTTGACTATAGTTGTAATTTATTAAAAAAATAAATTATTATATATAATTGAAATATTAATGTTAAAAATATTTATTAAACTTAGTCCACATCATCAAAAATAGAGGGACGGAATAAAATTTTAAGAATTATTAAATATAGTGATTAAAAAACTGGTTTTAGAAATGGAGATAGTAAAATTATGGAATCAATCACTTTTGTTAGAATGACAGTGTTGTGGCAGGGACAAAAAGATAATTACTTTGATATTCATCAGGGACTTAGACTAGAAGACTCTATATATTCTTTCTGATAAGTCTTTAGTCAAATAAGAGACCTAGTTTTTAGGATAGTTTGTTGAATTGATTTAGTCAAGTTTGTTTCCTTATTTTCTTTTTCCACTAGAAAAACTAAATATTTTTTAAAAAACTGAATACGGTGGCCGCAGTTTAGTTTTAAAACATTCTAAATTTAAAAAAAAATCGAAATATTACTTAAATTTTTTGTAATAGGAGTGTGAGATTTGACAATATAAAATAATTCTACCTCAAAATTCACACTTTCATTGAATCTTTTCTAAAACTACTATGGGGAATAAGTTACCTAAACCAATCATTTTCTAGAAGAAAAATATTAATTTGACTATAGTTGTAATTTATTAAAAAAATAAATTATTATATATAATTGAAATATTAATGTTAAAAATATTTATTAAACTTAGTCCACATCATCAAAAATAGAGGGACGGAATAAAATTTTAAGAATTATTAAATATAGTGATTAAAAAACTGGTTTTAGAAATGGAGATAGTAAAATTATGGAATCAATCACTTTTGTTAGAATGACAGTGTTGTGGCAGGGACAAAAAGATAATTATTTTGATATTCATCAGGGACTTAGACTAGAAGACTCTATATATTCTTTCTGATAAGTCTTTAGTCAAATAAGAGACCTAGTTTTTAGGATAGTTTGTTGAATTGATTTAGTCAAGTTTGTTTCCTTATTTTCTTTTTCCACTAGAAAAACTAAATATTTTTTAAAAAATTGAATACGGTGGCCGCAGTTTAGTTTTAAAACATTCTAAATTTAAAAAAAAAATCGAAATATTACTTAATTTTTTTGTAATAGGAGTGTGAGATTTGACAATATAAAATAATTCTACCTCAAAATTCACATTTTCATTGAATCTTTTCTAAAACTACTATGGGGGATAAGTTACCTAAACCAATCATTTTCTAGAAGAAAAATATTAATTTGACTATAGTTGTAATTTATTAAAAAAATAAATTATAATATATAATTGAAATATTAATGTTAAAAATATTTATTAAACTTAGTCCACATCATCAAAAATAGAGGGACGAATAAAATTTTAAGAATTATTAAATATAGTGATTAAAAAACTGGTTTTAGAAATGGAGATAGTAAAATTATGGAATCAATCACTTTTGTTAGAATGACAGTGTTGTGGCAGGGACAAAAAGATAATTACTTTGATATTCATCAGGGACTTAGATTAGAAGACTCTATATATTCTTTCTGATAAGTCTTTAGTCAAATAAGAGACCTAGTTTTTAGGATAGTTTGTTGAATTGATTTAGTCAAGTTTGTTTCCTTATTTTCTTTTTCCACTAGAAAAACTAAATATTTTTTAAAAAACTGAATACGGTGGCCCGCAGTTTAGTTTTAAAATATTCTAAATTAAAAAAAAAAAATCTAAATATTACTTAAATTTTTTGTAATAGGAGTGTGAGATTTGACAATATAAAATAATTCTACCTCAAAATTCACATATTCACTGAGTCTTTTCTAAAACTACTACGGGGAATAAGTTACCTAAATCAATCATTTTCTAGAAGAAAAAAATTAATTTGACTATAATTGTAATTTATTAAAAAAAAATATTATATATATATATATATATATATATATATATATATATATATATATATATATATATATATATATATATATATATATATATATATATATATATATATATATATATATATATATATATATATATATATATATATATATATATATATATATATATATATATATATATATATATATATATATATATATATATATATATATATATATATATATATATATATAATTGAAATATTAATGTTAAAAATATTTATTCAACTTAGTCCACATCATCAAAAATAGAGGGGGCGAAATAAAATTTTAAGAATTATTAAATATAATGATTAAAAAATTAGTTTTAGAAATGGAGATAGCAAAATTATGGAATCAATCACTTCTGTTAGAATGACAGTGTTGTGGCAGGGACAAAAAGATAATTACTTTGATATTCATCAGGGACTTAGACTAGAAGACTCTATATATTCTTTCATTTCTGTTCTTTGTATGGAAAAGTTAACGCATTTGATCCTTGATGAAGTGGAAAAAGGCAATCGGGATTGCATAAAAGCTGGAAGGAAAGGGCCAAAATTTTTACATCTCTTGTTCGCTGATGACCTTCTACTTTTTGGCAAAGCGTCAATCAAACAAATTTAGAAAGTTAGAGAAGTTTTGAGAAAGGGGGACTGGGTTTAAGAAAGCTTAAACTCATGAATTGAGCGTGTCTAGCCAAGCTTTGCTGGAAATTCTATAAAGGTGAGTAAATGTTGTGGTGCAAGGTGATCAAAGGTAAGTAGATGACTTTATCAAGCTTGAAGATATAGTGCATAATATCAAATGCATGGATCAACAATATCAAGATAGTATGAATATGATGCACACAGTGAAAGCTTGTATCATGTCCGCTCAAGTAATAAGGTGGACTCCTCCCGAAGTGAATTGGGTGGCACTCAATACTAATGGGGTTTTATACCAAAATCTACAGGTTGGTTGCAGAGGTTTTCTAAGAGACAACAATAAAAATTGGATTTTCTGACTCATGAAAGCTATAGGAAGATGCTCAATACTGATTGCTGAAATGTGTGGCATTTTAGAAGGAGTTAAGATGTTGAACACCATCAACAAGTGGATAAATTGGATCATTCAAATGAATTTGGATAATGCTCAAGAGTGGATCAAACAAAATCTGCAGCAAAACTTGAGCAATCAAAAAGAGACAAACTGACAAGCGATATGGACCACGACTTGTCATGTTATCTGGTATTGGAGGAACAAGATATTGCACATATATGACTTTATCAAGCATGAAGATATAGAGAAAAATATCAAATGCAGCGTTGAACAATGAAAGCTTGTATCATGTTCGCTCGAGTAATAAGGTGAACTCCTCCTGACGAGAATTGGGTTCCCCTCAATACTTATGGGGTTGTATACCAAAATATGCAGGCTGGCTGCAGAGGTGCGCTAAGGGACAACAACAGAAATTGGATTAAGGGATTCATGAAATTTATAGGAAGATGCTCTGTACTGATTGCTTAAATGTGTGGCATTTAAGAAGGAGTTAAGATGTTGAACACCATTAACAAGTGGAGAAATTTGATCATTCAAACGATTTCGAAGGAAGCTTACGAGGTAATCACGTTAGAGCAACAAAGGACGAACAATGGCTTGTCCTTGGTTTGATATATTCACCAAGAGCTAAGGAAAGTTAAGAAGCATATATGCATTCATTTTAATCGTGAATAAAATAGATATGTGGATGGATTGGCTAAAAAAGTTGCAAAGAACACTTTAGAAATTACTTTCTTAAGTTATTGTTCAAGGGAGATTCTTATCATATACTACATCAAACTATTATTGTAAGCAAAAAAATTCTTTTTAAATTCATTGAATAATAAATGTATCTGGTCTACATATAACATCAAATCAAATACATTCATTATTTAATAAACCTAAAAAGAAAATCTTTAATTATAATAATGATCGAAGGGATTATAATGAAAATTTAAAAGATAATTCCATGAGAAGAAATCCTCTCGTTTAGTTTCTTGGATGTATGCCCTTCCATTCACGAAAAGAAACAAAAATAATAATTTTGATTAATATAAGAGACGTAAGCCGTTGATATTATTAACATACTTTTAGTAGATACCAATCATATGCCAAACAAAAAAAATGTATTTTTAGTATATATCAAATATATGCCAACCATTAGGTATGTATTTAATATACTTAATAATATAATTAATTTCAGTTTATTTTCAGATTAATATATTTAATAATATAATTAATTTCAGTTTAGTTTAAAAAATTAATATATTTAATAATATAATTAATTCAAGTTTAATATATTTAATAATGTAATTAAACATATTAAATATATTTTAGCGTATATTAAACATAATAAATTAGAATGTTTAAAAAATAAATATTAAATATATTTTAATATTAAATATAAAATAAAAATTGAAATTATATTAAACTAAATAATAATTATGAAATAGCTAATACATATTTATATATTTTAATATTTATTTTAAAAATATTATTTAATATATTTTTATATTAAGTAATAAAATGTTAGTTTTTTTACGTACATTATTGTTTAAATATTTATTATTTAATAATTTATTTATTTTTTTAGTTAACATATTTGAGTTTAGTAATACCAAATATATGCCAATTATATGTATTTACGATTGTAAAGTTGTTAAAAATCAAATGTTAGTTTAGTTGGTAAGGTGATTGGTCTTGGTGGGAAGAAAACTTGAGTTCAATTCTTATCTATGTCAATTTTCGATAATATTGTGTGTTTTGAAAAATATGCAAATCAAAATGAATTAAAAAAACAAATTTGGCAATATAAAAAAAAATGCCAATGTGAAAATAAAAATAAATTTATTTTTTTAAAATTTTAAAAAATAATAAATCTAATTAGTAGCCACGTCAATAATAAAAAAAATCACATAAAGCGCCACGCCATTGATTATGTTGACTAAATCTAGCGAGGGAAAAAACGGGGGAATCTTCAAATGACAAGGACAATGTTTTTTTAGAGGAGATTTATGGACACCAATATTCAAACACTACACCGTATATTTCTACATATAAACTACACTTTTTATTATTTTTAATAATATATATAGAGTTTTGATTTTTGTGCAAGATATAAACTACCTATTTTATTTTTAAAAACACACGAGTATTTTTGGAATGTTTAGGAAAAACTCAGCGTTATATTAGATTTTTTTGAAGATTCTATTGGACATTTTACAAGTAAGTGTTTTTCTCTTTAATTTTGTGCATTTATATCGAATATTTTATGTTTATATCAGACTTTATTGAAAACCATGCATTTTTATCGACAATTTTGAAATGTATTGTAAAAATACATGTATTTTTTACTGGCATTTTTTAAATATCTAGTTAAACACATGCATTTTTAAAAATCCTTGACGCCTCTTCAGCCAATACATGGATGTTGAACTGTCAAGGAAGATCCTCGTAACCCTCGTGGGCAAATAAGAAGGGGCAATTTGTGGAGGGATCACCTTAACTAATTGCCTCGTCTGAGGGACTTGCCTAAGAGTCTCATTCGATAAACTCATCTAAATGCCTTGCTTGAGGGACTCGATTAAGAGTTTCATCTGACTGGCTCATTTAAGTTCCTCTCTTAAGAGACTAGAAGTCTCATCATATAGTATAATCTAAACGCCTCTTATAAGGAACTCGATTAAGACTCTCATTAAACAAGCTCAACTAAGGGCCCCGCTTGAGGGACTTAGAGTCTCGTCAAATAGGCTCATCAAAACGCCTCTCCTGAGGGACATAGAGTCTCGTCAGGTAGACTCATCAAAATGCCTCGCCTGAGGGTCATAGAGTCTCGTCAGATATGATTATATTAACATGTTGCTTTGAGTGACTCGACACATGCTCGTATTAAATCTTTGCCCGAAAGGCTTAGAGTCTCCTCAGACAGACTCATCTAAATGCATCTCCTAGAGAGACTCAACTTAGAGTCTCGCCAGACATAATCAACTAAGCACCTCGTTTGAGGGACTTACAGTCTCGTCATAGACTCATCTTAATTTTTTGCATGGAGGGGCTCGACTTAGAGTATCTTCATTCAAGATCATCTAAAAGCCTCTCTTAATGGGCCTAGAGTCGCGCCAGTTAAGGTAATCTAAACACCTTTCCTGAGGGACTTAAAGTCTTGTCAGACATGCTCATCTAAACATCTCGTCTGAGGGACTTAGAGTCTCATTATACAAGTTAATATAAACAGCTCACCTGAGAGATAGAGTCTCATTATACTGGCTCATATTAATGTCTTTTATAAGGAGCTTAAAGTCTCGTCAGACATGTTTATCTAAATGCCTTTATGGAGGGACTTAACTTAGAGTCTCGTCATACAACATCATCTAAATGCCTTTTATGGAGGGACTTGACTTAGAGTCTTGTCATACATGATCATCTAAGCGCATCACTTGAGGGAATTAGAGCCTTATTAGACACATCTAAACGCCTTGCCTAAGGGATTTGGAGTCTCATTAGATAGACTCATCTAAAGGCCTCGCCTTAAGGTCTAAGATTTCCACCAAACAGTCTCATTTGAGCGCATCACTCACATGCCTAGCCTCTTTTGAAGTAAATCCAATTAATCGCATCTCTCTTTGACAATATCTTGTGATTGAGGGACTATGCAGTGATATATTTGTAAGGACCCACAATAGGAAACAGGATCATATCGCTCACGAGGGGATAACATCGCCTCGATGCGTATCACTCACCTATAGAAGGAAAACATGAGAGTGATGTGTCTTAGTCTAAGATGATTCATAGAAGGAGTCAAGGGAATAACATGTGTCTCCTTTAGAAATAGGAACTCAAAGATCTACTACCATTTTGAGGGTGGGCAATTTCTACTTATGAGAAACCCTAAATTCTGGCCCATAAGCCTCTATAAATATCCAAACCTTAAGGTTCAGAAGACAATATGATATTCAGCAAAAATCACCATTGTAATAGGGCTTATTGACCAGTGGTTTTTACACTGTTATTTATCGTTGTTTTTAGTTATCTTTTCTTTTTTATTGTCGAGCGTTTTACTTCATTTGTTCATATTTTATGCGTTGGTTGTGTGTTTTACTGTTTGTAGGCTCAAAGGAATAAATAAGGACAAATCGGTGCGAAAAAGTGAAAATTTCTGAGTTTTGGAGGAAGTAAAAAACCTTTATACAGGAGTGCTGACACGGCCACCTGTGTTACCTGACACGGGTTGTGTCGGGATGAAATCCTGGCCAAAAAAGCGCAAAGAAGTGGAAAGTCAAGGGACTGACACGGCCGCCCGTGTCACTTAACACGGGCCGTGTTAGCAAGTCTGGGAGTTGAGAATATTTTGGGAAGTTCAGGAGGCCAACACGGCCAACCGTTTCATCTAACACGAGTTGTGTCAGCTCAGACATTGATTAGTGCTTGTTTGCTAATTTTTCACAATGTGTTGACTCGTAGGAGCGTTTTGGGCATTTCTGACCGAGACCGATGAATTTTCACTATATAGAAGAGTTTTCACGAAAGAAAAAGACCTTTTTGGCGAGCAAAGAATTTCACAATTGAAGATTGGAGCAAATGAGATTATTGAAGAATATAGACTTCTAATAAGATGAAGCAATTGGAGATCGAAGTTCATCATTAATTTGTAATGTCTAATTTTTATGTTGAAATTACTTTGAATAATATGAGTAGGTAAACCCCCCAATGCTTGAGGGTGTCCCTGATTTGATTTTGTAAATGCCTTGAATTTCGAATTTCAGTAATTTATTTGTTCTTCATATTCAATTTAATCATACAAAGTTTTTAATGCTTTCTTTGTCGGACCAACAAGGATCGAATTGCGGTTAATAATTTGGATGGATCGCCGTTGTTAAGGCATTTCTGTGAAATTAAACCATAATAGATATCACCTAGGACTAGGAATACCCTATAGTTACCGGTTAAATCTTGATAAAACAAAGGCTTGATTTCATCATATTTCTCTAAGGACTTAGGATTTAGGATGAATGCTCAAAGGTTTTCTCACTAAGGACTTAGGGGGAAAAAAACTAAAGATCTGGTAATTGAGTATTTTGAACTTGTTGAAGAAATCAGGATTCAAGGTTGTTATAGAGAAAATCATACACTTTACCCTTACATGTTCCTCATATCTGTCAAAAAGTCAATTTATTATTCTGCTTATTTTTACTTATCGTTCAGTGATAATTGCTAAACAAACTCTAGTTTAAGTTTTTGTTTAATTAGACCATGAATTGAACTCGATACTTATACGCAGTCTTTGAGATCAACATTCGAGGAATTTTCCTGTTATTACTACAAGATGCAAAATAGTGCACTTTCTATTTTTCCGATCAAGTTTTTGGCGTTGTTGCCAGAGACTGCCAACATATAGAGTTTAATTGTAGTTCAATTGAAATTGTTTTTCCCGTTAACTAAAATTCTATTTACAGTTTTATTGTTATTATTTGTGTCTTGTTACTACTAATCTGTGTCTGATATTTTTACGTGAGGAGAATCCTCAGCTAATTTTCCTTTTGGCATAGAAATCAAAAGAACTTTCCATGCAAGGAATGCAAACTCGATTGTCCAGAATGACCTCAAAGTCAGAGGAAGATCATTTAGTTCATACGGAGTCAGAGTCAGAAGAAGAAATCCCAATGGGTGAAAATCCATCAGCACCTTGTAATAACCGGAAAAAAATATAGTCGCCACCATTAATTTTTATCCTAAGACGGGGATATAACATAATAACTCTAATTGTTGATATAGAGATTCGAAATTCTTGACTCACTTTAGACGAATGGAAGGTGTTAGACACCCTTCATCTACCTTGTTCACAAGGATACTAGGGTTTAGGTTTAAGGTTTAGGAATAGAGTTTTAATTTTAATTAGGGGAACTCGCCATTGTTTTTAAGTCGTATGCCTACGTATCCTCTTATGAGGAATCAAAATCTCAATTCTTAGTTCGTAGTTGTTCGATTAGTTTTTCTTATGGATTATGGAAATATCTCGAATTCTCCTTGAACCAAGTCTGAGTGTGTGGATAGCGGAATTTGTAGACGTAGTTCACAGTCAATAAAATAAATCTCCATAATTCTTTTTGGAAATAAATATATATTTGAGTTATGTGAGTAGAAAAAGTTAGTATTTGATTGGTTAGATGTTTTCAAATATATGATGCGACATGAGAAAAATAGATTTTTAATGCATGAGTAAAATATTTAATGCAAAAAAAAATTAGGGTTAGCATTTTAGAAAAGAATTTTGATTAATAAATAACTATTCTAATTATTAAAAATATATTAAATATTTTTAGTAACAATTTAATAATTATTTATTAATAATTATGCAAAAATATATTTAATGCAAATGCTACAAAAATATATGTGGAAATGAAAATAAATAAGATAAGCAAATAAGCAGAAATTAAAATAATTTAATTTAGTTAAAAAGGGGTGTAAAAGTAGAGGCTAGGTGTGTATCATAAAAATATTTGGGCTCAAAGTAATTTTGAATCCAAATAACAGGGGGTGCAAATTAGCGCTTGGTAGTAATATAGAGAGGTGTGGACATTAAGGGCTCAAGTCCAAAATTTGGACTTGACCCATTACGCAAAAGGTGCGTGGGTTTTAACTTCGTAGTGATTTTAAGGATGCTGGTAGCATTGGGCCTAAGCCCAACTTTCGTTTGGAGTCCATAAGGTCAGCGGGTATGAAATATTAGCTTTGTAGAAAAAATGGGGGCGTAGGAGTCAGAGGCCCAAGTCCAGATATTGGACTTGGCCCACTAGCGCGGGGGTGTATTGTTGGGCTGAGGAAACAATTGTGGGGGTTGATTTAGCAATGGGCTTGGCCTAAATCTTTGAATGATGGGAGGTCTGTTTGGACCGCGTATGAGTGTGCATTGGGAGTTACAGTGGGTGCACATCTATGGAGCGTTTGATCAAGATTGTGCGGTGATGATTGAAGGTGCACAATACGGGTACAGGAGATCACGTGGCCAGATGTTGGCCACATGTCCTAACGAGTTACAAGACGGAGGGAGTATATCATTTCATTTTCTTAATATTTTCATTCATTTTCAACACTCTTTCTCTCTCTCTCTCTCTCTCTCTCTGTCATTACCCTCAGTTCTCTCTTCTCTCGTTCTCTCTCTAACAACCAACAACAACCATACCCCAACCAAACCCTAATTGAAATCGGCGGCGATGCTAACCCTCCTTGGCCCCAAATAAAACCCTCATCCCCCTCATATCATTACAACAACATCAATTACGAAAACATTAAAAAGCTAAGCATAATGTTTACCTTTACCCGCCGTAGATCTTCAAGCTCAGTTTGTTTTACGCCTCCACTAATCTCCTCCCTTTGTTTGTTTTACAGGTACCAGAAGATGATGATGGAAGCGACGCGATGGTGATTTGAAGGAAGATTTAGGGTTTCTGTTCACAAACCCTAGATCCATATAATAGGGAATGTTGTACCCCAAAATTTTCCCTCCTTTTTTCTCAAGACATTTCTTACAAAAGTTCCCAAATGCTCAAGGATTCTCAAGAGCTGATCAGACAAGCTCACCCCCTAAGCACTAGGTCCATAACTAGGGTTTTGTTTTTCTCAAGGAAAATTGGACTTCTAATTCCCCAAGTTACTTTCATGATTCCTCATATGTCTTCAAGAATGCTCATACCAAGTTTCAAGCCTTGCATCACAAATTTGCTCAGTCAATTGCTCATATGACTGAAAATCAATTGTATTGGGTAAAAAGTCAACTTTGGTCAACATATAGTCAAACTTCAATATTTTTTTCCAGCATCAACATTTTGATATGATATTCATCATTTGATCAAGGGTTGATCATAATCCCTCAAGGAAAGCACTCAAATCATCAAAGGGGCAAATTGTCAAAATTAGGGTTTTGACTGAGAATGATTGATCATTGACTTTTGACCTAGTACATGACCTAATGACTTGAAGCATGATCTTAAGGAATCAAATACAACATCTTGATCTAATTAAATAGTTTAAGACATTTCCAAAGGTGCAAGAGATTGATAGTTGAAGAATTGAGATCAACTGAGGAAAAGTCAATTGTCACACAAAAGTCAAACTTTGACTTTTTGGTCAACTTTGAACTTCAAAGGTCAAGATTCATCAAGACATTCAAAAATATCAAACTTGATCATCAAGAATCAAGAAAAGTCAAAAGTTGGAAAATTTTCCAACACTTAGAAAAATTTCTAAGTGTTTTATCCTTATTAAATTCACTACTTCATGACCATTTTTCACTATGATGCAAGATGATTCAAGGAAAACTTTCAACATGAAAGTTGTAGAGCATGAAGAATTCTACAACTTTGTCCGATTGATGTCCAAAAAATGCTTGGATTAGGAGATATAGGCCCATGAAGTCATGACATTTTTATCTAAACACTTAGTGAAATTTTCAACAAGTTTGGTCAAATTTTTGTCCCAACTTCTTGGCCAATTTTCACTAAGTTCCAGTTTGATTTAGCCAAAGTGGTCAGCATGAAAGTTGTAGACAATGTTTCAAGCTTTCCAAAATTTCCAAGAACACATTTTTATCATGCTTGATCTAGGAGATTCTAAGAGATGAAGTTGAGCATCCATTCTTGAATTACAAGTCATTTCCTTGATGAAAACATAATCAAATCCTCATGTCATGCTGCACAATCTTGCTTTGCAGGCCTCTTAACCTCTAAATTTATCCATAATCATAGACCTACTATAGACAAATTATATAAAGCTTTATGTATCTAACATCTACTCGACCCAATATGTTGTTTGCGGTGAATCTAATTAGCATGTATATGGAGAATCCTACTGAACTGCATTTACAAGTGGCCAAAAGGGTGCTGAGATACTTAAGAGGAACAATTAAGTTTAGAATCTTCTATCGGAAGGACGAAAACAATGAGCTTGTTGCTTACACTGACAACGATTATGCACGAGACTTGGATGATAGGAAGAGTACTTTAGATTATATTTTCTTGTTGAGCTCAGGTGCTATTTCTTGGTCATTGAGGAAACAACCAATTGTGATTCTATCAACCACAGAAGCAGAGTTTATAGGTGCAGCTTCATGTGCATGTCAAGCCATATGGCTGAAAAGAGTGTTGGGAAAACTGTGTAAAAATAAAAGCAAAGCCACTGTGATTCGTTGTGATAGTAGTTCTTCTATTAAGCTTTCGAAGAATCCAATAATGTATGGTCGTTATAAGTATATTGATGTTCGTTTCTATTTCCTTTGGAATTTGACAAAGGCTGGAACTGTAGAGCTAATACACTATAACACACAAGAACAATTGGAAGATATCATGACAAAACCACTCAAGATGGATGTTTTTCTGAAGCTACGCAAATCTCTAGGAGTTTGTTTAGATAGTGATATAAACTGATTGCATATAGCATTCAGTTTAAGGGGATGATTTTTTTTGGTCAGTTTTGTGGTTTTTCTGTTTTATGAGTAGTTATTTCCTTTTGAATTAATCTACCATGTTATTAGGAAGTGCTAGTAGTGGGTGAAAACATAGATAATTTTTTTTTCAATTTCTCATCCGTAAAGTTATATATGAGCCAAATTGTTTCTTTTAATATATCAAACATTCCTTCTCACAATTTCCTTATACTTTCATATACGAATTTTAGTTCCTAACAAATTCATGACGAGTGGACTTTGTATTCTTTAATAACCCATATTTCAACCGTATCATTTTTCATAGACCATAGACTGAGAAATTCTCCAAATACCCACAAATCACAAAATTTAGGATCGATGTCAAAACCACCCGGCATCGGCATAGACATCTCTAGAAGTTTCCTTTCGGCTAAATCAAAGGAAACAATAACATTCATTGATGTATCACTATTAAAATCCAACCAATGAATAGCCCCATTAAAAAGAGACCATACTCGGGGATTATCAGACTCATTCATATAAGGGAGGTAAGTACCCTCAGTTTCTTTTCATGTATTAGCTCTCAATGAGAAAAATTCTAAATGGGATTGTAGAGAACATTACAAGCTTTCTAAAATGTCTGAGAACTCCTTAAGATCATTCTTGAGCAAGGAGAATCAAAGGCAAAAAGCTATGGTTTAAAGTTCTTTTACAAGGCAGAATTTGTGATGCACAATGGACCAAATCACATAGCCATGTTGCATAATCTCACTTTGAAGGCTTCTAACTTTAAATTAACTCATTAATTAAATGTTTACACAACATATTGAGCCATTGTCCAAGCATTTGAACCATTAACCAAATTGCATTTCCATTTTTGGAAGAAAGACATCATTGCTATTCTTGAAAAGTGGCTTTAATCACAAAGTCCACTCTCCTTGAGCATTGAACTTGTTCTTTATGTAAACACAAACCCTATAAACCAAAATCAAGCATGTCTAAAGTACTAATCACTCTATTCATCCCTGTACCATGCCTTGGAACAAGATGTTTCAAGTTTGCTTCAAAAACAAGAAAGATGCTACAACTTGAGAACTCAAATTCTGGCTTGTTGTAACATACAAGACCTCTTGCCTATAAATATACAAGTCATTTGCAAGCTAACACGCGCATGATCAAGCCCTGAAACCCCCCTAAAGCACAGAACCACCAAAAACATCTCAAAACTTGCCATTTCTGAGTTTTGAACCCAATCTCTAAATTTGCTCGTGCGTTTCTTGGCCTTTTACTTTCAAAAGCTTTTAATAACATATACAAACAATTTCAACACCTACAACACAACTGTAACACCTCCATCATCATCCACCATTTTCAAAAATAGCACCTTGCACCTTGACTTCTCCAGAACTCCTCAGCCACTTTCAGCTCAAGCCAAACATCACATTAGCTTCCTGGGAACTTAAGGAAGCTAACTCAATCACTAGAACTCATTGAAAGCTGCTCAAACTCAAAACACGATACCCTCTTGCAATGTGAGTTTTCTGACTTTTGAACTATTCATATAGGCATTGTTAGGCTTCCATTTTCAAAGATGAAGTTGAAGATGAAGTTGTCTTCAGGAAGCAATTTCTAATATATATTTATGTTTTGATATAAATAAACAAATGTATAGCCACCTCAGTGGTAAGGCAACGTGCTGGTAAGCAAGAGGGCGTGGGTTCAACACCCAGCGCGCTACCTTTTCTTCATTTTTCATATTTTTACTCTTTTTGTTTTTGTTTCAGCAAGCAGCGCCTAGGCCTCAACATTGGACTTTCATTATTTTTGCTGACTTTCCCCCCTGATTATGTTTCATACCCCCCTGATCCATTTTATTTATTTATTTCATTTTCATTTTTATTTTAGTTTATTTTACTTTCTGTGATCGGTGGAAATAGAACTGACTGTTTAACGCTGGTTTGCGAAATGTCGCGGAAGCAAGAGTCACCACCGTCTTTTATTTTCTCCAACATGGAAAGGACAAAAGCACAGCAAAATTCCTTATGAGATTGTCTCTCGGTTCGGGAGGTAGATTTATAGAAAGGGAAGGTGTTAGCACCCTTTCTATCCATGGTTATCCATGGGCTCTTAGATACTTGCTCTTATGTTTTCAAAATGTTTGCCTTTCAAATGTGAGTGGGTTTGAAAAAGTTTCATTGAAAGATTTCTGAATGACTCTTGTATCTGTCCTCAAGAGTGTTTGAAAAATTTGTTTTGAAAGCTTTTGAAAGTGTCGGTGTGAAAAGATTTTTGATTTGTTTTTGAAGAGAGCAAGTATCCATGAGTCATCTACCTACCCTAAGGAATTAGGCTGTGTTTTTGTTCTTAAGGTAGTGCCATCCCACCATTGAGAGGTAGGTAGCACCACCGTTGGAGGTGTTCGGGTTAATTCGATTATCGGGACAGTGTGGTCACCGAAGCAACGGTAGGAAACCTTAGAAGTAACCCTAATGTCCTAGATCCTTTTATCCTAGGCAACCGTTTCGAGGCAACTAGATCTTTTGGACAGAAGGGCGACCTCTAAGACACCCTGTGATCGGTGGAAATAGAAATGACTGTTTTTTAAGCTGGTTTCGCGAAATGTCGCGGTAAGCAAGAGTCGCCACCGTCTTTTATGTTCTCCAAAATGGAAAGGACAAAAGCACATCAAAATTCCTTATTCGAGAATGTTTCTCGGTTCGGGAGGTAGATTTATAGAAAGGGAAGGTGTTAGCACCCTTTCTATCCATGGTTATCCATGGGCTCTTAGGTACTTGCTCTTATGTTTTCAAAAGATTTGTTTGCTTTTCAAGTGTGTGTGGGTTTTGAAAAAAGGTTTCATTTGAAAAATTTCTAAGTAACTCTTGTATCAGTCCTCAAGAGTGTGTGAAAAATTTGTTCGAAAACTTTTAGAAAGTGCGGGTGCGAAAAGTTGTTTTTTTTGTTTGAAAAGAGCAAGTACTTAAGAGAATCTATCTACTCTAAGGAATTAAGCTGTGTAAGAGTCCTTTAGATAGTGTTATCCCACCATTGAGAGATAGGTAGCACCATCATTGGAGGTGTCCGGGTCAATTCGATTAAGAGACAGTGTGGTCACCGAAGCAATGGTAGGACACCTTAGAAGTAACCCTAATGTCCTAGATCCTTTGTATCTGAGGCAACCGTTTCGAGGCAACTGGATCTTTTGGACAGAATGGCGACCTCTAAGACACCCTATACTTGATGACCACATTCGAGGCAACCAGTGAGGCGTACCCTAAGAGTGGCATGTGCATTGTGTGTTGTTTTTCAATTAATTGTCTTTGTACATGTTATTTGTGAGCTACGGATTGGTTTTATTTACATACATTCTTTCATGTATTGTTAACAGTTAGGGGTGCGGAAAATAAATTGCGGGAAGATAAATCTAGCTATTACAAGGCGCGGGTCTATACATTGCCAAAAACAAAAACCCGTTTTGGTAAATAAAGTGCGAGAATAGTAAATAAAGCGGTAAAATTCCTAATTAACTATTACATATCTGGAGACAGTTACATAAATAATCAAAATAAAGTAAATGCGCGCGAAAGAATTAAATCGGGAACGTCCTAAGGGTTTTGACCCTTTTAAGAAAAGAATTGAATTTTTTTTTGTCTTTTTGTAATTAAAATGAAATTAAAACTAACTAATAACTAATTAATTAATTTAATTAAAATGAAAATGTATTTTTTGTGTTTTTATGTTTTTAATGAAAATAAAATAAAGGAATTAAAATTAAAAGTTAATAAAAACTTAATTCTAAATTTATTTTAATTATTAAGAAAAAAGGTTAAAGTTGCCTAATTAAAATTAATTCAATTTATTAGTATTTATTTACAAAAATAAAATGAAATTAATGATAATAATACTATTAGTTCTTTTTTTGATTTTTATGAAAAAAAGTTAGTTATGTTAATAGTTAATAAAAGGGAAAAAATAAAATAAGACAAACAAAATATAAATTGCAAACCCAAGGGGGGTTTTGGGCCAGATTGGGGTGTTTTGATTGGAATCTGAAGCCCATCAAGAAGCCAGCTTTGTTTGACTTTGGAGATTGCCTGCGCCTCTGTTGACCTGAGAACATGATGCTCCTTCCCTTGTGGCCATTGGATTTGCACTTGGAGACACTTGGCGCTTTGGATTTGTGAGGCGCATGATAAGCCTTCTTTGAAGCCTGCACACAAGTATGTAAGAAAAATAATATGGCATTTTGAGGGGACCTGGGAATACTTACAATGCTTGATAATGGACCTTAGGACGTGGCAAGGGTTGCTTTAGCTTCAGGGTATGGCAAAGAAGAGAGTCACGTTCTCCTCTTGGCCTGAAAATGCTTGCAAAAACTCCTTTTGATCTCACACTTTTTTTGACAAATTTTGGATTTTGCTCTGGCCGTTTGTGTAATGTTCTAGGTTGTGAATGAGGCTTGCAAGGCTTGTATATATAGTAATGAGTGAGAATAAGTCACATTTAGGAGCCTTTAACCATTGCAATTAAGCTTTGGATTTTGTCTTAACCACCATTAAAGGCCTTTCAAAGCTTGTTCAAAATTTGAATTTTCATGCCTAAATGAGCTTAGAACGAAATTGGTAGGTTGCAAATGCTTCATGAAGGCTATTCAAACCATAAGATACCATTTAATTAAATTTTTTAGATTTACTTGAATTATTATGGATTAAAATGAATTAAATCCATAAAAATTAAATAAAAATAGAAAAATAATTATTTGGTCTTGAAATTGATCATGGGACACGTGGGTGGCATGACAAGGATGAATCAAGTGGAAAAAAGTGGGCCCTTTTGTCAAAAATTGAAGTTTCAAGGATAGTTGACTTTTGCCATTTCACAAAAATTTCCCAACTTCTCCAATGCATATCTTGCTCAATTTTTATCATATGAACATGTTCTTGGACATTTTGGAAAGGTCTTGAAGTCCTCTAACCAATGCCTTTGTTCCCATGTCATTTTGATTTACCAATATCAAGTTATGGTCTTTGACTTAAAATGCCTTTTTGTTGACTTTTGAAAATGACCTATAATGTTGAAATTGGTAACTTTTTGTGAGAGCATTTCTTGGGCTTGGAATGTGAAAATGAGTTGTAGTAAATGTCATCCCCTTCAAAATGAGCATTGGATGGGATTTTTCTAATGAACCATGAAAAAGTTATGCCTTGGTCAAGTTACAGTTGACTTTTCAATTGTCCAAAAATAGAAACTTTTACATCTTGATGATTTTTGAGCCATTCTTGTGAAATCATGGTCAAGATTTGACCAAATGATGATTGTGGCTTCAAAATAAGATGTTGACCAAAAATTTTGACTTTTGACTGCCAAATGACCATTTTACCCCTACAGTTGATTGTGGAGCAACTAGGGCTTTTAACTGTGCGACTTGATGCTATGAGTCTTGAAACTTGGCATGTAGATGCTTGACAATGTATATAGGCATATGGGACTTGATTGAGCCCTTGAAAACCTCAACTTCCTTGCAAGAACCAAAACCCTAATTTGACTGGCTTAGGAGGATGGTTAACTGTGTAGCCCTTGAGTAGACTTGAGCAAATTAAGATGATGCTTGTCAAAACTTTGAAGAATATGGGAGGGAAAATTTTGGGGTACAACAGTTGCCCCTGTTCAATCTTCTTAGACCTGAGGATGTAGATTGGCTTGTGTGCCTTTCGTGATCCGAAGGTGGAAGATGATTGAACACTAGAGTGCCCAGAAATTTGCACTCACATAGTAGAATATCAACAGTGTGATGGCGGGAATGGGCTTATAGATGCCATTTGGAGAGATGATGGATAGGAGGATGGGCTTATAGATGCCATCTGGAAGTGTGACAGAACCTTGTCGAGAATGGGCTTATAGATGCCATTTGGAACTGTAATGGATAGCTGCGTCTGAATAAGAAATAGAATGGCCTCTGCGTCTGGAGCATATCTAGTCTGTGTTTGAATGAGTGACAGAATGTCATCCGAATCTGGATCGTATCTGGACTGTCTTTTGAATGAATCTGGACTAAACAATAGAATAGCATCCGGGCTGGAGCATCTCTAAGTTGTCTTTAGAAGCTTGAATCTGAATAAGCAATAGAATAGCGTCCGGGTTAGGAGCATCTCTAAGCTATATCTCAAAGGAAATATGAATAAGTATCAGAATGTCGCCATGTCTGGGTTACAACTGAACTATTTCTAGCAGGAAGTCTGAATAAGCATTAGAGCAGCATCCAGATCTGGAGCGTCTCTAGGCTATCTCTGGAGAGAAATCTGGAATAAACAATAGAATAGCATTCGTGGTTGGAGCATCTCTAAGTTATCTTTAGGAGTTTGAATCTGAATAAGCAATAGAATAGCGTCCGGGTCAGGAGCGTCTCTGAGCTATCTCTGAAAGGAAATCTGAATAAGTATCAGAATGTCGCCATGTCTGGGTTGCATTTGAACTATCTTTGGACGGAATCTGGAATAAGTATCAGAATATCGCCATGCCTGGGTTGCATCTGAACTATCTCTAGAAGGAAATCTGAATGAGCAATAGAATAGCATCCGGATCTGGAGCATCTCTAGGCCATCTCTGAAAGGAATCTCTGAATAAGCAATAGAATAACATCCATCTCTGGAGCATCTCTGAGCTATTACTGGAGAGAAAATCTGAATAAGCGAAAGAATAACATCCGGGTCCGGAGCATCTCTTCGCTATCTCTGAATAAGCAAAAGAACAGCATCCATCTCTGGAGCATTTCCCAGCTATATCTGAAAGGAAACTCTTGAATAAGCAAAAAGAAGAACGTCCATCTCTGGAGCATTTCTAAGCCATCTATGGAGAGAAAATCTGAATAAGCAAAAGAACAACATCCATCTCTGGAGCATTTCTAAGATATCTCTGGAGATAAATCTGAATAAGCAAAAGAAAAAACATAAATATATGGAGCATTTCTCGGCTATCTCTTCAATCTCTTTAATGTAGATATGCCCTGGCTGGATACAGGTGTCGAATCTACTCACAGATATGCCCTGGCTGGATACAGGAATCGAATCTGGAATTGCGACAGTTGATAGTAATCATCTTTGGGATTGACCTTTTTCCTGAAAAGGCGAAACATCAGTTGTATACAATGTCATGATGTATGAAATGCATGATGTCATCATGTTCCAAAATAAATGAGATAGTGTGTTATGATGCGTATATGCATATGTCATGATGTATGTCAATGTGATGTTTATGAATGCATTTTCGTCTAGGAAAATAAATCCTTGACGAATGTCGGGAAGCTGAATCCTGGGCTGATGTTTGAAGAGTAGAGTTCTTCATTTCCGCTGGGGATGATGGTTGCAAGAATAAACCGGCAGGAGAAGATGACTCCGTTGGGGAATAAACTTGTTGGAGAGATTACTCTGCGGGGAATTACTCTGTGGGGAGAGATACTTCGCCGAGGTTTTGATGATAACTCCGATGGGGATTTCGTTGATAAGTTATGTTAGGGAATTGATGAACTCCTCCGAGGGATAGGAAGAACCTCGCCGAGGACGATCTTTCCGTGGTAATTAGCTGAGGATAATCCCAGTTATACCCTGGTGGGGAATAACCTTTGAATAAAGCCGGGGAGACGCGTTCGTGCTCTGCAGGGGATAAGCTTCCAGAATCTACTGGGGATAAGCTTCCAGAGTCTACTGGGGAGATTGATACGACTCTCCTGGGGAAACTTTTGGACTGTACTGGAGAAGTGGCTCCACTGGGGCGTCTGATATTCCGCCGGGGAACAATCTTATATTAAGATTTCCGGGGATGCTTGTGTAGGAACATCTGTATACTCTGTTGGGGAATATTGAGATTTTCTGGGGATACCCAACTTCCTTGAGGCTGACAGTAGACTAACTCTGCTTGGGGAGAGTGTTGATGACTTGCTAGAGATATTGTGCCTTCTCGGGGCTGATTGGAGACCAACTCTGCTTGAGGAGAATTGTTGAATCTTGTTTTACTCGACGGGGAGTGAAGGTATCCTGGTCGTTCTTCAGCCGAACCTACCTTGGTACCTTGGTGGATAAAGCAACTAGATTGCTTAGACAATTCTTATTGCCCCAGTTTCTGCGGGAGAAGAAGATACCTGTGAGGTGCTTGATAACCACCGATTCGACAAATCTTCTTCTGGTAGGCAAGTGACAAGATGACGGGACATAGTCGTACGCTTTGATCCCTAACTTTTGCCTGGACCGCCCTTTCGGGTTTTCAATCCAACGGGATACCTGTTGTACCCCAATTTTTGACCTAAGATCCCATTTTTATTTTTTGCATTTTTAAGATAAGTCAAGGTCACGAAATACGGTCAGTTTTAACGTCTCACCTTCAAGCTTTGACTATGCGAAGATTGTCAAGTGTTTTGAACATTTTTAGCCCATGTATCACTAATTTCTAATCGCATACAAAGGTGTATGTTCATGTTTTCTTTTGTTTCATGTGCAGAGACAAGTCTGAATCAAGAGCATCAGGTGTCGCGCCTCAATTAAGGTTTTGAGTCTCCCAAGCCAAAAGTACGGTTGATTATGGATTCTCGAAGACTGATTTATCAAGGCACAACTGTCGCATCCCATTTTTCGCCCCTTCACTTTTTTCGACTGGTGCATATTTTGTCGTTAATTTGAAAAATCGATTATTTCGCATACTTTCTTGTTTTTATTCATCATTTTAATTTCTATTTAAAAAAAAGAGAATTAAAATAGTTTATCATTTGCATTTTCTATCATATTTCCAATGAATTTGTTTTAGTTCAAAAATCTGTCTTATTATTTTTTTTCTTCTTATTTTAATCTATTTCTATTTCTTTTAGATATTACTAACTATTTTCCCTTTTTCTCATTATTATTATTATTATTAGTATCTTTATTGCATTTTATTATTTCATCTTTTATTGTTACTAATTATTTTTATTTTTGTTCTCATTATTGTTATTATCATTGTTGCATTTTATTATTTTATTTTATTTATTGTTACTAATACTTTTCTCTTCTTCTTATATTATTGTTACTATTATGTTATTATTTGTTTGTTTTTGTCAAAAATAGAGAAAGAAAATTGCAGAGTGGGACCACATCAACATCATAAATCATTTTCTAAAAGCTGAAATCCTCACCATCCATTCAAATATTTATCAACAGTCTCAAACACTGCTCAAAAACTTCACGCGGATCGACATCCAACTTCACACAAAAAAACAACAACAGTACTCACACACTTAAAAAAACACTACAAACCAAATAAAAATCATCATCATCATGTATATTTATTCTGCAGCAGTTCCTCGCTGGCTTCAATTTCTCCTCACCGATAAATTCTACAACGCTTGCTTAATTCATCCCAAAAAAACCACAAAAAAATGAAAAGAACGTATATTGTTTGGATTGTTGCATCAATCTTTGCCCTCACTGTGTTTCTCCTCACTCAGCTCACCTCCATCAAACTGCAACCCATTCCGCAGCACCCAACAATCCACCCATCACCATCCCATTATGCAGTACATAATCTCTGCATCTATTTTTCCTCACATCATACAACCCAACATTCATCATTTTCCCACTACGGTCATCTTCCTTCAGCAACTTGCCTCCAACCTTTATCAATCCGCTTTTCTCCTACCACCGTCAATACCATTTGCTTCTCCCCCAAACTGCAGCATGAGTGTCGCAATCCATCTTCAGATCTGAGACATTTGCGATTCATTCTCCTTTCGTTCATCAAAAACTGCAACCTTGTGAGAGAATCAATGACCGATCGAGAGCCATCAGTATCCACGGAAGTTTCCGGCATCGTCGAAGTCAAAGAATGGCTCGCCAAAACCTTCGAAGTCGCTGGAAAACCCGTTCCGGAATTCCAATACACTCCACGCAGTGTCTCTCACTTGCACCATCTCTCTACACTATCGAAAGCCAAAGACGAAGCTGCTCGTCTCGTCGCCCGCGATTTTCGCCTCAAAGCCTCCGAATATAGATCTCAAGCTGCAAGGATTAGAGAAATTCTGGAGAATATAGGTTTGGCTCAGGAGAGTCTTCCGTCCAGTGTGGTTGCATCTGCGCAGGTTCTCGCGAATGTTTCTAACTTGTTGAATATCAGAGATACTGAACTTATTTTCTTGTGGCAATGGGTGATATTTCCCTGAGGAAGACTGGTGTGGAGGAAAAAAGAGCTATAGTGCAGAAAGAGTCGAAGTTTCTTCTCGATTATACTAGAAAGGCTTTATCCAGGCTAACTTATTTGAAAAGAACACAATTCCAATTGGAAGAGGAACAACCTATGTGTAAGGCTCAGATGGAAAATTGGAGCACAAACTTGCAAGTTATGGCTGCAAAAGAAAGACAGTACATGCAACAATCTGCCAACTATAAGATTTGAGGCAAAGAGGAATGATGAAATAGGGAAGAAGAAAAAGAGAGAATCCCAAGAAATCACATCCATGGCCAGCGAAGAGGAAGAGGAAGATTGTTTCCGTTGGGGCTCCAGCAAAGGTTATGTTTGTTTTGAGTAAGCACATGAGGTGGAAATTCCTCACTTATGCATGCGTTTTTTTATTTATTTTGTTTTCTTTATTTTTGTTTATTAAATAAATTTTGAAACTAAAAAGAATAATGAAAAATAAAATAAAACAATTGTTTATCTTAAAAAAAAATATATAAAAAAAAAATTAATAAATCTTATATTTAGATTTAGTTTAGTATTAACTTAGAATTTTTTTTAATTAGTTTAGATTTATTTTATAACTTTAAAATATTTAGAATCGTAATTAATAACTTTAGAATCTTAATTCAATTAGATATAAATTAGTAATGTTAGAACCTTTAATTAGTTTAGGTATATTTTGATAACTTAAAAATTTTAATTTGTTTAGATCTATTTTATAACTTTAGAACTTCCGATTAGTTTAGATACATTTTGATAACTTTAGAATTTTAATTTAATCTTAGAATTTTAATCTTTAATTTAGAATTAATTTAGTTTTGATTTAAGTTAGTAATTAATATAGTTTAGATTAACTTAGTAATTTTATAATGAATTTAGTTTATACTTAAACTAGTTTAGATGTAATTTAGCAACTTTAGAATTAATTTAGTTTAGACCTAATTCAGTAATATTAGAGTGTTAATTTATTTTAGATTTAATTTAATAACTTTCGAATTTTTGTTAGTAACTTTAGAGTCTTAATTTAGTTTTAGTTAATAACTTCAAAATTTTATTTAATTTAGTTAGACACTTTAGAATTTAAGTTTAGTTTACTTAGTAACCTTAGAATTTCAAATTAGTTTAGATAATTTTTTAATTACACTTTTCTTTTATTCATGATTCTTCTTTGTCCATTCATTTAGTTTCTTACAATTTATCTTGTTATCTACCTTGTTCGTTTCTCGTGGATTTTAATTATTTATGATTTCTTACTCGAATATTAGATCTACCTGCTTATGATTAATTCCAAGGGAAATCTTTCAACTCAGCTGACTTCATGTCATCAAATACATCTTCTACAATCGTGCGAATAGCCTCATTCATTTTTTTGCTTGTTTACTATTTTCCCAAACTTAAGATAATTTTCCCAAAAGACTCCATTTTCAAACTCACACCTTTTAAGTCAAAACTTCGACACTAGGTCGTCGTATCTTCAAAAATCTCGTCCATACCCATCCTTTAGCCAAACGAATCATTTTAATCAAACAAACAATTTTAAACCAAAAAACAGATATTTCAAAAGGTTTCTGCGGAGTACCGCAGATGCATTGGGTTCTAATACCTTCCCATTGTATAACCAACCCCCGAACTCTCAATCTCTTTTAAAAACGCATTGTATTTTCATTACTTTTAAATATTATTTTACATTGCATATTTTAGGGTTTTATTTCGCTCTTTTCCCTTTTCCCTTGGAAATAATAAAGCGCGGTGGCGACTCTTGCTTTTGTGAGTCAAGTTAATTAATAGCTTGATCTCCGATTTTCACCGCTACAAGACCCATTTTTGCTCAAGCCGCCTTTTCAGGTTTTCGACTTGCCGGGTGTACAGATTTTTCATTTTCATCCCTTGTTTTTGCCTGAACCCTTTTGGTTCGCCGGGAAGCCCTTATTTTTGCCTAGGTGTGTCAACCTAGCGGGTCTTTGATTGTGCGTAGTATCTTTTCGACTATGTCCACGCTCTCAGGATGTAGGGAGGTGCCCCATATTGGTAGTGCAATGTTACCATACCACCAGAAGATGTTTGATCATTCCAGATTTGTCGCTGGAATTCATGTCCACTGCCCCAGTTGATTCAGATGGAGATCTGCCCCTGGTTATTTAGCATTTGAGAGATTCCTTGAATCTTGACTGGACAGCCCCAGATGATAGACCATGATCATGCCGTGCCCCTTGGCTGGAAGTGTTTCTTCCGCTTGAGGTGACCTTTTGGTTGAGAAGATTCTTATTCACTAGACATTCGTCGTGCGAATTTCTCTGCATGTTCGAACAAATAGTCATATGCAAACAATGTTATTCTAAAAATGCAAAGCTTATGTCTGTTTTTGAAGTTTTTGAAAATGCATTTTTTCATAAAAACAAGTGAATTTTTTTGTAAACGGTGATGTCAACTCAGGATTTTACAGCGAGCCTTAAGGAGTCAGGATACCTTTGTAACAGTATGCTTTCGAATTAACCCATGCTTCAGCTAGGACTTTTGAGGGTTGTAACGTGGCCTGGTTCACGGTTTAAGAAACAAAGGATAAGGCTCAAAATGTAATTGTACCCACCCGCTCTTCGTGATGTCCTTCGATCCTAAACTCAGTTGATCGTGCGTTAGACCTTGTTTGAATCCTTGCTTTGATATTCCGGTGATGGTTCGGATGCTGACAGTTTATTTTGAATAGGCAGTCATTTTGTTTTTGTTGAGGGTTTGTATGACCTCTTTACTTTTGATTTCGTTATCCCTGAATTTTGCCTGAACTGTTTCTTTTTGTATTTACAGTCAGCGGGATGCCCCAGTTTTGTAAGTCTCCTTCATAGGTTTTGACTTATTGGGCTTTAGTTTTTTTCTTTGTAATGACTGCCTGTCTTTATGATTATTCAGGACCATCACTGTCTTTTGTTTTGTAAGGACCCTTTTGACATCATCCATTCTGCACCTGGACCAACTGAGAAGATTACCCTGCCCTAGGTTATGATTAAGGGTTTTAATTTTCGAAAAGAAAAACTCCTACTTCTTTGGCTCAAAGGGGTTGACGAGGGATTATCTTCCTTATAACTCCAGTGTTTAGGAATTGAAACAATGCCTGCACCTCATCAGCGGGGTCTGTTCAAAAGCATACTGTAAATGTCATGGTATCGTTTTCGTCATCCTCCCTCAAGAGGCTTAGAATTATTAACCGAGCGTTGATCATCACACAAAAATATGAAAGCAATTTGCAATATAGTGAATACGAAATAATTACTTCCAAACAGACATGTGTAATGCATTAATGAAATAACAACGTTTGATATGAATAAAATGTTTAAACAATCAAAGAAAAATACAACTTGAACATTCGAATGAACAAAAGTTTCTTAGTTTGAACTAGTCATCTCAGATGGAAGATTCTCAGCAGAAGATGTTCATTTTACCACCCGGCATGAACTCTAGCGCCCTTCCGTCGATCAAGTCTTGAATCTTGTTCCTCAGGCTCCAACAGTCGTCAGTGTCATGCCCCGGGCTGTTAGAATGGTATGCGCACCTGGCCCCAGGATTATAGTTGGGTGAAGAAGTCTTAAGATTAGGGTGAGGTCCTATCAACGTCACCAGATTCAACTTCAACAGGTGTTGCAAAGCTTGGGACAACGACATGTTGAGCTGGGTGAATTGCCTCTTGGGCTTGTTTAGCTCGCTCTGATCAACCCGTTGTTCTTGGCGAGGTTGTGGTTGGACCTGTGAAGTAGCAGCAACTTGGAGAGGCCCATTCATTGAACCAAATCTTTGACTTCTTGGAGGCTGATTACCGGTTTGATCTCCAACCCTGACTACTTGCTTCATAATGTCTTGCTGAAACTGGTGAGGTTGATGCTGGATTTGTGACCCTGAAGCAAGTTGAGGAGATTTTCCCTTGTCTTCTTGTCTCAAAGGGAATTTGATGGTGACTGGCTCTCCAACCTTAGATGTTTGCCCCAGTTGGTTATCCCGAAGCAGTTGGTTGACGAGAACCCTGAGCTCTTCTTGTCTTTGAGCTAAGTCTTGGATGAGAGCCATCTGCCCCAGCATCTGGGTTCTCATGGTATCCACCTCAGCTTGTAGACGTTTCAGTCGTTCGTCCTTATCGTCTTCAGGACTGTTCCTGACCAAAGTCCCCATGAGGAGTGTTCTCAGCTCTTCCTGCCCCTTGGATAGATTTAGGAGGATTTCCCCGAACTGAGTCTCTTGAGCTTGAAGATCCTGGTTGTCTTGTCGGGAAGCCATTGCTGAAATAAACAGCGGAGATGGTAAGTGACCTGTAACAAGGGTACCTGTTATGCAATGATGTATATGTATGCATGCAATGTTTTCAAGGACCTCGCGGGGTAAACAAGAAAATTGTTAAAATTTGAATTTCGTGGCTTGATTGAAGGAACTTGGTGTTGTGGAGAGTCCTTCTTCAAGAGTCAAAGCTCACCATATCGAGTGGGTCATAGCCCCTGACTCAAGTTATCATGTTTTGGTCTCTTGACAACTTGGCTAGAGGAAAATAAATCCCCTTTGCCCCTTGCTAGACATTTGATTCATCATGACCTGCATCACAAACCCTTGAGATCCTTGAAATGGATTAGTCAGGATGTATGCAATGGTATGATGTTATTCTATGCATAGAGTGATGTAAGTAGGCCCTGTAATGAGTCCCAATTAAGGACTGTAAACAAACCTGCAAGAAACTCAAGTGTCAGATAACAAGCATGCAAGTAGTCAAGTTTGAAGGCACACAAGTCACACAAGACAACCCTTAGAGTTTAGGCCAGCATGAAGTTTGGGTACTACCCTCTTTTAGTTTCGTTGGTTAAGACCTGTCCTATCAAAAGTAACCGGGTTCTAGAGGATCCCAATATCACTGACTACCCTCAATCGGTCATAACTCCAGCATCGCAATCTTTTCTTGCGGCCAGAACCATCGCGAGAGTTTAGCCTCAATGGGTGTAGCATACTGCTACTGTTCTATGGCCAAGTTGGGTCTATTTAGGGTTTTAAGGTCAGTTGGTGCTTAATGACTCCTCAGAAGACCCATATTCTCCTCGTTGCAACACAAGGGATATCGGTACAGACCAAGGTGCCACACCAACGTAGCCACTGCTTCACCCGTGTCGGTCTACGCCGGACAGGTCCCTCACAGCTTATGCTACCTAAAAGGGTATTCCCCAGATCTGGGTTAGGATCTATGTAACTCCAAAACAAGCCCACAATTTTAAAGCAAACATATCAAGCAATTGAAAACATGACGATGAACTATTCCTAAGGTACACCTCACTTTTAATATCCCCAACAGAGTCGCCAGTTCTGTGATCGGTGGAAATAGAAATGACTGTTTTTTAAGCTGGTTTCGCGAAATGTCACGGTAAGCAAGAGTCGCCACCGTCTTTTATGTTCTCCAAAATGGAAAGGACAAAAGCACAGCAAAATTCCTTATTCGAGAATGTTTCTCGGTTCGGGAGGTAGATTTATAGAAAGGGAAGGTGTTAGCACCCTTTCTATCCATGGTTATCCATGGGCTCTTAGGTACTTTCTCTTATGTTTTCAAAAGATTTGTTTGCTTTTCAAGTGTGTGTGGGTTTTGAAAAAAGGTTTCATTTGAAAAATTTCTAAGTAACTCTTGTATCAGTCCTCAAGAGTGTGTGAAAAATTTGTTCGAAAACTTTTAGAAAGTGCGGGTGCGAAAAGTTGTTTTTTTTTTGTTTGAAAAGAGCAAGTACTTAAGAGAATCTACCTACTATAAGGAATTAAGCTGTGTAAGAGTCCTTTAGATAGTGTTATCCCACCATTGAGAGATAGGTAGCACCATCATTGGAGGTGTCCGGGTCAATTCGATTAAGAGACAGTGTGGTCACCGAAGCAATGGTAGGACACCTTAGAAGTAACCCTAATGTCCTAGATCCTTTGTATCTGAGGCAACCGTTTCGAGGCAACTGGATCTTTTGGACAGAAGGGCGACCTCTAAGACACCCTATACTTGATGACCACATTCGAGGCAACCAGTGAGGCGTACCCTAAGAGTGGCATGTGCATTGTGTGTTGTTTTTCAATTAATTGTCTTTGTACATGTTATTTGTGAGCTACGAATTGGTTTTATTTACATACATTCTTTCATGTATTGTTAACAGTTAGGGGTGCGGAAAATAAATTGCGGGAAGATAAATCTAGCTATTACAAGGCGCGGGTCTATACATCGCCAAAAACAAAAACTTGTTTTGGTAAATAAAGTGCGAGAATAGTAAATAAAGCGGTAAAATTCCTAATTAACTATTACATATCTGGAGACAGTTATATAAATAATCAAAATAAAGTAAATGCGCGCGAAAGAATTAAATCGGGAACGTCCTAAGGGTTTTGACCCTTTTAAGAAAAGAATTGAATTTTTTTTTGTCTTTTTGTAATTAAAATGAAATTAAAACTAACTAATAACTAATTAATTAATTTAATTAAAATGAAAATGTATTTTTTGTGTTTTTATGTTTTTAATGAAAATAAAATAAAGGAATTAAAATTAAAAGTTAATAAAAACCTAATTCTAAATTTATTTTAATTATTAAGAAAAAAGGTTAAAGTTGCCTAATTAAAATTAATTCAATTTATTAGTATTTATTTACAAAAATAAAATGAAATTAATGATAATAATACTATTAGTTCTTTTTTTGATTTTTATGAAAAAAAGTTAGTTATGTTAATAGTTAATAAAAGGGAAAAAATAAAATAAGACAAACAAAATATAAAAATGACAATAAAAATTGCAAACCCAATGGGGGTTTTGGGCCAGATTGGGGTGTTTTGATTGGAATCTGAAGCCCATCAAGAAGCCAGCTTTGTTTGACTTTGGAGATTGCCTGCGCCTGTGTTGACCTAAGAACATGATGCTCCTTCCCTTGTGGCCATTGGATTTGCACTTGGAGACACTTGGCGCTTTGGATTTGTGAGGCGCATGATAAGCCTTCTTTGAAGCCTGCACACAAGTATGTAAGAAAAAATAATATGGGATTTTGAGGGGACCTGAGAATACTTACAGTGCTTGATAATGGACCTTAGGACGTGGCAAGGGTTGTTTTAGCTTCAGGGTATGGCAAAGAAGAGAGTCACGTTCTCCTCTTGGCCTGAAAATGCTTGCAAAAACTCCTTTTGATCTCACACTTTTTTTGACAAATTTTGGATTTTGCTCTGGCCGTTTGTGTAATGTTCTAGGTTGTGAATGAGGCTTTCAAGGCTTGTATATATAGTAATGAGTGAGAATAAGTCACATTTAGGAGCCTTTAACCATTGCAATTAAGCTTTGGATTTTGTCTTAACCACCATTAAAGGCCTTTCAAAGCTTGTTCAAAATTTGAATTTTCATGCCTAAATGAGCTTAGCATGAAATTGGTAGGTTGCAAATGCTTCATGAAGGCTATTCAAACCATAAGATACCATTTAATTAAATTTTTTAGATTTACTTGAATTATTATGGATTAAAATGAATTGAATCCATAAAAATTAAATAAAAATAGAAAAATAATTATCTGGTCTTGAAATTGATCATGGGACACGTGGGTGGCATGACAAGGATGAATCAAGTGGAAAAAAGTGGGCCCTTTTGTCAAAAATTGAAGTTTCAAGGATAGTTGACTTTTGCCATTTCACAAAAATTTCCCAACTTCTCCAATGCATATCTTACTCAATTTTGATCATATGAACATGTTCTTGGACATTTTGGAAAGGTCTTGAAGTCCTCTAACCAATGCCTTTTGTCCCATGTCATTTTGATTTACCAATCTCAAGTTATGGTCTTTGACTTAAAATGCCTTTTTGTTGACTTTTGAAAATGACCTATAATGTTGAAATTGGTAACTTTTTGTGAGAGCATTTCTTGGGCTTGGAATGTGAAAATTAGTTGTAGGAAATTTCATCCCCTTCAAAATGAGCATTGAATGGGATTTTTCTGATTAACCATGAAAACGTTATGCCTTGGTCAAGTTACAGTTGACTTTTCAGTTGTCCAAAAATAGAAACTTTTGCATCTTGATGATTTTTGAGCCATTCTTGTGAAATCATGGTCAAGATTTGACCAAATGATGATTGTGGCTTCAAAATAAGATGTTTACCAAAAATTTTGACTTTTGACTGCCAAATGACCATTTTACCCCTACAGTTGATTGTGGAGCAACTAGGGCTTTTGACTGTGCAACTTGATGTTATGATTTTTGAAACTTGGCATGTAGATGCTTGACAATGTATATAGGCATATGGGACTTGATTGAGCCCTTGAAAACCTCAACTTCCTTGCAAGAACCAAAACCCTAATTTGACTGGCTTATGAGGATGGTTGACTGTGTAGCCCTTGAGTAGACTTGAGCAAATTGAGATGATGCTTGTCAAAACTTTGAAGAATATGGGAGGGCAAATTTTGGGGTACAACACACCCTATACTTGATGACCACGTTTCGAAGGCAACGCGTGAGGCGTACCCTAGAAGTGGTGTGTGTATTGTGTGTTGTTTTCATGTTATGTTTGTCTTTGTAATTAGTGAGCTACGAGTTGTTTTTATTTACATACATTCTTTCATGTAAGTTTAGCAGTTAAGGGGGTGCGGAAAGTAAATTGCGGAAACATAAATCCTACGCTATTACAAGGCGCGTGTCTATACATCGCCAAAAATACAAAGACCCGTTTTTTTAGTAAATAAGTACGGAATTTAAATAAAGCGATAAACCTATTTAACTATTACATTCTTGAAGGTAATTACAATAATAATCAAATAAAGTAAATGCGCGCGGATAAATTAATCGGGAATGTTCTAAGGGTTTTGACCCTTTTAAGAAAAGAAATTGATTTTTTTTGTCTTTTTTGTAATTAAAATGAAATTAAAATTAATTGTTAAACTAATTAATTTAATAAAAAAAAGAAAATATTTTTTGTTTTTTTATGTTTTTATGAAATAAAATAAAAAAAGAAATGAAATTGAAAGTTGATTTTACCTAATTCTAAATCTATTTTAATTATTAAGAAAAGAAGTTAAAATTGCCTATTTAAACTATTTATTTGTTAATATTTTTATTTACAAAATAAAATAATAATAATAATAATGATGTTAGTTCTATTTTTTTGATTTTTTATGAAAATGTTAGTTGGTTAATTAATGTTAATAAGAAATAAAAATAAGGTAAATAAAAGAAAAATGACAAAAATAAAATAAAAAAAAGGACTAAAACCAAGGGGGTGTGGGCTGAAATGGAGGTTTATTGCTGAGAATTATGGCCCATTAAGCTTCAGCTCGTTTGACTTTCTTGGATCGCCTACGCATGCGCTGACTCCAGAGTATGGTGTTCTAGCCTTCTGGACCTTTGGATCTGCGCTGATGGACATCTGGAGCGCTCCTGGATGAGGTCTATGGTGGATCCTGGATGAGATACTGCACACAAGCATAGAGAGAAAAATAATATGAATTTTGGTGGGGACCTGGGAATCGAACCCAGGTCCCAGGGATTACAAGACACGTTTCCAACCACTGGACCAAACCTGCGCATTTGTTAATGAAATAGAAAAGAAATATAATATAGAAAACACGCATTATATGCTGAAAAAACAAAAAGAGCGCGCATGATTTTTGAATGGACTAATGCCTGGTTGCCACGCCATCGTCTTCAAGCTTTTCCTGCAAACATAAAACATATAGCGGGGGTTTTTAACCCCCACAAAATACAAGCATTATGGAAATAGCGATTAGACGCTCATGAAGCATAAATTAGGCGCGAGGTGTGCATCATGCTCGTCTCATTGTGCTGAGTTCAACCATGCATGTTTAGAGTTTCAATTTTACAGTATGACCAAACCCCCAATTTCAAAGTCTCTGAAAACCTAGAAATCGTTAATGGTGGATTCCTATTCAGGGCACTACAACCAAATTGGATTAAGCCAAAAGCTCCAGAACATCCCTATTAACATGAATCAATTCAAAAGCATGGTTAAAAACACACGAATGATGATATGTAATTTTGAAAAATAATTCAAACCGTGTGAGTTGTGTGCTTTGATTCTGATGGTGTCAGGCCTCGTTCTTGATTGCAATGGCTTATGCTCTCTATGGCTCTCTAGGTCGTGTATTTTGTTGTGAATGCTTGCATATGTGTTATGTAATGTGTATCAATCAACATAATGGTCATTGAAGCCTTGCAATAATGTTTTGGATTATGCCATGAACTCCCTTGAAACAACTTTCCATTATTGTGAAAATTTGAATTTTTATGCCCATAATAGGCCTTGCACGAATTTGGAAGGTATTTCAAGGTGTATCAAAGCTAATAAACACAAAATATATCCCTCCATTAATTTCTTTGATTTTTATTTGAATTTTAAAGATTTAAAATGAATTAAATCAAATAAAATTAAATAAAAATGGAAAAATTAATTTTAAATCTTGAAATAAATTGTGGGACACGTGAGAAGCATGGCCAAGCTGAAACAAGTGGAAAAAGTGGGCCCTCTTTGTCAAAAAAGAAATTTCAAGGATAGTTGACTTTGGCCACTTCACAAAAATTTCCCAACTTCTCCAATGCATATCTTGCTCAATTTTGAAGCTATGAACATGTTCTTGGACATTTTGGAAAGTTCTTGAAGTCCTCTAACTAATGCCTTTGGTCCCATGTCATTCTGATTTACCAATCTCAAGTTATGGTCTTTGACTTAAAGTACCATTTTGTTGACTTTTGAAAATGACCTATAATGTTGAAATTGGTAACTTTTTGTGAGAGCATTTCTTGGATTTGGAATGTGAAGATGAGTTGTAGGAAATGTCCTCCCCTTCAAGATGAGCATTGGATGGGATTTTTCTGATGAACCATGAAAAAGTTATGCCTTGGTCAAGTTACAATTGACTTTTCAGCTGTCCCAAAATAGAAACTTTTGCATCTTGATGATTTTTGAGCCATTCTTGTGGAATCATGATCAAGACTTGACCAAATGATGATTGTGGCTTCAAAATAAGATGTTGACCAAATTTTTTGACTTTTGACTGCCAAATGACCATTTTGCCCCTGCAGTTGACTGTGAAGCATTTAGGGTTTTTTGACTGTGCAACTTGACCTTGTGAGCCTTGAAACTTGACATGTAGATGCTTGACAATGTATATAGGCATATGGGACTTGATTTAGCCCTTGAAAACCTCAACTTCCTTGCAAGAACCAAAACCCTAGTTTGACTGGCTTACGAGGACTTAGGTTTCTTTTAATTAATTAATTTTTATTTTATTTTTATTAACTTAAAACCTTTCATATAAAAAACCCTAAAAAATACTTTTTTTAACCTAATTTTCTTTTCTTAACTAATTTAGGTTTAAAATTATTATCTTTAATTAATTATTTTTCCTTCTTAGACATTAGGTTAAAACCCTTAAAAACCAAACAAAAATCATTTCTTTTTTCATTTACATTCATCCATTTTATTTTTAAATTTTGTACAATATTCAATATGGTTGTAATAGTTAATTAGATTTAATTTTCTTGCAAAATCCCCATTTGTAAATTTGTACACCCCCTCCCCTATTGATGTAATAGCTTAGTATTTTTATTTTCCGCAATTTAATGTTTTATATATATATGCTAGTAAATTAGGGTTTGTATGGAAAGATTAAAATCAACAAGTTAGCAAACCCTAATTCAAGACAAAACAATGCATGTAAATCAACACACTTGCACAATTACACCAGAGTAAATCCACTTTGTTGTCTTACAAAAATGACCATGTTATGCATGTGAAGTATCTTAGCAAAAACAATCAAAAATACAAGATCATAGTCCATCGGTGACGCTATCCAAAGTCGCCTTTCAAAAATGATCTTAGTCCCTCAAAGAGAATTGCTAAGATATTTTCACAACATTATTATCATGGCTATACGATGACCCATGCCCGTCTCTTTACATCCAAAGATAAGGGTTCTTACCAAATTAATGGTAAGATAGCAATATCAAAGAAAAGGAAGAAATAAACTAAGACTTTTGAGTAGGTAGAACGTTCCTAGTTGCTTGCTCATTTTCAAATCAGAACATCCTTGTTATTTTCAAAACAAACACCAACACTTTCAAAACATCTTTCAAACTTGAAATATTTTCAAAAGATCAACAATTTGTATACCTTCTTACGAACGAGAACTATTACAAAGTTTGCCTAAACGATGGCACCTTTTCAAAATACTTTCAAAAACCACATAAAACATATTTTGAAACAAAATCAAGTAACAAAAGCAAGTAGATAACTACAGATGAAAAGGGTGCTAATACCTTCCCTTTTCATAATCTACCCCCTGAACTCAAGAAACAATCTCAAAGGTCTTTCCTGTTCTTTTCAGCCTTTCCTTTTGGATAAAAGAAAAGTCGGTGACGACTCTTGCTAACCGCAACATTTACGATAAAATGTAAAAAAACCAAGTCAGTTCTCCCATCGTGGTACACTCTCCTCTGGCTATATTTTCTTCTTCTGACTTCCTTTCTTTGTTTGACCAATAATATTTGGCATAGTGACCAAAGTTTTTTCAATAGTAATACTGGACATTCTTCTTGTCAGACTTCTCCTTTCCCTTCTGGACATTCTTCTGCCTATCATAGTTTGAAACTTCTGACCTTTGACCACCGTTAGTTTTCTTCCTGGCTTCTGACCAAGTTTGCTTCTGATACTTCTTACCAGAAGTTGCTTTCAGAGTCTGCTACTCTACGTCCCTCTTAGAAGTTCTCTTAGTCATACGCAACTCATGCGCCTCTAGACTACTTTGCAGCTCTTCAACTCTCACGGTGCTTAGATCTTTGGAATATTTAATTGCTACCACAATGTAATCAAATTGAGAAGTTAAAGATCTCAATACCTTCTCTATGATCACTTGTTTAGAAAGAGTTTCTCCATAAGCTTTCATCTCATTAGTGATCACAATCACTATAGAGATGTACTCATAAACCTTCTCGTTGTCCTTCATGTTGAGATTCTCATATTTCTTTCTAAGAGACTGAAGCTTCACTTTCTTCGTTAATGCGCCACCACTGTAAGATCTGACCAGTGTGTCCCACACAACCTTTTCTGTTTCAGAGTCGGCAATCTTCTCAAACACATTCACATCCACACACTGATGGATGTAGAACAATTCCTTCTGATCTTTCTTTCTTATCGCCTTCTGCATTATCTTCTGTGCTTCTGTCGCGTTTGCTGCTAACGGAGCATATGCATCAGTGACAACATGTAACACATCTTGAGAACCAAACAACACACACATTTAGATCTTCCAACGATTCCAGTTTTTGCCATCAAACACTGAAAGCTTGGAATTGATGTCGTTGTTTCCTCATCTTTAACCTTGTACAGTTCACTCAAAAGCTCACTAAAATACAGTGTTTCCAAAATCCCACAAAATCAGAAAAATGTGATTCTCAATCACACAATACCTCACTGTTCACTCGTGTTTCCCGTGTTCCCGTGGATTTTGAATCGGAGCTCTAGATACCAATTGTTGGTGCACAAAGGAGAGATGAAAGACAAAAGAAATATATTAAATGACGGCTACAAAATAAGGAGTAATGAATAATTACATTGACCTACTACTAGGTTATTTATACACAAAATTAGGGTATAATAAAATACTAAAATACCCTCTAACAAACTTAGTCAATAAGACATTCCTAAAATGTAAATTATTTCCAACAGAAAAAACGTTTAGTCCTATAAAAGCATTACAGATTTTTTCTGTCTTGCAATCCATCCCAAAGAATGATGCAATTTTGAGTTTGGTACAGCTACAAATAAGTAAGGATTAAGGTAAAATCTGTTTGTTTTTTATAGTGTAATCTGATTAGTAGACTCCTCGGTTATATCGTAACATTGAAGGATTAGTTAATTTATTTTACAATTTTAATCAAAATAATACATAAACTACAAAAGTTAGGATTCAAAGTGTGTCTAGAATAATTTTACCTCTCGGATTTATTAGAAACCGATGTAGATTGATACTTTTCCAATTAAAAAAATATAATACATGACATGCCTAAGTTTAATATTTCGTTGTTTTTCTGATTGACGTAAAATGCTCCGTCATAAAATGTGTTATTTATTATAGTGTATGTACACAATTTCTCAAATATGAATCGTGTAACAATGAAATGTTTTTGAGTTTAAAGTGAAGTTTATTTTTGTATTAGAGGTGTAAGATTGAGAGACAAATTTCTTAGAAAGAAAAAAAAATCTATTAAGAAATCCAGATTTTTTAAAGATATTTTAAAATAGATTATTGGATGTCAATGGTATAAGAATAAATAGCATGTATACTTATTCTTTTAATAAAAATATATATTTTGCTAGCTCTTTTAATAAGATTGATCTACTGAGAGAAATAGTTTAGTATACCTTAATGGTCAGTCAAAATAAAAATAATAAGAGAGGTGTATTTAACAGAGACGTTTCAAATAGATTTAATTTAATAATAAAATTTATTAAATAAAAATTAATAGAAAATCAAAAATTAAGTTAAGGAATTAAAAGTATAACTAAACTTTAAAATGACTCTTAGATGATTGCTTGCATTGCATCATCTTTTCCGCATATTTTGAGAGAATTGTTTCACAATATTGGTAGCATTTCAATAAATTAAAACATAACTTATGAAGTCTTGAATCCAACTAGCTTAAGAATCAAAAGTATTGCGTTCAAGTAAATTTATTTTCTATTATGTGTCAGCTATTCTACTCCAAAATCCAAATAGCACGAGTTTTATTTGTTTAAGAATCTCAAATAATGTTAAATAGAACTTTGTGCTTAATTATTCATGTCTCATACAAGAATGCAGATTTGACATAGCTATCATCATTTTCACAGTAAACAGTCTGCTAACAGTGGCAAACACTTATATACATTCTACTAACAGGTTAAGTTAAAATCTATAAAAGCATTGTGGTTAGTAAAATATAGAATTTCAACTAAACCAAGTATGTAGAATCAGTTGGATTTGAGCAAGGAAAAGAAACTAAGTTTGATGCAACAAAGGCGAAGTAAGAATAGAATTTTAATAGAAGGCCAGAGAAATTTTCACTTCAAAAGAAGATACTAAAACAGTGACCAAAGTTATTAGAGTTCACTGAAATTAGAGAACAAAACCTTCTATTTTATTCAAATTTCTAATGAATTGTTTAGTCAAAGTCATGTAGTTGTGAACTTGATGAACATGCATAAATTCATCCGAATAATTAACCACAAAAATCATGAGAATACAATCCAACTACACATGTATAAATAACAGTGAATCACACAAAAAAGCTGTCAATGGATAGAATGAATACGAGTGTTGCTCTAGAAGCTTTTCATTGTCATCATACCTCAATAATCCAACAACACTTTTTGTCCGTTGGAATGAGATTGGGAATAGAATCAATAGATAGAACATGAGTCTTGGTCCAAGACTCATCCACTTTGTTATCTTTGAGGTATTTTCCTCTGTAATATATGTACATATTTTCACTTGTCTTTTTCAGACTTACGCACTAAGTAAAGAACCAGTCATGAACAGGTATACAAAAGTTATGATATTTCTCACAGTATACAATAGTTAAGCTAATTGTTTATTTTGTCAATGACACCTAGTAAGAAACAAACCCTTAATGCACTTTAAAACTTTTGTTTTCCGTTATTGTAATGGAAAATGCTTTAAAACCATCTCATTAACACAATATAATATCCCCCACCTGTTTGTTTACATAATTTCTGCTATACTTTCATCATATCATCATATCCCTAATAAAAACAGGTCAAGTTAAAATCAGATATGCACTCTTTTTGATACAATGGCAAAGTCGGTATAAAATTTCAATGGGAGGCCAAAGAAATTTTCACTTCAAAACAAGATATATACAACAACTCTAATCAAACTTCAATAAAAATCTCCAAGTTGTAATTCTAGAACTATTTAGCTAGCTTCATGAGCTGGTTTAGTTTTTTCATGTTCCAAATTCATTTAATTGGTCATGTATATTGTATAGATCATTAGTTTGAAATTAGTTATTATTTCTAGTTTGAAACACCGAGAAGAGAACCGCCAAAATTATTACAGTCCACCGAAATTAGAGAACAAAACCTTCTAATTCATTCAAATACATGTGTAGTCATGATCAAATTTTTAAGGAATTGCTGAGTCAAAGTCATATGGTTGTGATGTTGGTCACATAAACTCATTGGAATAACTTACCTTATAAGACAATTTCAAGCAGTAATCAAAACATATATTAGAATAAATTCCAGCTACATACATAAATAACAGTGAATCACACAAACAAAGCTGTCAATGTTACCAATAAAACAACATATGATTCAGAAGAACCTCATTCTTTTGTTTGTGTAAAATCTACTTAAGCACTTCACCAAAGACTATACATACAGAAAATAGTGAAGGAGAATATTTCACAACCTCATCTTCTCAAGCTTGCGTGTTATCACCATCACCAGGGAGTGAAAGCAAAGAATCTATACACATAGTCACTTTGCATCTAAGATCGTATTTAGGATATGAATGTAGATCTAGAAATCGTCCTTTTTTATCAAACTTGACCAATCCATCGTCTTCATCTACCCCAATAATATCACCACTTTTAGTACAGCACAAAGGAAAAAAGGCTGCCTTACGGCAAATGATGAGATCAAGAGGAAGAACAAGAATGATAGTCCAAGAGGAGCTCACTTTGTATTCTTTCATGACCCATATTTGAACCGTATCTTTTCCATAATTCTTAGTATATAGACTGAGAAATTCTCCATATACCCACAAACCACCACATTGCAAAGGATCACCGTGAGAATCACTAGGCAAATGCATATAGGAAAGTTTCCTTTCCATTAAATCAAATGCAAGAATAACATCAGTTATACAATAAGCCAACCAATGAATAGCCCCATTATAGAGACACCCACCTTTGGGCCCATCCTCCAAGGTATAAGGGAAGTGAGGACCCTTAACTTGTTTCCATGCATTAGCTTTTAATGAGAAGTACTCCAAGTGTAATGGAGGTTCTTCTGAATAATCATGATAAACAACCAAGTAATCATCAGTTGAATGGTCATACCCAAAACCATAGAAATAATCAGCTTCATCTAAGTTGGAACTAAAAGGAGATAAAGGTATTTGTTTGTGAACTCTAGTGGATGGATTCCATAGATACATGTTTAAGGAACAGCAGATAAGTACGAAGCCTCTACATGAACCTTTAACTTCAAAAGCAGTAAAATCCTCTGGAAGGTTGAGTGAAAGACAAGCACTGTCATTGTGAATCGATGCTTCAAAATCGATGGATAGAGATTCATGAGTTGATGATATAAATAGAATTCTACGATTGGTTGTGAGTTGAAAATGTGAATTTGCAAAGTGGGAGTCATGAGATATAAGAGAAAACCATGATTTACAAACACATTTGAAACGTAAAAGAGACTTAACTGGTAACCACAGTAAGATTTGAATGATCAATTCGTGAGGCAGAAACATGGTCAATCTTCTTTTACTAATGTTGTTTCCAACTAGCGGCATTCTCAGTTTTATGAGTTCCAGCGTCTCTAGGGTTAAAGATGAATTGGGCTCTCACCCCAACAGCCCAGTTATATTTTACTAACACATACCCAATTTGTTTTCTTATTCAAACTAAAATTTTCTTTTTCCACTAGAAAAACTAAATATTTTTTAAAAAATTGAATACGGTAGCCGCAGTTTAGTTTTAAAACATTCTAAATTTTAAAAAAAAAATCGAAATATTACTTAAATTTTTTGTAATAGGAGTGTGAGATTTGACAATATAAAATAATTCTACCTCAAAATTCACATTTTCATTGAATCTTTTCTAAAACTACTATGGGGAATAAGTTACCTAAACCAATCATTTTCTAGAAGAAAAATATTAATTTGACTATAGTTGTAATTTATTAAAAAAATAAATTATTATATATAATTGAAATATTAATGTTAAAAATATTTATTAAACTTAGTCCACATCATCAAAAATAGAGGGACGGAATAAAATTTTAAGAATTATTAAATATAGTGATTAAAAAACTGGTTTTAGAAATGGAGATAGTAAAATTATGGAATCAATCACTTTTGTTAGAATGACAGTGTTGTGGCAGGGACAAAAAGATAATTACTTTGATATTCATCAGGGACTTAGACTAGAAGACTCTATATATTCTTTCTGATAAGTCTTTAGTCAAATAAGAGACCTAGTTTTTAGGATAGTTTGTTGAATTGATTTAGTCAAGTTTGTTTCCTTATTTTTTTTTTCCACTAGAAAAACTAAATATTTTTTAAAAAACTGAATACGGTGGCCGCAGTTTAGTTTTAAAACATTCTAAATTTAAAAAAAAAATCGAAATATTACTTAAATTTTTTGTAATAGGAGTGTGAGATTTGACAATATAAAATAATTCTACCTCAAAATTCACATTTTCATTGAATCTTTTCTAAAACTACTATGGGGAATAAGTTACCTAAACCAATCATTTTCTAGAAGAAAAATATTAATTTGACTATAGTTGTAATTTATTAAAAAAATAAATTATTATATATAATTGAAATATTAATGTTAAAAATATTTATTAAACTTAGTCCACATCATCAAAAATAGAGGGACGGAATAAAATTTTAAGAATTATTAAATATAGTGATTAAAAAACTGGTTTTAGAAATGGAGATAGTAAAATTATGGAATCAATCACTTTTGTTAGAATGACAGTGTTGTGGCAGGGACAAAAAGATAATTACTTTGATATTCATCAGGGACTTAGACTAGAAGACTCTATATATTCTTTCTGATAAGTCTTTAGTCAAATAAGAGACCTAGTTTTTAGGATACTTTTTTGAATTGATTTAGTCAAGTTTGTTTCCTTATTTTCTTTTTCCACTAGAAAAACTAAATATTTTTTAAAAAACTGAATACGGTGGCCGCAGTTTAGTTTTAAAACATTCTAAATTAAAAAAAAAATCGAAATATTACTTAAATTTTTTGTAATAGGAGTGTGAGATTTGACAATATAAAATAATTCTACCTCAAAATTCACATATTCACTGAGTCTTTTCTAAAACTACTATGGGGAATAAGTTACCTAAACCAATCATTTTCTAGAAGAAAAATATTAATTTGACTATAGTTGTAATTTATTAAAAAAATAAATTATTATATATAATTGAAATATTAATGTTAAAAATATTTATTAAACTTAGTCCACATCATCAAAAATAGAGGGACGGAATAAAATTTTAAGAATTATTAAATATAGTGATTAAAAAACTGGTTTTAGAAATGGAGATAGTAAAATTATGGAATCAATCACTTTTGTTAGAATGACAGTGTTGTGGCAGGGACAAAAAGATAATTACTTTGATATTCATCAGGGACTTAGACTAGAAGACTCTATATATTCTTTCTGATAAGTCTTTAGTCAAATAAGAGACCTAGTTTTTAGGATAGTTTGTTGAATTGATTTAGTCAAGTTTGTTTCCTTATTTTCTTTTTCCACTAGAAAAACTAAATATTTTTTAAAAAACTGAATACGGTGGCCGCAGTTTAGTTTTAAAACATTCTAAATTTAAAAAAAAATCGAAATATTACTTAAATTTTTTGTAATAGGAGTGTGAGATTTGACAATATAAAATAATTCTACCTCAAAATTCACACTTTCATTGAATCTTTTCTAAAACTACTATGGGGAATAAGTTACCTAAACCAATCATTTTCTAGAAGAAAAATATTAATTTGACTATAGTTGTAATTTATTAAAAAAATAAATTATTATATATAATTGAAATATTAATGTTAAAAATATTTATTAAACTTAGTCCACATCATCAAAAATAGAGGGACGGAATAAAATTTTAAGAATTATTAAATATAGTGATTAAAAAACTGGTTTTAGAAATGGAGATAGTAAAATTATGGAATCAATCACTTTTGTTAGAATGACAGTGTTGTGGCAGGGACAAAAAGATAATTATTTTGATATTCATCAGGGACTTAGACTAGAAGACTCTATATATTCTTTCTGATAAGTCTTTAGTCAAATAAGAGACCTAGTTTTTAGGATAGTTTGTTGAATTGATTTAGTCAAGTTTGTTTCCTTATTTTCTTTTTCCACTAGAAAAACTAAATATTTTTTAAAAAATTGAATACGGTGGCCGCAGTTTAGTTTTAAAACATTCTAAATTAAAAAAAAAAAATCGAAATATTACTTAATTTTTTTGTAATAGGAGTGTGAGATTTGACAATATAAAATAATTCTACCTCAAAATTCACATTTTCATTGAATCTTTTCTAAAACTACTATGGGGGATAAGTTACCTAAACCAATCATTTTCTAGAAGAAAAATATTAATTTGACTATAGTTGTAATTTATTAAAAAAATAAATTATAATATATAATTGAAATATTAATGTTAAAAATATTTATTAAACTTAGTCCACATCATCAAAAATAGAGGGACGAATAAAATTTTAAGAATTATTAAATATAGTGATTAAAAAACTGGTTTTAGAAATGGAGATAGTAAAATTATGGAATCAATCACTTTTGTTAGAATGACAGTGTTGTGGCAGGGACAAAAAGATAATTACATTGATATTCATCAGGGACTTAGATTAGAAGACTCTATATATTCTTTCTGATAAGTCTTTAGTCAAATAAGAGACCTAGTTTTTAGGATAGTTTGTTGAATTGATTTAGTCAAGTTTGTTTCCTTATTTTCTTTTTCCACTAGAAAAACTAAATATTTTTTAAAAAACTGAATACGGTGGCCCGCAGTTTAGTTTTAAAATATTCTAAATTAAAAAAAAAAAATCTAAATATTACTTAAATTTTTTGTAATAGGAGTGTGAGATTTGACAATATAAAATAATTCTACCTCAAAATTCACATATTCACTGAGTCTTTTCTAAAACTACTACGGGGAATAAGTTACCTAAATCAATCATTTTCTAGAAGAAAAAAATTAATTTGACTATAATTGTAATTTATTAAAAAAAAATATTATATATATATATATATATATATATATATATATATATATATATATATATATATATATATATATATATATATATATATATATATATATATATATATATATATATATATATATATATATATATATATATATATATATATATATATATATATATATATATATATATATATATATATATATATATATATATATATATATATATATATATATATATATATATATATATATAATTGAAATATTAATGTTAAAAATATTTATTCAACTTAGTCCACATCATCAAAAATAGAGGGGGCGAAATAAAATTTTAAGAATTATTAAATATAATGATTAAAAAATTAGTTTTAGAAATGGAGATAGCAAAATTATGGAATCAATCACTTCTGTTAGAATGACAGTGTTGTGGCAGGGACAAAAAGATAATTACTTTGATATTCATCAGGGACTTAGACTAGAAGACTCTATATATTCTTTCATTTCTGTTCTTTGTATGGAAAAGTTAACGCATTTGATCCTTGATGAAGTGGAAAAAGGCAATCGGGATTGCATAAAAGCTGGAAGGAAAGGGCCAAAATTTTTACATCTCTTGTTCGCTGATGACCTTCTACTTTTTGGCAAAGCGTCAATCAAACAAATTTAGAAAGTTAGAGAAGTTTTGAGAAAGGGGGACTGGGTTTAAGAAAGCTTAAACTCATGAATTGAGCGTGTCTAGCCAAGCTTTGCTGGAAATTCTATAAAGGTGAGTAAATGTTGTGGTGCAAGGTGATCAAAGGTAAGTAGATGACTTTATCAAGCTTGAAGATATAGTGCATAATATCAAATGCATGGATCAACAATATCAAGATAGTATGAATATGATGCACACAGTGAAAGCTTGTATCATGTCCGCTCAAGTAATAAGGTGGACTCCTCCCGAAGTGAATTGGGTGGCACTCAATACTAATGGGGTTTTATACCAAAATCTACAGGTTGGTTGCAGAGGTTTTCTAAGAGACAACAATAAAAATTGGATTTTCTGACTCATGAAAGCTATAGGAAGATGCTCAATACTGATTGCTGAAATGTGTGGCATTTTAGAAGGAGTTAAGATGTTGAACACCATCAACAAGTGGATAAATTGGATCATTCAAATGAATTTGGATAATGCTCAAGAGTGGATCAAACAAAATCTGCAGCAAAACTTGAGCAATCAAAAAGAGACAAACTGACAAGCGATATGGACCACGACTTGTCATGTTATCTGGTATTGGAGGAACAAGATATTGCACATATATGACTTTATCAAGCATGAAGATATAGAGAAAAATATCAAATGCAGCGTTGAACAATGAAAGCTTGTATCATGTTCGCTCGAGTAATAAGGTGAACTCCTCCTGACGAGAATTGGGTTCCCCTCAATACTTATGGGGTTGTATACCAAAATATGCAGGCTGGCTGCAGAGGTGCGCTAAGGGACAACAACAGAAATTGGATTAAGGGATTCATGAAATTTATAGGAAGATGCTCTGTACTGATTGCTTAAATGTGTGGCATTTAAGAAGGAGTTAAGATGTTGAACACCATTAACAAGTGGAGAAATTTGATCATTCAAACGATTTCGAAGGAAGCTTACGAGGTAATCACGTTAGAGCAACAAAGGACGAACAATGGCTTGTCCTTGGTTTGATATATTCACCAAGAGCTAAGGAAAGTTAAGAAGCATATATGCATTCATTTTAATCGTGAATAAAATAGATATGTGGATGGATTGGCTAAAAAAGTTGCAAAGAACACTTTAGAAATTACTTTCTTAAGTTATTGTTCAAGGGAGATTCTTATCATATACTACATCAAACTATTATTGTAAGCAAAAAAATTCTTTTTAAATTCATTGAATAATAAATGTATCTGGTCTACATATAACATCAAATCAAATACATTCATTATTTAATAAACCTAAAAAGAAAATCTTTAATTATAATAATGATCGAAGGGATTATAATGAAAATTTAAAAGATAATTCCATGAGAAGAAATCCTCTCGTTTAGTTTCTTGGATGTATGCCCTTCCATTCACGAAAAGAAACAAAAATAATAATTTTGATTAATATAAGAGACGTAAGCCGTTGATATTATTAACATACTTTTAGTAGATACCAATCATATGCCAAACAAAAAAAATGTATTTTTAGTATATATCAAATATATGCCAACCATTAGGTATGTATTTAATATACTTAATAATATAATTAATTTCAGTTTATTTTCAGATTAATATATTTAATAATATAATTAATTTCAGTTTAGTTTAAAAAATTAATATATTTAATAATATAATTAATTCAAGTTTAATATATTTAATAATGTAATTAAACATATTAAATATATTTTAGCGTATATTAAACATAATAAATTAGAATGTTTAAAAAATAAATATTAAATATATTTTAATATTAAATATAAAATAAAAATTGAAATTATATTAAACTAAATAATAATTATGAAATAGCTAATACATATTTATATATTTTAATATTTATTTTAAAAATATTATTTAATATATTTTTATATTAAGTAATAAAATGTTAGTTTTTTTACGTACATTATTGTTTAAATATTTATTATTTAATAATTTATTTATTTTTTTAGTTAACATATTTGAGTTTAGTAATACCAAATATATGCCAATTATATGTATTTACAATTGTAAAGTTGTTAAAAATCAAATGTTAGTTTAGTTGGTAAGGTGATTGGTCTTGGTGGGAAGAAAACTTGAGTTCAATTCTTATCTATGTCAATTTTCAATAATATTGTGTGTTTTGAAAAATATGCAAATCAAAATGAATTAAAAAAACAAATTTGGCAATATAAAAATAAAAAAATAAATGCCAATGTGAAAATAAAATAGAAAACCATGATTTAAATAGAATTCTACGATTGGTTGTGAGTTGAAAATGTGAATTTGCAAAGTGGGAGTCATGAGATATAAGAGAAAACCGTTACCAGTAAGATTTGAATGATCAATTCGTGAGGCAGAAACATGGTCAATCTTCTTTTACCAATGTTGTTTCCAATTAGCGGCATTCTCAGTTTTATGAGTTCCAGCGTCTCTAGGGTTAAAGATGAATTGGGCTCTCACCCCAACAACCCAGTTATATTTTACTAACACATACCCAATTTGTTTTCTTCACAAACATAACTTAAACTATTCAAACTAAAATTTTCTTTTTCCACTACAAAAACTAAATATTTTTAAAAAAACTGAATACGGTGGCCGCAGTTTAGTTTTAAAACATTCTAAATTAAAAAAAAAGTTTGAAATATTACTTAAATTTTTTGTAATAGGAGTGTGAGATTTGACAATATAAAATAATTCTACCTCAAAATTCACATTTTCACTGAGTCTTTTCTAAAACTACTATGGGGGAATAAGTTACCGAAATCAATCATTTTCTAGAAGAAAAAAATTAATTCTACCTCAAATTTCACGTTTTCTTATTTTTAGCTAGAAGTGAGTTGTAGTTTGTTACTGCACGTTCATTTTGTTCCCTATTTATTTTACTGCATTTCACAATGAATAAACAAGTCATTCCCAGTACTGTCAGTTGTTTTTTATTGAATTCTTATTGCATCTAACAATCTGGTATCTAGAGCGTGACTTAAGAGAGATGGGTTCAGAAGCAAACTTTATTTCAGCGCCCATTCCAAAGTTCAACGGTGACTACGATCATTGGAGCCTGGTCATGGAGAATCTTCTTCGATCCAAGGAGTACTAGGTTGTTGTCAAATCGGTAAATGATTACTTTGGTCGAGTAATGACGGTTGCAAATGACATGAGGAATTATGGGGAAGATGTGAGTGATGTCAAAATCGTTGAGAAGATTTTGAGAACACTTACTGAGGTTCTGGAAATGGAAGCAGGGCAAATCGATAAATGATTACTTTGGTCGAGTAATGACGGTTGCAAATGACATGAGGAATTATGGGGAAGATGTGAGTGATGTCAAAACCGTTGAGAAGATTTTGAGAACACTTACTGATAAATGGAACTACATTGTTTGTTCTATTGAGGAAGCCAAAGACATAGATCAACTCTCTGTGGATGCCTTGCAAAGTTCTCTGCTCATTCATGAGCAAAAGTTCAAAGGAGATGGAGGAGAAGAACATGCTTTGAAAGTGACTCATGAAGAGGGATATGGTGGAAGAGGACGAGGGAAAGTTGCTTTCAGAGGAGGCCGAGGACAAGGTAGAGGCAGGGGTCGCCTAAATTGGAGCAAAGATACGATTGAGTGTTATAAGTGTCATAAGCTTGGACACTTTCAATACGAGTATCAAGCAAATTATGCAAATTTGGATGAATCCGAAGAGATGATGCTAATGGCGTATACTGATACGCTTGGAGGTGATCGAGACGATGTATGGTTTATTGACTCTGGATGTAGCAACCACATGTGTGGTGATTCATCTCTCTTCTGTGATTCAGAAAAAGGGTTCAACAAGGTGGTAAGATTGGGGAATTATGCAAGCATGAATGTTGTTGGAAAGGGAAGCGTTCGACTGACTGTAAAAGGAGTGAATTACCTTGTACGGGATGTGTATTACGTACCGGGGTTGAAAAATAATCTTCTCAGTGTTGGGCAGCTGCAAGAAAATAGTTTGGTTGTACTGATACAATCAAATATGTGTCGGATTTATCACCACACAAAGGGATTGATTTTCAAAACCACCATGGTTGCCAATCGAATGTTTGTGTTGCTATCAAACAGTCGATCAGTCAAAAAGGAAAGAGATGAAGAGTGTCTTCAAGTAATCACTCAAGACGTGGCTCATTTATGGCATCAAAGATTCGATCATCTCAGCTACAAAGGATTGAAGACTTTGCAAACAGAGGGCATGGTGAGAGGCTTGCCAAGTTTTTCCGAGGGTGAGATTAAGTGCAGCGATTGTTTGAAAGGGAAACAACATAGAGATGTAATCCCAAAGAAAAGTACATGGAGAGCATCATCAAAGTTGGAGCTCGTTCATGCTGATATTTGCGGCCCAATATCTCCAGTTTCAGAGGGCAGCAAGAGGTATTTTATTTGCTTCATTGATGACTATTGTAGGAAGGCATGGGTGTATTTTCTTGCTTTTAAGTCAGATGCATTCACTTACTTTAAGTTATTCAAAGCTCTTGTGGAAAAAGAAACTGGTTTGCCCATTAAATGTCTCAGAACAGATCGTAGGGGTGAATTCACATCAAATGAGTTCAAATAATATTGTGAAAGGAATGGGATCAAGAGGCAACTAACTGCTGCATATACACTGCAGCAGAATGGAGTTGCTGAGCGGAAAAATAGAACCGTGATGAATATGGTGAGGAGCTTATTGGTTGAGAAGAATGTTCCAAGTAAACTCTGGGCAGAAGCAGTGAATTGGGCATTTTATGTTCTTAATAGATGTCCGACATCATCAGTGAAAAAAATGACGCCAGAAGAAGCTTGGTGTGGGGTGAAACCTTCAGTCGAGCACTTGAGAGTCTTTGGTTGTATAGCACATGCTCATGAACCGGATGCTCGGAGAATAAAGCTTGAGGATAAGAGCTATTGTTGTGTTCTTTTAGGGGTAAGTGAAGAATCAAAGGAATATCGGCTGTATAATCCTATCTCTAAGAGGACTATAATTAGTCGAGATGTCATCTTTGAAGAAGAAGAACAATGGAAATGGGAGAGGAGCTCTGAAGATGACAGAAGGTTTGATCTGGAATGGGAAGATGGCAACGGTGAAAAGGTGGAGGATTTCGACGATGGTAGTGAAGAAGAAAATGTAGCTTCTTCGGCGAGGAACGAATCCAGTGATGGCAATGAAGAAGATGAAGCAACTCCTCCGATGACACCCCGAGTTAGAAGAGCACCAGCATATTTGAATGATTTTGTCTCTGGTGATGGTCTTTCAGATGAAGGGGAAGAGGTACAAACTCATTTAGTCTTGTTTGCTAGTGCTGTTCATTCTGTTCCAATTTCGTTTGACGAAGCAGTAAAGGAGGAGAAATGGAGATCAACCATGGATGCCGAAATGAGATCAATTGAGAAGAATGAAACATGGGATCTTATTGAGCTTCCTAAAGGAGCTAAAAGAATAGGAGTCAAATGGGTGTACAAAACAAAGTTGAATGAGCTCGAAGAAGTGGATAAACACAAGGCTCGCTTGGTCGCAAAAGGGTATGCTCAGGAATACGGAGTTGATTATGAAGAAGTATATGCTCCCGTAGCTCGCATGGACACGGTTCGGATGATTTTAGCACTTGCAGTACATAGAAGATGGTGTATGTTTCAGTTGGACGTGAAATCAGCCTTCCTTCACGGGAAGTTAATTGAGAACGTGTACGTGGAGCATCCAAGAGGTTATGAAATAAAGAATGAGGAACATAAGGTGTATAAGCTCAACAAAGCTTTGTACGGACTCAAACAGACACTACGAGCATGGTTCAGCCGGATTGAATCATATTTTAGAAAGGAAGGTTTTGGGAAGGAGGACAGCGAGCAAACCTTGTTTACGAAAGTCAACAAACAAGGTAAACATTTAATCATTAGCTTGTATGTTGATGATTTAATTTATACCGGAGATGATGAGAATATGATGGTTGAATTCAAAGAGTCCATGATGAAGGAATTTGATATGACAAACTTGGGGTAAGATGAAGTATTTTCTTGGTATTGAGGTAGTTCAATTTGATGGTGGTATATTCATCAGTCATGCGAAGTATGTGATGGAAGTTTTGAGACGTTTTGGAATGGAGCATAGCAATTCTGTTGAAAATCCAATGGTTCCAGGATTCAAAATCTCCAAAGATGAAAATGGTATTGAGATGGATGGTTCATTCTTCAAATAGCTGATTGGGAGCATGATGTACTTGACCGCTACGAGAACGAATATAATGTATGCAGTAAACTTATTAAGCATGTATATGTCAAGGCCTACAGAACTTCATCATTCGGAAGCCAAGGGAATTCTACGTTACTTGCAAGGTACAACAACGTTCGGCTTTCTTTACAGAAGGGGAGGAAGTCATGAGTTTATTGGCTTTACTGACAGCGATTATGTCGGATCAGTGGAAGATAGAAGAAGCACCTCAGACTATGTTTTTATCCTAAGTGGAGCAGCTGTGACTTGGTCTTCTCGAAAGCAACCAATCGTAACACTAAGCACAACCGAAGCTGAATTTATTGCAGCTGCAGGAAGTTATTGTCAAGCAATATGGATGCAAAGGGTGCTAAAGAAGATTGGCTACATGGGCAGTGAGAGTACTGTCATCTTTTGTGACAATAGCTCAACAATTAAGTTGGCGAGAAATCTGGTGATGCACGGCAGGAGCAAGCACATTGATGTGCGCTACCATTTCTTACGAGAGCTAGTGAATGATGGAGTTGTGCAACTTCAGTTTTGTGGTACAAGGCAGCAGATAACCGACATTTTCACCAAACCGCTCATATTGGAGCTATTTCGGGAGCTAAGAAGGAGGCTTGGAGTGTGTGAACTACCACATGTTAACTAGCTGCAAATACAGTCTAGTTCAAGGGAGGGAATGATAAGTCTTTATCAAATAAGAGACCTAGTTTTTAGGATAGTTTGTTGAATTGATTTAGTCAAGTTTGTTTCCTTATTTTTAGCTAGAAGTGCGTTGTAGTTTGTTACTGCACGTTCATTTTGTTCCCTATTTATTTTACTGCATTTCACAATGAATAAACAAGTCATTCCCAGTACTGTTAGTTGTTTTCTATTGAATTCTTATTGCATCTAACACTTTCATTTTTGTTCTTTGTATGGAAAAGTTAACTCATTTGATCCTTGATGAAGTGGAAAAAGGCAATCGGGATTGCATAAAAGCTAGAAGGAAAGGGCTAAAATTTTTGCATCTCTTGTTCGTTGATGACCTTCTACTTTTTGGCAAAGCGTCAATCAAACAAATTTAGAAAGTTAGAGAAGTTTTGAGAAAGGGGGACTGGGTTTAAGAAAGCTTAAACTCATGAATTGAGCATGTCTAGCGAAGCTTTGCTGGAAATTCTATAAAGGTGAGTAAATGTTGTGGTGCAAGGTGATCAAATGTAAGTATGGTAGGAACTATGTTGGTGACTGAATAGGAGTTGTGAAACTTTATGACTCGAGCCTTTGGTGGAGTATTGTTAACTGCTGGTCGGGGATTAACAATAATGTCGTCTGGAATGTGGGCAATGGGGAAAGAATTAACGCTTGTAAATATTGTTGGGTCAATCATACGATTGTTCTAAAGGATCATATTAAAAGTAATATACAAATACCTATGAACAAAAAGGTGAATTAGCTTATAACAGAAAATGGAGATTAGGATTGAGTTACTCTTTGTCAACTGTTTCATCAGGACATGCTAGAAAATGTTGTAGTTATTCACCCCCTTGCATTGAGTTAGTGTGGATGATTGCAAGTGGAGAGGCACCTCAACTGGTAAGTTTCGATTGCCTATGCATATGAGAATTGGACTGAAACGAGGAACAACACTAATATAGGCTAATGGAAAACCATATGGAGGATTAAGGTTCCTGAACGAAATTGTTTACTCATATGGACTATGAAGCACGATGGACTGAAGACAAAAGTGGCGCTTGTTAGAAGACAACTTACGGAACCCTATCAGCACAACTTGTGGGAACAATCAAAATATCATATTGCATGTTTTTCATGATTTTACAACTTTTAAGGTATATATGGTTGAGTCTAGTGGGTAAGGAATATTATGATAGGTTCATCAACAATAATGCTCAAGAATAGATCAAACAAAACCTGCAGCAAAACTTGAGTAATGAAAAATAGACAAACTGGCATACATTGTGGGCCACGACTTGACATGTTCTCTAGTATTGGAGGAACATGATATTACACATAGATGACTTTATCAAGCTTGAAGATATAGTGCATAATATCAAATGTATGGATCAACAATATCAAGATAGTATGAATATGATGCACACAGTGAAAGCTTGTATCATGTCCGCTCAAGTAATAAGGTGGACTCCTACCGAAGTGAATTGGGTGGCACTCAATACTAATGGGGTTTTATACCAAAATGAGGAGAGAGAAGTAAGATTTAGAAGAAAAAAAATAACTTCATCAATGAATCTCAACCATCCAATGTAATCTAAAGGCTAAAAAGAAACCCTCTCACTCTCACATAAGAAAGACTTTCTCATGAGATATGGCCCCTATATATATATATATATATATATATATATATATATATATATATATATATATATATATATATATATATATATATATATATATATATATATATATATATATATATATATATATATATATATATATATATATATATATATATATGTATATATAAAATTGAAATATTAATGTTAAAAATATTTATTCAACTTAGTCCACATCATCAAAAATAGAGGGGGCGAAATAAAATTTTAAGAATTATTAAATATAATGATTAAAAAATTAGTTTTAGAAATGGAGATAGCAAAATTATGGAATCAATCACTTCTGTTAGAATGACAGTGTTGTGGCAGGGACAAAAAGATAATTACTTTGATATTCATCAGGGACTTAGACTAGAAGACTCTATATATTCTTTCATTTCTGTTCTTTGTATGGAAAAGTTAACGCATTTGATCCTTGATGAAGTGGAAAAAGGCAATCGGGATTGCATAAAAGCTGGAAGGAAAGGGCCAAAATTTTTACATCTCTTGTTCGCTGATGACCTTCTACTTTTTGGCAAAGCGTCAATCAAACAAATTTAGAAAGTTAGAGAAGTTTTGAGAAAGGGGGATTGGGTTTAAGAAAGCTTAAACTCATGAATTGAGCGTGTCTAGCCAAGCTTTGCTGGAAATTCTATAAAGGTGAGTAAATGTTGTGGTGCAAGGTGATCAAAGGTAAGTAGATGACTTTATCAAGCTTGAAGATATAGTGCATAATATCAAATGCATGGATCAACAATATCAAGATAGTATGAATATGATGCACACAGTGAAAGCTTGTATCATGTCCGCTCAAGTAATAAGGTGGACTCCTCCCGAAGTGAATTGGGTGGCACTCAATACTAATGGGGTTTTATACCAAAATCTACAGGTTGGCTGCAGAGGTTTTCTAAGAGACAACAATAAAAATTGGATTTTCTGACTCATGAAAGCTATAGGAAGATGCTCAATACTGATTGCTGAAATGTGTGGCATTTTAGAAGGAGTTAAGATGTTGAACACCATCAACAAGTGGATAAATTGGATCATTCAAATGAATTTGGATAATGCTCAAGAGTGGATCAAACAAAATCTGCAGCAAAACTTGAGCAATCAAAAAGAGACAAACTGACAAGCGATATGGACCACGACTTGTCATGTTATCTGGTATTGGAGGAACAAGATATTGCACATATATGACTTTATCAAGCATGAAGATATAGAGAAAAATATCAAATGCAGCGTTGAACAATGAAAGCTTGTATCATGTTCGCTCGAGTAATAAGGTGAACTCCTCCTGACGAGCATTGGGTTCCCCTCAATACTGATGGGGTTGTATACCAAAATATGCAGGCTGGCTGTAGAGGTGCGCTAAGGGACAACAACAGAAATTGGATTCAGGGATTCATGAAATTTATAGGAAGATGCTCTGTACTGATTGCTTAAATGTGTGGCATTTAAGAAGGAGTTAAGATGTTGAACACCATTAACAAGTGGAGAAATTTGATCATTCAAACGATTTCGAAGGAAGCTTACGAGGTAATCATGTTAGAGCAACAAAGGACGAACAATGGCTTGTCCTTGATTTGATATATTCACCAAGAGTTAAGGAAAGTTAAGAAGCATATATGCATTCATTTTAATCGTGAATAAAATAGATATGTGGATGAATTGGCTAAAAAAGTTGCAAAGAACACTTTAGAAATTACTTTCTTAAGTTATTGTTCAAGGTAGATTCTTATCATATACTACATCAAACTATTATTGTAAGCAAAAAAATTCTTTTTAAATTCATTGAATAATAAATGTATCTGGTCTACATATAAGATCAAATCAAATACATTCATTATTTAATAAACCTAAAAAGAAAATCTTTAATTATAATAATGATCGAAGGGATTATAATGAAAATTTAAAAGATAATTTCATGAGAAGAAATCCTCTCGTTTAGTTTCTTGGATGTATGCCCTTCCATTCACGAAAAGAAACAAAAATAATAATTTTGATTAATATAAGAGACGTAAGCCGTATTATTAACATACTTTTAGTAGATACCAATCATATGCCAAACAAAAAAAATGTATTTTTAATATATATCAAATATATGCCAACCATTAGGTATGTATTTAATATACTTAATAATATAATTAATTTCAGTTTATTTTTAGATTAATATATTTAATAATATAATTAATTTCAGTTTAGTTTAAAAAATTAATATATTTAATAATATAATTAATTCAAGTTTAATATATTTAATAATGTAATTAAACATATTAAATATATTTTAGCGTATATTAAACATAATAAATTAGAATGTTTAAAAAATAAATATTAAATATATTTTAATATTAAATATAAAATAAAAATTGAAATTATATTAAACTAAATAATAATTATGAAATAGCTAATACATATTTATATATTTTAATATTTATTTTAAAAATATTATTTAATATATTTTTATATTAAGTAATAAAATGTTAGTTTTTTTACGTACATTATTGTTTAAATATTTATTATTTAATAATTTATTTATTTTTTTAGTTAACATATTTGAGTTTAGTAATACCAAATATATGCCAATTATATGTATTTACGATTGTAAAGTTGTTAAAAATCAAATGTTAGTTTAGTTGGTAAGGTGATTGGGCTTGGTGGGAAGAAAACTTGAGTTCAATTCTTATCTATGTCAATTTTCAATAATATTGTGTGTTTTGAAAAATTTGCAAATCAAAATGAATTAAAACAACAAATTTGGCAATATAAAAATAAAAAAATAAATGCCAATGTGAAAATAAAATAGAAAACCATGATTTAAATAGAATTCTACGATTGGTTGTGAGTTGAAAATGTGAATTTGCAAAGTGGGAGTCATGAGATATAAGAGAAAACCATGATTTACAAACACATTTGAAACGTAAAAGAGACTTAACTGGTAACCACAGTAAGATTTGAATGATCAATTCGTGAGGCAGAAACATGGTCAATCTTCTTTTACCAATGTTGTTTCCAACTAGCGGCATTCTCAGTTTTATGAGTTCCAGCGTCTCTAGGGTAGTTCCAGCGTCTCTAGGGTTAAAGATGAATTGGACTCTCACCCCAACAGCCCAGTTATATTTTACTAACACAACCCAATTTGTTTTCTTCACAAACATAACTTAAACTATTCAAACTAAAATTTTCTTTTTCCACTACAAAAACTAAATATTTAAAAAAAAACTGAACGCGGTGGTGGGCGCAGTTTAGTTTTAAAATATTCTAAATTAAAAAAAAAAATCGAAATATTACTTAAACTTTTTGTAATAGGAGTGTGAGATTTGACAATATAAAATAATTCTACCTCAAAATTCACATTTTCACTGAATCTTTTCTAAAACTACTATGGGGAATAAATTACCTAAACCAATCATTTTCTAGAAGAAAAATATTAATTTGACTATAGTTGTAATTTATTAAAAAAAAAAAATTATTATATATAATTGAAAAATTAATGTTAAAAATATTTATTAAACTTAGTCCACATCATCAAAAATAGAGGGGACGAATAAAATTTTAAGAATTATTAAATATAGTGATTAAAAAACTGGTTTTAGAAATGGAGATAGTAAAATTATGGAATCAATCACTTTTGTTAGAATAACAGTGTTGTGGCAGGGACAAAAAGATAATTACTTTGATATTCATCAGGGACTTAGACTAGAAGACTCTATATATTCTTTCTGATAAGTCTTTAGTCAAATAAGAGACTTAATTTTTAGAATAGTTTGTTGAATTGATTTAGTCAAGTTTGTTTCCTTATTTTTAGCTAGAAGTGAGTTGTAGTTTGTTATTGCACGTTCATTTTGTTCCCTATTTATTTTACTGCATTTCACAATGAATAACCAAGTCATTCCCAGTACTGTTAGTTGTTTTCTATTGAATTCTTATTGCATCTAACAATCTGGTATCTAGAGCGTGACTTGAGAGAGATGGGTTCAGAAGCAAACTTTGTTTCAGCGTCCATTCCAAAGTTCGACGGTGACTACGATCATTGGAGAATGGTCATGGAGAATCTTCTTCGATCCAAGGAATACTAGGTTGTTGTCGAATCGGGCTACAGCCAGCCAACGAGTATGGATGAGATGACAGCAACGCAAAAACAGAACCTAGAGGAGATGAAGCTGAAGGATTTGAAAGCTAAGAATTACTTGTTTCAATCACTTGACAAGTCAATTCTGAAGACAATTACGCAGAAGGAGACATCCAAACAGCTCTGGGATTCTATGAAGATGAAGTGTCAAGATAATGTTCGAGTGAAGAGAGCACAGCTCAATCGTCTACGCCGGGACTTTGAGGTTCTGGCAATGAAGCAGGGCGAATCGATAAATGATTACTTTGGTCGAGTAATGACGGTTGCAAATGACATGAGGAATTATGGGGAAGATGTGAGTGATGTCAAAATCGTTGAGAAGATTTTGAGAACACTTACTCATAAATGGAACTACATTGTTTGTTCCATTGAGGAAGCCAAGGACATAGATCAACTCTCTGTGGATGCCTTGCAAAGTTCTCTGCTCGTTCATGAGCAAAAGTTCAAAGGAGATGGAGGAGAAGAACATGATTTGAAAGTGACTCATGAAGAGGGCTATGGTGGAAGAGGACGAGGGAAAGTTGCTTTCAGAGGAGGCCGAGGACAAGGTAGAGGCAGGGGTCGCCTAAACTGGAGCAAAGATACGATTGAGTGTTATAAGTGTCATAAGCTTGGACACTTTCAATACGAGTGTCAAGTAAATTATGCAAATTTGGATGAATCCGAAGAGATGGTGCTAATGGCGTATACTGATACGCTTGGAGGTGAGCGAGAGAAAAAACGGGGGAATCTTCAAATGACAAGGACAATGTTTTTTTAGAGGGGATTTATGGACACCAATATTCAAACACTACACCGTATATTTCTACATATAAACTACACTTTTGATTATTTTTAATAATATATATAGAGTTTTGATTTTTGTGCAAGATATAAACTACCTATTTTATTTTTAAAAACACACGAGTATTTTTGGAATGTTTAGGAAAAACTCAGCGTTATACTAGATTTTTTTGAAGATTCTATTGGACATTTTACAAGTAAGTGTTTTTCTCTTTAATTTTGTGCATTTATATCGAATATTTTATGTTTATATCAGACTTTATTGAAAACCATGCATTTTTATCAACAATTTTGAAATGTATTGTAAAAATACATGTATTTTTTACTGGCATTTTTTAAATATCTAGTTAAACACATGCGTTTTTAAAAATCCTTGACGCCTCTTCAGCCAATACATGGATGTTGAACTGTCAAGGAAGATCCTCGTAACCCTCGTGGGCAAATAAGAATGGGCAATTTATGGAGGGATCACCTTAACTAATTGCCTCGTCTGAGGGACTTGCCTAAGAGTCTCATTCGATAAACTCATCTAAATGCCTTGCTTGAGGGACTCGATTAAGAGTTTCATCTGACTGGCTCATTTAAGTTCCTCTCTTAAGAGACTAGAAGTCTCATCATATAGTATAATCTAAACGCCTCTTATAAGGAACTCGATTAAGACTCTCATTAAACAAGCTCAACTAAGGGCCCCACTTGAGGTACTTAGAGTCTCGTCAAATAGGCTCATCAAAACGCCTCTCCTGAGGGACATAGAGTCTCGTCAGGTAGACTCATCAAAACGCCTCGCCTGAGGGTCATAGAGTCTCGTCAGATATGATTATATTAACATGTTGCTTTGAGTGACTTAACACATGCTCGTATAAAATCTTCGCCCGAAAGGCTTAGAGTCTCCTCAGACAGACTCATCTAAATGCATCTCCTAGAGAGACTCAACTTAGAGTCTCGTCAGACATAATCAACTAAACACCTCGTTTGAGGGACTTACAGTCTCGTCATAGACTCATCTTAATTTTTTGCATGGAGGGGCTCGACTTAGAGTATCTTCATTCAAGATCATCTAAAAGCCTCTCTTAATGGGCCTAGAGTCGCGCCAGTTAAGGTAATCTAAACACCTTTCCTGAGGGACTTAAAGTCTTGTCAGATATGCTCATCTAAACATCTCGTCTGAGGGACTTAGAGTCTCATTATACAAGTTAATATAAACACCTCACCTGAGAGATAGAGTCTCATCATACTGGCTCATATTAATGTCTTTTATAAGGAGCTTAAAGTCTCGCCAGACATGTTTATCTAAATGCCTTTATGGAGGGACTTAACTTAGAGTCTCGTCATACAACATCATCCAAATGCCTTTTATGGAGGGACTCGACTTAGAGTCTCGTCATACATGATCATCTAAGCGCATCACTTGAGGGAATTAGAGCCTCATTAGACACATCTAAACGCCTTGCCTAAGGGATTTAGAGTCTCATTAGATAGACTCATCTAAAGGCCTCGCCTTAAGGTCTAAGAGTTCCACCAAACAGTCTCATTTGAGCGCATTACTCACATGCCTAGCCTCTTTTGAAGTAAATCCAATTAATCGCATCTCTCTTTGACAATATCTTGTGATTGAGGGACTATGCAGTGATATATTTGTAAGGACCCACAATAGGAAACATGATCATATCGCTCACGAGGGGATAACATCGCCTCGATGCGTATCACTCACCTATAGAAGGAAAACATGTGAGTGATGTGCCTTGGTCTAAGATGATTCATAGAAGGAGTCAAGGGAATAACATGTGTCTCCTTTAGAAATAGGAACTCAAAGATCTACTACCATTTTGAGGGTGGGCAGTTTCTACTTATGAGAAACCCTAAATTCTGGCCCATAAGCCTCTATAAATATCCAAACCTTAAGGTTCAGAAGACAATATGATATTCAACAAAAATCACCATTGTAATAGGGCTTATTGACCAGTGGTTTTTACACTGTTATTTATCGTTGTTTTTAGTTATCTTTTCTTTTTATTGTCGAGCATTTTACTTCATTTGTTCATATTTTATGTGTTGGTTGTGTGTTTTACTGTTTGTAGGCTCAAAGGAATAAATAAGGACAAATCGGTGCGAAAAAGTGAAAAAATTTTAGTTTTGGAGGAAGTAAAAAACCTTTATACAGGAGTGCTGACATGGCCACCTGTGTTACCTGACACGGGTTGTGTCGGGATGAAATCCTGGCCAAAAAAGCGCAAAGAAGTAGAAAGTCAAGGGACTGACACGACCTCCCGTGTCACTTAACACGGGCCGTGTTAGCAAGTCTGGGAGTTGAGAATATTTTGGGAAGTTCAGGAGGCCAACACGGCCAACCGTTTCATCTAACACGAGTTGTGTCGGCTCAGACATTGATTAGTGCTTGTTTGCTAATTTTCCATAATGTGTTGACTCGTAGGAGCGTTTTGGGCATTTCCGACCGAGACAGATGAATTTTCACTATATAGAAGAGTTTTCACGAAAGCAAAAGACCTTTTTGGCGAGCAAAGAATTTCACAATTGAAGATTGGAGCAAATGAGATTATTGAAGAATATAGACTTCTAATAAGATGAAGCAATTGGAGATCGAAGTTCATCATTAATTTGTAATGTCTAATTTTTATGTTGAAATTACTTTGAATAATATGAGTAGGTAAACCCCCCCAATGCTTGAGGGTGTCCCTGATTTGATTTTGTAAATGCCTTGAATTTCGAATTTCAGTAATTTATTTGTTCTTCATATTCAATTTAATCATACAAAGTTTTTAATGCTTTCTTTGTCGGACCAACAAGGATCGAATTGCGGTTAATAATTTTGCTGGATTGCCGTTGTTAAGGTATTTGTATGAAATTAAACCATAGTAGATATCACCCAGGACTAGGAATACCCTATAGTTACCGGTTAAATCTTGATAAAACAAAGGCTTGATTTCATCATATTTATCTAAGGACTTAGGATTTAGGATGAACGCTCAAAGGTTTTCTCACTAAGGACTTAGGGAAAAATAAACTAAAGATCTGGTAATTGAGTATTTTGAACTTGTTGAAGAAATCAGGATTCAAGGTTGTTATAGAGAAAATCATACACTTTACCCTTACATGTTCCTCATATCTGTCAAAAAGTCAATTTATTATTCTGCTTATTTTTACTTATCGTTCAGTGATAATTTCTAAACAAACCCCAGTTTAAGTTTTTGTTTAATTAGACCATGAATTGAACTCGATACTTATACGCAGTCTTTGAGATTAACATTCGAGGAATTTTCCTGTTATTACTACAAGATGCAAAATAGTGCACTTTCTATTTTTCCGATCAAGTTTTTGGCGTTGTTGCCGGAGACTGCCAAAATATAGAGTTTAATTGTAGTTTAATTGAAATTTTTTTGCCCGTTAACTAAAATTCTATTTACAGTTTTATTGTTATTATTTGTGTCTTGTTACTACTAATCTGTGTCTGATATTTTTACGCGAGGAGAATCCTCAGCTAATTTTCCTTTTGGCATAGAAATCGAAAGGACTTTCCATGCAAGGAAGGCAAACTCGATTGTCCAGAATGACCTCAAAGTCAGAGGAAGATCATTTAGTTCATACGGAGTCAGAGTCAGAAGAAGAAATCCCAATGGGTGAAAATCCATCAGCACCTTGTAATAACCAGAAAAAAATATAGTCACCACCATTAATTTTTATCCTAAGACGGGGATATAACAGAATAACTCTAATTGTTGATATAGAGATTCGAAATTCTTGACTCACTTTAGACGAATGGAAGGTGTTAGGCACCTTTCATCTACCTTGTTCACAAGGATACTAGGGTTTAGGTTTAAGGTTTAGAAATAGAGTTTTAATTTTAATTAGGGGAACTCGCCATTGTTTTGAAGTCGTATGCCTACGTATCCTCTTATGAGGAATCCAAATCTCAATTCTTAGTTCGTAGTTGTTCGATTAGTTTTTCTTATGGATTATGGAAATATCTCAAATTCTCCTTGAACCAAGTCTGAGTGTGTGGATAGCGGAATTTGTAGACGTAGTTCACAGTCAATAAAAGAAATCTCCATAATTCTTTTTGGAAATAAATATATATTTGAGTTATGTGAGTAGAAAAAGTTAGTATTTGATTGGTTAGATGTTTTCAAATATATGATGCGACATGAGAAAAATAGATTTTTAATGCATGAGAAAAATATTTAATGCAAAAAAAAATTAGGGTTAGCATTTTAGAAAAGAATTTTGATTAATAAATAACTATTCTAATTATTAAAAATATATTAAATATTTTTAATAACAATTTAATAATTATTTATTAATAATTATGCAAAAATATATTTAATGCAAATGCTACAAAAATATATGTGGAAATGAAAATAAATAAGCAGAAATTAAAATAATTTAATTTAGTTAAAAATGGGTGTAAAAGTAGAGGCTAGGTGTGTATCATAAAAATATTTGGGCTCAAAGTAATTTTGAATCCAAATAACAGGGGGTGCAAATTAGCGCTTGGTAGTAATATAGAGAGGTGTGGACATTAAGGGCTCAAGTCCAAAATTTGGACTTGACCCATTACGCAAAAGGGGCGTGGGTTTTAACTTCGTAGTAATTTTAAGGATGCTGGTAGCATTGGGCCTAAGCCCAACTTTCGTTTGGAGTCCATAAGGTCAGGGGGTATGAAATATTAGCTTTGTAGAAAAAATGGGGGCGTAGGAGTCAGAGGCCCAAGTCTAGATATTGGACTTGGCCCACTAGCGCGGGGGTGTATCGTTGGGCTGAGGAAACAATTGTGGGGGTTGATTTAGCAATGGGCTTGGCCTAAATCTTTAAATGATGGGAGGTCTGTTTGGACCGCGTATGAGTGTGCATTGGGAGTTACAGTGGGCGCACATCTATGGAGCGTTTGATCAAGATTGTGCGGTGATGATTGAAGGTGCACAATACGGGTACAGGAGATCACGTGGCCATATGTTGGCCACATGTCCTAACGAATTACAAGACGAAGGGAGTATATCATTTCATTTTCTTAATATTTTCATTCATTTTCAACACTCTTTCTCTCTCTCTCTCTCTCTGTCATTACCCTCAGTTCTCTCTTCTCTCGTTCTCTCTCTAACAACCAACAACAACCATACCCCAGCCAAACCCTAATTGAAATCAGCGGCAATGCTAACCCTCCTTGGCCCCAAATCAAACCCCCATCCACCTCATATCATTACAACAACATCAATTACAAAAATATTAAAAAGCTAAGCATAATGTTTACCTTTACCCGCCGTAGATCTTCAAGCTCAGTTTGTTTTGCGCCTCCACTAATCTCCTCCCTTTGTTTGTTTTACAGGTACCAGAAGATGATGATGGAAGCGACGCGATGGTGATTTGAAGGAAGATTTAGGGTTTCTGTTCACAAACCCTAGATCCATATAATAGGGAATGTTGTACCCTAAAATTTTCCCTCCTTTTTTCTCAAGACATTTCTTACAAAAGTTCCCAAATGCTCAAGGATTCTCAAGAGCTGATCAGACAAGCTCACCCCCTAAGCACTAGGTCCATAACTAGGGTTTTGTTTTTCTCAAGGAAAATTGGACTTCTAATGCCCTAAGTGACTTTCATGATTCCTCATATGTCTTAAAGAATGCTCATACCAAGTTTCAAGCCTTGCATCACAAATTTGCTCAGTCAATTGCTCATATGACTGGAAATCAATTGTATTGGGTAAAAAGTCAACTTTGGTCAACATATAGTCAAACTTCAAGATTTTTTTCCAGCATCAACATTTTTATATGATATTCATCATTTGATCAAGGGTTTATCATAATCCCTCAAGGAAAGCACTCAAATCATCAAAGAGGCAAAATTGTCAAAATTAGGGTTTTGATTGAGAATGATTGATCATTGACTTTTGACCTAGTACATGACCTAATGACTTGAAGTATGATCTTAAGTAATCAAACACAACATCTTGATCTAATTAAATAGTTTAAGACATTTCCAAAGGTGCAAGAGATTGATAGTTGAAGAATTGAGATCAACTGAGGAAAAGTCAATTGTCACACAAAAGTCAAACTTTGACTTTTTGGTCAACTTTGAACTTCAAAGGTCAAGATTCATCAAGACATTCAAAAATATCAAACTTGATCATCAAGAATCAAGAAAAGTCAAAAGTTGGAAAATTTTCCAACACTTAGAAAAATTTCTAAGTGTTTTATCCTTATTAAATTCACTACTTCATGACCATTTTTCACTATGATGCAAGATGATTCAAGGAAAACTTTCAACATGAAAGTTGTAGAGCATGATGAATTCTACAACTTTGTCAGGTTGATGTCCAAAAAATGCTTGGATTAGGAGATATATACCCATGAAGTCATGACATTTTTATCTAAACACTTAGTGAAATTTTCAACAAGTTTGGTCAAATTTTTGTCCCAACTTCTTGGCCAATTTTCACTAAGTTATAATTTGATTTAGCCAAAGTGGTCAGCATGAAAGTTGTAGACAATGTTTTAAGCTTTCCAAAATTTCCAAGAACACATTTTTATCATGCTTGAGCTAGGAGGTTCGAAGAGATGAAGTTGGGCATCCATTCTTGAATTACAAGTCATTTCCTTGATGAAAACATAATCAAATCCTCATCTCATGCTGCACAATCTTGCTTTGCAGGCCTCTTAACCTCTAAATTTATCCATAATCATAGACCTACTATAGACAAATTATATATAGCTTTATGTATCTGACATCTACTCGACCCAATATGTTGTTTGCGGTGAATCTAATTAGCAGGTATATGGAGAATCCTATTGAACCGCATTTACAAGTGGCCAAAAGGGTGCTGAGATACTTAAGAGGAACAATTAAGTTTGGAATCTTCTACCGGAAGGACAAAAATAACGAGCTTGTTGCTTACACTGACAACGATTATGCACGGGACTTGGATGATAAGAAGAGTACTTTAGATTATATTTTCTTGTTGAGCTCAGGTGCTGTTTCTTGGTCATCGAGGAAACAACCAATTGTGAGTATATCAACCACAGAAGCAGAGTTTATAGGTGCAACTTCATGTGCATGTCAAGCCATATGGCTGAAAAGAGTGTTGGGAAAACTGTGTAAAAATAAAAGCAAAGCCACTGTGATTCGTTGTGATAGTAGTTCTATTATTAAGCTTTCGAAGAATCCAGTAATGTATGGTCATTATAAGTATATTGATGTTCGTTTCTATTTCCTTTGGAATTTGACAAAGGCTGGAACTGTAGAGCTGATACACTGTAACACACAAGAACAATTGGAATATATCATGACGAAACCACTCAAGATGGATGTTTTTCTGAAGCTACGCAAATCTCTAGGAGTTTGTTTAGATAGTGATATAAACTGATTGCATATAACATTCAGTTTAAGGGGATGATTTGTTGGTCAGTTTTGTGGTTTTTCTGTTTTATGAGTAGTTATTTCCTTTTGAATTAATCTACCATGTTATTAGGAAGTGCTAGTAGTGGGTGAAAACATAGATAATTTTTTTTTTCAATTTCTCATCCGTAAAGCTATATATGAGCCAAATTGTTTCTTTTAATATATCAAACATTCCTTCTGACAATTTCCTTATACTTTCATATACGAATTTTAGTTCCTAACAAATTCATGACGAATGGACTTTGTATTCTTTGATAACCCATATTTCAACCGTATCATTTTTCATAGACCATAGACTGAGAAATTCTCCAAATACCCACAAATCACAAAATTTAGGATCGATGTCAAAACCACCCGACATCGGGATAGACATCTGTAGAAGTTTCCTTTCGGCTAAATCAAAGGCAATAATAAAATTCATTGATGTATCACTATTAAAAGCCAACCAATGAATAGCCCCATTAAAAAGAGACCATACTCGGGGATTATCAGACGCATTCATATAAGGGAAGTAAGTACCCTCAGTTTCTTTCCATGTATTAGCTCTCAATGAGAAAAATTCTAAATGCGGTGAAATATGAGCTAAGGCTGGATTATAGGACATTGAAACCACCAAGTAGTCATCTGTTGAGGGGTCGTACCCAAAACCATCTAGATAACAAAAATAATTGAAATCTAAATTCAAATTAAAAGGGGAAAAAGATATTTGTTTGTGAACTGCATTTGATGGTTTCCATAGGTACATGCTAACAAAATTGTGGAAATATATAAACCCATTGCATTGTTGAATAAACATTAAATATGTTAGTAATAAGTTTTACATTAAATATGGTAGTAGGAAGGACAAGAGTTTGATAAGTTATGATAGTTATTAGTAGCAGTTATGTTTTAGTTTATGTTTAGAATTGTAAAAGTTGTTTGGGTCTATAAAAGACCAAGTGTGTATTTTATTTTACAAGAGCAATATACAAGTTTTGTTACAGAAGTTTGATTCGATTCTAACAATTTAGCATCATAGCTCATGGCAAACATGATGAATCAAATGCCGTTGCCACGGCTAACAAAGTCAAATTATGAAAACTGGAGTATCCAAATGAAAGCTCTTCTTGGATCTCTAGACGCGTGGGAGGTGACCCATGATGGGTTTGAAGAACCAACAAAAGTTGGGGGATTTACGGCAGCTTAAACGAAGACGTTGAAAGAGACGTGATCGAAGGACAAAACGGCATTATACATGTTGTTCAGGGTTGTAGATGAATCAGGCTTCGAGAAAATTGCTGGTTCGACTACGTCGAAACAAGCGTGGGACACGTTAGAAAAAGTGTTCAAAGGAGCAGATCGAATGAAGCAAGTTCGACTCCAAACTCTTCGTGGCGAATTGGAGAGGATACAGATGAAGGATACATAAATTGTATCTGACTACATCACACGTGTGCAAAAGGTGGTGAATCAACTCACCAGAAATGGAGAGACAGTACCTGATGCACGAGTTGTTGAAAAGATCTTGAGATCTTTAACAAACAAGTTTGAAAATATTGCATGTGCAATAGAAGAGTCGAAGGACCTTTCGACGCTCTTAATCGAAGAGCTCGCTGGTTCTCTCGAAGCACATGAACAACGAAAGATGAAAAAGAAAGAAGAAGCAGACGAAGAAGCAAACCAAACCAAGGAATCGAACAAAGACGAAAAGGTACTCTTTTCTCAGAACTTTCGAGGAAGAGGACGTGGACGTGGAGGTCGTGATAGTGGTCGAAGTGGTAGAGGTAACAACTTCGAAAGAGGACATTCGAGCCAACAAAATTGGCGTGGCAGAGGACGTGGTCAAAGAGGTGGTCGTTCGAATGATTCCAACTTCGAATGCTACATACTTATCTTTCTAGGCAGTGATGTTCAAATGATCGAAGACTTCAAAAGCACCATGACAAGCGAATTCGAAATGACAGACTTAGGTCTGATGAGATTCTTCCTTGGTCTGGAGGTTCAACAAGAAGAAGCTAGAATTTTCATCTCACAAGAAAAATATGCAAAGGAAATCTTAGAAAAATATAAAATGAAGAATTGCAATCCAACTTCGACGCCAATGGAACCAGGTACAAAACTATCAAAGTTTGATGGAGGAGAACGGGTCGAAGGAAGCAAATATCGAAGCTTGGTAGGTAGCCTTCGATATCTCACATGCACAAGGCCAGATATTTCACTAAGTGTTGGCATAGTGAGTCGATTCATGGAGGAGCCAGTACACACACATTGGAAGGCGCTGAAACGAGTTCTAAGATACATCCAAGGAACAATATCACTAGGAATGTTTTATTCAAAAACAAAAGACTACAAGTTAGCTGGTTATTCTGATAGTGACTGGTGTGGAGACATAGACGATCGAAAGAGCACCTCTGCATAATGTCCATACTTCCCACACTTGTAGCATTCGAAGTTGGAATCATTCAAACGACCACCTCTTTGACCACGTCCTCTGCCGCGCCAATTTTGTTGGCTCGAATGTCCTCTTTCGAAGTTGTTACCTCTACCACTTCGACCACTGTCACGACCTCCACGTCCACGTCCTCTTCCTCGAAAGTTCTGAGAAAAGAGTACCTTTTCGTCTTTGTTCGATTCCTTGGTTTGGTTTGCTTCTTCGTCTGCTTCTTCTTTCTTTTTCATCTTTCGTTGTTCATGTGCTTCGAGAGAACCAGCGAGCTCTTCGATTGAGAGCGTCGAAAGGTCCTTCGACTCTTCTATTGCACATACAATATTTTCAAACTTGTTTGTTAAAGATCTCTGGATATGTTTTCCATTAATAGTAATTAATGACATTGTTACTATTATTTTTTTACTAATGTTAGATAACATTCTTACTAACTAACATTAGTATTTTTATAAAATAAACAGAAAATCATACCTATATATTGATGAATCTAAATTGTCATTTTCAAACCAAAGTTACATTGCAGCTACATGTTTGGAGAAACAAGAGATGTCAAACAAAATTCAAAGAAAATATATCTTGATCCATTCAACCTACTTTATTACTATTTACTATTTGTCAATTATTAAAACAGAGAACTTTGTTATGTAATATTATTGTAGGTTAGTGAATAATAGAAATGTACAATTTAGATTCACAAATAGTTTGGTAATTATTGTAATATTTTATCTATTAAATATAAGAAATTGTTTACCACTTTTTTGGATTCCAAATATAATAAAAATTTACCACATTTTAAGAGGCATTAATCCTTTATTTTACTTTTATACCCATATTTTGATTTTAATAAAAATGAATGTACCAATTTTATTAAGGGTGTAGCTTCAACTTCTTCTTTGTTATGCGAACTAAGTTGACTAAATAGACAAGCTATTATTTTTTGAAAGAGATTTTAGATAGATTTTTTCTGCTGTTTCAAGAGGAGGTCGTTCTAATATAGTCCATGTTATTAAAACAGGTAAAAGTGAACGTATCTATGAGACACCGGTTGTAAATTGTTCATTTTAATATCCATCTATAAATTTTTTTTTTTGTTATTACTTATATAATTGAAGTTAGAGAATCGGCTTTATGATTTATTATTAGTACGAATGAATAGTTAAAAGTTAATGAATATTATTAGCCTATATTTATAGGCCATCTGTAACGATTTATAAGCAAATTTTTCTTTTACATTCATTGTATAATTAATGTATCTGGTCTATATAGATCAAATATATATATATATATATATATATATATATATATATATATATATATATATATATATATATATATATATATATCGATCAAATAAAAAATAAATATATATTTTATAAATGATAACCTGATAGACGTGTAATATAAATTCAGACGGAATTCGTGCAATATCACGAATTTCTTACTAATTATATTCATTTGATCATAATTGCAGCTCATATGTCATGCTCATGCCAATGATTTTTGTTATATTTTATAATTTTTCTAATTTCATATTATTAATAGTTATCATCACTAATTTCATATAATTAATTAATTAATTCATTCATTCAGGTTATGGTACAATGCACATTAATGATAAAGTTATCATCATTAAACCATCATTATCATCATTACTATTACTTCCTTTAGCCTTAGGTTTTGGATCTGAGAATTCGAATTCGAATTCGAACCAGTGGTTTTAGTTTGAGAATTCGAATTCGAACCAGATACTGAACTCCTCGAAACATTTTTGTCCAAGTGCGTAGCTTTATTCATAGTATCAACATCCTTTAACAATTTCTTCTGGTTTCCAGAAACCAAACTATTCTTCTTACCATCCATTCTCGACAGCATCATCTTTTGCCCATATAAACAAAACAAAACAAAATTTAACTAAATTAACATTAATTTAAATGAAACAGAACCAAACCCAGAATTTATATTTTGAAAAAAATAAAAAATTTAGCAAATTAGCATACAATTAAAAATTAAACACAATAATCACAATTGATTATCAAGAACGAACCAAACCCATAATTTAGGAATAAACAAAAAATTAGCATAAAATTTAAAATAAAACAAAATAATTACGTTTGACTGACAAGAAAAGGGTTAATCGATTGAGTACCCGAAGAGAAAGGGAATAAATTTAGGTCAACAAATTGAATTTGTTGCAGATTAGGAAATTCCTACTAAAATTGAAACTGAAAAAGTGTGAATGAAAAAAATTGGATTTTTTAAATAAAAATTCAAAGAAATAAAAAATTGGGAAAATGATATCGTACATTATAGTTATGTTTTGTGTGAGATAGCAAAGCCTCTCCAGTAACGTAAACCCACACAAAGGTGGTGCAAAACTCCATTGATGGAGTAGAAAATGCAGAAAGAAGCAATACAATCAAGTTTATACAGTTAGGTTTTTAAGTTAGTTAGACTAGTGTAACCACCTAATCAGTTAGTCATGACTTATAACTAATTTTACATGAAGCCATGCAACCAGTTAGTCATGACTTATAACTAATTTTACATGAAGCCATGCAACGTAACTAACTTTACATTCAGCCATGCACTTTAATCTCCTACATCTATCTTGGTGAGGACGAGTGAAAGGGAGTGGAAATAGATTTACACCCTGTGAGGCCAGCATCTTGCAAGAGTTCAAGACAGTATTTGTGCTGACAATGTAATCCCTTTAGAGGATCGAGCAACTTCAAGTCCTAAAAATAATTTCAGTTGTTCAAGATCTTTGATGTGGAATGTTATGTCCAATGCTCTTTTTAAATCTGCAAACACAGTTTATGAAGTTCCAGCAAGGATGATGTCATCCACGTAAACAAGGATAGCAGTAAAAGAGGAAGTATCAGATTTAGTGAAGATAGTATGATCAGCACGTGCATGAGTAAAACCCTGGGCCTGAATAAAAGTGGTCAACTTTTCAAACCATTGACGGCTAGCTTGTTTCAAGCCATAAAGTGACTTTACAAGTTTGCAAACCTGTCCTGATTTGAAAGATTGAACACCTTGAGGCAACTTCATGTAAACTGCTTCATGCAGATCACCATGTAGAAAGGCGTTGTTCACATCCAGTTGATGTAAATTCCAGCCATGGATAGAGGCAAGAGCCAGTAAAAGTCGAATTGTGGAAAGCTTCGCTACATGAGATAAGGTTTCAAAGTAATCCAAGCCTTCTATTTAATTAAACCCTTAGGCCATGAGCCTCGCTTTTGGTAGCAGCTTGGTAACTATTGGGTTCAGATTTAGATGAAAGGGACATAATGTAGGCTTGGTATGTAGGAGATAAGTGAGAATGTGAAAGATAATTTGCAATAGGATAGTGACTTGTGGATGAAGTAATAGAGTTGCAAACATAATCTTTCAAATGAGCCGGTGGTTGAGAAATTCTTGTGGATTTTCTAGTATCAATAGAAGGAAGTAAAGAAGAAGAAATAGGTGGAGTAATGATTTGATCACTATTAGTGGAACTGACATCAGTAGGTACAATAGGTTTAGTGGCTATGTCATTAAGATTACCATTAGAGTTTTGCTCATCATTAGTATGTAGGTTAACTATATCATTATATTCAGTATGAATAGGTTGAACATTTGAATCAAGAGGAAAGGATATAACATCTGAATGACTAGTAATAGAATCAATTACAGTAGGCAAAGTAGATTGTGAATGAGAGTGATCAAGATATATACTAATAGGCATATGACTCTTGGACTTATCATTAAAGGGAAACTCCATGTCATAGAATTTAACATTTCTAGATATGATAATTTCATGATTATTGATATCCAAAAGTACAAAGCCCTTCATACCTTGCTTGTATCCCAAGAAATCACAGTTTCGTGCCCTTGGATTAAATTTGTGTTTGTTGTGAGGTGTTGTACCCCAAAATTTTCCCTCTCATTTTACCCAACATATGTTCATTGAGACCCTCAACTTGCTCAAGGATACCCAAGGGTTGACCAAACAAACTCTCTCCTAAAGCAATGAACCTCCAACTAGGGTTTCTATTTGCATTAAGATGGGTGAGCTCCAAAGACCTCATATGCTCTCCATAATCCTAATATGTCCTCAAGATCATCCATGCTAAGTTTCATGCCTCGCACAAGAAGTTTGCTCAGTCAACTGCTCAGATGCTTGAAAATTAACTCTATTAGGTCAAAAGTCAACTGTGGCCCACATGTAGTCAAACTTCAAGATTTTTGGTCAACATCAATATTTTGAAGTGATATTCATCATTTGATCAAAGTTTGGTCATGATTCCTCAAGAAATGTTCCTAATTCATCAAAACTCGAAAGTTGCTAAATTAGGGTTTCTTAGGAAAAGTCAACCAAAATTTGACCAAACATTACTTTCTCATACTTCTTTGAAATTTTCCATCCAAGGCTTATTTTGAAGAGAATCCAATTCCCTGCAACTCATCTTCAGCCCTTAAGTTCAAGAAATGCACTCATTGAAATATATGAATTTCTACATTATAGGTCCTTTTGAAAAGTCAACAAAAACACCTTTTGGATCAAAGCTTCTTACATGAACATGGAAGATCCAATTGAGATGAAACCAAAAGGGTTGTTTAGGGGACATCCTAAGATTTCTAAAAAGTCCAATAACACCTCTCTATGGTTAAAATTGGAAGAGATATGCATTGTAAAAGTTGCCCATTTTTGGAAAATTGCCAAAAGTAAAATGTGCTCAAAAGTGCATTTTTTTTGTCAAATGGGCCTAGCTTTTCATGATTGTATCTTGTTGAAGACATGGTCCATGACCCAAATCAGCATCCATATATTATTTTCTCTATTTATTTATTTTATTTTTATTTTTATTTATTAAAAGTTAAATTAAATCAAATAAATTGCAAAAAATATAAAAGATTGATTTGTAATAAAAAACATATTCTCTGGCAACGCAATGATCTTGACCACCATGGATGGCGACGATCTGCTGCACCCTGCGAACGCGGACATGGTCAAAAGATACTATACATAAGAGACCCGCTAGGTTGACATACCTAGGAAAAACAAGGGCATCCCGACGAACCAAAGAGGTTCGGGCAAAAATTAGGGATAAAAACAAAAAAATATGTACACCCGGCAAGATGAAAACCCGAAAGGGCAGCTTGGGCAAAAAAGGGTATCCCGGTGGACTGAAAACCCGAAAGGGAGGTCCAGGAAAAAGTTAGGGAATTAAAGCGTATGACTATGTCCCGTTGGATCACCTTACGGACGACGTGTAATCTCGACAGTTCTGAGCAATTCAATCAGCTTTGGACAAGGCAACAAATAAACAAGATGCTCAGAGACACAAAGGCTATAGCAGAACGGGAACCCCATGGGATTATTTCACATAGCTATCTTTTCTTTGTATCAACATTTTCATTTTTTACTACGATATTCTCTTACTAGAATGTTTGTCTCATTGGACAAAAACACTTACTCAAGTCAATACAAAGATATCCCTTTGAAAGTGCAAAGCTATCTGTTTTTCTTTACTCTTGTGTTTTGTTTACAAAAACGTCCAATGATTTATTTTTGAACATATGAATTTGAACGTAACTACTGTTTACAAATGAACAAAATAGAAAGACAATCACTAATGGCTTTAAGAAATAGGGAAATCTCTCTGAGCTATTTCCATAAAAATCCCCCGCAGTGTGAAGTTGGATCCCCAGCGGAACAAAACTTCCAGTTATCACTCCCCGATAGAAGTCGCCAAATTTCTCGGGATTCCCCAACAGGTCTACAAACAATGCACAACGTTCCCCTCTTCACGACAAAGTTTATTTCTCTAAGTGGAAACTCCTCAACACTTCAACTTCACAACATGAAGACTTACACTCTATATTCCCAGCAGCAGTCAGAGATTTATTTTCCCTAATCCAACAACATTATAGCAGATTAGCTCACATATGCATAAATCGCGTCCATATATCATAAACATCGATGACATGAATGCATATATCCCAATCACATTGTACCATTGTTAGCTGGCAATTTCGAATAAAGAATAATTGGATATCAAAACAATATTTCGAATAAGCATATAAGGAGGTTGATATCAATGATGAATATTGGTGGGAAATATAGAACCATTGTTCTAAAGGACTCTTCGATTTCCAGTGATAGATGATGGATTTTAATTTGGGATTTTTAGTGTTTAAAATATAAAAAGTTCCTTTGTGCAAATGTGCCAGAATTGGAAGCGTTCCAGGAAAATGGTTTAATTCGAATCGAAGAAAACTAGCAAAATACTTCGCTGGCACAGGGTTCGAATTTAAAATAAGAGCGCCATTCTTAGAAGACGCGTGGAAGTCAGTAAACGTAAGGAGCCTGCATGCTTCGAACGTGGCATGATTTTAGAGTAGGACCGTTGGGGTCAGGATACTATGAATAGGTGTTTTTATGTTAGAATGAGGGTGTTTATTTCGTGTACTAAAAAATCTCAAACACTCAAATTACCGTGACTTAAGGGAAACGAGTTAGAAGACAAAATGTACGTATTGAACATCATGATTCTTTATAATTTCAATACAAGTCTTTTTATATTTCTTTCACTTTTACAATACTTTTTCTCTTAAATCTTCCGATTTCCTTTTATTTCCTTGTTTTACTTGCTTTCAAACACATTTATCTCTTTAGAAACTTCACTTTTACTTTATCCTTTTGTTCAAACACTTCATATTTCCAGAAACTGTTATATTCTCAGAAACTCCTTATCTTTACATTCAAGTATTAAATCTTAAGTCTAATTCGAAGCCTTTCCTTTGTACATTCAGTCAGTTTATTTCTATAGACAATCTTAGAGATATTTCTTAAGAATCTCACATTCGACATTAACATACAGTATAAATTCATCAAGATAATGGGTATGAACATATAAATGAGTTATGACACATGTGTCCTAGGATCAATCTAGTCGATCCTGCAAGTAACCAATAATAATAAATAAATTGGAAGACTAGTGGTTGTTTACTAGAAATCACTGTAAACAAATTGGCACACCCGGTGGGACAGTGTCATAATAAAAAGTTCTATCAAACCGATTAGAGAATTTTAGGATCTTTTGAGTTTGGAGCGCGTTTCGGTACATGAACCTTCGAAGTGGCAAAATAAAGAATAATAATCCACATATACCCATAAGACAACGTACCAAAACAATGGTTAACACAACCAACCAAGATAGGGGACAAAATCCCCCATAGGGGGCTGCAATAATCATCTCAAGTTCGATTGATGCCTCCAATACCATCCCTGTTGGCAGTTCGAATACGGTCCCAGTAAGTACATTAGAAATGCCATCAAACGTGTCCTCAATGAAAACTGTGCCACACGTAGGGAATCAACAGTATTCGACCCCCACTAGGCCTCCAGGTTTCGAACCTTTGAGACCCAGAAACCCTCCGTATGGAATGCCAACTTCGTTTATGACAGGGTTACATAATGCATCAACTTCGTCCCCACTCCAAGGATCTGGTTCAGGAATGAACCATTTGGGTACAAATTCCCATAATATAGGAAACTTCGCCCAGTTGCCTACCCTTACAACTAATAGTCAGGCAGCGCTTAGGCAACAGATGGATGATAGCAATCATGATATGGTAGGAATCCTAGCCCGCGAAATGAATGCTATTTTCAATCCCCTAATCCAGAATATAAATAGAACAAACCAAGAAAATGCAACCCAGATGGCCAGAATAGCATATTTTTTGGTGCCCTCGATACACCTGCGAGACGTAGGCAAAACCCAGTGGTGATCCGAAACGAAGAACCCATGATCGAACAGATTCGACCCCCCATACAAGTGGTCGAAGAGAGAAATATAGGGGTAAGATTAAGGAACCAGGAAGTTCAGGAAGTTCAGAATGAACAACCTAGACCAATAATGATGGTGAATAGGGACTAAAATGCAAACGAAATTGTTCATTGAATTAGAAATGACAATTTAGTGGCAGAAAATAACCTCACCACCATGATTGAAAGAATAATGGCCCAGAATGGTTTAAATTCAGGATTTAGGAGGCCAAATTACACATCTCCTATTGTAGAGTATGTTCTGCAAACAGAATTACCCAGGGGCTTTAAAGTCCCTAAATTCACGAAATTTGCTGGAGACACGAGTGAATCAACAGTGGAACATATAGCGAGATATTTAACCGAAGCAGGAGATATAGCAAATAATGAAAATCTTAGGATAAAATACTTCCCAAGTTCTCTAACGAAGAACGCTTTCACATGGTTCACCACCTTGCCCCCTGGATCTGTGGACACATGGCCTTATTTAGAAAGACTTTTCCATGAACAATTTTACATGGGTCAGTCTAAAATTAGTCTCAAAGAATTAGCAAGCATTAAGAGAAAATTCACGGAACCAATAGATGATTATTTAAATAGGTTCCGTTTATTAAAATCTAGATGCTTCACAGTGGTCCCTGAACATGAATTGGTCGAAATGGCTGCTGGGGGCCTAGATTATTCCATTCGAAAGAAATTGGATACACAATATCTTAGAGATATGGCCTAACTAGCAGACAGAGTTCGTCAGGTCAAAAGGTTAAAAGCTGAAAAGGCTAGGGCTAGTAAAAATCATAAGAAAGAGAGAATAGCCTACATAGAGGCTGAAGAGGAGAACATAGATGATTCTCAAGACCCTTATGATTTCGATCAGTTCGAAATAGATCTTGAAGAACTAAAGGAAGCACCCTCTTATGCTTGCAAAGTTCTATTTCCTTCCAATGGAAAGGATTCTGTCGAAAGTGAAAAGAATGATAAATTCCCTAAGAAAATATATACTTTCGATATAACTAAATATGATGAAATATTTGATCTGCTTGTTAAAGATGGCCAGTTAATAGTTCCTCCTAACCTTAAGATTCCCCCGTTGGAACAAAGGAAGAAGAGGGGCTTTTGTAAATATCACAACTTTTTAGGCCATGAAACCTCACAATATTTTCTTTTCAGGGATCTGATACAAAACACAATCAAAGATGGCAGGCTGAAGTTCTCAGACAAAGGGAAGAATCCAATGAAAGTTGATACGGATCCGTTGCTGATGGCGGAGACTAACTATGCTGAACCTCTGGATGTCAATATGGTAGAAATTGCTGAGAGGAAAGTTGAATCGAAAGTGGAAGTCGAAGAGGATGGGGAATTCATCTTGATCAAGAACGAAAGAGAGGCTACTGATGGCCTCCCAAAGGTGCTCAAAGCAAAGATACTAAGTGACAAAAAATTAACTGAGGCCACTGAGTGTCTCAGGATGAAATTTGAAGAAGTCCAAATTTCTGATGGTCAAATGCTGGGAGTAAATATGGTGGACTTCGAACAGCCCAACACTGAAATGGAAGAAGTGGAACGTTGTTTGGAGAGGGAGAGAGAGCAAAGAAGAGAGAACTTACATAGAAAAGATGCGAGTTTGCGCGAATACCTCTTCCACTGTCATAAGAAAAACCAAGATAAGCTGATGTGCCCAAGGTGCAGCATCATCTGCAACCTTAGAATTGCTGCTGAGTTTGAAAGGGCCCAGCGCGAACGAACAGGGGTCAACTGGAGGCAAGACAACCAACTGTACAGAGTCTATCCAAAAGCTGATGAAAGTCTGCTCGAATTCTTGGTTCATTTCCACAAGATTGGAACAGAGTGTTTAATATGTCCCAGATGTGCAGCGGTGTATGATAAAGAAATGGCTGAAGCATTCGAGAGAATTCTGTTTGCATCAGGCTGGGGGCACCAAGGCAGAATTCCTTCTAATCCTGTTAACACTGGCAGAAATATGCCAAGGAGGCCAGATAGCCCTTACCCCAGGGGAGCAAAGAAATTTTCCTTTAAACTACCTGCAGAAATCCCCACTGACAGATGGCTGCAGGTGAAGGCTGATAAGGGAAAAGGGAAGTGGCGCAACTATGACCAAGGAGGCAGGACTGCGATGGCTTACAGGAAGCAATTCAATTCAAATAGGAAGGAAGAAATAAGATTGGAGAATTACAAAGGCAAAAATCCAATGTCTCGCTCTCATTGGTGCAGACACCAGAGAAATAAAAAAGCAGAAAGGGATTCGAAGCCTATGGGGATAGGAGAATCTAGTACCAATAACCCAACATCAGTGAACCAGACTGGGGGCAAACCCCCAGTGTCCAGGAAACTTTTTTCACCAAAGAAAGACACTGAAGAAAATAAGACTAAGAAGGAGGCTGCAAACGAAGAGGACTTGATGACTGATGACTTCGAATCGGAGGGGGAATCCTTCTTTAATGCAAACTATAATGTAGTTTCGGTGCTGCCTTGTGAGTACAATCAGGATACAGAGGTTTATGCTGGTGAGGAGACTGACGAGGACAAAATGGCCAGACATAGGCCAATGTGTTATTATGTGATGAACAATGGAGCGGTCGAAGAGCAAAACGCTTTCTTCGAAAAGCCAGACGAAGGAATGAAGAACCATCTAAAACCCTTATTCATCAGGGTAAAGGTGGAGCAATATGGTGTGAACAAGGTTCTGGTGGATGGTGGAGCTGCTGTTAATTTGATGCCTCGATTCATGCTAAAAAGGATAGGCATGCAGGATTCAGATGTTAGACCTCACAACATGGTGCTTTTGAATTATGAAGGAAAGGTTGGTAACACTTTGGGAGTAATACAAGTTAACTTGACAGTTGGTTCCCTCACAAGACTAACAATGTTTATGGTCATTGCTGCGAAGGCAAACTACAATTTGTTGCTTGGCAGGGAATGAATCCATGGAATTGGCGCAGTGCCTTCTTTGATGCATCAAAGGTTGGTGTTGTGGAGAGACGATGGAATTGTCGAAAACATAGAAGCAGACCAAAGTTACTATATAACAGAAATCAACAACATGGACAAAAGAAACTTCGATCATAATATGGCCAACATAGGGCCATGTCACCCGCCTGAGGAATATTTCGAGCCCAATGAGAACGCTTACTATTCTTTAACCCTTCGTCCCAATGGATTCCAATGGGATAGGGAAATCATGTGGGACGGGCACGAGATTGAGGAAGATGGAGAGACTTCGACGATACGACCAACTGGCTGGGGAAGCGAAGATCATTATGACTGAGTCAAGTTACTACCAAAAGATTTCGGCCTATCTGGCTGAGAACAAACGAAAAACGGCTCTCGAAGCCGAAATACAAAACATGGCTGTTGAAGCCATAGATAAAAAAGAAAAAACAAAAAAAGAAATAGAAAATCCTGAGGGAAACCACTCACCCCCACCCTGTGATGGACAAACTTCCGAACTAGTGGATCAACGGCTAGATGCCATTTATGATCAAGAGCCCTTGGGGTTCGAGAAGGATCTAGAGTCAACAAGCGCTAAGATGCTGGCGCAAGATCCTTTGGAGGAAGTTGATATTAGGGATGGCGTCGAAAAAAGAGTTACGTACATCAGTGCGAAACTCAGTCCCAGTCTAAAAGGCAAGGTGGTCGAAGTGCTCATACAAAACAGAGATTGCTTCGCCTAGGACTACGATGAAATGCCTGGTTTAAAGAGGGAACTGGTGGAACATAGACTTCCAATCAAGGATGGCAAGAAGCCCATCAAGCAGATGCCTAGACGATTCGCCCCAGCAATCCTCTCAAAAATAAAGGTAGAGGTGGAACGACTCCTTCGATGTAAGTTTATCAGGACCACAAGGTACGTAGAATGGCTTGCTAATATTGTACATGTTATTAAGAAAAATGGCTCTTTACGAATTTTCATAGATTTTAGTGATTTAAATACCGCCACCACAAAAGATGAATATTCCATGCCTATAGCAGAAATGCTGATTGATTCTGCTGCGGGTTTCGAATACCTGAGTATGTTAGATGGATACTCTGGGTATAATCAGATTTTTATTGCTGAGGATGATATTCCCAAAACTGCATTCAAATGTCCAGGCGCCTTAGGCACTTATGAATGGGTAGTTATGCCCTTTGGACTAAAAAATGCTGGGGCAACATATCAGAGGGAAATGAACACCATTTTCCATGATTTCATTGAATCATTTATGCAGATTTATGTAGATGACATAGTAGTCAAATCTGTTTCTGATGAGGATCATTTAACTCACCTTTTCCAATCATTCGAAAGAATGAGAAAACATGGCTTAAAAATGAATCCTCTTAAATGTGCTTTCTTTGTGCAGGCTGGGGATTTCCTAGGCTTTGTGGTCCACAAGAAGGGGATCGAAATTAACTTGAACAAGACGAAGGCTATTATGGAGACGAAATCTCCATCAACAAAGAAAGAGTTGCAATCTCTATTAGGTAAAATCAACTTTTTAAGGAGATTCATATCTGTGATACGGTGGGAGAACTGACTTAAGGTTTTGCGTTTTGTATTCACACTTGTTCGGTTTAGCAAGAGTCGCCACCGACTTTTTATTTTATCCTAAGGAAAGGTTAAAAAGCACAGGAAAAACCTTTTGAGATGTTTCGTGGGTTCGGGGGGTAGATTATGAAAAGGAAAGGTATTAGCACCCTTTTCATCCATGGTTATCCACGGGCTCTTAGTTACTTGGTTTTAGATCACTTGCCTTGATTTTCAATTGCTTGAAATTGTGGTGTGTGTGTGTATGTTTTGAAAATGTTTTGAAAAAGAGGCCTTGTCTAGGCAACCATTATAATGACTCGTGTTTGAGTATATACAAAGGTGTGTATCTTTTTCGAAAAGATGTTTCAAATGTTTTTGGAAGTTTGTTTTTGAAAGTGTTTGTGGAGTGGATTTTGAAAAGTAGGCAAATGTGTTTTGCAAGTTGGATCAAGTAACTAAGAGTTGTCTACCCCTAAATTTACTCAAAGGTTTTTTCTCATGTTTTAACCCTTTTAACAATTTTGTTCCACCATTGTATTTGGTGGACAATCTTGCGTTAGGATGTTAACGGGACAGGCGCGGGTCATCGTATGGACCATGAATGCAATGGTGCCAAGTGTCTTTGGCAATTTGCTTGAAGGGACTATGATCATTTTGATAGGCAACTTTCGAAAGCATCATCGAGGGACTATGATCATTTGATTTGTTTTGTTTTGCCAAAGAAACTCAACGTGCAAGCATGGCCCATTTTGGAAGGCAACGAGTGGGATTACCCTAGGGGTGCAAGTGTGATTGTGTATTGATTTTCATGCATTTGTCTTTGTATTAGGTTATCTAGCATTTGATTTTATGTACATACAAACCCTAGGTCTAACCATGGTATATTTGAAAGCGATAAATTGCGGGAATTTAAAGTCTACGCTATTACAAATAAGTATCCGAGAATGGGGGTACAAATATTTACAAATGAGGATGAGACTTTAATAGGAGAGTAGTGTCCAAATATATTTACAACCAAATCGAATCAATCTCAATGTAATGTAAGATATAGCAATGTATAAGAATAAATAAATGTAAATGTGTCAATGTATTTGTGTATGTGTATGTAATTATTTACAAGTGAGAATGATGTTTAACTTAATATATTATTAAGGATTGTTCATCTTTTTTTGATTTTTGTTAATTATTTTATAAGCTTGTATAAAATTAATTAAACAAAATTTTTAAAGAAAAAGTAATTATTTTTATGTATTTGTTAATATGTACAAACAAAAAGATTTAAGAAAAGAAAAGTATTTAACTTAAAGAAAATTATGTATTGATGTTTTTATGTACAAAGAGATTTATGAAAAAAAAAGAAATTTTAGGTAAAAAGTCTATTAACCCAATTAAACCTAATATTCATGTAAATAAAAGAAAGTTTTGTGCAAAATAAGGTATTGTTTTATTTAACAAAATAAAGAAAATGTATTAGTTTAAATTATAAAAAGAAAAATGAAATGGTAAGTAAAAAAAAGATGTTAAAAGAAGGAAATGAATGGGCTTTATGAACTTGTGCTGGCCCAAACAAAACTGTCTGGGAATCAAAAAAAAGGGGGGCGCTGGCTTTTGTGAGATTGGGCTTAGGTGTTTTAGAAAGGGCAAGGCCCAACGTACATTTCACAAATTGTTTTAGGGTTGCATTTGTTTTGTGTCACTTTGGGAATTAGGGTTTGTAACAGAGGCGCCATTCATCACTTCTTTCTTCGTCTTCGTTTTCTCATGCCATATTCACTGAACACGGCTTACTCTTCGCCTAAGGCCAACCAGCGCCATCGCTACCTCCTTCTCCCTCCATGGATCGCTCAAGCAGTGGTTACACAAGGTTTGATTTCGTCTTAGCACATTTTTGAGGGTTTCTGTTCATGCATGTTTTGATTTTATAGATTCTAATTTCATGTGTTGTACCCCAAAATTTGCCCTCGCATTTTTCCCCAAGAAATCTCAGCTTCAAACATTTCCTGACTTTTCAAACTGGCTCAAGAATCGGACAAACGGACTTTTCTTGACAGTCAAGCAAAACTAGGGTTTTTACTGATTTTCAGAGCTCTGAATTGTTTCATACAGTGGGTTAGGGTTTGGTTGATTTTTGGTTCAATTTTGATCAAGCGAGCGTGATTTGGCATTTAATCGGGAATTAGGGTTTCATGGGCATATTCTCAGAAGAATTTAAATTCTATAGCACTTTGCGGTTTATTTCAAGAGTCGAGTTAAAATTCGCGTTATCTTGGTTTAATCAGCAAAAGAGACAGTGGCATAAATTCATTTTGTTTGGGCCAGTCAAAGAAGGGTTGCAGTTGGATTTACCGTACTTGCAAAGAATCAGTGTTTATGACAAATCAGTAAGAGGAAGCAATTGGTTTGAATTCACCAGTCAAAAGATATATGCAGTGTTGGATTCACAGTGCTTATGCGTTTGATCAGTCTATTTGGATCAACTGCTGTTTTGCTCTGGATGTTGAATAAGACAGACTTAATTGGTCAATGTTGTTTTATTTAAGTTATTTATTATTCTGAAATTAAATGATTGAATTTATTTTTCAATTGTTAATTCTAAGAATTTTAAATAAATAAACAAACAATAAAGAAATTAGAATTAATTGGATAATTTAAACTTTTATTGATGTTTGAATTATTTGTACAAATTGTTGTTTATTACAAACAATAATTTACATTTAATTTAAATATTACATAGAATGAAAAACTATCCTATTTTCTAAATATTCTTCGTGCTTCATTCCGCTCCGGTATTCTATTTTTTTTCATCTGCAAAAAGAAATAAGAAAAGTCAGAAAGCATTAAATTGGAAAAGACAGTAAAAGTTGCTCATCATTAGGGGCCACTGACTGGGATCAGTTACCCTCTCTGCAAATCACGGGATTTCTCCCGGTTCACAGAGAGGGAAGATTATTTTATTTCATGAAATGCAAATGTCAAAAAAATGCATAAGTTACAAATTCAAGCTGCATAGAAATTCAAGATTCAAAATCCAATCCAAACTGAAAAAGTTCAAATCCAAACTTTCTATCCAAAAGCAAAGGCTACTGTCAAAATGCCCAAAGTCCACTCAAAGAAAGTCACAAGTACCCAAGCTGTCATGAAAAGATTTAGCCAAGATATCAAGGAAAAGGAAGTCAGCACACATAAACTGTCAAAAGAGATGAAGATGCAAAATGTAAAATGCAAGCAATCTAGAATCATCACTTCCCATCCAGGGCCCCTTCAGAAAAGTACAAACAAAAATCATATAAAAATCTTAAACTGTACTTTAAGAGAGAGTAAAGAGAGATAAAGCAAACTCAGTTCAGGTTAGGCATAGACATCAGCACAGCAGGCAAAAGGGAGAAAGAGGAATGTGTACAAATTTCATCAACTCTGCATAATAGAAAAGCCAAGACAGTCCAATAGCAGTACACAGCACAGCAGGCAAAAGGAAGAGAGAGGAATGTATACAAGATACCAACTCTGCCTCAGCACAGGATATACACAAGCCAATAGACAATAAGAAGGTTTAAGGTAGAAAAGGAAATATACAAGACAGTTCAGTAGCAGCAGGGCAGAAGGCAGCCAGCCAGTACAAAGCAAGCATAGGCAAGGCCAAGACAGTTCAGCAGGCAATTCAAAGAGAGATATACAAAGTCAAAAGCCAACTCAGCAAAATAAAGGCAGTTCACAGCAGACAGTAGAGAGTGAATATAGAAAAGAAAATAGCTAACACAGTTTAGGCAGCTCAGAATAGACAGAAGTAAGGTGAGAGAGGAGAGAAGTATAAAAAACTGTCAAGGCAAACACAACTAGGTAGCTGCATCAAGCACTTAACTCTGCCTCACCACAATACACATCAGCCAATATAGCAGTTCAGAGGATAAAAGAGATATATACAAGCTGAAGCAAAAACACACTAAAACACATAAAACCTGCAAAAAACTGAGTTGTCTCAAACCAACATCCTCTCATATCCCAAAACCCATAGCATAAACATACTGAGCTTATCAAAGAAAAGAAAACCTCAACCTTCATGCTAAACCCACAAACCTGATAACACATTTCAAGCCTCAACCTTCATGCTAAACATACAAACCTGATATCCAAACTCAAGCCTCAACCTTCATGCTAAACATACAAACCTCATATCCAAACTCAAGCCTCACCATCTTATGAAACCAACATCTAAAACATTCAAAGAGCCTCAGAAGCAAGCTTCATCATAGGCATCTCAGTAAGGCACATCTCAAAGCACACAAGCAAATCATCACAGGGCAACGAGAGAAAGAAGCAAGTCAGGGACATAGAAGAAAACAATATTTCAAGGCAATAACTGTTCAAAGTTATTCAAAAGCTAGCATTCAACCATTCAAAGCAACAGGCATACAGCAACTCAGAGAGCCTCAGAAGCAAGCTTCATCATGGGCAAGCATACATAGGCAAATCAGAAAAACGAAAGTGAAACAAATCATAGGCAAAGGGACATAAAGAAGAAGAAGTAAAGAAGTGGACATTAGGGTTTCTCAGTGCACATCATCATCAAAACCTATCATAAGCAAAGAACGAAGTTACCAGGAAGGCATCAAAAGCAAGCATCAAGCTTCACCGCTCCGGCCTCCTCAACATCTCGCTCTCCGCCTCTCCTCCATCTCCCAAACGAAGGTAGCCATTCTTCTCCCTCTTTCTCCACCGCCTCACAATAGCACAGGTTCAACTTAAAACTCAAATCAAACATGCAATTTGTAAAAAGACAAGAGATAAGAACATAAGGCATTAAAAACGAACCATGTTTCAAGGACGCTAGGCTCATATCAACGGGGGGAAGAAAGGCTTCTGGAGGAAGAGTTGGTGGCCGGAGAAAATGCTCAGGGAATTGGTAATCGGAGAAGACGAACTCAGCGAACGTGGCGCCGTTTCCACACGAACCCTAAATTTCATTCCCAATTGAACAAACAGCGCCAAACCCTAATTTTTGCTCTTGGATCAATATGGGCTTGACCCGTTTCTGCATTCCTAAACCCATTAAACATTTCTTTTCTTATTTAACAAAATTACTAACATATTTTACTTCTATTCTTTATATATATTATGAAAACTCATTTTATTTTTTTATCACAAAATCATTAAACACTAACCTTTTTATATATGTTATCTAAACATGTCATTCATTTTTACAAGAATCATTTTAATACAAAATATATTATTTTACATTTTAATTAAAACCTTTTTATTATATATACTTTTTTAACTTAAAAACATTCTTAATACATATTTGTATATATTATCTTTTCTTTTTTATATACATACATAATTAAATTGAAAATACCTCTTTTAATTAAAACATATTTGTACATATTATACGTAATTAAAATTAAACTTTTTAGTTAACATTCTTTTTGTACATAATTAACATATAAATCAAAATACAGATTAAAACATTTATCTAGGTCAAAACCCTAATACGATTCAACTTCACATTTCGCACCTGTACATATTTACACGTACACAATACATATACATTTGCACTTACACAATATATTGCTCTACACACATTTTATCTTATATTTGTACATTCGACATTTATATTTTGATTGTGACATTCGATTTGGTTGTAAATACTATAAGTCTCATCCTCTTGTACATTTATACCCCCACTCCCGGACACTATTTTGTAATAGCGTAGATTTTATATTCCGCAATTTACGGTTTTCAATTATGCCATGGTTAGACCTAGGGTTTGTATGTACATAAAATCAAACGCTAGATAACCTAATACAAGACAAATGCATGTAATCAATACACAATCACACTTGCACCCCCTAGGGTAATCCCACATGTTGCCTTCCAAAATGGGCCATGCTTGCACGTCGAATGTCTTTGGCAAAACAAAATCAAATGATCATAAGTCCCTCGATGACGCTTTCGAAAGTTGCCTAAACGGAATGATCATAGTCCCTTCAAAACAATTTGCCAAAGACACTTGGCATCATTGCATTCATGGTCTATGCGATGACCCGTGCCCGTCCCGAATAAACTTCCTAAACGCAAGATTGCCCATCAATTTCAATGGTGGAACAAAATTGTTAAAAGGGGTTAAAACATGACAAAAACCTTTGAGTACAATAGGGTAGACAAGACTCTTAGTTACTTGAGATCAAACTTGCAAAAACACTTGCCTTCTTTTCAAAAACCACAATCCACAACACTTTCAAACAAACTCTCAAAAACATTTGAAAACATCTTTTTCGAAAAGATTCACACTTTTGTAAAACACTCAATCACGAGTCAAATACATTAGTTGCCTAAGACAAGGCATCTTTTTCCAAAACATTTTCAAAAAGCACCCACACACACACCATTTTCAAAGCAATCGAAAAAACAAGGCAAGTGATCTAAAAAACCAAGTAACTAAGAGCCCATGGATAACCATGGATGAAAAGGGTGCTAATACCTTCTCTTTTCATAATCTACCCCCCGAACCCACGAAATATCTCAAAAGGTTTTTGCTGTGCTTTTTAACCTTTCCTTTAGGATAAAATAAAAAGTCGGTGGCGACTCTTGCTCAACCGCACAAGTGCGAATGCGAACGCAAAACGCTAGTCAGTTCTCCCACCGTATCACAGAACTGGCGACTCTGCTGGGGAATTTTGAAAGTGGGGTTACCTTAGGGTCTAGATCACTTTTGTTTTCAATTGATTGCTTTGTTTGCTTTTACATTTGTGGGCATTGTATCGGAGTTTTATAGATCCTAACCCGGATCTGGGGAAACCCTTTTAGGTAGCAACAAGGCTGTGAGGGAACTGTGCGGGGTATACCGACATGGTTGAAGCAGTCTGCTACGTTGATGTGGCACTTTGGTGTGTACCGGTAACCCTTGAGTCAATCAAGGAGAGTACGGGGCCGCCGCGTGGTGTCGTGAAGCATCAACTGACCTTAGAACCTTAATTGAACCATCTTGGCCTTTTTAGGGTAGTGAGATGACTACTTTGGTGTACTCCGAAGTCGGTTGATACTCGATACTACACTCGATTGAGGGTTGTTTTCTTGGGATATTTTGATCGCCAGTCAGTGGCTAAATCGAAACGATGAACAATGAAAGCAATCCAATGATATTGAGATCCTTAGAACCCGGTTACTTTGATAGGACAGGTTTGAGCCCACCAACTTCAAAAGGGTAATACCCAGACCCCATGCTGGCCTAAACTCTAAGGGTTTGCCTGGTGTGACTTGTGTGCCTTACATGTTTGCCTTTGTAAATATTTGTGGTGTGTTTGATCATAGCATCATGACATCATACAACATCATATGCATCCACTAACCATTTCAGGGGTTCGAATCTTCATCTTTGTTCTTGTTTTGTAGGACATGGAAACTATTCGCAGAAAGACAATTCAGATCAACCTTATAAGGGTTCCTCCTCAACTCAAGGAGCTTACATCCAGGATTCCCGAGAACTCGTCATTCAGTGAAAGGCATGGTAGACTCATCAGCCTGGTCAATACCAATATTGAGGAAGAGATGGTAAAGGTCCTTTTCCAATTCTTTGACCCTCTGCATCACTGTTTTACTTTCCCGGATTATCAGCTGGTGCCTACTCTAGAAGAGTTTTCCCAGCTTCTGAAGATTCCCATTCTCAATCAACTACCCTACAACGGTACGGAAAAGGAACCAAAACTTGAAGAGGTAGCTAAAGCATTATGCCTACAACCATCTGACATCAAGGGGCATTGGGGAGCCAAAAATGGTGTCAAAGGATTCTTGGCAAAGTTTTTGTTTGAGAAGGCCCAAGAGTGTTGGAATTCCCTTGATCTACAAGCCTTTGAAGAAGTTGTATCCCTCCTTGTCTATGGGTTGGTATTGTTCCCTAAACCAGATCAGCTTATAGATATCAGTGCTGTCAAGGTCCTCATGTCCAGGAACCCTATACCTACGTTGCTGGGGGACATCCTTCATTCATGTTACACTCGAACCATGAGAAAAAGGGGTGTTCTTATGTGCTGCACTCCCCTCCTGGGGAGGTGGTTTATTTCGCACCTTCCACAATCAGTTTTGAAGAACGAGCGGGGTTTGAGATGGTCACAACGGTTAATGACTCTCACGCATGCGGATATACATTGGTGTCCTAGGTCCAGGGAAGACGTCACTATCATTGATCGTTGTGGGGAGTACCCTAATGTTCCTTTATTTGGAATCAAAGGAGGTATTACCTACAACCCATGCCTGGCTTGGAGACAGTTTGGTTATGCTCGGAAGGATGGCCCTCACGACATGTTAATTCCAGACATAGTTTTTGACTTCGACAACGATACTCAAGGACTTCGTCAGAGATTTATCAGAGCTTGGAGGATGCCAAGTAGGATAGACAGCAAGGCATTGGGGCATCGGAACTCCATCCCGTTGGAACCTTACCTCAAGTGGGTACGAGCCCGCTCCCAGAAGTTAGTAATGCCTTACCCTCACATGCTACCTGTGATCAAAGAACCAGTCTTGGAAGGAGAGGCATCCTACACCATTCAACATCCTGACATGCCCACCTCCTGGGAAGAGATGCAGAAGAGCTGGGTCCAGCTTAAGGAAGAACGGAATTCTCTTGAGACCAGTCTACATGCTAGTGAAAAGAAGGTCCTGGAACTCACCCGCTTGCTGCACGAGGAAAGGAATCTCAACACCTACATCGCGCCAAAGAGGATGCGCAATGTTTTTTTATCTTAAGGAGTTATTTTGTAATATTTGGCCCATGAGGCATTTATGTACTAACGAATTTCTCCTTATTAATATAATGTGCGTTCCTTTTTGTCTACAACAAATTTTGAATATTCTAAATCCTTGAATGCATTGCATACATACGCATTCCATTGCACCATATGCATAGCAGGTACCCTATTTCACAGGTTGCTTATTCTCCTTCGCTGTTTATTTTGAACAGTCATCATGAATCCAGACTCCTCCAGTGAGCAAGCAATCAAGGCTCTTCAAGCCCAGAATGCACAATTCCAAGAGATGGTCCTAAGCCTAGCCCAGGGTCAGCAAGAGTTGAAGACTCTACTCCTAAAGAAGAAGAAGAAAAAGAGAACTGCGCTGTTCAACACCGGACGCAGATTTGGGAATACACTCCACAACGAAGCTGATCCAACCACTTCTTCTGCTGAGAAAAACAGTCCCCAAGGGGGAGGAGCTCCTAGTCCCGCAGTCTCCGACAACGAGACGGACTATAACGATGAACAATACCCACCTGCTGCTGACAGATACAAACAATTGGAGGACCGCTTGAGCGCTATGGAAATTCAGAACGTGCCGGGACTGGATTTCGGAGATTTGGGATTATCTTCTGGAGTAGTAATTCCACACAAGTTTAAGGCGCCTGCCTTCGCCAAGTATGACGGGGTCTCCTGCCCAAAGCTGCATCTGAGGTCGTATGTAAGGAAAATCCAACCTTACACGGCGGATAAGAACCTCTGGATTCACTTCTTCCAAGACAGCCTCTCGGGGTCACAACTTGAATGGTTCTACCAATTGGACGGAGCTAGCATCCGGCACTGGGAAGATTTGGCAACTGCATTTTACAGACAATACCAATACAATTCTGATCTCGCTCCTACGCGTACCCAACTTCAGGGTATGTCTCTAGGGACGGGTGAAGGGTTCAAAGAGTACGCTAAAAAATGGAGAGATTTGGCTGGCAGGGTGCAGCCTCCATTAACTGATCGAGAGCTGGTTGATATGTTTCTGGGAACGTTGTCTGGTCCGTTTTTCAATCATTTGGTTGGTAACTCCTCCGCTGGGTTCACATATTTGATATTAACGGGAGAAAGAATTGAAGCTGGCATCAGGTCAGGCAAGATACAGAAGGCTGCCTCTACAAGTGCTGAGAAGAGGCCATTTAAGAAAGAAGCAAGCGCCGTTTATGGCCCTAGAAGGCAAGTCAAGCCCGAAAGTCGCCAAGCCGTCAATGCTTTGGTCATCTCCAAACCTGTTGCTGCTCCTCAGCAGTACAATCAACAAAGAAGTGAAAGGCCCAAGAGGCAGTATACTCGACTGAGTATGACCTTATCTCAAATTTTACCTCAACTGTTATCCACCAACCTGGTGACCCTCAAAGAAGCTCCTAAAGTCGTCAACACTGCGTCTCCTAAATACAACCCAAATGCCCGGTGTGCTTATCATTCTGATAGTCCCGGGCACACTACTGATGATTGCTGGGCCTTAAGAAACAAAGTGCAAGATCTGATCGACGCGAAAGAAATTCAGTTCGAAGCGCCAGAAAGACCAAATGTTGTAACGGCTCCTATGCCCCAGCATAGGGCGAATGCCATTGAGGAAGAAGTGTATGCTGTTTCGATAGATGAAGTTGTTACCCCTCTGAAGACCGTTAAGAAGAACCTACTGCGGGCCGGTTTATTTCCGGGTTGCGGTGAAGGTTGCCCATTCTGTGTTATTTCCCCATATGATTGTCCCTTGCTGAGGTTAGGCATTCAAGGCCTAATGGATAGCAAGGAAATTCTATTCAAAAAGACTGCTGTTCAATTGGTTCCAATGAAAGAAGTTTCCGTGATTACCATCTTCAAAAATCCAATCAAGGCTCCCCCAAAGAAGCCTATTCAAATCTTGACAGTTGCGCCTGTGATCATTACTGTTCCAGGACCCCTCTCCTACGTGTCTGATAAGGCTGTCCCCTGGCATTATGGGGCAGACGTGTATGTAAATGGAATCAAGCAAGAATTTGATGCTAGTGCCAGTATCTGCGATATCACCGGTCCAGCTAAAGTCACCCGCAGTGGCAGGCTCTTCTCGCCTGACATTGCGCCACCCGCTATTCGAAAACCCCTTCTCATAAAACCTGCAAGTTTACCAAGTCCTGTTGCTGATCAAATTGTGTCCCCTGCTGCCGAGTCATCAAATGCTCGGGGCAAAGGGATTGAAGAAGAGCCTGCCCGGATGGAGGCACCAATACCCATAAATGCTGAGGCCTCCCGACAAGAAATGGAGGAGATTCTGAAAATAATAAAGAAAAGTGATTTTAATGTTGTCGAACAACTGGGGCATACACCCTCCAAGATCTCCCTGCTCTCCCTATTGCTATGCTCCGAGGCTCACGCTAAGGCATTAATCTCATTTCTCAAGACAGCCCACGTGCCGCAGGAGACGTCTGCAGTTCAGTTCACTGACTGCATAGCAAATCTGACGGCGGACAACGGCTTGGGCTTTTCAGATGCTGACCTGACCGCAAAAGGGAGAGACCACAATGATGCCCTGCATGTCTCTATTGAATGCAGGGGCACTACTCTGGCACATGTATTGGTGGACACTGGTTCTTCCTTGAATGTTCTTCCGAAAAAGGCTTTAGATCGTCTGGACTATGAGGGCCTGGAGTTGAAACCCAGCAATATCATCGTCAGGGCTTTCGATGGTTCAAAGAGGATGGTTCATGGAGAGGTTAACATCCCTATCCGTGTAGGCTCTCAAGTGTTTGACTCTACCTTTTACGTGATGGATATACGTCCATCATACTCTTGTCTGTTGGGTCGACCTTGGATCCATAAAGCTGGGGCCGTGACCTCCACCTTGCACCAGAAGTTGAAATATCCCGTCAGGGGGAAGATCGTCACTGTGCAATGAGAAGAGGAGTATATGGTGAGCCATTTGAATTCCTTCAGGTACATCGAGATGGACGGAGAGTTCATTGAAACCCCCTTCCAACATTTCGAGGAGGTACATCCAATTTCAGCAGCTGCAGAGACAATGGCCGAAGAGAATGATTCCTTGAAGATGGCTTCCCTAAGAGATGCCCGGGCTGTGGTTCAGAAAGGCAATTGTGCACACTGGGGTCAGCTTCCTGACTTCACTCAGAAGAACGACAAGTTTGGGCTAGGCTTTACTGCAGAGGCTCAGAAGGCAGTGCGCAAAGAGAAGATCGGAAAGGCTCCGGTGTTTATTTCCAGCTCGAGGGTGAACGCTATTGAGGAAGATGTGGAGGAAGCAGAGTTTGACAGTTGGATCTACCCGACCACCAGCGACGGACCAAGCAACTGGACAGCAAAGGATTTTACCCCTATCACATTTGTCACGCAGTAATTGATTTCTTTTGATTTCTAAATTTGTAACAAACAATATGTTAAAACTTTGTTGGCTCGGTGTCCTGCCCAAGGCATCGTAGTTCCATTTGTGAGGGCTTTTTGTATGACATTTTCATATATCATCAATCAAAACATTGGACGTTTGTTGCATTTCAAGTCTTGTGCTCTTTTTCTTTCTGTGTTATACATATTGCAAAACAGCTATATTTACACACACTCACTTATACAGGTTTCAATCCACTCTGGATCTCGCTGGTAACAGCTCTGCTACCGCCAGTTATGACTTCGAAAATCCGATCAACTTGGCCGAAGACGAAGGTGAAGATGATTGCGAAGTGCCTGGTGAACTTGCGAGACTGCTACTTCAGGAAGAGAGGGCTATTCAACCACATGAAGAGCCTGTGGAGACAATTAACCTGGGTACTGAGACGAATAGAAAAGAGGTCAAGATTGGTGCCAATCTAGAGCTCAGCGTGAAGCAACGATTGATCCAGATGCTACAAGACTACGTGGAGATTTTTGCTTGGTCCTATGAAGATATGCCTGGTTTGGATGCCGACATTGTAGTTCACCACCTGCCAACCAAGGAAGATTGCCCTCCGGTAAAACAGAAAGTTCGACGGATGCGTCCAGAGATGTCTGAAAAGATCAAGGCCGAGGTTATGAAACAGTTTGATGCCGGATTCCTTGCAGTAACTTCTTACCCTCAGTGGGTTGCCAATGTTGTGCCAGTACCGAAGAAGGACGGTAAAGTCAGAATGTGCGTCGACTACAGGGATCTGAACAGGGCTAGCCCCAAAGATGACTTCCCCCTACCTCACATCGATGTCCTTGTTGACAATACAGCTCAACACAAGGTGTTCTCCTTCATGGATGGTTTTTCAGGGTATAATCAGATCAAGATGGCTCCAGAAGATATGGAGAAGACAACCTTCGTGACTCAGTGGGGCACCTTCTGTTATAAGGTCATGCCATTCGGATTGAAAAATGCTGGGGCAACCTATCAGCGTGCCATGGTTGCTTTATTTCATGATATGATCCATCATGAGATTGAAGTATACGTTGATGACATGATTGCAAGGTCTCAAACTGAGGAGGAGCACCTTGACCATCTGAGGAAGTTATTTGACCGACTCAAGTTGTACAAGCTGAGGTTGAATCCCAACAAATGCACCTTTGGGGTAAGATCCAGAAAGTTGTTAGGTTTCATTGTAAGTGATAAAGGTATTCAGGTGGATCCTGCCAAAGTAAAAGCCATACAAGAGATGCCGACTCCAAAAACAGAAAAAGAAGTCAGAGGTTTCCTAGGACGACTGAATTACATTGCTCGATTCATCTCACATCTAACTGCTACTTGTGAGCCAATCTTCAAATTACTGAAGAAAGATCAAGTGGTACGCTGGAATGATGAATGTCAGGCCGCCTTTGAAAGAATAAAGGATTATCTCCAAGAACCACCCATTCTTATGCCACCGGTGGAAGGAAGACCTCTGATACTATACTTGACAGTGCTTGATAATTCAATGGGGTGTGTGCTGGGGCAGCATGACGAGTCTGGCCGAAAAGAGCACGCTATTTATTACTTGAGCAAAAAGTTTACCGACTGTGAGTCTCGTTACTCACTGCTTGAGAAAACTTGCTGCGCTCTTGTATGGGCTGCTCGCCGGCTGAGACAGTATATGCTGACTCACACTACCTTATTGATTTCAAAGATGGATCCCATCAAGTACATATTTGAAAAGCCTGCTCTGTCTGGGAGAGTAGCGAGATGGCAAATGATCTTAACAGAATATGATATCCAGTATACAACTCAGAAGGCAATTAAGGGAAGTGTACTGGCTGATCATTTGGCACACCAACCTGTGGACGATTACCAATCATTGAACTTTGATTTTCCGGATGAAGACATCATGGTGGTAACTGACTGTGAAGTACCTGGACCGGATGAAGGACCTGAGGAAGGATCCCGATGGTCTATGCATTTTGATGGAGCCTCCAATGCCTTGGGTAACGGCGTCGGCGCTGTAATCATATCTCCCAAAGGAACTCATACTCCCCTCACCGCCCGATTATGTTTCAGCTGCACCAACAACATGGCAGAATATGAGGCATGTATCATGGGTCTACAAGCTGCAATCGATTTAAGGATCAAGTTTCTAAGTGTCTTCGGAGATTCCGCTCTCGTGATTAATCAGATCAAGGGCGAGTGGGATACGAAACACCCGAATCTTATTCCTTACAAGGAGTATGTGTCGACCTTGCTCCCTCACTTTAAAGAGATAACTTTTGAGCATTTCCCTAGAGAGGAGAATCAGCTAGCAGACGCCCTAGCTACGATGTCTTCAATGTTCAAAGCTAAATGGGACAATGAAGCTCCCCGAATCATTATCTGGAAGTTGGATGAACCGGCCTACTGTTGTGAGCTCGAGACTGAGGAGGTTGTTGAAAAACCCTGGTATCATGAGGTGAAGAGGTATTTGGAAACTCAGGAATACCCTGAAGGGGCATCTGTCAATGATAAGAAGTTCATGAGGAGATTTGCTGCAAAATTCTTCCTCAGCAACGGCATTCTCTACAAACGGAATCACGATTCAACTCTGCTACGTTGTGTGGACAAGGCTGAAGCAGAGAAAATTATGATGGAGCTGCATGAAGGTACATTTGGAACCCATTCTAGTGGACACACCATGGCTAAGAAAATCCTTCGGGCAGGATATTTCTGGTCCACAATGGAAGCCGATTGTTACCAACACTCCCGAACTTGTCATAAATGCCAGATCTATGCTGACAAGGTGCATATCCCTCCGGTTCCTTTGAATGTCCTAACGGCACCCTGGCCTTTCGCAATGTGGGGCATCGATATGATCGGTGAGATCCGACCAACGGCATCAAATGGGCATCGCTTCATCTTAGTGGCGATCGATTATTTCACGAAGTGGGTTGAGGCAGCTTCCTATGCCACAGTAACCAAGAGCGTCGTGGCACGTTTCATCCGGCATAATCTGATCTGTCGGTACGGCGTCCCAGAAAGAATCATTACGGACAATGGCACCAATCTCAATAACAAAATGATCACTGAACTCTGTGAACAATTCAAGATACAGCACCACAATTCTTCTCCCTACCGGCCGAAGATGAATGGGGCTGTAGAGGCAGCCAATAAGAATATCAAGAAAATTGTGCAGAAGATGACAGTGACCTATAAAGATTGGCACGAAATGTTACCGTTCGCTCTTCATGGGTACCGCACCTCAGCAAGGACATCAACCGGGGCAACTCCTTTCTCTTTGGTCTATGGCATGGAGGCAGTCTTGCCGATCGAAATCCAGATACCCTCTCTCCGGATAATGAAGGATGCAGACTTGAATGAAGATGATTGGATCCAGACTCGACTTGATCAATTAAATCTGATTGACGAAAAGAGGCTCACTGCTATCTGTCATGGTCAGACGTATCAAAAACGGATGATCAGGGCATTTAACAAGAAAGTCAGACCGCAAGAGTATCAAGTTGGGGACCTGGTAATCAAACGCATCATCCTTCCTCAAAGTGATCCCCGGGGCAAATGGACCCCTACTTACGAAGGGCCATTTGTGGTTAAGCGTGTGTTCTCAGGAGGAGCCATGATCCTAACCACCATGGACGGTGACGACCTTCCTCACCCCGCCAATGCAGACATAGTAAAAAAATACTACGCATAAATAAAAGACCCGCTAGGTTGACATACCTAGGCAAAAATAAGGGCTTCCCGGCGAACCAAAAGGGTTCGGGCAAAAATAAGGGATGAAATGAATAAAAATCTGTACACCCGGCAAGTCGAAAACCTGAAAGGGCGGCTTGGGCAAAAATGGGTATCCCGGTGGACTGAAAACCCGAAAGGGCGGTCCAGGCAAAAGTTAGGGATAAAAGCGTAACACTATGTCTCATTGGATCACTTCGCATCCGGAATTCGGCATCAACTATCTGGCCCCAAATTTCGGCATTGACCAATCAGTTTCATCTTCAGATTAGGCAGTAAGGCGATGAGACGTTCGAAAACATAAAGGCGATAGCAGAGTTGGAACCCAGTGGGATTGTTCACGTAGCTGTTTTGTTTTCTTTTTCAAAATGTAAACTTTATACTATTTGGCGATGTCCTCTTACTAGGATGTCAGTCTCTTGTACAAAAAACGCCTATTCACAGGCAAAAGTTTAAATCAATACAAATTCACTTGTTCATACAAATTACCATTGTTTTCCCCTTTTCCTGTTTTGTCTTGCGAAGAACGTCCAATGTTCATTTTTTGATATATGCATTTGACATTGAATTGCTGATTCATAAATATTCGCATATGAAACAAGAGATTAATTACCGGTGACATCAAAGACAGGGGCAATGTGGGGTTGTCTATTGCAGTTTGGTTGTTTTGTCCGCCAAGGCACCAAGGAAGGTTCAACCGAAAAATGTGGCCAAATCATCTTAACTCCCTGCAGAGTAAAACAAGGTTCAGCAATACTTCCCCCAGGCAGAGTTGGTCCCCCGTCGATCCTAAAAAAGGCACAACATTCCCCGGTAGATTCTGCAAGCTCATCCCCTGCAAAGTACAGACGTCTCGCCCGAGTTTTATTTAAGAGTTATTTCCTCACAAGGACTTATAACTGGGTTATCCTCAGCTAAAAGCCACGGAAGACCGCTCTCGGCAAAGTTCCTTTAGTCCCAAGCAGAGTTTATCTTCGGAGTTCCCCAGCGGAATTTATCACCATCACCCTCAGCGGAATCCATCATTAAAGTCCTCAGCAGGCCTCTCATCAAAACTTCGGCCAAGTATCTCTTTCGCAGAGCAGCTTCCCGGCCGTTCGTCAAGGATTTATTTTCCTAAGATGAAATTACACCCATAAACATTTCACATTTTCATACATCTTGCTTACATACATGATGAAACGCATACAACATCAAAAGTTGGACATCATGACATCATGCATATCATACATCATAACATTGCATACAACTTACGTCTTTGCCTTTTCAGGAAAAAGACAATCTCAAAAACGACTACCTTCAACTGTCACATTTCCAGATTCGATTCCTGTATCCATCCAGGGCATATCTGTTGACCACATTTCCAGACTCGACTCCTGTATCTAGCCAGGGCACGTCTGAAGAGTTCGAAGATTCGATTCCTGTATCCAGCCAGGGCACATCTATCAACTACAACATTTCCAGATTCGATTCCTGTATCCAGCCAGGGCATATCTGTTGACCACATTTCCAGACTCGACTCCTGTATCTAGCCAGGGCACGTCTGAAGAGTTCGAAGATTCGATTCCTGTATCCAGCCAGGGCACATCTATCAACTACAACATTTCCAGATTCGATTCCTGTATCCAGCCAGGGCATATCTGTTGACCACATTTCCAGACTCGACTCCTGTATCTAGCCAGGGCACGTCTGAAGAGTTCGAAGATTCGATTCCTGTATCCAGCCAGGGCACATCTATCAACTACAACATTTCTAGATTCAATACCTGTATCTAGCCAGGACATATCTGCATAAGGAGACTGAAGATCAAACACCTGTAACAAGCCAGGAAAACATCTGTCTTTCTTAAATACACAAGTTCTCGCTAAGGAATCTCTTATGCGATCAACACTTCCAAATGGCATCTATAAGCCCATTCCCGACAAAGTTATGTCACGTCTCCAGATGGCATCTATAAGCCCATCTCCCTATCAACCACCTTTCCAAATGGCATCTATAAGCCCATTCCCGACACCACATGGTTGAGACTCCAGCATGCGAGTGCAAATTTCCGGGCACACTAGTGTCCAATCTCCTTTTACCTTCGAGTCGCGAAAGGCAAACTTGCCAATCTAACTCTTCAGGTCAAAGAAGATTGAACAGGGGCAACTGTTGTACCCCAAAATTTGCCCTCGCATTTTTCCCCAAGAAATCTCAGCTTCAAACATTTCCTGACTTTTCAAACTGGCTCAAGAATCGGACAAACGGACTTTTCTTGACAGTCAAGCAAAACTAGGGTTTTTACTGATTTTCAGAGCTCTGAATTGTTTCATACAGTGGGTTAGGGTTTGGTTGATTTTTGGTTCAATTTTGATCAAGCGAGCGTGATTTGGCATTTAATCGGGAATTAGGGTTTCATGGGCATATTCTCAGAAGAATTTAAATTCTATAGCACTTTGCGGTTTATTTCAAGAGTCGAGTTAAAATTCGCGTTATCTTGGTTTAATCAGCAAAAGAGACAGTGGCATAAATTCATTTTGTTTGGGCCAGTCAAAGAAGGGTTGCAGTTGGATTTACCGTACTTGCAAAGAATCAGTGTTTATGACAAATCAGTAAGAGGAAGCAATTGGTTTGAATTCACCAGTCAAAAGATATATGCAGTGTTGGATTCACAGTGCTTATGCGTTTGATCAGTCTATTTGGATCAACTGCTGTTTTGCTCTGGATGTTGAATAAGACAGACTTAATTGGTCAATGTTGTTTTATTTAAGTTATTTATTATTCTGAAATTAAATGATTGAATTTATTTTTCAATTGTTAATTCTAAGAATTTTAAATAAATAAACAAACAATAAAGAAATTAGAATTAATTGGATAATTTAAACTTTTATTGATGTTTGAATTATTTGTACAAATTGTTGTTTATTACAAACAATAATTTACATTTAATTTAAATATTACATAGAATGAAAAACTATCCTATTTTCTAAATATTCTTCGTGCTTCATTCCGCTCCGGTATTCTATTTTTTTTCATCTGCAAAAAGAAATAAGAAAAGTCAGAAAGCATTAAATTGGAAAAGACAGTAAAAGTTGCTCATCATTAGGGGCCACTGACTGGGATCAGTTACCCTCTCTGCAAATCACGGGATTTCTCCCGGTTCACAGAGAGGGAAGATTATTTTATTTCATGAAATGCAAATGTCAAAAAAATGCATAAGTTACAAATTCAAGCTGCATAGAAATTCAAGATTCAAAATCCAATCCAAACTGAAAAAGTTCAAATCCAAACTTTCTATCCAAAAGCAAAGGCTACTGTCAAAATGCCCAAAGTCCACTCAAAGAAAGTCACAAGTACCCAAGCTGTCATGAAAAGATTTAGCCAAGATATCAAGGAAAAGGAAGTCAGCACACATAAACTGTCAAAAGAGATGAAGATGCAAAATGTAAAATGCAAGCAATCTAGAATCATCACTTCCCATCCAGGGCCCCTTCAGAAAAGTACAAACAAAAATCATATAAAAATCTTAAACTGTACTTTAAGAGAGAGTAAAGAGAGATAAAGCAAACTCAGTTCAGGTTAGGCATAGACATCAGCACAGCAGGCAAAAGGGAGAAAGAGGAATGTGTACAAATTTCATCAACTCTGCATAATAGAAAAGCCAAGACAGTCCAATAGCAGTACACAGCACAGCAGGCAAAAGGAAGAGAGAGGAATGTATACAAGATACCAACTCTGCCTCAGCACAGGATATACACAAGCCAATAGACAATAAGAAGGTTTAAGGTAGAAAAGGAAATATACAAGACAGTTCAGTAGCAGCAGGGCAGAAGGCAGCCAGCCAGTACAAAGCAAGCATAGGCAAGGCCAAGACAGTTCAGCAGGCAATTCAAAGAGAGATATACAAAGTCAAAAGCCAACTCAGCAAAATAAAGGCAGTTCACAGCAGACAGTAGAGAGTGAATATAGAAAAGAAAATAGCTAACACAGTTTAGGCAGCTCAGAATAGACAGAAGTAAGGTGAGAGAGGAGAGAAGTATAAAAAACTGTCAAGGCAAACACAACTAGGTAGCTGCATCAAGCACTTAACTCTGCCTCACCACAATACACATCAGCCAATATAGCAGTTCAGAGGATAAAAGAGATATATACAAGCTGAAGCAAAAACACACTAAAACACATAAAACCTGCAAAAAACTGAGTTGTCTCAAACCAACATCCTCTCATATCCCAAAACCCATAGCATAAACATACTGAGCTTATCAAAGAAAAGAAAACCTCAACCTTCATGCTAAACCCACAAACCTGATAACACATTTCAAGCCTCAACCTTCATGCTAAACATACAAACCTGATATCCAAACTCAAGCCTCAACCTTCATGCTAAACATACAAACCTCATATCCAAACTCAAGCCTCACCATCTTATGAAACCAACATCTAAAACATTCAAAGAGCCTCAGAAGCAAGCTTCATCATAGGCATCTCAGTAAGGCACATCTCAAAGCACACAAGCAAATCATCACAGGGCAACGAGAGAAAGAAGCAAGTCAGGGACATAGAAGAAAACAATATTTCAAGGCAATAACTGTTCAAAGTTATTCAAAAGCTAGCATTCAACCATTCAAAGCAACAGGCATACAGCAACTCAGAGAGCCTCAGAAGCAAGCTTCATCATGGGCAAGCATACATAGGCAAATCAGAAAAACGAAAGTGAAACAAATCATAGGCAAAGGGACATAAAGAAGAAGAAGTAAAGAAGTGGACATTAGGGTTTCTCAGTGCACATCATCATCAAAACCTATCATAAGCAAAGAACGAAGTTACCAGGAAGGCATCAAAAGCAAGCATCAAGCTTCACCGCTCCGGCCTCCTCAACATCTCGCTCTCCGCCTCTCCTCCATCTCCCAAACGAAGGTAGCCATTCTTCTCCCTCTTTCTCCACCGCCTCACAATAGCACAGGTTCAACTTAAAACTCAAATCAAACATGCAATTTGTAAAAAGACAAGAGATAAGAACATAAGGCATTAAAAACGAACCATGTTTCAAGGACGCTAGGCTCATATCAACGGGGGGAAGAAAGGCTTCTGGAGGAAGAGTTGGTGGCCGGAGAAAATGCTCAGGGAATTGGTAATCGGAGAAGACGAACTCAGCGAACGTGGCGCCGTTTCCACACGAACCCTAAATTTCATTCCCAATTGAACAAACAGCGCCAAACCCTAATTTTTGCTCTTGGATCAATATGGGCTTGACCCGTTTCTGCATTCCTAAACCCATTAAACATTTCTTTTCTTATTTAACAAAATTACTAACATATTTTACTTCTATTCTTTATATATATTATGAAAACTCATTTTATTTTTTATCACAAAATCATTAAACACTAACCTTTTTATATATGTTATCTAAACATGTCATTCATTTTTACAAGAATCATTTTAATACAAAATATATTATTTTACATTTTAATTAAAACCTTTTTATTATATATACTTTTTTAACTTAAAAACATTCTTAATACATATTTGTATATATTATCTTTTCTTTTTTATATACATACATAATTAAATTGAAAATACCTCTTTTAATTAAAACATATTTGTACATATTATACGTAATTAAAATTAAACTTTTTAGTTAACATTCTTTTTGTACATAATTAACATATAAATCAAAATACAGATTAAAACATTTATCTAGGTCAAAACCCTAATACGATTCAACTTCACATTTCGCACCTGTACATATTTACACGTACACAATACATATACATTTGCACTTACACAATATATTGCTCTACACACATTTTATCTTATATTTGTACATTCGACATTTATATTTTGATTGTGACATTCGATTTGGTTGTAAATACTATAAGTCTCATCCCCTTGTACATTTATACCCCCACTCCCGGACACTATTTTGTAATAGCGTAGATTTTATATTCCGCAATTTACGGTTTTCAATTATGCCATGGTTAGACCTAGGGTTTGTATGTACATAAAATCAAACGCTAGATAACCTAATACAAGACAAATGCATGTAATCAATACACAATCACACTTGCACCCCCTAGGGTAATCCCACATGTTGCCTTCCAAAATGGGCCATGCTTGCACGTCGAATGTCTTTGGCAAAACAAAATCAAATGATCATAAGTCCCTCGATGACGCTTTCGAAAGTTGCCTAAACGGAATGATCATAGTCCCTTCAAAACAATTTGCCAAAGACACTTGGCATCATTGCATTCATGGTCTATGCGATGACCCGTGCCCGTCCCGAATAAACTTCCTAAACGCAAGATTGCCCATCAATTTCAATGGTGGAACAAAATTGTTAAAAGGGGTTAAAACATGACAAAAACCTTTGAGTACAATAGGGTAGACAAGACTCTTAGTTACTTGAGATCAAACTTGCAAAAACACTTGCCTTCTTTTCAAAAACCACAATCCACAACACTTTCAAACAAACTCTCAAAAACATTTGAAAACATCTTTTTCGAAAAGATTCACACTTTTGTAAAACACTCAATCACGAGTCAAATACATTAGTTGCCTAAGACAAGGCATCTTTTTCCAAAACATTTTCAAAAAGCACCCACACACACACCATTTTCAAAGCAATCGAAAAAACAAGGCAAGTGATCTAAAAAACCAAGTAACTAAGAGCCCATGGATAACCATGGATGAAAAGGGTGCTAATACCTTCCCTTTTCATAATCTACCCCCCGAACCCATGAAATATCTCAAAAGGTTTTTGCTGTGCTTTTTAACCTTTCCTTTAGGATAAAATAAAAAGTCGGTGGCGACTCTTGCTCAACCGCACAAGTGCGAATGCGAACGCAAAACGCTAGTCAGTTCTCCCACCGTATCACATCATGTATTGTTGTTTGTTTCTGTTTGAGGTTTTTTGAAGGAATGGGGGGAGAAATTATACCTTTTGGAGATGGAGGAGAGGTAGATCGGAGGCACTTGGGGCGGCCAAAGGCGGAGGGATACGCGATGCCATGTATTGGCTTACTGGAAACTCGGTATCTGTATTTGCCCTTTGTTAGGTTTGATGATGATTGCTTGAAAACCTAGCTTACCTGTCTTTTCCTCTTCTCTTTTTCTTCTGGTTACTGGCTTTGTATGATGTCCTTGCTTGCTCTTTTGCTTATGTATGCTGGCCCTATGATATGCTTGATATGCTTGCTTTGATGATTTTAATATCTGAGCATGTTGTTTTCGATTCTGAGTTATTTTGCTTATTGATTGCTCAATGATGAACCTAGGTTCTGAGGGCTCTTGGGGGATTCTGTATGTGTTTGAATGTTTCAAGGCTTGTATGCTTGGCTTGATAGGCTTGACACAGGTTTATGAGCTTGAAGCTTTGAGGCTTGGCTTGTTGGTTTTATTGTTAAGGCAGGTTGATATGCTGGTTTGTGGCCTATTGAACAGTTTGTGCTTAGGTTTGATATGCTCCTGCTTTGAAAAGGCTTGAAACAGGTTTGGCTTTAAGGCATCAAGTAAGTTTGAGGCTTATGTTTAGCAGGTGAAGTTACAGGCTTCAGGTTGGACAGGGTTTTAGACTTGAGTAGTTTGATGGCTTCATGTTTGAGGCTTATGTTTCTAACTGGCTTCAGGAGTTTGTTGTTTGGAGCTTATGAGCTTTTGAACTGGTTTGTTTGCAGCAGGTAAGGCTTGAGGGCTTTTGTGTTGAAACCGGTATTGGCTTTGTAGCAGGTTGATGGCTGTGATCGGTGGATCTGGAACTGACTGTTTAACGCTGGTTCGCGAAATGTCACGGATGCAAGAGTCGCCACCGTCTTTTATTTTCTCCAAATGGAAAGGACAAAAGCACAGAAAAATTCCTTAAAGAGATTGCTCTCGGTTCGGGAGGTAGGTTATAGAAAGGGAAGGTGTTAGCACCCTTTCTATCCATGGTTATCCATGGGCTCTTAGATACTTGCTCATTTGTGTTTTCAAAAGTGGTTTGTTTGCTTTTCAACTGTGGGTTTTAAAAAGTCTCTTTGAAAATTTCAGTTCGACTCTTGTATCGGTCCTCAAGAGTGTTTGAAAAATTTGCTTTCGAAAGCTTTTTGAAAAGGTGTCGGTGTGAAAAGTATTTTTGATTTGTTTTTGAAATTAGAGTAAGTATCTAGAGTCGTCTACCTACCCTAAGGAATTCGTCTGTGTAGATGTCCTTTAAAGTAGTGCCATCCCATCATTGAGAGGTAGGTAGCACCACCGTTGGAGGTGTTCGGGTCAATTCGAGGTTCGGGACATGGTGATCACCAGAGCAATAGGAAGATACCTTGGAAGCTACCCTCATTCCAGGTTCCCGGATCATGAGGACTTACTAAAACATCCTCTACTCGACGATCACCTTTCGAGAGGCAAGGCAACAGTGAGGCGTACCCTAGGGGTGGTGTGTGATTTTGTGTGTCATGTTCATTTACATTTATCTTGTTCATGTCAGGCGATCTACGCGTTTGTTTTTATTTTGTCATTCATTCTTGTATGCCATTATTAACAGTTAAAAAAGTTGCGGAAATTAAAAGTTCTAAACTATTACAAAGGCGCGGGTCCACATCGCCAAATTAAAATCCAGGACCCGATTTGACAGAAAAATAAAGAAGAGTGCGAGAAATATAAATTTACACGGCTTTGGGAGAATTACATTAATATTGAAAATAAAAGAAATAAATGCGCGAATTGGAATTAAAATTGGAAGCGAGGGCGTTGGACCCTTTTTTAATGAAATTAAATTATTATTAATAAATTAATTAAAATAAAATAAAAAGAAATTATTTTTGAGGTTTTTTTGTATTTATGAATTTTTTATGTGAATTAAATGAAATTTAAACCTAATTCTAGCTATTTTTTAATTTATTAAGAAAACATGAAAATTACCTAAAATTAAACCTAATTAATTAATGCAATTTGATTTATAAAAATAACTAATTAAGAATTAATAATTAATATGGTGAAAAAAGGAAAAAAAGATAAAAAATGCTTGAAACCCTAATTCTACCAATTTTTAGGTTTATTGAAAAATATTAAATTTAATCCTAGAATTTAAAACTAAGTTAATTAATGAGTTTTATTTACAAAATATTAAAATAAAATATATTTTTTATTTTTATGACCTTTCTGATTTTTTTGTTATTTTTATATTTTTATGAAAGTAAATTAATTGAAGAATTTAAAGGAAATTATTTAAATCAAATAAAAATAGAAAATATAAAAGAATAGCAAACCTTGGGGGGTTCTGTCCCCAATTTGGAGGTGTAGCCTTAGTAATTCTGGCCCAATTATGTCAAGCCCTTTTGACTTTTTCAGGATTCGTGTAGGTGCGTTGACTCAGGTCCATTATGTTCTTCAGATCATAGGCCTTTGATTGATCTTGATATGTGCGTGGCAAGCTGGAGATTGTGGATGTATGATGCACCCTTGTAGTGAAACTGCACAGAAGCGTTATTAGCAAAATAACATGGAATAGAAAGGGGGACCTGGGGTTCGAACCCAGGTCCCAGGGATTACCAACACGTTCCTTGCCAGCTGCGCTGCTGATGCACTTTGTATGTATAATGGGTAACAATTAACATAAGATAAAATAAGCGTTAGTGGGACTTTAGCGCGAAAATTCAAATGACTCAATCAGGTCCTGACACTTCATCATCTTCTCCAAGGCTTCGCTGCACCTGAAAATAAAAACAATTGAATAGCGGGGGTTTTAAACCCCCACTAAGTAACAAGTGCAAAAATAGCGATTAGCACCCTGCTAATCATAAATTAATCGCGAGGTGTGTTTTCAAATCGTCCAAGCATGCTGAGTTGAATGGTCTGGGTCTCACGTTCTAATTTTTTCTTAACTGAGAAACCCCAATTCAAGGTTTTGAAAACCCTAGGCGTTGTTCATGGTGGAATCATGTATGGATGAGGAAAACTCAATCAAACAACTGGGTTAGCTTCATAATTACAAGAGCAATACAAAACAAGCATTAGATTTGAAAATTATGGCATGAATGATCAGATGCGATTACGCAAAAAAAGTGATACAGTCTGACTTATAACTACCAATTCTTGATGTTTCAAGCTATGATTTTGATTCAGACTCCTTCCTTGAAGCTCCAGGAACACAATGGAATAAATATTTGGCCTTGAATCGCACTGTAACCTAGTTTTCAGTTTTGGAATTTTTGTCAAAAAACTCAAATTTGGTTATTGATGTATGGCGCAGCTCAGAGGTCATGAACATTAGGGTTGGAATTAGTATATATGTGTGAATGATTAGGATTCAAAATTTGGTCCAAAGAATCAATGAATTGATGAGAAAATATTTGATTTTCCATGCATATATTTTTCAATCTTTTCATGCAAATTTGATTCAAATCATGTCCAATCACATGGATTCTTTCCAAATCTGATCATGCACGAAATATTGAGTGTATTCCATGCATAAAAAGATTTAAAAACTTAAGTTTGGTATTTTCCACATATTTATTTTAATTAAATGAATTATTAGCATTTAAAAATTCAAATAAATAAATAAAAATGATGAAAAACTTCCCTTTGGGCCAAATGGTCGTGCACATGCCTTGGATGATGGATTTTGGAAGAAAAAGAGGCCCATTAGCATTTTTAAGGCATTTGAAGCAAAGTTGACTTTTCAAAATATCCAAAAATTTCCCAACTTCCACAAGGCATATCTTGCTCAATTTTTAAGCTTTGCTCATGTTCTTGGACATTTTGGAAAGGTATTGAAGTCCTCTAACCAATGCCTTTGGTCCCATGTCATTTTGATTTACCAATCTCAAGTTATGGCCTTTGACTTAAAGTCCCTTTTTGTTGACTTTTGAAAATGACCTATAATGTTGAAATTGATAACTTTTTGTGAGAGCATTTCTTGGACTTGAAGTGTGAAGAGGAGTTGTAGGAAATGTCTTTCTCTTAAAAATGAGCTTTGGATGGAATTTTTCTGATAATCCATGTGAAAGTTATGCCTTGGTCAAGTTACAGTTGACTTTTTCAACTATCCAAATATGGAAACTTTTGCATCTTGAGACTTTTTGAGCCAAGCTTTGAGAATCATGATCAAGCATTGATCAAATGATGTTTGTGGCTTCAAAATGAGATGTTGACCAAAAATTTGAACTTTTGACTGTCAAATGACCATTTTTCCCCTACAGTTGACTGTAGTGCAATTAGGGTTTTTGACTGTGCAATTTTGTGCTGTAAGACTTGAAACTTGGTATGAGGATGCTTGACCATATTTGTAGGCATGTGGGACTTGATTGGACCCTTGGAAACTTAATTTACTTTGTCATAACCAAAACCCTAGTTTTTGACTGCTTAGGAGGGCCTTGAGCTGTGCAACCCCTGGGGAGATTTTGAGGCATGCTCTTTGCAAATTTTGAAGAATATGGGAGGGCAAATTTTGGGGTACAACAGTTGCCCCTGTTCAATCTTCTTAGACCTGAGGATGCAGATTGGCTGACGTGCCTTTCGTAATCCGAAGGTAAAAGATGATTGAACACTAGAGTGCCCAGAAATTTGCGCTCACATAGTAGTGTGATGGTGGAATGGGCTTATAGATGCCATTTGGAGATTGATGGATAGGATGATGGGCTTATAGATGCCATGCTGAGAGATGATCGCATAAGAGATTCCTTAGCGAGAACTTGCGTACCTGCAAAAGAAAATGATTACCTGACCTATTACAGGAGCTGGTCTTCAAACTCTTTATGTGGGGGTGTCCTGACTGGTTACAAGAGCTGGATCTGGATCTTCAAACGGTGATGAATGAACCAGGGATGGTGTGATATGGTGGGAGAACTGACTTGAGGTTTTGCGTTTGTTTTCGCAAATGTTTCGGTTGAGCAAGAGTCGCCACCGACTTTTTATTTTATCCTAAGGAAAGGTTAAAAAGCACAGCAAAAAACCTTTTGAGATGTTTTCTTGGGTTCGGGGAGTAGATTATAGAAAGGGAAGGTATTAGCACCCTTTCTATCCATGGTTATCCATGGGCTCTTAGTTACTTGCTTAGATCACTTGCCTTTTGTTTTCAATTGTTTTAAATGGTGCTTGAGTGTGTGGGTTTGAAAATGTTTTGAAAAGAGGCCAATGTGGTGGCAACCTTTGTAGTGATCCATGTGGGGATGTATACAAAGATGTATGTCTTTTGAAAAGGTTTTCATTTGTTTTTGAAAGTTGTTTTGAAAGTGTTTGAATCCAAATGAATCATGGTGAAAAAGTGGGGCAAAGTTGGGAAAAAATTAGGGTTTTTCATAACTTAGAAAAATTCTAAGTTATAAAAAATTCCATTTTAAAACCCTAATTTGCATTTCTTGGTTTCTTGGTGAACAAGTTTCATGATTTGGCATGTTTTGATGAAAAATGAATCTTGACTCTTGATTTTGACCAAAAAGTCAAAGTTTGACTTTTCAGTGTACAGTCAAAATTGATCAATTGACTGGGAAATTCAACTGTCAATCTTGTGTACTTGGGATCTTTTGAGCTTGATGAATGTGTCAATACCATTTCATTGAGTCCTTGAGTCCATATGTGAGCTTGGTTTGCCATTGGTTAGGTCAAACAGTCAAAAATTGCCTTTGTGCAGTCAAAACCCTAAAAATGACCATTTTGCCCTTTTGGTGATCTGATCAAATTTCTTGTGGAATTGTGATCCAAACATGATCAAATGGTCCATATGAGTTCATAATGTTGATGTGGGTCAAAAATCATGAGGTTTGACTGTCAATTGACCACAGTTGACTTTTTCCCCAATACAGCTGATTTCTAGGTCAACTGTCCAATTGACTGGGCAAAACTTGGAATCAAGACTTGAAACTTGGTATGGATAATCTTGTGAGTCAAACATGAAACATGAAAGTCATCTTAGGCATTTTAGGTCAAAACATCCTTGGGCAAACACAAACCCTAATTTGAGTCCACAGTGCAAGGAGAAGTCTTAAGCAGAGGAAACCCTAACTGGATCTTGATCTTCAAGGGTCTTGTAATGAAAAAAAGTTGAGGAAATGGGAGGGCAAATTTTGGGGTACAACAGTTGCCCCTGTTCAATGTTCTTGAACCTGAAGAGTTAGATTGGCAAGTTTGCCTTTCGTGACTCGAGGGTAAAAGGAGATTGGACACTAGAGTGCCCGGAAATTTGCACTCGCATGTTGAGGTATCAGTAAATGTGATGTCGGGAATGGGCTTATAGATGCCATTTGGAGAGATGGTGGATAGGGAGATGGGCTTATAGATGCCATCTGGAGGTGTGAAAGAACCTTGTCGGGAATGGGCTTATAGATGCCATTTGGAAGTGTTGATCGCACAAGAGATTCCTTGGCGAGAACTTGTGTATTTGGGAGAGGCTGATGTTTTCCTGGCTTGTTACAGGTGTTTGATCTTTAAATTTTTTATGTAGATATGCCCTGGCTAGATACAGGTATCGAATCTGCCATCGGTTTCTCACAGATGTGCCCCGGCTGGATACAGGAGTCGAATCTGGAAATAGTCGTCAATAGATATGCCCTGGCTGGATACAGGAATCGAATCTTCGAACTCTTCAGACGTGCCCTGGCTAGATACAGGAATCGAGTCTGGAAATAGTCGTCAACAGATATGCCCTGGCTGGATACAGGAATCGAATCCGGAAATGTTGTAGTTGATAGATGTGCCCTGGCTGGATATAGGAGTCGAATCCGAAAATAGTTGTCAACAGATATGCCCTGGCTGGATACAGGAATCGAATCTTCGAACTCTTCAGACGTGCCCTGGCTAGATACAGGAATCGAGTCTGGAAATAGTCGTCAACAGATATGCCCTGGCTGGATACAGGAATCGAGTCTGGAAACTGATCACTCTCAGATGTGCCCTGGCTAGATACAGGTATCGAATCTGGAATTGTGACAGTTGAAGGTAGTTGTCTTTGGGATTGTCTTTTTCCCTGAAAAGGCAAAAGCATAAGTTGTATGCAATGTCGTGATGTATGATATGCATGATGCCATGCTGTTTAACATGAGATAGGGTGAGTATGCACTTTATCACGTATGTAAACAAGATGTACGAAAATGTGAAATGTTTATGAATGTAATTTTCATCTTAGGAAAATAAATCCTAGACGACCGGCCGGGGAGTTGCTCTGTGGAAGAGATACTTGGCCGAAGTTTGATGAGAGGCCTGTTGAGGACTTTAATGATGGATTCCGCTGGGGATAATGATGATAAACTCCGCTGGGGAGCACCAAAGATAAACTCCGCCGGGGATTGAAGGAACTTTGCCGAGGGCGATCTTCCGTGGTTTTTTAGCTGAGGATAACCCAGTTATAAGTCCTTGAGAGGAGATAACTCTGAATAAAACGCGGGAGAGACGCCCGTACCCTGCAGGGAACAAGCTTCCAGAATCTACTGGGGAGTGAGCTTTAAGACCCGCCGGGGGATGTTGAGACTTCACAGGATTGACGGGGAATCAACTCCGCTTGGGGAAAGTATTGCTGAATCTTGTCTTACTCTGCGGGACATTGAGATGATTTGGTCACATTCTTCAGTCGAATCTACCTTGGTACCTTGGCGGACAAAACAACCAGACTGCATCAGACAACTCCACATTGCCCCTGTTTCTGATGTCACCTGTAATTAATCTTTCGTTTCATATGCGAATATTTATGAGTCAACAATTTTAATGTCAAATGCATATATCAAAAATGAACATTGGACGTTCTTCGCAAGACAAAGCAGAAAAAGGGAAAACAATGGCAATTTGTATGGACAAGTGAATTTGTATTGATTTGAACTTTGCCTGTGAATAGGCGTTTTTTGTACAAGAGGCTGACATCCTAGTAAGAGGACGCCGCCAAATAACATAGAGTTTACAATTTGAAAAAGGAAACAAAACAGCTATGTGAACAATCCCCTTGGGTTCCAACTTTGCTATCGCCTTTATGTCTTCGAATGTCTCATCGCTTTGCTACCTAGTTGAAGATGAAGCTGATTGGTCGATGCCGAAATCTGAGCCAGATAGTTGATGCCGAATTCCGGATGCGAAGTGATCCAATGAGACATAGTGTTACGCTTTTATCCCTAACTTTTGCCTGGACCGCCCCTTCGGGTTTTCAGTCCACCGGGATACCCATTTTTGCCCAAGCCGCCTTTTCAGGTTTTCGACTTGCCGGGTGTACAGATTTTTATTCATTTCATCCCTTATTTTTGCCCGAACCCTTTTGGTTCGCCGGGAAGCCCTTATTTTTGCCTAGGTATATCAACCTAGCGGGTCTTTTATTTACGCGTAGTATTTTTTCACTATGTCTGCATTGGCGGGGTGAGGAAGGTCGTCACCATCCATGGTGGTTAGGATCATGGCTCCTCCTGAGAACACACGTTTAACCACAAATGGCCCTTCGTATGTAGGGGTCCATTTTCCCCGGGGATCACTTTGAGGAAGGATGATGCATTTGATTACCAGGTCCCCAACTTGATACTCTTGCGGTCTGACTTTCTTGTTAAATGCCCTGATCATCCGTTTTTGATACGTTTGACCATGACAGATAGCAGTGAGCCTCTTTTCGTCAATCAGATTTAATTGATCAAGTCGAGTCTGGATCCAGTCATCTTCACTCAAGTCTGCATCCTTCATTATCCGGAGAGAGGGTATCTGGACTTCAATTGGCAAGACTGCCTCCATGCCATAGACCAAGGAGAAGGGAGTTGCCCCGGTTGACGTCCTTGCTGAGGTACGGTACCCATGAAGAGCGAACGGTAACATCTCGTGCCAATCTTTATAGGTCACTGTCATCTTCTGCACAATTTTCTTGATATTTTTATTAGCTGCCTCTACAGCCCCATTCATCTTTGGCCGGTAGGGAGAAGAATTGTGGTGCTGTATCTTAAATTGTTCACAGAGTTCAGTGATCATTTTGTTATTGAGATTGGTACCATTGTCCGTAATGACTCTTTCTGGGACGCCGTAACGACAGACCAGGTTATGCCGGATGAAACGTGCCACGACGCTCTTGGTTACTGTGGCGTAGGAAGCTGCCTCAACCCACTTCGTGAAGTAATCGATCACCACTAAGATGAAACGATGTCCATTGGGGTCCGTCGGTCGAATCTCACCGATCATATCGATGCCCCACATTGCAAAAGGCCAAGGTGCCATCAAGATGTTCAAAGGAACCTGAGGGATATGCACCTTGTCAGCATAGATCTGGCATTTATGACAAGTTCGAGAGTGTTGGTAACAATCGGCTTCCATTGTGGACCAGAAGTATCCTGCCCGAAGGATTTTCTTAGCCATGGTGTGTCCACTGGAATGTGTTCCAAATGTACCTTCATGCAGTTCTATCATGATCTTCTCTGCTTCGGCCTTATCCACACAACGTAGTAGAGTTGAATCATGATTCCGTTTGTAGAGAATGCCGCTGCTGAGGAAGAATTTTGCAGCAAGCCTCCTCATGAACTTCTTGTCATTGACAGATGCGCCTTCAGGGTATTCCTGAGCTTCCAAGTACCTCTTCACCTCATGATACCAGGGTTTTTCAGTCACCTTTTCAGCCTCAAGCTCGCAGCAGTATGCCGGTTCGTCCAACTTCCAGATAATGATCCGGGGAGCCTCATTGTCCCATTTAACTTTGAACATTGAAGACATCGTAGCTAGGGCGTCCGCTAGCTGATTCTCCTCTCTAGGGAAGTGTTCGAAAGTTATCTCTTCAAAGTGGGGAAGCAAGGTCGACACATACTCCTTGTAAGGAATAAGATTCAGGTGTTTCGTATCCCACTCGCCTTTGATCTGATTGATCACGAGAGCGGAATCTCCGAAGACACTTAGAAATTTGATCCTTAAGTCGATTGCAGCTTGTAAACCCATGATACATGCCTCATATTCTGCCATATTGTTGGTGCAGCTGAAACATAATCGGGCGGTGAGGGGAGTATGAGTTCCTATGGGAGATATGATTACAGCGCCGACGCCGTTACCCAAAGCATTGGAGGCTCCATCAAAATGCATAGACCATCGGGATCCTTTCTCAGGTCCTTCATCCGGTCCAGGTACTTCACAGTCAGTTACCACCATGATGTCTTCGTCCGGAAAATCAAAGTTCAATGATTGGTAATCGTCCACAGGTTGGTGTGCCAAATGATCTGCCAGTACACTTCCCTTAATTGCTTTCTGAGTTGTATACTGGATGTCATATTCTGTCAAGATCATTTGCCATCTCGCTATTCTTCCAGACAGAGCGGGCTTTTCGAATATGTACTTGATGGGATCCATCTTTGAAATCAATAGAGTAGTGTGAGTCAGCATATACTGTCTCAGCCGGCGAGCAGCCCATACTAGAGCGCAGCAAGTTTTCTCAAGCAGTGAGTAACGAGACTCACAGTCGGTAAACTTTTTGCTCAAGTAATAAATAGCGTGCTCTTTTCGGCCAGACTCGTCATGCTGCCCCAGCACACACCCCATTGAATTGTCAAGTACTGTCAAGTATAGTATCAGAGGTCTTCCTTCCACTGGTGGCATAAGAATGGGTGGCTCTTGGAGATATTCCTTTATCTTTTCAAAGGCGGCCTGACATTCATCATTCCAGCGTACTACTTGATCTTTCTTCAGCAATTTGAAGATTGCCTCACAAGTAGCAGTCAGATGTGAGATGAATCGGGCAATGTAATTCAGTCGTCCTAGGAAACCTCTGACTTCTTTCTCTGTTTTTGGAGTCGGCATCTCTTGTATGGCTTTTACCTTGGCAGGGTCCACCTGAATACCTTTATCACTTACAATGAAACCTAGCAATTTTCCGGATCTTACCCCAAAGGTGCATTTGTTGGGATTCAATCTCAGCTTGTACAACTTGAGTCGGTCAAATAACTTCCTCAGATGGTCAAGGTGCTCCTCCTCAGTTTGAGACCTTGCAATCATGTTATCAACGTATACCTCAATCTCATGATGGATCATATCATGAAATAAAGCAACCATGGCACGTTGATAGGTTGCCCCAGCATTTTTCAATCCGAATGGCATGACCTTATAACAGAAGGTGCCCCACTGAGTCACAAAGGTAGTCTTCTCCATATCTTCTGGAGCCATCTTGATTTGATTATACCCTGAAAAACCATCCATGAAGGAGAACACCTTGTGTTGAGCTGTATTGTCAACAAGGACATCAATGTGAGGTAGGGGGAAGTCATCCTTGGGGCTGGCCCTGTTCAGATCCCTGTAGTCAACACACATTCTGACCTTACCGTCCTTCTTTGGTACCGGCACCATGTTGGCAACCCACTGAGGGTAAGAAGTCACTGCAAGGAACCCGGCATCAAACTGTTTCATAACCTCGGCCTTGATCTTCTCAGACATCTCTGGTCGCATCCGTCGGAATTTTTGCTTTACCGGAGGGCAGTCTTCCTTAGTTGGCAGGTGATGAACTACAATGTCGGCATCCAAACCAGGCATATCTTCATAGGACCAAGCAAAAATCTCCATGTAATCCTGTAGCATCTGGATCAATCGTTGCTTCACGCTGAGCTCTAGATTGGCACCAATCTTGACCTCTTTCCTATCTGTCTCAGTACCCAGATTAATTGTCTCCACCGGCTCTTCATGTGGTTGAATAGCTCTCTCTTCCTGGAGTAGCAGTCTTGCGAGTTCACCAGGCACTTCGCAATCATCTTCACCTTCGTCTTCGGCCAAGTTGATCGGATTCTCGAAGTCATAACTGGCGGTAGCAGAGCTGTTACCAGTGAGATCCAGAGTGGATTGGAACCTGTATAAGTGAGTGTGTGTAAATATAGCTGTTTTGCAATATGTATAACACATAAAGAAAAAGAGCACAAGATTTGAAATGCAACAAACGTCCAATGTTTTGATTGATGATATATGGAAATGTCATACAAAAAACCCTCACAAATGGAGCTACGATGCCCCGGGTAGGACACCGAGCCAACAAAGTTTTAACATATTGTTTGTTACAAATTGGAAATCAAAAGAAATTAATTACTGCGTGACAAATGTGATAGGTGTAAAATCCTTTGCCGTCCAGTTGCTTGGTCCGTTGCTGGTAGTCGGGTAGATCCAACTGTCAAACTCTGCTTCCTCTACATCCTCCTCGATAGCATTCACCCTTGGATTGGAGATAAACACCGGAGCCTTTCTGATCTTCTCCTTGCGCACAGCCCTCTGAGCCTCTGCCGTAAAGCCCAGCCCAAACTTGTCGTTCTTCTGAGTGAAATCAGGAAGCTGACCCCAGTTTGCACAATTGCCTTTCTGAACCACAGCCCGGGCATCCCTTAGGGAAGCCATCTTTAAAGGAACATTCTCTTCGACTGCTGTTTCTGCTGCTGCTGAAATTGGATGCACCTCCTCGAAATGCTGAAAGGGGGTTTCAATAAACTCCCCGTCCATCTCAATGTATCTGAAGGAATTCAAATGGCTCACCATATACTCCTCTTCTCCTTGCACAGTGACGATCTTCCCCCTGACAGGATACTTCAGTTTCTGGTGCAAGGTAGAGGTCACTGCCCCGGCTTTATGGATCCAAGGTCGACCCAGTAGACAAGAGTACGATGGACGTATATCCATCACATAAAAAGTAGAGTCGAATACCTGAGAGCCCACACGAATAGGGATGTCAACCTCTCCATGAACCATCCTTTTTGAACCGTCAAAGGCCCTGACGATGATATTGCTGGGCTTCAGTTCCAGGCCTTCATAATCCAAACGGTCTAAAGCCTTTTTCGGTAGAACATTCAAGGAAGAACCAGTATCCACCAATACATGCGCCAGAGTAGTGCCCCTGCATTCGATAGAGACATGCAGGGCATCATTGTGGTCTCTTCCCTTCGCAGTCAGGTCAGCATCTGAAAAACCCAAGCCATTGTCTGCTGTCAGATTTGCTACGCAATCAGTGAACTGGACTGCAGACGTCTCCTGTGGCACATGGGCCGTCTTGAGAAATGAGATCAAGGCCTTAGCATGGGCCTCGGAGCATAGTAATAAGGAGAGCATGGAGATTTTGGAGGGCGTATGCCCCAGCTGCTCGACAACATTGAAATCACTCTTCTTTATTATTTTCAGGATCTCCTCCATTTCTTGTTGGGAGGCCTCAGCATTTATAGGTATTGGTGCCTCCATCCGGGCAGGCTCTTCTTCAATCCCTTTGCCCCGAGCATTAGATGACTCGGTGGCAGGGGAAACAACTTGATCAGCAACAGTAACAGGTACACTTGTAGGTGTTATAAGGAGGGGTCTTCGAGTAGCGGGCGGTGCAATGTCAGGCGAGAAGAGCCTGCCACTGCGGGTGACCTTGGCTGGACCAGTGATATCGCAGATACTGGCGCCAGTGTCGAATTCTTGTTTGATTCCATTTACATATACGTCTGCCCCATAATGCCAGGGGACAACTTTATCAGATACGTAGGGGAGAGGCCCCGGAACAGTAATAACCACAGGTGCAACAGTCATGATTTGAACAGGCTTCTTCGGGAGAGCCTTGATTGGATTTTTGAAGATGGTAACCACAGAAACTTCTTTTACCGGAACCAACTGAACATCAGACTTCTTAAACAGAATCCCCTTGCTATCCATTAGGTTTTGAATGCCTAACTTCAGCAAGGGACAACCAGATAGGGAAACAGCACAGAACAGGCAACCTTCACTGCAACCCGGAAATAAACCGACCAGCAGTAGGTTCTTCTTGACAGTCAAAAGAGGGGTAACAACTTCATTTACCGAAACAACATACATTTCTTCCTCAATGGCATTTACTCTATGCTGGGGCATAGGAGCAGTTACAACATTTGGTCTCTCCGGCGCCTCAAACTGAATTTCCTTTGCGTCGATCAGATCTTGCACTTTGTTTCTCAAGGCCCAGCAATCATCAGTAGTGTGCCCGGGACTATCAGAATGATAAGCACACCGGGCATTTGGGTTATACTTAGGAGACGCAGTGTTGACGACCTTAGGAGCTTCTTTAAGGGTCACCAGGTTGGTGGATAACAGTTGGGGTAAAATTTGAGATAAGGTCATACTCAGTCGAGTATATTGCCTCTTAGGCCTTTCGCTTCTTTGTTGATTGTACTGCTGAGGAGCAGCAACAGGTTTCGAGATGACCAAAGCATTGACGGCTTGGCGACTTTCGGGCTTGATTTGTCTTCTAGGACCATAGACGGCACTTGCTTCTTTCTTAAACGACCTCTTCTCAGCACTTGTGGAGGCAGCCTTTTGTATCTTGCCTGACCTGATGCCAGCTTCGATTCTTTCTCCCGTCAATATCAAATCTGTAAACCCAGCGGAGGAGTTACCAACCAAATGATTGAAAAATGGACCAGACAACGTCCCTAGAAACATATCAACCAGCTCACGATCAGTCAATGGAGGCTGCACCCTGCCAGCCAAATCTCTCCATTTTTGTGCGTACTCTTTGAACCCTTCACCCGTTCCTAGAGACATACCCTGAAGTTGGGTACGCGTAGGAGCGAGATCAGAATTGTATTGGTATTGTCTGTAGAATGCGGTTGCCAAATCTTCCCAGTGTCGGATGCTGGTTCCATCTAATTGGTAGAACCATTCAAGCTGTGACCCCGAGAGGCTATCTTGGAAGAAGTGAATCCAGAGGTTCTTATCCGCCGTATAAGGTTGGATCTTCCTTACGTACGACCTTAGATGCAGCTTTGGGCAGGAGACCCCATCATACTTGGCGAAGGCAGGCGCCTTAAACTTGTGTGGAATTACTACCCCAGAAGATAACCCCAAATCTCCGAAATCCAGCCCCGGCACATTCTGAATTTCCATGGCGCTTAAGCGGTCCTCCAATTGCTTGTATCTGTCAGCAGCAGGTGGGTATTGTTCGTCGTTATAGTCCGTCTCGTTGTCGGAGACTGCGGGACTAGGAGCTCCTCCCCCTTGGGGACTGTTTTTCTCAGCAGAAGAAGTAGTTGGATTAGCTTCATTATGGAGTGTGTTCCCAAATCTGCGTCCGGTGTTGAACAACGCAGTCCTCTTTTTCTTCTTCTTCTTCAGGAGTAGAGTCTTCAACTCTTGCTGACCTTGGGCCAGGCTTAGGACCATTTCTTGAAACTGGGCACTTTGGGCCTGAAGGGCCTTGATTGCTTGCTCACTGGAGGAATCTGGATTCATGACGACTGTTCAAAATAAACAGCGAAGGAGATTAAGCAACCTGTGAAATAGGGTACCTGCTATGCATATGGTGCAATGGAATGCGTATGTTTTATGTTTTCAAAGACAAAAAAGATTCAATTTTGTAGACAAAAGGGAAACACACTTCATTAGATTAAAATTTTCAATTTGTTCAACAATTTGCCCTTAGGCATTACAGGAATGAAAAATACTGGAAAGGAAATAAAACTATAAAAGGAAATATCCAAAGCTCATCAATGCTCCCATGGCCTCCTCTTCTCCGTGCTGATGTAGTTGTTCAGGACCTGCTCTTCCTCCAATTGCTTAGTCAGCCTCTGGATCTTCCGTTCCTGCTCGTTGAACTTCTCCCGATAGAAATCCCGTTCTTCCTTTAGCTGTGCCCAAGATCTCTTCATCGTGTCAAAATCAGCGGGTATCTGAGGAGGGAGGACAGTTGGAGGAACCCCATCTTCATCAGGAGACTCAAGGATGAGAGGTCTAACAGCTTCGTAGGGCATACCTAACCTTTGAGCACGGATGCGGACCCATTTGCAATAGGGCTTCAATGGCAGAGAAGTCTTTGGTCCCAACTCATGTGGGTCGGCTTTGTGAATTCTGTCCCAAGCTCTAATGAATCCCTGGCGTAGTTTGTCACTGTCTGCTTGAAACTCAAAATGGAAGTGAGGAACCAGCATTTCATGAGGCCCATCTCCTCTGGCTCTTCCAAACTGACGGAGAGCTAAGCACGGATTGTAAGAGATTCCTCCTTGGATACCAATCAACGGAACATTAGGGTATTCTCCGCGGCGATCAATAACAGCTACTTCATCCAAACCTCTGAGAGTCCAAGTGATTTCATTATCAGTGAGAGACATTAACCTCCGAGCCCAACCTTTTCCTTCTTCATTCTTCAGCACGAACTTAGGAAGGTGAGAAATAAACCACCTTACTAGCAAAGGAGCACAACACCACGGAGTTCCCCGTTTTCGAGCAGTACGAGCATAGAGTTGTTGTAGAATATCACCCAAAAGAGTGGGTACCGGATTCCGAGACATGAATATCCTTATGACATGGATACTGATAAAGGTGTCAGGGTTAGGAAACAATACCAGACCATAGATCAAAAGAGCCAGAATATCCTCGTACGCCTTGAAGTCCAAGTCATTCCAGAAATCATTAGCCTTGCCAACCAGAAATTTGACCAAAAAGCCCTTGATCCCATTTCTAGTTTCCCAGTTGGACAATACCTCTTCTTTGGTCAAGGGGAGAATTGCAGCAATCTCTTCAGGCCTAGGAGTCTTTTCCAAACCAGTGAATGGAGTTTGTTCCAAGACAGGGATCCCAAGCAAATAAGAAAATTCTTCCAGGGTAGGAACCAGCTGGAAGTCTTGAAAGGTGAAACAATGATACAGAGGGTCATAAAACTGGGTCAGAACACTCATCAGTTGTTGGTCCCACTTTGCAGTGACCAAGCCAAGGAGAGAACCATGTCTGTTGATGAAGGAAGAAGTGTTTGGAATCCTTCCAACCAAATCCTTGAGTAAAACTGGTGGTTGAACAAAGTTGAGCCGGACAGTATTCCTACGCACGGGCATCATGATGTCCTACAAAACAGAGCAAAGATGAAACTCTTTTGTCTTTGAAATGGGTTAGTCCTTTATACAGGATGCATGCAATGGTATGATGGCATGATGCTATGATGAAGCACACCACAAGTATTCACATAGGTAAATAAAGCACACAAGTCACACAAGACACCCTTAGGTTTCAGGCCAGTATGAGTTTCAGGTATTACCCTCTTTTGGTTTTGTTGGTTAAAACCTGTCCTATCGAAAAGTAACCGGGTTCTAGAGGATCTCAAATCATTGGCTACCCTCAATCGGTCATAACTCCAGCATCGCAATCTTTTCTCGCGGCCAGAACCATCTCGAGAGTTTAGCCTCAATGAGTGTAGCATATTGCTACTGTCCTAATAGCCAAGTTGTTCAATTTAGGGTTCTAAGGTTGGTTGGTGTTTAATGACCCCTTAGAAGACCTATTTTCTCCCCGTTGCAACACAAGGGATATAGGTACAGACTAAGATGCCACACCAACGTAGCCACTGTTTCACCCATGTCGGTCTACGTCGGACAGGTCCCTCACAGATTATGCTACCTAAAAAGGGTATTTCCCAGATCCGGGTTAGGATCTATGAAACTCCGATGCAAAGCCCACAAATATAAAAGCAAACAAAGCAAACAATTGAAAACAAAGGTGATCTAAACCCTAAGGTTACTCCACTTTTAAGTAATCCCCAGCAGAGTCGCCAGTTCTGTGATACGGTGGGAGAACTGACTTGAGGTTTTGCGTTTGTTTTCGCAAATGTTTCGGTTGAGCAAGAGTCGCCACCGACTTTTTATTTTATCCTAAGGAAAGGTTAAAAAGCACAACAAAAAACCTTTTGAGATGTTTTCTTGGGTTCGGGGAGTAGATTATAGAAAGGGAAGGTATTAGCACCCTTTCTATCCATGGTTATCCATGGGCTCTTAGTTACTTGCTTAGATCACTTGCCTTTTGTTTTCAATTGTTTTAAATGGTGCTTGAGTGTGTGGGTTTGAAAATGTTTTGAAAAGAGGCCAATGTGGTGGCAACCTTTGTAATGATCCATGTGGGGATGTATACAAAGATGTACGTCTTTTGAAAAGGTTTTCATTTGTTTTTGAAAGTTGTTTTGAAAGTGTTTGAATCCAAATGAATCATGGTGAAAAAGTGGGGCAAAGTTGGGAAAAAATTAGGGTTTTTCATAACTTAGAAAAATTCTAAGTTATAAAAAATTCCATTTTAAAACCCTAATTTGCATTTCTTGGTTTCTTGGTGAACAAGTTTCATGATTTGGCATGTTTTGATGAAAAATGAATCTTGACTCTTGATTTTGACCAAAAAGTCAAAGTTTGACTTTTCAGTGTACAGTCAAAATTGATCAATTGACTGGGAAATTCAACTGTCAATCTTGTGTACTTGGGATCTTTTGAGCTTGATGAATGTGTCAATACCATTTCATTGAGTCCTTGAGTCCATATGTGAGCTTGGTTTGCCATTGGTTAGGTCAAACAGTCAAAAATTGCCTTTGTGCAGTCAAAACCCTAAAAATGACCATTTTGCCCTTTTGGTGATCTGATCAAATTTCTTGTGGAATTGTGATCCAAACTTGATCAAATGGTCCATATGAGTTCATAATGTTGATGTGGGTCAAAAATCATGAGGTTTGACTGTCAATTGACCACATTTGACTTTTTCTCCAATACAGCTGATTTCTAGGTCAACTGTCCAATTGACTGGGCAAAACTTGGAATCAAGACTTGAAACTTGGTATGGATAATCTTGTGAGTCAAACATGAAACATGAAAGTCATCTTAGGCATTTTAGGTCAAAACATCCTTGGGCAAACACAAACCCTAATTTGAGTCCACAGTGCAAGGAGAAGTCTTAAGCAGAGGAAACCCTAACTGGATCTTGATCTTCAAGGGTCTTGTAATGAAAAAAAGTTGAGGAAATGGGAGGGCAAATTTTGGGGTACAACAGATGGTTACTACCTCAACGGGACGGTGAGAGAACCTTGGACGACTTCAACCTCAACAGTAATCATTGAGAGAATCTTGGACGACTTCAACCTCAACAGTAACACTGAGAGAATCTGGGGATGATTACTATCTCCGCAGTGACGGGGAGAGAACCATAGGCGACTTCAACCTCAACAGTAATCATTGAGAGAATCTTGGGCGACTTCAACCCCAACAGTAATCATTGAGAGAATCTTGGGCGACTTCAACCTCAACAGTAATCATTGAGAGAATCTTGGGCGACTTCAACCTCAACAGTAATCATTGAGAGAATCTTGGGCGACTTCAACCTCAACAGTAATCATTGAGAGAATCTTGGGCGACTTCAACCTCAACAGTAATCATTGAGAGAATCTTGGGCGACTTCAACCTCAACAGTAATCATTGAGAGAATCTTGGGCGACTTCAACCTCAACAGTAATCATTGAGAGAATCTTGGACGACTTCAACCTCAACAGTAATCATTGAGAGAATCTTGGGCGACTTCAACCTCAACAGTAATCATTGAGAGAATCTTGGGCGACTTCAACCTCAACAGTAATCATTGAGAGAATCTTGGGCGACTTCAACCTCAACAGTAATCATTGAGAGAATATTGGATATCTTCTACTGAGTCTTTATCAGGAAAATCTGTTAGGGGTCAATTTAACTGGACTAGAGAAGGCCTTTGACTGGATAAGAAACAGGAAAATCTTAGGGTCGATTTAACTGAACCGGTCTAGGTCTCGAAATCTTCAACTGGATAAGAAACAAGGAGATCTTAGGGTCGATCTGACTGAACCAGAGAAGGCCTTGGACTGGATAAGAAACAGTAAAATCTTAGGGTCGATTTAACTGAACCGGTCTAGGTCTTGAAATGTAGCTTGAGAAGTCAACTGGATCTTTCCTGAAAGGTAAAAGTCAGTCATATGCAAGGCATGATATGAATCAAACGATGATGTTCTCAACATAAATGAGATTTGTAAGATATGATGCGTATATGCATGCTATAATGATGTATGAAAATGTGGTGTTTATGAATGTATGTTTTTCGTCTAGGAAAGTAAATCCTTGACGGGTGCCGGGAAGTCACTCCTGGGCTGATGTTGAAGAATAGATTTTGCCTCCGCTGGGGATGATAGTTGCAAGAATACCGGTAGGAGAAGACAACTCCGTTGGGGAATAAACTTGGCGAATAGATTACCCTGTGGGGAGAAAAGTACTCTAGTGATCTTGCTGGGAAGCAATACTCTGTGGGGAGAGAGATACTTTGTTGAGTTGTTGATGATAACCTGCTGGGGATACCCTTGTTGTATTGGAAGTGTTAATAGACCTCGCTGGGGATAAGAAGACTTTGCCGAGGACGGTCTTTCCGTGACTTTTGGCTGAGGATAACCCAGTTATACCCTGGTAAGGAAATAACTCTTTGAATAAAGCCGGGAGACGCGTTCGTGCTCTGCGAGGATAAGCTTCCAGAATCTACTGGGGATAAGCTTACTGCTGGGGAGATGGTTCCAACTTTCCTGGGGAAACTAGATTGGACTCTCCTGGGGAAGTTTTGAGATGTATTGGAAGTAACTCCATTGAATGTTTGATGTACCGCCGGGTGTTGTACCCCAAAATTTGCCCTCCCATATTCTTCAAGAAATTGCCAAGTCAAGTCTCAAAATTCCCCAAGGGTTGCACAGTGCAAAGGTCTCCCACACAGTCAAAACTAGGGTTTGTGTACTGATCAAGAAAATGAAGTTTTCAAAGGCCCAATCAAGTCTCACATGCCTACAAATATGGTCAAGCATCGTCATATCAAGTTTCAAGGCATTCAACACAAAATTGCACAGTCAAAAACCCTAATTGCACTACAGTCAACTGTAGGGGCAAAATGGTCATTTGGCAGTCAAAAGTTCAAATTTTTGGTCAACATATCATTTTGAAGCCACAAACATCATTTGATCAATGCTTGATCATGATTCTCAAAGTTTGGCTCAAAAAATCATCAAATTGCAAAAGTTTCCTTATTTGGACAGTTGAAAAAGTCAACTGAAATTGACCAGGGCATAACTTTCACATGGATTATCAGAAAAATTCCATCCAAAGCTCATTTTTAAGAGAAAGACATTTCCTACAACTCATCTTCATACTTCAAGTCCAAGAAATGCTCTCACAAAAAGTTATCAATTTCAACATTATAGGTCATTTTCAAAAGACAACAAAAAGGGACTTTAAGTCAAAGGCCATAACTTGAGATTGGTAAATCAAAATGACATGGAACCAAAGGCATTGGTTAGAGGACTCAAAGAACTTTCCAAAATGTCCAAGAACATGAGAAAAGCTTAAAAATTGAGCAAGTTATGCCTTGTGGAAGTTGGGAAATTTTTGGATATTTTGAAAAGTCAACATTGATCCAAATGACCTAAAATTGCTAATGGGCCCATTTTTCTTCCATGATTCATCATCCATGACATGTGCACGACCACTTGTCCCAAAGGGAAGTATTTTCTCATTTTTTATTTATTTATTTGAATTTTTATTTATATTAATTCATTTAAATCATTTAAATATATGAAAAATATTTAACTCACCCTAACCAATCTTTTTATACATGTTTTAGACTCAATAATTCGTGCATATGCAAATAAGGAAAGAATTGGAGCAATTGGATATGATTTGAACCAAATACACATGGGAAAAGATATGAAAAAGATCCTTAAAATCAAATTTTTCAAAAACCATCATTGCATTGGATTTGTTCTACTTTTGTTAACCTAATGGACTCACTACATAAGCATAATCATAAACCTAATGATGCTAACCACGCAGCTGCTCAAAAGCTTGAAGAACAAACTTGAAATTTTGGCCAAAAAGCTCAAAACTGAAAAGCAGGTTCTAGGTTGATTCAAAGCACAAGACCAATTGCAAAAGCTTCCTTGTGTTCCCCTGAAGCTAATTGGATCACTCTCCAACCTTCATACACCCAGAATCGGTACCATGGATTCAAACTGTGTCAAACAAAATGCATAATCGTGTTTCCACATTTAGACATTTTCATTACGTTTTTTTTATGCATTCATACTAATTAACGTATTCTGAAGCTAACCATGTGGTCTAATTTCGTTTTCGTGCCATATTTGGAGAGTTGCCATTGATAACTTTTAGGGTTTGTAGAACTGTAAATTAGGGGTTTTCAGGTGCTGTAAAATTGGACATCCTCAATACCATAATTGGATTTAGCACGTCTGGACGAAGAAGATAGGACCCTCGCGCCTAATTTATGTTCAAGGATAGCCTAATCGCTATTTTCCCAAAAGACCCATTCTGAAACGGTGATAAAACCGTGGCCTATGTTTTGTATTTTCAGAAAAAATGAACAAAGCGAAGAAGGTGATGCAGTGTCGGGGAGTAATTGGTTCTTTTAAATTTCACGCTAAAACATTATCCATATGCGTTGTTTATTTTATATTATTTATTTGATGTTTAATGTTAACGCGCGTAAGTTGGTTCAGCTGGCAAGGGATGGTGATTGCAACGTTCCTGACCTGGGTTCGAGCCCCAGGTCTTCTTCGCCTCAATATTATTTTTCAATATATATTCCCATGCAGATTCAACATCAAGGCGCACCATGTATCCTCCAGATCAAACCATCCACGTGCCCCTGGAGGTCAGATCAAAGGCTGAGAATTGATGAACACCATGGGCTTGAGTCAAAGCTCCTGCACGTGTCCAGTAAAAGTCCACCAGGCCATGCTTAAATGGGCCAAATTGCTGAAAGATTATACCTCCATATTGGGGTCTGAACCCCCTTGGTTTGCATTTTTTCACTTTCTTTATGTTTTTATTTGTTTTATTTTCTTTTGATTATTATTTTTTTTAGTTAATTCCTTATTTTCATAAAAAATATAAAATATCAATAAAAACCAGAAAAAAGAGTAAAATGCAATAAATATTTTATTTTAATTATTTTCATAAACAAATTATATATAATTGAAGTTAGTATAAATTAGGGTTTAATGTTAATACTTTTAATAACAAAAAAATCTAAAAAATATAGAATTAGGATTAGTTAATGTTCCTTTTCAATTTTTCTTTTTTTCACAATAATATTATTTATTTATTTTCATAATAAATTTAAAAGCCATTAGAATTAGGGTTTGCATTCAATTTTAATTTTAATTAATTCTCTTTTTCATATTAAATCATAAAATACTAAAAATACCAAAAAAACAAAATCCTTCTTTTTTTTTTAATTTATCAATTTCTCATTAATTCGATTTTTGCAAAAGGGTCCAACGCCCTCGTGTCGCTCTTAATTTCTTATTTATTCGCATATTCATTTTATTTTGCTCAAATAATTATGTACCTCTCCCGAAGCCTTGTAACATTTTAATTACTTGTCGCACTTTTAATCCTTTTACTTTATTTATTTTTCTGTCAAATCGGGTCCTGGTTAATTTTGGCGATGTGGACCCGCGCCATTTGTAATAGCTTTAGATTTACTTTTCCTCGCAACTTTTAACTGTTAAACAAAGCATGCAAGAATGAATGACCTTAAATAAAATCAAGCGTAGAACGCCAATGACATGACAAGACAAATACAAATGAAAACGACACACAATGCGCACACACCACCCCTAGGGTACGCCTCACTGTTGCCTTGCCTCGAAAGGTGATCGTCGAGTAGAGGATGTCTTAGTAAGTCCTCATGATCCGGGAACCTGGCATGAGGGTAGCTTCTAAGGTGTCTTCCCATTGCTCTGGTGATCACCATGTCCCGAACCTCGAATTGACCCGAACACCTCCAACGGTGGTGCTACCTACCTCTCAATGATGGGATAGCACTACTTTAAAGGACATTTACACAGACGAATTCCTTAGGGTAGGTAGACGACTCTAGATACTTGCTCTAAATTCAAAACAAATTCAAAAATACTTTTCACACCGACACCTTTTCAAAAAGCTTTCGAAAGTAATTTTTCAAACACTCTTGAGGACCGATACAAGAGTCGAACTGAAATTTTCAAAGAAACTTTTTAAAACCCACATTGAAAAGCAAACAAACATTTTTGAAAACACAATGAGCAAGTATCTAAGAGCCCATGGATAACCATGGATAGAAAGGGTGCTAGCACCTTCCCTTTCTATAATCTACCTCCCGAACCGAGAGCAATCTCTATAAGGAATTTTTCTGTGCTTTTGTCCTTTCCATTTGGAGAAAATAAAAGACGGTGACGACTCTTGCTTACCGCGACATTTCGCGAACCAGCGTTAAACAGTCAGTTCCAGATCCACCGATCACACCGGGGAACAATATTTAGACCAAGACTGCCGGGGATGCTTGTTAAGAATGCACATACTGCTGGGGAATGCTGGGATCTGCTGGAGGATACCCATCTTCCTTAAGTTTGATAATAGCTTTGCTTGGGGAGAGTGTACTGACTTGCTGGCTCACTCTCTGGGGAATTAAGATATATGGTTATGTTCTTTGGCTGAACCTACCTTGGTACCTTGGAGGATAGAACAATTGGATTGCTTATACAACTCTTTATTGCCCCTGTTCCTAATGTTACCTGTAATTAATCCTTTGTTTCGTATGCAAATATTCATGAGTTAGCAAATTATTGTCAATGCATATATCACAAATTGAACCTTGGACGTTCTTCGCAAAACAAAACAGAAAAGGAAAAAATAGTTGGCAATTTTTACTGAAAGGTGATTTTGTATTGATTTTTGAATTTGCCTGTAAATAGGCGTTTATATACAAGAGGCTGACGTCCTAGTAAGCGAACGCCGCCGAACAAAAGAGTTTATACAAATTTTGTACAAGAGAAAATAAAACAGCTGTGTGAAATGAATGATCCCACTGGGTTTCAACTCTGCTATTGCCTTTATATCTCCGAGCGTCTCATCACTTGATGACCTTGGTTAAAGATGAAGCTGACTAATCGATGCCGTCTGAACTTGATGCAGATACCGGATTCTGGATGCAAAGTGATCCAATGAGACATAGTATTACGCTTTATCCCTAACTTTTGCCTGGACCGCCCTTTCGGGTTTTCAGTCCACCGGGATACCCATTTTTGCCCAAGCCGCCTTTTCAGGTTTTTGACTTGCCGGGTGTACAGATTTTTTCATTTTCATCCCTTCATTTTGCCCGAACCCTTTTGGTTCGTCGGGAGCCCTAATTTTTGCCTAGGCATGTCAGCCTAGCGGGTCTTTATCATGCGTAGTATCTTTTTACTATGTCTGCATTGGCGGGGTGAGGAAGGTCGTCACTGTTGTACCCCAAAATTTGCCCTCGCATTTTTCCACAAGAAATCTCAGCTTCAGGCATTTCCTGATTTTTCAAACTGGCTCAAGAATCGGTCAAACAGACTTTTCTCGTCAGTCAAACAAAAATTAGGGTTTTACTGATTTTCAGGGCTCTGGATTGTTTCACACAGTTGGCTTAGGGTTTTGGTTGATTTTGGCTCAATTTTGATCAGGCGAACGCTCTTTGGCATTTAATCAGGAATTAGGGTTTTGTGGGCATATTCTTAGAAAGATTAAATTCCACAGCACTTTGCAAGTTAGTCCGAGATTCGGGTTGAATTCGCATTATTTGATTTAATCAGTAAAAGACTGCAGTTGGTTTGAATTCACGTTTGTCTGATTGAACCAGTCAAAAGAAATACGCAGTTTGGATTTACAGTGTTTGTTGAAAATCAGGGAGAAAAGGAATGCGCCTGATCAATGTTTTGATTAACTATTGATTCGCTTTGGAGATGCCAGGTTTAACTGATCAATGTGCTAAAGTATTGTCTATTTAAATTATTTATTATTCTGAATTAAGTGATTGAAATTTATTTTTCAATTATTTTAATTCAAAGAGTTTTGAATAATAGATAAACAATAAAGAAAGAGGAAATAAAATTGATTGGATAATAAAGACTTTTTATTGATTCTTGAATTATTTGTACAATTATTGTTTATAATTTAATTACAAACAATGGTTTTACATTAATTTAAATATTAAATAAAAAGAAAACTATCCTATTTTTTCTAATTCTTCAGTCTTCATTTAGTACCCCTCCATCCATTTTTATTCATCTGCAAAAGAAAAGGAGAAAAGTCAAATAACAGTTAATTTGAAAAGACAGATAAAATTGCAGTCATCACTAAGGGCCACTGATTGGGATCAGTTAACCCTCTCTGCAAATCACGGGATTTCTTCCGGTTCACAAAGAGGGAAGAATTTTATTTAATCATAAATGCAAAGTTGAGAAAAAATGCAAAGTGTCAAAACTGCATAAGTTTAAAATCTCAAACTCCAAGTTTAAACCAAACTGGAAAATCCAATTTCCTACTTTATGTCAAAAAGGCCAAAAGGTACAACTTGCTGTCAAAATGCAAAAAAGTACAAAAGCTGTCAAAGAAGAGATAAAATATGCAGAGGAAAACCATTATGCAAGCATACATGTACATATCATCATTTCCCATCAGGGTAGCCCTTTCAGAAAAAGTACAGAAAAGAAACATATTTTAACATATCCAACTGTACTGAGAGAGAAGAGTGGAGAGATAAGGAGCAGGTTTTTAGGCTTTAGGCAGGCATAGATAGAAAGATATACAAAAAGAGCAAAACACAGTAAGAGGAAAAGGAGAGAGCAAAAACAATATACAAACTGATAAACCTGCTAAGCATAGAACCGGCTAAGCATTTTAAAACCAGTGAAGCAGCAAACCTTTAAGCCTCAAGTTTAAACAGCATAAACTAGATACACCAAACTTGCAAGCATAACCTGCAAGCATAACATGCTGAAGCCCAAACCTACATATGCCAGCATACACCAAACTGCATACACAAAAACCTGCCTCAGCCTCAAAAAAGCCTCAGACCTGCATATGCACGAACAAAAAACCAAATACTAATTTCCAAACCATAACAACCAGAAGCCTAACAAAGCCATACCAGTATAAACCCTGTAAAGAAGAAGCATAACCTGTTTTCTCACCAAAACACAAACATCCAACCTGCCTAAGTAACAACCTGCTGAAGCCTTAACCCTAAAATGCCATTAACCTGCAGAAGAAACTCACCAAAAGGCCTGTCCAACTTCAAGCCTAATATATCAAACTAAAAGCCAGTTTCAACATAAATTACCTGCCTATTATCACACTCAAGCCAACCAACTCAACATAGGCCAAAAACCTGTTTGAAGCCTTCAAGCCTCAAGCATTAAGGGCAAACATCCAGGGCAAAGGGAGAAGAGAACGAGAAGTATATTCAAGGCAGGACCTCAGGAAATTCATCACAGGGCGATCCAAAGGTATCTTAAAGCATATCCAAGCATATTCAAAGGCAACACGAGTCAGAAGAAGAGAGAAAATCTAAGGCAACATGGGCATACGAACGAAGTAGGCAAGCCTCAGAAGAAGCAACATCACAGGCAATTCAAAGACAACCAAAGAAGCACGCTAATCTCAAGGCATTCAGAAGCATACAAAAGGCAAAAGCATTTCAACAAGCGTCAAAGGAAACGAGCATACAATAGGAAGGAGAAGAAGAAAGAGTTGAATTCACGAAGGGATTTTCAGACAACATCATCATAAAACCCTCACACGGCAAGAAAATAAAGAAGTGAGAACGAAATACCAGGGTCTCCAAGCGCGCCTCCGCCGTTCTCCTCGCCGTCCCGGCCTCCTAGCTCGCCCCACTTTCCTTCCTCCTTCTCCAGGTAGTTTCACCCTTTCCCTTTTTCATAATACCTCGACAACCACACAAACGAAGTTAAAATCAATGGATTAGACAATTACGAAATGCACATTTGTAACAAACCCTAACGAATTAAAATGGTTACCTAATTCTGTCGCCTTGACGCTGTCGTTGGAAGAAAGGGGAAATGGGGAAGCTGGTGGCCTTGGGCTGAGGAGATACGGAGACATGCATGAGGAACGCGAAGAAGACGAAACCCCCAAAAACGGCGCGCTGCTCACAAACCCTAATTTCTCTACTGAACAACAAATCAAAACCCTAAAAAATGTTTAGTGTCAATATGGGCCTAACCCATTTTTCTCAACGCCTAAGCCCTTCCGTTTTCCAATTCAAACCCCCCTTCTATCTATTCATTCTGCTTGGGCCATCATCCTCCAAGCCCACTTCTTTTTTGTTTCCAATTCAGTTTTAAAAAAAAAACATTATATTCTTTTTTAATTAACAAAATACAAAAACTAACAATATTCTTTTATTTGGTTCATTTAGAAACTTATAAAAATATATTTTCTCTATATTTAAAATTATCTTTTCTTTTTATTTCCTATATATACAAAGAATATAATTTGTGTCTTAAGATTAACATTTAATTGATATACTAATACATTAATACATAAAACACATGTTTATTTAGAATATCTAATTTAAATTTTATTTGTACATAATAGATAAATACATTTTTTACATCATATTTGAAAATACTTTTTCTTTTAATTCAAATGTTCTTACTAATAATACAAAGACACTTTCTTATGTCAAATGAAAAATAATACTTTCAAACTTAGAATATTTTTCTTTTCATACATATCAAAATACAAGATTACAAGACTAATTAATTAAATGAACATTTAATTTTTCTTTAGTTTAAAATAATACTTAATACACATTTAATTTCACCTTGACGCACCTGTAAATAATTATATACGCATATACTTGTACACTTACACAACACATTTATATTGCTCCTATACACATTTGTTTATCTTATACATTGATATACCGTCATTTACATTTGATCGCAAATTCAATTTGGTTGTAACTTATTGGATACTATAAGTCTCATCCCCATTTGTGAATATTGTACCCCCACTCCCGGATACTTATTTTGTAATAGCGTAGATTTTACATTTTCGCAATTTACCGCTTTCAATTATACCATGGTTAGACCTAGGGTTTGCATGTACATAAAATCAAACGCTAGATAACCTAATACAAGACAAATACATGAAATCAATACACAATCACACTTGCACCCCCTAGGGTAATCCCACACGTTGCCTTCCAAAATGGGCCATGCTTGCACGTCGAGTATCTTTGGCAAAACAAATTCAAATGATCATAAGTCCCTCGATGATGCTTTCGAATATTGCCTAAACGGAATGATCATAGTCCCTTCAAAGCAAATTGCCAAAGACACTTGGCACCATTGCATTCGTGGTCCATACGATGACCCGCGCCCGTCCCGAATAAACTTCCTAAACGCAAGATCGTCCACCAATTTCAATGGTGGAACAAAATTGTTAAAAAGGGTTGAAAACATAGAGAAAACCTTTGAGTACAATAGGGTAGATAAAACTCTTAGTTACTTGATATCAACTTGCAAAAAACACTTGCCTTCTTTTCAAAAACCACAATCCACAACACTTTCAAAAACAAACTCTCAAAACATTTTGAAACATCTTTTCGAAAAGATACACGCCTTTGTAAAATATTCGAGTAAAGAATTGTTACAAGGTTAGCCTAAGACAAGGCATCTTATTCAAAAACATTTTCAAAAAAAAAACACTCACACACACACCATTTTTCAAGCAATCGAAAATCAAGGCAAGTGATCTAAAAAACCAAGTAACTAAGAGCCCATGGATAACCATGGATGAAAAGGGTGCTAATACCTTCCCTTTTCATAATCTACCCCCCGAACCCACGAAACATCTCAAAAGGTTTTTGCTGTGCTTTTTAAACCTTTCCTTTAGGATAAAATAAAAAGTCGGTGGCGACTCTTGCTCAACCGCACAAGTGCGAATACGAACGCAAAACCCACAGTCAGTTCTCCCACTGTATCACAGAACTGGCGACTCTGCTGGGGAATGATAATTTGAAAGTGGGGTTACCTTAGGGTTTAGATCACTTTTACTTTCTTGCTTTGATTGACTTGATTGCTTTATCTTTTGGGTTCTTTGTTTGGGTCTTGTTGTAAATCCTCCACCCGGATTTGGGGCACCTTTTTAGGTAAATAGAAAAAAAACTGCGAGGGAACTGTGCAGGGTATATCGACACGGTTGAAGTAGTAAGCTATGTTAGTGTGACATATTTGTGAGTACCGGTAACCCTTGAGTAGTCAAGGAGAGTACGGGGCCGCTGTGTGATGTCATGAAGCACTAACGAACTCTTAGAACCTTAATTGACCATCTTAGCCTTTTTAGGGGTAGTGAGATGACCGACTTTGGTGCAGTCCGAAGTTGGTAGATCCTCGATACTACACTCTTTTGAGGATTGTTTTCTTGGAATATTTTGGTCGCCAGTAAGTGGCTAAACCGAAATAATGAACACAGAAAACAATCCAATGATATTGAGCTCCTTAGAAACCGGTTACCTTTGATAGGACAGGTTTTAACCAACTAACTGAAAGAGGGTGGAACCTGAACCTCATGCAAGCCTAAACCTAAGGACTTGTTTGCTTTGTGTGAATATGTTTGCCTGTATATACACTCACTTGCTTTTTTGCATACATGTACATGACATTATGACATCATACCATAGCATTTTCAAAAACCATTTCAAGGATCTCGAGGGTTCTTTGGATGCAGGGTTACGTTGAACCAGACGTCTACCAAGGGGCAAGGGGTTTCTCCTCTAACCAATGTCAATCAAAGATCAAGTACAACAACTTGAATGAGTGGCTATGACCCACTCGACATGGTGAGCTTGATTCTCGTGGAAAGACATCCACCGGTACAAAGTTCTCCAGTCAAAGATCAAGTACAACAACTTGAATCAGTGGCTATGACCCACTCGACATGGTGAGCTTGATTCTCGTGGAAAGACATCCACCGGTACAAAGTTCTCCGGTCAAAGATCAAGTACAACAACTTGAATCAGTGGCTATGACCCACTCGACATGGTGAGCTTGATTCTCGTGGAAAGACGTCCACCGGTGCAAAGTTCTCCAATCCAAGAGCAGAGTTCAACCTCTAACATTTTCTTGTGTTTACCCCAAGAGATCCTTGAAAACATGCATCCACATATCATGCATTGCATTTTGACAGTCTTTCCTTTTTCAGGTTTCCTTACTCTCATGCTGTTTATTCCAGCAAGAGATGGCCCTAGAAAGGTCTGTCAAAGACATTCAAGACCAGACTGCTCAGCTGCAAGAGATGTTCCTGAACTTGTCTCTGGGGCAAGAAGAGATGAAAGCTCTCCTCACCAAGGGCTTAGAGAATTCCAACAATGCCAGGAGTGATCAGCTTGCGGAGCTGCAGTTTGATCTGACAACCTTGAGGACCCAAATGATGGGACAGTTGGTGGGCCAGATGGCTCTCATCCAAGACCTATCCCAAAGACAAGAGGAACTCAGAGTTCTTGTCCGCCAACTGCTTTCAAACAACCAACTGGGGCAAATATCTGAGGTCGAAGAGCAAGTCACCGCTCAGCCTCCGTCCACTCAAGAGGACAAGGGGAAAGCTCCTTTGCTTGCTTCGGGGTCACAAGCCCATCAACAACCTCGCCAGCGTCAACGGGGTAATCGGCGTAAGCAAGAAACGTCGGGAAGACAGTTCACGGAGAATGAAATACCATCATTTTTCATACTGAAGCATCTGTTGGAGGTCAACTTGCTTACCTTAAAGGACCCTCCTCAGAAGCCCAATACCTCCTCTCCTCACTATCATCCCGACGCATTCTGTGTTTACCACTCCTACAGCCCGGGACACGACACCAACGACTGTTGGGCCTTGAAGAACAAGATTCAAGATCTGATTGACATTGGGGTGCTGGAATTCATGCCAGACGGCGAGATGAAAATCTTCCGTTAAAGGGTTCTCCACTTGAAGTGAGGAAGCTCAAGCTGAAAGACTTTTGCTTCTTTTTTGAATTTTTCAAAGTTGTAATTTCTTTTGCTGTCAAACAATTATCTGTTGATGTTAAACTCTGTTTTCATTAATGCATTGCATATGTTTGTCTTGAATTCATCCATTCGTTTCACTACTCTTATGCTTTTCTTTATGATATTTGACTCTTGATAAAAAGCTGTAAGCCTTTAGAGGGAGGATGACGAAACAATACCATGATCTCATACAGTATGCTTTTGAACAGACCTTGCTGATGATGTACAAGCATTTCTTTCAATTCCCAAACACTGGAGTTATAAGGAAGTTAATCCCTAGTCAACCCCTTCGAGCCAAAGAAGTAGGAGTTTTCTGTTCTAAACAATCAAAACCTTTGATATAAACCTAGGGCAGGGTAGTATCTCAGTTAATTCAAAAGAAAATGCGCATTGAAGTCGCAAACTCTCAGTTCTTAATACGACAAACGACGTCGAAAAAGAAAGCATTCCTTTGGAATCAAAAGACAAGGGTGGTTCCCTATCACATAGACAGTCAATCTCTCAAAAGAGAAAAGCCCACCAAGCCAAAACCTATAAAGGAGGCTTAAGAAAGCTGGGGCATCCCGCTGACTGTAATCTCGAAAAACGGGAACAGTCAGGCAAAAGTTAGGGATAACAAATCAAAATCAAAATAGTAAGGTCATTACAAAATCCTCAACAACATGAAATCCAGCCCAGGCACTTGTTGGATCTCCATAGCATTCAGTCTGTCCTCCAACTGCTTGTATCTGTCTTCTGCAGGAGGATACTGTTCCTCATCAAAATCAGTCTCGTTGTCGGAGACTACCGGACTAGGACCTTTTTCCCCTTGGGGAGTACCCTTGCCTATAGAAGAACCAGCCTCTTCATTTTGCAGAGTGTTGCAAAACCTTCGGCCCGAGTTGAAAAGAACAGTTCTTCTCTTCTTCTTCTTCTTCTCCTTCTTCAGGAGCAGAGCCTTCAGCTCTTCTTGGCCCTGAGCCAAGCCCATGATTAGTTCTTGAAATTGCGCATTCTGCGCCTGAAGAGCCTTGATGGACATCTCAGTTGATGATGAGTCAGGATTCATGATGCTGAAATAAACAGCGAAGAACTGTAAGCAACCTGAAAAGAAGAAAACCTGCTATGCACATGATGAATGATATGTGTTTATGCAATGCACTCAAGGGTTCGAAAGTTCAAATTTGTTGTAGACAAAAGGGAACACACGTTATCATTAAGGAAATAATTGTTCAATACATCAAGACCTCATGGGCACAAATTACAAAGCAAATCAATCCCAAAAGACACTACGCATCCTCTTTGGAGCTATGTAGGTGTTGAGATTCCTCTCCTCATGCAATAGGCGGGTGAGCTCCAAGACCTTCTTTTCACTAGCATGTAGACTAGTCTCGAGAGAATTCCGTTCTTCCTTAAGCTGGATCCAGCTCTTCTGCATTTCTTCCCAGGACGTGGGCATGTCAGGATGCTGAATAGTGTAGGACACTTCTCCTTCCAAGACTGGCTCTTTGATCATAGGGAGCATATGAGGATAAGGCATTACTAACTTCTGGGAGCGGGCACGTACCCACTTGAGATAAGGTTCCAACGAGATGGAGTTCCTGTGCCCCAGTGTCTTGCTGTCTATCCTACTTGGCATCCTCCAAGCTCTGATAAATCTCTGGCGAAGTCCTTGTGCATCATTGTCGAAGTCAAAAACTATGTCAGGAATTAACATGTCATGAGGACCATCCCTCCGAGCATAACCAAACTGTCTCCAAGCCAGGCATGGGCTGTAAGTAATACCTCCTCTGATTCCAAGTAAAGGAACATTAGGGTACTCCCCGCAACGATCAATGATAGTGACATCCTCTCTGGACCGAGGGCACCAATGTATATCTGCATGTGTGAGAGTCGTCAACCGTTGTGACCACCTCAAACCCCGCTCATTCTTCAAAACTGATTGTGGAAGGTGCGAAATAAACCACCTTCCCAGGAGAGGAGTGCAACACATAAGGACACCTCTTTTTCTCATGGTTCGAGTGTAACATGAGTGAAGGATGTCCCCCAGCAACGTAGGTATAGGATTCCTGGACATAAAGATCTGGACAGCACTGATATCTATAAGCTGATCTGGGTTAGGGAACAACACCAAACCATAGACAAGGAGGGCCACAACTTCTTCAAAAGCTTGTAAGTCAAGGGAGTTCCAACATTCATGGGCCTTTTCAAATAGAAACCTAGATAAGAACCCTTTGATACCACTTCTAACCTCCCAATGTCCCTTGAGGTCAGATGATTGTAGGTGTAAGGCTTTAGCAATCTCTTCAAGCTTGGGTTCCTTTTCCGTACCGTTGTAGGGTAGTTGATCAAGGATAGGGATCTTCAGGAGCCGAGAGAACTCCTCCAATGTAGGTACCAACTGATAATCCAAGAAGGTGAAACAGTGATGTAGAGGGTCAAAGAACTAGAATAGGACCTTTATCATATCTTCCTCAATGTTGGTGTTGACCAAGCTGATGAGTCTTCCATGTCTTTCACTGAATGAAGAGCTCTCGGGAATCCTGGATATAAGTTCCTTAAGCTGAGGAGGGACCCTTACAAGGTTGATTTGAATTGTCTTTCTGCGAACAGTTTCCATGTCCTACAAGACAAGAACAAAGATGAAGATTCGAACCCCTGAAATGGTTAGTCAATGCATATGATGCTGGATGATGTCATGATGCTATGATTTAAACACACCACAGATATTTACAAAGACAAACATATAAGGCACACAAGGCACACAAGACAAGCCCTTAGGGTTTAAGGCCAGCATGGGGTCTGGGTATTACCCTCTTGAAGTTGGTGGGTTCAACCTGTCCTATTAGAAGTAACCGGGTTCTAAGGGTCCCAATATCATTGGATTGCTTTCATTGTTCATCGTTTCGATTTAGCCACTGAACTGGCGACCGAAACATTCCAGGAAAGCAACCCTCAATTGAGTGTAGTATCGAGTATCAACCAACCTCGGACTGCACTAAAGTCAGTTATCTCACTACCCTAAAGAGGCCAAGATAGTTCAATTAAGGTTCCTAAGGTCTGTTGATGCTTCACGACACCACGCGGAGGCCCCGTACTTTCCTTGACTGAACTCAAGGGTTACCGGTACACACCAAAGTGCCACATCAATGTAGCAGACTGTTTCAACCATGTCGGTATACCCCGCACAGTTCCCTCACAGCCTTGTTGCTACTTTCTAAGAAGGTATCCCCAGATCCGGGTTAGGATCTATAGAACTCCCAAGACAGCCCCACAATTTAAAGCAAACAAGGAAAGCAATTGAAAACACAGTTATGAACTAGCCCTAAGGTACACCTCACTTTATAAAGATATCCTCAGCAGAGTCGCCAGTTCTGTGATCGGTGGATCTGGAACTGACTGTTTAACGCTGGTTCGCGAAATGTCGCGGAAGCAAGAGTCGCCACCGTCTTTTATTTTCTCCAAATGGAAAGGACAAAAGCACAGAAAAATTCCTTAAAGAGATTGCTCTCGGTTCGGGAGGTAGGTTATAGAAAGGGAAGGTGTTAGCACCCTTTCTATCCATGGTTATCCATGGGCTCTTAGATACTTGCTCATTTGTGTTTTCAAAAGTGGTTTGTTTGCTTTTCAACTGTGGGTTTTAAAAAGTCTCTTTGAAAATTTCAGTTCGACTCTTGTATCGGTCCTCAAGAGTGTTTGAAAAATTTGCTTTCGAAAGCTTTTTGAAAAGGTGTCGGTGTGAAAAGTATTTTTGATTTGTTTTTGAAATTAGAGCAAGTATCTAGAGTCGTCTACCTACCCTAAGGAATTCGTCTGTGTAGATGTCCTTTAAAGTAGTGCCATCCCACCATTGAGAGGTAGGTAGCACCACCGTTGGAGGTGTTCGGGTCAATTCGAGGTTCGGGACATGGTGATCACCAGAGCAATAGGAAGATACCTTAGAAGCTACCCTCATGCCAGGTTCCCGGATTATGAGGACTTACTAAAACATCCTCTACTCGACGATGACCTTTCGAGAGGCAAGGCAACAGTGAGGCGTACCCTAGGGGTGGTGTGTGATTTTGTGTGTCATGTTCATTTACATTTATCTTGTTCATGTCAGGCGATCTACACGTTTGTTTTTATTTTGTCATTCATTCTTGTATGCCATTATTAACAGTTAAAAAAGTTGCGGAAATTAAAAGTTCTAAACTATTACAAAGGCGCGGGTCCACATCGCCAAATTAAAATCCAGGACCCGATTTGACAGAAAAATAAAGAAGAGTGCGAGAAATATAAATTTACACGGCTTTGGGAGAATTACATTAATATTGAAAATAAAAGAAATAAATGCGCGAATTGGAATTAAAATTGGAAGCGAGGGCGTTGGACCCTTTTTTAATGAAATTAAATTATTATTAATAAATTAATTAAAATAAAATAAAAAGAAATTATTTTTGAGGTTTTTTTGTATTTATGAATTTTTTATGTGAATTAAATGAAATTTAAACCTAATTCTAGCTATTTTTTAATTTATTAAGAAAACATGAAAATTACCTAAAATTAAACCTAATTAATTAATGCAATTTGATTTATAAAAATAACTAATTAAGAATTAATAATTAATATGGTGAAAAAAGGAAAAAAAGATAAAAAATGCTTGAAACCCTAATTCTACCAATTTTTAGGTTTATTGAAAAATATTAAGTTTAATCCTAGAATTTAAAACTAAGTTAATTAATGAGTTTTATTTACAAAATATTAAAATAAAATATATTTTTTATTTTTATGACCTTTCTGATTTTTTTGTTATTTTTATATTTTTATGAAAGTAAATTAATTGAAGAATTTAAAGGAAATTAATTAAATCAAATAAAAATAGAAAATATAAAAGAATAGCAAACCTTGGGGGGTTCTGTCCCCAATTTGGAGGTGTAGCCTTAGCAATTCTGGCCCAATTATGTCAAGCCCTTTTGACTTTTTCAGGATGCGTGTAGGTGCGTTGACTCAGGTCCATTATGTTCTTCAGATCATAGGCCTTTGATTGATCTTGATATGTGCGTGGCAAGCTGGAGATTGTGGATGTATGATGCACCCTTGTAGTGAAACTGCACAGAAGCGTTATTAGCAAAATAACATGGAATAGAAAGGGGGACCTGGGGTTCGAACCCAGGTCCCAGGGATTACCAACGCGTTCCTTGCCAGCTGCGCTGCTGATGCACTTTGTATGTATAATGGGTAACAATTAACATAAGATAAAATAAGCGTTAGTGGGACTTTAGCGCGAAAATTCAAATGACTCAATCAGGTCCTGACAGTTCATCATCTTCTCCAAGGCTTCGCTGCACCTGAAAATAAAAACAATTGAATAGCGGGGGTTTTAAACCCCCACTAAGTAACAAGTGCAAAAATAGCGATTAGCACCCTGCTAATCATAAATTAATCGCGAGGTGTGTTTTCAAATCGTCCAAGCATGCTGAGTTTAATGGTCTGGGTCTCACGTTCTAATTTTTTCTTAACTGAGAAACCCCAATTCAAGGTTTTGAAAACCCTAGGCGTTGTTCATGGTGGAATCGTGTATGGATGAGGAAAACTCAATCAAACAACTGGGTTAGCTTCAGAATTACAAGAGCAATACAAAACAAGCATTAGATTTGAAAATTATGGCATGAATGATCAGATGCGATTATGCAAAAAAAGTGATACAGTCTGACTTATAACTACCAATTCTTGATGTTTCAAGCTATGATTTTGATTCAGACTCCTTCCTTGAAGCTCCAGGAACACAATGGAATAAATATTTGGCCTTGAATCGCACTATAACCTAGTTTTCAGTTTTGGAATTTTTGTCAAAAAACTCAAATTTGGTTATTGATGTATGGCGCAGCTCAGAGGTCATGAACATTAGGGTTGGCATTAGTATATATGTGTGAATGATTAGGGTTCAAAATTTGGTCCAAAGAATCAATGAATTGATGAGAAAATATTTGATTTTCCATGCATATATTTTTCAATCTTTTCATGCAAATTTGATTCAAATCATGTCCAATCATATGGATTCTTTCCAAATCTGATCATGCACGAAATATTGAGTGTATTCCATGCATAAAAAGATTTAAAAACTTAAGTTTGGTATTTTCCACATATTTATTTTAATTAAATGAATTATTAGCATTTAAAAATTCAAATAAATAAATAAAAATGATGAAAAACTTCCCTTTGGGCCAAATGGTCGTGCACATGCCTTGGATGATGGATTTTGGAAGAAAAAGAGGCCCATTAGCATTTTTAAGGCATTTGAAGCAAAGTTGACTTTTCAAAATATCCAAAAATTTCCCAACTTCCACAAGGCATATCTTGCTCAATTTTTAAGCTTTGCTCATGTTCTTGGACATTTTGGAAAGTTATTGAAGTCTTCTAACCAATGCCTTTGGTCCCATGTCATTTTGATTTACCAATCTCAAGTTATGGCCTTTGACTTAAAGTCCCTTTTTGTTGACTTTTGAAAATGACCTATAATGTTGAAATTGATAACTTTTTGTGAGAGCATTTCTTGGACTTGAAGTGTGAAGAGGAGTTGTAGGAAATGTCTTTCTCTTCAAAATTAGCTTTGGATGGAATTTTTCTGATAATCCATGTGAAAGTTATGCCTTGGTCAAGTTACAGTTGACTTTTTCAACTATCCAAATATGGAAACTTTTGCATCTTGAGACTTTTTGAGCCAAGCTTTGAGAATCATGATCAAGCATTGATCAAATGATGTTTGTGGCTTCAAAATGAGATGTTGACCAAAAATTTGAACTTTTGACTGTCAAATGACCATTTTGCCCCTACAGTTGACTGTAGTGCAATTAGGGTTTTTGACTGTGCAATTTTGTGCTGTAAGTCTTGAAACTTGGTATGAGGATGCTTGACCATATTTGTAGGCATGTGGGACTTGATTGGACCCTTGGAAACTTCATTTACTTTGTCAGAACCAAAACCCTAGTTTTTGACTGCTTAGGAGGGCCTTGAGCTGTGCAACCCCTGGGGAGATTTTGAGGCATGCTGTTGTACCCCAAAATTTGCCCTCCCATATTCTCCAAGATTTGTCAAGCCAAGTCACCAAATTCCCCCAAGGGTTGTGCAGTGCAACTGTCTCCTGTACAGTCAAAACTAGGGTTTATGGTCTGAGCAAGAAAATGAAGTTTTCAAAGGTCCAATCAAGTCTCATATGCCTACAAAGATGGTCAAGCATCCTCATATCAAGTTTCAAGGCATTCAGCTCAAAATTGCACAGTCAAAACCCTAGATTGCACTACAGTCAACTGTAGGGGCAAAATGGTCATTTGACAGTCAAAAGTTCAAATTTTTGGTCAACATATCATTTTGAAGCCACAAACATCATTTGATCAATGCTTGATCATGATTCTCAAAATTTGGCTCAGAAATCATCAAAGATACAAAAGTTACTATATTTGGACAGTTGAAAAAGTCAACTGAAATTGACCAGGGCATAACTTTCACATGGATTATCAGAAAAATTCCATCCAAAGCTCATTTTGAAGAGAAAGACATTTCCTACAACTCATCTTCATATTCCAAGTCCAAGAAATGCTCTCACAAAAAGTTATCAATTTCAACATTATAGGTCATTTTCAAAAGTCAACAAAAAGGGACTTTAAGTCAAAGGCCATAACTTGAGATTGGTAAATCAAAATGACATGGGACGAAAGGCATTGGTTAGAGGACTCAAAGACCTTTCCAAAATGTCAAAGAACATGTGAAAAGCTTAAAAATTGAGCAAGTTATGCCTTGTGGAAGTTGGGAAATTTTTGGGAATTTTGAAAAGTGAACATTGATGCAAATGATCCAAAAATGCTAATGGGCCCATTTTTCTTCCAAGTTTCTTCATGCCAAGCCTATGCACGACCATTAAGCCCAAGGGGAAGTATTTTCTCATTTTTTAATTATTTATTTGAATTTATATTAATATTAATTCATTTAAATTATTTAAATATGTAGAAAATATAAACTTGACCTAAAAAAATCTTTTTATGCACATTCTAGACTCAAGATTTCGTGCACATGCTAATTAGGAAAGAATTGGACTAATTGAGCTTAATTGATACAAAATACATGAGAAAAAGATTGAAAAAAGATCCTTAACAAATCAAATCTCCAATTCATAAAAGCAATGGATTTTGTACAATTTTCTTAACCTAATATGCTCACTATATGATCAGGAATCAAAGCCTAATGCAAAAGGACTGAAAGCTGCGCATAAGATCAATAAACAAACTTGAAAAATTGCTTGAAAAACTCAAAACTGAAATCAACTCTAGAGGTTGATTCAAGCCCTAATCTTGATCCCATTAGCTTCCTTGGGTAACTCTGAACGTGTGCCAATCACAAACAACAAGCAAAGCTCCAGGAATTGGTAAGACAATCTCAAACTGTACAGAAGAAAAGTGCCATTCGAATATCATGATTCAAGCGTTATTTGTGAAATTTCTTTATTGATTCATGCTCATAATGATGTTTTGATGCTAACCAACACATTCAATTGCATTCTTGTGCCATATATACGAATCTGCCATGTTTGAATGTTAGGGTTTGCAGGTTTCAAAATTAGGGATTCTTAATACAAGCAAAATTAGACCATCCCAGTATCACCATTGCAATCAGCTCAACTGGACGAAGAAATCCCAATAGTCGCGATGAATTTATGTTCAAGGATAGCCTAATCGCTATTTTCTTGAAACCTGCCTAAAACCACGCATCCAAAACCGTGGCTGAAAGTTCTTGTTTTCAGAAAAATAAAATAGAACGAAGAAGACGATACCGTGTCAGGGAGTGATTGGTCCGTTCAAACTCTCGCGCCAAAATTCCACTAATGCGTTACTTTCTCTTTTTATTATTTATTTGTATATTATATATCAAATTGGTTTCACAGCTCAGCTGGCAGGCATTGATAAGCGTTCACCTCCAAGACCTGGGTTCGAACCCCAGGTCTGTATATTTGCCATGTTATTTTTCCTTAAATATTCCTATGCAGCGCCCATGACGTGATCCACTATACACCTTCCAAATCCCATGGCCACGCGTCCCTCAGAAACCAATCAAGGGTTCCAGATTGATGAGTACACTGAACCCTAGTCAAATGTATCACACGTTACACCAAAAGTCAAATGGACTCAAGCTTAATTGGGCCAAAATTTCATAACAACACCTCCAATTGGGGCCTGAACCCCCACCCTGGTTTGCAATTCTTATTATTTTTTATACCTTTAAATTGTTGTTTATTTATTTTATGGTTTTGCCTTAATTAATTTTTTTTTACAAAATATGAAAAATATCATAAAAACTCAGAAAAGACAAAAAAAATATAATTAATAATATTTATTTTCTTATAAATTAATATGTAAATTATTTAGTTTAATTAGGTTTTTAACTTTAATTCCTTTTAATAAAATCCAAAAAATATAGAATTAGGTTAATTGATAATTTTTATACCTTTTAAATTTTCCTTTTTTCTTATCACAATATTATTTATTTATTTATTTATTTTTATAATTAAATGCACATAAGTTAATTTAGGGTTTAATTTAGGTTAATATAAAATTTTCATGATAATTAAAAAATATTAGAATTAGGGTTCGACACTTTGTTTTAATTATAATTAATTCTCTTTTTTCCTATTAAACATAAAAAAACCACAAATACTAAAAAACATTTTTCTTTTTTTAAATTTTAATTTTAATTCTCATTAATTTAATTATTTTTGCAAAAGGGTCCAACGCCCATGTTCGTTATTATTTAATTTGCATATTTATTTTATTTCGTTTATTATAATTATGTAATTCTCCCAAAGCTTTGTAATTTAAACTTTTCGCACTTTTATTTGCTTCTTTATTTTCCGTCAAATCGGTCCGGTTTAATTTTGGCGATGTGGACCCGCGCCATTTGTAATAGCTTTAGAATTTACTTTCCTCGCAACTTTTAAATCGTTAAATATACATGCAAGAATGAATGTCTTAATTAAAATCAAGCGTAGATCACAGCAAGCATGACAAGACAAATATCAATGAAAACAACACACGAATCGCACACACCACCCCTAGGGTACGCCTCACTGTTGCCTTTCGAAAGGTGATCGTCGAGTAGAGGATGTCTTAGTAAGTCCTCATGATCCGGGAACCTGGCATGAGGGTAGCTTCTAAGGTGTCTTCCTATTGCTCTGGTGATCACCATGTCCCTACAAACTCGAATTGACCCGAACACCTCCAACGGTGGTGCTACCTACCTCTCAATGGTGGGATGGCACTACTTTAAAGGACTTTTACACAGACGAATTCCTTAGGGTAGGTAGGTTCTCCAGGATACTTGCTCTAATCTCAAAACAAATCAAAACATACTTTTCACACCAACACATTTTCAAAAGCTTTCAAAGCAAACTTTTCAAACACTCTGACGTACGAGTCGAACTGAAATTTTTCAAAGAAACTTTTTAAACCCACATTGAAAAGCAAGCAAAAAATTTTGAAAACACATTGAGCAAGTATCTAAGAGCCCATGGATAACCATGGATAGAAAGGGTGCTAACACCTTCCCTTTCTATAACCTACCTCCCGAACCGAGAGCAATCTCTTTAAGGAATTTTTCTGTGCTTTTGTCCTTTCCACTTGGAGAAAATAAAAGACGATGGCGACTCTTGCTTCCGCGACATTTCGCGAACCAGCGTTAAACAGTCAGTTCCAGATCCACCGATCACAGAACTGGCGACTCTGCTGGGGAAAATCTTATAAAGTGAGGTGTACCTTAGGGTTAGTTTATAACTGTGTTTTCACTTGTATTGTTTTGCTTGCTTTATTATTATGGGTTGCATCAGAGATACATAGGTCCTAACCCGGATCTGGGGATACCCTGTTTAGGTAGCATAAGCTGTGAGGGACCTGTCCGGCGTAGACCGACACAGGTGAAGCAGTGGCTACGTTGGTGTGGCACCTTAGTCTGTACCGATATCCCTTGTGTCGCAACGAGGAGAATATGGGTCTTCTAAGGAGTCATTAAGCACCAACAACCTTAGAACCTTAATTGACACAACTTGGCCTTTAGAATTGTAGCAGTATGCTACGCCCATTGAGGCTAAACTCTCGTGATGGTTCTGGCCGCAAGAAAAGATTGCGATGCTGGAGTTATGACCGATTGAGAGTAGTCAATGATATTGGGATCCTCTAAGAACCCGGTTACTTTTGATTAGGACAGGTATGAACCAACAAACTGAAAGAGGGTAGCACCTAGACCTCATGCTGGCCTAAACTTTAGGGGCTTGCCTTGTGTGACTTGTGTGCCTTACTATGTTTGCCTTTGTATCTGTATGTGGTGTGCTTTATCATAACATCATAGCATCATGAGCATTGCATGCATCCTGCATAAGAACTGACCGTTTCAAAGACAAGAGGGTTTCATCTTTGCTCTGTTTTGTAGGACATTATGATGCCTGTGCGAAGGAATACTATCCGGTTCAACTTTGTTCGTTCACCTGAGTTGCTTGATGAATTGGTTAGCAGAATTCCAAACACCACTTCCTTCATTCAGAGGCATGGTTCTCTTCTCAGTTTAGTCACTGCAAAGCGGGATCAACAGTTGATGAGTGTTCTGACCCAGTTCTACGACCCTCAGTACCAGTGCTTCACCTTTCAAGACTTCCAGCTGGTCCCTACCCTGGAAGAGTTCTCTGATTTACTTGGCATCCCTATCTTGGATCAGACTCCCTTTACTGGTTGGGAAAAGACCCTTAGGCTTGAGGACATTGCTGCAGCTCTTCCTTTGACCCATCAAGAGGTAACAGACAACTGGGTAACTAGAAGCGGAGTTAAGGGTTTCTTGGCCAAGTTCCTAATTGGCAAAGCTAACAATTTCTGGAATGACCTGGACTTTAGGGCATATGAAGACATCTTGGCTCTCCTAATCTATGGGTTAGTCCTGTTTCCTAATCCTGACAACTTCATCAATGTCACTTCCATTAGGATCTTTATGTCTCAGAACCCTGTGCCCACTCTCTTGGGTGACATCTTGCAACAACTTCATGCCCGTACTACCCGAAGACGAGGAACCCTATGGTGTTGTATCCCTTTGTTGGTGAGGTGGTTTATTTCGCACCTCCCTAAGTTCGTACTGAAGAACCAAGAAGGAAGAGGTTGGGCTCACAGGTTAATGTCTCTCACCGATAAAGACATCATTTGGACTTGCAGAGGTTTGGATGAGATAGCTATTATTGATCGATGCGGGGAGTATCCTAATGTTCCTCTGATTGGTACTCAAGGAGGGATCTCTTACAATCCATGTCTAGCGCTCCGTCAGTTTGGAAGAGCAAGAAGAGCAGGCCCCCATGAGATGTTGGTGCCTCACATCAGTTTCGAGTTTCAGGTGGATAGTGACGAGCTGCATCGTAGGTTCATCAAGGCTTGGGACAAGGTTCATAAAGCTGACCCACAAGAGTTAGGGCCAAAGACTTCTTTACCTATGGAAGCCTACTACAAATGGGTTCGCATCCGTGCTCAGAAGTTAGGTATGCCGTATGAAGCTGTCAGGCCCGTCATCCTCGAGTGTCCTGATAAAGATGGTGTTCCTCCAACTGTCCTTCCTCCTCAGATACCTACTGACTATGAGACATTGAAGAGATCTTGGTCGCAACTGCAAGAAGAACGGGATTCTTACCGGGAAAAGTTCAACGAGCAGGAATCAAAGATCCAGAAGCTGACAAAGCAGTTGGAGAATGAGAGAGCTCTGAATGCCTACCTCCGTACTGAGAAGAGGAGACCATGGGATCAATGAGGAATTCTGAATGTGCCTTTACAGTTTTTATTTCCTTTCCAGTTGTTTCATTTCATGTAAACGCCTAAGGGCAACTTGTTGAATAATTTCAGTTGCAAAGTTGAATCTAATGAAGTGTGTTCCTCTTTTGTTTACAAAGTTGATTCCCGATTGTCTTTGAAAACATAATCCATACGCATTTCATACATCATGTGCATAGCAGGTTTTTCTCTTTTCAGGTTGCTTACAGTTCTTCGCTGTTTATTTCAGCATCATGAATCCCGGATCTGAATCTACAGAGACATCAATCAAGGCTCTCCAGGTGCAGAATGCACAATTCCAAGAACTAATCAAGGGTCTGGCCAAGGGCCAAGAAGAACTAAAGGCTATGCTCCTGAAGAAGGAGAAGAAGAAGAAGAGAAGAACTGTTCTGTTCAACTCGGGCCGAAGGTTTGGCAATACTCTGCAGCATGAAGAGGCTGGTTCTTCTGTTGGCAAGAGTCCTTCTCAGGCAGAAGTAAAGATTCCTACTCCAGTAGTCTCCGACAACGAGACAGATTTTGATGAAGAGCAGTACCCTCCTGCAGACGACAGGTACAAACAACTGGAGGACAGGTTGAAGGCTATGGAGGTGCAACAGGCACCTGGGCTGGATTTCGGAGATCTGGGTTTGTCGACTGGTGTGATTATCCCGCATAAGTTCAAAGCACCATCCTTCTCCAAATATGACGGGGCGTCTTGTCCCAAGCTGCATTTGAGGTCCTATGTTCGGAAAATTCAGCCGTACTCTGCGGACAAGAATTTATGGATCCACTTCTTCCAGGAGAGTCTTTCAGGGACTCATCTCGAATGGTTCTATCAGCTGGATGGGACCAAAGTTCGTAACTGGGAGGAGCTGGCCACTGCTTTCTACAAGCAGTATCAGTATAATGCCGACCTTGCCCCCACGCGTACCCAACTCCAGGGTATGTCGTTAGGCGTAAGCGAAGGTTTTAAGGAGTACGCTCAGAAGTGGAGAGACCTGGCTGGCAGGGTGCAACCACCATTGACTGATCGGGAGTTGGTTGACATGTTCTTGGGGACCCTATCTGGGCCGTTTTTCAACCACCTCATCGGGAATTCTTCTGCTGGTTTCACTGATTTGATTCTGACCGGAGAGAGAATTGAAGCTGGGCTGAAGTCTGGGAAGATTGCAAAGGGTGCATCCTCTAGTTCGGAAAAGAAACCGTTCAAGAAGGAGTCTAGTGCCGTGTATGGTTCTAGGAAATCAGAGAGACCTGAGTACCGCCAATCTGTTAGTGCGGTGATGATCGCTAAGCCTGCTGCCGCTCCTCGGCCAAACAATTCTCAAAGGGCTGAAAGACCCCGGAGGGAGTTTACCCGGTTAAACATGACCCTATCACAGATTCTGCCACAGTTGCTAGCCACCAACTTAGTGACTGTCAGGGAAGCTCCAAAGTTCCCCAATACAACATCTCCCAAGTACAACCCGAATGCTCGTTGTGCTTACCATTCAGAAAGCCCGGGGCACTCTACCGATGACTGTTGGGCACTAAAAAACAAGCTGCAGGACCTCATTGACGCTAAGGAGGTACAGTTCGAGGCATCTGACAAGCCTAATGTGGTGACAGCTCCCCTGCCTGCTCATGGAGTTAATGCTATTGGGGACGAAGAGGAAGTTGATGAAGCTGAGTTCGATAGCTGGATCTACCCAGCAACTGATGGTGGACTTAACAATTGGAGCGCAAAAGACAATCTCCCTGTTTCTTTTGTTACTAAGTAATGAATTCCTATGTTTTGTTATTTTGTAATAAACAATGATAAACTCTATGGCCCGGTGTCTTACCCGAGGCACCGTGGTTCTATTTGTGAGGGCATACGAACTGTCATTTCATATATCATGAATGAAAATTTTGGACGTTTTTCGCATTGCAAATATTGTGTTCCTTTTCTGTCTTTCTTTTCCTTTACATAATTTTCAAAACAGCTGTATTTACACACACACTCACTCATACAGGTTCCAATCCACTCTGGATCTCACTGATAACAACTCTGCTAATGCCAATTATGACTTCGAAAATCCGATCAACTTAGCCGAAGACGAAGGTGAAGATGATTGCGAAGTGCCTGGCGAGCTTGCAAGACTGTTGCTTCAGGAAGAGAGGGCAATTCAACCCCATAAAGAGCCAGTGGAAACCATAAACCTGGGTACTGAGGCAGACAGAAAAGAGGTAAAGATTGGTGCCAACCTAGAGCTCAGCGTGAAGCAACGGTTAACCAAGATGCTGCATGATTATATGGAGATCTTTGCCTGGTCCTACGAAGACATGCCAGGGTTGGATACCGACATTGTGGTCCATCACTTGCCGACTAAGGAAGACTGCCCTCCAGTTAAACAAAAGGTCCGTCGGATGCGTCCAGAGATGTCAGAGAAGATTAAAGCCGAGGTCATGAAACAGTTTGATGCTGGGTTCCTTGCAGTGACTTCTTACCCTCAGTGGGTTGCTAATGTGGTGCCGGTACCTAAGAAGGACGGCAAGGTCAGAATGTGTGTCGACTACAGGGATCTGAACAGGGCCAGCCCCAAAGATGACTTCCCCTTACCTCACATTGATGTCCTTGTTGATAATACAGCTCAGCACAAGGTATTCTCTTTCATGGATGGCTTTTCAGGTTACAATCAGATAAAGATGGCACCTGAAGACATGGAAAAGACTACATTCGTTACTCAGTGGGGCACCTTCTGTTACAAGGTCATGCCATTCGGATTAAAGAATGCTGGGGCAACCTACCAACGTGCCATGGTTGCCTTATTTCATGACATGATCCATCACGAGATAGAAGTGTACGTGGACGACATGATCGCTAGGTCCCAGACTGAGGAAGAGCACCTAGATCATCTGCAGAAGTTGTTTGACCGGTTGAAACTGTACAAGCTAAGATTGAACCCTAACAAGTGCACCTTCGGGGTAAGATCTGGGAAGTTGCTAGGCTTCGTGGTCAGCGATAAAGGTATTCAAGTGGACCCTGCTAAGGTCAAAGCTATTCAAGAGATTCCAGTTCCCAAGACAGAGAAGGAAGTCAGAGGCTTTTTAGGGCGCCTGAATTACATTGCTCGATTCATCTCTCATCTGACTGCTACCTGTGAACCAATCTTCAAGCTACTGAAGAAAGATCAGGTAGTGCGTTGGAACGATGAATGTCAGGTTGCTTTCGACAAAATCAAAGAGTATCTCCAAGAACCACCTATCCTTATGCCACCGGTTGAAGGGAGACCTCTGATACTATATCTGACAGTGCTTGACAATTCAATGGGGTGTGTGCTGGGGCAGCATGACGAGTCTGGCCGAAAAGAGCACGCCATTTATTACCTTAGCAAAAAGTTTACCGACTGTGAGACCCGATACTCACTGCTTGAGAAAACTTGCTGCGCTTTGGTATGGGCTGCTCGCCGGCTGAGACAGTATATGCTGACTCACACTACCTTGTTGATCTCAAAAATGGATCCTATAAAGTACATATTCGAAAAGCCTGCTCTGTCTGGGAGAATTGCAAGATGGAAAATGATCTTGACGGAATACGACATTCAGTACACAACCCAGAAAGCCATCAAGGGGAGTGTATTGGCAGACCACTTAGCTCATCAAGCTGTAGATGACTACCAATCAATGAACTTCGAGTTTCCGGATGAAAGCATCATGATTGTAACTGATTGTGAAGTACCTGGACCGGATGAAGGACCTGAACCAGGATCCCGATGGTCTATGCACTTTGACGGAGCTTCCAATGCTTTGGGAAATGGTATCGGCGCCATCATCATATCTCCACAAGGTACTCATACTCCACTCACTGCCCGGCTGTGTTTCAACTGTACCAACAACATGGCAGAGTATGAGGCGTGTATCATGGGTCTTCAAGCTGCGATCGACCTAAGGATCAAATTTCTAAGTGTCTTCGGAGATTCCGCTCTTGTGATCAATCAGATCAAAGGAGAGTGGGATACGAAACATCCAAACTTGATTCCTTACAGAGAATGTGTGTTGACCCTGATTCCCCACTTCACAGAGATAACCTTTGAGCACTTTCCGAGAGAAGAGAATCAGTTAGCGGACGCGTTAGCTACAATGTCTTCAATGTTCAAGGTCAAATGGGATAATGAAGCTCCCCGGATCATCATCTGGAAACTGGATGAACCGGCATACTGTTGTGATCTCGAGACTGAATTGGTGACTGAGAAGCCTTGGTACCATGAGGTGAAGAGATATTTGGAAGCTCAGGAATACCCTGAAGGTGCCTCTGTCAATGATAAGAAATTCCTGAGGAGGTTTGCAGCCAAGTTTTTCCTTAGCAACGACATCTTGTACAAGCGAAACCATGATTCAACCTTACTGCGTTGTGTGGATAAGACTGAAGCGGAAAGAATCATGGAAGAGCTACATGACGGGACCTTTGGTACACATTCCAGTGGGCATACTATGGCTAAGAAAATCCTACGGGCAGGATATTACTGGTCCACAATGGAAGCTGATTGCTACCAACACTCCAGGACATGCCACAAGTGTCAGATCTATGCAGACAAGGTGCATGTTCCTCCGGTTCCCCTAAAAGTTCTGACTGCGCCTTGGCCATTTGCAATGTGGGGCATAGACATGATCGGCGAGATAAAACCTACGGCATCCAATGGACATCGCTTCATCCTAGTGGCGATTGACTATTTCACGAAGTGGGTTGAGGCAGCATCCTATGCTACAGTGACCAAGACTGTTGTGGCACGGTTCATTCGGCACAACCTGATCTGTCGGTACGGCGTCCCTGAGTGAATTATTACAGACAACGGTACCAATCTGAACAATAAGATGATCGCTGAGCTCTGCGAACAGTTCAAGATGCAGCACCACAATTCTTCTCCTTACAGACCGAAGATGAATGGGGCTGTAGAAGCAGCAAATAAGAACATCAAGAAAATCGTGCAGAAGATGACAGTGACGTATAAAGATTGGCACGAGATGTTACCGTTCGCTCTGCATGGGTACCGTACCTCAGCAAGGACGTCAACCGGGGCAACTCCTTTCTCTCTGGTTTATGGCATGGAGGCAGTCTTGCCGATCGAAGTGCAAATTCCCTCTCTCCGGATAATGAAGGATGCAAATCTGAACGAAGATGATTGGATCCAGACACGACTTGACCAACTCAATCTCATTGACGAAAAGAGACTTGCTGCTATCTGTCACGGTCAGACGTATCAGAAACGAATGATCAGGGCATTTAACAAAAAGGTCAGGCCGCAGGAATATCAAGTTGGGGATCTGGTAATCAAGAGAATCATCCTTCCTCAGAGTGATCCAAGGGGAAAATGGACCCCTACATACGAAGGGCCATTTGTGGTTAAACATGTGTTCTCAGGAGGAGCAATGATATTAACCAACATGGATGGTGACGACCTTCCTCACCCCGCCAATGCAGACATAGTTAAAAAATACTACGCATGAAAAAGACCCGCTAGGTTGACATGCCTAGGCAAAAATTAGGGCTTCCCGTCGAACCAAAAGGGTTCGGGCAAAATGAAGGGATGAAATGAAAAAATCTGTACACCCGGCAAGTCGAAAACCTGAAAAGGCGGCTTGGGCAAAAATGGGTATCCCGGTGGACTGAAAACCCGAAAGGGCGGTCCAGGCAAAAATTAGGGATAAAAGCGTAATACTATGTCTCATTGATCACGTTGCATCCAGAATCCGGTATCTACATCAAGTTCAGACGGCATCGAACAGTCAGCTTCACCTTCAACCAAGGTCATCAAGTGATGAGACGCTCAGAGTTATAAAGGCGATAGCAGAGTTGAAACCCAGTGGGATCATTCATATTTCACACAGCTGTTTTATTTTCTTTTGTACAAACTTGTATAAACTCTTTTGATCGGCGACGTACCTCTTACTAGGACGTCAGCCTCTTGTACACAAAACGCCTATTTTCAGGCCATTCAAAAATCAATAAAAACATATCTTCAGTTAAACGTGCCAAGTGTTTTTCTTTTTCTGTTTTGTCTTGCGAAGAACGTCCAAGGTTCAATTTGTGATATATGCATTGACAATAATTTGCTAACTCATAAATATTTGCATACGAAACAAAGGAATTAATTGCAGGTGACACTAGAAATAGGGGCAATAAAGAGTTGTCTGAGCAGTCTAAATTGTTCTATCCTCCAAGGTACCAAGGTATGTTCAGCTAAAGAATACGACCAAGTACATCTTAAATCCCCAGAGAGTGGTTCAACAAAACAGTACATTCCTCTCCAAGCAAAATTATTACAAATCTCAAGGAAATTGAGTGTCCTCCCGTAGATCTCAATACTTCCCCAGTAGCATATATTCTTAACAAGTATCCCCGGCAGTCTTGGCCTAAAGATTGTTCCCCGGCGGTATCTCAACGTTCAAAGGAGTCACCTCCCCAGCAATCAAAACTCCCCAGAAGAGTCCAATCCAGTCTCTTCAGGAAAGTTGGAATTCATATTCCCAAGCAGTAAGCTTATCCCCAGTAGATTCTGGAAGCTTATCCCCTCGCAGCGCACGAACGCGTCGTCCGGCTTGATTTAAAGAGTTATTTCCTTAACAGGATATAACTGGGTTATCCTCAGCCAAAAGCCACGGAAAGAGCGTCGTCAACGAAGCCTTTTTACCCCAGCGAAGTCCTTCAACACTTCCAATAACAAGGGTATCCTCAACAAGTTATCAACAATTCAGCAAAGCATCTCTATCCCCACAGAGTATTGCTTCCCAGCATGGTCGTCAGAGTATCTTTTCTCCCCGCAGAATCGTCCATTTGCCAAGTTTATTCCGCAACGGAGTCATCTTCTCCTACCGTTATTCTTGCAGTCATCATCCCCAGCGGAAGCAAAATCAATATTTCAAGATCAGCCCAGGATACGACTTCCCGGCATCCGTCAAGGATTTATATCCCTAGACAAAAACATGCATTCATAAACATCACATACATCATTATAGCATGCATAACGCATCATATCGTACAAATCTCATTTATGTTGAGAACATCATCGCTTGATCCATATCATGCATTGCATATGACTGACCCTTACCTTTCAGGAAAGATGCAGTTAAAATGCTCAAACATAGTTCAAAGTCTTCTCTAGTCCAGCTAAATCGACTCCCAACAGATTTTTCTGATAAAGACTCAGCAGAAGTGATGGTCCCCTCTCCGGCAGGTGCGTGAGGTGGTAATTCCTTCTTCAGATGTTTCCCTCTTCGACGATGAGTGTGAGGTGATAGTCTCTTATGGTCCCCTCTCCGACGATGAGTGTGAGGTGGTAATTCCTTCTTCAGATGTTTCCCTCTCCGACGATGAGTGTGAGGTGATAGTCTCTTATGGTCCCCTCTCCGACGATGAGTGTGAGGTGGTAATTCCTTCTTCAGATGTTTCCCTCTCCGACGATGAGTGTGAGGTGATAGTCTCTTATGGTCCCCTCTCCGGCAAGTGCGTGAGGTGGTAATTCCTTTTTAAAGATGTTTCCCTCTCCGACGATGAGTGTGAGGTGATAGTCTCCTATGGTCCCCTCTCCGACAAGTGCGTGAGGTGGTAATTCCTTTTTCAGATGTTTCCCTCTCCGACGATGAGTGTGAGGTGATAGTCTCCCATGGTTCCCTCTCCGACGGTGTGTGAGGTAGTAAGTCCTGTTCAGATGATTCCCTCTCCGATGATGAGTGTGAGGTAATAGTCTCTTATGTTTCTCTCTCCAACGGTGTGTGAGGTGACAATTCCTTTTCCTGTGTTTCCCTCTCCAACGGCGAGTGAGGTGATTCCCTTTCAGATTATAATTGCTTATGGTTCTCGTTCCGATATTGCAAAGATGGTAATTCCAGCCAAGATTTTTCTCAACGAGCGTTGTTGAAGCTAAAGCCGCCCAAGGTTCTCTTACCATTCATGCTAAGGCAGTAACCATCCCTGGTTCATTCATCAGCGTTTGAAGCTCCAGACTCAGCTCCTGTAACCAGTCAGGACACATCTATACCAAGCATTTAAAATCAACTCCTGCAACGTGTCAGGTACTCATTTTTCCTTTCGCAGGTATGCAGGTTCTCGCTAAGGAATCTCCTACGCTATCAACATCCAGATGGCATCTATAAGCCCATCGTCCTATCCAGCAATCTCCAAATGGCATCCATAAGCCCATTCCATCACTGCAACTATGCGAGCGCAAATTTCTGGGCACTCTAGTGTCCAATCATCTTCTACCCTCGGATTACGAAAGGCACACCAGCCAATCTGCATCCTCAGGTCTAAGAAGATTGAACAGGGGCAACTGTTGTACCCCAAAATTTGCCCTCCCATATTCTCCAAGATTTGTCAAGCCAAGTCACCAAATTCCCCCAAGGGTTGTGCAGTGCAACTGTCTCCTGTACAGTCAAAACTAGGGTTTATGGTCTGAGCAAGAAAATGAAGTTTTCAAAGGTCCAATCAAGTCTCATATGCCTACAAAGATGGTCAAGCATCCTCATATCAAGTTTCAAGGCATTCAGCTCAAAATTGCACAGTCAAAACCCTAGATTGCACTACAGTCAACTGTAGGGGCAAAATGGTCATTTGACAGTCAAAAGTTCAAATTTTTGGTCAACATATCATTTTGAAGCCACAAACATCATTTGATCAATGCTTGATCATGATTCTCAAAATTTGGCTCAGAAATCATCAAAGATACAAAAGTTACTATATTTGGACAGCTGAAAAAGTCAACTGAAATTGACCAGGGCATAACTTTCACATGGATTATCAGAAAAATTCCATCCAAAGCTCATTTTGAAGAGAAAGACATTTCCTACAACTCATCTTCATATTCCAAGTCCAAGAAATGCTCTCACAAAAAGTTATCAATTTCAACATTATAGGTCATTTTCAAAAGTCAACAAAAAGGGACTTTAAGTCAAAGGCCATAACTTGATATTGGTAAATCAAAATGACATGGGACGAAAGGCATTGGTTAGAGGACTCAAAGACCTTTCCAAAATGTCCAATAACATGTGAAAAGCTTAAATATTGAGCAAGTTATGCCTTGTGGAAGTTGGGAAATTTTTGGGAATTTTGAAAAGTCAACATTGATGCAAATGATCCAAAAATGCTAATGGGCCCATTTTTCTTCCAAGTTTCTTCATGCCAAGCCTATGCACGACCATTAAGCCCAAGGGGAAGTATTTTCTCATTTTTTAATTATTTATTTGAATTTATATTAATATTAATTCATTTAAATTATTTAAATATGTAGAAAATATAAACTTGACCTAAAAAAATCTTTTTATGCACATTCTAAACTCAAGATTTCGTGCACATGCTAATTAGGAAAGAATTGGACTAATTGAGCTTAATTGATACAAAATACATGAGAAAAAGATTGAAAAAAGATCCTTAACAAATCAAATCTCCAATTCATAAAAGCAATGGATTTTGTACAATTTTCTTAACCTAATATGCTCACTATATGATCAGGAATCAAAGCCTAATGCAAAAGGACTGAAAGCTGCGCATAAGATCAATATACAAACTTGAAAAATTGCTTGAAAAACTCAAAACTGAAATCAACTCTAGAGGTTGATTCAAGCCCTAATCTTGATCCCATTAGCTTCCTTGGGTAACTCTGAACGTGTGCCAATCACAAACAACAAGCAAAGCTCCAGGAATTGGTAAGACAATCTCAAACTGTACAGAAGAAAAGTGCCATTCGAATATCATGATTCAAGCGTTATTTGTGAAATTTCTTTATTGATTCATGCTCATAATGATGTTTTGATGCTAACCAACACATTCAATTGCATTCTTGTGCCATATATACGAATCTGCCATGTTTGAATGTTAGGGTTTGCAGGTTTCAAAATTAGGGATTCTTAATACAAGCAAAATTAGACCATCCCAGTATCACCATTGCAATCAGCTCAACTGGACGAAGAAATCCCAATAGTCGCGATGAATTTATGTTCAAGGATAGCCTAATCGCTATTTTCTTGAAACCTGCCTAAAACCACGCATCCAAAACCGTGGCTGAAAGTTCTTGTTTTCAGAAAAATAAAATAGAACGAAGAAGACGATACCGTGTCAGGGAGTGATTGGTCCGTTCAAACTCTCGCGCCAAAATTCCACTAATGCGTTACTTTCTCTTTTTATTATTTATTTGTATATTATATATCAAATTGGTTTCACAGCTCAGCTGGCAGGCATTGATAAGCGTTCACCTCCAAGACCTGGGTTCGAACCCCAGGTCTGTATATTTGCCATGTTATTTTTCCTTAAATATTCCTATGCAGCGCCCATGACGTGATCCACTATACACCTTCCAAATCCCATGGCCACGCGTCCCTCAGAAACCAATCAAGGGTTCCAGATTGATGAGTACACTGAACCCTAGTCAAATGTATCACACGTTACACCAAAAGTCAAATGGACTCAAGCTTAATTGGGCCAAAATTTCATAACAACACCTCCAATTGGGGCCTGAACCCCCACCCTGGTTTGCAATTCTTATTATTTTTTATACCTTTAAATTGTTGTTAATTTATTTTATGGTTTTGCCTTAATTAATTTTTTTTTACAAAATATGAAAAATATCATAAAAACTCAGAAAAGACAAAAAAATATAATTAATAATATTTATTTTCTTATAAATTAATATGTAAATTATTTAGTTTAATTAGGTTTTTAACTTTAATTCCTTTTAATAAAATCCAAAAAATATAGAATTAGGTTAATTGATAATTTTTATACCTTTTAAATTTTCCTTTTTTCTTATCACAATATTATTTATTTATTTATTTATTTTTATAATTAAATGCACATAAGTTAATTTAGGGTTTAATTTAGGTTAATATAACATTTTCATGATAATTAAAAAATATTAGAATTAGGGTTCGACACTTTGTTTTAATTATAATTAATTCTCTTTTTTCCTATTAAACATAAAAAAACCACAAATACTAAAAAACATTTTTCTTTTTTTAAATTTTAATTTTAATTCTCATTAATTTAATTATTTTTGCAAAAGGGTCCAACGCCCATGTTCGTTATTATTTAATTTGCATATTTATTTTATTTCGTTTATTATAATTATGTAATTCTCCCAAAGCTTTGTAATTTAAACTTTTCGCACTTTTATTTGCTTCTTTATTTTCCGTCAAATCGGGTCCGGTTTAATTTTGGCGATGTGGACCCGCGCCATTTGTAATAGCTTTAGAATTTACTTTCCTCGCAACTTTTAAATCGTTAAATATACATGCAAGAATGAATGTCTTAATTAAAATCAAGCGTAGATCACAGCAAGCATGACAAGACAAATATCAATGAAAACAACACACGAATCGCACACACCACCCCTAGGGTACGCCTCACTATTGCCTTTCGAAAGGTGATCGTCGAGTAGAGGATGTCTTAGTAAGTCCTCATGATCCGGGAACCTGGCATGAGGGTAGCTTCTAAGGTGTCTTCCTATTGCTCTGGTGAACACCATGTCCCTACAAACTCGAATTGACCCGAACACCTCCAACGGTGGTGCTACCTACCTCTCAATGGTGGGATGGCACTACTTTAAAGGACTTTTACACAAACGAATTCCTTAGGGTAGGTAGGTTCTCCAGGATACTTGCTCTAATCTCAAAACAAATCAAAACATACTTTTCACACCAACACATTTTCAAAAGCTTTCAAAGCAAACTTTTCAAACACTCTGACGTACGAGTCGAACTGAAATTTTTCAAAGAAACTTTTTAAACCCACATTGAAAAGCAAGCAAACAATTTTGAAAACACATTGAGCAAGTATCTAAGAGCCCATGGATAACCATGGATAGAAAGGGTGCTAACACCTTCCCTTTCTATAACCTACCTCCCGAACCGAGAGCAATCTCTTTAAGGAATTTTTCTGTGTTTTTGTCCTTTCCACTTGGAGAAAATAAAAGACGGTGGCGACTCTTGCTTCCGCGACATTTCGCGAACCAGCGTTAAACAGTCAGTTCCAGATCCACCGATCACAGAACTGGCGACTCTGCTGGGGAAAATCTTATAAAGTGAGGTGTACCTTAGGGTTAGTTTATAACTGTGTTTTCACTTGTATTGTTTTGCTTGCTTTATTATTATGGGTTGCATCAGAGATACATAGGTCCTAACCCGGATCTGGGGATACCCTGTTTAGGTAGCATAAGCTGTGAGGGACCTGTCCGGCGTATGGTCTCTCCCTTTTGTGTTGTGGTATGTTGGTTTATATCTTTTCTTCAAGCCTAAGCCTGCTGTAAGCCTATTTCTTTTTTCTCTTTTTCTCTCTCCATACAGATTTAAAGCATTTAATATTGCTTAAATTTGTCTTATGCTGAAAAAGTACTGTGATACGGTGGGAGAACTGACTTGGGTTTTGCGTTTGTTTTTGCAAATGTTTCGGTTGAGCAAGAGTCGCCACCGACTTTTTATTTTATCCTAAGGAAAGGTTAAAAAGCACAGCAAAAACCTTTGAGATGTTTTCTTGGGTTCGGGGAGTAGATTATAGAAAGGGAAGGTATTAACACCCTTTCTATCCATGGTTATCCATGGGCTCTTAGTTACTTGCTTAGATCAACTTGCCTTGATTTTCAATTGTTTGAAATGGTGCTTTGTGTGTGTGGGTTTGAAAATGTTTTGAAAAGAAGCCAATGTGGTGGCAACCTTTGTAATGATCCATGTTGGGATGTATACAAAGGTGTATGTCTTTTGAAAAGGTTTTCAATGTTTTTTGAAAGTTGTTTTGAAAGTGTAGTGATGTGTGGTTTGAAAATAGGCAAGTGTTTTGTTTTGCAAGTTTGATTCAAGTAACTAAGAGGTTGTCTACTCCTAAATTTCTCAAAGATCTTTGCTATGTTTTAACCCTTTTAACAATTTTGTTCCACCATTGTATTTGGTGGAAAATCTTGTGTTAGGATGTGAAAGGGACGGGCGCGGGTCATCCTTTAGACCATAATTGCAATGTTGCCAAGTATCTTTAGGCAATTTTTCCTTGGAGGGACTTGATCATTTTTTAGGCAACTTTCGAAAGCGTCATCGAGGGACTATGATCATTTGATTGTTTTGTTTTGCCCAAAGAGACCTAACATGCAATATGGCCCATTTATTGAAGGCAACAAGTGGAATACCCTAGGGGTGCAAGTGTGATTAGTGTTGTCCATTTTCATGCTTGATTATCTTGAATTTAGGTCAAACTATTTTGGTTAATTGATTGGCATACAAACCCTAATTCTAGCATGGCATTATTAGAAAGCTTTAAAGTGCGAAAAATAAAGTTCCTAAATTATTACAACACAATATATGGGAAGGGGGGTACAAATATTCAAATGGGGATATTTTAGCAAGAAATTAAATCCTAACTATTACATCAAAATTTGGGAATTTACAAGGTATTTAATTGCACAAATTAAATAAAAATAAAATAAATATGTAAGATGCAAAAAAGGCTTTTTATATGTATGAAAAGAGTGTTTTTTTATATGTCAAATAAACAAAATAAAAAGTATTAATTTTTGGAGTTTTTTATGTATTTAGGTCAAAACCCTAATTTTTATAAATAAAAGGTATTTATTATTCAATATATATATAAATATTTATTAATTATTTACAAAAATAAATAAAAGAAAAGTATATTTGTCAAAAGGGTATTTTTAATATTAAATATTAATAAAAATAAAAATGTATATATTTTGTCTTTTTCCTAAATATACTAATAAATATATAAGTATTCTACATTATTTATTAAACATATATTATATGTACAAAAATAAAATATTTAATATTTACAAAAAGAAAGTATATTTTATATAAAATATTTTCAGAAGATAAACGAAAATAAAAAAATGGAAAATAAGTGTATTTGGTATTATTTTAAGTAAAAAGTGTATTTTGTTTATTTATGTGTACAAACTTAAATAAAACAAATAAAATTCAAATAAAAATGCAAAAGGGTAAAAAAAAATGTTTTTTTTAATATTTTTATATTTTTAGCAAAAAATAATAAATCAGAAACAAAAAGAAAAAGTCAAAAAATAATAAAAATAAACACAATAGGCCAAGGGGGTGTATGTGTGAAAATGTGGTGCAAAAAGGAAAAGAGAACTCAGGCCCAGCCCAAGAAAGGTTGTCTTCAACCTTCAGACAACCATTTGAAAAAACGCGCGCCTATGATGCTTCAACCACAACTCCTGATTCCTGGACTTTTAGCACAAACTTACAACATGAAAAATGTCAAGCATTGAACCACGAATCCAGACATATAAAGAACTCATCCTAACTCTCAAAAATGAGAGAGAATTTCTTCTCCCCCAATTCCTGACCTAGTTTTTGTTCCATGTTCAGACATCAAATTCTCATAGCACACATAACATAAATGAAAACTAATTACATGGGCATGTTCAGGACTATGAATGTGACATAATTTCTTCACAAATCTAAACCTAACAATGCCTGGATAGAGAGATACAAGTTCATGAACTTACCTGTTCAGTTGGAATCGTGTGCAACAATGGAGATGAGTACAAGGCAAGGTAATGATTTGTATAGCTTCCTTGATGTCTCAGGATGCTATTCCAACCTTTAGTTTGCTTGGAAACCAAAAGAATCGTGCTATGGTACTTCAACTGCAAAACAGAAAAATGAAAATGGTGATGTTAGCTAGGGATGTTACAGGTCGTATTTAGGGCTTGGAGCAGTTTCAAGGGATGATGTGGGATGTGTTTGAAGTGGTTTCAGCAAGAATGCACGAATGGATTGAGTTATGGAACTCAATCTGCAGCAGGTGCCCTGTTTTGGCAGTTTTAGGGTGATTCTGTGTTTGAGAAGGTGTAGAACTTGGTTGGCTTGTGTTTCAGCTTAGGTTTTATGATTAGAAAGTGTTTGATAACTTTGCTTAAGCTCTGGTTCACAGGAATGAGAGTTGTGTATTGTTATGCAATGTTTCTTCAACTTTAAGCAACAAAGTGTCAAGTGGTGTTCTAGACTGATGCAGGCCCCCAATCTATGCTGCAACCTTCCCCCTTGATCAGTGTGTTTTTCTTCTGAACTTGTGCCCAAAGATATGGTCTTGTACTTCTTGATTTGCAACTTTGACATAAAGCCATACTTTTCAAAAATGGATAATTAGCTTTTTCTATTTAAGGGTTAAACTTCCATGTAATGCTTAAACACATAAAACAAGACCTTGGCACAATGAGTTAGAATTAAATTATTGAGTGCAAATGGGATATAGGACCTGTAATCAAGGAATGCAAGCTGAGTTCAAGATGGCACAAGTGTATGAACATGTAAATTGGTCATAACAAAAGTGAATTTTTCCAAAATTGCCAAATTCGATTCTCCCTAACCATGAGGTTGTTTGATGAGTTCTTGGACATTTTGGAAAGCTTGGAATGTGTACTACAATCCATATTTGAAATGAAAATTGAAATTCCAAGTGGAAGCATGTGAAAAATGGTCTTGAAGTTAGGCAAAAATTCTGCCTAAAATAGGTCAAATTTCTCTAAGTTAAGAATGATTTGGTACCCTTGTTACAAAAATTGTAACTTCAGCTGCAAGCTTCTTTTGAGGAAACTTTGTGAATCAAAGTTGTAGATTTTGCAATGGACTACAACTTTCATGTTTTGACTTTTTCTTGAATCCAAATGAATCTTGGTGAGAAAGGGGGACAAAGTTAGGAAAAAATTAGGGTTTTTCATAACTTAGAAAAATTCTAAGTTATGAAAAATCTTCATTTCAAACCCTAATTTGCAATTCTTGATTTTTTGATGAACAAGTTTCATGATTTGGCATGTTTTGATGAAAAATGAATCTTGACACTTGATTTTGACCAAAAAGTCAAAGTTTGACTTTTCAGTATACAGTCAAAATTGATCAATTGATTGGGAAATTCAACTGTCAATCTTGTGCATTTGGGATCTTTTGAACTTGTTGAGTATGTCAAGACAAATCCATGGGGTCCTTGAGTCCATATGTGAGTTTGGTTTGCCATTGGCTAGGTCAAACAGTCAAAAATTGCCTTTGTGCAGTCAAAAACCCTAAAAATGACCATTTTGCCCTTTTGGTGATCTGATCAAATTTCTTGTGGAATTGTGATCCAAACTTGATCAAATGGTCCATATGAGTTCATAATGTTGATGTGGGTCAATTTTCATGAGATTTGACTGTCAATTGGCCACAGTTGACTTTTTCCCCAATATAGCTGATTTCTTAGGTCAACTGTCCAATTGACTGGGCAAGGGTTGGAATCAAGGCTTGAAACTTGGTATGGATAAACTTGGGAGTACAACATGAAGCATGAAAGTCATCTTAGGAATTTTAGGTCAAAATATCTTTGTGCAAACACAAACCCTAATTTGGGTCAACAGTGCAAGGAGAAGTCTTGAACAGAGGAATCCCTGACTGGGTCTTGAGCTCTAAGGGTCTTGTGATGAGAAAATGTTGAGGAAATGGGAGGGCAAATTTTGGGGTACAACAGTTGCCCCTGTTCAATCTTCTTGGACTTGAAGAGTTAGATTGACAAGTTTGCCTTTCGTGACTCGAGGGTAAAAGGAGATTGGACACTAGAGTGCCCGGAAATTTGCACTCGCATGTTGGAGTATCAGCAAATGTGATGTCGGGAATGGGCTTATAGATGCCATTTGGAGAGATGGTGGATAGGGAGATGGGCTTATAGATGCCATCTGAAGGCGTGACAAAACCTTGTCGGGAATGGGCTTATAGATGCCATTTGGAAGTGTTGGTCGCATAAGAGATTCCTTAGCGAGAACTTGCGTATTTTGAGAAAGGAAGATATTTCCTGGCTTGTTACAGGTGTTGATCTTCAATCTCTTCATGCAGATATGCCCTGGCTAGATACATGTGTTGATCTTCAATCTCTTCATGCAGATATGCCCTGGCTAGATACAGGTGTCGAGTCTACAATCGGTTGCTCACAGATGTACCCTGGCTGGATACAGGTATCGAATCTGGAATTGTTGTCAGTTGATAGATATGCCCTGGCTGGATACAGGAATCGAATCTTCAAACTCTTCAGATGTGCCCTGGCTAGATACAGGAATCGAATCTGGAATTGTTGTCAGTTGATAGATATGCCCTGGCTGGATACAGGAATCGAATCTTCAAACTCTTCAGATGTGCCCTGGCTAGATACATGAATCGAATCTGGAATTGTTGTCTACAGATATGCCCTGGCTGGATACAGGAATCGAATCTGGAATTGTGGCAGTTGATAGATATGCCCTGGCTGGATACAAGAATCGAATCTTCAAACTCTTCAGATGTGCCCTGGCTAGATACAGGAATCGAATTTGGAATTGTTGTCAGTTGATAGATATGCCCTGGATGGATACAGGAATCGAATCTTCAAACTCTTTAGATGTGCCCTGGCTAGATACAGGAATCGAATCTGGAATTGTTGTCAGTTGATAGATATTCCCTGGTTGGATATAGGAATCGAATCTTCAAACTCTTCAGATGTGCCCTGGCTAGATACAAGAATCGAATCTGGAATTGTTGTCTACAGATATGCCCTGGATGGATACAGGAATCGAATCTGGAATTGTTGTCAGTTGATAGATATGCCCTGGCTGGATACAGGAATCGAATCTTCAAACTCTTCAGATGTGCCCTGGCTAGATATAGGAATCGAATCTGGAATTGTTGTCTACAGATATGCCCTGGCTGGATACATGAATCGAATCTGGAATTGTGACAGTTGATAGATATGCCCTGGCTGGATACAGGAATCGAATCTTCAAACTCTTCAGATGTGCCCTGGCTAGATACAAGAATCGAATCTGGAATTGTTGTCAGTTGATAGATATGCCCTGGCTGGATACAGGAATCGAATCTTCAAACTCTTCAGATGTGCCCTGGCTAGATACAGGAATCGAATCTGGAATTGTGAAAATTGATAGATATGCCCTGGCTGGATACATGAATCGAATCTTCAAACTCTTCAGATGTGCCCTGGCTGGATACAGGAATTGAATCTGGAATTGTGACAGTTGATAGATATGCCCTGGCTGGATACAGGAATCGAATCTTCAAACTCTTCAGACGTGCCCTGGCTAGATACAGGAATCGAGTCTGGAAACTGATCACTCACAGATGTTCCCTGGCTAGATACAGGAATCAAATCTGGAATTGTGACAGCTGAAGGTAGTCGTCTTTTGGATTGTCTTTTTCCATGAAAGGGAAAAACATCAGTTGTATGCAATGTCATGATGTATGAAATGCATGATGTCATGATGTTCAAAATGAGATAGTGTTGTATGCATTTTATCATGTATGTAAACAAGATGTATGAAATGTGAAATGTTTATGAATGTATTTTCGTCTAGGAAAATAAATCCTTGACGATCGGCCGTGGAATTAAATCCTGAGTTGAAGAGTAGAGTTCTTCGTTTCCGCTAGGGATGATGGTTGCGAGAGTACACCGGTAGGAGAAGATAACTCCTGTTGGGGAATAAACTTGTTGGAGAGATTACTCTGAGGGGAACTACTCTGTGGGAAGAGATACTTCGCTGAAGTTTTGATGGGAGCTCCGCTGAGGATTTCAATGATGGACTTCGTTGGGGATAACCATGATAAACTCCGCTGGGGATTGTGTTGATAAGTTAAGTTGGGGAACTTTGATGAACTCCGCTGGGGATTGAAAGAACTTCGCCGAGGGCGATCTTCCGTGGAAATTAGCTGAGGATAACCCAGTTATACGCCCTTGTGAGGAATAACTTTAAATAAAGCTCGAGAGAGACGTCCGTACTCTACAGGGGATGAGCTTCCAGAGTCTACTGGGGATAAGCTTCAAGACCTGCTGGGGATATGGATTCCAAATGTCCTGGGGAAACTTTCGGATTGTACTGGAACATGGTTCCACTGGGGTGTCTGTATTCTTCCGGGGAACAATCTTAGATTGAGACTGCCGGGGACGCTTGTTGATGAATGCCTATACTCCGTTGGGGAATGTTGATATCTTCTGGGGCTACCCAAATTCCTTTAGGATGACCGTAGATTAACTCTTCTGGAGGAGAGTATTGCTGACTTGCTAGGGGAACAGGGTGCCTATTGTAGGGCTGATGATAGACTAAATCTTCCCTGGGAGGGTATTGCTGAATCCTGTCTTACTCTGTGGGGAGTTGAGATAACTTGGTCACATTCTTCAGTCGAACCTACCTTGGTACCTTGACGGACAAAGCAACTAGACTGTCTGGACAATTCTACATTGCCCCCACTTCTGATGTCACCTGTAATTAGTCTTTTGTTTCATATGCAAGTATTTATGAATTAGCAATTTAATGTCAAATGCATATATCAAAAATGAACATTGGACGTTCTTCGCAAGACAAAACAGAAAAAGGAAAAACAATTGGCAATTTGTTTGGAAAAGTGAACTTGTATTGATTTTGAAATTTGCCTGTAAATAGGCGTTTTTTGTACAAGAGGCCGACGTCCTAGTAAGAGAACGCCGCCGAATAACATAAAGTTTATACAATTTTGAAAAGGAAACAAAATAGCTATGTGCACAATATTCCCACTGGATTCCAACTCTGCTATCGCCTTTATGTCTTCAAGCGTCTCATCACTTTGCTGCTTAGTTGAAGATGAAGCTGATTGATCGATGCCGAAGTCTGAGCCAGATAGTTGATGCCTAATTCTGGACGCAAGGTGATCCAATGAGACATAGTGTTACGCTTTATCCCTAACTTTTGCCTGGACCGCCCTTTCGGGTTTTCAGTCCACCGGGATACCCATTTTTGCCCAAGCCGCCTTTTCAGGTTTTCGACTTGCCGGGTGTACAGATTTTTCATTTCATCCCTTATTTTTGCCCGAACCCTTTTGGTTCGCCGGGAAGCCCTTATTTTTGCCTAGGTATGTCAACCTAGCGGGTCCTTTATTCATGCGTAGTATCTTTTTACTATGTCTGCATTGGCGGGGTGAGGAAGGTCGTCACCATCCATGGTGGTCAGAATCATGGCTCCTCCTGAGAACACATGTTTAACCACAAATGGCCCTTCGTACGTAGGGGTCCATTTTCCCCTGGGATCACTTTGAGGAAGGATGATGCGTTTGATTACCAGGTCCCCAACTTGATACTCTTGTGGTCTGACTTTCTTGTTAAATGCCCTGATCATCCGTTTTTGATATGTCTGACCATGACAGATAGCAGTGAGTCTCTTTTCGTCAATTAGGTTTAATTGATCAAGTCGAGTCTGAATCCAGTCATCTTCACTCAAGTCTGCATCCTTCATTATTCGGAGAGAGGGTATCTGGACTTCAATCGGCAAGACTGCCTCCATGCCATAGACCAAGGAAAAAGGAGTTGCCCCGGTTGACGTCCTTGCTGAGGTACGGTACCCATGAAGAGCAAATGGTAACATTTCGTGCCAATCTTTGTAGGTCACTGTCATCTTCTGCACAATCTTCTTGATGTTTTTGTTAGCTGCTTCGACAGCTCCATTCATCTTCGGCCGGTAAGGAGAAGAGTTGTGGTGTTGTATTTTGAATTGCTCGTAGAGCTCAGTGATCATCTTGTTGTTAAGATTGGTACCATTGTCTGTAATGATTCTTTCCGGGATGCCGTACCAACAAATCAGGTTATGCCGAATGAAACGTGCAACGACGCTCTTGGTTACGGTGGCGTAGGAAGCTGCTTCTACCCACTTTGTGAAGTAATCAATTTCTACTAGGATGAAGCGATGCCCGTTGGATGCCGTTGGTCGGATCTCACCGATCATATCAATGCCCCACATTGCAAAAGGCCAAGGTGCTGTCAGAACGTTCAGAGGAACCGGAGGGATATGCACCTTATCAGCATAGATCTGGCATATATGACAAGTTCGAGAATGTTGGTAACAGTCGGCTTCCATTGTGGACCAGAAATATCCTGCCCGAAGGATTTTCTTTTCTATGGTGTGTCCACTGGAATGTGTTCCGAATGTACCTTCGTGTAGTTCTACCATGATCTTCTCTGCTTCAGTCTTATCCACACAACGCAGTAAAGTTGAATCATGGTTTCGTTTGTAGAGAATGCCGTTGCTGAGGAAGAATTTCGCCGCGAACCTTCTCATGAACTTCTTGTCATTGACCGATGCGCCTTCGGGGTATTCCTGAGCTTCCAAGTATCTCTTCACCTCATGATACTAGGGTTTTTCAGTCACCTCTTCGGCCTCAAGATTGCAGCAGTATGCAGGTTCGTCCGACTTCCAGATAATGATCTGGGGAGCCTCATTGTCCCATTTGACTTTGAACATTGAAGACATCGTAGCTAGTGCGTCTGCTAACTGATTCTCCTCTCTTGGGAAGTGCTCAAAAGTTATCCCTTCAAAGTGGGGAAGCAAAGTCAACACATACTCCTTGTAAGGAATAAGATTTGGGTGTTTCGTATCCCACTCGCCTTTGATCTGATTGATCACGAGAGCGGAATCTCCGAAGACACTCAGAAACTTGATCCTTAAGTCGATTGCAGCTTGAAGACCCATGATACATGCCTCATATTCTGCCATGTTGTTGGTGCAGTTGAAACACAGCCGGGCGGTGAGTGGAGTATGAGTTCCTATGGGGGATATGATTACAGCGCCGATTCCATTACCCAAAGCGTTTGAGGCTTCGTCAAAATGCATAGACCATCGGGATCCTTCCTCAGGTCCTTCATCCGGTCCAGGTACTTCACAATCAGTTACTACCATGATATCTTCGTCCGGAAATTCAAAGTTCAATGATTGGTAATCGTCCACAGGTTGGTGTGCCAAATGGTCTGCCAATACACTTCCTTTGATTGTTTTTGAGTTGTGTATTGGATGTCATATTCCGTCAAGATCATTTGCCATCTTGCTATTCTTCCAGACAGAGCAGGCTTTTCGAATATGTACTTGATGGGATCTATCTTTGAAATCAACAGAGTAGTGTGAGTCAGCATATACTGTCTCAGCCGGCGAGCAGCCCATACCAGAGCGCAACAAGTTTTCTCGAGCAGTGAGTACCGAGACTCACAGTCGGTAAACTTTTTGCTCAGGTAATAAATAGCGTGCTCTTTTCGGCCAGACTCGTCATGCTGCCCCAGCACACACCCCATTGAATTGTCAAGTACTGTCAAGTATAGTATTAGAGGTCTCCCTTCAACCGGAGGCATAAGGATGGGTGGTTCTTGGAGATACTCTTTTATTTTTTCGAAAGTGGCCTGACATTCATTGTTCCAACGTACTACTTGATCTTTCTTCAGCAATTTGAAGATTGGCTCACAGGTAGCAGTTAGATGTGAGATGAATCGGGCAATATAATTCAGTCGTCCCAGAAAGCCTCTGACTTCTTTCTCTGTCTTGGGAGTCGGCATCTCTTGTATGGCTTTCACCTTGGCAGGGTCCACCTGAATACCTTTATCGCTTACAATGAAACCTAGTAATTTTCCAGACCTCACCCCAAAGGTGCATTTGTTTGGGTTCAACCTCAGCTTGTACAACTTCAGTCGGTCAAACAGCTTCCGCAGATGGTCAAGGTGTTCTTCCTCAGTTTGGGACCTTGCAATCATATCATCGACGTACACTTCGATCTCATGGTGGATCATATCATGAAATAAAGCAACCATGGCACGTTGGTAGGTTGCCCCAGCATTCTTCAACCCGAATGGCATGACCTTGTAGCAGAAGGTGCCCCACTGAGTCACAAAGGTAGTCTTTTCCATATCTTCAGGAGCCGTCTTGGTCTGATTATACCCTGAAAAACCATCCATGAAGGAGAACACCTTGTGTTGAGAAGTATTGTCAACAAGAACGTCGATGTGAGGTAGGGGGTAGTCATCCTTGGGGCTTGCCCTGTTTAGATCCCTGTAATCTACACACATTCTGACCTTACCGTCCTTCTTTGGCACTGGCACCACGTTGGCAACCCACTGAGGGTAAGAAGTCACTGCTAGAAACCCGGCATCGAATTGCTTCATAACCTCAGCTTTGATCTTTTCGGACATCTCTGGACGCATACAGCGGGCCTTTTGCTTTACCGGAGGGCAGTCTTCCTTGGTAGGCAGGTGATGAACCACAATGTCGGCATCCAAACCAGGCATGTCTTCGTATGACCAAGCAAAGATCTCCATGTAATCATGTAGCATCTGGATCAATCGTTGCTTCACGCTGAGCTCTAGATTGGCACCAATCTTGACTTCTTTTCTATCTGTCTCAGTACCCAGGTTCACTGTTTCCACTGGCTCTTCATGCGGCTGAATGGCCCTTTCTTCCTGGAGTAGCAGTCTTGCGAGTTCACCAGGAACTTCGCAATCATCTTCACCTTCGTCTTCGGCCAAGTTGATCAGATTTTCGAAGTCATAGCTGGCAGTAGCAGAGCTGTTACCAGTGAGATCCAGAGTGGATTGGAACCTGCATAAGTGAGTGTGTGTAAATATAGCTGTTTTGCAATATATAACACAGAAAGAAAAAGAGCACAAGATTTGAAATGCAACAAACGTCCAATGTTTTGATTAATGATATATGGAAATGTCATACAAAAAGCCCTCACAAATGGAGCCACGGTGCCCCGGGTAGGACACCGAGCCAATAAAAGTTTCAACATATTGTTTGTTACAAATTGAAAATGAAAGAGTTCATTACTGGGTGACAAAAGTAATAGGTGTAAAATCTTTTGCCGTCCAGTTGCTTGGTCCGTTGCTGGTTGTTGGATAGATCCAACTGTCAAATTCTGCTTCCTCTACGTCCTCCTCAATAGCATTCACCCTTGGGTTGGTGATGAACACCGTGTTGGCTCCTAAATTCGACACCTTTGTTTTGTTTGATGGCAGCCATTAAAAGCTGAAAGATGCTTTCGACTGGCTAAGCCTGTCGAAGTGCCCGTCGAAAGATGGCAAAATACTTAGAAGATTTCTTCCAAGGAAGAAGGCTGATTGCCTTCGACGTCGAAGGAGTTTTCGTCGAAGACGTCTCTTGATGAAGGTGTTCGATGGTCCAGAGTGGAGCAGTTTGAAATTCAAAGCTTTGGAGGGAAAACGGTTTCCAGCAGTTACTACGTGCAAACGTGCAAGGATCTGGAGCGTCGAGCATGGAGAACGTGCCAAGTGGCTTAATCTCGAAGCAATGTAACTGCCCGACGGTTACTTGGAATGTTTTTGTATAAATAGGAGTAGACGTGTAGTTTCTCGCGTGTGTTCACAATAGATACATAGTCACTCATTTAGATTCAAAAGTACCCAATGTGAGCGAACGAATTGTTGAGAAATGTATGTGTGAAACACCAATTTTATCAATTAAAGTCATTTACTTTTCCAGTATTTTACATGCTTTTCCCCTTTAAATTCCTGTCGAACCTTTACATTCAAGCCTTGTTTATTTTACCAAGCCTTTCCTTTATGCAATTTACTTTAAACAATTTACTTAAAGCCTTATCCAACTTAATTAAACTTCAAAATCAACCTATGTCCATAGGATCAATCTGATCGATCCTGCGAGTAACCAAATAAGTAACCATTTGGAGGATCAGCGGTTGTTTACCAAAACCAAAGGTAAACAAATTGGCACACCCGGTGGGACTGTGTGTTGATTGTTGAAAAATCTCATCTTTTCGAGTTGTATGTTATTAAGGAGTGGTAGAATATACACCAACGATAACAATACTGCCAGAAGAAGGGAAGAGATGGCGAATCCGCCAAACAATAATGAAATTCCACAAACGAGTGTGGGAGCAACGGTTAATATGACCGTGAGTGAAGCGACGAATGTTGGTTCGACACCAGCAGTGTCAGTCACAACCACGGGGCCAATAACTTCGTTTACAGGCCCCAGAATACCTTTGGGAACTCCCCCTCCAAGGGGAAATATAGGCACAAGGCCTGTGGTTCCCCCAGGATTCATTCCATTCTATGGCATGCCCACTTCTGAAGTGGCAAGCCTGACGAATGCTGCGTCCACTTATTCAGACCCTTTCGTGAGTGCTTCTTCGCCACTCCAAGGCTCTGGAGTAGGCATGGCGAATAGAAATAGGACCCAACTCTTAGGAGGAACGTCCCAAGTAGCCCATGGCCTTACAAATGCCTCGACAGCAGTCTTGAGGCAACAGATGGACGAAAGCAACCATGATATGGTGCAAATGTTGGCACAAACTTTGAGTACAGTGCTAAATCCTCTAATACAAAATACTACTCAATCGAATCAGCAAGTTACAGCGCAAATGACGCGTTTGGCTGACTTCTTTGGAGCACCCCCACCTATTCGACAGCCCCAAAGGGCGCAAATAAGAGGAAATCAGGGGATATTTGTAGAGGAAGAAACCACCATCAATCAGGCTCAACAGCCTGTAGAACAACCTGTCGAAGAACCTAGGGTAATAGCCCCAGAGGTAAGGTTAGTTAACAGAAACCAAAATGCTGACGAAGTGGTTCAGCATGTCCAATACCAAAACATGGGTTTGGAAAACAATCTGGCAACCATGATCGAAAGGATCATGACTCAGAATGGAATGAACATGGGCTTTCGAAGGCCCAACTTTACATCTCCACTGTCAGAATATGTGTTACAAACTGACTTACCCCCTAGAACCAAAGTCCCCAAATTTACTAAGTTCTCTGGGGACACGACAGAATCTACTGTCGAACACGTGGCAAGGTACTTGATCGAAGCAGGAGACATTTCAAATAATGAAAACCTAAGGATCAAATACTTCCCAAGTTCCTTAACCAAGAACGCTTTTACTTGGTTCACAACTCTACCCCCCAATTCGATCCACCATTGGACCCAGTTGGAAAGATTGTTCCATGAACAATTCTATATGGGGCAAACCAAGATAAGCCTGAAAGAACTGGCGAGTGTGAAAAGACGTTTCACTGAACCTATAGACGAATATCTGAATAGGTTTAGGTTGCTTAAGGCGAGATGTTTTACACAAGTGCCAGAACATGAGCTGGTCGAAATGGCCGCAGGCGGTTTAGATTATTCCATTAGGAAGAAGCTAGATACCCAGTACCTAAGAGACATGGCCCAACTGGCCGATAGAGTTCGACAAGTCGAACGCCTCAAAGCTGAAAAGGCTAAGGCAACTAAGACTCACAAGAGAGAAAGAATAGCGTACGTTGAGATGGATGACGAAGATCTAGAATCCTTCGACGATACTTTAGCTGTCGAAGAAGGAGAAGTCGATTTAGCAGAACTAAAACAAGGGCCTCCATACTCTTGTAAACAGTTAGTCCCCTCAAATGGGAAAAATCCCATTGGTCCAGACAAGACCAACGATAGGTTCCCAAAAAAGACTTACAGTTTTGACATCACAAAATGTGATGAAATATTCGACTTACTAGTTAAAGATGGCCAAATGATAGTACCCCCTGGGGTAAAAGTGCCTCCTCTTGATCAAAGAAAGAAGAGAGGTTTTTGCAAATATCATAATTTTTTGGGCCATAAAACTTCTCAATGTTTTCTTTTCAGGAATCTTGTGCAAGACGCTATCGAGGAAGGGAGATTAAAGTTTGCTGACAAATCCCCCATGGCTGTCGACTCCAATCCACTGAAGGCTGAAGCCCACTACGCAGAACCCTCTGAGGTGAACATGATAGAGGCAACCAGGATCCAGTCGAAGAAGCCAGGCATTAACATGGTCGAAGTCTCAAAGGACCACATCAACATGCCAATCTTTGGCAGTTTTTCTGGAAACTTATCCAGGAAGACAATTGAGGCTGTCCAGAAAGCGGTCGAAGACCCGAAGTCGAAGACTGCTGAAGCACAAAAAACTGGACCAAAGCCCAGTTCCCACTTGGCCACTGTACAAGGCCAGACAGAGAATCTGGAGACACAGATGAAGCAACTAACTCTTGCTAATAAGGATACAATGAATATCAACATGGTTGAACTTTCTGACCCTAAAACTTCAGAAGAAGCCATAAGGCAAGAGCAGGCAAATAAAACGGCTTTCCCTAGGGAGAACGAAAACTTGGCAGATTTTTTACAAAGATGCCAAAAGAAGAAATCAGAGGTGATGCTGTGTCCAAGATGCAGTTCTATCTTTGATAAAAAAGCTGCTGAGCACATACAAGGCGTGAGAGCAGCGAACAAGAGAAGGGAGAATTCTGACCTTCGACATGATCCCAGAAGGGGTTCTAATCAAGACAAGAGGCCATTGACTTTTAGGCCTCCAACAAATGTACCAGTAGACACTTGGTACAAAACATCTGGCCGGAAAAGGCCAAGCGAAGAGAAATGGCACTCTTTCGAAGTGCCAAGAGGTTCCTCTTTAATTCAGAAGAAAGATCCTCAAGTTGCTGCACCCAAGGTTGCTCAAGTGTCCAGCAACTACAAGGGAAAAAATCCTATGTCGAGATCCCAATGGAGGAGATATCAAAGAAGGCGAAAAGCTGAAAGGGAGGCTGCCAACGAACCTAAAGCAGAAACTAGTTCGAATGTGCCTCAAAGGAAACAAAGAAAGCCTCTTGAGAGAGAACCAGTTACCAATAGGCTAGTTTGGCCTAACCAAAGCGAAGTCGAAGACGAAGATGATGCTGAGTCCGACGATACTCTGGATATAATGGTGAACATTGTTTCAGTGCTGCCTAGGGAATTCAATCGACAAGTAGAAGTCGAAGCCAGTGACTGGGAGGTGGAACAAGAAATGGCCAGACACAGGCCAGTGTGCTATTTTGTCATGGACAATGGCACTACAGAGGAACAAAATGGCTTCTTCGAGCCACCTACAGAGGCGATGAAGAATCACCTCAAACCTTTGTTCATAAGGGCTAAGCTCGAAGAGACCACTGTGAACAAAATATTGGTCGACTGTGGGGCCACTATCAATATTATCCCTCATTCTGTGCTAATAAAGATTGGCAAAAGGGATGAAGAAATCAAACCTCACAATATGGTCCTATCCAACTATGAGGGAGGCATTGGGACCACCATGGGAGTGATCCAGCTAGACATAAAAGTTGGGTCGATCCTTCGACCAACAATGTTCATGGTCATATCTGCCAAACCTAACTACAACCTTTTGTTAGGCCGTGAGTGGATACATGGTGTAGGTGCTGTGCCTTCATCGATGCATCAAAGGCTGCTTCTATGGCGTCCAGATGGGATGGTCGAAAACATAGAGGCTGACCAAAGTTACTACCTTGGCGAAGTGAATCACTTGGGTGTAACAGATTTCGACAAAAACTTGGCTCACATAGGGCCATGTCCAACTCCTGACTTCGACATGGCGCCAGCGCCAAACACCTTTTGTTCCCTATACCTGCATCCTGAGCATGGTTTCCAATGGGACAAAGAAGACTTGTCCCACATAGACTTCAGTGGGCTAATAGATATCCAACCAACTGGTTGGGGAAGTGAATTCAGTGATAATGACTGAGTCACAATCTCTGAAGCGAATTTCGGCTTATGTAGCCGAAACCAAGATGATAACGGCTCTCGAAGCCGAAGTAAAGTACATGGCCACACAGGCCCATGATCAACAATTATCTGCTGTTGGCCCAGGAAAGGATTTCGATCCTAGACCTCCTGATATCATGCCAGATGAAATGCAGGAACAGAGGCTCGACGCCATCTATGACGATGAGCCTTTGGGCTTCGAAAAGGATCCCTTGGCGAACAACATTAAGATGTTAGCACAAGACCCTTTAGAAGAAATCAACTTAGGCGAAGGATCAGAGAATAGGCCAACTTACATCAGCGCCAAAATTGATCCAGAACTTAGGTTGGAAGTAATCCAATTGCTGAAAGAGTTTAAAGACTGTTTTGCATGGGATTATGACGAAATGCCTGGTCTCGACAGAGGATTGGTAGAACTTCAGTTGCCAATCAAACCTGGAAAGAAGCCAATCAAGCAAAATCCAAGACGCTTCGCTCCAGAAATTTTGTCGAAGATCAAAACGGAGGTCGAAAGACTTCTGAAATGCAAGTTCATTCGTGTTACAAGGTATGTCGAATGGATTGCAAATATTGTGCCAGTAATTAAGAAAAATGGCACATTAAGGGTGTGCATAGATTTCAGAGATTTGAATGCTGCCACCCCCAAAGATGAATATCCAATGCCTGTGGCGGAAATGCTAGTCGATTCTGCCGCTGGCTACGAATACCTGAGTATGCTCGATGGTTATTCAGGATATAATCAAATATTCATTGCTGAAGAGGATGTGTCGAAAACAGCTTTTCGATGCCCAGGGGCCTTAGGCACTTACGAATGGGTAGTGATGCCTTTTGGCCTAAAGAACGCTGGGGCAACGTACCAGCGAGCAATGAATACTATCTTCCATGATTTTATCAACACTTTTATGCAAGTTTATATTGATGATATTGTTATAAAATCTGTTTCCAGGAAGACTCACATTGACCACCTTCGACAATCATTCCAAAGAATGAGAGAACATGGTCTGAAGATGAACCCTTTGAAGTGTGCGTTCTGTGTAAAAGCTGGAGATTTCTTGGGTTTCGTTGTCCACAAGAAAGGAATCGAAATAAATCAGAACAAGACGAAGGCAATTTTGGAAGCGAAAGCGCCATCGAATAAGAAGGAGTTGCAATCTCTCTTAGGCAAGATAAATTTCTTGAGAAGGTTTATATCTAATCTAAGTGGGAAAGCTCAGGCCTTCTCACCCTTACTTCGACTGAATAAAGAAGGGTTCGAATGGGGGCAAGAGCAGCAAGAAGCCTTCGACAAAATCAAAGGGTACCTCACTAAGCCACCTATTTTGGTGCCTCCTTGTAGCAATAGGAGTATGAGATTGTACATAGATGCATCTGACAAAACTCTGGGAAGTATGTTAGCCCAAGAGGATGAGAATGGAGTCGAAAGACCCATTTATTATCTCAGTCGAGTTTTGAATGATGCAGAAACTAGATATAGCGAAGTTGAAAAATTGTGTCTATGTCTGTATTTCTCTTGTACAAAGCTCAAACAATATATAAAACCAGTTGATGTTTACGTTTCGTCTCATTTTGATGTTTTCAAATATATGTTGTCGAAACCTATCTTGCACAGTCGAATTGGCAAGTGGGCATTAGCATTGACTGAATACTCCTTGACCTTTATGCCTCTTAAGGCAGTAAAAGGACAAGTGGTTGCAGACTTCATAGTCGACCACTCTATTCAAGTCGAGGATATTAACTATGTGGAGATCGAACCTTGGAAATTCTACTTCGATGGTTCCAGCCATAAAAATGGAACAGGAGTAGGAGTCTTGATTATTTCTCCAGATAAAATTCCAACAACATTCAAGTACCAAATCGAAGGTTCTTGTTCGAACAACGAGGCTGAGTATGAAGCTCTAATTACTGGCCTTGAAATATTGTTGGAATTGGGGGCAACTCGAGTCGAAATAATGGGAGACTCAGAGTTAGTCATCAAGCAAGTCACAAAGGAGTATAAATGCATAAGAGAGAATCTCATTATGTACTTTGTGATAGCAAATCGTTTATTGAAACAATTTGAAAGTGTCAATATTCGACACATACCCAGAGTCGAAAATCAAATAGCCAATGACTTGGCACAGATTGCATCTGGGTATAAGATTTCAAAAACGAGATTACAAAGAGCAATCGAAGTTCGAGAGAAGATAAGAGCAACTTGTCTATCACCAACAGACTTGGAATCGACGAGGCTAGGTTATGCTGATCACTCAAACTTCGAGATTTCGTTCATTGATAATTTGTCAGATCAAGATTGGAGGAAACCCATTGTGGACTATCTTCAAAATCCAGGAGCTCCGACAGAACGAAAAACAAAATACAGGGCGTTGAGTTTTGTACTCATGGGTAATGAGTTATTCAAGAAGACGCCTGAAGGGGTGTTGCTGAAGTGTTTAAGTGAAACTGAAGCATACATAGCCCTTTCGACTACGCATGCTGGGGCATGTGGGGCTCACCAAGCAGGCCATAAGATGAAATGGTTGTTGTTTCGACAAGGACTATATTGGCCCACTATGCTGAAAGATTGTGTTGAGTTCGCCAAAGGTTGCCAAGAGTGTCAAGTTCATACAGGCATCCAGCATGTACCAGCAAGCGAACTTCACTCGATAGTGAAGCCTTGGCCCTTTCGAGGATGGGCGTTGGATCTTATTGGAGAGATTCGACCAGCATCATCAAAGAGTCAGAAATACATATTGGTAGGCATTGATTATTTTACTAAGTGGATCGAAGCTGTCCCTTTAGTCAATGTAGACCAAGAAAATGTCATTGAATTCATTCAAAAGAACATTATATTTAGGTATGGAATCCCTGAGACAATAACAACTGATCAAGGTTCAGTTTTCACTGGTCGAAAGATGCAGGAATTTGCTCAGGAAACAGGTTTCAAACTCCTAACATCCACGCCTTACTATGCACAGGCGAATGGTCAAGTCGAAGCAGCTAACAAAGTAGTGATTGGCTTGATAAAGAAACATGTTGGGAAGAAACCAAAGAATTGGCATAAGACGTTAGACCAAATTTTATGGGCTTGTCGAACGTCCCCAAAAGAAGCCACTGGTACAACACCATATAGGCTAACTTTTGGCCATGATGCAGTGTTGCCAGCAGAAATTTGTCTTCAATCTGCAAGAGTTCAGAGGCATTATGATATTCCTTCTGAGGTTTATTGGAATATGATGTTAGATGAACTGGTGGATTTAGACGAAGAGAGATTACACGCTCTCGACTTACTCAAGCTTCAGAAGAAAAGAGTAGAAGACTCTTATAATAGAAAGGTAAAACCTAAGGTATTTTTGCCTGAAGATTTAGTTTGGAAGGTAATTCTTCCCATGGATCGACGGGATCGAAGCATGGGGAAATGGTCACCCAAATGGGAAGGACCCTTCAGAGTTATCCAAACTTTTTCTGGTGGAGCCTATGAAGTCGAAGAGATAAGTGGTGATAAAAGGCTCTTGAGAGTAAATGGTAAATATTTGAAAAAATATAAGCCTATACTTCAAGAGATAAAAATAAAATAATAAACTAAATTAACCATAAAAATGCCAAAATGGAAATTTTTATTAATTTCAGCCAAAATGGCAATTGTTGTCGAAAGTGATTACAGAAGATGGTTACAAAAGAGAATCAATCAAAAGGAAAGAGAATTCTTAAGTCGAAGATACTTGGCATGCTGCAGCTCCAACCTCTTTTTGCACCAAGATTTTTCTTGCACCAGTTTGGCAATTTGAGCGTCGAGGCTTTGAGCCCTCTCAGCGAATTCCAGGCCTTGCTTGATCTCAGTCTGGCTCTCAGCGTCTGGGATGGTCGAGAGAATTTCCTCCTGAAGTACAGTGTTGGCGTTTATCTTCGCCTCTATCTCTGCAATTTGTGCTCGGAAGGAGACATTCTCTCGCTCAATAGCATCGAACCTTTCCTGTGCAGACGCTTTCTGTTTCGACAACTCGGCAATTCGAGAAGTCGAATCTGAGACAGCTGTCCACGCAGATGAGCTTTTGCCATGAAGCACTTCGAGCTGACTGTTAAAAGTTCGTTGGCGCCGGTAGTCCGCTGAGACTTGATCAATCATAGAATGTAATTCCATGATTAAGTCTGAGATTTCTGGGGCTACAGCTTCGAAGTCAACAGCATTCAAAACCTCTTTCAAGCAAGATGGAGCAGTGGGGTCCCCCTCTAAAGCCTTCATTAAATCTCTCTTGAAGAACTGGGCCTTGACCTTCGCCAACGCATCATCAAGAGGAGAAGTTTCAGTAGATTTCCCCGATAGAGTAGGAATTTCCTGACTAGTGTCAGAAGAACTCTTACTCTCGACGATTGCATTAAGGTAGCTGACAGGGTCAGTTTGTTTCAAGATTTCCAAGTCCTCTTTCGACCTGTGCTTTGAGGAGGTGACCCTTGCCACAGTATTATCTTGGGCTGGAGGCTGTTGAATGCTGAGTGTCTCGTTTGGTTGCTCTTCGACTTGAACTGAGGCGGTACTAGCGTCGACTTGTGGTTCTTCGTTAACATCACCTTGGGGTCCTTCGCCAGCGTCATTTTGTGGCTCTTCGCTAGCGTCATCCTGGTGTTCTTCGCCAGTACCACCTTGATGCTCTTCGTCAACAGCATCTTGATTCTCTTCGCCATTGCCTTGGTCTCTTCCTTCAGGATTCTCTTCTGACGACAAGACCACCACAGGAACCGTTTCTGGCTGTGTTTCCTCCGCCATAGGTTCTTCAGTTGTCTTCTCCACTGTTTCAGCATTGGCCTCATGCTCAGTGTGGGCTTCGTCATTGCCCAAATCTTGCACCTGAGGCCTGCTAAGGTCAGCAGATTCCAGAGTTTCTGAAGTCCTTGGTGGGGAACTTCCAGTAGTGTCCTGAAAAAGAGGAAGAAGACAAATCTTCAGATGTCGAAAGAGACATAATCAAATACTGGTATCTATGCCTAAGTTATAAGAAGGGTCCAATAGATTACCTGTGGATTGACTTCAGCCCCAGGGCTGGAATTATCACTTTCGACAGGCTTGGTAACAAGAGCGTTCAGTTCCTCCTCAGTTGGTTCTTCGATGACCACTGCAGGTGGCCTAGGCTTTCTCACAGCAACCTTTATTCTGACGGTTCGACCTTCAGGAGCTGGAGTAGGAATAGAAGCGTCCTTCGTTAACTTTCGCCTCTTTAAGGGAGAAGGAGGGGAATCACTGTCGTCATCACTCCCCGATTCGATCACCAATGCTGCCCTTTTCTTGGGCGAAGGGGCCTAGAAAACCAATAGGAATTCGATTGAATAATTACGTCGAAATTAAATAATCGAAAGCCAGAATGAAAATGAAGAAAATCTGGTTACCGATGCAGGAGGCCTCCTCGAAGAGCCTTCCCCCTGTTGGTTGCCCGTTGTCTTCGCCGGTGCTATAGTCTTCGCCGGCGGTGGAGGTTTTGTCGAAGGGACTCTTCCTTGTGGGCCTTCTGTAGCCTTCTTGGCTAGGGGTTTTCGAACAACTGAAAGCGACAAGGAAAAGTTAACAGGCTAACAGTCGAAGAGAAAGATAAAAAGTAATGTGAGAGTATGAACTTACATTTCTTTACTTTGTCAAACACAAGGACAAAAGACTTCTGCAACTCTGCTATGAAGTCCTTCTCGTCGAAGAAGTACTCAGCATAATAGCTTCTCCACCACTCTTCGAAAGATGGTGAGCAAAGGAAGTTAAGCTGGTAGTTGAACAGCGAGAGGATTGTTCGACCAGCATATCTTCCGATATGCTTGGTAGCAGCTTCTTCTGTATAATCGTTGCAGAAGTACAACATTGACTTCTCTCTTTGGAAAATGGGAGAAGGCAGGGTTTGGATGATCCCAAACTGGCGAGATACCAGATTGGGTTGATAGGCAAGCAGACTCAAATGAGTCTTTGAACTCTTAAATCGAAGAGGCATGATCCTGGGTGTCAGGAACGCCTCCCAAAGTACAGTGTGCTCATCGACATTGGGACCACTCGACTCCTTTGGATGTGGCCTTGTAAACCAGGCGGGCCCCACCTTTCGTTGAGCAAATGGAGCCATAGTCGAAACAAATTCCTTCCTTCGAGCGAACATCAGAACGAAGTTAGTAAAGGTTTGTTGGAACTCTAGCCCATCTTCCACAGGTGTCAGTAGAGCCAGCCTAATTCCTTCGATGCGTCTATTAGCTATCGCTGGGGCTTGTTCATTTATCTGATTCTTCTTGGGTAAGAAGGATTCGAAGGTGGCGTTGAGCCACAGTTGAAGTAGCCAGAAAGGCCCAGCGAGTAGCAAACTGTTCCTATCTTCGACATGTTTCAAGAGAGTGACCATCTTTTTGGTCACTTGTAGGGACTTCGAACAAAACACAAAGCGAGTTAGCCATAAGGCTAGAAACGCTATGTGTTCGACATCCGACACTGTATCCGTCGACCTGTCGTGATAATGGTTGATAAAGGTGGTGAATGTTGGCTTGGTCTCAGAGAAGCCAATTTGGTCCTCCGACATCTCCTCCGGGTCGAAGTAATCTCCGGTTGGTCGAAGGCCAGTAATGGCCGCTACGTCGAAGAGTGTGGGAGTTAACATCCCACATGGAAGGTGAAAGGTGAAGTGAGAGTTATCCCAGAACAACAGCGAAGCTATAAGCATCTCTGGGGAGTAGTTTAAGCCTGTCTTCGACAGCATTACTAGGTCAAAGATTCCCATTTCCTTCCAGACTGGAGTTTGATGTTTCTCCAACTTTGTTAGCCAAGCAATATAGTCAGAGGTCAGATTAGGGCAAGACCTGAAGACTCTAACACTTCTGTTGAAGAAACGAAGGTCGATCTTCTCGTGTGTAGGGTCTTCGTTGTCTTCTGCATCCTTCTTAGCGCAGGCTACTGGCTTGAGTTTCTCGACGATGGGAAAATAGCTCTTGATCTTCAGAGCTTCAGAGATGCTTGGGTTCATGGGTCCAGACATGGCGAAGATCTGGTTGGAGTATCCAACCGGGATCATCAAGTGACGCGAGTAAGCATCGCGAACGGAGATGTCAGATGGTTCAGGGACCCTTCGTTTCCCTGTAGCGTTCACTACCGGAGCAGTAACAAAGACCTTGGGCTTAGCAAGTTGTTCAGTTGGTGCGTTAGTCTTGGGGGCAGTGGAAGCAGAGGCCATTGTTGAGGATGAAGATGAAGTTGGAAAAAGAAGAGTTTTTCTGCAAAGAGAACAAGTTTGTGAGAAAGCAAGGGAGTTTGAAGGCTAGTGTGCGTGAAAAGTCCCACAATGGGATATTCACTACTATTTATAGTAGTGGGAAAAATTCCCAATAACGAGGACATTAAATGTCATTTAATGCTGCAGGAGTTAGTGGGACGCGTGGCAGCATCCTGTTGTTTTGGCCGTTTCTGCAGAAACAGAGAGACGCAGCGTGCGTCCTCGTTTTTTGAATTTGTCATAATGACAAATTATGAAGTGATGTTTGGTTCTGCACGCCGTACTGACAGTGACGTCCTAGGATCAAATCAATGATGGTTTCTTGGGATTGCCAATAGTTGGTAAAAAGCAACAAAAAGTGCACAAGTTAACTTGTGACTAAGCGTGGAAAAACAGGTGTCGAATGGCGTTTTCAAAGAATGCCTTTTTCTTTCAGAGTCGAAATAAGGCATTCTTGGGGGGCAATTTGTTGGCTCCTAAATTCGACACCTTTGTTTTGTTTGATGGCAGCCATTAAAAGCTGAAAGATGCTTTCGACTGGCTAAGCCTGTCGAAGTGCCCGTCGAAAGATGGCAAAATACTTAGAAGATTTCTTCCAAGGAAGAAGGCTGATTGCCTTCGACGTCGAAGGAGTTTTCGTCGAAGACGTCTCTTGATGAAGGTGTTCGATGGTCCAGAGTGGAGCAGTTTGAAATTCAAAGCTTTGGAGGGAAAACGGTTTCCAGCAGTTACTACGTGCAAACGTGCAAGGATCTGGAGCGTCGAGCATGGAGAACGTGCCAAGTGGCTTAATCTCGAAGCAATGTAACTGCCCGACGGTTACTTGGAATGTTTTTGTATAAATAGGAGTAGACGTGTAGTTTCTCGCGTGTGTTCACAATAGATACATAGTCACTCATTTAGATTCAAGTACCCAGTGTGAGCGAACGAATTGTTGAGAAATGTATGTGTGAAACACCAATTTTATCAATTAAAGTCATTTACTTTTCCAGTATTTTACATGCTTTTCCCCTTTAAATTCCTGTCGAACCTTTACATTCAAGCCTTGTTTATTTTACCAAGCCTTTCCTTTATGCAATTTACTTTAAACAATTTACTTAAAGCCTTATCCAACTTAATTAAACTTCAAAATCAACCTATGTCCATAGGATCAATCTGATCGATCCTGCGAGTAACCAAATAAGTAACCATTTGGAGGATCAGCGGTTGTTTACCAAAACCAAAGGTAAACACACCGGAGCCTTTCTGATCCTTTCTTTGCGAACAATCCTCTGAGCCTCTGCAGTGAAGCCCAGCCCAAACTTGTCGGTCTTTTGAGTGAAGTCAGGAAGTTAACCCCAGTTTGCGCATTTTCCTTTCTCAATCACTGCCCGGGCATCCTTCAGGGAAGCCATCTTCAGAGGAAAGTCTTCTTCAACCACTGTCTCAGCTGACGCCAACGTTGGAGGTACCTCTTCGAAATGTTGAAAGGGGGTTTCAATAAACTCCCCGTCCATTTTAATATACCGGAATGAATTCAGATGACTTACCATGTATTCCTCCTCACCCTGCACAGTAACAATCTTCCCTTTGACAGGGTATTTGAGCTTCTGGTGTAGAGTGGATGTTACAGCCCCAGCCTTGTGAATCCAGGGTCGACCCAACAAGCAGGAATAAGATGGACGGATATCCATCACATAGAGCGTTGATTCAAAGACTTGGGAACCCACACGAATAGGAATGTCTACCTCACCATGCACCATCCTCTTGGAACCGTCGAAGGCTCTAACAATGATGTTACTAGGTTTCAATTCCAGGCCCTCACAATCCAACCGATCTAAGGCCTTCTTGGGCAATACATTCAGGGAAGAACCGGTGTCCACCAACACGTGTGCGAGAGTAGTGCCCCTGCATTCTATAGAGACGTGCAGGGCATCATTGTGGTTTTTTCCTTTGGCGGTAAGGTCAGCATCCGAGAACCCCAAGCCATTGTCAGCTGTCAAATTAGCCACACAGTCGGTGAACTGATCTGCAGATGTCTCTTGCGGCACATGGGCCGTTTTCAGAAATGAAATCAGGGCCTTGGCGTGGGCCTCTGAGCATAGCAGCAATGATAGCATAGAGATTTTGGAGGGGGTATGCCCCAACTGTTCAACGATATTGAAGTCACTCTTTTTAATGATTTTAAGGATTTCCTCCATCTCTTGCTGGGAGGCTTCAACAGCGGTCTTTTTTGGTGCCTCCGTCCGGGCAGGCAAATCGGTAGCAACTCCTTTGCCTCGAGTATCAGAGGACTCGGCGGCAGTAGTAGACACGGGAACTTGATTTGAAACATGCACACTTGCGGGTGTGATGATAAGAGGTTTTCGGATAACTGGTGGTGCAATGTCAGGCGAGAAGAGCCTGCCACTGCGGGTAACTTTTGCGGGACCAGTAATGTTACTGATACTGGTACTGGTGTTGAACTCCTGCTTCACTCCAAGCACATACACATCTGCCCCATAATGCCATGGGACAGCCTTGTCGGATTCATAGGGGAGGGGCCCCGGAACAGTAATGGTAATGGGTGCAACAGACATAATTTGGACTGGCTTCTTCGGGGGAGCCTTGGTAGGATTGTTGAAAATTGTGACGACAAATACTTCTTCAGCGGAAACAAACGGAACAACAGTTTTCTTGAACAGAATTTCTTTGCTATCCATCAAGCTTTGGATGCCTGATTTCAGCAGCGGACAACCGATAGGGATAACAGCACACAGGAGGTAACCCTTGCTACAACCCGGAAATAAACCGGCTAGCAGTAGGTTCCTCTTAACAGTCAATAGAGGGGTAGTAACATCATTCACCGAAACAACGTACAAATCTTCCTCAATGGCGTTTACTCTATGCTGGGGCATAGGAGCAGTTACAACATTTGGCCTCTCAGGCGCCTCAAACTGAATTTCCTTTGCATAAATAAGGTCTTGGACCTTATTTCTCAGGGCCCAGCAATCATCAGTAGTATGCCCGGGGCTATCAGAATGATAAGCACAACGTGCATTTGGGTTATACTTAGGAGACGCAGTATTCACGACCTTCGGAGCCTCTTTGATGGTCACCAAGTTGGTTGATAGCAGTTGCGGTAAGATTTGTGACAAGGTCATATTCAGCCGTGTGTATTGCCTCTTGGGCCTCTCACCCCTTTGTTGATTGTACTGCTGAGGAGCAGCAACATGTTTTGAAATTACCAAGGCATTGACAGCTTAGCGATGTTCTGGCTTGACTTGTCTTCTAAGACCATAGACGGCACTAGCTTCCTTTTTGAAAGGCTTCTTATCGGTACTTGCGGAGGCACTTTTCTGAATCTTCCCTGACTTGATGCCAGCTTCTATTCTCTCGCCTGTTAAGATCAAATCTGTAAACCCAGCGGAGGAGTTACCAATCAGGTGATTGAAAAATGGACCAGACAAGGTCCCTAGAAACATGTCAACAAGTTCACGGTCGGTCAAAGGAGGCTGCACCCTGCCAGCCAAATCTCTCCATTTTTGTGCATATTCTTTGAATCCTTCGCCCGTTCCCAGCGACATACCCTGAAGTTGGGTACGCGTGGGAGCAAGGTCAGAATTGTACTGATATTGTTTGTAAGAGGCGGTGGCCAAGTCTTCCCAGTTTCGGACACTGGTCCCCTCTAGCTGATAGAACCACTCCAGTTGAGCCCCAGAAAGGCTGTCTTGAAAGAAATGGATCCAAAGGTTCTTATCTGCCGTGTAAGGTTGGATCTTCCTTACGTAGGACCTGAGATGCATTTTTGGACAGGACAGCCCGTCATACCTCACGAAAACCGGCACTTTGAACTTTGGGGGAATCACAATCCCAGCAACCAAACCCAAGTCTTCGAAATCCAAACCCGGACTCTCTGCAGCTCCATAGCTGCCAACCTGTCTTCTAAACCCTTGTACTTATCATCAGCCGGAGGGTATTGTTGATCAGAGTAGTCTTCGTCCTTCTCGGCCTCCTCATCTTCCATATCAGACTCGGAAGGTACTGCAGCCGCATTCCCTTTACTGGTTCCCTCCTCAGAAGTAGGGGGAAATTCAAGCACTCTTCGGGCTTCTCCTTCAAACCTTCTCCCTAAAGTAGCCACTCCAACTCTCTTTTTCTTCTTCTTCACTGGGTCTTTGTTCCCTATTAGGGCCTTTAGATCCTCCTGACCCTTAGCCAAGGTCATCAGGAGTTGTTGAAACTGCGCATTCTGAGATTGCAAGTCCTTGACTGTTTGCTCGAGATCTATCTTACTGAAATAAACAGCAGAAAGATAAGGAAACCTGGTGAAGAGACCTGCTTATGCACATGATGAATGGTATGCTTATGTATGCAATGCATTCAAGGATTTAGAATATTCAAAATTGTGGCAGACAAAAAGAACGCACGTCATATTAACAAGAAGAAATTTGTTAGTACATAAATGCCCCATGGGCCAAATATTACAAAAAACAACTTCTCAAGGTAAAAAGACGTTGCGCATCCTCTTTGGCGCAATGTAGGTGTTGAGGGTCTCTTGCTCATGGAGTCGGCGGGTGAGCTCTAGAACCTTCTTTTCGCTGGCGTAGAAGCTGGCTTTAAAAGTGTTCCGTTCCTCCTTGAGCTGGATCCAACTCTTCTGCATCTCCTCCCACGATATAGGCATGTCAGGATGTAGGATGGTGTAGGGAACCTCTCCTTCCTTGACGGGCTCTTTAATCACAGGGAGAACATGAGGATAAGGCATCATTAGACTTTGGGCTCGGGCTCGTACCCACTTGAGATAAGGCTCAAGAGGAATGGAATTCTTGTGCCCCAGTGTCTTGCTATCAACCTTGTTGGGCCTCCCCCAAGCTCTGATGAATCTTTGGCGAAGTCCTTGCGCATCGTTGTCGAAGTCAAAAACTAGGTCAGGAATCAACATGTCGTGAGGGCCATCTCTTCGTGCATATCCAAATTGCCTTAAAGCTAGACAAGGGTTGTAGGTAATGCCCCCTCTAATGCCAAGTAATGGAACATTAGGGAACTCTCCACAACGATCGACGATGATGACATTTTCTCTGGACCGAGAACACCAATGTACATCAGAGTGAGTAAGAGTTATCAACCGTTGGGACCACCTTGAGCCTTGGTCATTCTTCAAGACAGATTGTGGAAGGTGCGAAATAAACCACCTTGCGAGGAGAGGAGTACAGCACATGAGAACACCCCTCTTTCTCATTGTTCGTGTGTAAAATGAGTGAAGAATGTCCCCAAGCAATGTTGGTATTGGATTTCTGGATAAGAAGATTTTGACGGCGTTGACATCTACGAGCTGGTCAGAATTTGGGAACAGGACCAACCCATAGATAAGGAGTGCCACAATCTCTTCAAAGGCTTGTAGGTCCAATGAATTCCAACATTCTTGTGCCTTCTCAAACAAGAATTTTGCTAAGAAACCTTTGATGTCGCTTCTAGTTTCCCAATGTCCCTTGATTTCAGAAGGTTGTAGATGTAATGCTCGAGCAACATCTTCCGGCTTTGGTTCCTTTTCCGTACCGTTGAAAGGTAGTTGATTGAGGATAGGAATTCTCAGGAGTTGAGAAAATTCCTCCAAAGTGGGCACCAACTGGTAGTCGGGGAAAGTGTTGGTGTTGACTAAGCTGAGCAGTCTACCATGTCTTTCACTGAAGGATGAGCTTTCCGGAATCCTTGATGTGAGCTCCTTGAGTTGAGGAGGGATTCTCACAAGGTTGACTTGAATGGTTTTTCTGCGAGGAATTTCCATGACCTACAAAACAAGAACAAAGATGAAGATCTAAACCCTTGAAGTGGTTAGTAAATGCATATGATGCTTTATGATGTTCATGATGTATGCACAAACATATGTACAAGCAATTCACACCAAACCCTAGTTTCAGGCTTGCATGGGGTTTCATAGGTAAGTACCCTCTTGAGTGTATTTGGCTTAAAAACCTGTCCTATAAATAGTAACCGGGTTCTAAGGAGCTCAATATCATTGGATTGTTTTCATTGTTCATTGTTTTGGTTTAGCCACTTAACTAGCGACCAAAATATTCCAAGAAAACAACCCTCAATGAGTGTAGTATCGAGTATCTACCAACTTCGGACTGCACCAAAGCCGGTCATCTCACTACCCCTAATAAAAGGCCAAGATGGTCAAGTAAGGTTCTAGGTCATTAGTGCTTAGTGACATCACTCAGCGGCCCCGTACTCTCCTTGATTGAACTCAAGGGTTACCGGTACTCACAAATATGTCGCACTAATATAGCTATTGCTTCGACCGTGTCGGTATACCCCGCACAGTTTCCACAATGTATTGCTATCTATGAATGTTTCCCAAAATCCGGGTGTAGGATTGCAAACCCAAACAAGAGAGCCAAGATATAAAGCAATCAAATCAAACAATTAGTCATGCAAGAGGGTGATCTAAGCCCTAAGGTTACTCCACTTAAAAGTTATCCCCAGCAGAGTCGCCAGTTCTGTGATACGGTGGGAGAACTGACTTGGGTTTTGCGTTTGTTTTTGCAAATGTTTCGGTTGAGCAAGAGTCACCACCGACTTTTTATTTTATCCTAAGGAAAGGTTAAAAAGCACAGCAAAAACCTTTGAGTTGTTTTCTTGGGTTCGGGGAGTAGATTATAGAAAGGGAAGGTATTAGCACCCTTTATATCCATGGTTATCCATGGGCTCTTAAATACTTGCTTAGATCAACTTGCCTTGATTTTCAATTGTTTGAAATGGTGCTTTGTGTGTGTGTGGGTTTGAAAATGTTTTGAAAAGAAGCCAATGTGGTGGCAACCTTTGTAATGATCCATGTTGGGATGTATACAAAGGTGTATGTCTTTTGAAAAGGTTTTCAATGTTTTTTGAAAGTTGTTTTGAAAGTGTAGTGATGTGTGGTTTGAAAATAGGCAAGTGTTTTATTTTGCAAGTTTGATTCAAGTAACTAAGAGGTTGTCTACTCCTAAATTTCTCAAAGATCTTTGCTATGTTTTAACCCTTTTAACAATTTTGTTCCACCATTGTATTTGGTGGACAATCTTGTGTTAGGATGTGAAGGGGACGGGCGCGGGTCATCGTTTAGACCATAATTGCAATGGTGCCAAGTATCTTTGGGCAATTTTTCCTTGGAGGGACTTGATCATTTTTTAGGCAACTTTCGAAAGCGTCATCGAGGGACTATGATCATTTGATTGTTTTGTTTTGCCCAAAGAGACCTAACATGCAATATGGCCCATTTATTGAAGGCAACAAGTGGAATACCCTAGGGGTGCAAGTGTGATTAGTGTTGTCCATTTTCATGCTTGATTATCTTGAATTTGGGTCAAACTATTTTGGTTAATTGATTGGCATACAAACCCTAATTCTAGCATGGCATTATTAGAAAGCTTTAAAGTGCGAAAAATAAAGTTCCTAAATTATTACAACACAATATATGGGAAGGGGGGTACAAATGTTCAAATGGGGATATTTTAGCAAGAAATTAAATCCTAACTATTACATCAAAATTTGGGAATTTACAAGGTATTTAATTGCACAAATTAAATAAAAATAAAATAAATATGTAAGATGCAAAAAAGGCTTTTTATATGTATGAAAAGAGTGTTTTTTATATGTCAAATAAACAAAATAAAAAGTATTAATTTTTGGAGTTTTTTATGTATTTAGGTCAAAACCCTAATTTTTATAAATAAAAGGTATTTATTATTCAATATATATATAAATATTTATTAATTATTTACAAAAATAAATAAAAGAAAAGTATATTTGTCAAAAGAGTATTTTTAATATTAAATATTAATAAAAATAAAAATGTATATATTTTGTCTTTTTCCTAAATATACTAATAAATATATAAGTATTCTACATTATTTATTAAACATATATTATATGTACAAAAATAAAATATTTAATATTTACAAAAAGAAAGTATATTTTATATAAAATATTTTCAGATGATAAAATAAAATAAAAAAAATGGAAAATAAGTGTATTTGGTATTATTTTAAGTATTTTAAGTAAAAAGTGTATTTTGTTTATTTATGTGTACAAACTTAAATAAAAAAAATAAAATTCAAATAAAAATGCAAAAGGGTAAAAAAAAATGTTTTTTTAATATTTTTATATTTTTAGCAAAAAATAATAAATCAGAAACAAAAAGAAAAAGTCAAAAAATAATAAAAATAAACACAATGGGCCAAGGGGGTGTATGTGTGAAAATGTGGTGCAAAAAGGAAAAGAGATCTCAGGCCCAGCCCAAGAAAGGTTGTCTTCAACCTTCAGACAACCATTTGAAAAAACGCGCGCCTATGATGCTTCAACCACAACTCCTGATTCCTAGACTTTTAGCACAAACTTACAACATGAAAAATGTCAAGCATTGAACCACGAATCCAGACATATAAAGAACTCATCCTAACTCTCAGAAATGAGAGAGAATTTCTTCTCCCCCAATTCTTGACCTAGTTTTTGTTCCATGTTCAGACATCAAATTCTCATAGCACACATAACATAAATGAAAACTAATTACATGGGCATGTTCAGGGCTATGAATGTGACATAATTTCTTCACAAATCTAAACCTAACAATGCATGGATAGAGAGATACAAGTTCATGAACTTACCAGTTCAGTTGGAATCGTGTGCAACAATGGAGATGAGTACAAGGCAAGGTAATGCTTTGTATAGCTTCCTTGATGTCTCAGGATGCTATTCCAACCTTTAGTTTGCTTGGAAACCAAAAGAATCGTGCTATGGTACTTCAACTGCAAAACAGAAAAATGAAAATGGTGATGTTAGCTAGGGATGTTACAGGTCGTATTTAGGGCTTGGAGCAGTTTCAAGGGATGATGTGGGATGTGTTTGAAGTGGTTTCAGCAAGAATGCACGAATGGATTGAGTTATGGAACTCAATCTGCAACAGGTGCCCTGTTTTGGCAGTTTTAGGGTGATTCTGTGTTTGAGAAGGTGTAGAACTTGGTTGGCTTGTGTTTCAGCTTAGGTTTTATGATTAGAAAGTGTTTGATAACTTTGCTTAAGCTCTGGTTCACAGGAATGAGAGTTATGTATTGTTATGCAATGTTTCTTCAACTTTAAGCAACAAAGTGTCAAGTGGTGTTCTAGACTGATGCAGGCCCCCAATCTATGCTGCAACCTTCCCCCTTGATCAGTGTGTTTTGCTTCTGAACTTGTGCCCAAAGATATGGTCTTGTACTTCTTGATTTGCAACTTTGACATAAAGCCATACTTTTCAAAAATGGATAATTAGCTTTTTCTATTTAAGGGTTAAACTTCCATGTAATGCTTAAACACATAAAACAAGGCCTTGGCACAATGAGTTAGTATTAAATTATTGAGTGCAAATGGGATATAGGACCTGCAATCAAGGAATGCAAGCTGAGTTCAAGATGGCACAAGTGTATGAACATGTAAATTGGTCATAACAAAAGTGAATTTTCCCAACTTGCCAAATTCGATTCTCCCTAACCATGAGGTTGTTTGATGAGTTCTTGGACATTTTGGAAAGCTTGGAATGTGTACTACAATCCATATTTGAAATGCAAATTGAAATTCCAAGTGGAAGCATGTGAAAAATGGTCTTGAAGTTAGGCAAAAATCCTGCCTAAAATAGGTCAAATTTCTCTAAGTTAAGAATGGTTTGGTACCCTTGTTCCAAAAATTGTAACTTCAGCTACAAGCTTCTTTTGAGGAAACTTTGTGAATAAAAGTTGTAGATTTTGCAATGGACTACAACTTTCATGTTTTGAATTTTTCTTGAATCCAAATGAATCTTGGTGAGAAAGTGGGACAAAGTTAGGAAAAAATTAGGGTTTTTCATAACTTAGAAAAATTCTAAGTTATGAAAAATCTTCATTTCAAACCCTAATTTACAATTCTTGATTTTTTGATGAACAAGTTTCATGATTTGGCATGTTTTGATGAAAAATGAATCTTGACACTTGATTTTGACCAAAAAGTCAAAGTTTGACTTTTCAGTATACAGTCAAAATTGATCAATTGACTGGGAAATTCAACTGTCAATCTTGTGCATTTGGGATCTTTTGAACTTGTTGAGTATGTCAAGACAAATCCATGGGGTCCTTGAGTCCATATGTGAGTTTGGTTTGCCATTGGCTAGGTCAAACAGTCAAAAATTGCCTTTGTGCAGTCAAAAACCCTAAAAATGACCATTTTGCCCTTTTGGTGATCTGATCAAATTTCTTGTGGAATTATGATCCAAACTTGATCAAATGGTCCATATGAGTTCATAATGTTGATGTGGGTCAATTTTCATGAGATTTGACTATCAATTGGCCACAGTTGACTTTTTCCCCAATACAGCTGATTTCTTAGGTCAACTGTCCAATTGACTGGGCAAGGGTTGGAATCAAGGCTTGAAACTTGGTATGGATAAAATTGGGAGTCCGACATGAAGCATGAAAGTCATCTTAGGCATTTTAGGTCAAAATATCTTTGTGCAAACACAAACCCTAATTTGGGTCAACAGTGCAAGGAGAAGTCTTGAACAGAGGAATCCCTGACTGGGTCTTGAGCTCTAAGGGTCTTGTGATGAGAAAATGTTGAGGAAATGGGAGGGCAAATTTTGGGGTACAACAAGTACTGGCCTGAAAATGATGATATTTTGATGTTGCTTGCAATGCATATTTTCCTCTGCATACTTCTTATCTCCTTTTTCCAGATTTTCTGCTTCTTTGTGTACTTCTTTGACAGCCTTGAATAGCCTTTTGATAGCTTTGTACCTTTGACAGTTTTGGACAGTTTGCTTTTCTAGTTGACATTGGACTTAGTTTGAAATTATGACTTGCATTGTTCTTTTGGCATATTCAGTAACTGCTCAGTTTTCCTTTTTGGTTGAAAATTTGGATTTATGCAGTATGTTTGACAAATTTTGAATTTGTGCAATTTGTAAATTTGTGCATTTCATACTTTAATTGCAAGACATTTTTCTATTCCTCTTTGTGAACCGAGAGAAATCTCGTGATTTGCAAAGAGGGGGACAACTGATTCCGGCCAGTTACTTTTAATGATGAGTTTTAACTGTGTCTGCTCTTTTATTCATTTCATCTGCGTTGACTTTTCTTCTTTTCTTTTTGCAGGTAAAGATAATTGAGCAAAGGAGCCTTGGATAGAAGATGAAGACTTAGGAATTATTAGGATAGTTTCAATTTTCTCTTCAATTATTTGTAACATTATCATTGGAAACAAAATGTAAATAAATTTACAGTTGTTTAAATAATAATTTGTAACAAACAATTAAATATGAATAAAAATCCCTTTTTGTCAGTTAATTCCTTCTTTCAATTCCCTGTTTATTTAATCATTTGAATTTCTTAAATTGAAACAACTGGAAGTAAATCCAATTATTTTGACTTAAAAAGAAATAATTAATAAACTTCCGGCGTTCCGAATAATCCAAAACATTGCAAAGTTAATCTCAACAAATGTCCATATTCCTTTACCTTTACTGATTAAGTCCAAATACTGCAAATTCTCAATCAACAGCCTCAATCCATATACTGCAAATTCTCAATCAACAGCCTCAGTCCATATCTCAGAGTACATTGAAAAGCACTGATAGAATTAATTCTTTTCTGAGAAATATGCGCACAAAACCCTGATTCTTGTCTTAATTTTCACAGAAGCGCCTGCCTGATCAAAACCTGAGCCAAAATCAAACAAACCCTAATAATTTGTTTGAACTGTATCAAAAGTCCATGAAAACCCTAATTTGGCTAGACTGACAAGAAAAATTCTGTTTGACTGATTCTTGACAAATCTTGGAGAATATGGGAGGGAAAATTTTGGGGTACAACAGTTGCCCGTGTTCAATCTTCTTAGACTTGAGGATGTAGATTGGCTTGCGTGCCTTTCGTGATCCGAAGGTGGAAGATGATTGAACACTAAGTGCCCAGAAATTTGCACTCGCATAGTGGAGTATCAGTAATGTGATGTCGGGAATGGGCTTAATAGATGCCATTTGGAGAGATGATGGATAAGAGGATGGGCTTATAGATGCCATATGGAGATGTGACAGAACCTTGTGGGGAATGGGCTTATAGATGCCATTTGGAAGTGTAATGGATAGTTGTGGAGATGGGCTTAAAGATGCCATCCGGGGTGTCGATCGTGTAAGAGATTCCTTAACGAGAACTTGCGTACCTGAGAAAGAAAGATAATTTCCTGGCCTGTTACAGGGGTTGATCTTCAAACTCTTCATGCAGATATGCCCTGGCTAGATACAGGTATCGAATCTACAATCAATTGCTCACAGATATGCCCTGGAGATATGCCCTGGCTAGATACAGGTATCGAATATGGAATTAGTCGTCTACAGATATGCCCTGGCTGGATACAGGTATCGGATCTGGAATTGGTCATCTACAGATATGCCCTGGCTGGATACATGTATCAGATCTGGAATTTGTCGTCTACAGATATGCCCCGGCTGGATACAGGTATCGAATCTCTAAACTCTTCATGCAGATATGCCCTGGTTGGATACAAGTATCGAATCTACAATCAATCACTCACAGATATGCCCTGGCTAGATACAGGAATCGAATCTGGAATTGCGACAGTTGATAGTAATCATCTTTTGGTTGACCTTTTTCCTGAAAAGGCAAAACGTCAGTTGTATGCAATGTCATGATGTATGAAATGTGAAATGTCTATGATGTTCAAAATGAGATAGTGTCGTATGCACTTTATCATGTATGTAAAATAGGATGTATGAAATGTGAAATGTCTATGAATGTATTTTCGTCTAGGAAAATAAATCCTTGACGAGTGTCGGTCGCTTGTTGAATCCTGGGCTGATATTTGAAGAGTAGAGTTCTTCGTTTCCGCTGGGGATGATGAGTGCAAGAATAAACCGTTAGGAGAAGATGGATCCGTTGGGGAATAAACTTGTTGGAGAGATTACTCTGCGGGGAATTACTCTGTGGGAAGAGAATACTTCGCTGAGGTTTTGATGAGAACTCCGCTGGGGAATCCACTGATAAGTTATGTTGGTGAATTTGATGAAATCCGCTGGGGATAAAAGAATCTTGACTGCTGTCGGGGAAAGAGAATCCTTGACTGCTGTAGGGGAGGGCAAGAATCTTTTGATTGTTGAAAGTGAGAAATCCTGGGACCGCTGTTGGGGAATCCGGAGCTTGGGTTGTATGCCAATCTACTGGGGATTCTTGTCTTGAGGGGATCTTCACTGGAGAATATTCGAATATTCTGTGAGGACCTTAGAATGAGAGTCTTCATTCTGCTTGGGGATTGATAGTTGGAAGTTTTAGCTTCGCTGGGGATTGACCGTTTTGGCTCCACTGGGGATTTTGAAACTTGACTCTGAGGGGAGTTAGCTTCTGGAAGGCTCTCTGGCTGGGGAAGTCGAGAATCTTTTGAGCGTTGCAGGTATTGATCAGGTTTATCAAGGAGATTCTGTCCTGGCTTGTTTCAAGTGTTGATCTCTGATCTCTTCATGTAGATAATTTCCTGGCTTGTTAGAGGTGTTAATCCATAATCAGTCGTCCACAGATATTTTCCTGGCTTGTTACAGGTGTTAATCCGGAACTTAAGAAATGTTGGTCGAGGAGATATTGTCCTGGCTTGTTACAGGTGTTGATCTCTGACCTGAGAAAGAAAGATAGTTTTCCTGGCTTATTACAGGTATTGATCTTCAATCTCTTCATGTAGATAATTTCCTGGCTTGTTACAGGTGTTGATCTACAATCAGTCGTCCACAGATATTTTCCTGGCTTGCTACAGGTGTTGATCTGGAACTTAAGAAATGTTGGTCAAGGAGATACTGTCCTGGCTTGTTTCAGGTGTTGATCTCTGACTTGAGAAAGAAAGATAGTTCCCTGGCTTGTTACAGGTATTGATCTTCAATCTCTTCATGTAGATAATTTCCTGGCTTGTTACAGGTGTTGATCTACAATCAGTCGCCCACAGGTATTTTCCTGGCTTGCTACAGGTGTTGATCTGGAACTTAAGAAATGTTGGTCAAGGAGATACTGTCCTGGCTTGTTTCAGGTGTTGATCTCTGACCTGAGAAAGAAAGATAGTTCCCTGGCTTGTTACAGGTATTGATCTTCAATCTCTTCATGTAGATAATTTCCTGGCTTGTTACAGGTGTTGATCTACAATCAGTCATCCACAGATATTTTCCTGGCTTACTACAGGTGTTGATCTGGAACTTAAGAAATGTTGGTCAAGGAGATACTGTCCTGGCTTGTTTCAGGTGTTGATCTCTGACCTGAGAAAGAAAGATAGTTCCCTGGCTTGTTACAGATATTGATCTTCAATCTCTTCATGTAGATAATTTCCTGGCTTGTTACAGGTGTTAATCTATAATCAGTCGTCCACAGATATTTTCCTGGCTTGCTACAGGTGTTGATCTGGAACTTAAGAAATACTCCACTTTGAGAATGAGAATCTTCAATCTGTCGGGAGTCAGAAATTGGGAGTATACCAATCTTCTGAGTTGATGAGAATCTTCATGCTCGAGAGAAACAAATTTTTAGGAGCTTGAATTGTCCATTATTTTGTTGGTGGTTGTAACTTCCAGCAGGTGATGAAGGAATTGTTGGACACTTTTGACATTCGAATGCCCCAAGTGATGATGACGTAGTCTTGAATCAGATTACTCTGCAAATTGAGAGATTTCTTGAAATCTTGACTGGACTGCCCCAGGTTAACTGAACTTTGAGAGATCTGTTGAAACCTTGACTGGACTGCCCCAGGCGTGCTGGATAGTGACATGACATGCCCCTTGTTGATAGGAGATTTGTTAATGGAAGTGTCATCCTTTTTGAAGTGATTTTTGTTCACTGAGAGAGTTTTCGTTCCTCCGAACATTCACTGTATGAATTTCTTCGCTGTCAAACAAATAGCCAAATGCAAACAGTGATATTCAAGCAATGCAAAGTTTATGTTTGTCTCAAAGTTTTGAAAAATGCGTTTTTTAGCAGAAAACTTTTTGTAAGACAAATTCAACACAAGATTTAGAGCAAAGCCTTACAGGAGTCAGGATACCTTTTGTAATAGTATGCTTTCGAACTAACCCATGCTTCAATTAGGACTTTTGAAGGGTCGTAACGTGGCTTGGTTCACGGTTTAAGAAACAAAAGATAAAGGCTCAAAGTATATTTGTACCCACCCGCTCTTCGTGATGTTCTTCAACCCTAAGCTCAGTTAATTTGTGCGTCGAACTCCATTCGAATTTGGAACGACTTTTGGGTGATGGTTCACCAGTTGAATTTTGGGAGACAGTCATCATCTCCTTTTTTCTTTTACAACATTTTTCATATTGTTGAGGATTTGTAATGACCTCTTTATTTTGATTTTGATTTGTTATCCCTAACTTTTGCCTAACTGTTCCTGTTTTTGGGATTACAGTCAGCGGGATGCCCCAGCTTTCTTAAGCCTCCTTTACAGGTTTTGGCTCAGTGGGCTTTTCTCTTTTGAGAGATTGACTGCCTAGGTGATAGGGAACCATCACTGTCTTTTGATTCAAGAGGAATGCTTTTCTCTTTTTTCTTTTGATGTCGTTCGTTGTATTACGAACTGAGAGTTTGCGACTTCAATGCACATTTTTTTTGAATTAACTGAGATACTACCCTGCCCCAGGTTCATATGAAAGGTTTTGATTGTTTAGAACAGAAAAATCCTACTTCTTTGGCTCGAAGGGGTTGACTAGGGATTATCTTCCTTATAACTCCAGTGTTTCGGAATTGAAAGAAATGCTTGTACATCATCAGCAAGGTCTGTTAAAAAGAATACTGTATGTGATTATGGTATTGTTTCGTCATCCTCCCTCTAAAGGCCTGCAACTTTTTATCAAGAGTTAAACATCATAAAGAAAACATAAGAGTAGTGAAAACGAATGGATGAATTCAAGACAAACATATGCAATGCATTAATGAAACAGAGTTTAACATCAACAGATAATTGTTTGAATAACAAAAGAAATTACAACTTTGAAAATTCAAATGAAGCAAAAGTCTCTCAGTTTGAGCTTTGTCACTTCAGATGGAGAAACCCTTAACGAAATATTTTCATCTCGCCGTCTGGCATGAACCTCAGCACTCCAATGTCAATCAGATCTTGAATCTTGTTCTTCAAGGCCCAACAATCGTCAGTGTCATGTCCCGGGCTATAGGAGTGGTAAACACAAAATGCATCTGGATGATAGTTAGGAGCGGAGGTATTGGGATTCCGAATAGGATCCCTCAAAGCAGTCAGATTGACCTCCAACAAGCGCTCTAGTATTAGAGATGATGGTATGTCAGTCTCAGTGAACTGTCTTCCCGACGTATTTTGATTACACCGATTACCCCGTTGACGCTGGCGAGGTTGTTGCTGGGCTTGTGACCCTGAAGCAAGCAGAGGAGCCTTCCCCTTGTCTTCTTGTCTGGAGGGGGGTTGAGTGGTGACTTTCTCTTCAACCTCAGATGTTTGACCCAGTTGGTTGTTCCGAAGCAGTTGGTTGACGAGAACTCGGAGTTCCTCTTGTCTTTGAGACAAATCCTGGATGAGAGCCATCTGGCCCACTAGTTGTCCCATCACTTGGATCCTCAATGTTGCCAAATCAAACTGCAGTTCCCCCAGCTGATCACTCCTGGCATTGTTTGAATTCTCTTGGACCAAGCCCTTTGTGAGGAGAGCTTTCATTTCTTCTTGCCCCAGAGACAGGTTCAAGAACATTTCCTGCAGTTGAGCAGTCTGGTCCTGGATATCCTTGACAGTCCTTTCTAGAGCCATCTCTTACTGAAATAAACAGTAGGAGAGTAAGGAAACCTGAAAAAGGAAAAATCGTCAAGATGCAATGCATGATATGTGGATGCATGCTTTCAAGGATCTCTTGGGGTAAACACAAGAAAATTTTAGAGGTTGAACTTCGATCTTTGATTGGAGAACCCTGCACCGGTGGATGTCCTTCCACTAGAATCAAGCTCACCATGTCAAGTGGGTCATAGCCCCTGATTCAAGTTGTTGCACTTGATCTTTGATGGCATTTGTTTAGAGGAGAAACCTCTTGCCCTTTGGTAGACGTCTGGTTCAACGTAACCCTGCATCAAAAGAACCCTCGAGATCCTTGAAATGGTTAGTGAAAATGCTATGGCATGATGTTATGATGTTATGTACATGTATGCAGAAGCAAGTGAGTGTATATACAGGTAATCATATTCACACAAAGCAAACAAGTCCTTAGGCTTAGGCTTGCATGGGGTTTGTAGGTAAGTACCCTCTTTCAGTTTCGTTGGTTAAGACCTGTCCTATCAAAAGTAACCGGGTTCTAGAGGATCTCAATATCACTGACTACCCTCAATCGGTCATAACTCCAGCATCGCAATCTTTTCTTGCGGCCAGAACCATCGCGAGAGTTTAGCCTCAATGAGTGTAGCATACTGCTATCGATCTATGGCCAAGTTGGGTCAATTTAGGGTTCTAAGGTTGGTTGGTGCTTAATGACTCCTCAGAAGACCCATATTCTCCTCGTTGCAACACAGGGGATATCGGTACAGACCAAGGTGTCACACCAACGTAGCCACTGCTTCACCCGTGTCGGTCTACGCCGGACAGGTCCCTTACAGCTTGTGCTACCTAAAAGGGTATTCCCCAGATCCGGGTTAGGATCTATGAAACTCCGATGCAAAGCCCACAATATAAAAGCAAACAAAGAAAGCAATTGAAAATAAATGTGATCTAAATCCTAAGGTAACCCCACTTTTAAATATATCCCCAGCAGAGTCGCCAGTTCTGTGATACGGTGGGAGAACTGACTTGAGATTTTGCGTTTTGTATTCGCACTTGTTCGGTTTAGCAAGAGTCGCCACCGACTTTTTATTTTATCCTAAGAAAATGTTAAAAAGCACAGGAAAAACCTTTTGAGATGTTTCGTGGGTTCGGGGGGTAGATTATGAAAAGGGAAGGTATTAGCACCCTTTTCATCTAAGGTTATCCATGGGCTCTTAGTTACTTGGTTTTAGATCACTTGCCTTGATTTTCAATTGCTTGAAATTGTGGTGTGTGTGTGTGTATGTTTTGAAAATGTTTTGAAAAAGAGTCCTTGTCTAGGCAACCATTGTAATGACTCGTGTTTGAGTATATACAAAGGTGTGTATCTTTTCGAAAAGATGTTTCAAATGTTTTTGGAAGTTTGTTTTTGAAAGTGTTTGTGGAGTGGATTTTGAAAAGTAGGCAAGTGTGTTTTGCAAGTTGGATCAAGTAACTAAGAGTTGTCTACCCCTAAATTTACTCAAAGGTTTTTTCTCATGTTTTAACCCTTTTAACAATTTTGTTCCACCATTGTATTTGGTGGACAATCTTGCGTTAGGATGTTAACGGGACAGGCGCGGGTCATCGTATGGACCATGAATGCAATGGTGCCAAGTGTCTTTGGCAATTTGCTTGAAGGGACTATGATCATTTTGATAGGCAACTTTCGAAAGCGTCATCGAGGGACTATGATCATTTGATTTGTTTTGTTTTGCCAAAGAAACTCAACGTGCAAGCATGGCCCATTTTGGAAGGCAACGAGTGGGATTACCCTAGGGGTGCAAGTGTGATTGTGTATTGATTTTCATGCATTTGTCTTTTTATTAGGCTATCTAGCGTTTGATTTTATGTACATACAAACCCTAGGTCTAACCATGGTATATTTGAAATCGATAAATTGCGGGAATTTAAAGTCTACGCTATTACAAATAAGTATCCGGGAATGGGGGTACAAATATTTACAAATGGGGATGAGACTTTAATAAGAGAGTAGTGTCCAAATATATTTACAACCAAATCGAATCAATCGCAATGTAATGTAAGATATAGCAATGTATAAGAATAAGCAAATGTAAATGTGTCAATGTATTTGTGTATGTGTATGTAATTATTTACAAGTGAGAATGATGTTTAAATTAATATATTATTAAGGATTGTTCATCTTTTTTTTATTTTTGTTAATTATTTTATAAGCTTGTATAAAATTAATTAAACAAAAGTTTTAAAGAAAAAGTAATTATTTTTATGTATTTGTTAATATGTACAAACAAAAAGATTTAAGAAAAGAAAAGTATTTAACTTAAAGAAAATTATGTATTGATGTTTTTATGTACAAAGAGATTTATGAAAAAAAAGAAATTTTAGGTAAAAAACCTATTAACCCAATTAAACCTAATATTCATGTAAATAAAAGAAAGTTTTGTGCAAAATAAGGTATTGTATTATTTAACAAAATAAAGAAAATGTATTAGTTTAAATTATAAAAAGAAAAATGAAATGGTAAGTAAAAAAAAGATGTTAAAAGAAGGAAATGAATGGGCTTTATGAACTTGTGCTGGCCCAAACAAAACTGACTGGGAATAAAAAAAAAGGGGGGCGCTGGCTTTTGTGAGATTGGGCTTAGGTGTTTTAGAAAGGGCAAGACCCAACGTACATTTCACAAATTGTTTTAGGGTTGCATTTGTTTTGTGTCACTTTGGGAATTAGGGTTTGTAACAGAGGCGCCGTTCATCACTTCTTTCTTCGTCTTTGTTTTCTCATGCCATAGTCACTGAACACAGCTTACTCTTCGCCTAAGGCCAACCAGCGCCATCGCTACCTCCTTCTCCCTCCATGGATCGCTCAAGCAGTGGTTAGACAAGGTTTGATTTCGTCTTAGCACATTTTTGAGGGTTTCTGTTCATGCATGTTTTGATTTTATAGATTCTAATTTCATGTATTGTTGTTTGTTTCTGTTTGAGGTTTTTTGAAGGAAAGGGGGGAGAAATTATACCTTTTGGAGATGGAGGAGAGGTAGATCGGAGGCGCTTGGGGCGGCCAAAGGCGGAGGAATACGCGATGCCGTGTATTGGCTTGCTGGAAACCCGATATCTGTATTTGCCCTTTGTTAGGTTTGATGATGATTGCTTGAAAACCTAGCTTACCTGTCTTTTCCTCTTCTCTTTTGCTTCTGGTTACTGGCTTTGTATGATGTCCTTGCTTGCTCTTTTGCTTATGTATGATGGCCCTATGATATGCTTGATATGCTTGCTTTGATGATTTTAATATCTGAGCATGTTGTTTTCGATTCTGAGTTGTTTTGCTTATTGATTGCTCAATGATGAACCTAGGTTCTGAGGGATCTTGGGGGATTTTTTATGTGTTTGAATGTTTCAAGGCTTGTATGCTTGGCTTGATAGGCTTGACACAGGTTTATGAGCTTGAAGCTTTGAGGCTTGGCTTGTTGGTTTTAGTGTTAAGGCAGGTTGATATGCTGGTTTGTGGCCTATTGAACAGTTTGTGCTTAGGTTTGATATGCTCCTGCTTTGAAAAGGCTTGAAACAGGTTTGGCTTTAAGGCATCAAGTAAGTTTGAGGCTTATGTTTAGCAGGTGAAGTTACAGGCTTCAGGTTGGACAGGGTTTTAGACTTGAGTAGTTTGATGGCTTCATGTTTGAGGCTTATGTTTCTAACTGGATTCAGGAGTTTGTTGTTTGGAGCTTATGAGCTTTTGAACTGGTTTGTTTGCATCAGGTAAGGCTTGAGGGCTTTTGAGTTGAAACCGGTTTTGGCTTTGTAGCAGGTTGGATTTGAAGCAGGTTGATGGCCCTTTGTGAGGTTTGGAGGCAGCTCTGTATGTTCTTTTGTTGATACAGATTTGTGGTCTTTTCTTTTTGTGATATCTCTGCCTCTCCCTTTTGTGTTGTGGTATGTTGGTTTATATCTTTTCTTCAAGCCTAAGCCTGCTGTAAGCCTATTTCTTTTTTCTCTTTTTCTCTCTCCATACAGATTTAAAGCATTTAATATTGCTTAAATTTGTCTTATGCTGAAAAAGTATTGGCCTGAAAATGATGATATTTTGATGTTGCTTGCAATGCATATTTTCCTCTGCATACTTCTTATCTCCTTTTTCCAGATTTTCTGCTTCTTTGTGTACTTCTTTGACAGCCTTGAATAGCCTTTTGATAGCTTTGTACCTTTGACAGTTTTGGACAGTTTGCTTTTCTAGTTGACATTGGACTTAGTTTGAAATTGTGACTTGCATTGTTCTTTTGGCATATTCAGTAACTGCTCAGTTTTCCTTTTTGGTTGAAAATTTGGATTTATGCAGTATGTTTGACAAATTTTGAATTTGTGCAATTTGTAAATTTGTGCATTTCATACTTTAATTGCAAGACATTTTTCTATTCCTCTTTGTGAACCGAGAGAAATCTCGTGATTTGCAGAGAGGGGGACAACTGATTCCGGCCAGTTACTTTTAATGATGAGTTTTAACTGTGTCTGCTCTTTTATTCATTTCATCTGCGTTGACTTTTCTTCTTTTCTTTTTGCAGGTAAAGATAATTGAGCAAAGGAGCCTTGGATAGAAGATGAAGACTTAGGAATTCTTAGGATAGTTTCAATTTACTCTTCAATTATTTGTAACATTATCATTGGAAACAAAATGTAAATAAATTTACAGTTGTTTAAATAATAATTTGTAACAAACAATTAAATATGAATAAAAATCCCTTTTTGTCACTTAATTCCTTCTTTCAATTCCCTGTTTATTTAATCATTTGAATTTTTTAAATTGAAACAACTGGAAGTAAATCCAATTATTTTGACTTAAAAAGAAATAATTAATAAACGTACGGCGTTTCGAATAATCCAAAACATTGCACAGTTAATCTCAACAATTGTCCATATTCCTTTACCTTTACTGATTAAGTCCAAATACTGCAAATTCTCAATCAACAGCCTCAATCCATATACTGCAAATTCTCAATCAACAGCCTCAGTCCATATCTCAGAGTAAATTGAAAAGCACTGATAGAATTAATTCTTTTCTGAGAAATATGCGCACAAAACCCCGATTCTTGTCTTAATTTTCACAGAAGCGCCTGCCTGATCAAAACCTGAGCCAAAATCAAACAAACCCTAATAATTTGTTTGAACTGTATCAAAAGTCCATGAAAACCCTAATTTGGCTAGACTGACAAGAAAAATTCTGTTTGACTGATTCTTGACAAATCTTGGAGAATATGGGAGGGAAAATTTTGGGGTACAACAATATCTAATTTGAGTGGGCGAACTCAGGCTTTCTCTCCACTCCTCCGTCTCAACCAAGGGAATTTCGAATGGACGGTGCAGCATCAGGAGGCATTCGAGAAAATCAAGGCTTATTTGATGCATCCTCCTATACTTGCACCCCCTCCTAAAGATAAGCCAATGAGACTGTATATCTCTGGCTCCAATGTAACTATAGGTAGTATGTTGGCCCAAGAAAACGATGATGGCGTCGAAAGAGCCATCTACTATATTAGTAGGGTCCTAAATAAAGTAGAGACTAGGTATAGTAGCATTGAAAAACTATGTCTCTGTATGTATTTATCTTGTATGAAACTTAAATATTATATTAAACCAGTTGATGTTTATGTTTCATCTCACTTTGATGTTATTAAACATATGCTTTCAAAACCAATCATGCACAGCAGGATTGGCAAATGGGCTTTAGCGCTCACTGAGTATAATTTGGCCTTCAAGCCTTTAAAGGCTATGAAAGGACAAGTAGTTTCAGATTTCATAGTGGATCACTCTGTGAGTGAGGACTTCGCGTTAGATTATGTTGAGATCCACCCATGGAAATTATCCTTCGATGGGTCAACACATAAAAACGGAAGTGGGGTTGGGGTCCTTATAATTTCTCCTGAAGGAATTCCAACAAAATTCAAGTACAAGTTAGAAGGCCCTCCCTGTTCGAACAACGAAGCTGAGTATGAAGCATTGATTGCTGAACTTGAAGCTTTGTTGGAATTGGGGGCAACGAGAGTCGAAATTAGTGGAGACTCAGAGCTGGTCATCAAACAGATAACCAAAGAATACAAATGTATCAAAGAAAATTTGATCATGTACTTTGTTATTGCTAACAGATTACTCAAGAAATTTGAATATGTGGATATAAAACATATTCCCAGAATTGATAATCAGGAGGCAAATGACTTGGCTCAAATAGCCTCAGGATATAAGACATCTAAAGAAAAACTCCAATACCTCATAGAAATAAGAGGCAGAATAATGGCTACCAAATTATCACCATTAGACTTAGAAAATTCGAAACTTGGTTATGCAAATCAGAAAGAATTCGAAGTGCTAAATATTGATACTTTGGCAGATATAGATTGGAGAAGTCCTATAATAAATTACTTGAAAGAACCTTCAGTAAGTACAGAGAAAAAGATCAAATATAGGGCATTGTCTTATGTGCTAATAGGGAATGAACTTTTTAAGAAAACCCCAGAAGGAATCTTACTCAAATGTTTAGGAGAAAACGAAGCATATTTAGCATTGTCCAGTATGCACAGTGGGGCATGTGGGGCACATCAAGCAGGTGACAAAATGAAATGGTTGTTGTTTCGATATGGAATGTATTGGCCCACTATGCTCAAAGACTGCATAGAATTTTCTAAAGGATGCGAGGAATGCCAAATTCATGCAGGCATTCAACATGCTCCTGCAAGTGAGTTACATTCAATTGTTAAGGCTTGGCCTTTTAGAGGATGGGCATTAGATCTAATTGGTGAAATACGACCAACATCATCCAAAGGACAGAAATATATCCTTGTGGGTATAAATTATTTTACAAAATGGGTCGAAGCAATTCCTCTAGTGAATGTTGATCAAGAGGCTATTATGGAATTTGTCCAGAAGCAAATAATTTACAGGTTTTGAATACCAGAAAGTATCACAATAGATCAAGGTTCAGTTTTCACAGGGCGAAAAATGCAAGAGTTTGCAAAAGAAATGGGATTTAAGTTACTCACGTCAACCCCTTATTATGCTCAAGCTAATGGACAAGTGGAAGCAGCCAATAAAGTCATAATAGGGTTGATAAAGAAACATGTAGAACGAAAGCCAAAGAATTGACACAAAACTTTGGACCAAGCTTTATGGGCATGTCGAACATCTCCTAAAGAAGCAACGAATACTACTCCATTTCGACTTACATTTAGGCACGACGCAGTGCTGCCAGTCGAAATACATTTACAGTCAGTGAGAATCCAAAGACAAAATGAGATACCAGCTGATCAATATTGGGAAATGATGATGAATGAATTAGTGAACGTGGATGAAGATAGGCTACATGCTTTAGAAGTTATGAGAAGACAGAAAGAAAGAGTAGCCAGAGCATACAACAAAAGAGTTAAAAGTAAGTTGTTCTCAACCAATGACCTGGTATGGAAAGTTATATTACCTATGGATAAAAAGAATAGATTATTAGGTAAATGGTCACCCCATTGGGAGGGACCCTTTCGTGTTTTGAAAACATTTTCGAATAATGCTTATGAAATAGAGGAATTAGCAGAAGATAGAAGAATCTTGAAGGTAAATGGGAAATACTTAAAAAGGTATAATCCATGCTTGCAAGAGGTTCGCATCACTACAGGATAATTAAAAATAAAACAAATAATAAAGCCAAAATGGTATTATATAAATGCCAAAATGGTTGTGTTCAAATTACAAAAGTACATAATAAATATCCTTAATGTGATCGGTGGAAATAGAACTGACTGTTTTTTAATGCTGGTTCGCGTTTGCGTCTCGCAAAATGTCGCGGTAAGCAAGAGTCGCCACCGTCTTTAATTTTATCCAACAAGGAAAGGACAAAAGCACAGAAAAATTCCCTTTCGAGATGTTTCTCGGGTTCGGGAGGTAGATTATAGAAAGGGAAGGTGTTAGCGCCCTTTCTATCCATGGTTATCCACAGGCTCTTAGGTACTTGCTCATTGTGTTTTCAAAAAGTTTTGCTTTTCTTGTGTTCATGGGTTTTGAAAAGAGTTTGGTTTGAAAACTTCGATTTAACTCTTTTTTCTGTCCTCAAGAGTGTATGAAGTGTTTTTGAAAACTTTGTTTGAAACGTGTAAGTGTGAAAAATTTGTTTTGTTTGAAAGAGCAAGTACCTGAGAACCTCTACCTACTCAAAAGGAATTAAACTGTGTAAATGTCCTTTAGACAGTGCTATCCCACTATTGAGAAGTAGGTAGCACCGTCGTTGGAGTTTTCGGGTCAATTCGATTAAGGGACAGGTGGTCACTAAAGCAATGTTAGGACGCCTTAGTGGTAACCCTAATGTCTTAGATCATTTTATCTGAGGCAACTGTTTCGAGGAAACTTATGATCCTTCGACAAGAGGGCGACCTCTAAAACTTCCTATACTCAATGACCACGTTCGAGGCAACCAAGTGAGGCGTACCCTAGGAGTGGCATGTGCAAATGTGTCAATTTTCAGTTATGTTATCTTTGTACATGTTATGGGGAGCTACGATTGATTTTAAGTTAAGATAGATCTTGTCATGCATAGCCTATTATTCATACATCTAGCAGTTAATGGTTGCGGAAAATAAAACTAAGCTATTACAAGGCGTCGGGTATTTACATCGCCAAAAACAAACCCTTGAAAAAGTAAATTGCGGAAAGGTAAATGAAGCGATAAAAAGTCCTAATTAAAACTATTACATCCTCGGAGAAAATACAATTATATGGATCAAAATATGAATCAACAATCACACGCGCGAGAAAAATTGAATCGGAGAGTTTTTTAGGGTTTTGGCCCTTTTTAGGAAAGAAAGAGATTTTTATTATTTCTTGCATTTAATTAAATTAAACCTAAACTAATTAATTAATAAAATAAAAAGAGAAATATTTTTGGGTTTTTGAATGTTTTAAATAAATAAAAATAAGATGATTAAATATATTAAAAACCTAATTCTACATTGATTTTAAATTATTGCAAAAAAGTTAAAATTAACCTAATTAAAACTAAATTAATTAATTATTTATTTATTTACAAAAATAATGAAATAGTGAAATTAGTAAAAATATTGTTTTTTGAGGTTTTCTGATTTTATTAGGAAAAATAAATTATTTTAGTTAGTAATTAATTAAAAAATAATAAAAATAAATCAAGCAAGTAAATAATGAAAGAAAATAAAAAATTGCAAACTCAGGGGGGTTTGGGCCAACTTTGGAGATGTATTTTGCAATTCTTGGCCCATTAACATTCCAGCCTCGTTGACTTTTTGAATTGTCCACACGCTTGTTGACTGGAGACTATGGTGATCTTTCACTCATGAACATTGGATTTAGGCTTGGAGACATCTGGTGCACTGAGATTTGAGGTGTATGGTGGACCTCTCTTTGCAAACTGCACAAGAATACCTGAAGAATAAAAATAACAAGGTTTTGGGGGACCTGGGATTCGAACCCAGGTCCCAATGCTCATTGGCCAGCGTCCCTGCCACTACACCACCATGCTTTATTTGTTATTGGAATAATAAGCGATTATTATATATGCAAACAATCAACATGCTGTAAATAAGAAACAAAACACGCGCTTTTCAAATAGGCCAACCAGATGACCACACGTCATCATCTTCAACCTTTGTTATGTGTAAAAGAGAATCAGATAGCGGGGGTTTTTAACCTCCACTACCTCCCTGCACGAAAAATAGCGATTAGACACACAACAAACATAAATATTTCGCGAGGTATGTGTTCCAATCGTCTTGGCCTCACGAAGTCAACCATGTATCCCATTGGTCCTAATTTTTCCTGGATTGAAAAACCCTATTTGAAAGCTTGAAAACCCTAGAAATTCAATCATGGCATCTCTCGATTCAGGGCACTATAGTTCAATTCAACCATTCCATTAGCTTCGTATGGTCTCTAGCAATGCAAATCGATCACAAAAACATGTCAAATACATATGAATTAAGAGATACGATTTTGAATTATAAGTGCAAACCGTGAAACTGTATATCGCGATTCCTTGAGCTTTGATGCTTGAATTTGATTGCAAATCAATCCTGGTACTTCCTGCAATGTATTTGGATGGACAAGGCGCATTGAATTGGCCTAGAATGCAAGAACCAGTTTTGAGTTTTCTTGAAAATTCTTGAATTTGATATGGCCGTTTCTGCAGCTTTTTCTCGTGTATTAGGTTATGGTTGGCTTGCTTGCATATAAGGGAATCAATTTAGGTCAAAATTTGGACCCATGCCCATGTGCATTGAAGATTAAATCCTTGATTGATAAATCAAATATTCTTGATTTTCCATGATTGAACAAGTTGCCAAAATTGAATTTTTTGTATCTTTTTGCTTGTGCACGAATTGGTCAGCATATTTGGATCATATTTGGTTCACAAAAATGTTTAGAAATCAAATCTTTTATTTTCTTATAATTTAAATTAATTAAATGAATTAATATATATTAAAAATCCATTTAATCAATAAATTTAAGAAAATAAATCCCATTTAACTTGGTGGGTCGTGCATAGGTCATGGGTGAAGTTTCAAAAAGGGATTTGAGGCCCATTAGCAAAAAGAAGGTGTTTTAAGCAAAGTTGACTTTTGCAAATTCATGAAAATTGCCCAACTTCTCCAATGCACAACTTGCTCAATTTTGATCATATGACCATGTTCTTGGACATTTTCGAAAGCCCTTGGAGTCCTCTAACCAATGCTTTTGGTCCCATGTCATTTGGATTTACCAATCTCAAGTTATGGCCTTTGACTCAAAGTGTACTTTTGTTGACTTTTGAAATTGACCTATAATGTAAAAATTTGTAACTTTTTTGAGAGCATTTTCTGATCTTGGAGTGTGAAGATGGATTGTAGGAAATTGCATCCTCTTCAAAATGAGCTTTGGATGGAATTTTTCTGACAAACCATGAAAGAGTTATGCCCTTGTCAAAGTACAGTTGACTTTTCTACTATCCAAAAATAGTAACTTTTGCATCTTGATTATTTTTGAGTTATTCTTGTGAGGTCATGATCAAGACTTGATCAAATGATGATTGTGAGTTCAAAATAAGATGTTGACCAAGAATTCTGACTTTTGACTGCAAAATGACCATTTTGCCCTTGCAGTTGACTGTAGATCAAATGGAGCTTTTGACTGTGCAAATTGGCACTGTGAGTCTTGAAACTTGGCATGTAGGTGCTTGAGAATGTATATAGGCCTATGAGATTTGATTGAACCATTGAGAACCCCAAATTCCTTGAAAGAACCAAAACCCTAATTTCAGCTGTCTACTGCTTATGAGATGGTTTGACTGTACAACCCTTGAGCCATCTTGAGCAATATGAAGATCATTCTTGACAAATCTTGAGGAATATGGGAGGGCAAATTTTGGGGTACAACACTTAACAATAAAAAGAATTAACAAAATACATTCGAAAATCAGAAAGGGGCGTTTCGTTTCCGCTTAGCAATCTTGCTCTTGCATAAGTTGATCTTGCATTGGGTGGCATTTCTGACGCTTTCGAGCCCCTTGATCTCTTCGCTTATTCCTTCAGCTACCTCCATCTGTTGAAGACTTTGTGTGACAAGATTTTCAAGTTCTTTGTCATCAACGGGCTTCAAGGCTGCCTGCTCATTTCGAGCACCCTCAATTCTCTTTTTGAGTTCTTCAATCTGGGATTCCCAAAACAAGATTGATCGAGCCAAAACATCATGCTTGTCTTTAGCCTGGATTTTAGCACGCTCCAACACCTCTGCTTCTTCAGAAAGTCTCGAAGTTTGGTCATAAGCTTTAGACAAAGCCTCTTGTTTGGTTCAAATATTAGCCTCGGCATCATTAACCCTAATATATTCACTGCTAACCTCATTGAGCAAGATTTGCAGATCATATATGGTCTCACTTACTTCAGGTGGACAGATGCTGAGATCTATCTGAGAAAGCAACTTCTTCATCGAAAAATAGGCTGCAGTGTCTTCTTTTAGAATAGTAAAAATGTCAGCCTCAAGAATAGTTTTGTTGACTTGTTGAAGAAGTTGGTCGAGAGAAGTAAGAGGGGCATTATCCTTCGTTTGGCTTGAATCTTCAGATTGATTTTTGCTAGAAGAAGAATCCCGTTGAGCTAGCATTAACTTGATATATTTCAGGGGATTACTCCGTTTTAGCTCTTCTTTCTGTTCCCCAGTCAAAATTGGAGGATCTGGGTTTTTAGTGAAAATAGTTCCAGCAGGAACGGGAACTTCCACCTCCTCTTGCATCACCTCATCTTCTTCACCATCTGCGAAGTGACGACTCATAGTATGTGTTTCGCTTTCCTCTTTAGATTGGTCAGCAAAATGCACCCTTTTGGGAGAAGAGTCACTAGGAATGTCGTTGATGGGAGTTTCGAACACTGTGTCTGGTTCGCCAGCTACAGGGCCCTCTATCGGAGGAGGCGAAGTTGCTTGTTGGTCTAAAGCTTCGACCAATGGAGGCGAGGTTGCTTGTTGATCCAAGGCTTCGACGGTCCCTGCAGGAGTAGCAGCAGTGGACAAACCTTTGTTTAAAACGGCTTCGTTGAAACCTTCTGGTTGAGGAGAGGCTGCAGGTTTTGAAGCTTGGCCTTGATTGGTAGGAGGATCAGAAGGAGCAAAAGGAACGCTCTGCGCAGAAACAAAGGGTTAGCATAAAGAAGGTTACATAGTCAATCTAAAAAAGCATTAAGTGAGATTTACCTTTTGTTCATCAGAAGTTGCATTGCTACCAATGCGTTCTGAAATTACGTTCTTCAAAGACTGAGACTTCGAAGGTCCTTTGGATTTGGGCTTGGGAGCAGTCACATTCACTTCGCTTTTTGAAGGATTGGCGAATTGAGAACCTTCGCCAGATTTGTTGGTTTTATTTTTCTTTTTTCGTTTAAAAGGAGAAATGTCTTCATCCTTTTCTGATTCGTTTTCAGAATGGGCACCATCGCGTCTTCGTTTCTTAGGAGACTTGGGAGGTAGTCCACTCGCCTGGAGAAATGAAAAGAATAATTAGTCAATTTAAAAAGTAATTTCGACAATAAGAAAGGAGTGAGTGAAGTATTACCTTTTTTTTGGGGAGTCATCTTCTTGTTCAGGAGGAGGATTTTCAGTAGTGGTCATTGGCGCTTTCGAAGTAGAAGTTGAGCCTGCCTTGGGTGCAACTTTATCCTTTTTCAAAGATTTTAGATCAACATCTGAAAAGAATATGAAATGGTCAAGTTTAAAACAAAGTTTAGAAAGAATAAGGGAACTTCGAATTTCTTCAGTTCCGCACCTTCGCCGTTTCGAGACGTGATAGACATGGCTGACAAGTCATAGCGAAGGTGCCCCCTGAAATTGTCTAAATCATCTTTAGCCCATGTTACCCTTTGGGAGGTTTTTTGGCATCATTTTCATATATACGAAAAATGTTCCCACCAACGAACCACCAGGGATACGGGGGAAAAAAGGCTAAAGCCAGCTCTGAAGTAGGTAGGTTTGGAAATTTTGGTGGTTGATGTTTAAAAGCCCACCAATACCTATCTTCAGGTTTTACATAAGGAGGAAATTGAATTTTTGAAAGTTGTTTTTCAAATTTTTCTTTCAAAGTTCTTGCTGCTTCGCAGACAGTTCGATGTATTTCCATAGGATTATAGACAATTTCGAAATATTTTTGGAAGGCTCGAATTTCCTTGACAAGAGTAAATCTACCTTTTTTGACATGCTCCTGCATAAGGGAAAAAGCTGTCGTCAGTTGTTGTTGAATTTGGATGATGCTGAACATATTATTCGAATAATAAGCCGTCCACCAAGTATAAAAATCTTTTGTCATATAAAAGGAAGGAGTAAAGAAGACTAGTGAAAAGTCAGCAAAGCCAGCATATTGCTTCTGTCGAGTTTCGATTTCTTTGAAGGAGTAAGGTACCCCTACTAAACATATCTCCCTTTTCTTGTTGAAGAGAGGCTCAGGTAGAATTTGGCATAGTCCGAATTGACGGGCTACAAAGTTGGGTTGATAAGCAAGGATACACACTTGGCTCTTCACAGGCGTGATCCTATAAATGATAAGCCTAGGGTTTAAAAAGGCACACCAAATGTCCCTGATTATTTCTTCTTCGATGGCTTGTTCAAGGGGCATGGTAAACTAAGTTGGACCACAATTTCGATTGGCAAAAGGGGCCATTGAAGGGTCGAACCCATGCCTTTTAGAGAAAATCATCATGTAATTAACGAAGCATGTCTTGAAATTTTCTCTTTCATCGTTTGGGGTTAGTTTTAACAACCTAGTGCCTTCAATGCTACGATTTACAACGCCAGGATGTTCTTCATTAATAACCCCAAAGGTTGATAGAGATGATTCGAAAGTGGCATTTAACCAAAGCTGAAATAGCCAAAAAGGGCCAGCGAGAAGTAGATTAGTGCCAGCTTCATAAGTTTTCAGTTTCGAAACTGCAACACCTATGCTTTCATATAAGCTTGTTAACAGTAACTCACTGATGCACACCCTTCGACCATGATGAAGTTGATTTGCAAGGGTGATGAACCTGCTATCAACTTGTAGAGACTTGCTGCAGAAGACGTATTTTGATAACCACGGTGCCAGAAAAGCTATATGCTCGACATCAGAAACCTCCTCCTCAGCAGAGTGATAGAAATTGATGTATTTTGAGAAGTTGGCATTCTTAACATCGAAGTCAATAAGGTTATTTGCATCTTCATTTGGATCAAAAGTTTCCCCAATAGGGGAGATTCCAGTGATAGCAGCAATATCGAAGAACGTGGGTGTCAGCATTCCACAAGGGAGATAGAAGGTATTATAGGTGCTATCCCAAAAGTATAAGGAGGCTAGCAAGAAGGGTTGGCTATAACTAAAACCTAATTTTGACATTCGAATCAGATTTAGGATGCCTTATTTTCAACTTTCGAAAGCCAATCTTGGTATAGTTGATCTGATGAGGGACATGAGCGAAAGGGTTTGAAATTACCAGTAACATAGTCCATACTAAAAACATCCCTCATAGGTTTTGACGTTTCTGTTTCACATTTTTTCTCTTTTAGGGTTTTTGACGGTCTAACAACCGATTCATCTTCCTTAAGTTTTAGAGGGGTGGATTTATTAACAATGGGTTTGGTTTCAGAATACGCGGGAAAAAATCCCTCTGTTTTTTCTAAACGACCCGTAGAGATTAGGGGACCCATAACTCCTAGGGTTTTATCAAGAACAGTAGTGGGAATGATTACCTGAGAAGCATATATGACCTTTTGTTCTTGAGTGAGTTTGGGAGTTGAGATGAACTCCTGATTATCAAGATTGATAATCTTGCTTGCTGGTCTGAGAATGGAGGAAGAAGCTTGCTTAGATTTTCCAGACTTCTTGGATGAAGGAGATGGCGCTGAAGGGGAAGACATTGTGAAAATCAAAGGTTTTTTCTGAAAATAAGAAATCTGGGTTGTTTGAAGGTTGAGCAAGTTTGGAAAAGTTTGGAATGAATAAGTTGAAGTTCTTTTATAGCCTTCCTCAACGGTTTAAAGGTTTTTGACCTTTGAAAAAAGGTGGGATACGTGTGACCCCCTCATTGGAAAGAGAAAAGGTGGATTTTTTGAACTTCCTAGGGAAGTGACGTTTTGCTGTTAATTATTAGCTATAACTGCTGTGATTGCACGTTTAGGTATGATGATTGGATGTTTTGCAGAAAGTTGGACACTTCCTCTGCCATCGTGTGCAGTATGGTCATCATGAGTTTTGATACTCTCGAAATTGCATGGATAATTCAAAAACAAGTATTTCTTTATATCTATCGAAATACATGTTCTCGAGGGGCAATTTGTTAGCTGGCAATTTCGAATAAAGAATAATTGGATATCAAAACAATATTTCGAATAAGCATATAAGGAGGTTGATATCAATGATGAATATTGGTGGGAAATATAGAACCATTGTTCTAAAGGACTCTTCGATTTCCAGTGATAGATGATGGATTTCGATTTGGGATTTTTAGTGTTTAAAATATAAAGAGTTCCTTTGTGCAAATGTGCTAGAATTGGAAGCGGTCCAGGCAAATGGTTTAATTCGAATCGAAGAAAACTAGCAAAATACTTCGCTGGCACAGGGTTCGAATTTCAAATAAGAGCTCCATTCTTAGAAGACGCGTGGAAGTCAGTAAACGTAAGTAGCCTGCATGCTTCGAACGTGGCATGATTTTAGAGTAGGACCGTTGGGGCCAGGATACTATAAATAGGTGTTTTTATGTTAGAATGAGGGTGTTCATTTCGTGTACTAAAAAATCTCAAACACTCAAATTACCGTGACTTATAAGGGAAACGAGTTAGAAGACAAAATGTACGTATTGAACATCATGATTCTTTATAATTTCAATACAAGTCTTTTTATATTTCTTTCACTTTTACAGTACTTTTGCTCTTAAATCTTTCGATTTCCTTTTATTTCCTTGTTTTACTTGCTTTCAAACACATTTATCTCTTTAGAAACTTCACTTTTACTTTATCCTTTTGTTCAAACACTTCATATTTCCAGAAACTATTATATTCTCAGAAACTCCTTATCTTTACATTCAAGTATTAAATCTTAAATCTAATTCGAAGCCTTTCCTTTGTACATTCAGTCAGTTTATTTCTATAGACAATCTTAGAGATATTTCTTAAGAATCTCACATTCGACATTAACATACAATATAAATTCATCAAGATAATGGGTATGAACATATAAGTGAGTTATGATACATGTATCCTAGGATCAATCTAGTAGATCCTGCAAGTAACCAATAATAATCAATAAATTGGAAGACTAGCGGTTGTTTACTAGAAATCACTGTAAACAAATTGGCACACCCGGTGGGACAGTGTAATAATAAAAAGTTCTATCAAACCAATTAGAGAATTTTAGAATCTTCTGAGTTTGGAGCGCGTTTCGGTACATGAACCTTCGAAGCGGAAAAATAAAGAATAATAATCCACATATACCCAAAAGACAACGTACCAAAACAATGGTTAACACAACCAACCAAGATAGGGGACAAAATCCCCCACAGGGGGCTGCAACAATCATCTCACGTTCGATTGATGCCTCCAATACCATCCCTGTTGGCAGTTTGAATACGGTCCCAGTAAGTACATTAGAAATGCCATCAAACGTGTCCTCAATGCAAACTGTGCCACATGTAGGGAATCAATAATATTCGACCCCCACTAGGCCTCCAGGTTTCGAACCTTTGAGACCCAGAAACCCTCCGTATGGAATGCCAACTTCGTTTATGGCAGGGTTACATAATGCATCAACTTCGTCCCCACTCCAAGGATCTGGTTCAGGAATGAACCATTTGGGTACAAATTCCCAGAATATAGGAAACTTCGCCCAGTTGCCTACCCTTACAACTAATAGTCAGGCAGCGCTTAGGCAACAGATAGATGATAGCAATCATGATATGGTAGGAATCTTAGCCCACAAAATGAATGCTATTTTCAATCCCCTAATCCAGAATATAAATAGAACAAACCAAGAAAATGCAGCCCATATGGCCAGAATAGCAGATTTTTTTGGTGCCCCCGATGCGCCTGCGAGACGTAGGCAAACCCCAGTGGTGATCCGAAACGAAGAACCCACGATCGAACAGATTCGATCCCCCATACAAGTGGTCGAAGAGAGAAATATAGGAGTAAGATTAAGGAACCAGGAAGTTCAGGAAGTTCAAAATGAACAGCCTAGACCAATAATGATGGTGAATAGGGACCAAAATGCAGACGAAATTGTTCATAGAATTAGAAATGACAATTTAGTGGCAGAAAATAACCTCACCACCATGATCGAAAGAATAATGGCCCAGAATGGTTTAAATTCAGGATTTAGGAGGCCAAATTACACATCTCCTATTGTAGAGTATGTTCTGCAAACAGAATTACCCAGGGGCTTTAAAGTCCCTAAATTCACGAAATTTGCTGGAGACACGAGTGAATCAACAGTGGAACATATAGCGAGATATTTAACTGAAGCAGAAGATATAGCAAATAATGAAAATCTTAGGATAAAATACTTCCCAAGTTCTCTAACGAAGAACGCTTTCACTTGGTTCACCACCTTGCCCCCTGGATCTGTGGACACATGGCCTTATTTAGAAAGACTTTTCCATGAACAATTTTACATGGGTCAGTCTAAAATTAGTCTCATTGTGCCCGTGCCTAATGGGTTGCTAACATTGTGCCCGTGCCTAAGAAGGACGGCAAGGTCAGAATGTGCATGGACTATCGGGATTTGAACAGGGCTAGCCCCAAAGATGATTTCCCGCTACCGCATATCGACATCTTGGTTGACAACACAACTCAGCACAAGGTATTTTCCTTCATGGATGGATTGTCGGGCTACAACCAGTTCAAAATGGCCCCCGAGGACATGGAGAAAACTACCTTTGTCACGCAATGGGGTACCTTCTGCTACAAAGTGATGTCGTTCGTACTGAAGAACGCAGGGGCAACCTATCAACGCGCCATGGTAGCTTTGTTTCATGATATGATACATCATGAGATCGAAGTTTACGTAGGCGATATGATAGCTCGATCACACACAGAAGAAGAACACCTTGGTCATCTGTAAAAGCTGTTTGCCAGGTTGAAGGAGTATAAACTCAGATTAAACCCAAGCAGGTGTACTTTTGGAGTTAGGTCTGGTAAACTTCTGGGATTTATTGTCAGCAACAAAGGCATTGAGGTTGATCCAGCTAAAGTAAAGGCTATACAAGAAATGCCCGCCCCCCGTACTGAAAAGGAGGTTAGAGGATTCTTGGGACGCTTAAACTATATCGCGAGGTTCATCTCTCACCTGACATCTACCTGTGAGCCAATTTTCAAACTATTAAAGAAGGATCAGGTAGTTAAATGGAACAATGATTGTCAAGTTGCTTTTGATAAAATCAAGGAGTATTTACTAGAACCTCCTATTTTGATGCCACCCGTCGAAGGAAGGCCGTTAATCATGTATCTAACTGTTTTGGATAACTCAATGGGGTGCGTATTGGGCCAACATGACGAGTCTGGCCGAAAAGAGCATGCCATTTATTACCTTAGCAAAAAGTTTACCGACTGTGAGACTCGCTATTCACTGCTCGAGAAAACTTGCTGCGCTTTGGTATGGACTGCTCGCCGGCTAAGGCAGTATATGTTGACTCATACCACTTTGCTGGTTTTCAAGATGGATCTGATAAAATATATCTTCGAGAAGTCGGCTTTATCTGGAAGAATCGCTAGATGGAAAATGATCCTGACTGAATATGACATCCAGTATACTACCCAAAAAGCTATAAAGGGGAGTGTACTAGCTGATCATCTAGCTCATCAAGCCGTCGAAGATTATCAGTCTATGAGATTCGACTTCCCTGACGAGGACATCATGACATTGGACAACATTGAAGGTAACGAACCGTATGACAGACATGAACAAGGATCCTGATGGACCCTATACTTTGATGGTGCTTCAAATGCACTTGGCAACGGTATCGGTGCGGTACTTATTTCTCCGGATGGTTGCCATACACCCTTCACTGACCGACTTTGTTTCAGCTGTACCAACAACATGGCTGAATATGAAGCTTGCGTCTTTGGTCTCAAGGCTGCTATAGAATTGGGAATCAAATCTTTGGTCATATTTGGGGACTCGGCTTTGGTTATTAGTCAAGTCAAAGGAGAGTGGGACACTAAATATCCTAATCTTATCCCATACAAAGAACATGTCTTAACATTGTTGCCTCATTTCGAGCAGATTACCTTCGAGCATTTCCCGCGAGAAGAAAATCAGTTGACAGATGCCCTGGATACAATGTCCCCCATGTTTAAACTCAACTGGGATAGCGAGGCTCCCCAAATTACCATCGAGTGAATGGACGAACCTGCGCACTGTCATGAGATTAATACCTAAGAAGTAGTGGAACAACCCTGGTTTCATGAAATCAAAAGGTATCTCCAGACTAGAGAATACCCTGAAGGAGCTCCCGTCAATGACAAAAAGTTCTTAAGGAGATTTGGCGTCAAGTTCTTCCTAAGCAATGGCATCCTTTATAAGCGCAACCATGATTGTGTTCTACTTCATTATGTGGACAAGGTTGAAGCAGAGTTGATCATGACCGATATACACAGTGGCACATTTGGCACCCACTTGAGCTGACACACGATGGCTAAAAAGATTCTAAGGGCAGGATATTACTGGTCTACCATGGAAGCTGATTGTCACCAACATTCCCGTACTTGCCACAAGTGCCAAGTCTATGCCGACAACGTACATATTCCTCCTGTTCCTCTCAACCTTCTGACAGCTCCTTGGCCATTCGCAATGTGGGGCATTGACATGATTGGAGAGATCAATCCCAAGACATCCAATGGACATCGCTTCATCCTGGTCGCTATTGACTATTTTACCAAGTGGATCGAAGCAGCTTCCTTTGCCTCAGTTACGAAGAATGTGGTTGCGCGCTTTATCAAGCATAACCTCATATGCCGATATGGTGTCCCCGACAGGATCATCACAGACAACGATACGAATTTGAACAACACTATGATCACCGCTCTATGCGAACAGTTCAAGATTTATCATCACAATTCATCTCCCTACCGGCCGAAGATGAACGGTGTTGTTGAAGCCGCAAACAAAAATATTAAGAAGATCATTCAAAAGATGATAGTCACCTACAAGGATTGGAATGAGATGTTACCATTTGCTCTGCATGGATATCGTACCACGGCACGTACTTCAACAGGGGCAGCCCCATTTTCTTTGGTATATGGCATGTAAGCTGTTCTACCCATGGAAGTTCAGATTCCTTCATTAAGGATTATGAAGGATGCCGGTTTGAGTGAAGACGATTGGATTCATACCCGACTTGATCAACTTAACTTAATCGATGAAAAGCGACTTACTGCTGTTTGTCAAGGTCAGACGTATCAAAAACGGATGATCAAGGCTTTCAACAAGAAAGTCAGGCGTCTAGTATATCAAGTCAGAGATCTTGTAATCAAGTGAATCATCTTACCGCAAAGTGATCCCAGGGGCAAGTGGACTACTACTTACGAAGGACCATTTGTAATCAAGAACATATTTTCTGGTGGGGCAATGATTCTGACCACCATGGATGGCGACGACTTGCCGCACCCTGCTAACGTAGACATAGTCAAAAGATACTACGCATAAAACGACCCGGCAAGTTGAAAACCCGAAAGGGCGACTTGGGCAAAAATGGGCATCCCGGTGAATTGAAAACCCGAAAGGGAGGTTCAGGAAAAAATTAGGGATAAAACAAAAAAATTTGTACACCCGGCAAGTTGAAAACCTGAAAGGGAGACTTAGGCAAAAAAGGGTTTCCCGGTGGATCGAAAATCCGAAAGGGCGGTCCAGGCAAAAGTTAGGGAATTAAAGCGTATGACTATGTCTCGTCGGATCACTTTAAGAACAATATTTTCACCAACAAGTTCCAAGATTTTGATCAATCCAATCATCTACGGACGAAGCAACGAATGGACAGATACTCATACTTGTGAAGGCTATAGCAGAATGGGAACCCCATGGAATTGTTACACATAGCCATCTTTTTGTATAAATTTTTTCTCAATTTTTACGGCAGCATTTTCCTACTAGGATGTCTGTATCCCTTGTACAAAGATACTTACAAAAATTAATATAAATATACTTCAAAGTACAGAAATTTGCTTGCCTTCCTTTTTCTTTTTTACACTTATGTTTTATTTGAAAACGTCCGATGTTTTGTTAAATAGGCATATGCATTTGAATATAATCACTGCTTACCAATAAAACGAAATTGGGAAAGGATAATTACTGATAGGTTGAAGGTGTAGGAAGATATCTTTATGCCATTCAAGAAGAAATCCCCTGCATTACTTTGTTCAGATCCTCAACAAAGCTAAAACCTCGGAATACATGTCCCCAGCGGAGTTAAGCTTCAAGATCCCCCGACGGAGCCAGTACATTCCAAACTGGATTCCCCAGCCGAGTTAAGTTTCAAAGTTCCCATCAGAGTTCAAACTCCCGATTCCCAGCAGAGCCAAAATAATCTAAACCTCCTTCCCCAACGAAGTCAAATTTCCAACTGGTCAAACTCCCTCAATTTCCCCAGCAGCTAGGATGATTCCCCAGTAGATTGGCATACAACCCAAAGCTCTTGTTTCCACCGGCCAAGTAAACATTCTCCCCATAGAGTTATCTCTCAGCAGATCGAAGATTCTCGATCCCGTTTCTCTAAGCAGAAATCTCCCAGGTCTTAACTCCCCAATAGAGATTTTCTCGAGAAAGTCTTAAAGGATCCTCCTTCTCCGCAGAAGTTGTCAGAACCCTTGTGAACCCCCACAAGTCACTAAGGATTTTCAATCCCCAGCATTAGTCACTAAGGATTTTCAATCCCCAAGCAGTCAGCAAGGATTTCTCATCTTTAGTAATCAAAGATTTTTGGAATCCCCAGCTTCGGTCAGGGATTTATTTTCCCCGGCAGCAGTCAAAGATTTCATTATCTCCAGCTATCCAGGAATTATTTTCCTCAGCAAGACAGTTATTCAGCTTACATGCATAACCATTACATTCATATATCATAAACATGGATACAGTTCATTGCATCATACATATCATGCAATGTAACCTCGTGTTTTAGCTAACGTTTTACCCTTTTCAGGATAAGATTAAAAGGCTATCATTAATAATTATTCAGATACAGTATGGATACACCCCATACACGGCGGTCATTCTATTACTCATTCAGAACTTCAAGTCAAAATACTGTATGGATACACCCCAGATACGGTGGTCATTCTACTACTCATTCAGACTTCAGCAATCAGATACAGACTAGATACGCTCCAGACACGGCGGCCATTCTATCTCTCATTCAGATTCAACTATCAACTACAAGTTCATATATGCTCCAAACACGGATGCCATTCTGGCCTTTACACCAGCAGTTTGATTTTCCTCAAGTGTAGTCGCCACGGAAGTCATTCTGTCACTTATTCAGATCCTAGTTACAGTACAGATACACCCCAGACACGGAGGTCATTCCACTACTCATACAGATCTCAACTTCAGATACAGTCCAGATACGCTCCAAACACGGTTGCCATTCTGTCACTCATTCATAGTTTATCCCCAGCACACAGTTGCTCCATGCACATATGTTTCTCTGTTACCCGGATACAATACATATACGCTCCAGACACGACAATCATTCTGATATTCATTCAAAATCCAAATACAGTTACAGCTCAGATATGCGCCAGACACGGACGCCATTCTTTTGCTCATACAAACTCAGTCTCCAAATACAGTTCAATGGCATTCCAGACACGGATACCATTTTGATGCGCATTCTTCTGACCTACAACATTGCAATTCAACAAACATTCTTGGATGGCATATTTAATCCCATCTCCATCAAGATTCTACCATCTCCAAATGGCATCTTTAAGCCCATTTCCTTAGCTATATTTTGACGAGTGCAAATTTACGGGCACTCTAGTGTCTAATCCTCTTTTACTTAGAAAAAAAAAATAAAAAAAAAAATAAAAAAAATAAAAAAAAAAAAAGAAAAAAAAAAAAAAAAAAAAAAAAAATAAAAAAAATAAAATAAAAAAATAAAAAAAAAGTGACTTACAAGACTCTTGGAACTCAAGATCAAGCTAGGGTTTGCTCTGCTCAAGACACCTCCTTGCACTGTTGACCTAAATTAGCGTTTGAGTTTGCACAGGGATATTTTGACCTACAATGCCCAAAGTGACTTTCATACTCCATGTTGGACCCACATGTTTGGCCATACCAAGTTTCAAGCCTTGATTCAAATTTTTGCCCAGTCAATGGGACAGTTGACCTAGAAATCAACTGTATTGGGGAAAAAGTCAACTGCGGCCAATTGACAGTCAAACCTGGTGAATTTTGACCCACATCAACATAATGAAATCATATGAGTCATTTGACCAGGTTTGGATCACAAATCCACAAGAAATTTGATCAGATCACCAAAAGGGCAAAATGGTCATTTTTAGGGTTTTGACTGTATAAAGGCAAATTTTGACTGTTTGACCTAGCCAATGGCAAATCAAGATCTCATATGGACTCAAGGACTCAATGACATTGTCTTGACCCATTCAACAAGTTCAAAAGATCTCAATTGCATAGGATTGACATATGAATTTTTCAGTCAACTGATCAAAATTTGACTGTACACTGAAAAGTAAAACTTTGACTTTTTGGTCAAAATCAAGTGCCAAGAGTCATTTTTCACCAAGAAATGTCAAGTTATGAAACTTGTTCATCAAGAAACCCAAAAATGCAAATTAGGGTTTAAAATGGAAAATTTTCATAACTTAGAAATTTTCTATGAAATTTTCTTATTTTTTCCTAACTTTGTCCCATTTTTTCACCATGATTCAAATGGATTAAAACAAAATTTGCAACATGAAAGTTGTAGTCCATCACAAATTCTACAAATTTGATTCACAAAGTTTTCTCAAAAGAAACTTGTATCTCAAGTTATGATTTTTGGAACAAGGGTACCTAAAACTTTTAACTTAGAGAAATTTTGCCCTAGTTTAGGCAGGATTTTGACCCATCTTCTTGGCCATTTTTCACATAGTTCCACTTGGAATTTCAAGTTGCATTTCAAATATGGATTATAGTACATGTTGCAAGCTTTCCAAATTGTCCAAGAACACCTCAAACACCCTTGTGGTTAGAGAGAATCGAATGCTTGAAGTTGGCAAAAACTCACTTTGATCCATGGCCAATACATGTTCATACAAACTTGCATTTTCAAATCAGCATGTTTGGTACTAGCTTGCAGGCCTCAAAACCAGTTTGTACTCCATAATTTAATGCATAACCATTGAGCTAAGGTATTATCTTGGTCATTTGAACATTGCATACAAAATTAAGCCCTAAATGGTAAATGGTATATTGCCATTTTTGCAAAAGGTTACTTTATGTCAAAACACTAAGCCTTGAGCCTTGAACAAAATCTGATACTGTAAACCAAATACATGAATTAGAGGGGCCAAGAGGGTTGTGTGCAGGGTGATGGGAGGGCCTGTAAAAAGCTATAGTCTCACTTCCACTCATTGGCTTCAAGTAGAAGAAAACTTACAAAACACAAGCCATCTCTCACATCTGTTAAAACCAACTTACACAAACATTGCAAACAAGTTTGATACCTCCTAACAAGCCATAAACACGACCCCTTTGCCTCTCAAAACTCCTAGTGCACAAATTCCCCATTTTCTTACAAAGCAGGGCCAGTTCTGCATTTTGCAAGCCATCTTCAAATTCCATCGTGCGTTTTTCCCAAAGATACTTCAAACACCTTCCAACCAACATACCTAAGCTATCCAGATCATCCATTTCTAGCTGTAACACCCTTAACACACATTGCCATTTTTGTTTCAAAGCTTTGCAGGTTGAGTTCTGTAGCACGATTCAGGCTACTTCAAAACAAGCCAAGCATTGGGAAAGCTTCATTGGACATCAGGAAAGCTCAAAAGAAGCTCAGGCACCCTTGGAAGTTGTTGCATTATCCAGCTCAAAGTCAACTGAAACAGGTATTTCATGAACTTCTATCTCTCTATTTAGGAATAGTTAGACTTAGGTTTGTGAATGAAAGATGTTGTATTCATAGCCCTGAAGCCATACATATGCTTAGTTTTCATTTATATTAATCGTGCTAAGAGAATTTCATCCATGAACTTTCTGAAAAAACTAGGTTAGAAATTAGGGCCAGAGAAATTCTCTCTGGTCTTTGAGAGTTAGCTTAAGTTTTTTATATGGTTAGATTCGTTGTTTGATGCTCTACAAGTTTCATGTTATGAGTTTTGTCAAAAAATCAAAGAATCAGGAGATAGCAGTTGATGTACAGAACACACGTTTTTGTGAACCAAGGAAGAGGATGAAGTCTGATTGGGTTGGGCCTGGTCATTTTTGCTTCTAACACCCCATTTTTCAGTTTACACCCCCTGACCCATTTATTTGTATATTTGTCATTTTGATATTTTTATTTTTTATTCTGACTTTATTATTTTTTGTCCAAATATAAAAAATGCCAAAAAATTATTTTTTTATATTTTTTATATTTATTTGATATTTATTTTTATTTTACTAGTATAAATATGTAAATAGTTTATTTTCTTTTATTAAAACTTAAAGAATAATGTAAAAAATATGTTCATTTTCATCTATTATTTTATTTATATTTAAAAATATTTTCTTGAATATACACATTTTGTAAACAATTAATTTTTATTTTTTATATATTTAATATGTTTAATATATATATATATATATATATATATATATATATATATATATATATATATATATATATATATATATATATATATATATATATATATATATATATATATATATATATATATATATATATATATATATATATATATATATATATATATATATATATATATATATATATATATATATATATATATATATATATATATATATATATATATATATATATATATATATATATATATATATATATATATATATATATATATATATATATATATATATATATATATATATATATTACATTTTCATTTTTATTAATATTTTACACTAAAAATATCATTTTTACAATATACTTTTATTTTTTGTACAAATCAATACATTATTACATATAAATAATAAATAATACTATTTATTTAAAAATTAGGGTTTTTGCTCTAAATAATAAAATGATTAAAATTGGCCCTTTTTATTATTCTTTACATTTCACATTAAAAAAATACTTTTTACATACATAAAAACTTTTTGCATAATACATTTTATTTAACATTTATTTGTTATATTTTATTTAATTATTGCACATTTAAATATTATCTTATACATTCGATTCGGTTGTAATAACTTAGAATTTAATTTCTTGTCAAATACCCCCAATTCAAATTTGTACCCTCTCCCTATATCATGTTGTAATAGTGTAGGCTTTAAATTCTCACACCTTTAAATGCTTTAAATTATGCCATGGTTAGACCTAGGGTTTGTATGCCAAATAAAATCAACAACTAGCTTGACCTAATCCAAGATAAACATGCATGAAAAACAAACACAAAGCACACTTGCACCCCCTAGGGTTTCAATCCACTTGTTGCCTTCAAAAATGGGCCATGGTTGCATGTCAAGTACTTTGGAAAAACAAAAACAAAACAAAAGATCATAGTCCCTCGATGACGCTATCTGAGTTGCCTAAACAAAATGATCAAAGTCCCTTAAGAAAATCTCCAAAAATACTTGACACAATTGCTATCATGGTCTATACGATGACCCGCGCCTGTCTCGTTTAACATCCTAACACAAGGTTGTTCACCAAATACAATGATGAAACAACACTGTTAAAAGGGTTAAAAACATAAGAAAGATCTTTGAGTAAAATAGGATAGATAACTCTTAGTTACTTGATCAAGCTTGCAAAAAACATCCTTGCTATTTTTTTTCAAAACACACTTCACAACATAATTTCAAAACCCTACTTTTAAACATTGAAAACTTTTCAAAAGACAAAAACACCTTTGTATACATTCAAACAAGAATCATTACAAAGGTTGCCACAATGATGGCCTCTTTTCAAAACATCTTTCAAAATCACACACAAAGCACCATTTCAAACAATTGAAAAGCACCATTTCAAACAATTGAAAAGCAAAGCAAGTGATCTAAGCAAGTAACTAAGAGCCCATGGATAACCATGGATAGAAAAGGTGTTAATACCCTCCCTTTCTATAATCTACTCCCCGAACCCAAGAAAACATCTCAAAGGTCTTTCATGTGCTTTTTGACCTTTCCTTAGGATAAAATAAAAAGTTGATGGCGACTCTTTCTAAACCGAAACATTTGCGAACACAAACGCAAAATCCCAAGTCAGTTCTCCCACCGTATAACAGAACTGGCGACTCTGCTGGGGAATTTTCTAAAAGTGGAGTAACCATAGGGCTTAGATCACCCTTTGCATGATTATTTTTTTCTTTGCTTGCTTTACATTTTGGTTCTCTTGTTTAGGCTTGAAATCCTCCACACGGATTTGGGAAACATTCATAGGTAAATAGCAATACGTTGTGGAAACTGTGCAGGGTATACTGACACGGTTGAAGCAATAGCTATATTAGTGCAAAATATTTGTGAGTACCGGTAGCCTTTGAGTCAATCAAAGAGAATACGGGTCCACTGAGTGATGTCATGAAGCACTAATGAACTCTTAGAACCTTACTTGACCATCTTGGACTTTTATTAGGGGTAGTGAGATGACCGGCTTTGGTGCAGTCCAAAGTTGGTAGATACTCGATACTACACTCATTGAGGGTTGTTTTCTTAGAATATTTTGGTCGCTAGTTAAGTGGCTAAACCAAAACAATGAACATAGAAAACAATCCAGTGATATTGAGCTCCTTAGAACCCGGTTACTATTTATAGGACAGGTTTGAGCCAACTAAACTCAAGAGGGTACTTACCTATGAAACCTCAAGCAAGCCTGAAACTAGGGTTTTGTGTGACTTGCTTGTACATGTGCTTATGCATACATCATAAACATCATAAAGCATCATATGCATCCACTAACCATTTCAAGGGTTTGGATCTTCATCTTTGTTCTTGTTTTGTAGGTCATGGAATCTCTTCGCAGGAAAACAATTCAAGTCAACCTTGTGAGAATCCCTCCTCAACTCAAGGAGCTTACTTCCAAGATTCCAGAGAATTCTCTCTTCAGTGAAAGACATGGTAGACTCCTCAACTTGGTCAACACCAACATTGAAGAAGACATGGTGAAAGTTCTCTACCAGTTCTTTGACCCCCTACACCACTGTTTCACATTCCGTGATTACCAGTTGGTGCCTACTTTGGAGGAATTTTCTCAACTCTTGAGAATTCCTATTCTTAATCAACTACCCTACAACGGTACGGAAAAAGAACCAAAGCCTGAAGATGTTGCTCAAGCATTACACTTGCAACTATCGACATCAAGGAGCATTGGGAAACCAAAAGTGGTGTCAAGGGCTTCTTGGCAAAGTTTCTATTCGAGAAGGCATAAGACTGCTGGAATTCTCTTGATCTACAAGCCTTTGAAGAGATTTTGGCACTCCTCATCTATGGGTTGGTCTTGTTCCCAAACCCTGATCAGCTTATAGATGTGAATGCTGTCAAGATTTTCATATCCAAGAATCCTTTACCTACATTGCTTGGGGACATCCTACACTCATTTTACACACGAACAATGAGGAAAAGAGGTGTTCTCATGTGTTGTACTCCTCTTCTAGCAAGGTGGTTTATTTCTCACCTTCCACAATCAGTTCTAAAGAATGAATAGGGTTTAAGGTGGTCACAACAGTTGATGACCCTCACACATTCTGATGTACATTGGTGTTCTCGGTCTAGAGAAAATGTCATCATCATTGATCGTTGTGGGGAATTCCATAATGTCCCACTACTTGGCATTAGGGGAGGCATCACCTACAATCCCTGTCTAGCTTTGAGACAGTTTGGATATGCTCGGAGGGATGGCCCTCATGACATGCTGATTCCGGACCTAGTTTTTTACTTCGACAACGATGCGCAAGGACTTCGACAAAGGTTCATCAAAGCTTGGAGGATGCCCAACAAAGTGGATAGTAAGACACTAGGGCACAGTAATTCCATCCCCCTTGAGCCTTACCTCAAGTGGGTACGAACCCGCTCCCAGAATCTTATGATGCCATACCCTCACATTCTCCCCTTGATCAAAGAGCCTGTTACAGAAGGAGAGGTTCCATACACCATCCTACATCCTGACATGCCAACATCATGGGAAGAAATGAAAAAGAGTTGGATCCAACTCAAGGAAGAACAGGATACTTTTGAAGCCAGCTTCTATGCGAGTGAGAAGAAGTTTTTGGAGCTTACCCGCCGACTTCATGAGGAGGAAACTCTCAACACTTACATCGCGCCAAAGCGGATGCGCAATGTCTTTTTACATTAAGAATTTTGTAATATTTCTCCCATGGGGCACTTATGTACTAACAAATTTCTTCTTAATATGACGTGCGTTCTTTTTGTTTGCAACAAATTTTAATTTTTGAACCCTTGAATGCATTACATGAATAACATACCATTCATCATATGCATAAACAGGTATTCACGCCAGGTTTCCTTATCTTTCTGCTGTTTATTTCAGCAAGATGGATTTGGAGCAGACGGTAAAGGATCTGCAGGCACAAAATTCACAGTTCCAGCAACTCCTCATGACCTTGGCAAAGGGTCAAGAGGACCTCAAAGTTTTGTTGGAGAAGAATAAAGAGAAAAAGAAAAAGAGACCTGGGGTGGCCACTTTTGGAAGAAGGTTTGAGAGCAATGCTAGGAAGGTTCTTGAGTTCCCCTCAACGTCTAACGAAGGGGTCGGTAAAGGGAATGGGATTGTTGTACCTTCTGAATCCGAGGTTAAGGAGGAGGAAGAGGAAGAAGACGAAGACTACTCCGAACAATAGTATCCACCAGCTGATGATAAATATAAGAACCTTGAGGATAGACTGGCAGCTATGGAGTTGCAGAGGGTGCCCTGATTAGATTTTGAAGAACTAGGGCTGGTAGCTGGGATTGTTATCCCTCCCAAGTTCAAGGTACCAACATTTGCCAAGTATGACAGTCTGTCATGCCCAAAGATGCACCTGAGGTCGTATGTCAGAAAAATACAACCCTACTCGTCCGATAAAGACTTCTGGGTATACTTTTTCCAAGACAGCTTGTCTGGCACGCAGTTAGACTGGTTTTATCAACTCGAGAGATCAGAGGTTCACAATTGGGAAGACTTGGCAGCTGCTTTTTATCGTCATTATCAATACAATGCTGATTTGACGCCCACTCGTACTCAGTTACAAAGTATGGGGATGACTTCCAATGAAGGGTTTAAAGAGTACGCCCAGAAGTGGCGTGATCTGACTAGAAGGGTGCAGCCACCTCTGTCAGATAGGGAGTTAGTTGACATGTTTCTGGGGACCCTGTCAGGCCCTTTCTTCAACCATCTAATCGGGAGTTCTTTCGCGGGATTTACTGAACTAATTTTGACCGGTGAAAGGGTTGAGGCCGGTATTAAGAGTGAAAAGATTCAGAAGGATGCTTCTGCATCCACGGCTGTTAAGAAACCCTTCCCAGCCAAGAAGGAAGCATCTGCTGTGTATTCTCAGAAGGGACAGGGAAGAACTAAGCGCCGGCCGACTATAGGGGCTGTGATGATTCAAAACTCATCAAATGATCAACCTCGTAACAATCAGTCGAGACCTAATCAACAACGGGTGGAAAGGCCACAACGACAGTTCACCTTGTGATCGGTGGGAATGAGAACTGACTGTTTTGGAATGCTGGTTTGCGTTTGCGTTTGTTTTCGCAAAATGTCGCGGTAAGCAAGAGTCGCCACCGTCTTTTATTTTATCCAACAAGGAAAGGACAAAAGCACAGAAAAAATTCCTTTTCGAGATATTTCTCGGGTTCGGGAGGTAGATTATAGAAAGGGAAGGTGTTAGCACCCTTTCTATCCGTGGTTATCCACGGGCTCTTAGGTACTTGCTCATTATGTTTTCAAAAGTTTGCTTTTCGTTGTGTTTGTGGGTTTTGAAAAGAGTTTTGTTTTTGAAGAAAGTGTAAGTGCGAAAAGTTTTTGTTTTGTTTTAAAAGGAGCAAGTACTTAAGAACCTCTACCTACTCAAAAAGGAATTAAACTGTGCAAATGTCCTTTAGACAGTGCTATCCCACTATTGAGGAGTAGGTAGCACCGTCGTTGGAGTTTTCGGGTCAATTCGGTTTAAGGGACGTGTGGTCACTAAAGCAATATTAGGATGCTTTAGCGGTAACCCTAATGTCTTAGATCATTTTTATCAAGGCAACCATTTCGGGGCAACTTTGATCTTTGGACAGGAGGGCGACTTCTAAAACATCCTATACTCAATGACCACGTTCGAGGCAACCAATTGAGGCGTACCCTAAGAGTGACATGTGCGAGTGTGTCAATTTTCAGTTTATATTATCTTTACATGTCATGGTGAGCTACTGTTGATTTTAAGTCAAGATAGATCTTTTCATGCAATCCTAGTTAGCATACATCTAAACAGTTAATATATGTACAGGAATTTAAAGTGCGGGAATTGTAAATCCTACGCTATTACAAGGCTTCGGGGAGGGGCATTATTTACATGTCCAAAATTAGGGGAATAAAGCAGTAAAGTGTAAAAGTCTTAGTTAAGCTATTACAAACCAATAAGCAATTACAATAAAATAAACGCGTACGAATCTGAACATAACCTCTAAAAATCCTAAGAATAAAATCTTTTTGTGTTTTATTTTATTTTGGGAAAATGATCTAAATCTTCTTAATTTTAGTTTTTTTGAGAAAATGTTAAGATAATTAAATGATTAATTGACAAAGTTAATTTAATAGAAAAAATTAGCCTAATGTTTTTTGTGGTTTTTCTTTTAATTGATTTTATGTTGATTAAAAAAAAGAAATAAAATAGTCAAAACAAAGATGAAATCGAAGGAACAGGCAGTAAATCAAGAAAGGTATAATTCTGGAGGCCTGGATCGAAAAAGGTGTGGGTTGTCTTTCGATCCAGTGAAGAGGCTTGATCGAAGGTGCATGATGGGCTGCACTTTGGGGGTTTTAGATCTGGATATGTCATCCTTCGATCTGGGAACCCTGGATCCAGTTCGAAGTTAAGCTGCTAAGCTTCGAAGCTCTGAACAAGATTCTGAGAAGATATTTCCTGCAAAACGAAACAAACGTTAAAGATCCAGGGGGGATTTTACCCCCCCTGATTTGAATCTCCTTCCAATTCGAATCCTCCCTTAATTTGATTCTGCTGAATCTGGGCCTGGGTTTGTTTTATCCTGAGATTCGAAGGAGAAACTTAGATCGTGCCCCAGCAATGGCATGATCTCATCTTTGCGCTTCAGCTTACATGCAACATAATCAGTAATAACAAGAATACATATGCAATGTGTATTTAAATGTCATGAAGGTGCAATTTTGGTTTTGCAAACCCTTACCAATTAAAGATGTATGATCTGTGGCTCTGGGTGTGGAGATGTTCGCTGAATGGCTGCTTTGGCTTGGATTACTTATGAAAATGCTGATAACCTTTGGTGTGTTTGTGGGCAGCGTATCTCCAAATCCTCCCTGTTTCTTTTTCTCCTTTTTTTTCTCTTTTCGTTCCCCCTGGCACTGTATGCTTACCCTTGTATTTATAGGAGTATGATGGTCTAGTAACGGCAAGAGACAACCAATTAAACATGCCTTTAAAGCCATGAGACAAGAATCAGACATATTAAAAGATTTCCTTTTTTTGAAATATTCATGTCTCTTTGGAATCTTGAATGAACCTGGACACTTTTGATTTTCGAATGCATTCAGGCCCTGCTCTTCGATTGGTCCTGATTTGAAAAGAATCACTCTGGTCGAATCATCTCTTGTGGAGTTAGGAACAGAAAAGGCAAGAATCTGGCCTTTAACTCAGGAATTGAATCCACAATCAATTGAATTCTTGCCATATTTGCAAGGAAAACATGTCATTTTCTCATGTTCAGTGTACCTGGACATGTTTTTTGAGCGCCCTCTTGATGGCCTCTTTCGAATGGCCTGGAAGGAGTTCTTCAAATGGCCCTTGTCTAAACATCAATCAAAGGGTATTTATTGAAATATCAATCGAAGAGTCCTTTGCTACGCCAATCAAAAGATCTTGTTCAGATACTAATCGAAGGGTACTAATTAAAATTGCAATCGAAAGGCTTTGTTAACAGGCCAATCGAAAGGTGTTGTTCATGCTAATCAAAGGACATGGTTAACATGCCTGTCGAAGCTTCCTTGACACAATGCTAAATCGAAGGATCCCTTGGCATACCAATTGAAAGGCTTGGCCCAGGGTTCCAAACGAAAAGGTCTTTCAGAATTCCAATCGAAGGCCTTGACACAATGCCAATCGAAGTGCTTGTCCATAATGCTAATCGAAGCATTTTTGGAATGTCAATCGAAGGGGATTATCCATTCCAATCGAAAGGCTCCTTCAGAATACCAAACGAAGGGTCTTTCAGAATGCCAATCGAAAGGTACTTAAAGCACCACTCAAAAATTTTCTTTTTCCTTAGGCAAGGGTTTCTGGTCAACCATGCAGGGGGAAGACTTTGGAAAACATGAGAAGGAAAATTTCGGGGTGCAACACACCTGCATCAACATGACACCCTCTCAGGTACTTCCTCATTTGTTGAAGCTGAATCTGACCAGTTTGAAGGAAGCGCCAAAGAATCTTAACACCTCCTCTCTATACTATCACTCCAATGCCAAGTGTTCCTACCATTCCGACAGTGCCGGGCACGATACCAATAATTGTTGGGCGCTTAAGAACAAAATCCAGGTTCTGATTGATGCTAAGGAAGTAGAATTTGATGCACTTGAGAAGCCCAATGTTATATCTGCTCTGATGCCCAAACACGGCCACAATATTCATGCTGTTATGGAGGACACTCATGTTACTGATGTTGTTGACCTGCTGACGCCGTTACTTGTGATTAAAGAAAATTTGTTGAGAGTCAGGATCTTTCCTAGTTGTGGTAAAGACTGTTATTTTTGTTTGAACATACGAGGTGATTGCCCAATGTTGAAGTCAGGTGTCCAACGCCTGATGGATACCCAAGAGATACTTTTCCAGAAAACCTCTGTTGACACCTTCAATCCTGTTACTCCTGATACTTTTTCTGCTTCAACCAACGATATTGCAATTATAACCATTTCCGACAATCCTCCCAAGGCTTGCAAAAGGCCTGTTAGGATTACACCGAACTCTGAATGTGTACCATTAAAGATCACCATGTCGGGACCTGTCCAGTACCAATCAAACAAAACGATACCATGGAACAATGAGGGAGAAATCTTCTACCACGGTATCAAACAAATCGAAACAGTCCAAGAGATTTATGAAGAAGAAAAACTTGATGTAGGGAACATTGTGGGTACAAGCAAGATAACCCGCAGCGGCCGGATCTTTTCTCCAGAGATTTCTCCCCCTCGAGCAGCTTTCGGACCCTTGAAAGCTTCTGTACCTGTTGGACCATCTATGCAAGGCCTAGTGATTGAAGAATTGGATACTCCTGAAATAAGACCATCTTCTGATACTACCGACAAGGGTAAGGGGATACTGGAAGTGCCTGTCAGGACGAAGGCCCATGCTATGGTTATCCCTGAAACCACTCAGAAAGAAATGGATGAAATCTTGAAAAGAATCAGAAAAAGTGACTACGACATTGTGGAACAGTTAGGGCAGACCCCTTCTAAAATTTCAATGTTAGCTCTCCTGCTCTGTTCTGAGGCCCATGCTAAGGCCCTAATCAAATTCTTGAAAGCGGCACATGTACCCCAAGAGACTTCGGCTGACCAGTTCCAAGAATGTGTGGCCAGTCTTACTGCTGATAATGGCCTTGGCTTTTCCGATGCTGACTTAACTCCCAAAGGAAGAAAACACAACGACGCACTACATGTATCAGTCAAATGCAGGGGAACCACCCTCGCCCATGTCTTAGTTGATACTGGTTCTTCCTTGAATGTGCTACCGAAGAAAGCCTTAGACCGTTTGGACTGCGAAGGGCTGATTCTCAAACCTAGTAACATCGTTGTTAGGGCTTTTGATGGTTCCAAAAGAATGGTTCATGGAGAGGTTGATATTCCTATCAAAGTAGGCACAAAGGTTTTCAACTCCACCTTCTACGTGATGGACATCCGTCCGTCATATTCGTGTTTGTTAGGAAGACCGTGGATCCATTATGCCGGGGCAGTTACCTCCTCTTTGCACCAAATGCTGAAATATCCTGTTAAGGGTAAGATTATAATAGTGCACGGCGAGGAAGAATACATGATAAGTCATCTCAATTCCTTTCGCTATGTGGAGTTGGATGGCGAGTTCATCGAAACGCCTTTCCAGCATTTCGAGGAAGTGTCTCCTGAGGTAGCAGTTGCGAAGATAATGGTTGAGGTGCCTATCGTTCCCAAGCATGTATCTAGGATGGCATCTCTCAAGGACGCAGAGGCGGTGATCAAAGAAGGGAAGAGTACAGTATGGGGACAATTGCCTGACTTTCCCCATAAGACAGACAAGTTTGGGTTAGGGTTTATTGTTGTAGGACAAAAGGCTATGCGTCGCTCCAAGGTTGGAGGACCACCCATCAAGATCTCACACCATGGAATCAATGTTGTAGAAGACGAAGATGAAGAGAGCCACTTTGAATATTGGATCTTTCCGACCGTCGAAGGGGGTTTGAGCAATTGGGAAGCAAAGGATTTTGTTCCCATCACCTTTATCAACCAGTAATTTTATCTTTTGAACAATTTCCCATTTTTATGGTCTGTAATAACTAAAATAATTCGCACTATTTTCACCTCATGCCTTGCCCGGGGTATGTAGGTCCATTTGTAAGGGCTTGATTTTCTTCATAATCATATGCCATGTTTTAATGAATCATTGGACGTTTTTCATCTATAAACTGTTGTGTTCATTTTCTTTCCTTTTGCATTTTTGTTTGTTTAAGGATGGCTATCCCTTACACACACCCACACTCACAAATGCAGGTACCCATCCATTCTGGATTCCATGGGAAACTATTTTGTTTCAACCTTTGATAACTCTGAGGATTTGGTCAATCACGCTGAGTACGAAGTTGACGAAGATTGTGAAGTGCCGGGAGAGTTAGCCAGGCTTTTACAACAAGAAGAGCAGGCTATTCTGCCTCATGAAGAGTTGCTAGAAACCATCAACTTGGGGACAGAGGAAGACAGGAAGGAAGTAAAAGTGGGTGCCAACCTGGAACCAAATGTCAAGGAGCGCTTAGTACAATTGTTGAAAGAATATGTTGAAATATTCGCCTGGTCTTATGAAGACATGCCAGGGTTAGACACAGATATCGTGGTTCACCGTCTCCCTACAAGAGAAGACTGTCCACCGATCAAGCAAAAGGTTCGCCGAATGAGGCTTGGCATGTCTGAGAAGATTAAGGCTGAGGTAATGAAGCAATTCAACACTGGCTTTCTGGCTGTTACTTCTTATCCACAATGGGTTGCTAACATTGTGCCCGTGCCTAAGAAGGATGGCAAAGTCAGAATGTGCGTGGACTATCGGGATTTGAACAGGGCTAGCCCCAAAGATGATTTCCCGCTACCGCATATCGACATCTTGGTTGACAACACAGCTCAGCACAAGGTATTTTCCTTCATGGATGGATTCTCAGGCTACAACCAGATTAAAATGGCCCCCGAGGACATGGAGAAAACTACCTTTGTCACGAAATGGGGTACCTTCTGCTACAAAGTGATGTCGTTCGGACTGAAGAATGCAGGGGCAACCTATCAACGTGCCATGGTAGCTTTGTTTCATGATATGATACATCATGAGATTGAAGTTTACGTAGAAGACATGATAGCTCAATCACAAACGGAAGAATAACACCTTGGTCATCTGCAAAAGCTGTTTTCCAGGTTGAAGGAGTATAAACTCAGATTAAACCCAAGCAAGTGTACTTTTGGAGTTAGGTCTGGTAAACTTCTGGGATTTATTGTCAACAACAAAGGAATTGAGGTTGATCCAGCTAAAGTAAAGGCTATACAAGAAATTCCCTCCCCCTGTACTGAAAAAGGAGGTTAGAGGATTCTTGGGACGCTTAAACTATATCGCGAGGTTCATCTCTCACCTGACATCTATCTGTGAGCCAATTTTCAAACTATTAAAGAAGGATCAGGTAGTTGAATGGAACAATGATTGTCAAGTTGCTTTTGATAAAATCAAGGAGTATTATTTTGATGCCACCCGTCGTAGGAAGGCCGTTGATCATGTATCTGATTGTTTTGGATAACTCAATGGGGTGCATACTGGGCCAACATGACGAGTCTGGCTGAAAAGAGCATGCTGTGATCGGTGGATCTGGAACTGACTGTTTAATGCTGGTTCGCGAAATGTCACGGAAGCAAGAGTCGCCACCGTCTTTTATTTTCTCCAATATGGAAAGGAGAAAAGCACAGCAAAATTCCTTATGAGATAGTTTCTCGGTTCGGGAGGTAGATTTATAGAAAGGGAAGGGGTTAGCATCCTTTCTATCCATGGTTATCCATGCGCTCTTAGATACTTGCTCATTGTGTTTTCAAAATGTTTGTTTGCTTTTTAAGTGTGAGTGGGTTTGAAAAAGTTTCGTTTAAAGATTTCAGATCGACTCTTGTATCAGTCCTCAAGAGTGTTTGAAAAAATTGTTTTGAAAGCTTTTTTTTGAAAGTGTCGGTGTGAAAAGAGTTTTGATTTGTTTTTTAGAGCAAGTATCTATGAGTCATCTACCTACCCTAAGGAATTAGGCTGTGTAAATGTCCTTAAGGTAGTGCCATCCCACCATTGAGAGGTAGGTAGCACCACCGTTGGAGGTGTTCGGGTCAATTCGAGTTTGTAGGGACAGTGTGGTCACCAGAGCAATAGTAGGACACCTTAGAAGCTACCCTTATGCCATTGATCCTTTTTTATTCCGAGGCAACCGTTTCGAGGCAACTGGATCATGTTATGGACATAAGGACTTACTAAAACGTCCTATACTCGACGACCACAATTCGGGCTTGTAGGAACAGTGTGGCCACCAGAGCAACAGTAGGACACCTTAGAAGCTACCCTTATGCCATGGGTCATGGACATAAGGACTTACTAAAACGTCCTATACTCGGCGACCACGTTTCGAGGGCAAGGCAACAGTGAGGCGTACCCTAAGAGTGGTGTGTGAACTTGTGTGTTATTTTCAGTTATACTTTATCTTGTCATGCATTATAGTGATCTACGCTTTGATTTTATTTGGTCCATTCATTCTTTCATGCAAAATTTAGCAGTTAAGGGGTGCGGAAATTAAAGTACGGAAAACGCAAATCCTACGCTATTACAAGGCGCGGTTCTATACATCGCCAAATCTTTACAAAGACCCGTTTTAAGTAAATAAGTGCGGAAAATAAAAAAAAAACAGTAAAAGGTCCTATTTACTATTACATATCCGGAGCAATTACATAATAATCGAACAAATTAAATACGCGCGAATAAAGAAAAGGGAATTAATTTTTTGGTCTTTTTTGGTAATTAAATGAAATTGAAAACTAATTAATTATTTTAATTACAAGAAAATATTTTTTTGATTTTTTTATATTTTTTATGAAATAAAATAGAAATAAAAGAAAACAAAGTTAAAGATTATCCTAAATCTAAATCTATTTTAATTATTAAAAGGAATGTTAAAATGGCCTAATTAACAACTAATTTAATTATGATTTATTTACAAAATAAAAATAATAATAAAAGTGTTAATTATATTTTTTTGTTTTTTTATGAAAATATCAGTTAAATTAATTTAATGATAGAATAATTATTTTTGGTGTTTTTTTTGGATCAATTTTAATAACTAAAAGCAAATAAAAGTCAAATTAATGATTATTTAACAATTAATTAAAATATGCATGCAAAAATATTATTTTTAATGTCAAAAATTAAATAAACATTTTTCTGATTAAAATGCAAAAGGAAAATATTTTTTGTGAGTTTTTAAATGCATGAGAAAATTATTTGAATATAAATTAAATTAAGATTAAAAAAATAAAACAAGGAAAAAACAAAGAAAACAAGTTAATTATGGAAAAGGTGGAAAAAGGCCAGAACCAGGACTTGAACTCGTGCCCTTTGGAGGAATCCACTGATGCGTTGCCAGCTGAGCTGCATGTTTTAATTGAAACAATAATAACACGTATATATTATATTAGTAAATCAAATATTCCCTGGAGAAAAAAAAGAAAAGCGCGTTGATATTCAAACGGACAAATGAGGAGGGGACGCGTCAGCGTCTTCTTCCTTGGACACTGGTTCTTTTACCTGCGGATTTCTATCCGCAGGAAAGTTCGCAGGCTGCTTCAAAAATGGTCCTCAGGCCATGAAAACACCACCTAAAGCCATGGCTACATTCGTCTTGGTCCCCTGATCACATCCCTACTCATGGTTCGTCTTGATTTCTCCTGAAAACCAAACGCCTAAAAACAAAATACACAAACCCTAGGTACGGATTTGGTCATACAAAGCATACAAATGGAATTGAATTATGCTATTAGATCCAGAATCAAACAAACAACATGATTATACCAAAAAATTTGAGAAAAGATGCAAGAATAAAGAGTATGGATTTCGTGCACAGGGACAAGTTTGAGACAACTTACAGCGTCGTATAGGTGATTTCAGGCTGTGTTTTTGGTCTCTTCAGCTTCAGGGCGTGGCAATGAAGAAGGCTATGTGCTTCTTTTGATCTTAAAGTGCCTGTAACCTAGCTTTCAATCCCTCACTTTTTTGACAAATTTTTGTTTTGGTCCTGGCCGTTTTTTAGCTTTCTAGGTCGTGACCCTTTTGGTGTTGGCTTGCATATCTCTTATGTAATGAGTTTTGATCAAAATTATGGCCAATAATGCAATGCATTCATGCTTAGGATTCTCCATAAACTCCATTGAAGCACTTTTCATTCTTAAGCCAAAATTTGAATTCTTGCTTCTTTTAGCCCCTTGCACGAAATTGGAATGTCAATGATGATGTATCAAAGCAATTCAATACAAGAAATATCCCCTTAATTAACTTCTTTGATTTTATTTGATTTTAAATTATTTAAAATGAATTAAATCAAATAAAATTAAATAAAAATGAAAAAATTAATTTTAAATTTTGAAATAGTTTGTGGGACACGTGGGAAGCATGGCCAAGCTGAATCAAGTGGAAAAAGTGGGCCCCTTTTGTCAAAAATGAAATTTCAAGGATAAATGATTTTGGCCATTTCACAAAAATTTCCCAACTTCTCCAATGCATATCTTGCTCAATTTTGAAGTTATGAACATGTTCTTGGACATTTTGGAACGGTCTTGAAGTCCTCTAACCAATTTCTTTGGTCCCATGTCATTTTGACTTACCAATCTCAAGTTATGGTCTTTGACTTAAAGTCCCTTTTTGTTGACTTTTGAAAATGACCTATAATGTTGAAATTGATAACTTTTTGTGAGAGCATTTCTTGGACTTGGAGTGTGAAGATGAGTTGTAGTAAATGTTATCCCCTTCAAAATGAGCTTTGGATGGGATTTTTCTGATGAAATATGAAAAAGTTATGCCTTGGTCAAGTTACAGTTGACTTTTCAGCTGTCCAAAAATAGAAACTTTTGACACCTTGATGATTTTTGAGCCATTCTTGTGAAATCATGGTCAAGATTTGACCAAATGATGATTGTGGCTTCAAAATAAGATGTTGACCAAAATTTTTGACTTTTGACTGCCAAATGACCATTTTGCCCCTGCAGTTGACTGTGGAGCAATTAGGGTTTTTGACTGTGCAACTTGACCTTGTGAGCCTTGAAACTTGACATGTAGGTGCTTGACAATGTATATGAGCATATGGGACTTGATTGAGCCCTTGAAAACCTCAACTTCCTTGCAAGAACCAAAACCCTAATTTGACTGGCTTAGGAGGGTGTTTGAACTGTGCAACCCTTGAGTAGACTTGAGCAAATTGAGATGATGCTTGTCAAAACTTTGAAGAATATGGGAGGGCAAATTTTGGGGTACAACAGTTGCCCCTGTTCAATCTTCTTAGACCTGAGGATGTAGATTGGCGTGTGTGCCTTTCGTGATCCGAAGGTGGAAGATGATTGAACACTAGAGTGCCTAGAAATTTGCACTCACATAGTTGAGTGTCAGCGGTGTGACAGCGGGAATGGGCTTACAAATGCCATTTGGAGAGATGGTGGATAGGAGGATGGGCTTATAGATGCCATCTGGAGATGTGACAGAACCTTGTCGGGAATGGGCTTATAGATGCCATTTGGAACTATGATGGATAATTGTGGAGATGGGCTTATAGATGCCATCGGGAGGTGTCGATCGCGTAAGAGATTCCTTAGCGAGAACTTGCGTACCTGAGAAAGAAAGAAAATTACCTGGTCTGTTACAGGAGTTGATCTTCAAACTCTTTATGTAGACGTGCCCTGGCTGGATACAGGTATTGAATCTTTAAACTCTTCTGACGTGCCCTAGTAGGATACAGGAATCAAGTCTGGTAATGTAGTCGTCAACAGATACACCCTGGCAAGATACAGGAATCAGATCTTCGAACTCTTTAGACGTGCCCTGGCAGGATACAGGAATCGAGTCTGGTAATGTAGTCGTCAACAGATACACCCTGGCAGGATACAGGAATCAGATCTTTGAACTCTTCAGACGTGCCCTAGCAGGATACAAGAATCGAGTCTGGTAATGCTAGTTGTCAACAGATACACCCTGGAAGGATACAGGAATAGGATCCTCAAACTCTTTAGACGTGCCCTGGCAGGATACAGGAATCGAGTCTGGTAATGTAGTCGTCAACAGATATACCCTGGCAGGATACAGGAATTGGATCTTCGAACTCTTCAGACGTGCCCTGGAAGGATACAGGAATCGAGTCTGGTAATGCTAGTTGTCAACAGATACACCCTGGCAGGATACAGGAATCGGATCCTCAAACTCTTCAAACGTGCCCTGGCAGGATACAGGAATCGAGTCTGGTAATGTAGTCGTCAACAAATACACCCTGGCAGGATACAGGAATCGGATCTTCGAACTCTTCAGACGTGCCCTGGCAGGATACAGGAATCGAGTCTGGTAATGCTAGTTGTCAACAGATACACCCTGGCAGGATACAGGAATCGGATCTTCGAACTCTTCAGACGTGCCCTGGCAGGATACAAGAATCGAGTCTGGTAATGCTAGTTGTCAACAGATACACCCTGGGAGGATACAAGAATCGGATCCTCAAACTCTTCAGACGTGCCCTGGCAGGATATAGGAATCGAGTCTGGTAATGTAGTCGTCAACAGATATACCCTTGCAGGATACAGGAATCGGATCTTCGAACTCTTCAGACGTGCCCTGGCAGGATACAGGAATCGAGTCTGGTAATGTAGTCGTCAACAGATACACCCTGGCAGGATACAGGAATCAGATCTTCGAACTCTTCAGACGTGCCATGGCAGGATACAGGAATCGAGTCTGGTAATGTAGTCGTCAACAGATACACCCTGGCAAGTTACAGGAATCGGATCTTCGAACTCTTCAGACGTGCCCTGGCAGGATACAGGAATCGAGTCTGGTAATGTAGTCGTCAACAGATACACCCTGGCAAGTTACAGGAATCGGATCTTCGAACTCTTCAGACGTGCCCTGGCAGGATACAGGAATCGAGTCTGGAATTGATCGTCAACAGATACACCCTGGCGAGATACAGGAATCGGATCTTTAGTTGCGACCATTGATAGTAATTATCTTTGTATTAACCTTTGTCCTGAAAAGACAAAACGTTAGTTGTATGTGATGTCATGGTGTATGACATGCGAGATGTGATAAGTGAGATTGTATGTTCATGATGCGTATGTGCATGCTATAATATATGAAGATATGATGTTTATGAATGTATGTTTTTGTCTAGGAAAGTAAATCCTTGACGGGTATCGGGAAGTCACATCCTGGGCTGATGTTGAAGAATAGTGCTTTGTTGTTTCCGCTGGGGATGATGGTTGCAAGAATACTGGTAGGAGAAGATAACTCCGTTGGGGAATAAACTTGGCGAATGGATTACTCTGCGGGGAGAAAATTACTCTAGCGATCTTGCTGGGGAACAATGCTCTGTGGGAAGAGAGGTACTCTATTGAGATGTTGATGATAACTTCGCTGGGGATACCGTTGTTATGTTGGAAGTTTTAATAGACTCCGCTGGGGATAAGAAGACTTCGCCGAGGACGATCTTTCCGTGGTAATTGGCGGAGGATAACCCAGTTATATCCTGGTAGGGGAACAACCTTTGGATAAAGCCGGGGAACGCGTTCGTGCTCTGCAGGTGGCAAGCTTCCAGAATCTACTGGGGATAAGCTTCCTGCTGGGGAGATTGATTCAAACTTTCCTGGGGAAGCTTGGATTGGACTCTCCTGGGGAAATCTTTGAGATATATCGGGGAAGTGGCTCCGCTGAATGTCTGGTATACTGCCGGGGAACAATCTTTGATCAAAACTGCCGGGGATGCTTGTTAGGAATGTTCGTATATTTGTGATGGGGAATGTTGAGATTTGCTGGAGGATACCCAACTTCCTTAAGGATGACAGTATAACTCTGCTTGGGGAGAGTGTATTGACTTGCTAGCTCACTCTCTGGGGAGTTAAGATATCTTGGTTAGGTTCTTCAGCCGAACTTACCTTGGTACCTTGGCGGATAGAGCAATTAGATCTTTCAGACAATTCGTTACTGCCCCTGTTTCTGATATTAGAAGATACCTGTGGAGGTGCTTGACGGCTGCCGATTGACAAATCTTCTTCTGGTAGACAAGTGACGAGATGCCGGGACATAGTCGTACGCTTTTGATCCCTAACTTTTGTCTGGACCGCCCTTTCGGGTTTTCAGTCCACCGGGATACCCATTTTTGCCCAAGCCGCCTTTTCAGGTTTTCGACTTGCCGGGTGTACAAATTTTTTTCATTTTCATCCCTTATTTTTGCCCGAACCCTTTTGGTTCGCCGGGAAGCCCTTATTTTTGCCTAGGTGTATCAACCTAGCGGGTCTTTGATTGTGCGTAGTATTTTTTTCCGACTATGTCCATGCTCTCAGGCTGTAGGGAGGTGCCCCTGTTAGCAGTGTTGCTATGTGGCCAGAAGATCTTTGTTTGATCAGGCAGGATTCATAGCTGGAATTCATGTCCAATGCCCCAAGTGACTCAGGCGGAGATTTGCCCCTGGTTATTTGGTATTTGAGAGATTCTCTGAATCTTGACTTGACTGCCCCAGATGATGGACAATGATCATGTCATGCGCCTTGATTGGAAGTTCTTTTGTTCATTAGACATTCGTCGTGCGAGCTTCTATGCTGTTCGAACAAAAAGTCATATGCAAACAATGTTATATTAAAAATGCAACGCTTATGTCTTGTCTTGAAGTTTTTGAAAATGCAGTTTTTTTCATAAAAACAAGTGAATTTTTTTGTAAACTGTGATGTCAGCTCGTTATTTTACCGCAAGCCTTAAAGAGTCAGGATACCTTTCGCAACAGTATGCTTTCGAACTAACTCATGCTTCAATTAGGACTTTTAAGGGTTGTAACGTGGCCTGGTTCATGGTTTAAGAAACAAAGGATAAAGGCTCAAATTATATTTGTACCCACCCGCTCTTCGTGATGTTCTTCAAACCTAAACTCAGTTGATCGTGCGTTAGACCTTGTTTGAGTCTTTGATTTGATATACCAGTGATGATTCGGATATTGACAGTTTATTTTGAATAGGAAGTCATTTCCTTTTTTGTTGAGGGTTTGCAGGACCTCTTTCTTTTTGATTTGATTATCCCTATTTTTTGCCTGAACTGTTCTTTTGTGATTATAGTCAGCGGGATGCCCCAGTTTTTTAAGTCTCCTTCATAGGTTTTGACTTAACGGGTTTTTATATTGAGAAGTAATGACTGCCTGCCTTTATGATTGTTCGGAACCATCACTGTCTTTCTTTGTTTTGTAAGGACCTCTTTGATGTCATTCGTTGTGCACTTGGATCAGCTGAGAAGACTACCCTGCCCCAGGTTATGATTAAGGGTTTTAAATTTCGAAAAGAAAAACTCCTACTTCTTTGGCTCAGAGGGGTTGACGAGGGATTATCTTCCTTATAACTCCAGTGTTTAAGAATGGAAACAATGCCTGTACTTCATCAGTGGGGTCTGTCCAAAAGCATACTGTAGATTGTGGTATCGTTTTCGTCATCCTCCCTCAAGAGGCTTAGAGTTTTTTTTTAATTGGGAGCTGATCATCACAGAAAAATGAAAGCAATTTGCAATATAGTGAATACGAAATAATTACTTCAAAATAGACATGTGCGATGCATTAATGAAATAACAACGTTTGATATAAATAAATGTTTGAACAATCAAAAGAAAATTACAACTTGAAAGATCCTAATGAACAAAAAGTCTTCTCGTCTCAAGACTTGTTACTTCAAATGGTGAATCCTGTAGGGATGGTAGAAGCACTCAGCCTGACCCACTTGGGTGAAATCCACTGCTCCTTCGTTAATCAGGTCCTGGACCTTGTTCTTCAGAGCCCAACAGTCGGCAGTGTCATGTCCAGGACTATCAGAGTGGTATGCATATCTTTTGTTGGGATGATAGTTAGGAGCAGAGATGTTGGGGTTCCGGGGAGGAGCCCTTAGTGTAATCAGATTCAATCTCAACAGGTGTTGTAGAGCTTAAAACAACGACACGTTAAGCTGGGTGAACTACCTCTTGGACTTGCTTGGCTTACTCTGATCAACCTGTTGCTCTGGGCGAGGTTGTGGTTGGACCTGTGAGGTGGTAGCAATTTGGAGAGTTTTATTCTTCACCCTACCAGATTCCTGTCCTCTTGGAAGTTGATCAAAGACCTGGTCCCTGACTTGGGCAGGTTGCTTCATATTGTGTCTCTCTTGGTGGAGCTGACTGATCATGGTCCTCAACTCTTCTTGTTCCCGAGCTAAACCTTGGATGAGAGCCCTTTGCCCCAACATCTGGGTTTTCATTGTATCTACCTCAGCTTGTAGACGTTTCAGCCGTTCGTCCTTGTCCTCTTCGGGACTTTTCTTGGCCAGATTCCCCATGAGGAGTGTCCTTAACTCCTCTTTCCCCTTGGATAGGCTTAAGAAGATCTCCCTGAACTGAGCCTCTTGAGCATGAAGACCCTGGTTATCTTGTTGGGAAGCCATTGCTGAAATAAACAGCGAAGAGGGTAAGTGACCTGTCCAAAAGAGTACCTGTAATGCAACGATATGTATGATATGCATGCAATGTTTTCAAGGATCTCGCGGGGTAGACAAGAAAAATTGTTAGAACTTGAAACCGGTAGCTTGATTGAAGGAACTTCATGTTGTTGAGAGTCCTTCTTCAAGAGTCAAGGCTCACCATATCGAGTGGGTCATAGCCCCTGACTTAAGTCATCATGTTTGGTCTTGGTTTCCAAACAACCTTGGTTAGGGGAACCTTCTTCAAGAGTCAAAGCTCACCATGTCAAGTGGGTCATAGCCTCTGACTCAGATCATCAACCTGGCTAGAGGAAAATAAATCCCCTTTGCCCCTTGCTAGACATTCTGATTCATCATGACCTGCATCACAAGCCCTTGAGATCCTTGAAACGGATTAGTCCTTATGCGGGATGTATGCAATGGTATGATGTTATGTTATGCATGGGGTAATGTAGGCAAATCCTATTATGAGTCCCAATTAAGGACGGTAAACAAAACCTGCAAGAAACTCAAGTGTCAGATAACAAGCATGCAAATAGTCAAGTTGGAAGGCACACAAGTCACACAAGACAGCCCTTAGAGTTTAGGCCAGCATGAAGTTTGGGTATTACCCTCTTTCAGTTTGTTGGTTAAGACCTGTCCTATCAGAAGTAACCGGGTTCTAGAGGATCCCAATATCATCGACTACCCTCAATCGGTCATAACTCTAGCATCGCAATCTTTTCTTGCAGCCAGAACCATCGCGAGAGTTTAACCTCAATGGGTGTAGCATACTGCTACTGTTCTATTGGCCAAGTTGGGTCATTTAAGGTTCTAAGGTCGGTTGGTGCTTAATGACTCCTCAGAAGACCCATATTCTCCTCGTTGCGACACAAGGGATATCGGTACAGACCAAGGTGCCACACCAACGTAGCCACTGCTTCACCCATGTCGGTCTACGCCGGACAGGTCCCTCACATCTTATGCTACCTAACAGGGTATCCCCAGATCCGGGTTAGGATCTATATAACTCCGATGCAGCCCACAATAATAAAGCAAACAAACACAACAATTGAAAACACAAGTGATCTTAGTCCTAAGGTACACCTCACTTTATAAGATATCCCCAGCAGAGTCGCCAGTTCTGTGATCGGTGGATCTGGAACTGACTGTTTAACGCTGGTTCGCGAAATGTCACGGAAGCAAGAGTCGCCACCATCTTTTATTTTCTCCAATATGGAAAGGACAAAAGCACAGCAAAATTCCTTATGAGATAGTTTATCGGTTCGGGAGGTAGATTTATAGAAAGGGAAGGGGTTAGCACCCTTTCTATCCATGGTTATCCATGGGCTCTTAGATACTTGCTCATTGTGTTTTCAAAATGTTTGTTTGCTTTTCAAGTGTGAGTGGGTTTGAAAAAGTTTCGTTTAAAGATTTCAGATCGACTCTTGTATCAGTCCTCAAGAGTGTTTGAAAAAATTGTTTTGAAAGCTTTTTTTTGAAAGTGTCGGTGTGAAAAGAGTTTTGATTTGTTTTTTAGAGCAAGTATCTATGAGTCATCTACCTACCCTAAGGAATTAGGCTGTGTAAATGTCCTTAAGGTAGTGCCATCCCACCATTGAGAGGTAGGTAGCACCACCGTTGGAGGTGTTCGGGTCAATTCGAGTTTGTAGGGACAGTGTGGTCACCAGAGCAATAGTAGGACACCTTAGAAGCTACCCTTATGCCATTGATCCTTTTTTATTCCGAGGCAACCGTTTCGAGGCAACTGGATCATGTTATGGACATAAGGACTTACTAAAACGTCCTATACTCGACGACCACAATTCGGGCTTGTAGGGACAGTGTGGCCACCAGAGCAACAGTAGGACACCTTAGAAGCTACCCTTATGCCATGGGTCATGGACATAAGGACTTACTAAAACGTCCTATACTCGGCGACCACGTTTCGAGGGCAAGGCAACAGTGAGGCGTACCCTAAGAGTGGTGTGTGAACTTGTGTGTTATTTTCAGTTATACTTTATCTTGTCATGCATTATAGTGATCTACGCTTTGATTTTATTTGGTCCATTCATTCTTTCATGCAAAATTTAGCAGTTAAGGGGTGCGGAAATTAAAGTACGGAAAACGTAAATCCTACGCTATTACAAGGCGCGGGTCTATACATCGCCAAATCTTTACAAAGACCCGTTTTAAGTAAATAAGTGCGGAAAATAAAATAAAAAACAGTAAAAGGTCCTATTTACTATTACATATCCGGAGCAATTACATAATAATCGAACAAATTAAATACGCGCGAATAAAGAAAAGGGAATTAATTTTTTGGTCTTTTTTGGTAATTAAATGAAATTGAAAACTAATTAATTATTTTAATTATAAGAAAATATTTTTTTGATTTTTTTATATTTTTTATGAAATAAAATAGAAATAAAAGAAAACAAAGTTAAAGATTATCCTAAATCTAAATCTATTTTAATTATTAAAAGGAATGTTAAAATGGCCTAATTAACAACTAATTTAATTATGATTTATTTACAAAATAAAAATAATAATAAAAGTGTTAATTATATTTTTTTGTTTTTTTATGAAAATATCAGTTAAATTATTTTAATGATAGAATAATTGTTTTTGGTGTTTTTTTTGGATCAATTTTAATAACTAAAAGCAAATAAAAGTCAAATTAATGATTATTTAACAATTAATTAAAATATGCATGCAAAAATATTATTTTTAATGTCAAAAATTAAATAAACATTTTTCTGATTAAAATGCAAAAGGAAAATATTTTTTGTGAGTTTTTAAATGCATGAGAAAATTATTTGAATATAAATTAAATTAAGATTAAAAATATAAAACAAGGAAAAAACAAAGAAAACAAGTTAATTATGGAAAAGGTGGAAAAAGGCCAGAACCAGGATTTGAACTCGTGCCCTTTGGAGGAATCCACTGATGCGTTGCCAGCTGAGCTGCATGTTTTAATTGAAACAATAATAACACGTATATATTATATTAGTAAATCAAGTATTCCCTGGAAAAAAAAAGAAAAGCGCGCTGATATTCAAACGGACAAATGAGGAGGGGACGCGTCAGCGTCTTCTTCCTTGGACACTGGTTCTTTTACCTGCGGATTTCTATCCGCAGGAAAGTTCGCAGGCTGCTTCAAAAATGGTCCTCAGGCCATGAAAACACCACCTAAAGCCATGGCTACATTCGTCTTGGTCCCCTGATCACATCCATACTCATGGTTCGTCTTGATTTCTCCTGAAAACCAAACGCCTAAAAACAAAATACACAAACCCTAGGTACGGATTTGGTCATACAAAGCATAAAAATGGAATTGAATAATGCTATTAGATCCAGAATCAAACAAACAACATGATTATACCAAAAAATTTGAGAAAAGATGCAAGAATAAAGAGTATGGATTTCGTGCACAGGGACAAGTTTGAGACAACTTACAGCGTCGTATAGGTGATTTCAGGCTGTGTTTTTGGTCTCTTCAGCTTCAGGGTGTGGCAATGAAGAAGGCTATGTGCTTCTTTTGATCTCAAAGTGCCTGTAACCTAGCTTTCAATCCCTCACTTTTTTGACAAATTTTTGTTTTGGTCCTGGCCGTTTTTTAGCTTTCTAGGTCGTGACCCTTTTGGTGTTGGCTTGCATATCTCTTATGTAATGAGTTTTGATCAAAATTATGGCCAATAATGCAATGCATTCATGCTTAGGATTCTCCATAAACTCCATTGAAGCACTTTTCATTCTTAAGCCAAAATTTGAATTCTTGCTTCTTTTAGCCCCTTGCACGAAATTGGAATGTCAATGATGATGTATCAAAGCAATTCAATACAAGAAATATCCCCTTAATTAACTTCTTTGATTTTATTTGATTTTAAATGATTTAAAATGAATTAAATCAAATAAAATTAAATAAAAATGAAAAAATTAATTTTAAATTTTGAAATAGTTTGTGGGACACGTGGGAAGCATGGCCAAGCTGAATCAAGTTGAAAAAGTGGGCCCCTTTTGTCAAAAATGAAATTTCAAGGATAAATGATTTTGGTCATTTCACAAAAATTTCCCAACTTCTCCAATGCATATCTTGCTCAATTTTGAAGTTATGAACATGTTCTTGGACATTTTGGAACGGTCTTGAAGTCCTCTAACCAATTTTTATGGTCCCATGTCATTTTGACTTACCAATCTCAAGTTATGGTCTTTGACTTAAAGTCCCTTTTTGTTGACTTTTGAAAATGACCTATAATGTTGAAATTGATAACTTTTTGTGAGAGCATTTCTTGGACTTGGAGTGTGAAGATGAGTTGTAGGAAATGTTATCCCCTTCAAAATGAGTTTTGGATGGGATTTTTCTGATGAACTATGAAAAAGTTATGCCTTGGTCAAGTTACAGTTGACTTTTCAACTGTCCAAAAATAGAAACTTTTGACACCTTGATGATTTTTGAGCCATTCTTGTGAAATCATGGTCAAGATTTGACCAAATGATGATCGTGGCTTCAAAATAAGATGTTGACCAAAAATTTTGACTTTTGACTGCCAAATGACCATTTTGCCCCTACAGTTGACTGTGGAGCAATTAGGGTTTTTGATTGTGCAACTTGACCTTGTGAGCCTTGAAACTTGACATGTAGGTGCTTGACAATGTATATGAGCATATGGGACTTGATTGAGCCCTTGAAAACCTCAACTTCCTTGCAAGAACCAAAACCCTAATTTGACTGGCTTAGGAGGGTGTTTGAACTGTGCAACCCTTGAGTAGACTTGAGCAAATTGAGATGATGCTTGTCAAAACTTTGAAGAATATGGGAGGGCAAATTTTGGGGTATAACACATGCCATTTATTACCTTAGCAAAAAGTTTACCGACTGTGAGACTCGGTATTCACTGCTCGAGAAAACTTGTTGCGCTTTGGTATGGGCTGCTCGCCGGCTAAGGCAATATATGTTGACTCATACCACTTTGCTGATTTTCAAGATGGATCCGATCAAATATATCTTCGAGAAGCCGGCTTTATCTGGAAGAATCGCTAGATGGCAAATGATCCTGACTGAATATGACATCTAGTATACTACCCAAAAAGCTATAAAGGGGAGTGTACTAGCTGATCGTTTAGCTCATCAAGCCGTCGAAGATTATCAGTCTATTAGATTCGACTTCCCTGACGAGGACATCATGACATTAGACAACATTGAAGGTAACGGACCGTATGATGGACCTGAACAAGGATCCTGATGGACCCTATACTTTAATGGTGCTTCAAATGCACTTGGCAACGGTATCGGTGCGGTACTCATTTCTCCGGATGGTTGCCATACACCCTTCACTGCCCGACTTTGTTTTAGCTGTACCAACAACATGGCTGAATATGAAGCTTGCATCTTTGGTCTCAAGGCTGCTATAGAATTGGGAATCAAATCTTTGGTCGTATTTGGGGACTCAGCTTTGGTTATTAGTCAAGTCAAAGGAGAGTGGGACACTAAACATCCTAATCTTATCCCATACAAAGAACATGTCTTAACATTGTTGCCTCATTTCGAGCAGATTACCTTCGAGCATTTCCTGCGAGAAGAAAATCAGCTGGCAGATGCCCTGACTACAATGTCCTCCATGTTTAAACTCAACTGGGATAGCGAGGCTCCCCAAATTACCATCGAGCGAATGGATGAACCTGCGCACTGTCATGTGATTAATACCGAAGAAATAGTGGAACAACCCTGGTTTCATGAAATCAAAAGGTATCTCCAGACTAGAGAATACCCTGAAGGAGCTCCCGTTAATGACAAAAAGTTCTTAAGGATATTTGCCGCCAAGTTCTTCCTAAGAAATGGCATCCTTTATAAGCGCAGCCATAATTGTGTTCTACTTCAGTGTGTGGACAAGGTTGAAGCAGAGTTGATCATGACCGATATACACAGTGGCACATTTGGCACCCACTTGAGCGGACACACGATGGCTAAAAAGATTCTAATGGCAGGCTATTACTGGTCTACCATGGAAGCTGATTGTCACCAATATTCCCGTACTTGCCACAAGTGCCAAGTCTACGCCGACAAGGTGCATATTCCTCCTGTTCCTCTCAACATTCTGACAACTCCTTGGCCATTCGCAATGTGGGGCATTGACATGATTGGAGAGATCAAGCCCACGGCATCCAATGGACATCGCTTCATCCTGGTCTCTATTGACTATTTTACCAAGTGGGTCGAAGCAGCTTCCTTTGCCTCAGTTACGAAGAATGTGGTTGCCCGCTTTATCAAGAAGAACCTCATATGCCGGTACGGTGTCCCCGACAGGATCATCACAGACAACGATACGAGTTTGAACAACACTATGATCACCACTCTATGCGAACAGTTCAAGATTTATCATCACAATTCATCTCCCTATCGGCCGAAGATGAACGGTGCTGTTGAAGCCGCGAACAAAAATATTAAGAAGATCATTCAAAAGATGACAGTCACCTACAAGGATTGGCATGAGATGTTACCATTTTCTCTGCATGGATATCGTACCACGACACGTACTTCAACAGGGGCAGCCCCATTTTCTTTGGTGTATGGCATGGAAGCTGTTCTACCCATGGAAGTTCAGATTCCTTCATTAAGGATTATGAAGGATGCCGGTTTGAGTGAAGACGATTGGATTCAGACCCAGCTTGATCAACTTAACTTAATCGATGAAAAGCGACTTACTGCTGTTTGTCATGGTCAAACGTATCAAAAATGGATGATCAAGGCTTTCAACAAGAAAGTCATGCGTCAAGTATATCAAGTCGGAGATCTTGTAATCAAGCGAATCATCTTACCGCAAAGTGATCCCAGGGGCAAGTGGACTACTACTTACGAAGGACCATTTGTAATCAAGAACATATTTTCTAGTGGGGCAATGATTCTGACCACCATGGATGGCGGCGACTTGTCGCACCCTGCTAACGCAGACATAGTCAAAAGATACTACGCATAAAACGATCCGGAAAGTTGAAAACCCGAAAGGGCGACTTGGGCAAAAATGGGCATCCCGGTGAATCGAAAACCCGAAAGGGAGGTTCAGGCAAAAATTAGGGATAAAACAAAAAAAATTGTACACCCGGCAAGTTGAAAACCTGAAAGGGCGACTTGAGCAAAAAAGGGTTTCCCGCTGGATCGAAAACCCGAAAGGGCGGTTGTGATCGGTGGATCTGGAACTGACTGTTTAACGCTGGTTCGCGAAATGTCGCGGAAGCAAGAGTCGCCACCGTCTTTTATTTTCTCCAAATGGAAAGGACAAAAGCACAGAAAAATTCCTTAAAGAGATTGCTCTCGGTTCGGGAGGTAGGTTATAGAAAGGGAAGGTGTTAGCACCCTTTCTATCCATGGTTATCCATGGGCTCTTAGATACTTGCTCAATGTGTTTTCAAAAATGTTTGCTTGCTTTTCAATTGTGGGTTAACAAAGTTTCTTTGAAAAATTTCAGTTCGACTCGTACGTCAGAGTGTTTGAAAAATTTGCTTTGAAAGCTTTTGAAAAGTGTTGGTGTGAAAAGTCTTTGAATTTTTGTTTTGAAGAGAGCAAGTATCCATGAGTCGTCTACCTATCCTAAGGAATTCGTCTGTGTAAAAGTCCTTTAAAGTAGTGCCATCCCACCATTGAGAGGTAGGTAGCACCACCGTTGGAGGTGTTCGGGTCAATTCGAGTTTGTAGGGACATGGTGATCACCGGAGCAATAGGAAGATACCTTAGAAGCTACCCTCATGCCAGATTCCCGGATCATGAGGACTTACTAAGACGTCCTCTACTCGACGATCACCTTTCGAGGCAAGGCAACAGTGAGGCGTACCCTAGGGGTGGTGTGTGCGATTCGTGTGCCGTTTTCATTGATATTTGTCTTGTCATGTTTATTGTGACCTACGCTTGATTTTATTTTATCCATTCATTCTTGCATGCTTTGTTAACAGTTAATATTTGCGGGAAAAGTAAATCTAAGCTATTACAAATGGCGCGGGTCCACATCGCCAAAATTAAACCGGACCCGATTTGACGGAAAGTAAATAGAGCAAAAGAAATAAAAGTGCGAGAAGTTTAAGTTACAATGCTTCGGGAGAGATACATAATGAATTAAGCGAAATAAAACAAATGTGCGAATAAAATAAATTACGAACGAGGGCGTTGGACCCTTTTGCAAAATATTATTAATAAGGAATTAAAATTAAGAATTAAAAGAAAATGTTTTTTAGTATTTTTGTGTTTTTTGAGATTTAATAAAAAAGAATTAATTAAAAACCAAAATGAAATGTTAAACCTAGTTCTAATTATTTTTAAGTTTATTATGAAAGTATTAAAAGTTAACCTAAATGCAACCCTAATTAGTTTACAAGTTTAATTATGAAAATAAATAAATCACTAATATTATGGCAAAAAAAAAGGAAAATTAAAAGGAATAAAAAGTTACTAAACCTAATGCTATATTTTTGGATTTTTTTATGAAAAAAAGAATTAATATTGCAAACCCTAATTTAAATTGAATTTATTTACATGCTAATTTATGTATAAGGAAATAATTAAAATAAAAATTATTGATCATATTTTTGTCTTTTCTGATTTTTTTATGATGTTTTTTATATTTGTGAAAAAAAATAATTAATTAAATTAAAACAAATCAGGAAAATAAAATAGCAATTAAAAAATAAAATAAAAAATAAAAAGAATTGCAAACCAGGGGGGGTGGAAGTCCCCAAAGTGGAGGTGTGGACTTGGCAAATCTGGCCCAATGACCTTCAGAATTCGTTGACTTTTCAGGCGCCATGTGGCTCTTTTGACTAGGGTTCAGGGTATGCTTCCAATCTCAGCCTTTGGTTTGGTCATCAGGGACGCGTGGACGTTGGATAATGAAGATGTATGGTGCATCCTGAACATTAGCGCTGCATAGGAGTTTGAATTGAAAAATAACATGAAATATTATGTAGACCTGGGACTTGAACCCAGGTCACGAGGGTTAATGCAATCTATGTTCACCAACTGAGCCACTACACATGTGTTAATCTATTATAGCAAACAAATAATAAAAAGGAAAACCAAGGCATTAGTGGCTCAGCGCGCGAATTTTTTAAACGCACCAATCATCATTCGCCACGAGGTCATCGTCCTCATTGTTCTATTTTTTTTTTGAAACAAAACGCATTGGCCACGGTTTTGAAGACGCTCTCTTAGGCACGCTACCAAAAAATAACGATTAGGTCTATGCAGCTCATAAATTAATCGCGACTATGGTAATCTCTTCGTCCAGGTCTGCTGATTGCAATGGTGGTGGTTTGGAGTCCTGATTTTTCCTCTTTGCAAAAGCCCTAATTTTGAGCTTTGTAAAACCTAGAAAAACAGTTATGGCATAATCTCATACAACACAGAAAAACGCAATTAAAGGTATGGGTTAGCTTCCAAACTTCATAGTGAACACAAATCAATCATTAAATTTCACAAACAATGCATAGAATGGGATGTACGAATATGGAATTTTTGCTGTACAGTTTGAGTTCAATCTACCAGTTCTTGGCGTGTTGATGGATGTTTGGGATTGGAATGTGTTCAGGGATTGCCAAGGAAGCTTTTGGAATCGGTTTTGTGCTTTGAATCCACCTAGAACACTGATTTCAGTTTTGAGTTTTATGGAGTTTTTTTCAAGTTTGTCTTTGGTCTTTGGGCGCAGCATTCAGTGTGTGGGCATTAGGTTTTGACCCAGCACTTATGAGGGAAGGGAATTAGGTCATTAGCTTGCCTTGATCCATGCCCATGAGAGAATTAGTCTTAGGTCTTTCACCATTAACAAACTTTCCCTTTTTTAAGCAAAACCAAGACTTGGTGTACCACCTAACCCTAGCATGAGTTTGTGAGCTGGCACATGATATATGTAAGCTATTCCAATTCAAATGACACTATTCCATTGATTTTTAAATTTTATTTGAATTTTTAAAGATTTAAAATGAATTAAATTATCAAAAATTAAATAAAATAGAAAAATCAATGTTTGATCTTGAAATTAATCATGGGACACGTGTGTGGCATAACAAGGCTTAATCAAGTGGAAGAAAGTGGGCCCTTTTGTCAAAAATTGAAGTTTCAAGGATAGTTGACTTTTGCCATTTCACAAAAATTTCCCAACTTCTCCAATGCATAACTTGCTCAATTTTTAAGCTTTTCTCATGTTCTTGGACATTTTGGAAAGGTCTTTGAGTCCTTTAACCAATGCCTTTGGTCCCATGTCATTTTGATTTTCCAATCTCAAGTTATGGCCTTTTACTTAAAGTCCCTTTTTGTTGACTTTTAAAAATGACCTATAATGTTGAAATTGATAACTTTTTGTGAGAGCATTTCTTGGACTTGAAGCATGAAGATGAGTTGTAGGAAATGTCTTTCTCTTCAAAATGAGCTTTGGATGGAATTTTTCTGATAATCCATGTGAAAGTTATGCCCTGGTCAATTTCAGTTGACTTTTTCAGCTGTCCAAATAAGGAAACTTTTGCATCTTGATGATTTTCTGAGCCAAATTTTGAGAATCATGATCAAGCATTGATCAAATGATGTTTGTGGCTTCAAAATGATATGTTGACCAAAAATTTGAACTTTTGACTGTCAAATGACCATTTTGCCCCTACAGTTGACTGTAGTGCAATTTAGGGTTTTGACTGTGCAATTTTGAGCTGAATGCCTTGAAACTTGATATGAGGATGCTTGACCATGTTTGTAAGCATATGAGACTTGATTGAGCCTTTGAACACTTCCTTTTCTTGATCAGACTCAAAACCCTAATTTTGACTGTTTAGGAGGCCCTTGCACTGTGCAACCCTTGGGGAATTTTGTGACTTGGCTTGGCAATTTCTTGAAGAATGTGGGAGGGCAAATTTTTGGGTACAACAGCGGTCCAGGCAAAAGTTAGGGAATTAAAGCGTATGACTATGTCTCGTCGGATCACTTTAAGAACAATCTTTTCACCAACAAGCTTCAAGCTTCTGATCAATCCAATCATCTACGGACGAAGCAACAAATGGACAGATACTCAGAGTTGTGAAGGCTATAGCAGAATGGGAACCCAATGGAATTGTTACACATAGCCATCTTTTTGTATAAATTTTTTCTCAATTTTTACGGCAGCATTTTCCTACTAGGATGTCTGTCTCCCTTGTACAAAGATACTTACAAAAATTAATACAAATATACTTCAAAGTACAGAAATTTGCTTGCCTTCCTTTTTCTTTTTTACACTTATGTTTTATTTGAAAATGTCCGATGTTTTGTTAAATAGGCATATGCATTTGAATATAATCACTGCTTACCAATAAAACGAAATTGGGAAAGGATAATTACTGATAGGTTGAAGGTGTAGGAAGATATCTTTATGCCATTCAAGAAGAAATCCCCTGCATTACTTTGTTCAGATCCTCAACAAAGCTAAAACCTCGGAATACATGTCCCCAGCAGAGTTAAGCTTCAAGATCCCCCGGCGGAGCCAGTACATTCCAAACTGGATTCCCCAGCCGAGTTAAGTTTCAAAGTTCCCATCAGAGTTCAAAGTCCTGATTCCCAGCGGAGCCAGAATAATCTAAACCTCCTTCCCCAGCGAAGTCAAATTTCCAACTGGTCAAACTCCCTCAATTTCCCCAGCAGCTAGGATGATTCCCCAGTAGATTGGCATACAACCCAAAGCTCCTGTTTCCACAGGCCAAGTAAACATTCTCCCCACAGAGTTATTTCCCAGCAGATCGAAGATTCTCGATCTCGTTTCTCTAAGCAGAAATCTCCCAGGTCTTAACTCCCCAATAGAGATTTACCCGGGAAAGTCTTAAAGGATCCTCCTTCCCCGCAGAAATTGTCAGAACCCTTGTGAGCCCCCACAAGTCACTAAGTATTTTCAATCCCCAGCATTAGTCACTAAGGATTTTCAATCCCCAAGCAGTCAGCAAGGATTTCTCATCTTCAGTAATCAAAGATTTTTGGAATCCCCAGCTTCGGTCAGGGATTTATTTTCCCCGGCAGCAGTCAAAGATTTCATTATCTCCAGCTATCCAGGATTTATTTTCCTCAGCAAGACAGCTATTCAGCTTACATGCATAACCATTACATTCATATATCATAAACATGGATTACAGTTCATTACATCATACATATCATGCAATGTAACCTCGTGTTTTAGCTAACGTTTTACCCTTTTCAGGATAAGATTAAAAGGCTATCATTAATAATTATTCAGATACAGTATGGATACACCCCATACACGGCGGTCATTCTATTACTCATTCAGAACTTCAAGTCAAAATACTATATGGATACACCCCAGATACGGCGGTCATTCTACTACTCATTCAGACTTCAACAATCAGATACAGACTAGATACGCTCCAGACACGGCGACCATTCTATCTCTCATTCAGATTCAACTATCAACTACAAGCTCATATACGCTCCAAACACGGATGCCATTCTGGCCTTTACACCAGCAGTTTGATTTTCCTCAAGTGCAGTCGCCACGGAAGTCATTATGTCACTTATTCAGATCCCAATTACAGTACGGATACACCCCAGACACGGCGGTCATTCCACTACTCATACAGATCTCAACTTCAGATACAGTCCAGATACACTCCAGACACGGTTGCCATTCTGTCACTCATTCATAGTTTATCCCCAGCACACAGTTGCTCCATGCACAAATGTTTCTCTGTTACCCGGATACAATACAGATACGCTCCAGACACGGCAATCATTCTGATATTCATTCAAAATCCAAATATAGTTACAACTCAGATACGCGCCAGACACGGACGCCATTCTTTTGCTCATACAAACTCAGTCTCCAGATACAGTTCAATGGCATTCCAGACACGGATACCATTTTGATGCTCATTCTTCTGACCTACAACATTGCAATTCAACAAACATTATTGGATGGAATCTTAAAGCCCATCTCCAGCAAGATTCTACCATCTCCAAATGGCATCTTTAAGCCCATTTCCTCAGCTATATTTTGATGAGTGCAAATTTACAGGCACTCAAGTGTCCAATCCTCTTTTACCTTCGAGTCGCGAAAGGCAAACTTGCCAATCTAACTCTTCAGGTTCAAGAAGATTGAATAGGGGCAAATGTTGTACCCCAAAATTTGCCCTCCCATTTCATCAACATTTCTCATCACAAGACTCTTGGAACTCAAGATCAAGCTAGGGTTTGCTCTGCTCAAGACACCTCCTTGCACTGTTGACCTAAATTAGGGTTTGAGTTTGCACAGGGATATTTTGACCTACAATGCCAAAAGTGACTTTCATACTCCATGTTGGACCCACAAGTTTGGCCATACCAAGTTTCAAGCCATGATTCAAATTTTTGCCCAGTCAATGGGACAATTGACCTAGAAATCAATTGTATTGGGGAAAAGGTCAACTGTGGCTAATTGACAGTCAAACCTCATGAATTTTGACCCACATCAACATAATGAACTCATATGAGTTATTTTACCAGGTTTGGATCACAATTCCACAAGAAATTTGATCAGATCAACAAAAGGGGAAAATGGTCATTTTTAGGGTTTTGACTGTACAAAGGTAATTTTTGACTGTTTGACCTAGCCAATTGCAAATCAAGCTCTCATATGGACTCAAGTACTCAATGACATTGTCTTGACCCATTCAACAAGTTCAAAAGATCTCAATTGCATAGGATTGACAGATGAATTTTTCAGTCAACCGATCAAAATTTGACTGTACACTAAAAAGTCAAACTTTGACTTTTTGGTCAAAATCAAGGGCCAAGAGTCATTTTTCACCAAGAAATGTCAAGTTATGAAACTTGTTCATCAAGAAACCCAAAAATGCAAATTAGGGTTAAAATGGAAAAATTTCATAACTTAGAAATTTTCTAAGTTATGAAATTCTTATTTTTTCCTAACTTTGTCCCATTTTTTCACCAAGATGCAAATGGATTCAAACAAAACTTGCAACATGAAAGTTGTATTACATCACAAAGTTTACAACTTTGATTCACAAAGTTTTCTCAAAAGAAGCTTGTATCTCAAGTTATGATTTTGGAACAAGGGTACCTAAAACTTTTAACTTAGAGAAATTTTGCCCTAGTTTAGGCAGGATTTTGACCCATCTTCTTGGCCATTTTTCACATAGTTCCACTTGGAGTTTCAAGTTTAATTTCAAAGATGGATTATATTACATGTTGCAAGCTTTCCAAATTGTCCAAGAACTACTCAAACACCCTTGTGGTTAGAGATAATCGAATGCTTGAAGTTGGCAAAAACTCACTTTGATCCATGGCCAATACATGTTCATACAAACTTGCATTTTCAAATCAGCATGTTTGGTACTAGCTTGCAGGCCTCAAAACCAGTTTGTACTCCATAATTTAATGCATAACCATTGAGCTAAGGTATTATCTTGGTCATTTGGACATTGCATACAAAATTAAGCCCTAAATGGTAAAAGGTATATTGTCATTTTTGCAAAAGGTTACTTTATGTCAAAACACTAAGCCTTGAGCCTTGAACAAAATCTGATACTGCAAACCAAATCCATGAATTAGAGGGACCAAGAGGGTTGTGTGCAGGGTGATGGGAGGGCCTGTAAAAATCTATAATCTCACTTCCACACTTTGGCTTCAAGTAGAAGAAAACTTGCAAAACACAAGCCATCTCTCACATCTGTTAAAACCAACTTACACAAACATTGCAAACAAGTTTGATACCTCCTAACAAGCCAGAAACACGACCCCTTTGCCTCTCAAAACTCCTAGTGCACAAATTCCCCATTTTCTTGCAAAGCAGGGCCAGTTCTGCATTTTGCAAGCCATCTTCAAATTCCATCGTGCGTTTTTCCCAAAGATACTTCAAACACCTTCCAACCAACATACCTAAGCTATCTAGATCATCCATTGCTAGCTGTAACACCCTTAACACACATTGCCATTTTTGTTTCAAAGCTTTGCAGGTTGAGTTCTGTAGCACGATTCAGGCTACTTCAAAACAAGCCAAGCATTGGGAAAGCTTCATTGGACATCAGGCAAGCTTAAAAGAAGCTCGGGCACCCTTGGAAGTTGCTGCATTGTCCAGCTCAAAGTCAACTGAAACAGGTATTTCATGAACTTCTATCTCTCTATTTAGGAATAGTTAGACTTAGGTTTGTGAATGAAAGATGTTGTATTCATAGCCCTGAAGCCATACATATGCTTAGTTTTCATTTATATTAATCGTGTTAAGAGAATTTCATCCATGAATTTTCTGAAAAAACTAGGTTAGAAATTAGGGCCAGAGAAATTCTCTCTGGTCTTTGAGAGTTAGCTTAAGTTTTTTATATGGTTAGATTCATTGTTTGATGCTCTACAAGTTTCATGTTATGAGTTTTGTCAAAAAATCAAAGAATCAGGAGATAGCAGTTGATGTACAGAACGCGCGTTTTTGTGAACCAAGGAAGAAGATGAAGTCTGATTGGGCTGGGCCTGGTCATTTTTGCTTCTAACACCCCATTTTTCAGTTTACACCCCCCTGGCCCATTTATTTGTATATTTGTCATTTTGATATTTTTATTTTTTATTCTGACTTTATTATTTTTGTCCAAATATAAAAAATACCAAAAAAATTTTTTTTTTATATTTTTTATATTTATTTGATATTTATTTTTATTTTACTAGTATAAATATGTAAATAGTTTATTTTCTTTTATTAAAACTTAAAGAATAATGTAAAAAATATGTTCATTTTCATTTATTATTTTATTTATATTTAAAAATATTTTCTTGAATATACACATTTTGTAAACAATTAATTTTTATTTTATTTTATATATATATATATATATATATATATATATATATATATATATATATATATATATATATATATATATATATATATATATATATATATATATATATATATATATATATATATATATATATATATATATATATATATATATATATATATATATATATATACTTATATACTTTATTTTGTTAAATAATTAAGACAAAAATACAAAAATATTACATTTTCATTTTTATTAATATTTTATACTAAAAATATCATTTTTACAATATACTTTTATTTTTTGTACAAATCAATACATTATTGCATATAAATAATAAATAATACTATTTATTTAAAAATTAGAGTTTTTGCTCTAAATAATAAAATAATTAAAATTGACCCTTTTTATTATTCTTTACATTGCACATTTAAATATTGTCTTATACATTCGATTCGGTTGTAATAATTTAGAATTTAATTTCTTGTCAAATGCCCCCAATTGAAATTTGTACCCCTCCCTATATCATGTTGTAATAGTGTAGGCTTTAAATTCTCGCACTTTTAAATGCTTTCAATTATGCCATGGTTAGACCTAGGGTTTGTATGCCAAATAAAATCAACAACTAGCTTGACCTAATCCAAGATAAACATGCATGAAAAACAAACACAATGTACACTTGCACCCCATAGGGTTTCAATCAACTTGTTGCCTTCAAAAATGGGCCATGGTTGCATGTCAAGTACTTTGGCAAAACAAAAACAAAACAAAAGATCATAGTCCCTCGACGAGGCTATCTGAGTTGCCTAAACAAAATGATCAAAGTCCCTTAAGAAAATTGCCAAAAATACTTGACACAATTGATATCATGGTCTATACAATGACCCGCGCCTGTCCCGTTTAACATCCTAACACAAGGTTGTTACCCAAATACAATGATGAAACAACACTATTAAAAGGGTTAAAAACATAAGAAAAATCTTTGAGTAAAATAGGGTAGATAACTCTTAGTTACTTGATCAGGCTTGCAAAAAACATCCTTGCTATTTTTTTTCAAAACACACTTCACAACACAATTTCAAAATCCTACTTTCAAACATTGAAAACTTTTCAAAAGACAAAAACACCTTTGTATACATTCAAACAAGAATCATTACAAAGGTTGCCACAACGATGGCCTCTTTTCAAAACATATTTCAAAATCACACACAAAGCACCATTTCAAACAATTGAAAAGCACCATTTCAAACAATTGAAAAGCAAAGCAAGTGATCTAAGCAAGTAACTAAGAGCCCATGGATAATCATGGATAAAAAAGGTGCTAATACCTTCCCTTTCTATAATCTACTCCCCGAACCAAAGAAAACATCTCAAAGGTCTTTCATGTGCTTTTTGACCTTTCCTTAGGATAAAATAAAAAGTCGGTGGCGACTCTTGCTAAACCGAAACATTTGCGAACACAAACGCAAAATCCCAAGTCAGTTCTCCCACCGTATAACAAAACTGGCGACTCTGCTGGGGAATTTTCTAAAAGTGGAGTAACCTTAGGGCTTAGATCACCATTTGCATGATTATTGTTTGCTTTGCTTGCTTTACATTTTGGTTCTCTTGTTTGGGCTTGAAATCCTCCACCCGGATTTGGGAAACATTCATAGGTAAATAGCAATACGTTATGGAAACTGTGTGGGGTATACCGACACGGTTGAAGCAATAGCTATATTAGTGCGACATATTTGTGAGTACCGGTAGCCTTTGAGTCAATCAAAGAGAATACGGGGCCGCTGGGTGATGTCATGAAGCACTAATGAACTCTTAGAACCTTACTTGACCATCTTGGCCTTTTATTAGGGGTAGTGAGATGACCGGCTTTGGTGCAGTCCGAAGTTGGTAGATACTCGATACTACACTCATTAAGGGTTGTTTTCTTGGAATATTTTGGTCGCTAGTTAAGTGGCTAAACCAAAACAATGAACATAGAAAACAATTCAGTGATATTGAGCTCCTTAGAACCCGGTTACTATTTATAGGACAGGTTTGAGCCAACTAAACTCAAGAGGGTACTTACCTATGAAACCTCAAGCAAGCCTGAAACTAGGGTTTTGTGTGACTTGCTTGTACATATGCTTATGCATACATCATAAACATCATAAAGCATCATATGCATCCACTAACCATTTCAAGGGTTTGGATCTTCATCTTTGTTCTTGTTTTGTAGGTCATGGAATCTCTTCGCAGGAAAACAATTCAAGTCAACCTTGTGAGAATCCCTCCTCAACTCAAGGAGCTTACTTCCAGGATTCCAGAGAATTCTCTCTTTAGTGAAAGACATGGTAGACTCCTCAACTTGGTCAACACCAACATTGAAGAAGACATGGTGAAAGTTCTCTTCCAGTTCTTTGACCCTCTACACCACTGTTTCACATTCCCTGATTACCAGTTCGTGCCTACTTTGGAGGAATTTTCTTAACTCGAGAATTCCTATTCTTAATCAACTACCCTACAACGGTACATAAAAAGAACCAAAGCCTGAAGATGTTGCTCAAGCATTACACCTGCAACCATCTGACATCAAGGGGCATTGGGAAACCAGAAGTGGTGTCAAGGGCTTCTTGGAAAAGTTTATGTTCGAGAAGGCACAAGACTGCTGGAATTCTCTTGATCTACAAGCCTTTGAAGAGATTGTGGCACTCCTCATCTATGGGTTGGTCTTGTTCCCAAACCCTGATCAGCTTATAAATAAGAATACTGTCAAGATTTTCATATCCAGGAATCCTATACCTACATTGCTTGGGGACATCCTACACTCATTTTACACACGAACAATGAGGAAAAGAGGTGTTCTCATGTGCTGTACTCCTCTCCTAGAAAGGTGGTTTATTTCTCACCTTCCACAATCAGTTCTGAAGAATGAACAGGGTTTAAGGTGGTCACAACGGTTGATGACCCTCACACATTCTGATGTATATTGGTGTTCTCGGTCCAGAGAAAATGTCATCATCATTGATCGTTGTGGGGAATTCCCTAATGTCCCACTACTTGGCATTAGGGGAGGCATCACCTACAACCCTTGTCTAGCTTTGAGACAGTTTGGATATGCTCGGAGGGATGGCCCTCATGACATGCTGATTTCGGACCTAGTTTTTGACTTCGACAACGATGCGCAAGGACTTCGACAAAGGTTCATCAGAGCTTGGAGGATGCCCAACAAAGTGGATAGTAAGACACTGGGGCACAAGAATTCCATCCCCTTTGAGCCTTACCTCAAGTGGGTACGAACCCGCTCCCAAAATCTTATGATCCCATACCCTCACATTCTCCCCTTGATCAAAGAGCCTGTTACGGAAGGAGAGGTTCCATACACCATCCTACATCCTGACATGCCAACATCATGGGAAGAAATGCAAAAGAGTTGGATCCAAATCAAGGAAGAACGGGATACTTTTGAAGCCAACTTCTATGCCAGTGAGAAGAAGGTTTTGGAGCTTACCCGCCGACTTCACGAGGAGGAAACTCTCAACACTTACATCGCGCCAAAGAGGATGCGCAATGTCTTTTACATTAAGAATTTTGTAATATTTCGCCCATGGGGCACTTATGTACTAACAAATTTCTTCTTAATATGACGTGCGTTCTTTTTGTTTGCAACAAATTTGAATTTCTCAACCCTTGAATGCATTACATGAATAACATACCATTCATCATATGCATAAACAGGTCTTCACGCCAGGTTTCCTTATCTTTCTGATGTTTATTTCAGCAAGATGGATTTGGAGCAGACGGTAAAGGATCTGCAGGCACAAAATTCACAGTTCCAGCAACTCCTCATGACCTTGGAAAAGGGTCAAGAGGACCTCAAAGTTTTGTTGGAGAAGAATAAAGAGAAAAAGAAAAAGAGACCTGGGGTGGCCACTTTTGGAAGAAGGTTTGAGAGCAATGCTAGGAAGGTTCTTGAGTTCCCCTCAACGTCTGACGAAGGGGCCGGTAAAGGGAAAGGGACTGCTGTACCTTATGAATCTGAGGTTGAGGAGGAGGAAGAGGAAGAAGATGAAGACTACTCCGAACAACAGTATCCACCAGCGGATGATAAATATAAGAACCTTGAGGATAGACTGGCAACTATGGAGTTGTAGAGGGTGCCCGGATTGGATTTTGAAGAACTAGGGCTGGTAGCTGGGATTGTTATCCCTCCCAAGTTCAAGGTACCAACATTTGCCAAGTATGACGGCCTGTCATGCCCAAAGATGCACCTGAGGTTGTATGTCAGAAAAATACAACCCACTCGTCCGATAAAGACCTCTGGGTACACTTTTTCTAAGACATCTTGTCTGGCACGCAATTAGACTGGTTTTATCAACTCGCGAGATCAGAGGTTCATAATTGGGAAGACTTGGCAGCTGCTTTTTATCGTCAGTATCAATACAATGCTGATTTGGTGCCCACTCGTACTCAGCTACAAAGTATGGGGATGACTTCCAATGAAGGGTTTAAAGAGTACGCCCAGAAGTGGCGTGATCTGGATGGAAGGGTGCAGCCACCTCTATCAGATAGGGAGTTAGTTGACATGTTTCTGGGGACCCTGTCAGGCCCTTTCTTCAACCATCTAATCGGGAGTTCTTCGGCGGGATTTACTGAACTGATTTTGACCGGCGAAAGGGTTTAGGCCGGTATTAAGAGTGGAAAGATTCAGAAGAATGCTTTCGCATCCACGGTGTTGTACCCCAAAATTTGCCCTCTCATTTTTCCACAAGAAATCACAACTTCAGGCTTTTCCTGATTTTTTCAGATTGGCTCAGGAATCGGTCAAACAGACTTTTCTCGTCAGTCAGACAAAATTAGGGTTTTCATTGATTTTCATGGCTCTGGAACAATTCAAACAGTTTGTTTAGGGTTTGGTTGATTTTGGCTCAACTTTGATCAGGCGAACGCTTCTTTGGCATTTGATCAGAAACTAGGGTTTCCGCACGCATATTTCTCAGAAAGATTTTATTCTACAGTGTTTCTCAAGTTATTCTGAGATGTGGACTGAAACATTTGGATTGAGTTTGCGGTGTTTGATTAAAATCAGTAAAAGGAAAAGAAATTTGGGCATGTGTGGTTTGACATTGCATTGCTTTGATTATTCAAGATACCACAATGTTTATTTAATTATTTATTTATTCTAAGTTGAGATAATTGGAATTTATTTCCATTTATTATAATTTAAGAATTATAAATAATAAAATAAATATTTGAAAAGAAGAAAAGGAATTAACTGATAAAAGATTGGATTTTATTCATCTTTAATTATTCGTTACAATTGTTATTCGAGTACCGTATTTATTTACAAAGTATTCTAATGATGATTACAATAATTAAATTTAAATAAAACTATCCTAAGAAAATTCCTAAGTCTTCATCTTCCGTCCATTGCTCTAGTGCTCCATGGAATTTTATCTGCGAAACAAAGAACAAAAGAAAAGTCAATTGCAGAAAAAATAAATAGAGACAGACAGATAAAAAAGGGTCATCATTAAAAGCAAATGGCCGGGATCAGTTAGCCCTCTCTGCAAATCACGGGATTTCTCCCGGTTCACAAAGAAGGATGAAAATGTTTGCAAATTAAATATGAATGCACAAAGTATACAAATTCCACAGTTCAAATTGGCCAACCAACTGTATAGTTCAAAAGCAAACAACATGTACAACTAAAAGTTCAAATTGCCAAACAAAGTCCAAATTCAAACTTTCTGCCAAAAAGTTGTCAAAAGGATGTCAAAGTACAAAAGGCCATCAAAATGCTGTCAATATGCAGCAAAGCTGTCAAAAGAAGATGTGGAAAGATAACAAGAGGCATAAAATCTGGAAGAAGTACAAAGTATGCAGAGAAAGATTAGTGTGCAAGCAACTTTTCAATTCATCATTTCCTAGGCCATTGCTTTTTCAGAAAATAATATCTAAGCAATATTTAATATGCTTAAAATAAGGAGAGAGAGGAAAGAGGAAAAGAAAAAAGGGCTTACAGGCTTTAGGCTGGAAGGAAGAGAAAAGATATAAAACAAAAACTGCTATAACCTAAAGGCCCCCAACATATAACAAGGTCAGAAAATCACAAACCAAAAAGAGAACTGAGAACATAAGCTCCCAAGCCTAAAACCAGTTCACTAAAAACCAGTATAAGCCTGAAGCCTGAAGCATAGCACAAAACACCAACCCTGTCAAAACTAAAAGCAAAACGTCCTGCATAAGAACCAGAAGCAAAAGCCTATAGCCAGAACCAGAAAAGCCCTGCAAAATCCAATCAAGCCTAAACTGATAAATCAATAACCTGTAAACCTTTCAAAGCCTCAAAACAGTTTTCAACATAAGTAAAAACCAGTACAACCTTAAACCACAACCAGAAAACCTGTAAGTTCACACTTAAACCAAAACCATGTCAAACTTACAAACATAAAAAAAAACCCAACCTGTTTCAAGCCTTTTAGAACATCAAACAACCAAGTCCTAATAGCATAAGCTTAGACCTGTCAAGCCTAACCAGAAAACCAGTAAAGCCATTAACCAACCAAAGCAAAAATAACCAAATATTCGAACCAGCAGGCCCCCCCTCAGAACAGCATTCATCATTGGGGCAGGCAACTCACATCCAAGCATCAAGACAACCAAACAAAAAGGAAGCGTTTCAAGGCATCAAAGCATTCAGAAGCAACATAAAGAGGCCCTCAGAGTATTCTCATCACAGGGCATTCATTCAAGGCAACAGATCAGACACAACAATACTCAAACACAAGGCATCAAGCTAGGCATCAGGGCGACAAGAAGAAGAAGATCAAAGATACAGAGTAAGGCAATCAAAGCCTCAGACCACTGTCATCATAGGGTTTTGAACAACAATACGACACTCACAAGCATATTGAATATAGCCAACATTAACAAGCAAGCATGTCAGTAATTATCATCTCAGAATCAACATAAGCATACATGAGCAGAAGCGAGGAGAAGAAGAAAGAAGTGATATCAAAGTTAGGTTTTCAAGTTCATCATTAAACCCAACAAAAAGGCGAAAATATACAAACCAGGAAGAGCTAGCTTCATCATCACGCGCTTCTCCGCCGTCGAGCCTCCAAACGCCTCCAAACTCCTTTCTCCTCCGTCTCCCAAAAGGTAGTACAATTTCTTTTCATCCCTTTTCACGATCTCGTTAACAAACAATAATGAACATAACATAAGAATACAAAATCATAACATGCAAAACATAAAGCCCTAACGAGATTGAGATGAATCACTACCTTATTTAACTGTTGCCTGAGCGATCTGTGGGGAGAAGAGAATGGATGGTGGCGCTGTTGGCTTGGGCGAGAAAGGCGTTGTTCAAACATCCATGGCCAAGAGAACGAAAAGGAACGAAAGATGAACGAAGACGAAGATGAACAAACGGCGCGCTTCTGTTTCACAAACCCTAGGTTAGTCCCAAATGCAAACGAATCCAATTAACCCTAAGCTAAATGTTATGAGACCCATGGGCCTTGCCCTTTTTTCCAGCGCCTAGGCCCAAATGCATTCTAATTGGCACCCCCCCTTTGGGCTTCCAATTCTGACTAAGCCCTAATTCCCTTTTGGCCCATTTACCCCTTTTCTTCATTTTTTTTTCTTACTAAAATTTGTTTGGATTAATACATAAAACATTGAAACTTTGTTTAAAAACTTGAAAACTTTTTTTTGTGTTTTACTAAAACATTAATATTTGTACATAATCAATTAAAATACATTTTTTAATATACATAATATAATTCAAATTTAAAACATTGTTTCTTTCTCAAAATTGAAATATTTTTTTCTTTTCCCTTTTGTATATAATACATTAATTGCAATACACCAAAAACATTTTCTTTTCTTAAAATACATTAATTTGTACATAATTACATAATTTTTTCTTTAAAATTAATACTTTTCTTTTCTTAAGATTAAAACATTAATTTGTACATAATTAACAAAATACAAGAACACAATTTAAATCAAACATACTTAATTTATTAAATTCACAACTTGTAAATAAAATACATGTACACTTGCACTTACACAATATACTTACATTTGATACACATACAATTACTATTCTTATACTTTGCTATACATTGATTACACTTTTATCACAATTCGATTTGGTTGTAAATTATTGGACGCTACATTCCTAGAAGTCTCATCCCCATTTGTGAATTTGTACCCCCACTCCCGGATACTATTTGTAATAGCGTAGACTTTAAAATCTTGCAATTTACCGCTTTCAGATTATACCATGGTTAGACCTAGGGTTTGTATGTACATAAAATCAAACGCTAGATAACCTAATACAAGACAAATACATGAAATCAATACACAATCACACTTGCACCCCCTAGGGTAATCCCACATGTTGCCTTCCAAAATGGGCCATGCTTGCACGTCGAGTTTCTTTGGCAAAACAAATTCAAATGATCATAAGTCCCTCGATGACGCTTTCGAAAGTTGCCTATCAAAATGATCAAGTCCCTTCAAAGCAAAATTGCCAAAGACACTTGGTACCATTGCATTCATGGTCCATACGATGACCCGCGCCCGTCCCGTTAAACTTCCTAAACGCAAGATTGTCCACCAAATTCAATGATGGAACAAAATTGTTAAAAAGGGGTTGAAAACATAGAGAAAACCTTTGAGTACAATAGGGATAGACAAAACTCTTAGTTACTTGAGATCAATTTGCAAAAACACTTGCCTTCTTTTCAAAAACCACACTTCACAAACACTTTCAAAAAACAACTTCCAAAAACATTTGAAACACCTTTTCGAAAAGATACACACCTTTGTAAAACATTCGAGTAAAGAACTGTTACAAGGGTTGCCTAAGACAAGGCATCTTCTTCAAAAACATTTTCAAACACACACACACACACACACACACACCATTTTCAAAGCAATCGAAAATCAAGGCAAGTGATCTAAAAACCAAGTAACTAAGAGCCCATGGATAACCATGGATGAAAAGGGTGCTAATACCTTCCCTTTTCATAATCTACCCCCCGAACCCACGAAATATCTCAAAAGGTTTTTCCTGTGCTTTTTAACCTTTCCTTTAGGATAAAATAAAAAGTCGGTGGCGACTCTTGCTAAACCGAACAAGTGCGAATACAAGCGCAAAACTCAAGTCAGTTCTCCCACCGTATTACAGAACTGGCGACTCTGCTGGGGAATTCTTCAAAAGTGGGGTTACCTTAGGGTTTAGATCACCTTTACATTCTTGCTTTGATTGCCTTGATTGATTTATCTTTTGGGTCCTTGTTTGGGTTTGTTGTAAATCCTACACCCGGATTTGGGGCACCTTTCTAGGTAAATAGAAAAAAAACTGTGAGGGAACTGTGCGGGGTATACCGACACGGTTGAAGCAGTAAGCTATGTTAGTGTGACATATTTGTGAGTACCGGTAACCCTTGAGTTCAGTCAAGGAGAGTACGGGGCCGCTGAGTGATGTCGTGAAGCACTAACGAACTCTTAGAATCTTAATTGACCATCTTAGCCTTTTTAGGGGTAGTGAGATGACCGACTTTGGTGCAGTCCGAAGTTGGTAGATACTCGATACTGCACTCATTGAGGGTTGTTTTCTTGGAATATTTTGGTCGCCAGTAAGTGGCTAAACCAAAACAATGAACACATAAAATAATCCAATGATATTGAGCTCCTTAGAACCCGGTTTCTATTTTAGGACAGGATGAGCCAACTAACTTCAAGAGGGTACTTACCTACAACCCCATGCAAGCCTAAACCTAAAGACTTGTTTGCTTTGTATGAATATGATTACCTGTATATACACTCACTTGCTTCTGCATACATGTACATAACATCATGACATCATACCATAGCATTTTCAATAACCATTTTAAGGATCTCGAGGGTTCTTTTGATGCAGGGTTACGTTGAACCAGACGTCTACCAAGAGGCAAGAGGTTTCTCCTCTAAGCAAATGCCAGTCAAAAATCAAGTACAACAACTTGAATCAGTGGCTATGACCCACTCGACATGGTGAGCTTGATTCTAGTGGAAAGACATCCACCAGTGCACAGTTCTCCAATCAAAAATCAAGTACAACAACTTGAATCAGGGGCTATGACCCACTCGACATGGTGAGCTTGATTCTAGTGGAAAGACATCCACCGGTGCAAAGTTCTCCAATCCAAGGGCAAAGTTCAACCTCTAACATTCTCTTGTGTTTACCCCAAGAAATCCTTGAAATCATGCATCCATATATCATGCATTGCATCTTGACGATCTCTCCTTTTTCAGGTTTCCTTACTCTCATACTGTTTATTTCAATAAGAGATGGCTCTAGAAAGGTCTGTCAAAGACATCCAAGACCAGACTGCTCAGCTGCAGGAAATGTTCCTGAACTTGTCTCTGGGGCAAGAAGAAATGAAAGCTCTCCTCACAAAGGGCTTGGAGAATTCAAACAATGCCAGGAGTGATCAGCTTGCAGAGCTGCAGTTTGATCTGGCAACATTGAGGATCCAAATGATGGGGCAGTTGGTGGGCCAGATGGCTCTCATCCAAGACCTGTCTCAAAGACAAGAGGAACTCAGAGTTCTCGTCCGCCAACTGCTTCAAAACAACCAATTGGGGCAAACATCTGAGGTTGAAGAGCAAGTCACCGCTCAGCCTCCATCCACTCAAGAAGACAAGGGGAAGGCTCATTCGCTTGCTTCAGGGTCGCAAGCCCATCAACAACCTCGCCAGCATCAACGGGGTAATCGGCGTAAGCAAGAAACGTCGGGAAGACAGTTCACGGAGACTGAGATACCATCATTCTTCATACTGAAGCGCCTGTTAGAGGTCAACCTGCTTACTTTAAGGGATCCTCCTCGGAAGCTCAATACCTCCGCTCCTAACTATCGTCCCGACGCATTTTGTGTTTACCACTCCTACAGCCCGGGACACGACACCAACGACTGTTGGGCCTTGAAGAACAAGATTCAAGATCTGGTCGACATTGGAGTGCTGGAATTCATGCCAGACGGCGAGATGAAAATCTTCCATTAAGAAGTTCTCCACCTGGAGTGACAAAGCTCAAGCTGAGAGACTTTTGCTTCATTTTGAATTTTCAAATTTGTAATTTCTTTTATTGTCAAACAATTATCTGTTGATGTTAAACTCTGTTTTCATTAATGCATTGCATATGTTTGTCTTGAATTCATCCATTCCCTTTCATTACTCTTATGCTTTCTTTTTGACATTTAACTCTTGATAAAAATCTGCAAGCCTTTAAAGGGAGGATGACGAAACAATACCATAATCTCATACGGTATGCTTTTAAACAGACCTTGCTGATGATGTACAGGCATTTCTTTCAAATCCCCAAACACTGGAGTTATAAGGAAGATAATCCCTAGTCAACCCCTTCGAGCCAAATAAGTAGGAGTTTTCTGTTTCTAAACAATCAAAACCTTTGATATAAACCTGGGGCAGGGTAGTATCTCAGTTAATTCAAGAGAAAACGCGCATTGAAATCGCGAACTCTCAGTTCGTAACACAACGAACGACGTCAAAGAAAAAGAAAAGCATTCCTTTGGAATCAAAATACAAGGGTGGTTCCCTATCACATAGGCAGTCAATCTCTCAAAAGAGAAAAGCCCACCAAGCCAAAACCTATAAAGGAGGCTTAAGAAAGCTGGGGCATCCCGCTGACTGTAGTCTCGAAAATGGGAACAGTCACGCAAAAGTTAGGGATAACAAATCAAAATCAAAATAGTGAGGTCATTACAAATCCTCAACAACATGAAAAATGTTGAAAAAGAAAAAGGAGATGATGACTGTTGTTGTACCCCAAAATTTACCCTCCCATATTTCTCAAAATATTTCAAGAAAAATTCACAAGTCCAACCCGGCGCGTCATATTCAGGTATTCTTTAGCCAAGATATCTCTGATAACATATTCTCAAATTCAGGTTCGGCTCAAGAGTCAATTCTTTAAAGAAGGTATCCGAATGTGCGAGTTTTCTTGAAGAAATATGGTGAAAAAGTGTGCTGAAAGTGCAGTTTTTATGCGCTAAAAAATTCATAACTTGAAGATCGTGACTCGTTTTAAACCCGTTCCGGTGGCCTAAATTCTGTCTTGACATTATCTACGTTTTCATCTCTCACGGCTGGAAGCCAATTTCGATCAGAAGGTCTTCAAAAATGTGGATTTATCAAGTATTTTCATACAGAAAATTTGTGACAGAAGTTTATTTGCGTCATGTTCAGAAAATCATAACTTGGTCAATTTTCATCGTATCGAGCTGGTTCTGGCGCCAAAATTTCACAAATTGAGTTGACTACATTTTCACAGAAGGTATTGAGTTCAAACGGTATTCAAAAGGCCTTCGTTTTTTGCTTAGAGTGCGTGACAGGCTGAAAATCTTGAATGCTGAATATTATTTCATCTGGGCCGAAACTTCGAAAATTCATAACTCGGTCAATTTTTATCAGATTGGGCTCATATTTTTACACAAGGTCACTGACTCAGAGATATACAACTTTTCTTCAAAAGTCGAGACCAAATTATGCACCGATCAATACAAGTTTTTTATTGAAGAACGTGTCAGAGTCGACACTGGAGCCCAAAATAAGTTTGTCTGAGCTGAAACTTCAAAACTTCATAACTAATTCACCGTTTATCCGATTGAGCCGATTTTCGGACAGGTGTTATTTCTTGATGTCGGCTACATTTTGTTTTCACATTTCAACTTCAAAAATTGCACTTAAGTCCCTGCGATTTAGCCTGGAAAGTGACGAACTCAAGTAAACATTGGTGGCCCAATTGCACATTCAAAGCCCATTTTCTTTACCCTAATTTCCATTATATAATCACCTTCTTTTCACACAAACCAGAGAGAGGAGCAAAAGAGAGAAAAAATCTTGCCACAACACTGTTAGAATATCAAATTCTTTCAAGAACCCTAAAACCTTGAAATCCTTATTACAAATCCCTCTCTCACCACAAACAAGTCATCACAGTTACAAACCAACACCTCACTACTTCTTCAGTAAGGATAAGGCTGGCTTGATCTCCATGATCCAAAGGGCATAAAAGTATTCAGGTCACTAATTTTTCAGTAAGGGTAAGATTGATTTGATCTCCATGATCAAAAGGCTATAATCATTCATACATGCCATATTGTGCCTAAACATTAAATTTCTTCATATATTGGCTTTATTTGCATTTTATGATTTTATTTAATGTGTTCATGAGATTCAACACTGCAGATTTAGACAGGATCCCATGCAGGTTCATTAAGGAACGTTGAGGCCAAAACACAAATGGCCAAAATCCAAAAGCCAAATGGCCAAAGTAGAACAACTTATGCATGACATCAATACATGGCGAGACAGACATCCTGAGAAGATTAAGGAACGTTGAGGCCAGAACACAAATGGCCAACATCCAGAACACAAATGGCCATGAAACCCAATCCAATGGCCAAAGAATGCAGACCACGGTACTCAGGAGTCAATGAACACGCACATGATGCCAGAAAGTCAAACAAGGCCTTTGTCTAATGGGCCAGAATCCTTCAAAAAACCTCCATTTTGGGCCTGATACCCCCTTGGTTTGCATTTTTTTTTAATTTTATTTTCTTTTCTTTTCTAATTCTTTTCAATTGTTTTCAATTGTTTTTATTAATTCATCATTAATTAATTTCCCATAAAAAAAATCAGAAACTAAAAAATGTTTTATTTTTAATTATTTATTAAATTTACCATTAACATATTTTTGTAAATAAACTCTAACAATTAACTTAGTTTAATTTAGGTTTTTTAACTTTAATCTTTTTCTTAATAAGTAAAAAGTATCTAGAATTAGGTTTTTTTTTACATATTCATCTTTTTCTTAAATAAATTATTAATCATCATTATTTATCATTATTATAAATTATCATTAATTTTATAAATAAACATGTAAATAAATTAATTAACTAGTAAATTAGGTTAACTTTAATATTTTCATTAATAATTAAAATAATCTAGATTTAGGGTTTCCTTTTAATTCTTGTTCTTTATTTTTCATAAATACAAAAAAACACTAAAACACTTTCTTTTCTTTAATTAAATAATTAATTGGACTTTAATTTAATTTAATTTCATGCAAAGGGTCAAAACCCTCGGACGTCCTAATTTTAATTCTTTTCACGCATTATTTCTTTCGATCATTATGTAACTGTTTCTCAGATGTAATAGTAATTAGGTTTATCTTTCCGTCTTTACTTTCCGCATTTTTTTACCAAACGGGTCTTTGTAATTTGGCGATGTATAGACCCGCGCCTTGTAATAGCGTAGGATTTTACTTTCCGCATTTAAATTTCCGCACTTTTAAATTCTAATTGCATGAAAGAATGTATGGCCTAAATTAAAAACAAGCGTAGCTCACCATGCCATGATCAAAAGATAATTGTTAAACGGAAAACAACACACAAATTCACACACCACTCTTAGGGTACGCCTCACTGTTGCCTTGCCTTCGAAACGTGGTCGTCGAGTATAGGACGTTTTAGTAAGTCCTTATGTCCATGACATGATCCAGTTGCCTCGAAACGGTTGCCTCGGAATTAAAAAGGATCAATGGCATAAGGGTAGCTTCTAAGGTGTCCTACTGTTGCTCTGGTGACCACACTGTCCCTACAAACGAATTGACCCGAACACCTCCAATGGTGGTGCTACCTATCTCTCAATGGTGGGATGGCACTATCTTAAAGACATTTACACAACCTAATTCCTTAGGGTAGGTAGATGACTCATAGATACTTGCTCTATTCAAAAACAAATCAAACTCTTTTCACACCGACACTTTTCAAAAAGCTTTCAAAACGATTTTTCAAACACTCTTGAGGACTGATACAAGAGTTATTCCGAAAACTTTGACGAAACTTTTTCAAAACCCACACACATTTGAAAAGCAAACATTTTTTAAAACACAAATGAGCAAGTATCTAAGAGCCCATGGATAACCATGGATAGAAATGGTGCTAACACCTTCCCTTTCTATAAATCTACCTCCCGAACCGAGAGACAATCTCATAAGGAATTTTGCTGTGCTTTTGTCCTGTCCATGTTGGAGAAAATAAAAGACGGTGGCGACTCTTGCTTACCGCGACATTTCGCGAACCAGCGTTAAACAGTCAGTTCCAGATCCACCGATCACAGAACTGGCGACTCTGCTGGGGAAACTTATAAAGTGAGGTGTATCTTAGGACTAAGATCACTTGTGTCTTCAATTGTCTGAATTATTTGCTTTATTATTGTGGGTACTGTCTTGGGAGTTCTATAGATCCTAACCCGGATCTGGGGACACCTTCTTAGAAAGTAGCAACAAGGCTGTGAGGGAACTGTGCAGGGTATACCGACATGGTTGAAGCAGTCTGCTATGTTGATGTGGCACTTTGGTGAGTACCGGTAACCCTTGAGTTCAGTCAAGGAGAGTACGGGGCCGCCGCGTGGTGTCGTGAAGCATCAACTGACCTTAGGAACCTTAATTGAACCATCTTGGCCTCTTTAGGGTAGTGAGATAACTGACTTTGGTGCAGTCCGAGGTTGGTTGATACTCGATACTACACTCAATTGAGGGTTGTTTTCTTGGAATATTTCGGTCGCCAGTTCAGTGGATAAATCGAAACGATGAACAATGAAAGCAATCCAATGATATTGGGACCCTTAGAACCCGGTTACTTCTTATAGGACAGGTTTTGAGCCCACCAACCTCAAAAGGGTAGTACTCCAAACTTCATGCTGGCCTAAACTCTAGGGGTTCTTTCGTATGACTTGTATGCTTTCCAACTTGACTATTTGCATGCTTGTTATCTGACACTTGAGTTTCTTGCAGGTTTTGTTTACAGTCCTTAATTGGGACTCATAACAGGGTTTACCTACATTACTCCATGCATAGCATAACATCATAACATCATATCATTGCATACATCCCGCATAAGGACTAATCCGTTTCAAGGATCTCAAGGGCTTGTGATGCAGGTCATGATGAATCAGAATGTCTAGCAAGGGGCAAAGGGGATTTATTTTCCTCTAGCCAGGTTGATGATCTGAGTCAGAGGCTATGACCCACTTGACATGGTGAGCCTTGACTCTTGAAGAAGGTTCCCCTAACCAAGGTTGTTTGGAAATCAAAACCAGACATGATGACTAAAGTCAGGGGCTATGACCCACTCGATATGGTGAGCCTTTGACCCTTGAAGAAGGACTCTCAACAACATGCAGTTCCTTCAATCGAGCTATCGGATCCCAACTCTAACAATTTTCTTGTTTACCCCGCGAGATCCTTGAAAACATTGCATGCATACATACATATCATTGCATTACAGGTGTCCCTTTTATAGGCTGCTTACCTTCTTCGCTGTTTATTTAAGTCGATCGTCATGAATCCTGAATCATCTACTGAGTAATCCATCAAGGCTCTCCAGGATCAGAACGCCCAGTTCCAAGAGATGATCATGAGTTTGGCACAGGGGCAACAAGATCTGAAGACTCTGCTCTCGAAGAAGAAGAAGAAGAGGACGGTGTTGTTCAACCCGAGACGCAAATCTGGGAATGGGTCACAAAATGAAGTTGAGCTGACTACCCCGTCTGTTGGGAAAGATAGTCCCCAAGAAAGGGAGGTTCCTAGTCCAGTGGTCTCCGACAACGAGACCGATTACAATGGTGAGCAGTACCCCCCAACTGAGGACAGGTACAAACAGCTGGAAGACCGGTTAAGTGCTATGGAAATACAGAAAGTGCCCGGCCTGGACTTCGAAGATCTAGGTCTGTCTTCTGGGGTAGTAATCCCACACAAGTTCAAGGCACCTGCTTTTGCAAAATATGACGGGGCTTCCTATCCTAAGCTGCATCTCAGGTCTTACACAAGGAGGATCCAGCCCTACACGGCTGACAAGAATTTGTGGATTCACTTCTTTCAGGATAGTCTGTCGGGAACTCAACTCGACTGGTTCTATCAACTGAATGGAGCCAACATCCGCAGCTGGGAGGACTTGGCCACTGCATTCTACAAGCAGTACCAGTATAATGCCGACCTCGCTCCTACACGTACCCAACTCCAAGGTATGTCGCTAGGATCAGGAGAAGGTTTTAAGGAGTACGCCCAAAAGTGGAGAGACCTTGCTGGAAGGGTGCAACCACCTCTGACTGATTGTGAACTTGTGGACCTGTTCTTGGGGACCCTGTCTGGTCCATTCTACAACTATCTGATTGGGAATTCTTCGGCTGGGTTCACAGATCTTATCTTGACTGGGGAGAGAATTGAAGCTGGTATCAAGTCGGGGTAGATTCAAGAAACCGCACCTGCTGATGCTCAGAAAAAAACCCCATAGTGGGAAGAAGGAGTCCAATGCTATACATGGTAAAAAGGGTCGTCATGATGTAGGGGCAATCCAGATCTCTGATCCCACGCCCGTTCAACCAAGAAAGAGCAATAGGCGTAGGATAAAGTATCAAGATAGGAAGTATACTGGCATCAACATGTCTTTGTCTCAGGCATTACAACAATTGCTGAAGGCAAAACTGATCACACCGAAGGATCCTCCTCAAAATCCTGATACTTCCTCTCCCAAATACAACGCGGGTACGAGATGTGCCTACCATTCTGACAGTCCCGGACATGACACCGACGACTGTTGGACCTTGAAGAACAAGATCCAGGATTTGATTGACGCCAAGGAGGTCAAGTTTGAACACTGATCCTACACCAAGTCATCGAGAATATCTTATGTTCATTCGAATGTTCAAGTTGTATTTTTCTTTGATCGTTCAAACATTTTATTCATGTCAAACTTTGTTATTTCATTAATGCATTACACGTGTCTGTTTTGAAGTAATTATGTTTACTATGCTTAAAACTGTTTTCATATTTTTGTGATGTTCAACGCTCGGTTAACAATTCTAAGCCTCTTGAAGGAGGATGACGAAAACGATACCACAATCTACAGTATGCTTTTGAACAGACCCCGCTGATGAGGTACATGCATTGTTTCAATTCCTAAACACTGGAGTTATAAGGAAGATAATCCCTCGTCAACCCCTCTGAGCCAAAGAAGTTGGAGTTTTTTCTTTTTCGAAATTAAAACCCTTAATCATAACCTGGGGCAGGGTAGTTCTCTCAGTTGATCTAGGTGCACGATGAATGGCATCAAAGGAATCCTTACAAAACAAAAAAGAAAGTGATGGTTCCGAACAATCATAAAGACATGCAGTCATTACCAAAACAACAAAAAAACTAAAGCCCAATAAGTCAAAACCTATGAAGGAGACTTACAAAACTGGGGCATCCCGCTGACTGTAAATACAAAAAGAAACAGTTCAGGCAAAAAAAATAGGGATAACGAAATCAAAAAGAAAGAGGTCCTACAAACCCTCAACAAAAAAAAAGAAATGACTGCCTATTCAAAATAAACTGTCAACATCCGAACCATCACCGGAATATCAGGATAAAGACTCAAACAAGGTCTAACGCACGATTAGCTAAGTTTAGGTTTGAAGAACATCACGAAGAACGGGTGGGTACAAATAAAATTTGAGCATTTATCCTTTGTTTCTTAAACCGTGAACCAGGCTACGTTACAACCCTTAAAAGTCCTAGCTGAAGCATGGGTTAGTTCGAAAGCATACTATTACGAAAGGTATCCTGACTCCTTAAGGCCTACGGTAAATACGGAGTTGACATCACGTTTTACAAACATTCACTTGTTTTATGAAAAAGAATGCATTTTCAAAATCTTCAAGACAGACATAAGCTTTGCATTTTTGATATAACATTGTTTGCATATGACTATTTGTTTGAACAACAGGGAAATTCGCACGATGAATACCTAGTGAACAAAAGCACTTCCAATCAAGGGGCAGACGTAATTATTGTCCATCATTTGGGGCAGTCCAGCCAAGATTCGGAGAATCTCTCAAAAGGCCAAACAGCCAGGGGCAAATCTCCATCTGGATCACCTGGGGCATTCCGACAACGAATCTTGCCTGATCAGACATCTTCTAGTGGTACGGCAACGCAATACTGCTGACAGTGACAACTCCATGCTCTCCGAGAGCATGGATATAGTCGAAAAAATACTACGCACAATCAAAGACCCGCTAGGTTGACACACCTAGGCAAAAATAAGGGCTTCCCGGCGAACCAAAAGGGTTCGGGAAAAATAAGGGATGAAAATGAAAAATCTGTACACCCAGCAAGTCGAAAACCTGAAAAGGCGGCTTGGGCAAAAATGGGTATCCCGGTGGACTGAAAACCTAAAAGGGCGGTCCAGGCAAAATTTAGGGATCAGAGCGTACGACTATGTCCTGTCATCTCGTCACTTGCCTACCAGAAGAAGATTTGTCAAATCGGCAGTCATCAAGCACCTCCACAGGTATCTTCCTCTCCCACATCAGAAACAGGGGCAATAATGAGTTGTCTAAGCGATCTAATTGCTCTGTCCACCAAGGTACAAAGGTAGGTTCGGTTGAAAAACATGACCAAGATATCTTAATTCCCCAGAGAGTGAGCCAGCAAGTCAGCGATACTCTCCCCAAGCAGAGTTAGTCCACTATCAACCTCAAGGAAGTTGGATTATCCCCCGCGGATCTCAACATTCCCCAGCGGAGTATACAAACATCCTTAACAAGCATCCCCGGCAGTCTTGATCTAATATTGTTCCCCGGCAGAATACCAGACATTCGGTGGAGCCACTTCCCTAGTACATCTCAAAAAAATTTCCCCAGGAGAGTCCAGTCCAAAAGTTTCCCCAGGAAAGTGGAATCCATATCCCCAGCAGGTCTTAAAGCTTATCCCCAGTAGATTCTGGAAGCTTGTCATCCGCATAGCACGAACGCGTCTCCCGGCTTTATTCAAAGGTTATTTCCCCACCAGGATATAACTGGGTTATCCTCAGCCAATTGTCACGGAAAGATCGTCCCCGACGAAGTCTTCCTATCCCCGGCAGAGTCTGTTAAAACTTTCAACATAACAACGGTATCCCCAGTGGAGTTATCATCAACCTCAACGAAGTATTCCTCTCCCCACAGAGCATTCCCCGCAGAGTAATCTATTCGCCAAGTTTGTTCCCCAACGGAGTCATCTTCTTCTACCGGTATTCTTGCAACCATCACCCCCAGCGGAAACAGAGCTCTACTCTTCCATATCAGCCCAGGATTCAACTTCCCGGCACCCGTCAAGGATTTATTTTCCTAGACGAAAATACATTCATAAACATCACCTTGTCATACATTATGATACATGCATACACGCATCGTATCACCCCAATCTCATTTATTTTTTAGAACATCATGACATCATGCATGTCATACATTATGACATTGCATACAACTAACTCGTTACTTTTTCAGGAAAAGAACGATCAACAGATAAAAGTCTTTACCTTTTGAAGTAGAAGACATCCAAGATTCCTTCATCATTCTGTTGAGGTAGTAATCGCCCAAAGGTTCTCTCATCGTCCCGTTGAGGTAGTAATCGCCCAAAGGTTCTCTCATCGTTCTATTGAGGTAGTAATCGCCCAAAGGTTCTCTCATCGTCCCGTTGAGGTTGTAATCGTCCAAGGTTCTCTCATCGTCCCGTTGAGGTAGTAATCGCCCAAAGGTTCTCTCATCGTCCCGTTGAGGTAGTAATCGTCCAAGGTTCTCTCATCGTCCCGTTGAGGTAGTAATCGCCCAAAGGTTCTCTCATCGTCCCGTTGAGGTAGTAATCGTCCAAGGTTCTCTCATCGTCCCGTTGAGGTAGTAATCGCCCAAAGGTTCTCTCATCGTCCCGTTGAGGTAGTAATCGCCCAAAGGTTCTCTCATCGTCCCGTTGAGGTAGTAATCGCCCAAAGGTTCTCTCATCGTCCCGTTGAGGTAGTAATCGTCCAAGGTTCTCTCATCGTCCCGTTGAGGTAGTAATCGCCCAAAGGTTCTCTCATCGTCCCGTTGAGGTAGTAATCGCCCAAAGGTTCTCTCATCGTCCCGTTGAGGTAGTAATCGCCCAAAGGTTCTCTCATCGTCCCGTTGAGGTAGTAATCGCCCAAAGGTTCTCTCATCGTCCCGTTGAGGTAGTAATCGCCCAAAGGTTCTCTCATCGTCCCGTTGAGGTAGTAATCGCCCAAAGGTTCTTTCATCGTCCCGTTGAGGTAGTAATCGTCCAAGGTTCTCTCATCGCCCCGTTGAGGTAGTAATCGCCCAAGGTTCTCTCATCGTCCCGTTGATGTTGTAATCGCCTAAGGTTCTCTCATCGTCCCGTTGAGGTAGTAATCACCCAAGGTTCTCTCATCGTCCCGTTGAGGTAGTAATCGTCCAAGGTTCTCTCATCGTCCCGCTGATCGCGACTTTGTATGTCTATAAATCTGGAGACTGCAAGTGCACAGTCCTATCGCGTAGTCTTAAAAGATATCGAATCCACAGGGACTATGAATCGATCTACCGTAGTTTTGGTTACTGGGTAAAGCTAAGGCTAATATTAATTTAATTGACGAAAGGGATCTAATTACCAAATTTAGTTATAAAATTTTTAATTATAAATACCGGTATGTATTTCACCTAAATTTTGGGTTCCGAATTTCCACTGGCCTTTACTTAAATTGGTCAAAAATTATCTTTACGCAAACTTTATTGGTCTAAAAACCTTCCCCTCACACTTCCGTTCTATTAGTTCAGGTTATACGATTAATACCCTAACGTGTGCTTCCGTCACTCCGCCGGATTCAAAAGTAATTTTTGAAAACAGAATAAAATTTAATTGTTTTTAAAATGCTTCCGCCTCTTTAAAAACAATGCCTAATAATCACTATCTGGTTTTAGCCTCAAACTTCCGTTTTATTAGTAAAAACCTTAATCAATTTTAAAACCTCAAACTTCCGTTCTATTGATTTATAAAATCTTAAACAATTCAATTGAATATTAAAACCATGAAAGGTATTTCTTTTACAAAATAATATTAAGCCAATTTATCTCGGATCCCGTTATTTGGTTAATTTACATACCGATATTTAATCGGTTTAGCCGGACATGTTTATTAAATTAAATACGCATAGATAATTAAATTGTGAACAATTATATAAATTCATATCCATAATAACAAACATGTAATAATAATAAATAAATAAAAGCGATTAAATTAAAAACCTGGAAATGTAGAAAACTTCAATAACTTCAATTAAATGCGTTCTTCAAAAACCTTGGAGTATTCCACCACAAGCCGGTTGGATCTACTCGTCGAATCTTGAATTTAATAATAATAACAACAAAGAAATAAAATACTAAGATCTAACGTAAGGTTAGACCGGATAAAATTGCACAACAATTCCCGGTGTAGAAATTGTTGTACGAAAAATAAAGGCAGAAAACTGGAGAAGAAAAGAAAATAAAAATGATGCGATGAAAAGAAAAGGCAGAACAAAAATTAAAATGGAAGGAAATTTGCTCTGCTGAAAATAGTACGATCTTGCAAAAATTCTCCGACCCTTGGGATTTTTCCTTCACTTCTATTTATAATGCTTGTAAAATAATGTATCCCAAAAGGTCAATCCACGTAAAACTGAATATCCAAAAAATATTGCTAGTGGACTTTGTTGCATAACGTGCGCGGAAATATAGCAAAAGTAGGTTTCTTCATTGACTTGGGACCGGTCGTTCCGTGTGAGGAGGAAATGGCGTGAGAATAGGATAGGGCAGGGAACGATCGTTCCACTCAGCTGAAGTGGTCCGGACCGGTCGTTCCCCTTAGTGGGTCGGTCGGTCCCTTCAAGCTGAAGTGGGGAACGTGCGTTCCCTTGGCCCTTTGTACGTACATTCTTCTTTTGGGCCTTGCAATTTCATTCTTTTCACCCCCTTTTACTAATCTGCACCACATTGCTCAATTATCTTCATTTTTGTATTAAATTGCATCTATTTCTTCATTTTTCTTCACATAAGCTTATTTGAGGCAAAATACCTGAAACAAAGAAATACCAGCGTAATATGGAAATAAAATAAAATAAATTAAATAAAAACATGAATTATTTGCATTAATTAAGTCGATTTATACGATATAAAATCGTGTTATCAAACTCCCCTACACTTGAACATTTGCTTGTCCTCAAGCAAGAAATATATATCTCTCTAAATGCGGGTCAGACGCAACAAAAATTGCCACAAGTCAAAAATGTATTAAGTTGCACATTGCTCTTGAGCTCTCGACTTCGATATTAAAGTCACCGTAACAATACTAAATAAACTCAGGTTCGAAGAACAATTCTAGTGACGCCATCATAACTTAACTCTAAATCCTACATTTTGTTTCACCTTTTTCATTCAGGCGCAATCACATTAAGCCCTTTGCCCTTTCGCGCACATAGTGGAGTGACCGGTTAGTGAATTTGATCTTTTAAGCCTGCTAGGAGTTCTGGTACTTAATAGTTGGTAACTCCTTTTTGTTCTTTTGTAAATTGCGGGGAATCGAACCGTAGTTCGCCCTACCAAGTCCAACACCAGAAACCGCTGAACCAATTTACAAAGAATTTATTAATTGATAATTTATAAGGTTCGCGACCGTTGGGCTAAATAGTCTGGTAAGGACTATCTAACTTAGTTAGAGCGTTTCTAAATATTATTTTTTTTATTTTCGATCAATCACTTATATTCATCGATCCTCCACGTAGTTTGCTATTTAGACGGTGCTGACCGCTTGTATAAACTACTAAAGGTTACTTTAAAACCTAGAATTTAAATTTTCGGTATATAAAGGGTACTAAAATTTTAATTCATTTTCCTGAGATTTTAAAGTGTTGGTACTAAATATTTTCTTCTAAAGAAGCAACTTTGATACACTTTTTGAGTGTGTATAATTGTGCGTCTGACCATAAGAAAATTTTTTTTTATGGTTCAAGAATTTGGCGAATTCGGATAATCATGAACTTATATATGTATATAAGACTTAATTTTAATAACAAAAGGGAAATTACAAAAGGGAAATTTGCTTACTTGAAGAAAGATAACAATAGTTAATTCGACCCCCCTACACTTAAACTGAGCATTGTCCTCAATGCTTATAAATGGGGAATCGAAAAATACAAAAAGAAAAAGAAAAGAAAGATTAAGAACTAATCGTTACGATGTGAACGACTTCCTCTTCCGCGAGTTCTTGGACGGCGCTCATCTTGGCGTTGTGGAGGTACGAATTCGTCCAAGCGTAGGTGAAGTGAGTGCATAGAAACTCCAAGGTCAATAACATTTGTATTCAAGGTGTTGTAGTTGTTATGCATTTGTTGTACCAATGCAAATGTTGTGTTTTGTTGGTTTTGCATCTGTTGCATGGTTTGGTATAGAGTTTCCATGGTGAGATGTTGTTGTGCATTTCTTCTTCCATTTCATCCACGGGAGCATTATTCTCAGCTTCGGGTGCAATTAAATTGAATAACCAGTGGAAATATTAAATTGAAGATAAATATTAGAGAAATGTAGTAGAAAGTAAGAAATGGTGTGAAGAGATAGTAAGAAATGAGGGGTATTTATATTGTGAGGGTGTTTAAATGGTGATAATGAGAATTTAATGAGAGTTAATGGGGGAGTTGGAAAGGGTAAAAATTTGAAAAAAAAATGAGATAGTGGAGTAATGGGAATTTAAGAGTGGTTTGAAGTTGTTTTATGGAGAAGATAAATGGTAAAAAGGAGTTTTGAATTTAATTTGGCGTGGGAGACAAAGAGACACGCTTTACAGCATGCTACAGGGGGCCGGTCGTTCCCTTCAGTGGTAGGACAGGGGGACGGTCGGTCCTGCTTTTTAGTCAAGAAAAGGGGACCGGTCGGTCCAGGGGGCATGGTGTGCGTGGGACCGTCCGGTCCTGTGCCTGCGTGGGAAATTCAACTTTTCCTATTGTTTTCTGTTGATACAGTACGTTATAATATATATCTCAGGCACAGAATGCATAGTGTTTGCAAACAGTATCATTTCAGCTTTATTTGATACCACTTAATAATCTAATAACTAATATAAATAACATTGAAACAAAACAAGAAGATAAATAATATTGAACTTTAAATTGCATAATTAAAATTGTACTACAAAGAACATAAAATAAACCAAATTGCAAAACATAATTCAAATGAAATCTAAATGCAAATCGAATAAATAACTTAACTAAAACTAACTAATTAAATAAATTCTCTCATTAGCCACTTTTTTTATTATCGTCTCCGTTATTCTTCTGCATGGAATAGATATGTTGAAACACTTCATCAAACTGCATAGCTACCGTGTCGACGAATCCAGAATGATCCATCCGGAGTGTATTAACTTCATTGTTCACAGCTGTGAGGTTTTCTTTCAGATTCTTCACTTCTTCCTTCAATTCCTTAATTGTTTCTTCTTGGTTCATGGGATCAGATCCTTGCTTATTTTCTTCAATCACCGGAGTTACCGGTGGTGACAAAGGTTGCTCGGGAAAGTCATGGTACGCAGGTGGTGTCTCAGGGTCAGATTCACTTTCATAAATCTCAGGTATCTCATAATCCTGGATTGTTTCAGTGGAGCGAGCAGGAGATGGTAAACCGTCCAAATTATACAGCCAATTTCCTTTATCGTGAACACTGGTGCGTGGACTAGGCAAGGTAAAGAGGTTAACTACCTCATTATTAATCAGCAATTCAAATTCTCGTGGACCATGGTTTCCAATTAATCTTCTGTTGAAACAAAAACTGAGATCCATTGGTCGGATACCTCCGTAAGGGTGGCAACACAACAGTGGTTGCCGCAAACCCAAAGCATTCGCTATCATTGTTACCATTCCTCCCATCACGATGGGCATATTATCATCTTGAAGCATTTTCTCAATGGTAACTAATAGAAAAGCGACACCGTTCACGGGCCGATTCTGTACAGCACAAAGCATAATAAACAGTTCATCTCGAGAAACAATAGTGTTATTCTGTTCCTTTCCAAACAGGGTATGTGACAGAATATGGTGAAAATAGCGGAACGCCGGATTATGAATATAATCCGCATGTGGCTCAGGATGCTCAAAGCTACTCAACCCAGTCAATGATTCCCAGAATATGTCGAGCTCGCGGTAATCAAACAATTCTTCCTGCTTTGATGTAAAAGTATCAAATCCATCTGGGAATCCCAGCAAAGCAGAAAAGTCATGAAGATTATACCTATATTCCATTCCAAATAGCCTAAAGAAGATAAGACCTCTCTTCAGGCCCTTCCCGTAATGTGGGAGGTAGTTAAAAGAGCTCAGAAATTCCAAAGTCAATATGCGGTAGGTACAGAACCGCCTCAACATATGAGCATCTTCCCATCCAATTTGATTCAGCAGAAACAAAACACTATCATGAATTCCCAAAGTAGTCATAGCAAAAAGATCAGGATAATATGTCAGGGACATATTCCTTGCAGCTAATGAATTGTATCTGCCTCTTTGGCCTCTTCCTCTGAAAGCTATTTCCATAGTATCTTCCATTGTTAGTTGGTCAGCTTAATTTTTAAGTTAATTAAGTTGGCCTAAAATTAATTAGATACAGGAAATTTAATCATATTTTTGGCCAGATGCCGAAAAGAAGAAAATAAGAATAAGCATAATAGTGATAGAATGAAGAAGAAATATAGATGAAATAGAATATTAGAGAAGATATGTGTATAAGTGATTATGAATGAGAGAAATAAAGAGAAAAATAAGAATAATAGTAAGAATGATAATAAGAATAATAAAACAAAAAAAGGTAAATATAATAATTAATCATAAAAAGGTGGGTTGTCTCCCACTAAGCGCTTTGTTTTATGTCGTAAGCTCGACAAATAAAATCAAAGTTTTAAATTTCTAATTGAGCAGGTGGCTCTATTAAAGTTATTTCTTGAAAGTAATCGTTACTCTCTGCGCTGTGATATGGTTTTAAACGTTGTCCATTAACTATAAAGGGTTCGGAAATCTTTCCTTTGATTTCGACCACTCCGTTAATAAACGTGTTTGTTATTGTGAACGGACCAGACCATCTGCTGCGTAGTTTTCCAGGAAATAATTTTAATCTTGAATTAAACAGTAGTACGATATCACCTATTTTAAAATGCTTTCTATTTATTCTTTTGTCGTGCCATGTTTTTGTTCGTTCTTTATAAATCTTGGCGTTCTCATACACATCTTGTCTCAATTCCTCTAATTAGTTTATATCAAGGATGCGCTTCTCGCCTGCCGTTGTGTAATTCAAGTTTATATTTTTAATAGCCCAATAGGCCTTGTGTTCTAATTCAACCGGAAAATGGCAAGATTTTCCATAGATGAGCTTAAACGGGGTGGTTCCTATTGGTGTCTTAAATGCGGTCCTATATGCCCAAAGAGCGTCAGATAGTTTTGAGGACCAATCCTTTCTCGAAGTTGCTACAGTCTTTTCTAATATTTGCTTGATTTCACGATTAGAAACTTCCACTTGTCCACTCGTTTGTGGATGATAGGGTGTAGCTACTCGATGTCGGACACCGTATTTCCTTAGGAGTTTTTCGAATATCTTGGAAATAAAATGAGAACCTCCATCGCTTATTACTAATCTTGGTATACCGAATCTCGGAAATATCACGTTTTTGAAGAGCTTTAATACAACTCGGGTATCGTTTGTTGGAGAAGCTATAGCTTCTATCCATTTAGATACATAGTCAACTGCCACGAGTATGTATTTGTTACCAAAAGATGACGGGAATGGTCCCATAAAGTCTATACCCCATACATCGAAAATCTCTACTTCCAGAATGCCTTTCTGTGGCATCTCGTCGCGTCTTGAAATGTTACCAGTGCGTTGGCACCGGTCACACTTAGTGACTGCGATATGAACATCTTTCCATAGTGTTGGCCAATAAAGACCTGATTGTAGGATTTTTGTACATGTTTTAGAAGTACTCGTGTGTCCTCCGTATGGTGCGGAGTGGCAATGTTTAATCACGCTTTCGACTTCTTCTTCGGGTACGCAACGACAGAAAATTCCATCGGGTCCTCTTTTGAATAACAAAGGTTCGTCCCAGTAATATTGTTTGAGATCGTGAAAGAATTTTTTCTTTTGTTGGTACGTTAACTCTGGAGGTAATACACCGGCAGCTAGATAATTTACGAAATCTGCATACCAAGGGACATATGAGATTGCTAAGGTTGTTTCGGAACAGTTTTGAGATTCACTTGCTTCGAAGTGGGCGATTAATTTATCATATTGAGATTCGTCATTGATTGGAATTCGTTCTTGTTTTAGATTTTCGATTCTTGATAGATGATCCGCCACTACGTTTTCAGTTCTTTTTTTATCCTTGATTTCTAAATCAAATTCTTGTAGCAACAAGATCCATCTTAGCAGTCTAGGTTTAGCGTCCTTTTTGGTTAGGAGATATCTAATGGCAGCGTGGTCAGTATAAATTATTATCTTAGCTCCTACCAAATAAGATCGGAATTTATCGAGTGCGAAGACTACAACCAAGAGTTCCTTTTCGGTTGTTGCATAATTCATTTGCGCTTCATCTAGGGTTCTACTAGCGTAATATATGACGTGTAATTTTTTATCTTTTCTTTGTCCTAGGACTGCTCCTACGGCATAGTCACTTGCGTCACACATTATCTCAAATGGTTCACTCCAATCTGGAGTCTTCATGATTGGCGCAGTAATTAATGCTATCTTTAATTGTTGAAAGGCTTCGAGGCATTTTTCGTTAAATATGAATTCAACATCTTTCATTAAGAGTTCAGTTAATGGCTTAGAAATTTTAGAGAAATCTTTAATAAAACGTCGGTAAAAACCGGCGTGTCCTAAGAAACTTCTTATTTCTCTGACAGTTCTAGGGGGTTGAAGGTTTTCGATAAATTCTATCTTTGCCTTGTCTACTTCGATTCCCCTATTAGATATAATATGTCCTAACACAATACCTTCTTGAACCATAAAATGGCATTTTTCCCAATTTAATACTAAGTTTACCTTTACACATCTTTCTAGTACTTTTTCTAAGTTTGCAAGACAACCTTCAAAACTACGTCCGCAGACGGAGAAGTCGTCCATGAATACCTCCATAATATTGTCAAGAAAGTCTGCGAAGATTGCCATCATGCATCTTTGAAAAGTTGCAGGTGCATTGCATAAGCCAAAAGGCATTCTTCGATATGCGAAGGTTCCGAAAGGACAGGTGAAGGTGGTCTTTTCTTGGTCATCGGGGTGTATCGGTATTTGAAAGAATCCGGAGTAACCGTCCAAGTAACAGAAATATGAGTGTCTGGCTAGACGCTCCAGCATTTGATCAATGAATGGCAAAGGGAAATGGTCCTTCCGGGTGGCTTTGTTAAGTTTCCTATAATCAATGCACATCCTCCATCCTGATTCGATTCGCTTTGTTATGGTTTCTCCTTTGTCGTTTTCGATTACCGTTACGCCTCCTTTCTTGGGGACTACATGAACGGGGCTTACCCATTTACTATCAGATATTGGATAAATGATGCCTGCTTCTAACAATTTTAATATCTCTTTATTTACTACTTCACTCATTATAGGATTAAGTCTTCTTTGGTGTTCTCTAGAGGTTTTACTATCTTCCTCTAGCATTATGCGATGCATACAGATGGAAGGACTTATTCCTTTAAGATCAGTTAAATTGTATCCTAAAGCAGTTGGATATTTCCTCAGTATATGTAGTAATTTTTCAGTCTCGATTTTTCCTAGATTTGCGTTGATTATTACTGGTCGTTCGAATTCTGGGTCTAGGAATTCGTATCTCAGGTTTTTGGGTAACGTTTTGAGTTCAATGGTTGGTTTGTGTAAACCTTGTGTAGGATCGGGTGTTATTGCTAAGCACTCATCTAAGGTTTTATCTGGATGATCTTCTGCTTCTTTTATACATTCGTCTATCATATCCATAAAGTAGCAGTTGTCATCTATGGCTGGTGCTTTTAGAAATTTGGAAAGAATGAATTCAATCTTTTCTTCGCCTACCTCAAAGGTGAGTTTTCCTTTTTTAACGTCTATAATGGCACCGGCAGTTGCTAGGAAGGGACTTCCTAAAATGATAGGTGTGTTTGTATCTTCCTTAATATCCATTATTATAAAGTCGGTTGGGATGTAGAATTGACCTATTCGAACGGGGACGTTTTCAAGTACTCCTGTGGGGTATTTGATAGAATGATCTGCTAACTGAACAGACATTTTAGTTGGTCTCAACTCTCCCATTTCGAGTTTCTTACTGATGGATAAAGGCATTACACTGATGCTTGCTCCTAAATCACATAAAGCTTTGTCTATGACAAATTTTCCTATTACACATGGTATAGAAAAACTACCAGGGTCTTTCAGTTTAGGTGGCATCTTATTTTGGATTATTGCGCTGCATTCAGCTGTAAGAGTAACTGTTTCATTTTCTTCTAACTTTTTCTTATTAGATAGAATTTCTTTTAAGAATTTAGCATATGAGGGCATTTGCGTTATCGCTTCTGTGAAAGGAATTGTTACGTTTAATTGCTTGAGAAGTTCTACAAATTTCTTAAATTGCCCTATGTCTTTTGTTTTAACTAGTCTTTGAGGGTAAGGAATAGGTGGTTTATAGGGAGGTGGAGGTACATAAGGTTTTTCTTGTTCTATTTTTTCTCCATCTTCCTTTCTTTTAGGTTCGTTATCCTCTTCGGCTTGGTTTTCAGAGTTTTGGTGCATGGCCGGGTTTTCGGTTCTTGGATCTAATGGTTATTCTATTTCTTTACCGCTTCGTAATATAATTGCGTGAGCTTGTCCTTTCGGATTAGGTTGTGGTTGTCCAGGGAAAGTACCGGCTGGTGCGGCAGCAGGCGCTTGTTGTTGAGCCACTTGTGAGATTTGAGTTTCTAACATTTTATTGTGAGTGGCTAAGGCATCTATTTTGTTCGATAGTTGCTTAATTTGCTCGTCAGTGTGTATGTCTCAGTTTAGGAATTCTTTGTTAGTTTGCGCTTGGCTTGCTATAAAGTTTTCCATCATTATTTCGAGATTAGATTTCCTAGGTGCGCTCGGTGCGGCAAAAGGTGCTTTTTGATATCCAGGTGGGGCAATTTGCGCTTGAACAGGTGCGTTCAATGCGTTATTATTCTTGTAGGAAAAATTTGGGTGATTCCTCCAACCTGGGTTGTATGTATTTGAATAAGGGTTTCCCTGAGCATAGTTTATTTGGTCAGTCGGAGTACCTAACAGAAATTGACATTCAGCGGGAGTGTGACCAGATGTTCTGCATATTTCGCAGTCAGGAGTCACTGCAGCTACGGTAGCTGCAGGAGTTAACGTAAGGCTTTCTATTTTCTGAGTTAGTGCGTCTACCTTAGCGTTTACTTGATCTAGGCTACTAATTTCGTACATTCCTCCTTTCGTCGGAGGTTTTTCAACGGCGGCTCTCTCGCTTCCCCACTGGTAGTGGTTTTGGGCCATATTATCTATCAGTTCGTAGGCTTGTACATAAGGTTTCTCCATTAGCGCACCACCAGCAGCAGCGTCGATTGTTAATCTCGTGTTGTACAAAAGACCATTGTAGAAAGTATGTATCACTAACCATTCCTCCAGACCATGATGTGGACAGAGTCTTATCATGTCTTTATATCGTTCCCATGCTTCAAATAAAGACTCGGTGTCTTTCTGTCTAAATCCGTTGATTTGAGCTCGAAGCATAGCTGTTTTGCTTGGTGGAAAATATCGGGTTAGGAAAACTTTATTTAATTCATCCCACGTAGTGATTGAATTAGAAGGTAGAGATTGGAGCCAGGCTCTAGCTCTATCTCTAAGGGAAAAAGGAAATAATCGTAAACGAATAGCTTCCGTGCTGACCCCATTAGCTTTTACGGTATCTGCATATTGTAGGAATACGGATAAATGCAGGTTCGGATCGTCAGTTGGATTTCCAGAAAACTGGTTTTGTTGAACTGCAGATAACAGCGAAGGTTTCAGCTCGAAGTTGTTTGCCTCGATTGCCGGAGCGGCAATACTGTTATGAGGTTCGTCTTGAGAAGGGATTGCGTAAGATTTTAGAGGTCATGGCGCAGCCATCTCAGCTCGTCTAAGATCAGTTATATCAGGGATATTCGTCGGGGGTAAATTGTTTAGTAGACGATATTCCTGAATTCGGCGTCTCAATCGAAGATAACGCTCGATGTCGTTGATTTGTAGATGCAAAGGTTCGCCTTGAGAGCGAGTGTTTGGCATACAAATCAGATAGAGAAGAAAAGAAGAAGGCCTTAGTCTCTACGATGTAACTAAAAGAGTTACGATATCGACTTAAATAGTCCCCGGCAACGGCGCCAAAAACTTGATCGCGACTTTGTATGTCTATAAATCTGGAGACTGCAAGTGCACAGTCCTATCGCGTAGTCTTAAAAGATATCGAATCCACAGGGACTATGAATCGATCTACCGTAGTTTTGGTTACTGGGTAAAGCTAAGGCTAATATTAATTTAATTGACGAAAGGGATCTAATTACTAAATTTAGTTATAAAATTTTTAATTATAAATACCGGTATGTATTTCACCTAAATTTTAGGTTCCGAATTTCCACTGGCCTTTACTTAAATTGGTCAAAAATTATCTTTACGCAAACTTTATTGGTCTAAAAACCTTCCCCTCACACTTCCGTTCTATTAGTTCAGGTTATACAATTAATACCCTAACGTGTGCTTCCGTCACTCCGCCGGATTCAAAAGTAATTTTTGAAAACAGAATAAAATTTAATTGTTTTTAAAATGCTTCCGCCTCTTTAAAAACAATGCCTAATAATCACTATCTGGTTTTAGCCTCAAACTTCCGTTTTATTAGTAAAAACCTTAATCAATTTTAAAACCTCAAACTTCCGTTCTATTGATTTATAAAATCTTAAACAATTCAATTGAATATTAAAACCATGAAAGGTATTTCTTTTACAAAATAATATTAAGCCAATTTATCTCGGATCCCGTTATTTGGTTAATTTACATACCGATATTTAATCGGTTTAGCCGGACATGTTTATTAAATTAAATACGCATAGATAATTAAATTGTGAACAATTATATAAATTCATATCCATAATAACAAACATGTAATAATAATAAATAAATAAAAGTGATTAAATTAAAAACCTGGAAATGTAGAAAACTTCAATAACTTCAATTAAATGCGTTCTTCAAAAACCTTGGAGTATTCCACCACAAGCCGGTTGGATCTACTCGTCGAATCTTGAATTTAATAATAATAACAACAAAGAAATAAAATACTAAGATCTAACGTAAGGTTAGACCGGATAAAATTGCACAACAATTCCCGGTGTAGAAATTGTTGTACGAAAAATAAAGGCAGAAAACTGGAGAAGAAAAGAAAATAAAAACGATGCGATGAAAAGAAAAGGCAGAACAAAAATTAAAATGGAAGGAAATTTGCTCTGCTGAAAATAGTACGATCTTGCAAAAATTCTCCGACCCTTGGGATTTTTCCTTCACTTCTATTTATAATGCTTGTAAAATAATGTATCCCAAAAGGTCAATCCACGTAAAACTGAATATCCAAAAAATATTGCTAGTGGACTTTGTTGCATAACGTGCGCGGAAATATAGCAAAAGTAGGTTTCTTCATTGACTTGGGACCGGTCGTTCCGTGTGAGGAGGAAATGGCGTGAGAATAGGATAGGGCAGGGAACGGTCGTTCCACTCAGCTGAAGTGGTCCGGACCGGTCGTTCCCCTTAGTGGGCCGGTCGGTCCCTTCAAGCTGAAGTGGGGAACGTGCGTTCCCTTGGCCCTTTGTACGTACATTCTTCTTTTGGGCCTTGCAATTTCATTCTTTTCACCCCCTTTTACTAATCTGCACCACATTGCTCAATTATCTTCATTTTTGTATTAAATTGCATCTATTTCTTCATTTTTCTTCACATAAGCTTATTTGAGGCAAAATACCTGAAACAAAGAAATACCAGCGTAATATGGAAATAAAATAAAATAAATTAAATAAAAACATGAATTATTTGCATTAATTAAGTCGATTTATACGATATAAAATCGTGTTATCACCTGCTGAGGTAGTAATCGCCCAAGATTCTCTCATCGTCCCGTTGAGGTAGTAATCACCCAAGGTTCTCTCATCATCCCGTTGAGATATTAATCGTCCAAGGTTCTCTCATCGTCCCGTTGAGGTAGAAATCGTTCAAGGTTCTCTCATCTTCCTGTTGAGGTAGTAACCGTCCCTGATTCATTCATCACATCATTATCAACAAAAACCTTTTGAAGCTCCAGACTCGATTCCTGTATCTTGCTAGGGCACGTCTAAAGAGTTTGAAGATCCGATTCCTGTATCTTGCCAGGGTGTATCTGTTGACGACTAATTCCAGACTCGATTCCTGTATCCTGCCAGAGCACGTCTGAAGAGTTTGAAGATCCGATTCCTGTATCTCGCCAGGGTGTATCTGTTGACGACTATATTCTCCGGACTCGATTCCTGTATCTTGCCAGGGCACGTCTGAAGAGTTTAAAGATTCGATACCTGTATCCAGCCAGGGCACATCTGCATAAAGAGTTTGAAGATCAACTCCTGTAACAGGCCAGGTAATTATTTTCTTTTTCAGGTACGCAAGTTCTCGCTAAGGAATCTCTTACGCGATCGACACCTCCAGATGGCATCTATAAGCCCATCCCCCTATCCATCGTATCTCCAAATGGCATCTATAAGCCCATTCTCGTCATCACATTGCTGATACTTCACTATGTGAGCGCAAATTTCTGGGCACTTTAGTGTTCAATCATCTTCCACCTTTGGATTACGAAAGGCACGCAAGCCAATCTGCATCCTCAGGTCTAAGAAGATTGAACAGGGGCAACTGTTGTACCCCAAAATTTACCCTCCCATATTTCTCAAAATATTTCAAGAAAAATTCACAAGTCCAACCCGGCGCGTCATATTCAGGTATTCTTTCGCCAAGATATCTCTGATAACGTATTCTCAAATTCAGGTTCGGCTCAAGAGTCAATTCTTTAAAGAAGGTATCCGAATGTGCGAGTTTTCTTGAAGAAATATGGTGAAAAAGTGTGCTGAAAGTGCAGTTTTTACGCGCTAAAAAATTCATAACTTGAAGATCTTGACTCGTTTTAAACCCGTTCCGGTGGCCTAAATTCCGTCTTGACTTTATCTACGTTTTCATCTCTCACGGCTGGAAGCCAATTTCGATCAGAAGGTCTTCAAAAATGTGGATTTATCAAGTATTTTCATACAGAAAATTTGTGACAGAAGTTTATTTGCGTCATGTTCAGAAAATCATAACTTGGTCAATTTTTATCGTATCGAGCTGGTTCTGGCGCCAAAATTTCACAAATTGAGTTGACTACATTTTCACAGAAGGTATTGAGTTCAAACGGTATTCAAAAGGCCTTCGTTTTTTGCTCAGAGTGCGTGACACGCTGAAAATCCTGAATGCTGAATATTATTTCATCTGGGCTGAAACTTCGAAAATTCATAACTCGGTCAATTTTTATCGGATTGGGCTCATATTTTTACACAAGGTCACTGACTCAGAGATCTACAATTTTTCTTCAAAAGTCGAGACCAAATTATGCACCGATCAATACCAGTTTTTTATTGAAGAACGTGTCAGAGTCGACACTGGAGCCCAAAATAAGTTTGTCTGAGCTGAAACTTCAAAAATTCATAACTAATTCACCGTTTATCCGATTGAGCCGATTTTCGGACAGGAGTTAGTTCTTAATGTCAGCTACATTTTGTTTACACATTTCAACTTCAAAAATTGCACTTAAGTCCCTGCGATTTAGCCTGAAAAATAACGAACTCAAGTAAACATTGGAGGCCCAATTGCACATTCAAAGCTCATTTTCTTTACCCTAATTTCTATTATATAATCACCTTTTTTTCACACAAACCAGAGAGAGGAGGAAAAGAGAGAAAAAATCTTGCCACAACACTGTTAGAATATCAAATTCTTTCAAGAACCCTAAAACCTTGAAATCCTTATTATAAATCCCTCTCTCACCACAAACAAGCCATCACAGTTACAAATCAACACCTCACTACTTCTTCAGTAAGGATAAGGCTGGCTTGATCTCTATGATCCAAAGGGCATAAAAGCATTCAGGTCACTAATTTTCCAGTAAGGGTAAGATTGATTTGATCTCTATGATCAAAAAGGTATAATCATTCATACATGTCATATTGTGCCTTAACATTAAATTTCTTCATATATTGGCTTTATTTGCATTTTATGATTTTATTTAATGTGTTCATGAGATTCAACACTGCAGATTTAGACAGGATCCCATGCAGGTTCATTAAGGAACGTTGAGGCCAAAACACAAATGACCAAAAGCCAAATGGCCAAAGTAGAACAACTTATGCATGACATCAATACATGGCGAGACAGACATCCTGAGAAGATTAAGGAACGTTGAGGCCATAACACAAATGGCCAACAGCCAGAACACAAATGGCCATGAAACCCAATCCAATGGCCAAAGAATGCAGACCACGGTACTCAGGAGTCAATGAACACGCACGTGATGCCAGAAAGTCAAACAAGGCATTTGTCTAATGGGCCAGAATCCTTCAAAAAACCTCCATTTTGGGCCTGATACCCCCTTGGTTTGCATTTTTTATTTATTTTATTTTATTTTCTTTTCTAATTCTTTTCAATTGTTTTTAATTGTTTTTATTAATTCATCATTAATTAATTTCCCATAAAAAAATCAGAAACTAAAAAATGTTTTATTTTTAATTATTTATTAAATTTACCATTAACATATTTTTGTAAATAAACTCTAACAATTAACTTAGTTTAATTTAGGTTTTTTAACTTTAATCTTTTTCTTAATAAGTAAAAAGTATCTAGAATTAGGTTTTTTTTTACATATTCATCTTTTTCTTAAATAAATTATTAATCATCATTATTTATCATTATTATAAATTATCATTAATTTTGTAAATAAACATGTAAATAAATTAATTAACTAGTAAATTAGGTTAACTTTAATATTTTCATTAATAATTAAAATAATCTAGATTTAGGGTTTCCTTTTAATTCTTGTTCTTTATTTTTCATAAATACAAAAAAACACTAAAACACTTTCTTTTCTTTAATTAAATAATTAATTGGACTTTAATTTAATTTAATTTCATGCAAAGGGTCAAAACCCTCGGACGTCCTAATTTTAATTCTTTTCACGCATTATTTCTTTCGATCATTATGTAACTGTTTCTCAGATGTAATAGTAATTAGGTTTATCTTTCCGTCTTTACTTTCCGCATTTTTTTACCAAACGGGTCTTTGTAATTTGGCGATGTATAGACCCGCGCCTTATAATAGCGTAGGATTTTACTTTCCGCATTTAAATTTTCGCACTTTTAAATTCTAATTGCACGAAAGAATGTATGGCCTAAATTAAAAACAAGCGTAGCTCACCATGCCATGATCAAAAGATAATTGTTAAACGGAAAACAACACACAAATTCACACACCACTCTTAGGGTACGCCTCACTGTTGCCTTGCCTTCGAAACGTGGTCGTCGAGTATAGGACGTTTTAGTAAGTCCTTATGTCCATGACATGATCCAGTTGCCTCGAAACGGTTGCCTCGGAATTAAAAAGGATCAATGGCATAAGGGTAGCTTCTAAGGTGTCCTATTGTTGCTCTGGTGACCACACTGTCCCTACAAACGAATTGACCCGAATACCTTCAATGGTGGTGCTACCTATCTCTCAATGGTGGGATGGCACTACCTTAAGGACATTTACACAGCCTAATTCCTTAGGGTAGGTAGATGACTCATAGATACTTGCTCTATTAAAAAACAAATCAAACTCTTTTCACACCGACACTTTTCAAAAAGCTTTCAAAACGATTTTTCAAACACTCTTGAGGACTGATACAAGAGTTATTCCGAAAACTTTGACGAAACTTTTTCAAAACCCACACACATTTGAAAAGCAAACATTTTTTAAAACACAAATGAGCAAGTATCTAAGAGCCCATGGATAACCATGGATAGAAATGGTGCTAACACCTTCCCTTTCTATAAATCTACCTCCCGAACCGAGAGACAATCTCATAAGGAATTTTGCTGTGCTTTTGTCCTGTCCATGTTGGAGAAAATAAAAGACGGTGGCGACTCTTGCTTACCGCGACATTTCGCGAACCAGCGTTAAACAGTCAGTTCCAGATCCACCGATCACAACTGTCTCCCCAAATTCAATTGGTGAACCATCGCCCAAAAGTCGTTCCAAACTCAAAACAGAGTGCGACGCACAATTAACTGAGCTTAGGTATGAAGAACATCACGAAGAGCGGGTGGGTACAAATATACTTTGAGCCTTTATCTTTTGTTTCTTAAACCGTGAACCAAGCCACGTTACAACCCTTCAAAAGTCCTAATTGAAGCATGGGTTAGTTTGAAAGCATACTTTTACAAAAGGTATCCTGACTCCTGTAAGGCTTTGCTCTAAATCTTGTGTTGACTTGTCTTATGAAAAGTTTTCTGCTAAAAAAAGCATTTTGCAAAACTTCGAGACAAACATAAACTTTGCATTGCTTGAATATCACTGTCTGCATTTGGCTTTTTGTTTGACAGCGAAGAAATTCATACAGCGAATGTTCGGAGGAACGAAAACTCTCTCAGTGAACAAAATCACTTCAAAAGGATAACACTTCCAACGACAAATCTCCTATCAACAAGGGGCATGACATAGCACCATCCAGTTAACCTGGGGCAGTCCAGTCAAGGTTTCAATAGATCTTTCAAAATTCAGTTAACCAGGGGCAGTCCAGTCAAGATTTCAAGAAATCTCTCAATTCGCAGAATAATCTGATTCAAGAATCATCATCACTTGGGGCATTCGAATGTCAAAAGTGTTCAATCATTCCTTCACCACCTGCTGGAAATTACAACCGCCAACAGATCAACTATCACAATTCCATATTCGATTCCTGTATCTAGCCAGGGCATGTCTGTGAGTGATTGATTGTAGATTCGATACCTGTATCCAGCCAGGGCACGTTTGTAAGCAACCTTTTGAAGTTCCATATTCAACACCTGTAACAAGCCAGGAAAATATCTGTGGACGATTGATTGTGGATTAACACCTGTAACAAGCCAGGAAATCATCTACATGAAGAGATTGAAGATCAACACCTATAACAAGCCAGGGAACCATCTTTCTTTCTCAGGTCAGAGATCAACACCTGTAACAAGCCAGGACAATATCTCTTTGACCAACCTTTCTTAAGTTCCAGATCAACACCTGTAACAAGCCAGGAAAATATCTGTGAACGACCGATTATGGATTAACACCTGTAACAAGCCAGGAAATTATCTACATCACCACTTGGGGCATTCGAATGTCAAAAGTGTTCAAAAACCCGATGCAGTTTTACACGGACTCATCATCAGGAAATCCTACACAGATCTCCTCAAAACAGGAAATCCCCAGTAGTTTGGCATACAACCCAAGCTTCTGATTCCCCCAACAGTGGTCCCAAGACTTCTCATTTTTCAACAATCAAGAGATTCTTTCCCTCCACAACAGCAGCCAAAGAATTATTTTCCCCGGCAGCAGTCAAGATTCTTTTATCTTCAGCCATCCAGGATTCATTTATCCTCAGCAAGATAGCTCATCGGCTTACATGCACATTCATCACATTCATGTCATAAACATTGATGTCACATACATTGCATCATGCATCATAACATTGAATACAACTAACCCTTTACCTTTTCAGGTAAGATCAGTCGACAGACAAAGATCATCTTCTGAGATTCATCCAGAAATAGTTCAGATGTGACCCGGAAACGACGACATTCTAATACTTATTCTAGATTCACTCAGATGCAGTTTTACACGGACGCATCATCAGGAAACCCTACACCGGTTCCTCTTCCACTTCAAGACTTCTGAAAACAGTTTACGGATTCTTCCCAACAACGGATGTTAATATATCGCTTGTTCAGATGCAACTTTTGAAAACAGTTTACGGACGCTTCCCAATAACGGATGCTGCTCTATTGCTTATTCAACTTCAAGACTTCTGAAAAAAGTTTACGGGTTCTTCCCAACAACAGATGTTAATCTATCGCTTGTTCATATGCAACTTTTGAAAATAGTTTACGGACGCTTCCCAATAACGGATGCTGCTCTATTGCTTTTTCAACTTCAAGACTTCTGAAAACAGTTTACGGATTCTTCCCAACAACGGATGTTAATCTATCGCTTGTTCAGATGCAACTTTTGAAAACAGTTTACGGACGCTTCCCAACAACGGATGTTGCTCTATTGCTTATTCAACTTCAAGACCTTCGAAAATAGTTTACGGATTCTCCAAACATGGATGTCAATCTATTGCCTGTTCAGACCCCCAATTCAGAGATGTTCCAAAGCATGGATGCCTTTCTGATACTCGTCCACTCACCAATGAAATACAGTTCAACATTTCCAGATGGCATCTATAAGCCCATCCTCCAGTTCAACATTTCCAGATGGCATCTATAAGCCCATCCCTAGTTCAACATTTTCAGATGGCATCTATAAGCCCATCCTCCAGTTCAGCATTTCCAAATGGCATCTTTAAGCCCATTTCCAGATGGCATCTATAAGCCCATCCTCCTACCAGCAGTCACCAAATGGCATCTTTAAGCCCATTCTCAGATGGAATCTCTAAGCCCAACCCCCGACAAGATTCTATTGCATCCCTAGATGGGATTTTAAAGCCCATCACCAAATGGCATCTGTAAGCCCATTCACCTCTACCATCACATCGCCGAGTGCAAATTTTCTGGGCACTTTAGTGTCCAATCTCCTTTTACCTTCGAGTCGCGAAAGGCAAACTTGCCAATCTAACTCTTCAGGTTCAAGAAGATTGAACAGGGGAAACTGTTGTACCCCAAAATTTGCCCTCGCATTTTTCCACAAGAAATCACAACTTCAGGCTTTTCCTGATTTTTTCAGTTTGGCTCAAGAATCGGTCAAACAGACTTTTCTCGTCAGTCAGACAAAATTAGGGTTTTCATTGATTTTCATGGCCCTGGAACAATTCAAACAGTTTGTTTAGGGTTTGGTTGATTTTGGCTCAACTTTGATCAGGCGAACGCTTCTTTGGCATTTGATCAGAAACTAGGGTTTCCGCACGCATATTTCTCAGAAAGATTTTATTCTACAGTGCTTGTCAAGTTATTTTGAGATGTGGACTGAAACATTTGGATTGAGTTTGCGGTGTTTGATTAAAATCAGTAAAAGGAAAAGACATTTGGGCATGTGTGGTTTGACAGTGCATTGCTTTGATTATTCAAGATACCATAATGTTTATTTAATTATTTATTTATTCTAAGTTGAGATAATTGGAATTTATTTCCATTTATTATAATTTAAGAATTATAAATAATAAAATAAATATTTGAAAAGAAGAAAGGGAATTAACTGATAAAAGATTGGATTTTATTCATCTTTAATTATTCGTTACAATTGTTATTCGAGTACCGTATTTATTTACAAAGTATTCTAATGATGATTACAATAATTAAATTTAAATAAAACTATCCTAAGAAAATTCCTAAGTCTTCATCTTCCGTCCATTGCTCTAGTGCTCCATGGAATTTTATCTGCGAAATAAAGAACAAAAGAAAAGTCAATTGCAGAAAAAATAAATAGAGACAGACAGATAAAAAAGGGTCATCATTAAAAGCAAATGGCCGGGATCAGTTAGCCCTCTCTGCAAATCACGGGATTTCTCCCGGTTCACAAAGAAGGATGAAAATGTTTGCAAATTAAATATGAATGCACAAAGTATACAAATTCCACAGTTCAAATTGGCCAACCAACTGTATAGTTCAAAAGCAAACAGCATGTACAACTAAAAGTTCAAATTGCCAAACAAAGTCCAAATTCAAACTTTCTGCCAAAAAGTTTTCAAAAGGATGTCAAAGTACAAAAGGCCATCAAAATGCTGTCAATATGCAGCAAAGCTGTCAAAAGAAGATGTGGAAAGATAACAAGAGGCATAAAATCTGGAAGAAGTACAAAGTATGCAGAGAAAGATTAGTGTGCAAGCAACTTTTCAATTCATCATTTCCTAGGCCATTGCTTTTTCAGAAAATAATATCTAAGCAATATTTAATATGCTTAAAATAAGGAGAGAGAGGAAAGAGGAAAAGAAAAAAGGGCTTACAGGCTTTAGGCTAGAAGGAAGAGAAAAGATATAAAACAAAAACTGCTATAACCTAAAGGCCCCCAGCATATAACAAGGTCAGAAAATCACAAACCAAAAAGAGAACTGAGAACATAAGCTCCCAAGCCTAAAACCAGTTCACTAAAAACCAGCATAAGCCCGAATCCTGAAGCATAGCACAAAACACCAACCCTGTCAAAACTAAAAGCAAAACGTCCTGCATAAGAACCAGAAGCAAAAGCCTATAGCCAGAACCAGAAAAGCCCTGCAAAATCCAATCAAGCCTAAACTGATAAATCAATAACCTGTAAACCTTTCAAAGCCTCAAAACAGTTTTCAACATAAGCAAAAACCAGTACAGCCTTAAACCACAACCAGAAAACCTGTAAGTTCACACTTAAACCAAAACCATGTCAAACTTACAAACATAAAAAAAAACCAACCTGTTCCAAGCCTTTTAGAACATCAAACAACCAAGTCCTAATAGCATAAGCTTAGACCTGTCAAGCCTAACCAGAAAACCAGTAAAGCCATTAACCAACCAAAGCAAAAATAACCAAATATTCGAACCAGCAGGCCCCCCCTCAGAACAGCGTTCATCATTGGGGCAGGAAACTCACATCCAAGCATCAAGACAACCAAACAAAAAGGAAGCGTTTCAAGGCATCAAAGCATTCAGAAGCAACATAAAGAGGCCCTCAGAGTATTCTCATCACAGGGCATTCATTCAAGGCAACAGATCAGACACAACAATACTCAAACACAAGGCATCAAGCTAGGCATCAGGGCGACAAGAAGAAGAAGATCAAAGATACAGAGTAAGGCAATCAAAGCCTCAGACCACTGTCATCATAGGGTTTTGAACAATAATACGACACTCACAAGCATATTGAATATAGCCAACATTAACAAGCAAGCATGTCAGTAATTATCATCTCAGAATCAACATAAGCATACATGAGCAGAAGCGAGGAGAAGAAGAAAGAAGTGATATCAAAGATAGGTTTTCAAGTTCATCATTAAACCCAACAAAAAGGCGAAAATATACAAACCAGGAAGAGCTAGCTTCATCATCACGCGCTTCTCCGCCGTCGAGCCTCCAAACGCCTCCAAACTCCTTTCTCCTCCGTCTCCCAAAAGGTAGTACAATTTCTTTTCATCCCTTTTCACGATCTCGTTAACAAACAATAATGAACATAACATCAGAATACAAAATCATAACATGCAAAACATAAAGCCCTAACGAGATTGAGATGAATCACTACCTTATTTAACTGTTGCCTGAGCGATCTGTGGGGAGAAGAGAATGGATGGTGGCGTTGTTGGCTTGGGCGAGAAAGGCGCTGTTCAAACATCCATGGCCAAGAGAACAAAAAGGAACGAAAGATGAACGAAGACGAAGATGAACAAACGGCGCGCTTCTGTTTCACAAACCCTCGGTTAGTCCCAAATGCAAATGAATCCAATTAACCCTAAGCAAAATGTTATGAGACCCATGGGCCTTGCCCTTTTTTCCAGCGCCTAGGCCCAAATGCATTCTAATTGGCACCCCCCCCCCCCCCCTCTGGGCTTCCAATTCTGACTAAGCCCTAATTCCCTTTTGGCCCATTTACCCCTTTTCTTCATTTTTTTTTCTTACTAAAATTTGTTTGGATTAATACATAAAACATTGAAACTTTGTTTAAAAACTTGAAAACTTTTTTTTGTGTTTTACTAAAACATTAATATTTGTACATAATCAATTAAAATACATTTTTTAATATACATAATATAATTCAAATTTAAAACATTGTTTCTTTCTCAAAATTGAAATATTTTTTTCTTTTCCCTTTTGTATATAATACATTAATTGCAATACACCAAAAACATTTTCTTTTCTTAAAATACATTAATTTGTACATAATTACATAATTTTTTCTTTAAAATTAATACTTTTCTTTTCTTAAGATTAAAACATTAATTTGTACATAATTAACAAAATACAAGAACACAATTTAAATCAAACATACTTAATTTATTAAATTCACAACTTGTAAATAAAATACATGTACACTTGCACTTACACAATATACTTACATTTGATACACATACAATTACTATTCTTATACTTTGCTATACATTGATTACACTTTTATCGCAATTCGATTTGGTTGTAAATTATTGGACGCTACATTCCTAGAAGTCTCATCCCCATTTGTGAATTTGTACCCCCACTCCCGGATACTATTTGTAATAGCGTAGACTTTAAAATCTTGCAATTTACCGCTTTCAGATTATACCATGGTTAGACCTAGGGTTTGTATGTACATAAAATCAAACGCTAGATAACCTAATACAAGACAAATACATGAAATCAATACACAATCATACTTGCACCCCCTAGGGTAATCCCACATGTTGCCTTCCAAAATGGGCCATGCTTGCACGTCGAGTTTCTTTGGCAAAACAAATTCAAATGATCATAAGTCCCTCGATGACGCTTTCGAAAGTTGCCTATCAAAATGATCAAGTCCCTTCAAAGAAAAATTGCCAAAGACACTTGGCACCATTGCATTCATGGTCCATACGATGACCCGCCCCCGTCCCGTTAAACTTCCTAAACGCAAGATTGTCCACCAAATTCAATGGTGGAACAAAATTGTTAAAAAGGGGTTGAAAACATAGAGAAAACCTTTGAGTACAATAGGGGTAGACAAAACTCTTAGTTACTTGAGATCAATTTGCAAAAACACTTGCCTTCTTTTCAAAAACCACACTTCACAAACACTTTCAAAAAACAACTTCCAAAAACATTTGAAACATCTTTTCGAAAAGATACACACCTTTGTAAAACATTTGAGTAAAGAATTGTTACAAGGGTTGCCTAAGACAAGGCATCTTCTTCAAAAACATTTTCAAACACACACACACACACACACACCATTTTCAAAGCAATCGAAAATCAAGGCAAGTGATCTAAAAACCAAGTAACTAAGAGCCCATGGATAACCATGGATGAAAAGGGTGCTAATACCTTCCCTTTTCATAACCTACCCCCCGAACCCACGAAATATCTCAAAAGGTTTTTCCTGTGCTTTTTAACCTTTCCTTTAGGATAAAATAAAAAGTCGGTGGCGACTCTTGCTAAACCGAACAAGTGTGAATACAAGCGCAAAACTCAAGTCAGTTCTCCCACCGTATCACACACGGCCCTTAAGAAACCCTTCCCAGCCAAGAAGGAAGCATCTGCTGTGTATTCTCAGAAGGGACAGGGAAGAACTGAGCGCCGGCCGACTATAGGGGCTGTGATGATTCAAAACTCGTCAAATGATCAACCTCGTAACAATCAGTCGAGACCTAATCAACAATGGATGGAAAGGCCACAACGGTAGTTCACCCGCATCAACATGACGCCCGCTCAGGTACTTCCTCATTTGTTGAAACTGAATCTGACCAGTTTGAAGGAAGCGCCAAAGAATCCTAACACCTCCTCTCCATACTACCACTCTAATGCCAAGTGTTCCTACCATTCCGACAGTGTCGGGCACGATACCAATAATTGATGGGCGCTTAAGAACAAAATCCAGGATCTGATTGATGCTAAGGAAGTAGAATTTGATGCTCCTGAGAAGCCCAATGTTATATCTTCTCTGATGCCCAAACACGGCCACAATATTCATGCTGTTATGGAGGACACTCATGTTACTGATGTTGTTGACCTGCTGACGCCGTTACTTGTGATTAAAGAAAAATTATGTTGAGTAAGGTCTTTCCTGGTTGTGGTAAGTGTTATTTTTGTTTGAACATACGAGGTGATTGCCCAATGTTGAAGTCAGGTGTCCAACGCCTGATGGATACCCAAGAGATACTTTTCCAGAAAACCCCTGTTGACACCTTCAATCCTGTTACTCCTGATACTTTTGCTACTTCAATCAATGATATTGCAATTATAACCATTTCCGACAATCCTCCCAAGGCTTGCAAAAGGCCTGTCAGGATTACACCCAACTCTGAATGTGTACTATTAAATATCACCATGCCGGGACCTGTCCCGTACCAATCAAGCAAAACGATACCATGGAACTATGGGGGAGAAATCTTCTACCATGGTATCAAACAAATCGAAACAGTCCAAGAGATTTCTGAAGAAGAAAACCCTGGTGTAGGGAACATTGCGGGTACAAGCAAGATAACCCGCAGCGTCCGGATCTTTTCTCCGGAGATTGCTCCCCCTCGAGCAGTTTTCGGACCCTTTAAACCTTTTGTACCTGTTGGACCATTTGTGCAAGGCCCAGTGATTGAAGAATTGGATACTCCTGAAATAATACCATCTGCTGATACCACCGACAAGGGTAAGGGGATACTGGAAGTGCCTTTGTACGCGTTCTTATAGAGACGAGAACCATTACAAAGACGTTTTCAAAATACTTTCAAAAAACACACCACAAGCACATTCAAACAAAAGCAAGTGATCTAGCAAGTAACTAAGAGCCCGTGGAAAACCATGGATGAAAAGGGTGCTAGCACCTTCCCTTTTCATAATCTACCCCCCGAACTCAAGAAAACATCTCTAAAGGTCTTTCCTGTGCTTTTTCACCTTTCCTTTTGGATAAAAGAAAAGTCGGTGGCGACTCTTGCTAAACCGCAACATCTACGAATACAAACGCAAAACAACAAGTCAGTTCTCCCACCGTATCACAACTGGGTTTATTTCCCCAACATGGTTTATTTTCCCAACAAATTACAGTCTCCCCAGCTTGAGTCTGCTTCTACCACAAATCACCAGCAAGATTCCCATCTCAAGCAAAAGACAATCTGGGTTTTTATCCGTAGAGAGTTGCTACTGAGTCTGAAAACGTACTAGGTATCGTTTAACCTTATTCTTTCAGACGAGTCGGCAGCTAACCCATCTCTTTTATCCCCAGTAAGGGTATATAAGAACTAAATTCCCCAGTAGAGCAGTGAATGACCAATGCCCTTGGACTCTTCTCCCCAAACAAGAATCAACATTCTCCAGCAGAGTTTCCTTAACATCAAGCAGGAATACCCATCAAGATCGAAGATACACATACTCTTCATCCCCGACAACAGTCAGGGATTTATTTTCTCAGACAAAGATGATGCACGAGTTTACAAATACACTTCAATAACATTTCACATTCATACATCATTTACAAACGTCATAACATATGCATACGAAACACATATAGCACAGTCTCATTTATTTTGAAAACATCATTACGCAATGCATTTCATACATCATGACACTGCATACAGCTAACTCTTTACCTTTTTCAGGAAAGATCAATCAACAAAGAAATATCATCAACTACTTATATGACCAGACAATCTTCTCAAAGGCTACATCTGACAAATGGATACTTAAGCAATTTTCTCATAAGAACATTCTCAAAGAGACATCTTCCTCCTATTGAAGTCAGGCGAAGACATTTTCTGGCTCAGATTAAATCGAGTGTAGATTTATTCTGATACTTCTTCCAATTAAAGGCGGTCGTGAACCTCTTATGGCTCAGATTAAATCGAGCGTAGATTTATTCTGATACTTCTTCCAGTTGAATACATTTTCTGGCTCAGATTAAATCGAGCATAGATTTATTCTGATACTTCTTCTAGTTAAAGTCAGGTGTATACATCTTCTGGCTCAGATTAAATCAAGCGTAGATTTATTCTGATACTTCTTCCAGTAGAAGACATTTGTAGACATTTTCTGGCTCAGATTAAGTCAAGCGTAGATTTATTCTGATACTTCTTTCAGTTGAAGTCGAGCATAAACATCTTTTGGATCAGATTAAATCGATCATAGATTTATTCTGATGCTTCTTCTAGTTGAATACACTTTCTGGCTCAGATTAAATCGAGCATAAATTTATTCTGATACTTCTTCTAGTTAAAGTCGGGTGAAAATATCTTCTGGCTTAGATTAAATCGAGTGTAGATTTATTCTGATACTTCTTCCAGTTGAAGGCAGGCGTAGACATTTTCTGGCTCAGAATAAATCAAGCGTAGATTTATTCTGGTACTTCTTCCAGTTAAAGTCAAGTTTAAACGTCTTTTGGCTCAGATTAAATCGAGCGTAGATTTATTTTGATACTTCTTCCAGTTGAAGACGGTCATGGACATCTTCTGGCTCAGATTAAATCGAGCATAGACTTATTCTGATACTTCTTCCAGTTAAAGTCGGGTAAAAACATCTTCTAGCTCAAATTAAATTGAGCGTAGATTTATTCTTATACTTCTTCCAGTTGAAGTCGGACGTAGACTTAGTCTAATTTCTATCAACAATTACTTTAGATGGCATCTGTAAGCCCATCCCCAACGAATCTCTGTCACTTATCCAAATGGCATCTATAAGCCCATTCCCGATATAATCAACCAACAGCATCACTTCGTGTATCGGTGAGTGCAAATTTCTGGGTACTTAAGTGTTCAATCATCTTCTACCTTCAAGTCACGAATGGCAGACATGCCAATATAACTCTTGAGGTTTAAGAAGATTTAACAGGGGCAGATGTTGTACCCCAAAATTTTCCCTCCTATTTTTCTTCAATGCATGCTCAGAAAGGTCTCAAATACTCAAAGCTACTCAAGGGTTGACCATTCAAAACCTCCTCATAGGCAAGGAGTCTTACAACTAGGGTTTTGAGTTCATCAAGGAAGTTTAGTTTGCAAAGGTCTCAAGTGATTTCCATGGTTCTTCATAGGTCTTCAATAGTGCTCATGTCATGTTTCAAGTCCTACATCACAAGCTTGCTCAGTCAATGGCTCGGATGATTGAAAATCAATTGTATTAGGTAAAAAGTCAACCATGATCAATATACAATCAAACTTCAAAAAAAAATTGTCAACATCAACATTTTGAAGTGATATTCATCATTTGATCAAGTGTTGATCATGATTCCTCAAGGAAAGCCCTCAAATCGTCAAAAGTCCAAAATTTCCAAATTAGGGTTTCCTTAGGAGAAGTCAACTGAACTTTGACCAAGCATAACTTTCATATGCTTCATCAACTTTTACCCAACCAAAGCCCATTTTAAAGGAAATTCAATTATCTACAAATTTGTATTTATGTTCAAATCCAAAAAATGCTTCATTTGAAAGATATGAGCTAATACATTATAGGTCATTTCAAAAGTCAACAAAGAACACTTTTTGTCAAGGCAACTTACATCAAGATAAATCTCCAAATGCAAAAATGATCAAAAGAGAAATTGTAGAGGACATCTTTAGATTTCAAAAAAGTCCAAGATCACCTTAAAAAGATGAAAATTGAGAGAGTTATGATTGATGCAAGTTGGACAATTTTTGAAGAATGCACGAGACTTTAATTGGACAATGTTGAATTTTTGGGCTTTTGGGCCTAAGTTTTAGTGTTCAAACATGCTCATGACATCTTAGGGGACCTCTAAGTCCATTCATACCTTGCCTTGATTTTTATTTATATTTACTTTTATTTTTATTCAAATAAATACAAAGTAAATTAAATAAAATCACAAAATAATGGATTAATGCATATGGGCTTGGTCTTTGATCAGGTTTGAAGCCCATGGACATGATGGCCAGCTTTCCAAAAACATGCAAGGCTCAAAATGGCAAGAATAAACTCAAAATTGGAAAGCTCTCAATATGTTTTATTTTTGTTTTATCATGGCTTGATTGCTTGATTCTTTTCCATGTATGTTGAAAATTTCCCCACCTCTATATAAGTGCAAGCATCAGATCACAAGAAACCACATATTCCTTCCTCAAAAACAACTTGCATAATTCTTGAAATTTCTCCAAAAAACCAAGGTTTCAAATCTAGTGTTACAGGCCTTATCATCCCAAGGTCTCCATATTATTCCCTTCCTGGAACATCAAAGGGTAGGTTTGGATCAATCATGATGATTCTCCACGCATGAAATTGCATAGCATAGCCTTGTCAGTTCCTCATTTTTTTATAAATAATATATTTTATCTTACTGTATTTTAAATCAAATTGATGCTTCTAACATGATCTTGAGATATACTTGAGCAAGTTTAGATCATTTACAAGGTCTCATGCACGCAGGTATGCTAGACACCATTCTTACTCTATTCGGAGTAAATTGACTCAAAACGCATGATGCAAGGATCAATAGCCTAATTTAATCCCGGATTTGGAACCAGGAGGGTTGAAGTAGGAGGGACGTGACATTTTATATCATTAACATCTTGATTTGTGTAGGTTTTGTGTTACAGCTTGTCGGAGAAGACGACCAGAGTTAGGGCTCCGACGCTTCTCCGACCATATACTTTATTTTATGTTTTTGTTTTTTTTGTTTAGGTATCAGATGTACTGGCCGCCCCAGCGGAAAGCGTGTGTGTGTTAAGGAGTTGATATGCCAGGGCATGGGTTCGATCCCTTCCCTTGGCATATTATTTTTCAATACATTTCCCTTTCAGATCCCGTGCAAGCTAGGAATATGCGTTCATCACGTGGGATCACATCAACACCATCAGATCTCAGTGGATCCAGATCTAGTGAATCAAGCCTCATGCCCATGTTAGACCCCCCCAAGAAGGAGTTACACTGGATCATACGCAACAGTTGGCTTGTTTGTCTTGGGCCAAACAGATTTACCTTCTCCACACCCCCCATTTACTTGTTTCAACATGCCCATTTCCATTTTTTGTTTTAATTAATTATTTTTCTTTTTTTAATCAATTTCATTTTTTAATCAGAAAAAAATCACAAAATCATAAAAAAATTAGATTTAGGTTTTAATTAATTAATTTAATTTTTATAAATAAAAATTGGTTTAATTTTATCACACTTTAATTTTATTAATTAATTTATAAATTAATTAGAATTAGAGTTTATTATTATCATTTTACACTATAAAAACATTTTTCTAAATAAAAACACCAAAAATATGTTCTAATTCTTAGAAATTTTTTAGGTTTTTTTATAAATTTTTTTTGCCTTTTACAATCTCCGTGCGCTTATCTATTTTCGCATCGTTACTTTCATAATCATGTAATTGTTTAGGGATGTAATAGTTTAAAATTAGGGTTTACTTTATTTTCCCCCCGTTTTATGGTTTGTACTCCCCACCCCCGAAGCATTATAATAGCGTAGATTCTATTTCTCGCATGTTTGCTTTCTGCACTTATGTATGAATGTATGTATATATTTAACTGCTAGATTAATAGGATTGTATGGCAAAGACTAAAAGCAAACGCTAGATAGCCATAAATCCAAGACAAATAACTGAAACATAACATACTTCGCACATGCGCACCTCTAGGGTGACCGTCACCTGTTGCCTCGAATATAAACAGTCATGTCCCTCGAGCGTGGGATGCTTTAGCAAAGATCCTTCGGTTAAAAAGATCGTAGTCCCTCGATGACCCTTCGATGCTGCCTCGATAAACGATCTTAGCCCCTTACAACAATTTATAAAACGTCCTATGAGTTGCCTTCTATGACTGTACGATGACCCGCGCTCGTCCCTCAAACATCCAACGATAGGGTTTCCTACTAACCAATGGTAGGATAGCACTATCTAAAGAAAGAGGAAAAGAACAAAATACTTTTGAGTAGGTAGATAGTTCTTAATCGCTTGCTCATAAACAAAAAATTTTCTCACCCATACACTCTTTTCTAAAATATTTTCAAAACAAACACTTTCTATGCGTTCTCAACGATACGAGAATCATTACAAAGTTTGTCGCACTTAGGCATTTTTCAAAATATTTTTCAAACACACAAACAAAAAGCATTTTCAAAGTGAGCTAACGATTAAGAGCCCGTAGATAACTACGGATTAAAAGGGTTCTAACACCTTCCCTTTTCATAACCTACCCCCTTACTCAGAAAAATCTCAAAAGGTCTTTCATGTTCTTTTCACCCTTTCCTTTATTGGATAAAAGAAAAGTCTGCAACGACTCTTGCTATCCGCAATATAAATAGGTCTCTAAACAGATTCCTATTATGGAGCATATGGTGAAGATAATAAAGCAGTAATAGAAGGATATGTCGACTCTAATTATGCAGATTGTATGGATTCCAAAAAATATATTTCTGGATATGTGTTCACTATGTTTGGCACAACAATAGTTGGAAAGCGACACTTCAGAAGGTTATCGCCTTATCAACCACTGAAGCAAAATATATTGCTCTCACTAAAGCTGTGAAAGAAGCATTGTGACTTGAAGGTTTTGCTAAGGAGCTGAAACTTCAAGGTCGAGTTATCACTGTTAAATGTGATCGTTAAAGTGCAATACACGTGTCAAAGAATTCATCCTATCATGAGCGAACCAAGCACATTGATGTGAGGTTGCAATTCGTCGGAGGGGTAATCGAGTATGGAGAAGTCCAAGTGTTGAAGGTTTTAACAGATCACAATATTGTTGATATGATCACTAAGACTTCGCCAAGTTACAAGTTTTTCCACTGTATGCAGTTGGAGATTTGTTCCAAGGTGGAGATTTGTGAGATATTAGATCGAACTCTAGTATGGTCGAAGGGTAGCTTCTTGGTTCGACAATTCGACAAGATCTAAGCATGAGGTCGAAGTTGGTTCGCATACTGGGATCGAAGACCTCCAATGCTCTAGTCGAAGTATGTTCAAGTATGCAGTAGTCAGAATACTAGGATTGTTAGCATGTCGAATTGAGCCTGTTTGTTATGCTCAATTGTTTAAGTTAGCTTGTTCCCTAAGTTAGCTTGTAATGAGTCTGTTTATAAAAGTCTATTAGTTTAGTGTGTTAATTTTTTTATAAATAGCATATTAGTCTCTCATCATTGCACAATTGAAATCCTAATTAGGGCGAGAGAGTTATTTGTTATTTTGTAACACTTGTAATCTTGTTTCAAAGAGAAAGTAAAAAATAACAGTTTATAACCAATTCATTGTGTTCTTCTTGCTTCTCTTTTTTTTTTACTCTTATGGATTTCTTGGTAATCAAGAATCCGTTTATACTCTGTTCTTGGTATCGTTTTCACAATAACATATTATGTGTCTCTTTTACTTTATCGTCATTTTAATCTCCGCATAACTTGTGTCTGTGACGGATCTTGCATAAAATATTAAGGGGAGCTGCAAATATTGGTCAAAATATCATAATTAAAAAATTCACACAAAATAATATATAATTTAACTAAAATTTTAAAATAAATTAGCACAAATTTGTTTTGTGTCTAAACTCTTCATCTTTCTTTGATTAGTTTCATTTCCATTCCTTTTCTTTTTGGCTACACTTCAATTTAATGTCCTGGAATTTTTGGGTTTTTGAAAGAAAAAAAGTTGAATAAAGAGTTGCAGAAATGATAAAGCCATAAATCATCACATATTCTCTTTCTGGAGTAGTGTAAAAGATGAATTTAGTGTCATTCTTGACAACTCACAGTGGCTTGTTGGTAATGGTAATGTATGAACCATCAACTGCGGGTATAAAAACTTGTGTGGTATTTCTCTCTACCTTACTCTAAACTAGTTGCCACATTTCCATCCTTTGAAAGACAATGGTTGAATTGTTCTTGAAATTGGCAGATAATTGAAATCAATTAACGAGAAGCATAACAACATAAGAATGTTTTTGATTTTTCAACACTAATCTCATAATCCAAACCTTGTAAAAGATGTGTCATAGGTGTTGTTGAGATAGTGTGTCATAAATTTTAAACAACTTTGCAAATATTTTTGTGACTACCAATTTGTTCCAGCCAAGTAGATGATGAAATAGCAGAGTCCATATTTCATACAGATTTGTTCAATTGTTGAACTTCTTTGCATGTTCTAAATCAATAAATAAATAAAATATTCATGTATCAAAGCCTTTAAAATTTTCCAACATCCATTCAGTTTTTTTATAGCTTTTGAGAGATTTCAAACGGGGTTCAAGTAGAAGTACGAAAACCTTCCTTTAGTAAAAACTGTGTTGAAAACCATCCAATGACTTTGCAAATGCTTTTAGTTTGTGTCTTTTTTTAATTTTTTTATGGCAGGATTAGCGTACAATTTGATATGGTGTTGAGTTTAATGAAGAAGATGAAGAATATTTCAAAATTCAGAAAATCAGTTTTAGTGACGGTTTCTTCCGTCGCTAAATTGATCACTAAATGTTAATATTACACATTGAAAGTACTAAGTTTAAATAAACATAAATTTTGTTTTCCATTTTAAACTCCAAAAATTGCATTATCATATTAATTATAAAATATATATAGCCGTGTCCTATATTTTTTAGCGGTGTCCTCGTATCCGTGTCCGTGTCGTGTCCGTACCCGAGTCTGGGTTTCATATATTCCAAAAAAAAAGATGTCATTTTCCCAAATGTATCATGTAGCACTTACTTTTCATTGAACTTTTAAAGGGAATCATCATTCATTAATCACTTTTCAGTATAAGTGAGATGATCAACATAGACATTTGACAATGAGAGTTTTGCATTCTGTTTAGTTTAAGAGAGTGTTAGCTCACACTTTCTCTTTTGGAAGCCTTCCCAGCTTAGTTACATAGGTTAAAATTGTTTTAGTTCACATTATGCATTGGGTGGATCATAAACTTTGTGCTCACGACCTCTCTTCACATAGTTTTTTGGCTGCTGTACATAGATATTTTCAGTCGGTGTCTGATACAACATTGCAATAGCAATGATCATTCTCATCCCTAACAAAAACAGGCAATGTCAAAACCAAATTCATATTTCTCCTATAAAAGCATTTTGGTTTGTGAGACATAATTTGAACTTCAAGGGAAGAGAAACTAGTTCTGAATCCAACAGTGGCAAAAACAATAGGCTAGTCATTGGGAGGCTAATTGTTTAACAATTTAGACTCGTCTTTTCATCTTAAACCTTTTCTTTGAAAACTCCAAGTTGTAAATGTAGCACAATTTAGGTTCATGAGGTGATTTCTTCTTATCTGTAGGTCATTACGTTGAAATTAGTTTGTTTTAATGGTTTAAAACAGATAAAGGGCACAACCTCATTTTTTCTTCACAATCACATACTTTTTTTTATTTTTTATAAACGATGAAATATTATGATAGACCACCAATAGTACTCAACAGCCAATTACAGAATATCCAAATCCAACCAGCCCATACATTTCCTAAATTACAAATTACATGAAATCTACATGGAACTGTGACCATTCATAAAAATTACGCAGCAGCATGATCACACGATTCGAAATTCATTTTGATACGTGGTACGAATTCGGGTACACGGTACGCAACTCTAAAAAAAATTAGGTACGCGGGAGATATACATAGTTGATATGCAGGATAAATACTATTACCTCATTCTTCTTGTTTGTGACCTCTCCCTAAGCTTCCTCATTGTCACAAGGGAGTGCAAAAACATCTATAGATAAATGTTTGAAATACAGTGCAAAAACATAAACCCTCTACATGAATTTTTAATTTGAATAAGAAAAAAAGATTGAGGAAGCATAAAACCAAGGTTGAGTGAAACAGAAGCAGTGTCATCGTGAAGCGATGCTTCAAAATCGATGGCTCGAGCTTCATGAGTTGAATTTGAAATGAATAGAATTCTAAGATTGTGTGTTGCGGCTGTGAGTTGAAAATGTGAATTTGCGAAGTGTGAATCATGAGAGATAAGAGAAAACCATGACTTACAAATGCACTTGAAACGTATAAGAGACTTCACCGGTAATCTCAGAAGGATTTTTATAATCAATTCATGAGGCAAAAGCATGATCATCTTTGTTTTGTTTCTTTTGATTTCATTCATGAAGCAGAAACAGGATTTGAATGTTTAATACTTCTTCTGTGCTCTTCACAAATTCCTTTATGCGGTGAGATAGTCAATCACTCAATCCTTTGACCGAACATTGTATATCAACGACAACAACAATAACAAAGTAAATCTATAAATTTAGAGAGATAGTGGTCGATAGATCGGATATTTATTTCAAGAAACATTAGTGATATTTATTTATTTTTTAATTATTATATGAGCTAATGTTTTGAAAAAAGTTTAGAAGTTAAATGATTAATCCTAGATATATTTGGTAAATCTATTAAATTTCGTCACAATTAATATAAAATTTGTTTTTATAAAAATTGAGATTAATTATAAAATTTAGGGTTAAATACACTTTACCTCCCTGCATTAGTAATGAGTTTTGAATCACTCTCTTTTAAAAAAAAAAAATTTCGCCCCTTAACAAATATAGATTCCAAATCAAAAAACATTATAGCTCAAGATTTCCTTTGAGTTGCAGACGTGGCTTGTGACTGTTTGCTAACTGGATAATTATATGTCACTTTGGACTGTTTATGTTTAGGGCTACCGTCTTCGTCTTCTGTCCCTTTCCATCATTTTCACAATCATTTTCATTGCAAATCGTTTCTTGTATCCCTTTTGTCCCTACCGTCTCGCTCATTTCTTCTCTCTCTACCGTGTTGAACCATTTGATCAGTGCATTTTGATGTACATTCTTTCATGATTGTACTTATGCATTTCCATGGTTTATTTAGCTTATTTTTGTATTTTATAGTGTTTTTCTATTTTAGTTTATTTCTACTCTTATTTTATTTTTGCACTTTATTTTCAGCATTAGCATTCTGCACGAATAAATTTATAACTTGAGCTACAGGAGTCGGAATGAGGCGTGCTACCAGTCGTTGAAAAGCTAAGAGAAAGAGCTATGATTTTCATTCAGAAGTCGAGAGATGAATCGGACTGTAGCAGGGTCTTAAAATTCGTTGAAGTTGCAGCATTTTATATTTAAATTTTGGATCATTTGTTTTGGGTCTGGGTTATGTTTTCGACCCAGCTGGGTTATGAACCGAATCCTTGTCCTTGCTATACCTAGCAGCCGCTACAGTAATTTAGTTTTGACCTTTTCATTATTGAGAAAAAAATACATTTTGCTTTTACGCTTGAATGAAGAACTAATCATCTAGAGTTTATCTACTGTAATCGTGTTCCAATGCTTTGAGGTTTTTAACTTATCAATTCAATTTCGTTTCTCTTTCAATTCTATTTTATGAAATTGCATTTGCTTAATTTGTTATTTCATGGAATGTCTTGATTAAATTCGTATGATTGTATTCCTAATCTTTAATCGTTGTTTACGTCGTTTAGTCGTTAAATCACGTTTTATATCGTGTTTGCTTAATTCACGATTGTATTAATCTGTTTGCTTAATTCGGAATGAGAATTCAATTTGTTTTATATCTCTTGCGCTTGTCAATTGATATTGAAATCGAATAGAGGTCGAAGCCGCTTAAGGAATTGGTAAGGTAAAAACCAATGATTAGCAGGAACCTGAAAACAGTAGATCGACTTATTTTTATAATCACTTATTTTCTCAGCTCTTTAAAAATTGATCCTGAATTAAATCCCCCATAATCACTTATGTTGGTTAATAATAATACAAGAATCCTCGCGATACGATACTCGAGTCACTGTCGCTAATCTATATTTTTTTAAAGTAACTCATTTTTTAAACCAATGATTAGCATATGAAGAAATTCCAGGTTGTGTGCTCAGAACCTTCTGAACCTTCACTAGAGGACATTGTCAAACAAATGGCTGCAAATAATCTCAAGTATGAACAACAAATAGATTCTACTCTCCAGACTTTGCAAACACAAATTGAACAACTTGCCTCTTTGATGAATATCATGCAACAAACTCAAGGATCTAACCAACAACCCTTGGAAGAGAATTCTGTTTTTCCAATAGAGTTGCTTTCTGAGACTGTTGATGATACTTGTACTGATTTATTTGCAGCTGATTTTCTATCATTATCTAATTTTGATGATGTTTACTCTTGTGATGTTTGTACTGATATTAAAATTTGCTATGTTTGTGCTGAAGTTGAGGCCGCCTTGCAAGTTGATATTCTTACTGCAGATGAGGTTGCAAATGAAGTTGTTCATGTGGAAGAAGCTCTCGATATTCCGGCTTCCCGAAACAAACCATCCATTAAAAAACCACCTTCCCGAGAGCTGAAACTAATTCCTGAAAATCTTAATTATGCTTATCTAGAGATGAATGAAAAACTCTCAGTTATAATTTCTTCTAAAATTTATTTTGATCAAGAAAGTAAATTTTTGCAGGTTTGAAGAAGCATAAGAAAGGAATTGGATGGACCTTGGATGATATTTATTATATTAGTCTATCCATGTGTATGTATAGGATCTCACTTGAAGACTCGTTGTTAGTTAGTTCAGCGGTTTCTGGTGCTGAACTTGGTAGGGTGGATTACAGTCCGATCCCCCGCAACTACAACTGAGTAAGCAAAGGGTTATGCCACGTAAGTACCAGAACCCCATGCAAAAAGGATCAGGGTCACTAACCGGTCGCCTTACTATGAGTGTGTGGAGATAACAGGCTTAATGTGATTGCGCCTGAATGAAAAAGAGCAAAAAGGAGGATGAGTAAGTTAGGCTTTGGCATAATAATATGATTCGAATTGGTTTGCATATTCAAGAGACAAGATCAGTGTTCTTACTATATCCTTAGTGTGCAAGATTAGTACCTATTGATGCAATCTTAACCGAAGAAGAGTTTGTAGCCTAGAATGAGTAGCTGATGATGCTGTTGTGTTTCTTTTGATTTTATTTTGCTCGGAGTGCAAAAGTTCAAGTGTGGAGGAATTTGATCAGTGCATTTTGATGCACATTCTTTCATGATTGTACTTATGCATTTCTATGATTTGTTTAGCTTATTTTTTTATTTTATAGTGTTTTTCTATTTTAGTTTATTTCTACTCTTATTTTATTTTCTCACTTTATTTTCAGCATTAGCAGTCTGCACGAATAAATTTATAACTTGAACTACAGGAGTCGGAATGAGGCGTGCTACCAGTCGTTGGAAAGCTAAGAGAAAGAACTACAATTTTTATTCAGAAGTCGAGAGCTGAATCGGACTGTAGCAGGGCCTTAAAATTCATTGAAGTTGCAGCATTTTATATTTAAGTTTTGGGTCTGGGTTATGTTTTCGACCCAGTTGGGTTATGAACTGAATCCTTGTCCTTGTTATACCTAGAAGCCGCTACAGTAATTTAGTTTTGACCTTTTCATTATTGAGAAAAAATACATTTTGCTTTTACGCTTGAATGAAGAACTAATCATCCAGAGTTGATCTACTGTAATCGTGTTCCGATGCTTTGAGGTTTTTAACTTATCAATTCAATTTCGTTTCTCTTTCAATTCTATTTTATGAAATTGCATTTGCTTAATTTGTTATTTCATGGAATATCTTGATTAAATTCGTATGATTGTATTCCTAATCTTTAATCGTTGTTTACGTCGTTTAGTCGTTAAATCGCGTTTTATATCGTGTTTGCTTAATTCACGATTGTATTAATCCGTTTGCTTAATTTGGAATGGGAATTCAATCTATTTTATATCTCTTGCGCTTGTCAATTGATATTGAAATCGAATAGAGGTCGAAGCCGCTTAGGGAATTGGTAAGGTAAAAACCAATGATTAGCAGGAATCTGAAAATAGTAGATCGACTTATTTTTATAATCACTTATTTTCTCAGCTCTTTAAAAATTGATCCTGAATTAAATTCCCCATAATCACTTATGTTGGTTAATAATAATACAAGAATCATCGCGATACGATACTCGAGTCATTGTCGCTAATCTATTTTTTTTAAAGTAACTCATTTTTGATCTGTCTGCGACAGAGGATCACCTTTTCCACGACAAATCATTTCCTGAACCCCAATTTTGTCCCTACGTTCAAATGGAGGATTCTATCAAGAGTGTTGGAAGTTGCAATTCGTACGAGCATTCAAAGGTTCCTAGATGCGGATGTTGTCGTCAGATGAAGATGTGGTTTGCTAATACCGTAAAAAATTGTAATAGGAAATTCTGGAAATGTAGGAATGCTGGGGTAAGTTCCTGAGTCTATGAGTTTTGTGAAATACATAAACCTTTTATGGGTTTAATGTTGTTTTTGTTTGCAGATGGACAATAGCTGTGATTTTTTTATTTGGGATGATGAAATTGCTCACTCCATTAGTGAAATCTCAAATTCTGAAAGCTATTGCAAACATTATGATGTGGCAAAAGTGAATTTTGAACTGACAGAAAGGAAACTGAAAAAATCCAAGTTGAAGATAGTTGCATTGAAGAGGAAAATTTTCCAACTGAATATGGCAATTTTGATGTCTTGGTTTATTTTTACAGTTAGTGTTGTACAACTATTTGTAATTTGAAGTCTAATGTGTATTTGTAATTTTTTTTTGCAGAAGTGAATTGTTATGTGTATTTGTAATATCTTTGCAGTGTTGTACACGTATTTGTAATTTGAGGTGTCAGTTACATCAATGTAATATGATGTTTGTTTAATATCAACTTTGATACAATAAGAGTGTTTCATTTTTCTTACAGTATTGCATTCTCAGTTGAAATCATTAAATGATCTTATCAATTGAAATCAATACTAAAGGAGTCATTACATGAAGGCATAAGTAGAAAAAAAATGCCAATGTCATAACAAAAGGGCTTACCAGCCTAACAAACCATAACTTAATACGAAAGTATCAAATAGACAAAATAAGCAGTACATACATAAGACTACTTCTTAGATTTCTTCATTGCACATTTAGAACCACTTCCTTCTTCTTATTCTATCAAATACATAGGTTGCTCGGGGTTTGAACCTGGCCATGTGATTGGTTTTTGAAACCACTGGAGTTTTATTCTTTCACTGGACCTCTTTCTCACTGGCTTGGCATCTTTCACTTTTGTCTTACCTTTTTTGTTTGGTTTACCAACCACAACAGAACACTGTATTGTATTGATCTTAAAAATGCTTGAAATGAAATAATCGGTTATGTCTCCAAAATAGTTAACTAGTTCGGTTGCTGCAGTTTGAGTTTCACCAGTTTGTGTTGCAATTTGAGTTGCGGCAGTGTGTATTGCAGTTTGAGTTTCACTAGTTTGTGTTGCAGTTTAAGTTGCAGCAGTGTGTATTGCAGTTTGAGTTGCACCAGTTTGTGCTGCAGTTTGAGTTGCAACAGTCTATATTGGTGCCTCAGTTGCACCAGTTTCACCATCTCGTTGAACATCATCAGTTGTACCTACCTTGACCTTCCTCTACAAAAATAAAACACGTTACTTGTTAGTTCAAAATATATGATATCTCAGTTCAAAATACACATTTATCATACCTTTCTCTTTAGTCCATTAGGATCTTATGTTGTGCTTTTACATGTTTGAGCACTGTGACCAAATTTGTCACACTTAGTACATATGTAAGAAACACCTGACAATCTCTTCCTCCTAGCACCTCTTTCACCACACTCCCTTATCCTTAAGTTTCTTGGTCTGCCTGGACCTTTCTTGTACATAGGGGGTAAAATCTCCTCTGATTGAGCTTCTGGCCACATTTCCTCACCATTAATTGGACTCACAGAAAAACTATAACATATTGCATATTTGTCTCTATAATAACAGTGATCAACAAATTCCTCTAGATTCTGTTGCCTAAAACCTAAAGCAGCAATAACATGCCTACAAGGAATACCAACTAAATCCCAGAAATTACAAGTACATGATCTCTTAGAAATGTCAACTATAAATTCTTGAATGTTATAGGAATGAGTGACTTGGAATTTTTCATCCATTGCCCAAGTAGGCAGCCATTGACCACTAAACATAACCTCATTATCAAGTCTTTTTCTAGGAATTGGCATAACCTTATGAGGCCATTTTTTAAGCTTCATGGCAGAAGTAGAGCATTTGTTAATTAAATACTTCCTAATCCACTCACACATTGTTAAAATTGGTTTATCCCTAACATTTAATATTGTGGCATTAAAGGACTTGGAAATATTGTTCATAAGAACATCACACTTAGGGTAGAAATTGAAAGCATGCTTACACCAAACCTTTGGAGGAACACCCATTAACCAAGTCCAAGCATTATGATCTACCAGCTTCAGATCATTCATCTTTTGTAAGCATCCCTTATAGTATGTAGACTTTGTAGTCCCCATCATTAGATCTCTAATCAAAACTCCACCTCCAAACCTTTTCTTGAAATTTGCATAAAGATGCCTTAAGCACAACCTATGCTCTATCCTTTCAAACATCTCCTCAAACAGGGCTACCAAACCCTGAAACATTGTATAATATCAATGCAAAGTAAAATCTACATAACATATAACTTAATGACAAAAAAGGTATACCTTTTGTTGATCAGATATAAACATGAATATCTTGTCTTGGCCTACATCTGTCATCAGCAACTCAAGAAACCACCTTCAGCTTTCTTTGGTTTCAGTCTCAACCACCCCAAAGGCCAAAGGAAAATACTGATCATTCGGGTCCCTACCCGCAACAATTAATAACTGACCCCCATACTTTATTTTTAGATGACAGCCATCAACTCCAACAAAGGGGCTACAACCATTAATGAAACCCTTTTTACAACCATCAAAGCAAAAATAAAAGGAACCAAACATTGGCTGAATAGACGAACTTGGTCTTTCTACAATGATACTCAAAGTGTTCTCAAGATTCACTCTATGTAATTTTGCAGCATATCTCCTTAAATTTACATATTGTTTGTCTGCATCTCCTTCAAGCATCTTCTTGGCTATGAGTTTAGCCTTCCATTCCCTAGCCACCGTGATTCCCACAGAATAGTTTTGCCTCAAGTCTTGAATTATATCACAGATCCCGACATTATCAGAAGTTTGGATTTTCTTCAACACAGCCTTAGTCACCCACCTTGAACTTGCAGATTTGTTGTCTAAAACCCCAACACATGTGTGTTTATCAACTATGGTTTTTATAGCATAAGTGAGCTTATGGCCTACTTTGGAGCATAACATTAAAAACCCACAATTGGCCCTGCATACTACCCTTACTGTATCACTTTCATTTTTCACAAACGTAATTTCCCTCTCATTTAATACTGACCACCCACGAGTGGCATATCTAAAATCATCTAGGGAGTTAAATTGCATACCCCACTGAAATTTAAAATCCTTATTTAAATGTCATTTCCTAAACTTTTCAAACTTTGGAACTTTCCCTTTATCACTATCAGATAAATCCGGGTCAGAGTTATCCAACTCATCACTCACATATTCTTCATCTTCACAACTTTTATGTTTGGACTTGGTCATAAACTCACCAACTGAAGGGCTCTCGTTAATGGGTTTAGTTACATCAATCCCTTCAAAACCATCTAGAATAACAGTGACCCGTCATCCTTACTATCACCCAACCCTTCTACTAAATCATCATCACATCCGTCCATCTCAACATTCTCATTGACACACCTTGGACTACTTATTGAGTCTCCAATATCAATAACATCATGCTCCACGAACATTTTCCCGTCTAGTTGGGCCGCACACGTGTATGCGGAAAAATCGTAACAATCATCATCCTTCCTAATCTGGAAATAATTATCATCTATTTTACGAATTAAAGTCTATGTTCTATGTTCCCTGCTTGTAACCCCGACCGGTAACCAACCTATGGATGCTAAACATTGTCAACTGATCCATGTGGAGATCCGAAACTAAAGTACATACACCCCATCTGTAAATCGTAACCCCATTATTTAACATTACAAATTCACCTCCATAGTGGAATACAACATTGAACAGTTGATTATTCTGAAATCATTTAGGAAAATATTAAAAAACTAACATTTAACTGTATGTATGAGTAAACGAACAAGCAGCTGAAAAAACTTACATTTTCAACATTAACACAAGCGCCTTCTTCGTCGTGTTTCTTCGGTTGCCTTGAATGCTTCGATTGTTTCAGGTGCTTCTTCTTCTTCGCTGCATGTTTTTTCCCCATTATCAGCTTGCTAACTTTGTCTAATAGTGAACCCTAACTTTTCAAGGGGGTGAATCAATATATGAAAGATGTTAGAAGTAATGACCATAAATAGTCCAAAGTGACATATAATTATCCAGTCAACAAACAGTCACAAGTCACGTCTGTAACTTAAAGGAAATCTTGGACTATAAGATTTTTTGTTTTATAATTTATATTTGTTAAGGGGTGAAAAGAAGAAAAAAAATTAAAAAGAGGGAAAATCAAAACTCGCTATTACTAAAGGGGGATAAAGCGTATTTAATTCTAAAAGTTATTTAGGAAGTAAAATATGAAGATTTGCAAATGACTTTTGAGTATACAAATGAAAAAGTAAATAGATTAAAATTAACAATGTTTAAAAGTTGATTAGCACTTTTGAATATCATTATATTCATTATTAAATACAGCTGAATATCTAATATCAACAACATAGATTATGGATAGTGTCTTGTGTCAAAATCTATTTCATCTAACATAGATGTTAATTTATTTATTCTTGATCGAATAGTTTATTGACTGAAAATCCATCTTAAAAATGAATAAGTGAAATATTGTAAATTCAAATTCACACATTTATATTTAATGTCTTTATATAACTATCAACTAAAATACTTTAGTAAAGTAGATCTCTAATATTTTAGTTGAACTGATCTTGTCATTAATACTAATAAAGACACCTTTTAGATTACATTAACATGTTGGAATATTTTTTAGAACAATTATTTAATGAATAATTATTCTAATTTAAGTCACAAAACAAAACCTAATGTTAAAAGAGAATTATTTCTTAAGTTCAGTCTATAATAAAGTTATAGTGAAGTAAGTGATTTCTAAGTAACAATTCCCACTTAAACAATCATGCAGTAACAATCAGCAAAGAAAACAATTTCAATTTAACATTCTGCACCAGCTCCAACTAGACCTCAACCAGCAACCAAAGCAAGGCATTCATGAATAAGTATAACCGAAAAAATCCCATACATGCTTAAGGATTAGTTAGACCACCATTGAATAAGAAAAAAAATCCAGTTTACTGCATTCCCAAGCATTGTTGGCAGAGAATAACATTGTTAGTGGACAAAAACGAATAGGTTACTAATCTATTATTTTCCAGTAATATACAAAATTCCTCAATAGAGATACAGATACTTAGTGATGCAGACAGAAACCAAATTCACAAACTGCAAAAAATTAATGAATTTCCATCCCAACTAGTTTCAGCTTCAATATGACATGCTAAAACAAACCGTTAATCAGCTAATATACAAAGTCCTCGATCAAATTTTACATGCCATTGGAACAACAAAATGGAAACCCTAACAGAAAACCTTACTGATAAGAAACCACCAACAATAATGGCTAGTTCATTGTTGAATGAAATGATTAGATTTGACAATGGCATGGGTTGTAATTATAGAACAGAATTAACGGCTAATGAAAATGGATGAAGAATTTACTGATTATCGTGGAAATAGATGTAAAGAATGGAATACAAACTACTAAAACAATTCTCTCTACTGCCTATCACTACAAGGTTTCTAACAGAATGATGAATGCATAAATGTGTCAATTCTCATGCTCACAGGCAAAAGTACGTTTACAATAGAAACAAATATTTTATTACTCAATCTATAACTTTTACAAACACAAAAGTATGGCTAAAAACTATAGCTAACAAAGACAAAACCAAAGCAAATTTCATGTTTTACAAACACAAAAGTATGGCATAAACCATATTCAAGACTTACCTAAATGTTCATTACTTTCATGTTTTCCTTTATACCACATTCAAGTTGTGGTTAGCTGCTTTTTGATTCCAATTTTGTTGTCAAAAAATTGTTTCTTTCTCTTCATTGTTCTTAAAGGATATAAAACAGTGAAATACTTTTGTTTTTTCCAATAAAAAATAGATCTATGCTTTCTGAAATAGTCATCTTTGAAACTCAAAATTACCCACTTTTGATGGTCGGATGCTGGAGTGATAAGACCAAACATGTTAGCATGAATCCATTCCAGCCTTGGTGTTGCTCTCCACATTAAGTGGGGTTGATCAGAAATAATTCTACTGTCGTGTGTTGCGGCTGTGAGTTGAAAATGTGAATTTGCAAAACAGGAATGAGAGATGAGAGAAAACCATGACTTACAAACGCATTTGAAACGTACAGGTGACTTAACTGGTAACCTTAGTAGGATTTGAATGACCAATATAAAGAAATATATTTGATTGTACCTATATCTTCACATTCATCATTAATCACCGTATCAATATAAAGAAATTTTAACATATTTCAGTTATTCTAGCATTTTATATTTTATATATTTATATTTTTTAGAATCCATAATAATAACTCATTTGGATTATAATTTTTTTAACCGACAATAGATTCATATAATATGAAGAGAATGATATTCCAATATATTATTCTAGTCATAAATGCTGACTATTTATAGATACAAAAGATACATGATTGTATAACTAATTCCTAATTTTAAAAGAGCTCTTATGTCGATTCCTAACATCAAGGCATGAATAATTCAAACTATAACAAGTCATATGCACACTAATATAAATGGTTGGTTACACCTAAATTATAGGAGTAACTTATAATTATATGTTATTATGCCCCCTCAAAATTGGGTCACCATCAATGACATAAATTTTGTCTCTGAAAAATGAAAATCTGGTTCGATGCATAGGCTTTGTTAGAATATTTGTCGGCTGGTCTTTTGTAGAAATATGAGAGACTCGTATTTTTCCAAGTTGAACCATCGGTCGCACAAAATGATAATCTAGAGCAATGTGTTTCATTCGAGAGTGAAATACTGGATTGGAGCATAAGTAAGTTGTGCCAATATTGTCACAAAAGAGAGTAGGTATGTGAGATGGTACTCCAAGTTCACTCAATAGATTGAGCAACCACATAATCTCCACTGTAGGATTGACAGTAGATTGGTATTCTGCTTTTGTGGATGATCTTGCAACTGTTTTCTGCCTTTTTGATAGCCATGAGACATGATTTCCACCAAAGTAAATAATGTAAGCTGAAGTAGATATTTTGTCATCAAAATTACCTCCCCAATCAGCATCAGTGAAGACTTGTAATTTGAGATGAAATAGTTTTTCTAGCCTCAGAACATGATTAATAGTATGTTTGAGATACCTTAATACTCTCTTGAGTTGCTGGAGGTGCACTTGAGTTGGTTGATGCATGAATTGTGACAATTTATTAATTGCAAATGACAGATTTGGCCTTGTCAAAGTGACATATTGCAATGCACCAATGATACTGCAAAATTGCTTTGAGTCGGCAGCGACAGATCTATCATGTAGTTTGAGAGGAGTAGTCATACATAATGGCGTGTTGACGAACTTTGCACCAGCCATATTGAACTTATCCAATAGTTCTCTAATATAACCATGTTGAGATGATAACATACCCTCTTGGTTGGAATCATTTAAATTCCAAGAAAATAATGAGGGAAACCAAGTTGTTTGAGAGAAAACTTATTGAAAAGTTTTTTCGTGAAATGATTTAAAAAGGTAGTATCACTGCCCGTCAAAAGTAAGTCATCAACATATACTAATAAGAAAGCGTGTACACCATGTTTATTGTAAATAAACAAGTAGCAATCACTTAGGCTTGTTTGAAACCTGTTGTACCCCAAAATTTGCCCTCTCATTTATCAAGAATTTGCTCATAAGATCTCCTTTGGCTCAAGACTGCATTAAGGTTGATCAAGCTCAAGACACCTCCTTAAGCACTAATGACCAAAATTAGGGTTTGAGATTGCACAAGGATATTTGAAATTCCAATGCCCCATATTACTTTCATGGATCATTATGGACCCTCAAGATTACGCATGTCAAGTTTCAAGCTTTGAATCACACTTTTGCTCAGTCAATTGAGCAGTTGACCTAAAAATCAGCTGTATTAGGAAAAACGTCAACTATGACCAATTTACAGTCAAACTTCATAATTTTTTATCCATATCAACATTTTAAACTCATATGTATCACTTGATCAAGTTTGGACCATAATTCCTCAAGAAATTTGATCAAATCTTCAAAAGGGCAAAATGGTCAAAATTAGGGTTTTGACTGGGAAAGGGCAATTTCTGATTTTTGACCTAGCAAATGATCAATTGGTTTAAGGCATGATCTCAAGAGTCCAATTACATCATTTTTACCTAATGACATGACTCAAAACATTTCTCAAGTCCAATGGATTGACAGATGAATTTTCAGTCAACTGATCAAAAGTCAACTGTATACTGAAAAGTCAAACTTTGACTTTTTAGTCAAAATCAAATGCCAAAGATCACAATTCATCAAAGCATGTCAAAATATGAAACTTATTCATAAGGAAATCAAAAATTCAAGATTTCATTTTGAAAAGTTAAAATTTCTAAACTTAGAAATTTTTCTAAATGTTGGAAATTTCTTATTTTTTCACAATTTTGAGCAAAAGTTTCACCATGATGCAAGAGGATTCTGAAGAAACTTTCAACATGAAAGTTGTAGATCTCCATGAAATCTAAAACTTTTATTTACACAACTCCTTCCAAAAGTGCTTGGATCTTAAGTTATAATTTTAAGAACACATGGTCATGAAACAAAACACTTAGTGAAATTTTACCATAATTTGGTCAGGATTTTGACCCAACTTCATGGAACTTTTTCATATAGTTCCAAGGCTAATTTTCAAAAGTGATTCAAATATGGGTTGTAGAGAACATTTCAAGATTTCCAAAATGTCCAAGAACTCCTTGAGATCATTTTTGAGTAGGGAGAATCGAAGAGATGAAGTTAGGGTTTTATCACTTGAATTACAAGTCATTTTGTGATGAACAAGATTCAAAATTCAAACTTATGCTGCATAACCTCTACTTTGCAGGCCTCAAACTTGTTAGTAACTTCATAATTAATTGCTTTCACAGATGTTAGAGGTCTCATTTCAAGCATTCAATGCAAGGCCATGCTTTATATCCATTTTGGGAAGAAAGTGCACAATGCCATTTTGATAAAGTGACTTTTTGCACAAAACTTGTTCTTGAGCCTTGCAATTGTTTTCTTCTGATCATACAAGTCCCATAACTCAAGAGAAACTTGTTAGACACTTACAATCACTCAACCCATGCTTGTACCTCCTCGTGAAACTTGTTTTCCCACTTTTCTTCAAAATCAAGTAACCTAGCAATTAGCTTGTAACTTGTACTTTTGACTCTCCAAAGCACTCAAACCTCTTTACTTATACATACACAAGTAATTTTCCGCAAATCTCACGCATGCTTGACCCCTGAAAACACCAAGAACACAAAATCACCAAAAATACCTCAAAACTTGTCATTTCTCAGTTTTGAACCCAATCTCCAAATTTACTCGTGTGTTTCTTGGCCTTTTACTTTCAAAAGCTTCTAAACAACATATAAAAACAATCCCAACACATGCAACACCACTGTAACACCTCCATCATCATCCACCATTTTCAAAAACAACACTTTACACCTTGACTTCTCCAAAACTCCTCAGGCACTTTCAGCTCAAGCTAAGCATCACATTAGCTTCCTGGGAACTTAAGGAAGCTAATCCAATCATTGGAACTCACTAAAAGCTACTCAAACTCCAAACACGATACCCTCTTGCAAGGTAAGTTTTCTGGCTTTGGAGCTTTTCATACAAGCATCATTAATGGTTTATTTGTGAATGAAAAATGTAGATATCATTGCCCTAAAGCTAACCATGTCCATAGTTTTCATTAATTTTGCTTAAGCTTAGAGAATTTTAAGATTGAAGTTTCTGAAATTTGTAGGGTTCAGATTAGGGCCATCAAAATTCATGCTTATCTTTGATCAATAATTTTATTGCTTTGCATTTCTGAAATCGTGAGGAAATTTGCTACAAGTTTCCTGTTTAGACTTTTTATTTTTGTTGAGAATTGAATGAGATACAGAAGCTATGGCTGGGCGTGAGGTTGAAGATGAAGTTCAGGCCATGGACTTGTTTACTATCATATATTTGTTGTTTTGTTTATATAAACAAATGTATAGCCACCCTAATGGTAGAATCGCGCACCTGTGACTATAGGGACCTGGGTTCGAGCCCCAGTGGTACCGTTTTGGATTTTTTTGTATATTTCTCACATTCTGACTTTTTGGACAAGCGTCTGGGCCTAACAGTCTTGGGATTTTATTTTTTCTTACTACTGACCCCCCCTGCTGGTTATTCACACCCTGACCTATTTCATTTTCTTTTTTTATTTTTTATTTATTTGTTTTCTTAAATATTTTATTTAATACTAAAAAATCAGGAAAAAAAATATAAAAATATTAGATTAATATTTTGATAAAGTTTATTAATTTTTTTACACAAAGAAATTATTTCATTTAATCATACTTTATTTATTTTGCTAATTATTTTGTAAATTTAATTAAAAACTGGGGTTTTAGTTATTTTCTTTTACACCATTTAAATATATTATCTTAAAACCAAAAAAGACCAAAAATATTTTATAATACTATAAATTATATTTAAGACAAAAATCTCAAAAATATTCTTCTTATAAACTTAATTTCTTTTTTTAATCAATTAATAGATTAGGATTTTATTTAAATTCTTTTCCTAATAAATTTAGGTTTTACTTTTTACTAATTTACTTAATTATTTTTCTTTTAATTAATTAGGTTAAAACAAAATCCCTTTTCCCTAAAAATCCAAATAAACATCCATTTTTTTACATTTACATTCTTGTATATTTATTCATTGTTGTGCATTATTTATTCAATTCTTGTACAAATTCAATATGGTTGTAATAGATAATTAGGTTTATTTTCTTGCAATCCCCATTTATAATTTGTACACCCTCCTCCCACAAGTATTGTAATAGCGTAGTAATTTTAAATTCCACAGTTTATCGCTTTATATACAAATACTAGTAATTAGGGTTTATATGAAAATACTAAAACCAATCAATTAGAAAACCCTAATCAAAGACAAAACCAAGCATGAAAAACAATACACTTGCACACAAGTACCCCTAGGGTAAATCCACTTGGTTGCCTTACAAAATGTCCATATTACGCATGTGAGGTATCTTAGCAAAAAACAATCAAAAAACAAGATCATAGTCCCTCGATGACGCTATCTATGTTGCCTTTCAATTGACCTTAGTCCCTGAAAGAGAATGCTAAGATACCTTGCAACATTTCTAATCATGGTTATACGATGACCCACGCCCGTCCCGTTTACATCCAAAGATAGAGTTACTTACCAAATCAATGGTAAGATAACAATGTCAAAGGAAAGAGGAAATGAACATGAAAAACTTTTGAGTAGGTAGAATGCTCCTAATTACTTTCTTCATTTCAAAAACAAAACATCCTTGCTATTTTCAAAATAAACACCTACACTTTCAAAACATCTTACAAATTTGAAAACATTTTTCAAAAGATCAAACACTTTGTATACATTCTTACGAAAGAGAATCATTACAAAGTTTGCCTAAACAATGGCCTCTTTACAAAATACTTTCAAAAACCACACAAAGCACAATTTCAAACAAAAGCAAGTGATCTAGCAAGTAACTAAGAGCCCATGGAAAACCATGGATGAAAAGGGTGTTAATACCTTCCCTTTTCATAATCTACTCCCCGAACTCAAGAAACAATCTCAAAGGTCTTTCCTGTGCTTTTTCACCTTTCCTTTTGGATAAAAGAAAAGTCAGTGGTGACTCTTGCTAACTGCAACATTTGCGATCAAATGCAAAACACCCAAGTCAGGTCTCCCACCGTACCACAAAACCCAATAGAAAGAACAAAAACCTTGAGAGAATCATGCCATGCTCTAGGTGCTTGTCGTAAACCATAGATAGCCTTCTTGAGTTTGCATACATGTTGAGGAAATTCAGAATAAAGGAATCCAGGTGGTTGTTGCATGTAGACATCTTCGGTCAATTTTCCCTGTAAAAAGGCATTATTAACATCCATTTGGTGTAAATACCATCCTTGAGCAAGTGCTAAAGTGAGAACCACTTTAATGGTTTGAGGTTTCACAACCGGTGCAAATGTTTCCTTAAAATAAAGACTAGGTGTTTGAGTGAATTCTTTTGCAACCAACCGTGCTTTATAGCGTGCCACACTTCCATCAGAATTTCTTTTGATGCGAAACAACCATTTACAACCAACTAAATTAGTGTGAGCTTTACGTGGAACCAAGGTCCAAGTACCATTGTTCATGAGTGCATTAAATTCAGCAGAACAAGCATCTCTCCAATGTGGTATTTTAAATGCTTGAGTAATGGTAGATGGCTCAAGATTTTCCTGTAACTCATGTTTAGTGGCAGCAAATAACTTATTGGGTTTAAATATATTATTTTGGGACCTTGTTACAATAGGATCATGTTGAACTGGATTATTTGTTTGTGAAGGTTGGACCTGATCGTGTGCATTATTGGTGGTAGAACTTGTTAAATTATTACTAGTCACTGGTATCTCTGTTGTTACAGATGACTCAATAGGAAGCATTGACTCAGGGACTGGTGTAGGATTCGAGGTAGGAACTAGTATAGGACTCGATACCAGGACTGATGACTCAGATGTAGGTGTACAACTAGGTACAAATGAAAAGGGTACTCATGTTTGGTTCGGTATAATGGCTGGTGCAGGACTGGGTACGGTTAACGGGAGAACGGGTGGCACATACATAGATGACTCATGCGCTAGGGACTAGTTTAGTACTGGAGCTGAACTTTGATCTTGGTTAACATGAATAATACTATGTACAGCAGAGTCCGGTGATAAAATTAGAGGACAAGTAGACGATGAGTTAATTATGGATTGATATGGGAATGAATTTTCCACAAAATTAACATGTTTGGATACATATATCCTATTTGACAATGGTTCAAGACAATAGTATGCATGTTGTGACATGGAATATCCTAGGAATGTGCAAGGTTTAGACCTGGTTTGGAGCTTATTTTGCATATATGTTTTTAGCCAGGGAAAACACAAGCATCCAAAGGAATGAAGTTTATTATAATTTGGTGTGCTTTTGAACAATACTTCAAATGGTGAGACCATATTAATTTTTGGTATAGGCATCCTATTAATAAGGTACACATCAGTGGTGAAAGCAAATGACCATAGTTGAGAGGGTAAATTAGCATGTTGCAAAAGAGCACGACCAGTTTCAACAACATGTCAGTGTCGCCTCTCTGCTATGCCATTTACCTCAGGTGTGTGCGGTGGTGTGGTTAAATGATAAATACCATTATTGGCAAGAAACAATTTTAATTTGGTAAATTCGCCTCCATTATCAGTGAAAAGAGAAACGATCGGTAAATTAAAGTATTTTTCAACAATGGACTTGAATTGAACAAAAAGAGAGAAGACATTTGACTTATGTTTCATTGGATACAACCATACATATTTGGAAAAATGATCAACGATGATTAAATAGTATAAATAACCATCTAAGGATCTAACAGGAGCTGGGCCCCAAACATCAGAGTACAAAAGTTCCAAAGGTTTGCTGCTTGTGAGATGATGATTTGAAAAAGGAAGCTTGTGGCTTTTTGCACAGTGACAAGAACTACACTCATGTGAGGCTGGAAGCTTTATTGGTAGATGATGATTGTGCGTCAGATGCTTTATTATTTTGAAAGAAGGATGTCCTAATTTATGATGCCATGTAGATGTATAGTGGATGCTTGAATGAAATGCTTGTGGTAGACTGGATGGACTAAATGCATGGGATAGATGATAAAGATCTTGTTTATGGGGTCCTTGAGCAGTGGTTGACCCGAGTTCAAGTCCACAACAAAATGATTTGGAAAAAATTCAACAGAAAAGCCATTAGATTGACATAACTTGGAAACAGACAAAAGGTTAGATTGAATTTTAGGCACACATAAGACTTGTTTAAGCTGAAGAGGTTTGACAGAAGTATTAATAACAGAGTTACCAGTGCGAGTAATGTTCAAACCGTTCCATCACCAACAATCACCCGATCTGCTTCAGGATAGAGATTTGTTAACGTGAGCTGTTGCAGGTCTTGAGCAATATGATGAGATGCTCAAGTGTCCATGATCCAGTTACGATGTTGTGTTGCGGCCTGATTCTATGCAAGGTTCGTTGTTGGTTTAGGGCCATTCCGTTTCGGAAATCCCTTAATTCTGTAGCAGGTTTTAGCAGTGTGACTAGCCTTGTCACAAAACTGACAGACCACCTTATTTTCACCATTCCTCATAATTGGAGAAGAGCTACGGTTGTTGTGGTTTTTGTTGTGATAGTTGTTGTTTCTTGTGACTGCATTGGCAGTTGCAATCACATTATCAACTGCAAGTAGATCAGGTTGGTGATGAATTGTTTCAAAGTAGATCACGTCAATCATAACACTTTTTGGATTCCTTAACCGCCTGGAGCCACTTCACAGTATGGTGCAGTTACAAAACAATGATTATCTTTAATCACGCCTATTACCCATGTTAACTTTACGCCACCTCTTCATCACACCAACCCATAAGTACCACATATCACAACCTTATTCAGTGGATGCTTAAACTTCCACATTATAAAACATCATCAACTTAGTCTTTTTCTTTTCTTTCCACATTCTGAATCTTTTATCCTTCTTCTCTCGCCAAAAAACCCTAAGCTTTCAACATTCTTCAAAAATGTCCTCTTCTACTTCATCCCAACTCAAAAAGGTTTCCAAGAAGAAAGGAAAGACCGCAGGAACTACAATGGAAAGTAAGGTTATCACTCACCAAGGTCAATCCGTTCTTGCTCCCCAGATGATCTCAAAGGAAAAAGAAATGCTTTATGCATCACAGGTACTCATTCCTACCACCGCTGCTGGTAAGAGGTTAGCCTTAATGGGCCCTCTTACGGTTTTTGAAATTCTAAAAGATACCAGGACAATTTTCCCAGTTTGCTATAGTTTCAAACCCTTGTTTAACAAAATGGACGCCCCTAAGGCAATAGAATCTTCTGGCTCAAACACCATGGAAAATCCAATTGTTCCCCCTAAGGACCCTTTTGTATTAGACTATGTAAAAAGTAATTTTAAACCGTTTCGATCTTGCCCCACCTCCGGCACTGCTTATCAAAACTGGTTCAAGAAGGTAGAAGCTAAGAAATCCCAGCAATGGGAAGAATTAGGTATCTACAACTTGATTAAGCTGTCGAAGCCTGGTTTCACTTACAACCACCCTTTGTTATTCGTGTCCCTATATTTCTGGGACAGTACCTATAATACTTTCCATCTCCCTGGTGGAATGATCACCCCTACCTTCTTCGACATAGCGGCCATCACTGGGCTATCGCCAGTAGGAGAAACATATATCCCTGACAACGAAGAACATTCAAGTATAATCGACTTCGAAGTCAAACTAGCAAGTTTTTCCAAGTTTATCAGTCACTACCATGCTGAGGGAGACAGTGTGTCTGATGTAGAACACATTGCTTTCCTTACCCTATGGCTGTCAAGATACGTCTTCTGCAGTAGATCCCTACAGGTAGCCAGTAGGTTTATTCCTCTAGCTAGGGATTTGCATGAAAATCGAAGAGTGTGCTTAAGTGAACTGCTCTTAGTTGACCTTTATGAAAGCCTAAGGTCAGCTGTTTCGAGCCTAAAATCCCATACCTCCAAGAATATCCTTTTGGCTGGCCCTTTTTGGTTACTTCAGCTATGGCTAAATGCCATGTTTGAACCCTCCTTGTCAACTGCCAACACCATTGATGAACAAGACCCTGAGATAACTGATAGAATAGTCGAAGGCACTAGGCTGTGAAGATTAACTCCAAAAGACGACAAAGATGACTTCAAAGTCCTATTCTCGAAGTACATCATGGTATTCTCCAAAAGGCATAAGTTCGAAGAGACCATGGAGCCTTTTGCTTCGAGGGCTCATGGACCTTCCTGGTTCACCATGGCTCTCTCAGAAGCTGTCAAGAGCAAGGAGATTCAGGATGTATGGAGAGCCTTTTTGCTACCTAGACTCATTTCTTCAAGAATAACTCTTGCCAAGAATCAGATTTTCCTTTTCGCTTACCAGCCAAATTTTGTTTCGAGACAGTTTGGCTTATGCCAACTAATTCCTGAACCCTTATTTCAAACTGAGAGTGCCATTACCTCTGGGCGAACTTTCAAGGCACGGGAAGCCAAATTACAGCAAGAACAATACCAAGGCTTTGCCCAGTTTGAGCTAATAACCTTCGAACCTACCCATCTCACAGCTAAGGGGTTTCTGGAATGGTGGACCAAGTTTTATCAAACTTATATGTTCGATACTCTTACAATTCAACAGAAACTAATTGATGCCTTCGATGTGCAGGTACCAGCCAAGAAAGGTATGTTTACTCATGCCAAAGAGATTAAAGCTCTTCAAAATTATTTTGAAACTACTTATGACCCCACACACTTGGAATCCACTGTGCATCAAGCGGCTGAGACCTTGAAGGAAAAATTCAAACAAAAAGTTTCTAAGTTAAAACTTCCTTCAGGGTTGTCACCTGAGGATAGGTATAGGTTGGCATTCGAAATGCATCCACCTAAATTTCCTAGATTACCTACCTCAGAATTGGCTCTGGCTTGGTTTCCCCCATATCCTTGGTGGTTCACTTGCAAAGAGATGTTCAAACATCTTCAAAGGAAACCAAAGCCATCTGAGACTGTGACATGGGCTCGACACTGGCTCCACGATTTCCCAGGACACCTTCGATACGACCTTTCTGCCATGTCGATTAAATCTGATCAAGGCACAGGTGCGAATGCTTGGGAAAATCCCAAACGTTTTTCATTTTCCATATCTTTAACCTTTGCTTTAATTGTTTCGATTCTCAGCCATCAGGATAAAGACAGCCGCTTCGAAGTCGAAAGAAGGGAGCGCCTCTCAAGCCTCTATCGAAACTACTGACAAAGTGACTCCATCTGAAACAACAACCATTGCTGCAACAACCACAACAATAAAACCAACAACAACCAGTGTTCCAACTCCAACGGTAATCACTTAGCCTTGATGTTTCGAATTCACTAATGTTTTATGGTTTGCACCTAACTCTTTGTTTAAATCTTTTCAGACCAACAAACTTCCTCCTACTACTCCCAAGAAGCGGAAATCAAACACCACTGGGGAAGACCCCAAGGCTGGAGGAAACTTACCAACTGCTTCGAAGAAGAAGCAGAAGAAGGATATTTCGAAAAGTACCGTTCCAACTAGTGTCTCTGGACTTGATTCCAGGGATGTTGCTCCCTCACCCAAATCCAAAATTCCACCTTCGACCTCCAACGTAATGTTGGAACGCATAGCTAGCAACCTCTCCTCCGAGAGTCCACAGGTAAATTGAACTTTTAAATCTCTTTGAAAATAATAATTGCTTATTACCTTGGTGCATGTTTTAACATTCTTTTGCTCCTTGCAGAACATCTTGAATCCAGCTTCCACTACTTTGAACTCACCATCCAAAGCTGCTGCTCCACTCAACTCCTCTCCTCAAGGAGATTCCAGCAACCTTGTACAGAACAAAGGTTCCTCCAATATGGCGGTTCTGGCTGGAACTTCTGAACAGCAAGACGATCAAGGTACCTCTATTCCTCTGAAAGAGACAAACGAAACACCACTTCAAACATCTGCAGAAGATTTGCAAAGAGCTTCTCTTCAAAAGTCCCCTCTTGAAACTCTTCAAGAGGACCCAAAGGACACTCAAACTGAAGGAGAGAAAGCTGATTCTGGCCAAAGAGACGAAGAATCTGCAGACGAAGAGTCTGAGGAGGAGGATGCCAATGATGGTTCGACTGCAGGGATGGAGTCCAATGCAAATAGCAGTGAAAAAGAAGACATCGAAGTGGTGGACTTGGATGATGATGAAGAAGATCATGAGCACGAAACGAATGAAGGGGATGGTGACACAACCAACAAACCTATGGAGGTTGAAATGGACGTGACTCCCCTATGTGTGGAACTCCCTAAATCCTCTTTGTCTCGAATGACTGACGAGGAGCTTGCACTCCTGAGACGAAATGACCCTATTGGGTACATGAAGGCAAAGCTGGCTCAAAGGGACATCCCACTTGCTAGGGCTGGCACAAGTTCGACCAGCTATCCTCTTCCCACAGATGAAAGAATTGTACTTTTTAATAAGATCAGGAAAACAATTCTCAATGTGGATATATTCGAAGTGCTCAAACAAGATAGCACTGCTTGCTATACTATGAAGGAGTTGCTTACAAAGGTCAATCTTTCTACCTGCTCCTTGCCAGTTAGTACTCTCTTGTTCGATCTTCAGTCTTTGCTGGACAACGTAACTGGTTACCTTCTCCAAGATGAATCTGCTGCCAAGAAGGTTCAGGAAAAACGCATTGCAATGGATGCTGCTTATGAACAAGCTTCGAAACTCTCTTAAGAAGCTGAGGATCAAGCTATGCATCTAAAGCAGGCGAAAACTGATTATGAGGCTCGAGCTGAGTCTATACTTCTTTGGGAAAGGCAGATTCTAGAACTTCAACAGAAGGTTAAGGAGGCTAAAGAACAACAAATAGCCTTCGAAACCAATACTGCTGGTAACCAATTCGAAGAGCTTCTCAACCAGGGGCTTGCAGAAATGGAAACTGCAGAACAACTTAAAAGAGAAGTGGCAACCTTGGAAGGAGCCAAGCGTTTCGCTCAGCAGAGACTTGAATCTTTTCGAAGCACTTTCAACAGATTGAAAAATAATTCTTATTTCTAAATTTCAGTGTTTATTTGACTACAATTTGGTTTCTTATATGTAATATTCGAACAACGCCATTTTGGCATCTCATCTTGCCATTTTGGCCTTTATAATATTTTGGTTACGTTGTTACTATTTGAATCTCCTACAGGCGTGGCTTATATTTCTTTAAATATTTCCCATTAACCTTTAGGATACGCTTATCATCCATCAGTTCTTCGATTTCGTATGCATTGTTTGAGAATACTTTTAATATTCGAAAAGGTCCTTCCCAATGAGGTGACCATTTACCTAGTGTTTTATTTTTCTTGTCCATGGGCAATATGACTTTCCAAACTAAGTCATTAATAATGAATACTTTTTTCTTCACCCTTTTGTTGTATGTTCTGGCCACTCTTTCTTTTTGTCTCATCAAAATTTCCAATGCATGTAATCTAACTTCGTCTAACTCAACTAATTCATTCATCATCATTTCCCAATATAATGCAGCTGGGATTTCGTTTTGTCTCTGAATTCGAACTGATTGTAGATGAATTTCTACTGGCAGCACTGCATCATGACCAAATGTGAGTTGGAAAGGCGTAGTGTTAGTAGCTTCCTTAGGAGATGTTCTACATGCCCATAATATTTGGTCCAAAGTTTTGTGCCAGTTTCTTGGCTTTTTACCAATATGTTTCTTGATTAGTCCTATTATCACTTTATTGGCTGCTTCGACTTGACCGTTTGCTTGAGCATAATATGGCGTTGACGTTAGCAATCTAAATCCCATTTCTTGGGCAAATTCTTGCATCTTTCCACCAGTAAACACAGAGCCTTGGTCTGTGGTTATGCTTTCTGGCAATCCGAACCTATAGATAATGTGCTTCTGTATAAACTCAATAATAGCCTCTTGATCAGCAACTATTAATGGTATAGCTTCGATCCACTTGGTAAAATAATCTATTCCTACCAAGATATATTTCTGTCCTTTGGACGAAGCAGGATTTATTTCTCCTATCAAATCCAATGCCCATCCTCTAAATGGCCATGGTTTGATGATTGAATGCAACTCACTTGCAGGGGCATGTTGAATCCCTGCATGTTTCTGACATTACTCACATCCTTTAGCAAAGTCTATGCAATCTTTGAGCATGCTAGGCCAATACAAGCCGTATCAAAATAACAACCATTTCCTTTTATGGCCTGCTTGGTGTGCCCCACATGCCCCATTGTGGACTTCTGACAATGCTAAGTATGCCTCACTTTCTCCTAGGCATTTTAATAATACACCCTCTTGGGTCTTTTTAAACAATTCGTTCCCCATGAGGAGATATGACAATGCTCTGTATTTTGTCTTTCTATCCACATTCAGAGTTGGGTTTGCTAAATAACTCATCAGTGGACTTCGCCAATCTGCATCTGACAAAGTATTTATGGCTAATATTTCGAATCCCTGTTTCTCAGCATATCCCAATTTCATACTTTCCAGATCCGATGGTGTGAATCTAGTAGCCATAACTCTACCCCTTAATTCAACTAAATCCTTAAAGTTCCTGGTAGAAACTTTATAACCCGAAGCCAACTGTGCTAAGTCATTTGCTTCTTGGTTCTCTATTCTTGGTACGTGTTGAATATCCATGTATTCAAATTTCCTTAGTAGCCTATTGACTATGACGAAGTATATCATCAAGTTTTCCTTTATGCACTTATATTCCTTTGTAATTTGTTTGACCACTAATTCTGAGTCTCCTTTAATTTCGACTCTAGTTGCCCCCAATTCCAACAAATCTTCAAGTCCAACAATGAGCGCTTCATACTCAGCTTCGTTGTTCGAGCAACGAGGACCATCTAATTTATACTTGAATTTTGTTGGAATTCCTTCAGGCGAAATTAGAAGGACTCCAACGCCACTTCCATTCCTGTGGGTTGAACCATCAAAGTATAATTTCCATGGTTGTATTTCGACGTAACTCATGACAGTCTGCTCAACCAAAGAATGGTCCACAATGAAGTCAGAAATCACTTGACCTTTCACAGCTTTTAAAGGCATGAAAGTCAAAGAATATTATGTTAAGGCTAAAGCCCATTTACCAACTCTGCTATGCATTATTGGTTTTGAAAGCATATGTTTAATGACATCGAAATGAGATGAAACATAAACATCAACAAGCTTTATATAATACTTGAGTTTCATACAAGAGAAATACAAACAGAGACATAGCTTTTCTAAATTGCTATATCTGGTCTCTGCATCATTTAGTACTCTACTTAAATAGTATATGGCTCTTTCGATACCATTGCTATCTTCTTGTGCTAACATACTACCTATACTAACTTCAGAGGCAGATATGTACAGTCTCATGGGCTTCCCCCATGAAGGTGGAGACAAAATAGGAGGCTGAGAGAGGTATCTTTTTATCCTGTCAAATGCCTCCTGGTGGGCTTCGTTCCATTCGAAGGCTTGGCCTTACTTTAGACGAAGTAACGGAGAGAAAGCTTGGGTTCTTCCACTCAGGTTCGAAATGAATCTTCTGAGGAAGTTAATTTTCCCTAGCAGAGATTGCAACTCCCTTTTTGACGTAGGTGCTTTCGTCTCCATTATGGCTTTGGTTTTGTTCTGGTTGATTTCAATCCCTTTCTTGTGAACCACAAAACCAAGAAAATCTCAAGCCTGCACAAAAAATGCACATTTAAGGGGATTCATCTTTAAGCCATGTTTTCTCATTCGCTCGAATGATTGGCTCAAATGATGCAAATGTGTTTCTGCAGATATAGATTTGATGACTATATCATCAATATACACCTGCATGAAGGTTTCAATGAAATCATGAAAAATTGAATTCATTGCCCTTTGATAAGTTGCCCCAGCGTTCTTTAAACCAAAAGGCATCACCACCCATTCGTAGGTGCCTAAGGCTCCTGGGCAACGAAATGCTGTCTTTGCAACATCTTCTTCAGCAATGAAAATCTGATTATACCCAGAGTATCCATCTAACATACTCAAGTATTCGAACTCTGCAGCAGAGTCTACTAGCATTTCTGCCACAGTCATGGAGTATTCATCTTTAGGGGTTGCAGTGTTTAAATCCCTAAAATCTATGCAAATTCTTAAAGAACCATTTTTCTTAATAACATGTACTATATTTGCTAACCATTCGACGTACCTTGTTGTTCTGATGAATTTGCAACGCAGCAACCTTTCGATCTCAGCTTTAATCTTTGTGAGAACCGCTGGTGCGAATCTTCTGGGAGTTTGTTTGATGGGCTTCTTGCCATCTTTGATTGGCAGTCTGTGTTCGACCAACTCCCTCTTTAAACCAGGCATCTCGTCATAATCCCATGTGAAGCAATCTTTGTTTTCTTTGAGGACTTCGATTACTTCCTTCTTGAGGCCTGGGCTAAGTTTTGCACTTATGTAGGTTATTCTTTTCGTTTTTTCATCCCCTAAGTTGACTTCTTCGAGTGGATCTTGTGCCAACATTTTGGCACCTGAGTTTATGGGGTCCCTTTCGAAGCCTAAGGGTTCTTTATCGTAGATGGCATCCAACCTTTGATCCATCTCAAATTATTTGAAGGGTGAGCATTTCGAGCCATTCCCACTTACTTCGTTCATCTTTACAGTTAATTTATTTATTTCAGCCTCTAAGGCCGCTTTTGATTCGTTCTCAGCCATATAGGCCGAAATCCTTTCGAGAAAGGTGGACTCAGTCATGGATAAGGTTGTCGAAGTCCCAGCCTGCTGGCCGTTTTTGTATAGTGCTTTCGACTCCCTCTTCTTCACTGATTATTGTTCTATCCCAGTAAAGGCCATCATGGCGAAGGGTCATGTAGTAGTGGGCGTTTCTGGTTTCGTTAATCTCGTCATTTGGAACACACGGAGCAATCTTTGCCAGATTCTTGTCATAATCCCTTTTGTCAACTAGATTGACTGTTGACATAAAGTAACTCTGGTCTGCTTCGATGTTTTCCACGATTCCATCATCTCTCCACAGAACTAGTCGCTGATGCATTGACGAAGGAACTGCCCCTACGCCATGGATCCACTCCCTTCCCAGCAATAAGTTATAGTTGGCCTTGGCTTCGATCACCATAAACATGGTGGGCCTACAGCTTGAGCCTATTGTCAATTCCAACTGGACCACTCCCAGTGTTTTGCCCACTTTTCCCTCATAATTGGACAGAACCATATTATGGGGCTTGATATCTCCTTCGCGGATCTCTAATCTTTTCAGCATGAAATGGGGTATCAAATTTACTGCAGCACCCCCATCTACTAGAACCTTGTTCACACCATGGGTACCAACTTTTGCCCGAATAAATAGTGGCTTAAGATGGTTCTTCATAGCAGGTTATGGACGTTCGAAGAACGCATTTTGCTCCTCGATAGCCCCATTGTCCATCACATAGTAGCACACAGGCCTATGTTTCATCAAATCTGTGGTATCTTCTTCCTCACATTCATCAATTTCGGTTTCCTGCCCAAATTCACAGGGAAGCACAGATACCACGTTACAGTTTAGGTTGAATGAAGACTCCCCCTCCGATTCGAAGTTATCTGTTATCATATCTTCGTCTTCTTCTGGGCCTGGAGTGTATTCCTTTGGTTCATCCCGTTGTACTTCAGAGAAAAGCCTCCTATTAACTGGAGGTTTGTCTTCAGTTTGATTTTTTGGTTTGTTGGTGCTAGATTCACCTTGGTTCTTTGTTGAAGTGACCCCTTTGTTTGCCACAGCTTCCCTCTCAGCCTTTCGAATCCTTTGTTGCTTGCGCCACTGGGATCTTGACATGGGGTTCCTTCCTTTGTAGTTTTCCAATATTACCTCTTCCCTTTTTGCTATGTTGAATTGCCTTCTGTACGTCATAGCATGGCGTGCATTTCGTTCGGTGTTTCTCCATCTGTCTTTGCCTTTGTCATTTCTGACTTGCAACAATCTGTCGGTTGGCACTTCAGCAGGGAGTTTAAAAGTCACTCTTCGAGCAGCCTTGGGGTGAGGGCTATCAGGCCTTCGTTGCTGGTGTCTGTTGTCGAAACGTGGGCCCATCTGGACAGTTTCTTGATGGTTCCAGCAAGGGGCGAAGGGAATCGTTTCGAAGGCTCTGGCCATGCTTTGGTCATACACAGCAGAACACCTTGGGCAAATCAAGCACTTGGTTGCCCCTTTGTAGCAGCGAAACACAAATTCCAGCAAACTTTCTCCAGCCTTAGGATAACACCTGAACAACTGGTTATCCCGGTGCCAATTGTTGCCAGTTCGAGTCCTCTGTACCCTCTCAAAATTCGCAGCGATTCTCTGATTGTAGAGGATGCTGCACCTAGGGCATAATATCATGCCTGTATCTCCTTTGTGGCATGTCATGAGGTAATCCTTGAGACTAGCATCTCCAGCGTGATTATCCTCTATTTTATACTTCTCTTTTTCTAAGTATTTTTCTACCTCCTCCATCTCAGAGCGAGGCCTCTCCATATCAACCATATTTATCTCAACATCTTCCCCCTTAGCTTCATCATCTCCCCATCCTGTGGGCTTTATATCCTCAATGTGAACCTTCGAACTCTCTGGGGCAGAATATTTGACCAAATAGTCAAATTTTCCACTGGGTTCCCCTAGAGTGTCCCATATTTCCTTCTGAGGGGAAGTTGGCTTTGTGATTTGGACTTTCTCCAATTCCAGCCTCAGGCCTTCAGTGACCTGTGTTAGTTCTTGGTTTTGATTTTCCTGGCCTTCAGTAGCCTGGGTTTCTTTTGCAACAGCTACAGGTGCTGCTTCAATCGAAGTCTCTGGTATCTTCTGGATGTCTTCAGTGACCTCCTTATCGACTTCGACCATCACCCAGCTTTCAGTTTCAGTACCTTTCTCTCCTGTTGGGGCATCGCTTTGGTCAGCTTCCACCATGTTAATCTCTCCAATGCATGCAGGCTCAGAGTAGTTGGTGTCTGCGACGTCCAAGGGATATTCGTCCACTTTCATCTTTGCCTTATCAGCAAACTTTAGTCTGCCATCTTTGATTGCATTTTGAATTAGGTCCCTGAAAAGAAAACACTGCGAGGTTTTGTGGCCTAGGAAACTATGATATTTGCAAAATCCTCTCTTCTTTCTCTGATCTAAAGGAGGTATTTTGACATTTGATGGAACAATAAGTTGGCCATCTTTGACAAGTAAATCAAAAATCTCGTCACATTTTGCGACGTCGAAGGTATAAACCTTGTTTGGGAATTTGTCACTCTTCTCATTTTCAACAATCTCTTTCCCTTTTGTGGGAACCAATAATTTGCAGGAGTAAGGTGGAGCCTGTTTTAATTCAGCGAGGTCGATTTCGACCTCTTCGAATTCGAATTCAGGATAATCTTCTGCTTCCTCAGTTCCAACATAAGAGATCCTTTCTTTCTTGTTATTCTTAAAGACTCTGGCCTTTTCGGTCTTTAGCCTTTCGACCTGTCGAACCCTATCGGCTAACTGAGCCATGTCCCTCAAATATTGAGTGTCTAGTTTCTTTCGAATAGAGTAATCCAAACCACCAGCGGCCATTTCGACTAACTCATGTTCAGGCACTATTGTGTAACATCTGGATTTCAAAAGCCTAAATCTATTCAGATAATCATCTATGGGTTCGGTGAACTTTCTCTTGACACTGGCTAATTCCTTCAAGCTTATTTTCGACTGTCCCATGTAAAATTGTTCATGGAATAATCTCTCCAAAAGAGCCCAAGTATCAATGGACCCAGGAGGCAAAGTGGTAAACCATGTGAAGGCGTTTTTAGTCAAGGAACTTGGGAAATATTTGATCCTGAGATCTTCATTATTGGCTATATCTCCCGCTTTGGTTAGATATCTGGCTATGTGTTCGACTGTTGACTCATTGGTATCCCCAGCGAACTTTGTAAATTTAGGGACTTTATATCCCCTTGGCAAATCAGTATGCATTATGCAATCTAATATAGGAGAAACATAATTTGGCCTTCTCATTCCTGTGTTGAGGCCATTCTGGGCCATGACTCTCTCTATCATGGTGGTTAGATTGTTTTCTGCCAAGATGTTATCGTTTCGAATTCTATGAACGACAGCATCAGCATCTTGATTTCGACCAACCATGACAACCCCCCTAGGTTGTTCTTCTCGAAACTCTGGGGCTTCTAGCCTTTCGATCCTTGCCCCTGGTTCCATAATTTCTCTTTGTGGGCCTGGGATTATTGGGGCTTCTAACCTTGGTGCCCTTGCCCCCAAGTTAACTTCTTCTCTAGGTGGTCTATAAATTGGGTCGTTAGCAACTTGTTCCATAACAGGCATGTTTGCTCGAAATCCCGCCTGATTCTGCCTACGCCTTTCTGGGGGAGCAAAGAAATCTGCTATTCGACTCATGTTGTCAGCATTTTCCCTGTTTGTCACAGTCACATTTTGTACTATTGGGGCAAATATTTCCTGCATCATTTGTGCTAACACCCCTATCATATTATGGTTACTGTCATCCATCAATTGCCTAAAAGCCAACTGGTTTTCAGTGGTTAAAATAGGCATTGTGCTATAACCCACTGACCCTTGGTTATTTGTCATAAACTGATTCGCCCCAGACCCAGACCCTAATTGTGGTGATGAATTCGATGTGGAATTGTGTAAACCTGCCATAAAGGATGTTGGCATTCCATAAGAGGAATTTCTGGTTCGATTACCATCGAAGCCGGGTGGTCTAGTTAGTGGAGTGGCGAAATGGGATTGTGTCCCTGATGGTGGAACAAATCCCCCAGGGTAACCAATGGTTCCAGTATTTCCTAAGATCGAACTATTAGTTGATATGCCACTTACTCCATTGGTGGCTATATTACTGGTTGAAGATGCGACAGACTGTGCATTCGAAGGGATCACATTAGATGTTCCCGTCGAAGTGGACACATTAGTGCCTGTTGTATGTGGGGAATTTTGTTCCCCTTGTTGATTGTCAGAATTAGACATCTTGTTCAAACGTTTTCTTCTGGATAAGGGTTGGTTGCTGTTGGTTATTTTACCACTTCTTAGGTTCATAAAACAACAAACTTCTTAGGTTCCAACGTTTTTATAATGGTTATGTCTCAACAATCTTTATTTCTAATGTCCAATTATTGGTCCCACCGGGTGTGCCAATTTGTTTCCAGTGATTTCTGGTAAATAACCGCTAGTCTTCCAAACTATCGAATAAACTTACTGACTGTTATTCAATTTCTCTGGTAACTCGCAGGATCGACTAGATTGATCCTAGGACTCATTGGTCATTAGGGTAACTCTCATGATCGAACAGATATTCATGGTTGGTATTTGAGTGTTGTGTAGGTGTTTGACTTATTTCGATTTCTCTCTTAAAGATCTAAAGGTGTAATCAAAATATATGTGCGCGAAACTAAATTGCATGAATAAATGTTAATTGTAAAGACATGTAAAATTGCATAAAAGGCAAGTAAATGACTTCGAATTATAAAAACAGTTAATGTAAAAGATGCTCTGGAATGTAAAAGATTCGAAATATGAAGAAAGCGTTTAATGCAAGAAATCTGTAAAATGACTTTAAGTAAAAATAGGCGTTCGAAAGATAAAACTTGAAGATAAAGGCATGAAAAGTATGACAGTTTTCTGAAATGTAAAATGTTTGAAATGTAAAGAAAGTATTAAAATGTAAGGTTTCAATGAAAAGATTTCGAATAAAAAGACTTTAAATGAGAAAACTTGTAAATGGTATTTGGCAGGAAGATAAAGGAAAGTACTGGAAATGATAAAAGGTTTTCATTAAATCATAAACATGTGGTACTATCATACGTACATTGCTCTTGCATTCGTTTCCCTAGCCATGTGGTAATTTGAATGTTTACTGAGTATTTAGTACAATAGATATGACACACGAAATCCTAATACTAAGACTTCTATTTATACTACTTCGACCATAACGGTCTTGCTATAAGATTATGCCACGTTCAGAACATGCAGAACAATGCCTCTCTCTTGTTTCCACGTGTCTCCAAATGCTCCAGCACATAAATTTCAAACTTCGAATGTCCCACTTGCATTTGAATTTCAAATGTTTTGGTACTTCTCCGCTTCGAACGTACTTCTCAGACGCAGCCTCGTTGTCATTTCGAGACTTCTTTAGATATGTTCCCATAATTGCCACTCGAAGCTCCAAGCTTTGATATACTTATTCGAAACACTGCTTCTGCTATTTCGAAACATGACGCTTTATTTCATTTCGATCGAAACATTCAATTCACTTGGCTTCTAATAATATTATCAAAATCTTCAGCCAACACAGGGTAATTGCCTCCATCGAGTTTGATGGAGAGTTGAGAACCAACATTCAAAATGATCAGTTTTTCTGTCTGTGATGACACATTGGACGTCATTTCAGTGTCAGAAGGTGAAACCATAGTAAGGATCGTGAGAGAGAAAAAATTGAGAGAAAAAAATTGCTTTTAAGCTTTTACGCTCTGAATACCATGAAAAGAATGATATTCCAATATATTATTCTAGTCATAAATGCTGACTATTTATAGATACAAAAGATACATGATTGTATAACTAATTCCTAATCTTAAGGGAGCTTTTACGCCGATTCCTAACATCAAAGCATGAATGATTCGAACTATAACAAGTTATATGCACACTAATAGAAATAGTTGATTACACCTAAATTATAGAAATAATTTATAATTATCTGTTATTATAATACATATAAGATATGATTACCAACACTTTAAATATTTTTTTATTGTTTAGTCTATAATTTAAAAAAAATTAAAAAAATAACTTAAATTTATACTACATGAATATCATTTACAATCTCAATTAAAAAAAATAAAATAACACATGCATTGTGTTTTTTATGTTTTTTTGTTTATTGTACTATTTTTTTGTAATATATTGTTGTTAAATAGTTATTTGCATATATATTCAATAGTTGCATGTATCCTTCTATAATAGTAATATATTATGTATTTATAAATTTAATTGAAAAGTAAACATTAATTATTTTTCTTCAATTAAAAATAAAACTAATGACTAATTAAAAGTATTAATTAGAATAGGTAAATGGAAAATGAAAGATTGTAAGTATAAAATTTGAAATAAATATTTCAATTAATAATGATATTTTAAAATATTTAAGTATTATTATATTATTAATAAAATAAGACATAAAATATATTATGACATTAATCACCCATAAGTGCCAATTGTTTTCTCTTTTGAATTTTTTTTTTAAATTTAACTTAATCGGCTTATTATAAAAAGTTATAAACTAATAGATTTTTAACTTTGTGGATACTGTCCAAATACTTTTCACTTTTATAAATACAAGATGAAATATTTAATTAATTAAATTTATTATAAATGAAATAAAAAAATTTAATCCATAATTTTTCATCCTTATACATATTATCTTGTATGCGTACAATCTCCATTTCTATTAACATGTGTGTTGTACCCTAAATTTTTTTCTCTTATATTTCTCAAGACATGTCAAGAATCATCTCCAAGTTGTTCAAGATGGCTCAAGAGTTGGACAGTCAAATCACCTCCTAAGGCAGTCAATTCAAAATTAGGGTTTTGTGTTGCATCAAGGTACTTACATCTAAATGGTCTCAAATTCTCCTCAATGTCCTAATATGTTCTCAAGTTCATCCATGTCAAATTTCAAGTCTTGCAGAGAAAGTTTGGTCAGTCAATTGCTCAAGAAGCCCAAAAATCGACTATGCTAAGGCAAAAGTCAACTGTGACCCAAATATAGTCAAACCTCAATATTTTTTGCCAACATTCTCATTTTGAAGGATAATTCATCATTTGATCAAGGGTTGATCATGATTCATCAAGTATTGCTCAAGATTCATCAAGATTCAAAAGTTGCTAAATTAGGGTTTTGCAGGAAAAGTCAACTCAACTTTGACCAAGCATAACTTTCTCATACTTTATGAGAAATGACCCATCTAAAGCTAATTTTGAAGAGGATGTAATTTCCTACAATCCATCTTCACACTCCAAGATCAAGAAATGCTCTCACAAAAAGTTACAAATTTGGATATTATAGGTCATTTTTGAAAGTTAACAAAAACACCTTTTTTTGTCAAAGCTTATAACTTGAGCATGGAATATCAAAATGAGATGAGACCAAAAGGGTTGGTTAGAGGACATCTCAAGGTTTCTAAAGAGTACAAGAACACTTCCAAAAGTTTAAAATTGAAGAAGTTATGCATTGTTAAAGTTGGGCATTTTTCCAAAATTGCCAAAAGTCAACTATCCTCAAAACTCCAATTTTTGACAAAAGGGCCCACTTTTTTTCACTTGATTTGATTTTGTCACACCACACACGTGTCCTATCCTCAATTTCATGACCAATTATTAATTTTTCCATTTTATTTGATTTTTATTGATTTAATTCATTTTTAATCAATTTAAATCAAAATAAAATCCAAATCTTAATAGCTTGATATCTTTGTGATCATTACAGCTTTCAAATATCATGATACACCCAATCAAATTCGTATCAAGCCTTATTGTGAACAAAATATTGGATTTGGCATAATTTTGGAAGCTTTGTTAATGGAGATCATATCATATCTTGAATCTTCAATGCACAAGGATTTGAGGCCCAAGATTTAACCTAATGCATTCCTTATTACTCACACAACATAGACATACCAAGAACACGACCTAAGAGCTGCAGAAACGGCCAAACCAAAATTGAAAAAAGCTTGAAAAAGTGAGAGATTAAAATCTTGGTTAGAGCTCGATTCAATCCAAAAACTCAACACTATCTCCTTGCCTGAGGTCCACTGAAGCGATTGCCATCAAAAGCAAGTCCTGAAACCACCTGAAAAGCGCTGTAAGTGTCCACGAACATAACTCTGAACTTGAAATCGTGAATCCATTTTCTTGCATCCTTTTGCCATTTTTTTTTGTATAATCATGCTTGCCATTCAATTTCTAAGCATTCTACAATATTTGATTTCGTTTTTATGGCCTCTAATGTGATACCGAAACCTAGGGTTTCCATTCCTTATTTTTAGGCATTTTTGATACAGGCAAAATTAGAACAAATAATTGGTACAGGGATGTTCAGGGGAGAGAGACGAACACGATGATTGTCTCAGCTTGCGTTTACATGGCCTGGAAGTTATTTTAGGATGATTCCACGAATCTTGCTGCGGATAAAAATCCGCAGGTAAGAAAACTAGGGATTTGTTGAAGAAGAAGACTAAGTGTCTTCCTCTGATTGGCCAACTTTGAATTTCGCGCTATTTTTTTATTTTTTCAGGCATATTATTTTGTTTCATATATAATAATTGCTTATTATTCTAATAACAAATAAGAATGATGGCTGGGTTGGTAAGCATGCTGTTACAAAGTCCCTTGGGACCTGGGTTCGAATCCCAGGTCCCCCAATATATTTGTGTATTTTTTCTTCAGGCAATTGCATGTGATCTCCAAGGCGTTGGTCCACCATACTCCTCATCCCATCAGGCGCCAGTTGGCTTCAGATCAAGCCCAATGGCCAAGATTGAGTGTCTACCACACTCTCCAGTCAATGCACGCACATGGAATTGGTGAAAGTTAACCAGGCCAATGCGTTTGGGCCTGGAAAATTGCTGAACAAACCTCAAACAGGCCCAACACCCCCCATTTGGTTTATTTCTTTTTTCCTTTATATTTCTTTTATTTTAGTTATTTTGATAATTATTATTTATTTCACTAACAAATTAATAATTTTTTTCTTAATAAAATCAAAAACACAAAAATATTATCTTTATTAATTTCATTATTATATTTTTGTAAATAAATATTAATCAATTAATTTAGTTTTTAATTAGGTACAATTTTAATATTTTTTGCAATAAGTTAAAATTAAGATAGAATTAGGTTTTTAATAACTTTTAACCATTTTTATTTTATTTCCTTAAAAAAAAATCCAAAAATATTTTCATTATTTAATTTAATTTAATTGTTCGTTTAATTTAATTCCATAATTTCAAAAATAACAAAAAAACATGCTTTCTTTCAGAAAAGGGTCAAAACCCTAAAAAATACGCCGATTTAATTTTCTTGCACGCGATCCATTTATTTCCAATATTGTAATTGCTTCCGGTATGTAATAACTTTTAATTAGGACATTATTTATCGCTTTCTTTTATTTTCCGCAATTTAAATTAAAGGGTTTGTTTTTGGCGATGTAAATATCCGACGCCTTGTAATAGTTTAGATTTAATTTCCGCACAATATTAACTGTTAGATGTTTGATAATAGGGAATGCATGACAAGATCAAATGTATGAACTTAAAATCAACATAGCTCACCCATAACATGTACAGATAAAATTAACCGAAATAACACACTCGCACATGTGCACTCTTAGGGTACACCTCACTTGGTTGCCTTCGAACGTGGTCATTGAGTATAGGAAGTTTTAGAGGTCGCCCTCTTGTCCAAAGATCATAAGTTGCCTCGAAATGGTTGCCTCGGAAAAAATGATCTAAGACATTAGGGTTACCACTAAGGCGTCCTAACATTGCTTTAGTGACCACACGTCCCTTAATCGAATTGACCCGAAAACTCCAACGACGATGCTACCTACTCCTCAATAGTGGGATAGCATTGTCTAAAGGACATTAGCACAGTTTAATTCCTTTTTCGAGTAGGTAGATAGTTCTTAAATACTTGCTCCTTTTAAAACAAAACAAAACTTTTCGCACTCACACTCTCTTCAAGACAAAAACTCTTTTCAAACCCACAAACACAAAGAAAAGCAAACTTTTGAAAACACAATGAGCAAGTACCTAAGAGCCCGTGGATAACCACAGATAGAAAGGGTACTAACACCCTCCCTTTCTATAATCTACCTCCCGAACCTGAGAAATATCTCAAAAAAAAGGAATTTTTCTATGCGTTTGTCCTTTCCTTGTTGGATAAAATAAAAGACAGTGGCGACTCTTGCTTACCGCGACATTTTGTGAAAACAAACGCAAACGCGAACCAACATTACAAAACAGTCAGTTCTCATTCCCACTGATCACAGAACTGGCGACTCTACTGGGGATTATTGATAAGTGAGGTGTACCTTAGGATTAGATCATTGTGTTTTCAATTGTATGCTTTAATTTTATGGGCTTGTATCGGAGTTTCTATAGATCCTAACCCGGATCTGGGGGTACCCTTTAGGTAAGTAGCAATAAACTGTGAGGGAACTGTCCGGCATAGACCGACACGGTTGAAGCAGTAGCTACGTTGGTGTGGCACTTTAGTCTGTACCGATATCCCTTGTGTTGGAACGAGGAGAATATGGGTCTTCTAAGGGGTCATTAAGCACCAACTGACCTTAAAACCTTAAATTGACCAACTTGGCCATAGAACAGTAGCAGTATGCTACACTCATTGAGACTAAACTCTCACGATGATTCCGGCCGCAAGAAAAGGTTGCTAAACTAGAATTATGATCGATTGAGGGTAGTCAGTGATATTGAGATCCTCTAGAACCCGGTTACTATTTTTAGGACAGGTTTAAACCAACTGAACTGAAAGAGGGTAGTACCTAAGCTCCATGCCAGCCTGAAATCTAAGGGCTCTTTTGTGTGACTTGTGTGCCTTTACCATGTTTGCTTTTTGTGGATACTTGTGGCGTGCTTACTATCATGACATCATGATATCATAACATTGCATACATCTTGCATAAGGACTAACCTATTTCAAAGACAAGAGGGTTTCATCTTTGCTCTGTTTTATAGGTCATCATGATACCCATGCGTATGAATACTATCCGGATCAAATTTATCCAAGTCCCTACCTTGCTTAAAGAGTTGGTTGCCAAGATGCCTGACACTACTTCCTTCATCAGGAGGTATGGTTCTCTTCTCAGTTTGGTCACCTCCAAATTGGACGAGCAGATGATGAGTGTCCTGGTCCAATTCTATGATCCGATGTACCATTGTTTTACTTTCCAAGACTTCCAGCTGGTTCCTACCCTAGAAGAGTTCTCTGAGCTGCTCGGTATCTCTGTTCTGGAGCAGACCCCATTTACTGGTTGGGAGAAGACCCTTAGGCCCGAAGAAATTGCTGCAGCGCTTCTTTTGACTAAAGAGGAGGTAATGGCTAATTGGGAGACTAGGAGTGGAGCAAAAGGATTTCTGACTAAGTTCTTGGTTGGCAAGGCTAACTACTTCTGGGATAGCCTAGACTTTAAGGCCTTCGAGGATATTCTGGCTCTTCTGATTTATGGCTTGGTATTGTTTCTGAATCCTGACACTTTTGTTGATGTGAATGCGATAAAGATCTTCATCTCTCAGAATCCTGTACCCACTCTCTTGGGTGACATTCTCCATCAGCTCTATGCTCGTACTGCCCGAAAGCGGGGAACCTTGATGTGATATGCTCCTTTATTGGTAAGGTGGTTTATTTCGCACCTTCCTAAGTCAGTGCTGAAGAACAAAGAAGGAATGGGCTGGGCTTATAGGGTGATGTCTCTCTCTCATAATGACATTATCTGGACTCTCAAAGGTATGGATGAGGTGACTATCATTGATCGCTGTGGGGAGTAACCTAATGTTCCACTGCTAGGAACCCATGGAGGAATTTCTTACAACCCATGCTTAGCTCTCCATCAGTTTGGAAGAGCCAGAAGAGAAGGACCTCATGAGATGTTAATGCCTCATATTATCTTTGATTTTTAAGGGGATAGCGACGAGCAGCGTCGCAGATTCATAAGGGCTTGGGATAGAGTTTACCAATCTGATCCACATGAGCTGGGACCAAAGACTTCTCTGCCAATGGAGCCATATCTCAGATGGGTCCGCATCCGTTCCCAGAAGCTAGGTATGCCATATGAAGCCGTCCGGCCTGTCACTCTTGAAGTTGCTAATGAAGAAGGGGTTCTTCCAACCATTCTCCATCCTTACATGCCCACTGACATTGGGGCACTGAAGAGATCTTGGATGCAACTGCGGGAAGAACATGATTCTTATCGGGAGAAGTTCAACGAGCAGGAGCAGAAGATCCAGAGGTTGACTAGGCAGTTGGAGAATGAGCGAATTCTCACCGACTATGTCCGCACTGATAAGAAGAGACCATGGGAGCATTGATGGACCTTTGATGATTTCCTTTCCAATTTTTATTTATTTTTCAGTATTTCCATTTTTGTAACGCCTTAAGGGCAATTTGTTGAACAATTTAAATTTTTAAGTTTAGATCTAATAAAGTGTGTTTCCTTTCTTGTTTACAAATTTGAATCCCGATTGTCTTTGAAATCATAAATCATACGCATTTCATCTCATGCACTTCATAAACAGGTACCCTTTACAGGTCTCTTATCTTCTTTCGCTGTTTATTTCAGCGATCATCATGTCTACCGAACATTCAACTGAGCAAGCTATCAAGGCCCTCCAGGCCCAGAATGCCCAATTTCAAGAGCTGTTCATGAATTTAGCTAAGGGTCAGCAGGACCTGAAAACCTTGATTCTGAAAGAGAAGAAGAAGAAGAAGAAGAGGACCATCCTGTGTAACACAGGACACGGGTTTGGGAACAGGCTACAGAATGAAGTTGATCTGACCACCTCATCTGGAGGGAAAGATAGTCCACAAGAAAGTAGGGCTCCTAGCCCTGTGGTCTTCGACAACAAGACGGACTATGACGAAGAACAGTATCCTCCTACTAAGGATAAGTACAAACAACTGGAAGACCGTTTGAGCGCTATGGAAATTCAGAAGGTGCCCGGTCTGGACTTCGGAGATCTAGGTCTATCATCTGGGGTGGTGATTCCCCATAAATTCAAGGCACCAACCTTTGCCAAGTATGACGGAGTGTCCTGTCCGAAGCTGCACCTCCGGTCATATGTGAGGAAGATCCAGCCTTACACTGCTGATAAGAACTTATGGATCCATTTCTTTCAAGACTGTCTCTCAGAGACTCAGCTTGAGTGGTTCTATCAGTTGGACGGAGCCAGTATTCGCAGTTGGGAAGATTTGGCTACTACATTCTACAGGCAGTATCAGTACAACTCCGACCTCGCTCCTACGCGTACCCAACTCCAGGGTATGTCAATGGGAACGGGTGAAGGATTCAAAGATTATGCTCAGAAGTGGAGGGACCTCGCCGGAAGAGTACAACCACCCTTAGCTGATCGGGAACTTGTTGATATGTTTCTGGGGACCCTGTCTGGTCCATTTTTCAACCATTTAATTGGAAGCTCTTCATTTGGGTTTACAGATCTCATTTTGACTGGTGAAAGGATTGAGGCTGGTATTAAGGCTGGGAAGATACAGAAGGGTGCTTCATCAAGCACCGAGAAGAAGCCGTTTAAGAAAGAGTCCAGTCCTGTCTATAGTACAAAAAGGCAGAATAGACCTAAACACCGCCAAGCTGTCAATGCGGTTGTTATTTCAAAACCTGCTGGTGCTCCTCAGTACAACAATCAACAAAAGGACGAGAGACCTAAGAGGCAATTCACTCGTCTCAGCATGACCTTATCTCAAATTCTGCCACAGTTGCTGAAGACTAATCTGGTGACTCTAAGGGAAGCTCCAAAGAATTCAAATACAACGTCACCAAGGTATAACCCTAACGCCCATTGTGCTTATCACTCCGATAGCCCGGGGCATAATACAAATGATTGTTGGAGTCTGAAAAACAGGGTACAAGACTTGATTGATGCAAAAGAGATCGAGTTCGGAGCGCCAGAGAAGCCGGAACAAGATGCAGGGGTGAATGCTATCAGGGATGACGATGATGAAGAATTTGATATCGACAGTTGGATCTACCCGACTGCCAACAGTGGATTAAGCAACTGGACAGTGAAGGATTCTATGCCCGTTTTTGTTATCACCCAGTAATGAAACTTTTTGTTTTGAATTTGTAACAGACAATATTTTGAACTTTACGGCCCGATGTCTTACCCGGGGCACCTTGGTTTCATTTGTGAGGGCCTTTGTGTGTCATTTTCATATAACATTAATAAAAGCTGTGGACGTTTCTTGCATTTAAAATCTTGCGCTCATTATTTTTCTTTATTATATATTGCAAAACAGTTATTTTACACACACTCACATATACAGGTCCACATCCACTCCGGATCTCGCTGGTAACGACTCTGCTACTGCCAGTTATGACTTCGAAAATCCGATCAACTTAGCTGAAGACGAAGGTGAAGATGATTGCGAGGTACCTAGTGAACTTGCAAGACTGCTACTCCAGGAAGAAAGGGTTATTCAGCCACATGAAGAGCCGGTAGAATCAGTGAATCTGGGTACTGAGACAGATAAGAAAGAGGTTAAGGTCGGTGCGAACCTGGAGCTTAGTGTGAAGCAACGATTGGTTTAGATGCTGCGTGACTATGTTGAGATATTTTCCTGGTCTTACGAAGATATGCCTGGGTTGGATACTGATATTGTGGTTCATCGCCTGCCTACCAAGGAAGACTGTTCCCCAGTGAAATAGAAGGTTTGCCGTATGCGCCCAGAGATGTCTGAGAAAATCAAGGCTGAAGTTATAAAACAGTTTGACGCCGGTTTTCTAGCAGTTACTTCTTACCCTCAGTGGGTGAACAATGTGGTTCCAGTACCGAAGAAGGATGGTAAGGTCAGAATGTGTGTTGACTACAGGGATTTGAACAGGGAGAGCCCTAAGGATGACATCCCTCTGCCTCATATTGACGTTCTGGTTGACAACACCGCTCAGCACAAGGTATTCTCCTTCATGGATGGTTTCTCTGGTTATAACCAGATTAAAATGGCTCCCGAAGACATGGAGAAGACAACTTTTGTGACTCAGTGGGGTACCTTTTGTTACAAGGTCATGCCTTTTGGGTTGAAGAATGTTGGGGCAACATATCAGCGTGCCATGGTTGCTTTGTTTCATGACATGATCCATCATGAGATTGAAGTATACGTCGACGATATGATTGCAAGGTCCCAGACTGAGGAAGAACACCTTGATCATCTGCAGAAGCTGTTTGACAGGTTGAAGTTGTACAAGCTGAGGTTAAACCCGAATAAGTGCACCTTCGGGGTGAGATCTGGTAAATTACTGGGTTTCGTTGTAAGTGACAAAGGTATTCAAGTGGATCCTGCAAAAGTGAAAGCTATACAGGAGATGCCAGCTCCTAAAACAGAGAAAGAAGTCAGAGACTTTTTGGGACGACTGAACTACATTTCCCGATTCATCTCGCACCTAACTGCTACTTGTGAGCCAATCTTCAAGTTACTGAAGAAAGATCAGGTAGTACGTTGGAACGATGAATTCCAGGCCGCTTTCGAAAAGATCAAAGAGTATCTCCAAGAGTCACTTATTCTGATGCCACCAGTTGAAGGGAGACCTTTGATCTTATACTTGACAGTACTCGACAACTCAATGGGGTGTGTGCTGGGGCAGCATGACGAGTCTGGCCGAAAAGAGCATGCTATTTATTACCTTAGCAAAAAGTTTACCGACTGTGAGACCCTATACTCACTGCTCGAGAAAACTTGCTGCGCTTTGGCATGGGCTGCTCGCCGGCTGAGACAATATATGTTGACTCACACTACCCTGTTGATATCGAAGATGGATCCAATCAAGTATATCTTCGAGAAGCCTGCCTTGTCCGGAAGAATAGTAAGATGGCAGATGATCTTGACTGAGTATGACATCCAGTATACGACCCAAAAGGCAATTAAGGGAAGTGTATTGGCAGACCATTTGGCACATCAGGCAGTGGATGATTACCAGTCTATGAACTTTGAATTTCCGGACGAGAATATCATGTTGGTAACTGATTGTGAGACACCTGGACCGGATGAAGGACCTGAGGAAGGATCCCGATGGTCTATGTACTTTGATGGAGCTTTGAATGCTTTGGGTAATGACGTTGGCGCCGTGATCATATCTCCTAAAGGCTCTCATACTCCACTCACCGCCCGACTATGTTTCAACTGCACCAACAACATGGCGGAGTATGAAGCGTGCATCATGGGTCTTCGAGCTGCAATTGACCTAAGGATTAAATTTCTAAGTGTCTTCGGGGATTCCGCTCTCGTGATCAGTCAGATCAAAGGCGAGTGGGATACGAAACACCCAAACCTTATTCCTTACAAGGAGTATGTATTGACGTTGCTTCCCCATTTCGAGGAGATAACCTTTGAACACTTCCCTAGAGAGGAGAATCAGTTGGCGGAAGCGTTGGCTACAATGTCTTCTATGTTCAAAGTCAATTGGGACAACGAAGCTCCCCGGATTATCATTGAGAAATTGGATGAACCTGCGCATTGCTGTGATCTTGAGACTGAAGAGGTAATAGAGAAGCCCTGGTTTCATGAAGTAAAAAGGTATCTTGAGGCTCAGGAATACCCCGAGGGTGCATCTGTTAATGATAAGAAGTTTCTGAGGAGGTTCGCGGTGAAATTCTTCATCAACAATGACATTCTTTACAAACGTAACCATGATTCGACCTTACTGTGTTGTGTGGATAAGACTGAAGCGGAAAAGATCATGGCAGGGCTGCATGAAGGTACTTTAGGGACTCATTCCAGTGGACATACCATGGCAAAGAAAAATCCTTCGGGCAGGATATTATTGGTCTACAATGGAAGCCGACTGTTATCAGCATTCTCGGACATGTCACAAGTGTCAAGTCTATGCTGATAAGGTGCACATACCCCCAGTTCCTCTGAATGTCTTGACAACACCTTGGCCTTTTGCAATGTGGGGCATTGATATGATCGGCGAGATCAGACCTACGGCATCAAACGGGCATCGTTTCATCCTGGTAGCAATTGATTATTTTACGAAGTGGGTTGAAGCAGCTTCCTTTGCTACTATAACCAAGAACGTCGTGGCACGGTTTATTCGGCACAATCTGATCTGTCGATACGGTGTACCAGAGAGGATCATTACGGACAATGGCACCAATCTCAACAACAAGATGATCACTGAGCTCTGCGAGCAATTCAAGATACAACATCATAACTCTTCTCCCTAACGGCCGAAGATGAATGGGGTTGTTGAAGCAGCAAATAAGAACATTAAGAAGATTATGCAGAAGATGACAGTGACATACAAAGACTGGCATGAGATGTTACCATTTGCTCTTCATGGGTACCGTACCTCAGCACGGACGTCAACAGGGGCAACACCCTATTCCTTGGTTTATGGCATGGAGGCAGTCTTGCTTATTGAAGTTCAGATACCCTCTCTTCGGATCATGAAGGATGCAGGTTTAAGCCAAGACGACTGGATTCAGACCCGGCTTGATCAGCTGAACCTAATTGACGAAAAGAGACTTACTGCTATTTGTCATGGTCAGACATATCAAAAATGGATGATCAAGGCATTTAACAAGAAAGTTAGACGACAAGAGTATCAAGTTGGGGATCTGGTAATCAAGCGCATTATCCTACCTCAAGGGGATCCCAGGGGAAAATGGACCCCTACTTATGAAGGGCCATTTATGGTTAAGAACATTTTCTCAAGAGGAGCTATGATTCTAACCACCATGGATGGTGACGACCTTCCTCACCCCGTTAATGCAGACATAGTAAAAAGATACTACGCATAATCAAAGACCCGCTAGGTTGACTGGCCTAGGCAAAAATAAGGGCTTCCTGGCGAACCAAAAGGGTTCGGGCAAAAATAAGGGATGAAAATATAAAATTTGTACACCCGGCAAGTCAAAAACCTGAAAAGGCGGCTTGGGCAAAAATGGGTATCCCGATGGACTGAAAACCCGAAAGGGCAGTCCAGGAAAAAGTTAGGGATCAAAGCGTAACACTATGTCTCATTGGATCACCTCGCATCCAGACTTCGGTATCGACTATCAAGCTCGGACGACACTAATCAATCAGATTCATCTTCAACTAAGCAGTAAAGTGATGAGATGCTTGAAGATATAAAGGCAATAGCAGAGTTGGAACCCAGTGAGATTATTCACATAGCTGTTTTGTCTCCTTTTCATAAATTGTATAAATTCTATTTGTTCGACGGTGTTCTCTTACTAGGACGTCGGCCTCTTGTACAAAAATGCCTATTTTCAGGCCAAACTTCAAAATTAATACAAATTCATTTTCAGAAATTTCAAGCTGTTTTTCCTTTATCTGTTTTGTTTTGCAAAGAACATTTAATGTTCATTTTTGATATATGCATTTGACATTAATTGTTGATCATAAATATTTACATGTGAAACGAAAGATGAGTTACTGGTAATAATAGAAACAGGGGCAAATAAGAATTGTCCGAACTGTACAAGTTGCTCTGTCCACCAGGTACCAAGGTACATTCAGCTGAAGAATATGGCTAAAGATACCTTCACTCCCCGCAGAATAAGGCAGTAATGGTAGCTCTCCCAACTGAGACTTGCAGCTATGAACAAATCAGCAATACTCTCCCCAAGCAGAGTTCATCCACCATCAGCGCTAAAAAGGTTTGGTATCCCCAGAAGGTCTTAATATTCCTCAGCGGAGTATAAAGATATTCCCCAACAAGCATAAGATCATCCCCAACGAAGTTCTTTCCTTTCCCCAAGCAGGAGTTCAATCCTCAACAAATTCAGTGTCACCAGCAACAATAATCCATCACCAGCGGAGTTCATCAGTGGAATCCCCAGCAGAATTTATCATTAAAATCCCTAGCAAAAACATTACATGTCCATACATCATGATACATGCATATACGCATCATACCATACAATCTCATTTATGTTGAGAACATCATTGCTTGATCCATATCTTGCATTGCATATGACTGACCTTTACCTTTCAGGAAGGATGCAGTTAAACTCTCAACCAAGTCAATGGAGACAAAATCAGTTAAATCGATTCCTAAAGATTTTTCTGAGACGAACCCGTCAATGGAGAAAACCTGTCAATGGTGACAACCTGTCAATGGAGACAACCTGTCAATGGAGACAACCTGTCAATGGAGACAACCCGTCAACGGAGACAACCTGTCAATGGAGACAACCTGTCAATGGAGACAACCTGTCAATGGAGACAACCTGTCATTGGAGACAACCCGTCAATAGAGACAACCCGTCAATGGAGACAACCCGTCAATGGAGACAACCCGTCAATGGAGACAACCCGTCAATAGAGACAACCTGTCAATAGAGACAACCTGTCAATGGAGACAACCCGTCAATGGAGACAACCCGTCAATGGAGACAACCCGTCAATAGAGACAACCCGTCAATGGAGACAACCCGTCAATGGAGACAACCTGTCAATGGAGACAACCTGTCAATAGAGACAACCTGTCAATGGAGACAACCCGTCAATGGAGACAACCCGTCAATGGAGACAACCCGTCAATAGAGACAACCCGTCAATGGAGACAACCCGTCAATAGAGACAACTCGTCAAAGGAGAAGACAAAACCACGTACCAACAATCTCCAAATGGCATCTGTAAGCCCATTCCCAACATCACAATGCTGATGCTACTTCATGCGAGTGCAAATTTCTGGGCACTCTAGTGTTCAATCATCTTCCACCTTCGGATCACGAAAGGCCCGAACGCCAATCTATATCCTCAGGTTTAAGAAGATTGAACAGGGGCAACTGTTGTACCCCAAAATTTGCCCTCCCATATTTCTCAAGACATGTCAAGAATCATCTCCAATTTGTTCAAGATGGCTCAAGAGTTGGACAGTCAAATCACCTCCTAAGGCAGTCAATTCAAAATTAGGGTTTTGTGTTGCATCAAGGTCCTTTCATCCAAATGGTCTCAAATTCTTCCCAATGTCCTAATATGTTCTCAAGTTCATCCATGTCAAATTTCAAGCCTTGCAGAGAAAGTTTGGTCAGTCAATTGCTCAAGAAGCCCAAAAATCGACTGTGCTAAGGCAAAAGTCAACTGTGACCCAAATACAGTCAAACCTCAATATTTTTTGCCAACATTCTCATTTTTAAGGATAATTCATCATTTGATCAAGGGTTGATCATGATTCGTCAAGGATTTCTCAAGATTCATCAAGATTCAAAAGTTGCTAAATTAGGATTTTGTAGGAAAAGTCAACTCAACTTTGACCAAGCATAACTTTCTCATAATTTATGAGAAATGACCCATCCAAAGCTCATTTTGAATAGGATGCAATTTCCTACAATCCATATTCACACCCCAAGATCAAGAAATTCTCTCACAAAAAGTTACAAATTTGGACATTATAGGTCATTTTTGAAAGTCAACAAAAACACCTTTTTTTCCAAAGCTTATAACTTGATCATGGGATATCAAAATGATATGATACCAAAAGGGTTGGTTAGAGGACATCTCAAGGTTTCTAAAAAGTTCAATAACACTTTCAAAAGTTCAAAATTGAAGAAGTTATGCATTGTTGAAGTTGGGCATTTTTCCAAAATTGCCAAAAGTCAACTATCCTCAAAACTCCAATTTTTGACAAAAGGCCCCACTTTTTTTCATTTGATTTTATTTTGTCACACCACACACATGTCCTATCCTCAATTTCATGACCAGTTATTAATTTTTCTATTTTATTTGATTTTTATTGATTTAATTCATTTTTAATCAATTTAAATCAAAATAAAATCCAAATCTTAATAGCTTGATATCTTTGTGATCATTACAGCTTTCAAATATCATGATACACCCAATCAAATTCGTATCAAGCCTTATTGTGAACAAAATCTTGGATTTGGCATAATTTTGGAAGATTTGTTAATGGAGATCATATCATATCTTGAATCTTCAATGCACAAGGATTGGAGGCCCAAGATTTAACCTAATGCATTCCTTATTACTCACACAACATAGACATACCAAGAACACGACCTAAGAGCTGCAGAAACGGCCAAACCAAAATTGAAAAAAGCTTGAAAAAGTGAGAGATCAAAATCTTGGTTAGAGCTCGATTCAATCCAAAAACTCAACACTATCTCCTTGCCTGAGGTCCACTGAAGCGATTGCCATCAAAAGCAAGTCCTGAAACCACCTGAAAAGCGCTGTAAGTGTCCACGAACATAACTCTGAACTTGAAATCGTGAATCCATTTTCTTGCATCCTTTTGCCATTTTTTTTGTATAATCATGCTTGCCATTCAATTTCTAAGCATTCTACAATATTTGATTTCGTTTTTATGGCCTCTAACGTGATACCCGAACCTAGGGTTTCCATTCCTTGTTTTTAGGAATTTTTGATACAGGCAAAATTAGGACAAATAATTGGTACAGGGATGTTCAGGGGAGAGAGACGAACACGATGATGGTCTCAACTTGCATTTACATGGCCTGGAAATTATTTTAGGATGATCCCACGAATCTTGCTGCGGATAAAAATCCACAGGTAAGAAAACCAGGGCTTTGTTGAAGAAGACGACTAGGTGTCTTCCTCTGATTGGCCAACTTTGAATTTCGTGCTATTTTTTTTTTATTTTTTCAGGCATATTGTTTTGTTTCATATATAATAATTGCTTCTTATTCTAATAACAAATAAGCATGATGGTTAGGTTGGTAAGCGCGCCGTTACAAAGGCCCTTGGGACCTGGGTTCGAATCCCAGGTCCCCCAATATATTTGTGTATTTTTTCTTTAGGGAATTGCATGTGATCTCCAAGGCGTTGGTCCACCATACTCCTCATCCCATCAGGCGCCAGTTGGCTTCAAATCAAGGACAATGGCCAAGATTGAGCGTCTACCACACTCTCCAGTCAATGCACGCACATGGAATTGGTGAAAGTCAACCAGGCCAATGCGTTTGGGCCTGGAAAATTGCTGAACAAACCTCAAACAAGCCCAACACCCCCCATTTGGTTTATTTCTTTTTTCCTTTATATTTCTTTTATTTTAATTATTTTGATAATTATTATTTATTTCACTAACAAATTAATAATTTTTTTCTTAATAAAATCAAAAACACAAAAATATTATCTTTATTAATTTCATTATTTTATTTTTGTAAATAAATATTAATCAATTAATTTAGTTTTTAATTAGGTACAATTTTAATATTTTTTGCAATAAGTTAAAATTAAGATAGAATTAGGTTTTTAATAACTTTTAACCATTTTTATTTTATTTCCTTAAAAACCAAAAATCCAAAAATATTTTCATTATTTAATTTAATTTAATTGTTCGTTTAATTTAATTCCATAATTTCAAAAATAACAAAAAAACATGCTTTCTTTCAAAAAAGGGTCAAAACGCTAAAAAATACGCCGATTTAATTTTCTTGCACGCGATCCATTTATTTCCAATATTGTAATTGCTTCCGGTATGTAATAACTTTTAATTAGGACATTATTTATCGCTTTCTTTTATTTTCCGCAATTTAAATTAAAGGGTTTGTTTTTGGCGATGTAAATACCCGACGCCTTGTAATAGTTTAGATTTAGTTTCCCCACAATATTAACTGTTAGATGTTTGATAATAGGGAATGCATGACAAGATCAAATGTATGAACTTAAAATCAACATAGCTCACCCATAACATGTACAGATAAAATTAACCGAAATAACACACTCGCACATGCGCGCTCTTAGGGTACACCTCACTTGGTTGCCTTCGAACGTGGTCATTGAGTATAGGAAGTTTTAGAGGTCTCCCTCTTGTCCAAAGATCATAAGTTGCCTCGAAACGGTTGCCTCGAAAAAAATGATCTAAGACATTAGGGTTACCACTAAGGCGTCCTAACATTGCTTTAGTGACCACACGTCCCTTAATCGAATTGACCCGAAAACTCCAACGACGATGCTACCTACTCCTCAATAGTGGGATAGCATTGTCTAAAGGACATTAGCACAGTTTAATTCCTTTTTCGAGTAGGTAGATGGTTCTTAAATACTTGCTCCTGTTAAAACAAAACAAAACTTTTCGCACTCACACTATCTTCAAAATAAAAACTGTTTTCAAACCCACAAACACAAAGAAAAGCAAACTTTTGAAAACACAATGAGCAAGTACCTAAGAGCCCGTGGATAACCACGGATAGAAAGGGTGCTAACACCTTCCCTTTCTATAATCTACCTCCCGAACCCGAGAAATATCTAAAAAAAAAGGAATTTTTCTGTGCTTTTGTCCTTTCCTTGTTGGATAAAATAAAAGACGGTGGCGACTCTTGCTTACCGCAACATTTTGCAAAAACAAACGCAAACGCGAACCAGCATTCCAAAACAGTCAGTTCTCATTCCCACCGATCACAATGTGATTATTATTTATAAAAAAAAAATTAGGAGTTCATCAAAGAATATTTTTTAATAAATAAATAGAATATAATTTTTCATAATATGATAAATAAGACAAACATACGATAATACTTTTTTTGGCTTTCATACAATAATAATTTAACACTCAATAAAAGTTGTAACTGATTGATTTATTAATTCAAATTTTAATTGATACAATTAATGAGTTGATATTTTTGTTTATTTTCTTAAAAAATGAATGATCATTATTCTGAACTTAAATTGATTACTTTTATACTATCAGAATGAGTCTGATGAAGAAAAGGAGACGTGGGCGGCCGCTGAAAACTCTGATGCCACAGTCACTTGTGATTCAAACGCATTCTTTGGGGATAATATCGAATCTGGGATCTAGCAACGTGAACTTGGAGGATAGCGAAACTAATACTTCTGAAACGGAAATTGAAGAAACCTTAGTTTCTCCACTGGTAGATACACTGAAACCGGAGAAGAAATCTGAAGATCCAAAAGAGGAGGAACCTAGGAAACTACGGAAATATGTGATTAGCGGGAATCGGAAGCCTGAAAATGGGATGTCTCTCGAATTCATTGCACCTAAGGTGGTGAATGGAGTGTTGGAGGCTGAGAATGAGGTGGAGGATATTCTTGAAGAGCTTAAATACTGGGAATCAGCTTTAATCATGTATGTCATTGGGCGTGATATTAGCATGAATTTGGTTAAACAATTCATGGAAAGGAACTGGAAATTTGTGAAAATTCCAGATTTATTCTACAATGACGAAATTTACTTCATCATGCGTTTCCACTCGTTCCAGGAAAAAGAAGTTGTTCTGTCTAAAGGTTCATACACAATCTTGACCATGCCCATGTTAATTAGAGATTGGTCACCAAATTTCAACTTGAAGAGAGATATGCTCATGACGATACCCATTTGGATCACTCTTCCATAATTACCACTTTACCTATGGGGAGCCAAAAGTCTAGGGAGAACTGGAAGTATTTTGGGGAAACCAATTGCAACTGACAAATGCACAGCTCAGAGGCTCAGAGTTTCTTATGTATGTATTCTAGTAGAAGTTGATATTGTAAGTACGAAGTGCACCTAAGAGGGGGGGGGGGTGAATTAGGTACCTTAAAAATTTCTGGTTTTAGTGATGATGAATATTATTTTTCTTGTTTATGGTGAGTTTATGAAATAGTAAAGTGCAGAAAAATAAAGAGACACAAGCGATATATCCTGGTTCCCCTCAAAGTCCGAGAGTACTCCAGTCCCCTTTCAACATGAAAGAGATTTCCTTATTGTGGAAAACTTAAACAAGAATTACCCAAAACTAAGAACAATCCTGTTAGACCAAGAACAATCCTCTTGGATTTTCACTATGTAAACAATGAGAACAATACTCTCAAAGTGACTTTACTTGTATCCAAAAATCCTAGAAAAACAAGATTTATAAAACCACTTAAACTTATTTCCAACAATCCTGAAAAATAAGCAAGTATATAGCAATATTTGATTTCAGTGAGTTTGAGTAGTAATGATCACTTTGAGTGATTTAATCAATGAATTGATCTTCTCTTCCAATGATAATAGTATACAATGACTCAAGATATATAATGCTCAAAGTTTTCTGGTTAACAATATGTGAAAGTATGCAGAAAAGTTGTGTATGAAAATGTATAACAGCTTGAGTTTGATTTTTGAAAATTCAGAAAATATAATTGGAATAGGTGTTGAAATGATTTTGAAAATGAGTATTTATATGTTTACAACACCTTTTTGAAACAACATAAAGTTCTATAAATGAATTATGAACAATTGCCAAGATTGAGCGAAAGGTTTCCATGAAATGGTGTTATGAACAGGCATGTGTAAAGCTGTTGTTTTTCAAAATCGTGTAGCATGCAATCTATTGCACCCTTTGTGTAAATCGATTGCACGTGGTTTCAATAGCTAGAAATTCAAATATTTTGAGTGTGCAATTGATTGCACAAGAGTGTAAATCGATTGCATTTGAAGTCAGTAGCAAAAATTGATTGAGTGCAATCGATTGCACTTAAAAACAATAACAAATGTTTTGAAAAATTGAAGCATGCAATCGATTGCACTAATATGCAAATCGATTGCACTCAAGTGAAAAATGATTTTTAGCTTAGAAAAAACTTGAGTAGGGATTTGGACAATATAAAATATTTCTTTTGACCATTGAGCATCTATATGTCTTAAGTTCAAAGTAAGTATTATCATCATTCCTTGAAATTTTGCTAAGTGCTTGAACCAAAGACTTTATCCACAAATGCTTTTAGCTTAATCAATAATCTTTTCCTTCTTTGTCAATCATGATTTGTCTTCATTAAAACAAAAGTGAACTTGAGAAGCTTGATTTTACATTCTCCCCCTTTTTGATGATGACAAACGATCTTGCTTGATGCGTTGTAATTTTCGAAAAGAAACTTCTCCCTCTAATATGTATAACTCCCCCTTTGTATGAGAAGGTTGAAATCCTTTGAATTTGTTCATCATGGTTGAAGAGTACCTTAAAAATTTAAGACAAGGAAATATACAAGCATAAAGTGCCACATCCTTCTCCCCCTTTGACATTATCAAAAAGAAGGGAAAGATGTAATAAAAATGGAAAACAATAAAGAAATATTGAAAAAACTTAATTAACCATGCATCACAAATTATCATAGACATAGTAACATAACGATTACAAAGAAATCTAACAACAAACAAAACGTAGCAAAACTGAACAAGGATATAACAAAAAACAGTAGACATAAGAAAGTTGGACAGAACTTTATGGTTGATTCATGTCCCGGTTGTTATAGAACCAAGATCCTTGATTTGGAAATTGTTGTTGTAGAGGAGGTTATGTGTAATGTTGTGGAGGTGAAGATGGATTATTTGGGTCATATGGTGGAATGTGAAGATGGGAGTAAAGGTAAGAAAATTGTTGATTCAGATCTGTGCGGAAGTTATTAATCCAGACTGTTGTAGAATCGTTGATAGCATTCCATTGGTTGTTGATGTTGGTATTCATGGAAGAAAATTGTTGAGACATGAAATCCATAAGATCTTGATTGCTTGGACCAGAGGGAGCAGTAGGTGGATGAGGTACAACTTCACCAACTTCAGTTTCTTGACCGTTTCCTTCATCACCGACCACATCTTTACCAATGTAAGTTATAGTTTTTGTTTCTGGATGATAATGAACACCCATTCTTGAGTCAACATTTTTGATTGAAATCTTATGCAGATTTGGATCCATATTAACTTTCTCAAACCCAGCAAAATCAACTCCAAATTCTTCCATAATTAATGTAACGAAGTAAGCATATGGTAGAAATTTCAATTTTGCATCAACCCTCAGCATATGAACCATTATGAGTCTTGCCCAATTAACACTTATACCTTTCTTCCTTGCATAGATCAGCTGCATTTCCAGGTTAGTCATGGTGCAATGGTTTCCAGCTCATGGAAACATAATATAGACCATGAAATAATGAAATAGTTGATCGTCTATATAAAAGTTATCTGCACTCCATGAGTCTCTAGAGGGAATCACTCCTCCTAGACCACAAATCCTTTTGGCACGGAATTCAGCTTCGCTTAATCTCCCAATGTTGTAGTAAAATTCCTTTTTCCTATTGTTTTACCCCAAAATTTGCCCTCCCATATTTCTCAAAACATTTCAAGAAAGATCCTCAAGTTGCTCAAGGAAGTCCAAGGGTTGGCCAGACAAGCTCTCTCCTAAGGCAGTCTACCTCAAATTAGGGTTTCATGTTGCATCAAGATACTTGAGTCCAAGGGATACCAAGTACCCAAAATTGTCCTAATATGTTTTCAAGATCATCCATGTCAATTTTCAAGCCTTGCAGAGGAAGTTTGCTCAGTCAATTGCTCAAAGGCCTGAAAATCGACTGTGCTAGGGCAAAAGTCAACTGTGGCCTACAAACAGTCAAACTTCAAGATTTTTGGTCAACATCCTCATTTTTAAGTATATTTCATCATTTGATCAAGGTTTGATCATGATTCATCAATGATTGCTCATAATTCATCAAGAACCAAAAGTTGCTAAATTAGGGTTTTACAGGAAAAGTCAACTCAACTTTGACCAAGCATAACTTTGTCATACTTTATGAGAAATGACCCATCCAAAGATAATTTTGAATAGGATGAAATTATATACAATCCATGTTCATCTCCAAAGTTCAAAATATTCACTCACAAGAAGTTATGAATTTGGACATTATAGGTCATTTTGAAAAGTCAACAAAAACACCTTTTTTGTCAAAGCTTCATACATGAGCATGGAATATCAAATTGAGATGAGACCAAAATGGTTGCTTATAGGACATCTCAAGCTTTCTAAAAAGTCCAATAACACCTTCAAAGAATAAAAATTGAGGAAGTTATGCATTGGTGAAGTTGACATTTTTTGTAAAATTGCCAAAAGTCAACTTTGCTTAATGGGCCCAATCTTTTGCACTTGTTTTGAGTTGGAAACATGGTCCACGAGCCCTAGCTCTTGCCACTTGTCATTATCTTGTTTTTATTATTTATTTAGATTTTTATTAGAATTAAATCAATTTTAAACAAAACAAATCATGAAAAATCTAAAGCATTGAAAACTCAAGATTTTGTACTTGTTTCAGGTCTCAAATCCAGTCTGCAAGTATTTGAAATCGTGCAAAGCATTGGTGTGGACAAAAAGATTGAATTTGCCTAATTTTAGAAAGATATTCAAAGTGAATCAAATCCAAATCAAAGACATTGATGGAGGAAGATTGTGATCATATTGGCAACCCTAATTCATTCCTCAGTACATAAGGAGTATTTGCAGACCCAAAAGAAGGCTAGGGAGGGGCGTGAGAACCAGAACCAAACTTGAAAAAAACAAGAAAAAGTGTAGACACGAATTCATACTTCTAGGAATCCTCAAGGCCTTCTAGCTATCCCAATCGCTTCTTGGGAGTGTAAGCAAGCAAAACCAATCAAGAACAAGTCTTTTCCAGTACCAAAACACGCTGTAAGTCATCCACGACATTGCTTCTTTCTTGAATTCGAATTGCATCATTCTTATACTTGTAGCATGAAATAACTGTAGACTCTTGTTTATCACCACATTTGCAAGCTTTCTGTAACATTTAATTTTGTTTTCATGAACTGTATTGGAGTTTTCCATTATTAGGGTTTACAAGCTCGCTTTGGGGTTTCTGAACCTAGGTAAATTTGGGCTATGAAAGGGGCACCATCACGCTCAGAAGGTCTAGACGAGTTGATTGGTGGCCCTAGTTTTTATTTATCTTGCTCATGGTTGATCTTAAGAGTATGCAAGTTTGTAGTGACGGACAAACGTCCAAAGGTAAAAGTATGGGACTTTTACCAACGGAGAAGGGAAGAAGACAACTAGCGTGGCAGCCTCCCACTTGTCCATTTGAATTTCCGTGCGAATTCTTTTATTCAATTTGTTCTTAATATAATAATTATTGTTTATTTTATATACAACAAATGCGTTAAGCTAAGTTGGTAGTCAGGTGGTTGGAAAGTGCTTCAGGGCCTAGGTTCGAATCCCAGGTCCCCCAATTTCTTCACATTATTTTTCTTTCTGGGATTACATGCGCGTACAAGGCTAAGGTCTATCATGTGACCTTATCATCCAGCCTGCCAAATGGCCAGATGGCCAGATCCAAAGGCCATCAATGAAGGAGCACCAGAGGCATGGTCAAAGCAAATGCATGGGATCTCAGAAGGTCAACGCGGACCTTTGTTTCTTGGGCCCAGATTGCTAGCAATGCACCCCCATATTACTTTCAGGCCCATATCTCTTTTTATATTCTTTTTTTTTCTTAATTAATTTAATTAATTATTTCACTAACACAAAATTAATTATTTATTTTATCAAAAAAATCATAAAAATAATATTTTTCATCCAATTAGGTTTAAGTTTATTTTTCATCAAAATTAATTAATTAATTAGGTTATTTGATCTTAGATAACTTTGATTATTTTATAAATAAATTTAAAAATAATTAGAACAATTAGGGTTTTGTTTATAATTTAATTCTATTTTCGTTTTCTTAAAAATAACCAAAAACACAAAAATAGGCCATTTATTTATTTTCTTTAATTAATTTAATTACTAATCAATTGTGCACTTAATTTTAAAACCTAATTCTTTCCTTAAAAAAATAATTAAAAACAACAAAAACGTTTTTCTTTCAATTAGGTTAGAAAGGGTCAAAACCCTAGTTCTCTCCCGATCTAAATTTCCTCGCGCACGTTTTATCATTTATTTTTTACCCTATTAATGTAATTGCTCCCAAGTTGTAATAGCTTAATTAGGGTTTTTACTTTCATTTATCGCTTTATTTTTCAAGGGTTTGTTTTTGGCTATGTAAATACCCGAAGCCTTGTAATAGCGTAGCTTACTTTCCGCACTTTAAATTCCGTAAGATATTAACTATTAGATGTATGAATAATTAGGGTTGCATGACAAGAATGTATGTAAACTTTAAAACAGTTAGCAAACCCTAAATGTGCAAACATAAACAATCTGAAATTGAATCATTCGCACATGCGCACTCCTAGGGTATACTCCACTTGGTTGGCTTCGGTAAACGGTCATTAAGTATAGGATATTTTAGTGGTCGCTCTCTTGTCTAAACAAAGATCAAAGTCCCATTCGGAAAAGTTTCCTCGGAATGGTTGCCTCGGATATCGTTGCCTCGAATAATTGATCTAAGACATTAGGGTTATTACTAAGACATCCTAGCATTGCTTTAGTGACCGTACGCCCCTTTCGAATTGACCCTCAAAACTCCAACGACGGTGCTACCTACTCACTAATAGTAGGATAACACTGTCTAAAGGAAACGAACATAGAACAATTCTATTTTTCGAGTAGGTAGATTAGTTCTTAAGTACTTGCTCAATCCAAACAAACTTTTTCACACTTACACTCCTCTTTCAAACAAAGCTTTCAAAAATACTTCGTAACACTCTTGAAGACAGAAGCAAGAGTTAAATCGAAGTAAAAAACTTTTCAAATCACACAAACACATAAAGAAGCAATTTTGAAAATGATGAGCAAGTACCTAAGAGCCCGTGGAAAACCACAGATAGAAAGGGTGCTAATACCTTCCCTTTCTATAATCTACCCCCCGTACTCAAAAAATCTCGAAAAAATGAATTTTTCTGTGCTTTTTTTCCTTTCTTTGTTGGATAAAATAAAAGTCGGTGGCGACTCTTGCTTACCACGACATTTTGCGAACACAAACGCAAAACGCAAACCAACAATTCCTAAAAACAGTCCCGGTTCTAGCCACCGTATCACAGAACTGGCGACTCTGCTAGGGAGTTAATAAGTGGGGTATACCTTAGGATTAGTTCATCATATTGTTTTCTATTGTTTGATTTGATTGTTTTATTTTTGTGGGCTTTGTATCGGAGTTACTATATATCCTAACCCGGATCTGGGGGACACCTTTTAGGTAAGTAGCAATAAACTGTGAGGGAAATGTACAGCGTAGACCGATACGGTTGAAGCAGTAGCTACGTTGATGTGGCACATTAGTTGGTACCGATATCCCTTGTGGAGCAACATGGAGAATATGGGGCTGCTATATGGGTCGTTAAGCATCAACTGACCTTAGAACCTATAATTGACCAACTTGGCCATAGGAAGTAGTGAGATAGCCGACCTCGGCATAAAGCTGGGAACTGGTTGATACACGATACTACACTCATTGAGACCATACTCTCGAGATGGTTCCGACCGTAAGAAAAGATTGCGTGAGCTAAAACTATGACCGATGGAGGATGGTCAGTGATATTGAGAACCTCTAGAACCCGGTTACTATTATTAGGACAAGTTGAAGCAACTAAACTGCAAGAGGGTAATATCTAAACTCCATGCCAGCCTGAAATTTAAGGGCTCTTATGTGACTTGCTTGCCTTTACCATGTGTTGTACCCTAAATTTACCCTCTCATTTTATCAATATTTCCCCTCACAAGACTCTTTGAACTCCAGTCAGGATTAGGGTTTGCTCTGCTCAAGACATCTCCTTGCACTGATGACCTAAATTAAGGTTTGAGTTTGCACAGGGATTTTTGGACTTTCAATGCTCAAAGTGACTTTCATACTTCATGTTGGACTTATAAGATTTCCTCTACCAATTTTCAAATCTTGAATCAAATTTTTGCCCAGTCAATTGGACAGTTGACCTAAAATAAGTTGTATTGGGGAAAAAGTCAACTGTGGCCAATTTACAGTCAAACCTCATAAATTTTGATCCATATCAACATTATAAACTCATATGAACCATTTGATCAAGTTTGGACTACAACTCCTCAAGAAATTTGATCAGATCATCAAAAGGGCAAAATGGTCATTTTTAGGGTTTTGACTGCAGAAGGGTAATTTCTGATTTTTCACTTAGACAATGGCAAGTTGGGTTCAAGCATGGAATCAAGGACTCAGTGGCATCATCTTGACCTATTCACAAGGTTCAAAAGATCTCAAATGCATTGGATTGACAAATGAATTTTTCAGTCAACTGATCAAAATTTGACTGTACACTGAAAAGTCAAACTTTGACTTTTTGGTCAAAATCAAGTGCCAAGGGTCATTTTTCATCAATATGTGTCTAAACATGAAACTTGTTCATCAATAAACCTAATTTTGCAAATTAGGGTTTAAAATTGAAAAATTTCATAACTTAGAATTTTTCTAAGTTATGAAATTTTCTTATTTTTTCCCAACTTTGCCAAACATTTTCACCATGATGCAATTGGATTCAAACAAAACATCAAACATGAAAGTTGTAGTTCTTCACAAAATATAAAACTTTGATTCACAAAGTTTTCACAAAAGAAGCTTGGATCTCAAGTTATAATTTTTGGAACAAGGGTCCATGAAACTTTTAACTTAGTGAAATTTTGCCCTAGTTTAGGCAGGATTTTGACCTATCTTCATGACCATTTTTCACATAGTTCCACTTGGAATATCAAATTGCATTTGAAATATGGATTGTATATCATGTTGCAATCTTTCCAAAATGTCTAAGAAATCTCCAAAATCATTTGTGGTTAGGGAGAATCAAAGGTTTGAATTTGGCAAAAACTCACTTTTGATCCATGGCATTTTCATGTTGATACAAGTTGCAACTTCCATCCAACATTGTTTGTACTTGATTACAGGTCCCTAAACCCTTTCATACTCAATAATTAAATTCAAATCCATTGGTTTGAGGCTTTTTTCTGATCATGGGAGGATTACACAAGAGATTAATCCAAAAATAGCAAAAAGGCAACATTGCCATTTTTTTCAAATTTGCTTTATGTCAAATTGCATTCTTGAGCCTTGAAAAAAATCTTGTACAACAAACAATATCCACAAACTGAGGGGGCCAAGATCATAGAGTTCAAGCTGGTAGATAGCTTGTACAGGCCTGTCTTGCATCATTTCTTACTTTTGCTTAAAATACAAGTAAACTTGCCAAAGAGCCATAACTTGGATATCTGTTATAACCAACCCTTGCAAGTATTAGAGACAAGTTTTGTGCATTGCCTTGAGCCAGAAACAAGTTTTGTTGAACCCTTAAGCCTTCCAAAACACCAAATCACATTCTTCTTGCAAAACAGGGCACCTCCTGCAGTTTCACTTCCATCTCACAAGTTACTCATGCGTTTTGCCCCAAACTTGTTCCAATACATTCCATATAACCTATCCAAGCTATCCCAATCATTGGCCACTGACTGTAACTCCATTTGCAAGCTTCACCATTTCTGTTTTCAGCTTGTGTAGGTTGAGTTCTACAAGCTTGTTCAAGCATATCCAAGGCAAACTAGACATTGGGGAAGGTCAGAGGAAGTTCAAGCAAGCTCTCAAGCATCTCAGGCCTCACTGAAAAGCTCCACATTACCATACACGAGTTCATCTGAAACAGGTATTTGTCAACTTCCCATCTCTCTATTTAGGAATCATTAGGCTTAGGTTTGTGAATAAAAAATGTAGTACTCATAGCCATGAAGCTGTACATATGCTCAGTTTTCATTTAAGTTAAGTGTGTTGAGAGAATTTGATTCATGAACTTCCTGAAAAAGTTAGGTTAGAAATTAGGGCCAGTGAAATTCTCTCTGGTATTTGAGAGTTAGATTAAGTTTCTTATATGGTTGAAATCGTCTTGAAAAATGCTACAACTTTGGTGTTATGAGTTTTTGCATTAGAGCACGTATGCAGGATCTGGACATTTTGTACAGGGCGCGCGTTTTCTGAGTTTCAAAGGTTGAAGATGAAGTTCAGTGGGCTGGGCTTTGGCTTGGCCTGCTTTTTGCACCTCCAATTTGTTGACTGCACCCCCTGACCCATTTCTTTATATTTTTGTATTTTTGTATTTATTTTTCATTTCTGATTTTATTTTATATTTTCTAAACATAAAAAATACCAAAATCATTTTTATAAATTTTCACATTTTATTTTTATATTTTATTTTATTTTTCTAACATGAAAATAATTATTAATTAGATATACTATTTATTTTCTCAAATAAAAGCTTGTAAACAATACATAAAAATATTATATTTTTAGTATTTATATATTTAAACAATATTTTCTCATATATTATTATTTTCTAAATATTTGTATATATTTATATTTATTTTCTTGTACACAAAATAATTAATATAGTATATATTATCTTAAAACAAAAACTAGGGTTTCCACCCTTATTAAAAATAATATTTTTTCTATTTTTGACACTTGTATATATTTTAATTTTTTATTGTACATAAATAAATAATATTAATAAATATACTTTCTTAAAACAAAATTTAGGGTTTTTCCCTTAACAAAAAATAACTTTTTATTTTCTTTCTTTTTAATACATTAAATATTTTATTTTTACATACATAAAAATAAACAAAAACTTTTTTTTGCATATTCATAATATTTTGCATATTTATATTTTATTGCTATTTTAATATTGTTTATTTATCTTTTGAAGCAAAGAAATTCAATTTGGATGTAATAGTAAATATTAGGGTTTTATTTTCTTGCAAATACCCCCCATTCAAAAATTGTATCCCCCTCCCCATATCAATGTTGTAATAGCCTAGATTACTTTTACGCACTTATACTGTCAAATATGCCATGTTAGAGATTAGGGTTTGTATGCAATATTCCAAAATCAAAACAAATAGTTTGACCTAATACAAGACCTAAATGCATGAAAATGACAAACACAATGCACACATGCACCCTTAGGTTTTCATCCACTTGTTGCCTTTAAAATGGCCATGTTATGCATGTTGAGTATCTTGGCAAAACAAAAACAAAACAAAAGATCATAGTCCCTCGATGATGCTATCTTGATTGCCTATACAAAATGATCTAGTCCCTCAAAAATTTGCTAAAGATACTTAGCACTATTGCTATCATGGTCAATACGATGACCCGCGCCTATCCCCTTTAACATCCAAATACAAGGTTGTTTACCAAATACAATGGTAAAATAACACTGTCAAAAGGGTTAAAAATGTGTAGGAAAGATCTTTTGAGTAAAATAGGGTAGACAACTCTTAGTTACTTGATCAAAACTTGCAAAAACATCCTTGCTATTTTCAAACACACCTCACAACACAATTTCAAAACATTTCCCAAAACAAACTTCCAAAACATTCAAACATTGAAACATCTTTTCAAAAAGACAAATACACCTTTGTATACATTCAAACAAGAATCATTACAAAGGTTGCCACAACGATGTCCTCTTTTCAAAACATTTTTCAAAACCACACACAAAGCACCATTTCAAACAATTGGAAAAGCAAAGCAAGTGATCTAAACAAGTAACTAAGAGCCCATGGATAACCATGGATGAAAAGGGTGCTTGCACCTTCCCTTTTCATAATCTACCCCCCGAACCCAAGAAAACATCTCAAAGGTCTTTCCTGTGCTTTTTGACCTTTCCTTTGGATAAAATAAAAAGTCGGTGGCGACTTTTGCTTAACCGAAACATTTGCGAACACAAACACAAAACCTCAAGTCAGTTCTGCCACCATATCACAGAACTGGCGACTCTGTTGGGGATTAATATAAAAGTGGGGTTACCTTAGGGTTTAGATCACTTTTACATGCTTACTTTGTTTGCGTTGATTGCTTTACATTTGGTTCTATTGTTTGGGTTTGAAATCCTCTACCCGAATTTGGGAAACATTCATAGGTAAATAGAAATACGTTGTGGAAACTATGCGCGGTATACCGACATGGTTAAAGCAATAGCTATATTAGTGCGTCATATTTGTGGGTTCCGGTAGCCTTTGAGTCAATCAAAGAGAATACGGGGCCACTGAGTGATGTCATGAAGCACTAATGAACTTTTAGAACCTTTACTTGACCATCTTGGACTTTTTAGGGGTAGTGAGGTGACCGACTTTGGTGCAGTCCGTAGTTGGTAGATGCTCGATACTACACTCATTGAGGGTTATTTTCTTGGAATATTTCAGTCACCAGTTAAGTGGCTAAACTGAAACAATGAACACAGAAACTAATCCAGTGATATTGAGCTCCTTAGAATCCGGTTACTATTTATAGGACAGGTTGAGCCAACTAACTTCAAGAGGGTACTTACCTATGAAACCCCATGCAAGCCTGAAACTAGGAACTTGTGTAACTTGCTTGTACATATACTTGTGCATATATCATGAACATCATAAAGCATCATTTGCATCCACTAACCATTTCAAGGGTTTGGGTCTTCATCTTTGTTCCTGTTTTGTAGGTTATGGGATCACTTCGCAGAAAAACAATCTAGGCCAACCTTGTGAGAATTCCTCCTCAACTCAAGGAGCTTGCTTCCAAGATTCCAGAGAATTCTCCCTTCAATGAAAGACATGGTAGACTTTTCAACTTGGTCAACTCCAACATTGAAGAAGACATGGTGAAAGTTCTCTTCCAATTCTTTGACCCCCTACACCATTGCTTTACATTTCCTGATTACCAACTAGTACCTACTTTGGAGGAATTTTCTCAACTCCTGAGGATTCCTATTCTCCATCAACTACCCTACAACGGTACGGAAAGAGATCCAAAGCCTGAAGATGTTGCTCAAGCCTTACACTTGCAACCATCTGATATCAAAGGTCATTGGGAAACCAGAAGTTATGTCAAGGGTTTCTTGGCAAAGTTTCTATTTGAGAAGGCACAAGACTGCTGGAATTCTCTAGATCTACAAGCTTTTGAGGAGATTATAGCACTTATCATCTATGGGTTGGTCTTATTCCTAAACCCTGATTAGCTTATAGATGTGAATGCTGTCAAGATTTTTATATCTCGGAATCTTGTGCCTACATTGCTTGGGGACATCCTCCACTCATTTTACACACGAACAATGAGGAAAAGATGTGTTCTCATGTGCTGTACTCCTCTTCTAGCAAGGTGGTTTATTTCTCACCTTCCCCAGTCAGTCTTGAAGAATGAACAAGGCTTGAGGTGGTCACAACGATTGATGACTCTTACACATTCTGATATTCATTGGTGTTCTCGGTCCAGAGAAAATGTCATCATCATTGATCATTGTGGGGAATTCCCTAATGTCCCATTACTTGGAATTAGGGGAGGCATTACCTACAACCCTTGTTTGGCTCTGAGACAATTTGGGTACGCCTGAAGGGATGGCCCTCATGATATGCTAATTCCAGAATTGGTTTTTGACTTCGACAATGACGCTCAAGGACTTCGACAAAGGTTTATCCGAGCTTGGAGGATTCCCAACAAAGTGGATAGTAAGACACCGGGACACACGAATTCTATCCCCCCCGAGCCTTACCTCAAGTGGGTATGAACCCGCGCCCAGAGTCTTATGATGCCTTACCCCTACATCCTGCCTATGATCAAAGAGCCTGTTATGGAAGGAGAGGTTCCATACACCCTCCTACATCCTGACATGCCAACATCATTGAAAGATTTGCAAAAGAGTTGGATACAACTCAAGGAAGAATGGAACACTTTTGAAGCCAGCTTCTACGCCAGTGAGAAGAAGGTTTTGGAGCTTACCCGTCGACTCCACGAAGAGCAGACTCTCAACACCTACATCGCGCCAAAAAGAATGCACAACGTCTTTTTACATTAGAATTTTGTAATATTTTGCCCATGGGGGCATTTATGTACTAACAAATTTCTTCTTATTAATATGACGTGTGTTCTTTTTGTTTGCAACAACTTTGAATTTCTGAATCCTTGAATGTATTACATGAATACATATCATTCATCATATGCATAAACAGGTCTTCACACCAGGTTTCCTTATCTCTCTGCTGTTTATTTCAGCAACATGGATATAGAGCAGACGGTCAAAGATCTACAAGCACAGAATTCGCAGTTCCAACAACTCCTCATGACCTTGGCAAAGGGTCAAGAGGACCTTAAAGCACCATTAGAGAAGGAAAAGGAAAAAGAAAAGGAGAAAAAGAAAAAAAGAGTTGGTGTGGCCACTATGGGGAGAAGATTTGAGAACTAAGCTAGAAGAGTCCTGGATTTCCCCTCGACGTCTGATGAAGGGGTTGGCAAAGGAAAGGGAGCTGCAGTTCCCTCCGAGTCCGAGGAAGAAGAAGAAGAAGAAGAAGAAGAAGAAGAGGATGAAGATTATTCTGAGCAACAGTACCCACCTGCAGATGACAAGTATAAGAATCCGGAGGAGCGTCTGGCCGCCATGGAGGTGCAAAGAGTACCTGGGCTGGATTTCGAAGAACTAGGGTTGGTTGCTGGGATTGTGATTCCCCCTAAATTCAAGGTGCCTACATTTTCTAAATACGATGGTTTGTCTTATCCGAAGATGCATCTGCGACCTTACGTCAGGAAGATCCAACCTCATTCTTCTGATAAGGATATGTGGGTCCACTTTTTTCAAGATAGTTTATCGGGTACACAATTGGATTGGTTCTATCAGCTTGAGAGATCTGATGTACATAACTGGGAGGATTTGGTTGTTGCCTTCTACCGATAATATCAATATAATGCAGACTTAGCGCCTACTCGTACTCAATTATAGAGTATGGGTATGGTCTCTAATGAAGGCTTTAAGGAGTATGCCCAGAAGTGGAGGGACTTGGCTGGAAGGGTGCAACCACCATTGTCTGAGAGAGAGCTTGTGGATATGTTTTTGGGGACCCTGTCAAGTCCATTCTGTAATCACGTAATCAGGAGCTCGTCTGCAGGGTTCACCGAGCTAATTTTGACTGGTGAAAGAGTCAAAGCTAGAATTAAGAGCGGTAAAATTCAAAAGGATACCTCTGCTTCCACTGCTATTAAGAAAACTTTTCTAGCCAAGAAAGAGGTCTCAGTTGTTTACTCCCAGAGAAATCAAGGAAGAATGGAGCGCCGACCAGTGGTGGGGGCTGTGATGATTCAGAATTCCACAGCCGATCAACCTCGAAGTGGTCAACCCAGAGCTAATCAAGCCAGGGTGGAAAGGCCTGCACGACAATTCACCCGGATCAATACGACACCTGCTCAGGTTCTCCCTCATTTGTTAAAGTTAAACCTTACAAACCTGAAAGAGGCGCCGAAGAACCCAAATACCTCTTCTCCTTATTACCATTCAAATGCAAAGTGTGCCTATCATTCGGACAGTGTGGGGCACGACACCAACAACTGTTGGACCCTCAAAAACAAGATCCAGGATTTAATAGATGCCAAGGAGGTGGAGTTTGATGCCCCCGAAAAGCCTAGTGTGATATCCGCTCCAATGCCAAAACATGGTCATAATGTCCATGCTATTGTAGAAGATCTTTATGTTACTACTGTTGATGACTTAATGAATCCATTGCCAATGATCAAGATGAATCTGTTGAAAGCCTAAATTTTCTCGGGCTGTGAAAAGATTGTTACCTTTGTTTGACCTTGCAATCCGACTGTCCATTGTTGAAGTCAAGCATCCAACGCCTGATGGATAATCAAGAAATCCTCTTCAAGAAAACTCCTGTTACTCCAATCAATGATGTTGTTATAATCACCATTTCCGACAATCTTTCCAAGGTCTCCAAAAGACCTGTTAAGATTACACCCGATCCAAAGTTTGTACCTCTGAAGATAACAATGTCGGGGCCTATCCCATACAAGTCCAACAAGACAATACCTTGGAATTATGGAGGAGAGATCTTCTACCACGGTGTTAAACAGATCGAATCAGTTAAAGAAAGTTCCAATGAAGAGACTCCTGATGTAGGAAATATTGCGGGGACAAGTAAGATCACCCGCAACGGAAGAATCTTCTCTCCGGAGATTGCTCCTCCAAGGGCAATCTTCAGACCCTCAAGTGCTCCTGTGCCAGTCAAGATATTTGTGTGAAGTCCAGTGATTGAAGAAATTGTTATTCCCGAAGTTGTACCCTCTGCTGTTACTGCTGGCAAAGGTAAGGGGATCCAAGAAGTGCCCGTCAGGACGAGGGCTCAGCCTTTGGTCATCCCCGAGATCACCCAGAAGGAAATGGAGGAGATTTTAAAAATAATTAAGAAAAGCGACTATGATGTCGTAGAACAACTGGGGCAAACCCCTTCAAAAATCTCTATGCTGGCCCTATTACTCTGCTCCGAAGCTCATGCCAAAGCCTTGATCAAATTCCTGAAGACCGCCCATGTGCCTCAAGAAACCTCCACGGACCAGTTCCAGGAGTGTGTAGCCAGCCTTACAGCCGACAATGGTCTTGACTTCTCTGATGCCGATCTAACATCTAAGGGAAGAAAGCATAATGACGCACTGCGTGTCTCGGTGGAATGCAGGGGGACCACACTTGCTCACGTTCTGGTTGATACCGGGTCGTCTTTAAATGTCTTTCCTAAGAAAGAATTGAAAAAATTGGACTGTGAAGGTTTGACCTTAAAGCCCAACAATATAATTGTAAGAGCCTTTGATGGTTCTAAGCGGATGGTCCACGGGGAGGTGGACATCCCAATTAAAGTGGGCACTGAGACTTTGCACTCCATATTTTATGTCATGGATATCTGTCCCTCCTACTCTTGCTTGTTAGGAAAACCATGGATTCATCATGCTGGGGCCGTTATGTCCACTCTGCATCAGAAGCTTAAGTACCCAGTCCAGGGGAAAATTGTGAGAGTTCGTGGCGAGGAGGCGTTTATGATAAACCATATGAATATATTCCGCTATGTAGAATTAGATGGTGAATTCATTGAGACCCCCTTTCAGCACTTTGGGGAGGTTTCTCCTGAAGTTGCGGTAGCCAAGACAATGACTTATGTGCCCATCATTACCAAACATGTGTCCCAGATGTCATCCCTTAAAGATGCGGAGGCTGTGATCAAGGAAGGAGGAAGCACAATATGGGGTCAACTGCCAGATTTTCCTTACAAGACAGATAAGTTCGGCTTGGGTTTCACTGCTGCTAGTCAGAAGGCTGTGCGTCGCTCCCGAGCTGGAGGATCACTGTGATACAGTGGGATAACTGACTTGGGATTTTGCGTTTGTGTTCGCAAATGTTTTGGTTTAGCAAGAGTCACCATCGACTTTTTATTTTATCCTAAAGAAAGGTCAAAAAGCACAGGAAAGACCTTTGAGATGTTTTCTTGGGTTCGGGGAGTAGATTATGAAAAGGGAAGGTGCAAGCACCATTTTCATCCATGGTTGTCTATGGGCTCTTAGTTACTTGTTTAGATCACTTGCTTTTGCTTTTCAATTGTTTGAAATGGTGCTTTGTGTATGGTTTTGAAAGATGTTTTGAAAAGAGGCCATCGTTGTGGAAACCTTTGTAATGATTCTTGTTTGAATGTATACAAAGGTGTTTTTGTCTTTTGAAAAGATGTTTCAATGTTTTGAAAGTTTGATTTAGGAAATGTTTTCGAAATTGTGTTGTGAGGTGTGTTTGAAAATAGCAAGGATGTTTTGCAAGCTTTTGATCAAGTAACTAAGAGCTATATATCCTAATTTACTCAAAGATCTTTCCTAATGTTTTTAACCCTTTTGACAATGTTGTTTTACCATTGCATTTGGTAAACAACCTTGTATTAGGATGTTGAACGGGACAGGCGCGGGTCATCGTATAGACCATGATAGCAATTGTGTTAGGTATTTTTGGCAAATTTTTGAGGGACTTGATCATTTTTGTTTAGGCAACCAAGATAGCGTCATCGAGGGACTATGATCTTTTGCTTTGTTTTTGTTTTGCCAAAGTACCCAAATGCATAACATGGCCCATTTTTAAGGCAACAAGTGGATTGTAACCCTAGGGGTGCTAGTGTGTATTGTGTTTGATTTTCATGCATTTTTGTCTTTGATTAAGTCAAGCTACTTGTTGATTTTGGATTTTTGCATACAAACCCTAATCTCTAATCATGGCATAATTGAAAGCATAAAGTGCGAGAATTAAAAGTCTAAGCTATTACAACATGATTATGGGGATGGGGGTACAATCTTTGAATGGGGGTGTATTTGACAAGAAATATAAACCCTAGTTTACTATTACATCCAAATTGAATCAAATGCATAAATAATAAATGGATGATATTTAAATAAACAAAATAAATAAATATATCAAATAATATGAATTACGCAAAAAGTTTATGTTTATTTTCCAAGTATGTAAAAATATTTAATGTAAAAAATAAAGAAATAAATAAAAGATTAATTTTATTTGGTTAAGGGTAAAACCCTAATTTTCTTTAAGAAAGTAAATATATTAATTATTTTATTTATATACAATAAAAATAAAATAGTATATGTAAAAAATAAAATATATTTAGAAAAAGTATTTTTTAAGTATATTTAATAATAAAAATAAAAGTGTAATATTTTATATTTTTATTCTAAAATGGGTATATATATATATATATATATATATATATATATATATATATATATATATATATATATATATATATATATATATATATATATATATATATATATATATATATATATATATATATATATATATATATATATCAAATATGATAAAATAAAATAAAATATATACAAAAATAAAAATATATTTAGAATAATATTTTTAGTGTGAATAAAAACAAAGAATAAAAATAAAAGTATAATTTATATATATTTTTCAAGTTTTGAATAAATAAGATCAAAGTAATTAAATTGCTTTTTATGTTAGAAAAATAAAAATAAAATGCAAAATAAATGTGAAAAAATTATAAAAATATTTTTGAGTATTTTTTATATTTGTGAATGAATAAATTAAATCAGAAATGAAAATAAAGATTAAAAAATATAAAATATCAAGAAATTGGGCCAGGGGGTGCAAAAAGTAAAAGGGGGGTGTCAATAGTGAGTCAGGCCAAGCCCAGCCCACCACTTCATCTTCAACCTCTGTCCTTCACAAAAACACGCGCGCCTGTTACCAAACCTGGACATCCTGTATACGAGCTCTATTGCAAAAACACATAACATCAAAGTTGTAGAGCATTTTAAGACGAATCTAACCATATAAAAAACTAATCCTAACTCTCAAAGACCAGAGAGAATTTCTCTGGCCCTAAAATCTAACCTAATTTTTCAGCATGTTCATGGATGAAAACTGAGCATATGTACAACTTTATGGCAATGAATACTACATTTATTATTCACAAACCTAAGGCTAAATGTTCCTAAATAGAGAGATAGGAAGTTGAAAAAAACCTGTTTCAGCTGACTTCGTGTATGGCAATGTAGAGCTTTTCAACAAGGCTTGAGATGTCTGGGAGCTTGCTTGAACTTCACTTGACCTTCTCCAATATCCTGCTTGCCTTGAATATGCTTGAATGAGCCCACAGAACTCAACCTGCACAAGCTCAAAATGAATATGGCAAATCCTGTAAATGGAGTTACAATTGGGGTTTAAGGTTTGGGATAGCTTGGATGAGTTATGTGGAAGATGTTTGAACCAACTTGGGGCAAAACGCACGAGCCAATTGAGCTATGGAAGTCAAGTTGTAGGTTCTGCCCTGTTTTGCCAATGGAAAGTGATTTCTGGCTATGGGATGTTTGAGGGCTTAAGAGGTCATGTTTCTGGCTCAGAGGTATGTGAGAAAGATGTTTCAAAAGCTTGCACAAGTTTGTTTTGGCTGATGTTCAAGTTTTTATGTTTTGGACATGTTTCTTGTTTTTGAAGCAAAATGTGGGAAGTGATATGTAGCAGGAATGTACAGGCTATCCACCACCTTGCACACTTTGCCCTTGGCCCCTCCAACTTATGGATTTGATTTGCTGTATGAGATATGGACCAATGCTCAAGGGATTCAGTTTTGACATAAAGCACATTTAAGCAAAAATGGAAATGTACCTTTTTCTACTTAGGGATTAATTTTGTGTACAATGTCCTAATGACCAAAACAATGCCTTAGACCAATGTATTTGCATTAAATTATTGAGTGTGAAGTGGTTTAGAGGCCTGTAATCTAGTGCAAAGCAAGCTGACTTGAAATTGCAACTTGTATGAACATGAACATGCCATGGATGAAAAGTGAGTTTTTGCCAACTTTAAGCCTTCGATTCTCCCTAACCACAAATGTGTTTAGAGAGTTCTTGGACATTTTGGAAAGCTTGCAACATTTTATACAATCCATCTTTGAAATTCAACTTGATATTCCAAGTGGAACTATGTGAAAAATGGCCAAGAAGATAGGTCAAAATCCTGCCTAAACTAGGGCAAAATTTCACTAAGTTAAAAGTTTTAGGGACCCTTGTTCCAAAAATCATAACTTGATAGCCAAGCTTCTTTTGAGAAAACTTTGTGATTCAAAGTTGTAGACTTTGTGGAGGACTACAACTTTAATGTTGGAAGTTTTGTTTGAATCCAATTCCATCATGGTGAAAATGATGGGCAAAGTTAGGAAAAATTAAGAAAATTTCATAACTTAGAAAAATTCTAAGTTATGAAAATTTTCAACTTTAAACCCTAATTTGCAAAAATGGGTTTCTTGATGAACAAGTTTCATGTTTTGACACATCTTGATGAAAAATGACCCTTGGCACTTGATTTTGACCAAAAAGTCAAAGTTTGACTTTTCAGTGTACATTCAAAATTTGATCAGTTGACTGAAAAATTCATCTGTCAATCCAATGCAATTGAGATCTTTTGAACTTGTTGAATAGGTCAAGATGATGCCATTGATTCTTTGAGTCCATGCTTGAAATCAATTTGCCATTGGCCAGGTCAAAAATCAGAAATTACCTTTGTACAGTCAAAACCCTAAAAATGACCATTTTGCCCTTTTGGTGATCTGATCAAATTTCTTGTGGAGTTGTGGTCCAAATTTGATCAAAATATTCATATGAGTTAATAATGTTGATGTGGGTCAAAATTCATGAGGTTTGACTGTAAATTGGCCACAATTGACTTTTTCCCCAATACAACTGATTTATAGGTCAACTGTCCAATTGGCTGGGCAAAAATTTGATTCAAGGCTTGAAACTTTGTATGGTCAAACTTATGAGTCCAACATGAAGTATGAAAGTCACTTTGAGCATTAGAAGTCAAAAAATCCTTGTGCAAACTCAAACCCTAATTTAGGTCATAAGTGCAAGGAGATGTCTTGAGCAGTGCAAAACCTAGCTTGATCTTGAGTTCAAAGAGCCTTGTGATGAGAAATGTTGATAAAATGAGAGGGAAAATTTTGGGGTACAACAGCTTCCCCTGTTCAATCTTCTTGAACCTGAAGAGTTAGATTGGCGAGTTTGCCTTTTGTGACTCGAAGGTAAAAGAGGATTGGACACTAGAGTGCCCGTAAATTTGCACTCGTCCAAAATGTAGTTGAGGGAATGGGCTTAAAGATGCCATTTAGAGATGATAGAATATTGTTGGAGATGGTCTTAAAGATGCCATCCAAAATTGTTTGTCGAAAATCAGGAGAATGATCGTCAGAATGGTATCCGTGTCTGGAACGTATCTGAGTTGTATCTGGAGATTTGATTGGTATGAGCCAAGGAATGACATTCGTGTCTGGAGTATATCCAAGCTGTAACTGTATTTGATTCTTGAATGAATATCAGAATGACTGTCATGTCTGGAGTGTATCTGAATTCTGAATAGGCGACAGAGAAACATCTGTGTATGGAGCATCTCCGGGATGGGGATAAATTCCGAATGAGTGACAGAATGGCAACCATGTCTGGAGCGTATCTGGACTGTATCTGAAGTTGAGATCTGTATGAGTAGCAAAATGGCTTCCGTGTCTGGAGCGTATCCGTAGTGTAACTGGGATCTGGATAAGTGACAGAATGACTTCCATGTCTGGAGTGTATCTGAACTTGAAGTTGATAGTTGAATCTGAATGAGAGATAGAATGACTTCCATGTATGGAGCGTATCTAGTCTGTATCTGATTGCTGAAGTCTGAATGATTAATAGAATGACCTTCGTGTCTGGGGTGTATCCATACTGTATCTTGACTTGAAATTCTGAATGAGTAATAGAATGACCGCCGTGTCTGGGGTGTATCCATACTGTATCTGAAATAAGAGATCTAAATGAGTAGCAGAATGACTTCCATGTCTTAGAGTGTATCTGTACTGTATCTGAAATCTTTGAATAATTGTTAGTGATAACTTTTAATCTTATCCTAAAAAAGGTAAAATGTTAGCCAAAATACAAAATTATATTGCATGATATGTATGATGCAATAAAGTGTGTTCTATCAATGTTTATGATATATGAATGTAATGTATGTGCATGTAAGCTGATTAGTTGTCTTGCTGAGGAAAATAAATCCTTGATAGCTGGAGATAATGAAATCTTTAACTGCCATCGGGGAAAATAACCCCTTGACTACTGCTGGTGATTTAAAACCTTTGATTGCTGAGACTGAGAATGTCCTTTGTACTACTGCTGAGGATTAAAAATCCTTGGTGACTTGTGGGGAATTGAGAATCCTTCACGACCTTCCGGGGAAAATAAGGACAACTCTGACGACCTCTACTGGGGAATTAAAACCTGGGAGGCTTCAACTGGAGAAATAAGAACAAGAATCTTCGTTCTGCTGGGAAATAACTCTGTGGGGAGAATACTTATTCCTTTGGAGAGTTCTAAAGAGCTTGGGTTGTATGCCAATCTACTGGGGTTTTAAGAATGGTTAGGGATAAAAGTTAACTGTTATCTGATTGATTTTCAGGTTTTTAAGATAACTTGCTGGGGAATTTTGGAGAAACCGGATGATTTCCATTGTGGTTTAAAGGTCGAAGTCTTGGACTCCATTGGGGAAGAAAACTTCATCTTCACTGGGGATTTGTAGTTCAAAGTTTTCTGGCTCCGCTGGGGATATGGAGTTTGGAAACTTAGTTCTGATGGCGATATGTATTTAACTCCACTGGGGATCTTGAACCTTAACTCCGCTGGGGATGTGTATTAGATCCGAATGACATATTGCAGGGGAATCCTTCTGGAATAGCCTAAAGACGTTTTCCTATACTTTCAACCTATCAGTAATTATTCTTTCTCATTTCATTTTATTTGTAAGCAGTGATTATATTCAAATGCATATGCTCGTTTAACAAATCATTGAACGTTTTCAAATAAAACACAAGTGTAAAAAGAAAGAAAAGGCAAGCAAATTTCTGCACTTTGAAGTATCTTTGTATTAACTTTGTGTAAGTATTTTGTACAAAGGAGATAGACATCCTAGTAAGAGAATGTTGTCATAAAAAATGAGAAAAATTTATACAAAGAAAGATGGCTATGTGTAACAATTCCACGGGGTTCCCATTCTGCTATAGCCTTCACAACTCTGAGTATCTTGTCCATTCGCTGCCTTGTCCATAGATGATTGGATTGATCAGAAGCTTGGAGCTTGTCTATGAAGAGATTGTCCTTAAAGTGATCCGACGATACATAGTCATACGCTTCAATTCCCTAACTTTTGCCTGGACCGCCCTTTTGGGTTTTCGATCCACCGGGAAACCCTTTTTTTCCCAAGTCGCCCTTTCGGGTTTTCAACTTGCCGGGTGTACAGAGATTTTTTAGTTTATCCCTAATTTTTGCCCGAACCGCCCTTTTGGGTTTTCGATTCACCGGGATGCCCATTTTTGCCCAAGTCGCCCTTTCGAGTTTTCAACTTGTCGGGTCATTTATGCGTAGTATCTTTTGACTATGTTTGTGTTCGCAGGGTGCAGCAGGTCGTCACCGTCCATGGTGGTCAGAATCATTGCCCCACCAGAAAAGATGTTCTTGATCACAAACGGTCCTTCATAAGTAGGAGTCCATTTGCCCCTGGGATCACTTTGCGGTAAGATGATTCGCTTGATTACACAGTCCCCGACTTGATATACTTGTCTCTTGACTTTCTTGTTGAAGGCCTTGATCATACGTTTTTGATACGCCTGACCATGGCAAATAGCAGTAAGTCGCTTTTCGTCAACCAAGTTAAGTTGATCAAGCTGGGTCTGAATCCAATCGTCTTCACTCAAACCAGAATCCTTCATGATCCTCAAGGAAGGGATCTGAACTTCCACAGGTAAAACAACTTCCATGCCATATACCAAAGAAAAAGGTGTTGCCCCAGTTGAAGTGCGTGCCGTGGTACGGTACCCGTGCAGAGCAAACAGTAACATTTCATGCCATTCTTTGTAGGTGTCTGTCATCTTTTGAATGATCTTCTTGATATTTTTGTTCGCAGCTTCAACAACACCGTTCATCTTAGGCCGATAGGGAGATGAATTGTGATATTAAATCTTGAACTGCTCACACAGAGCAGTGATCATAGTATTGTTCAAATTTGTACCGTTGTCCGTAATGATCCTGTCAGGGATACCATACCGGCATATGAGGTTCTGCTTGATGAAGCGGGAAACCACATTCTTTGTAACGGAGGCGAAGGAAGCTGCTTCGACCCACTTGGTAAAGTAATCAATGGCCACCAGGATGAAACAGTGTCCATTGGATGTTGTAGGCTTGATCTCTCCAATCATGTCGATTCCCCACATAGCGAATGGCCAAGGAGCTGTTAAGACATTGAGAGGAACTGGAGGTATGTGTACCTTGTCAGCATAGATTTGGCATTTGTGACAAGTACGGGAATGTTGATGACAATCAACTTCCATGGTAGACCAGTAGTAGCCTGCCCGTAGAATCTTCTTAGCCATCGTATAACCGCTCGAGTGGGTGCCAAAGGTGCCATTATGTAGTTCAGCCATGATCTGCTCAGCTTCAACCTTGTCCACACAATGGAGTAGGACAAAATCAAGATTGTGCTTGTATAGGATACCATTGCTCAGAAAGAACTTGGTAGCGAACCTCCTTAAGAACTTTTTGTCGTTGACTGAAGCTCCTTCAAGGTACTCTTGTGCTTCGAGATACCTTTTGACGTCATGAAACCAAGGTCGGTCTATCACTTCTTCGGTATTAATCTCGTGACAATGTGCTGGTTCGTCCATTCGCTCAATGGTGATTTGAGGTGCCTCATTATCCCAGTTTAGTTTAAACATAGAAGACATTGTAGCCAGAGCATCTGCTAGCTGATTTTCTTCTCGCGAGAAGTGCTCGAAGGTAATCTGCTCGAAATATGGTAACAATGTCAGGACATGTTCTTTGTAAGGGATGAGGTTAGGGTGTTTAGTATCCCACTCTCCTTTGATTTGACTGATAACCAAAGCTGAGTCCCCAAATACAATCAAAGATTTGATTCCCAAGTCAATAGCAGCCTTGAGACCAAAGATACAAGCTTCATACTCGGCCATGTTGTTGGTACAGTTGAAGTAGAGTCTAGCAGTGAAAGGTGTATGGCAACCTTCTGGAGAGATAAGTATCGCGCCGATACCATTTCCAAGTGCGTTAGAGGCACCATCAAAGTACAGAGTCCATCGGGATCCTTGTTCAGGTCCGTCATACGGTCCGTTACCTTTAATGTTGTCCAATGTCATGATATCCTCGTCGGGGAAGTCGAACCTCATAGATTGGTAATCTTCAACAACTTTATGAGCTAGATGGTCAGCTATTACACTCCCCTTTATAGCTTTTTGGGTTGTGTACTGGATATCATACTCAGTCAGGATCATCTGCCATCTAGCGATTCTTCCGGATAAAGCAGGCTTCTCGAAGATGTACTTGATCGGATCCATTTTAGAAATCAACAAAGTGGTATGTGTCAACATCTGCCTTAGCCGGCGAGCAGCCCATACCAAAGCGCAACAAGTTTTCTCGAGCAGTGAGTAGCGAGTCTCACAGTCGGTAAAATTTTTGCTAAGGTAATAAATGGCATGCTTTTTTCGGCCAGACTCGTTATGTTGGCCCAATACGCACCCCATTGAATTATCCAAAATAGTCAGATACATGATTAAAGGTCTTCCTTCGACGGGTGACATCAAGATAGGAGGCTCCAGCAAATACTCCTTGATCTTATCAAAAGTAACTTGACAATCATTGTTCCATTCAACCACCTGATCTTTCTTCAACAGATTGAAGATTGGCTCACAGGTAGATGTTAGGTAAGAGATGAACCTTACAATGTAGTTTAAGCGTCCCAAGAAACCTCTGACCTCCTTTTTAGTGCGGGGGAAGGCATTCCTGTATAGCTTTGACTTTAGCAGGATCAACTTTAATGCCTTTGTTACTGACGATAAATCCCAAAAGTTTATCGGACCTGACTCCGAAAGTGCACTTGCTAGGATTCAGTCCGAGCTTATATTCCTTTAACCTGACAAACAACTTTTGCAGATGGTCGAGGTGTTCTTCTTCTGTTTGTGAACGGGCTATCATGTCGTCTACGTAGACTTCAATCTCATGATGTATCATGTCATGAAACAAAGCTACCATGGCTCGCTGATAGGTTTCCCCGACATTCTTCAGTCCAAATGGCATCACTTTATAGCAGAAGGTACCCCACTGCGTAACAAAAGTAGTCTTCTCCATGTCTTCGGGGGTCATTTTGATCTGGTTGTACCCTGAAAATCCATCCATGAAAGAAAACACCTTATGTTGAGCTGAATTATCGACCAAAATGTCAATGTGTGGTAGTGGAAAATCATCTTTAGGGCTAGCCCAGTTTAAATCTCTGTAGTCCACACACATTCCGACTTTGCCGTCCTTCTTAGGCACGGGTACAATGTTAGCAACCCATTGTGGATAGGAGGTAACAACCAGAAAGCCAGGATTGAACTGTTTCATCACTTCAGCTTTGATCTTTTCAGACATATCGGGCCTCATTCGGCGGACTTTCTGTTTGATTGGTGGACAGTCTTCTCTTGTAGGGAGACGGTGAACCACAATATCTGTATCTAGTCCCGACATGTCTTCATAGGACCAGGCGAAGATTTCAACAAACTCATTCAACAGCTGAACTAAGCACTCTTTGACACTTGGCTCTAGGTTGGCACCCACTTGAACCTCTTTCTTGTCTTCCTCTGTTCCCAAATTGATAGTCTCTAACAACTCTTCATGGGGCAGAATAGCCCTTTCTTCTTGTTGCAAAAGTCTTGCTAACTCTCGAGGAACTTCACAGTCTTCATCACCTTCGTACTCGACATGATTGACCAAATCTTCAGAGTCACTGAAGGCCAAAGCAGAATAGTCACCCATGGAATCTGGAGTGGATGGGTACCTGCATTTTGTAAGTGTGGGTGTGTGTAAGGGATAACCATCCTTAAACAAAATAAAATGTAAAAGGAAAGAAAATGAACACAAAAGTTTATAGATGAAAGCGTCCATGATTCATTAAAAATGGCATATGAAAATGAAGAATCAAAACCCTTACAAATGGACCTATATGCCCCGGGTAAGGCATAAGGCGAAAAGAGTGTACAAATTGTTTAAAAGTTATTACAGACCACCATAAATGTTCAAAAGATAAATTACTGATTGATGAAAGTAATGGGGACAAAGTCTTTCGCCTCCCAGTTGTTCAGTCCCCCTTCAATGGTTGGAAAGATCCAATCTTCAAAGTTGCCTTCTTCATCATCATCTTCTAAAGCATGAACTCTATGGTGAGTGATTTTTAAGGGTGGTCCTCCATCCCGGGAGTGACGCATAACTTTCTGGCTAGCAGCAGTAAAACCCAATCCGAATTTGTCTGTCTTGTGAGGAAAATCTGGCAGTTGACCCCACACTGTACTTCCCCCTTCCTTGATTACAGCCTCCGCATCTTTAAAAGATGACATCCGGGACATAGGCTTGGTAATGATGGGTACATCAGTCATTGTCTTGGCTACCGTAACGTCAGGAGAAACCTCTTCAAAGTGTTGGAAAGGTGTTTATATGAATTCCCCATCTAACTCCACGTAGCGGAAAGAGTTAAGATGGCTTATCATATACTCCTCCTCACCATGAACTGTTATAATTTTATCCTGGACTGGGTACTTTAACATCTGGTGTAGAGACGAAGTGACTGCCCCAATATTATGGATCCATGGCCTTCCCAACAAGCACGAATATGAAGGACAGATGTCCATCACATAAAATGTAGAGTTGAAAATTTCCGTTCCCACCTTGATTGGGATGTCCACTTCTCCGTGAACTATCTGCTTAGAATCGTCGAAGGCTCTAACAATGATATTACTGGGCTTTAGGGTCAAACCTTCACAGTCCAATATGTCCAATGCTTTCTTTGGTAGAACATTTAAAGATGAGCCGGTATCAACCATGTGATCGGTGGAAATAGAACTGACTGTTTTGGAATGCTGGTTCGCGAAATGTCGCGGTAAGCAAGAGTCGCCACCGTCTTTTATTTTCTCCAACAAGGAAAGGACAAAAGCACAGCAAAATTCCTTTTCGAGATGTCTCTCGGTTCGGGAGGTAGATTATAGAAAGGGAAGGTGTTAGCACCCTTTCTATCCGTGGTTATCCACGGGCTCTTAGGTACTTGCTCACTATGTTTTCAAAATGTTTTTGCTTTTCTTGTGTTTGTGGGTTTTGAAAAATTTTGTTTGAAAACTTTGTTTTGACTCTTGTATCAGTCCTCAAGAGTGTCATGAAGTGTTTGTTCGAAAACTTTTGTCAGAAAAGTGTAGGTGCGAAAAGTTGTTTTATTTTGAAAGAGCAAGTACCTTAGAACCTCTACCTACTCAAAGGAAATTAAGCTGTGTAAATGTCCTTTAGACAGGACCATCCCACTATTGAGAAGTAGGTAGCACCGTCGTTGGAGTTGTTCGGGTCAATTCGATTATAGGGACATGTGGTCACCAAAGCAATAGTAGGACGCCTTAGCGGTAACCCTAATGTCCTAGATCCTTTTTATCCGAGGCAACCGTTTCGAGGCAACTTGGATCTTTAGACAGGAGGGCGACCTCTAAAACACCCTATACTCAATGACCATGTCGAGGCAACCAAGTGAGGCGTACCCTAGGAGTGGCATGTGCGTGTGTGTCAGATTTCAGTTTATAATTATCTTTGCACAGGTATTATGGTGAGCTACGAGTTGATTTTATTTTTCAGGCAAGTCTCGTCATGCATAGTTAACAGTTAATAATTATACGGAAAATAAATTGCGGAAAGTGAATCTACGCTATTACAAGGCATCGGGTATTTACATCGCCAACAACATAACCCTTGAAAATAAAATTGCGAGAAAATAAAGAAAGCGATAAAAGTCCTAATTATCTATTACATTCTCGGAGTAGATACATAAATATGATCAAAATAAGAATCAAGAATAAACATGCGCGAGAAAAATTGAATCGGGAAAAGTCTTAGGGTTTTGACCCTTTTTGAGAAAAGAATAGAATTTGGTCCTTTTTTGCAATTAATTAATATTAAACCTAATTTTCTAATTAATTAAATAATTACAATAAAAAAAGTATTTTTAGTTTTTTAATGTCTTAATGAAAATAAAATAAAAAGGATTAAAATTGTCAAAAGAAAAAACCTAATTCTAGATTGATTTTATTTATTATGAAAAAAAGTCAAAGTTAACCTAATTAACTAAATTAATTTGTTAGTATTTATTTACAAAATAATTAATAGTGAAATTAATAAATAATAAAATAAATAATATTTGTTTTCTGAATTTATTATGAAAATAATAATTTGTGAGTTAAATAATAATAATAGTAATTAATAATAATAATTAGTAAAAGAAAATAAAAAGAAAAGGGAAAATAAAAAAAGAAATAATAAACCAGGGGGGTGATGGACCCATTGGGAGGTTTGTTTGGAAATCTGGCCCATTAAGCTCTCCAACCTGTATGACCTTGGGGAATTGTCCACGCGCAGGGTTGACCAGGAGCATGGTGTTCATCATCTTTTGGCCCTTAGATCTGTGCTTAAGGACACATGGCGCCTGGGATGTGAGAGTGTATGATGGAATTCGTTTGGGATGCCTGTACGGGAACAAGTTAAGAAAAATAACAAACAATTATTTGGGGGACCTGGGATTCGAACCCAGGTCCCAGCGCCTATTGAACATCTGGCCAACCACTCCACCAACTTGCACGCTTTGTTATTATGATAAGCAACAAATATAATATTTAAAAACAATTCATATGCTGGAAAGAGAAAAAATAACGCGCGCGTTTTGAATAAACCAATGGCATGTCACCACCTAGTCATCTTCCTCATTGAACCTGCATAAAACATGTTAGATAGCGGGGGTTTTTAACCCCCACAACCTGCAACCACGAATAATAGCGATTAGGCGTATGATTAACATAAATGTTTCACGAGGATTGCATTGTGTTCGTCTGGCCTTCAGGATTACAACCATATGCCTCATGAATCCTAATTTTACTTGGTTTACAAAGCCCCAATTCCAGAACTCGAAAACCCTAGAATTCGTTCATGGTATCTTTGGATTTAGGACGTTTTAATCCAATTAACCTATGCCAAAAGCTTCGTATGGTCCCTAGAAACACAAAACGATCATAAAAAGATGTTAAATATGCATGAATCAATGATTACGATTTTGGAAAAATGCTTCAAACCATGTGACTGTTCTTGATTATTCTTTGAGCCTTAGCACTTGGTTTTGATTGCAATATATTCCTCACACCTCCAGCAAGGTATTGAAATCAACAAATGCCTTTGAATCATGCTAGAATGCAGAAAACAGTTTTCACTTTTCTTTGATTTTTTTCAATGTTATTATGGCTTTTCTGCAGCAATTTTCACGTCCAATGCATTAGGGTTAGCTTCTGTATATATAATAGAAGGGAATTAGGTTACAATCTTGCACAAAAGATCCATGGAATGATGATTCAATATTTAATTGAAAATCAAATATTTTTGGATCTTTTTGATTGAAGAAAGTTGCTAAATTGGGAGATTCTTGTCCCTTCGATTGGCACACAAAATTCTCAGCATATCTTGAGCTTGTTTGCTTCACCAAAAGATTGAAAAATCAAATCTTTGAATTTCCTACATTTTAAATTAATTAAATGAATTAAAATCAATTAAAAATCCAATTAATTAATAAAAAATAAGAAAACAAATTCAAATAATCTTAATGGGTCGTGCATAAGTCATGGATAAAGTTTCAAGAAGAAATTTGAGGCCCATTAGCAAAAATAAGGTGTTTTAAGCAAAGTTGACTTTTGCAAATTCACAAAAATTTCCCAACTTCTCCAATGCATATCTTGCTCAATTTTGATCATATGAACATGTTCTTGGACATTTTGGAAAGGTCTTGAAGTCCTATAACCAATGCCTTTGGTCCCATATCATTTGGATTTACCAATCTCAAGTTATGGTCTTTGACTTAAAGTGCATTTTTGTTGACTTTTGAAATTGACCTATAATGTAGAAATTGATAACTTTTTATGAGAGCATTTCTTGGACTTGGAGTGTGAAGATGAGTTGTAGGAAATGTCATCCCCTTCAAAATGAGCATTGGATGGGATTTTTCTGATGAACCATGAAAAAGTTATGCCTTGGTCAAGATACAATTGACTTTTCTACTGTCCAAAAATAGTAACTTTTGCATCTTGATGATTTTTGAGCCATGCTTGTGGAATCATGATCAAGACTTGATAAAATGATGATTGTGAACTAAAAATAATATGTTGACCAAAAATTCTTACTTTTGATTGTAAAATGACCATTTTGCCCTTGTAGTTGACTATGGATCAAATGGAGCTTTTGACTGTGCAAACTGGCATTGTGAGTCTTGAAACTTGGCATGTAGGTGTTTGAGAATGCATATAGGCCTATGAGACTTGATTGAGCCATTGAAAGCCTCAAATTCCTTGAAAGAACCAAAACCCTAATTTCAGCTTGTGATCGGTGGATCTGGAACTGACTGTGTAACGCTGGTTCGCGAAATGTCGCGGAAGCAAGAGTCGCCACCATCTTTTATTTTCTCCAACATGGACAGGACAAAAGCACAGAAAAATTCCTTATGAGATAGTTTCTCGGTTCGGGAGGTAGATTTATAGAAAGAGAAGGTGTTAGCACCCTTTCTATCCATGGTTATCCATGGGCTCTTAGATACTTGCTCATTTGTGTTTTCAAAAGTGTTTGCTTTTCAAGATGTGAGTGGGTTTGAAAAAGTTTCTATGAAAGATTTCTGAATAACTCTTGTATCTGTTCTCAAGAGTGTTTGAAAAATTGTTTTGAAAGCTTTTTGAAAGTGTCGGTGTGAAAAGAGTTTTGATTTATTTTTGAATAGAGAAAGTATCTACGAGTCATCCACCTACCCTAAGGAATTAGGCTGTGTAAATGTCCTTAAGGTAGTGCCATCCCACCATTGAGAGGTAAGTAGCACCACCGTTGGAGGTGTTCGGGTCAATTCGTTTGTTAGGGACAGTGTGGTCACCAGAGCAACAGTAGGACACCTTAGAAGCTACCCTTATGCCATTGATCCTTTTTAATTCGAGGCAACTTTTCCGAGGCAACTTGTTTTGAGGCATATGGATCAACGGACATAAGGACTCACTAAGACGTCCTATACTCGACGACCACGTTTCGAAGGCAAGGCAACAATGAGGCGTACCCTAAGAGTGGTGTGTGAATTTGTGTGTTATTTTCATGTTATGTTTTATCTTGTACATGTATCATGGTGATCTACACTTGTTTTTAATTTAGGCCATACATTCTTTCATGCAATTATAATTTAAAAGTGCGGAAATTTAAATGCGGAAAGTAAAATCCTACGCTATTACAAGGCGCGAGTCTATACATCGCCAAAATACAAAGACCCGTTTTTTGATAAAGATGCGGAAAGTAAAGACGGAAAGATAAACCTAATTACTATTACATCTGAGAAACAGTTACATAATGATCGAAAGAAATAATGCGTGAAAAGAATTAAAATTAGGACGTCCGAGGGTTTTGACCCTTTGCATTAAATTAAATTAAATTAAAGTCCAATTAATTATTTAATTAAAGAAAAGAAAGTGTTTTAGTGTTTTTTGTATTTATGAAAAATAAAGAAAAAGAATTAAAAGGAAACCCTAAATCTAGATTATTTTAATTATGAATGAAAATATTAAAGTTAACCTAATTTACTAGTTAATTAATTTATTTACATGTTTATTTACAAAATTAATGATAATTAATAATAATGATAAATAATGATGATTAATAATTTATTTAAGAAAAAGATGAAAATGTCAAAAAAACCTAATTCTAGATACTTTTTACTTATTAAGAAAAAGATTAAAGTTTAAAAACCTAAATTAAACTAAGTTAATTGTTAGAGTTTATTTACAAAAAATAGGTTAGTGATGAAATTAATAATAATTAAAGATATTTGTATTTTTGATTTTTCTGTTTTTATTATAGAAAATTATTTTATGGTAAAAAAAACAATTAAAACAATTAAAAAAGAATTAGAAAAGAAAAGAAAATAAAATTAAAAAGGATGCAAACCAAGGGGGGTTTCAGGCCCAAGGGGAGGTTTTTTTGAACGGTCTACATTCTTTGGCCATTGGATTGGGTTTCATGCATAAGTTGTTCTACTTTGGCCATTTGGCTTTTGGCTTTTGGCTTTCGACCATTTGTGTTCTGGCCTCAACGTTCCTTAATCTTCTCAGGATGTCTGTCTCGCCATGTATTTGTGTCATGCATAAGTTGTTCTTTTTTGGCCATTTGGCTTTTAGCCATTTGTGTTCTGGCCTCAACGTTCCTTAATGAACCTGCATGGGATCCTGTCTAAATCTGCAGTGTTGAATCTCATGAACACATTAAATAAAATCATAAAATGCAAATAAAGCCAATATATGAAGAAATTTAATGTTTAGGCACAATATGACATGTATGAATGATTATACCCTTTTGATCATGGAGATCAAATCAATCTTACCCTTACTGGAAAATTAGTGACCTGAATGCTTTTATGCCCTTTGGATCATGGAGATCAAGTCAGCCTTATCCTTACTGAAGTAGTGAGATGTTGGTTTGTAACTGTGATGACTTGTTTGTAGTGAGAGAGGGATTTGTAATAAGGATTTCAAGGTTTTAGGGTTCTTGAAAGAATTTGATATTCTAACAGTGTTGTGGAAAGGTTTTTTCTCTCTTTTCCTCTCTGGTTTGTATGAAAAGAAGGTGATTATATAATGGAAATTAGGGTAAAGAAAATGGGCTTTGAATGTGCAATTGGGCCTCCAATGTTCACTTGAGTTCGTCACTTTCCAGGCTAAATCGCAGGGACTTAAGTGCAATTTTTGAAGTTGAAATGTGAAAACAAAATGTAGCCGACATCGATAACTAACTCCTGTCCGAAAATCGGCTCAATCGGATAAACGGTGAATTAGTTATGAATTTTTGAAGTTTCAGCTCAGACAAACTTATTTTGGGCTCCAGTGTCGACTCTGACACGTTCTTCAATAAAAAACTGGTATTGATCGGAGCATAATCTGGTCTCGACTTTTGAAGCAAAGTTGTAGATCTATGAGTCAGTGACCTTGTGTAAAAATATGAGCCCAATCCGATAAAAATTGACCGAGTTATGAATTTTCGAAGTTTCGGCCCAGATGAAATAATATTTAGCATTCTGGATTTTCAGCGTGTCACGCACTCTGAGCAAAAAACGAAGGCCTTTTGAATACCGTTTGAACTCAATACCTTCTGTGAAAATGTAGCCAACTCAATTTGTGAAATTTTGGCGCCAGAACCAGCTCGATACGATGAAAATCGACCAAGTTATGATTTTCTGAACATGACGTAAATAAACTTCTGTCACAAATTTTCTGTGCGAAAATACTTGATAAATCCACATTTTTGAAGACCTTCTGATCAAAATTGGCTTCCAGCCGTGAGAGATGAAAACGTAGATAATGTCAAGACGGAATTGTGGCCACCGTAACGGGTTCAAAACGAGCCACGATCTTCAAGTTATGAATTTTTTAGCGCGTAAAAACTGCACTTTCAGCACACTTTTTCACCTTATTTCTTCGAGAAAACTCACACAGTCGGATACCTTCTTTAAAGAATTGACTCTTGAGCCGAACCTGAATTTGAGCATAAGTTAGGACATTAAGGAGAACTTGAGGTCATTTGGATGTAAGGACCTTGATGCAACACAAAACCCTAATTTTGACTTGACTGCCTTAGGAGGTGATTTGACTGTGCAACCTTTGAGAAATCTTGAGGAATATGGGAGGGCAAATTTTGGGGTACAACAGTTGCCCCTGTTCAATCTTCTTAAACCTGAGGATGTAGATTGGCTTGCGTGCCTTTCGTGATCCAAAGGTGGAAGATGATTGAACACTAGAGTGCCCAGAAATTTGCACTCGCATAGTAGAGTATCAACAACGTGATGGCGGGAATGGGTTTACAGATGCCATTTGGAGAGATGACGGATAGGAGGATGGGCTTATAGATGCCATTTGGAGTTGTGACAGAGCCTTGTCGGGAATGGGCTTATAGATGCCATTTGGAGACTGTTGGTATGTGGATGGGCTTATAGATGCCATCTAGGTGTCGATCGCGTAAGAGATTCCTTAGCGAGAACTTGCGTACCTGAGAAAAGAAAATAATTACCTGGCCTGTTACAGGAGTTGATCTTCAAACTCTTTGTGTAGATGTGCCCTGGCTGGATACAGGAATCGAATCTTTAAACTCTTTAGACGTGCCCTGGCAGGATACAGGAATCGAGTCCGGAGAATATTAGTCGTCAACAGATACACCCTGGCAAGATACAGGAATCGGATCTTTGAACTCTTCAGACGTGCCCTGGAAAGATACAAGAATCGAGTCTGGTAATGTTAGTCATCAACAGATACACCCTGGCGAGATACAGGAATCAGATCTTCGAACTCTTCAGACGTGCCCTGGCCGGATACAGGAATCGAGTCTGGAATTCAGAAAGGTTGGTGAGTTGTCTCTACTGACAGGTTATTTCCATGGACGGGTGGTCTTTATCGACGGGTATCTATAACGACGAGTGTCTATAACGACGAGTGTCTATGACGACGAGTGTCTATAACGACGAGTGTCTATAACGACGAGTGTCTATGATGACGAGTGTCTATAACAACGAGTGTCTATAACGACGAGTGTCTATAACAACGAGTGTCTATAACGACGAGCATCTATGACGACGAGTGTCTATAACGACGAGTGTCTATAAAGACGAGTGTCTATGACGACGGGTGTCTATGACGACGGGTGTCTATAACGACGAGTGTCTATAACGACGAGTGTCTATAACGACGAGTGTCTATAACGATGAGTGTCTATAACGACGAGTGTCTATAACGACGAGTGTCTATAATGACGAGTGTCTATAACGACGAGTGTCTATAACGATGAGTGTCTATAACGACGAGTGTCTATGACGACGGGTGTCTATAACGACGAGTGTCTATAACGACAAGTGTCTATAACGACGAGTGTCTATAACGACGGGTTGTATCAGAGAAATCTTTAGGCATTGATTTAACTGGATTTGTATTCTTTTGACTGGATTTGTCTACTTTGACATAGCTGATCATTTAACTGTATCCTTCCTGAAAGGTAAAGGTCAGTCATATGCAATGCATGGTATGGATCAAGCGGTGATATTCTTAGCATAAATGAGATTATGTGACATGATGCATGTGTCATCTTTATGATAATGTAATGTTTTTGAATGTATCTCCGTCTAGAAAAAAAAGTCCTTGACGAATGCCGGGAAGTTCGCTGAATCCTGGGTTGATCTTGAAGAGTGGGGTTCTTCGTTTCCGCTAGGGGATGATAATTGCAAGAAAACCGGTAGGAGAAGATGACTCCGTCGGGGAATAAACTTGGCGAATAGATTACTCTGCGGGGAGGTAACTCTGTGGGGAGAGAGAGGTACTTTGCTGAGATTAATGAGGATAACTCCGCTGGGGATAGGAAGATTTCGCCGAGGATGATCTTTCTGTGGCTTTTAGCTGAGGATAACCCAGTTATAAGCTCTGGTGGAGAAATACCCTGTGAATAAAACCTGGGGAGACGCGTTCGCTCTGCAGGGAGTGAAGGTATCTTGGTCGCATTCTTCAGCTGAGCTTACCTTGGCACTTCGGTGGACAGAGCAACCAGATCATTTAGACAACTCATTATTGCCCCAGTTTCTGTTGGAGAAGAAGGTACCTGTGAAGGTGTTTGATGACTGCCGATTGAAAAATCTTCTTCTGGTAGGCAAGTGACGAGATGACAGGACATAGTCGTACGATTTGATCCCTAACTTTTGCCTGGACCGCCCTTTCGGGTTTTCAGTCCACCAGGATACCCATTTTTGCCCAAGCCGCCTTTTCAGGTTTTCGACTTGTCGGGTATACAGATTTTTTCATTTCATCCCTCATTTTTCCCGAACCCTTTTGGTTCGCCGGGAAGCCCTTATTTTTTCCTAGGTGTGTCAACCTAGCGGGTCTTTGATTACGCGTAGTATTTTTTTCCGACTATGTCCATGCTCTCAGGATGTAGGGAGGTGCCCCTGTTATTGTGTTGCCACGCTACCAGAAGATGTTTGGTCATGCAAGATTTGTTGCTGGGAATTCATGTCCAATGCCCCAAGTGGCTCAGGCGGAGGTTTGCCCCTGGCTGTTTGGCATCTTGAGAGATTACTTGAATCTTGACTGGACTGCCCCAGATGATGGACAATGATCAGGCCATGCCCCTTGATTGGAGGTGCTTTTGTTCATTAGGCATTCGTCGTGCGAATTTCTATGCTGTTGAAACAAAAAGTCATATGCAAACAAAGTTATGTTAAAAATGCAAAGCTTATGTCTGTCTTGAAGTTTTTGAAAAATGCATTTTTCAGTAAAACCAGCAAATTTTGTAAAATGTGATGTCAACTCAATATTTTATAGCAAGCCTTAAGGAGTCAGGATACCTTTGGTAACAGTATGCTTTCGAACTAACCCATGCTTCAGCTAGGACTTTTAAGGGTTGTAGCGTGGCCTGGTTCACGGTTTAAGAAACAAAGGATAAAGGCTCAAATTATTTGTACCCACCCGCTCTTCGTGATGTTCTTCAAACCTAAACTCAGCTGATCGCGCGTTAGACCTTATTTGAGTCTTTACTTTGATATTCCGGTGATGGTTCGGATACCGATAGTTTATTTCGAATAGGCCGTCATTTCTTTTTTGGTTGAGGGTTTGTAGGACCTCTTTCTTCTTTTTTTTGATTTTGTTATCCCTGTTTTTTTTGCCTGAACTGTTTCTTTTGTGATTACAGTCAGCGGGATGCCCCAATTTTTGTAAGTCTCCTTCATAGGTTTTGACTTAATGGGATTTTATTTTGAGAAGTAATGACTGCCTGCCTTTATGATTATCCGGAACCCTCACTGTATTTTGTTTTGGAGGACTCTTTTGGTGCTATTCGTCGTGCACCTGGATCAACTGAGAAAACTACCCTACCCCAGGTTATGATTAAGGGTTTTAATTTCAAAAAAGAAAAAACTCCAACTTTTTTGGCTCAGAGGGGTTAACGAGGGATTATCTTCCTTATAACTCCAGTGTTTAGGGATTGAAACAATGTCTGTACCTCATCAGTGGGGTCTGTTCAAAAGCATACTGTAATGATCGCGGTATCGTTTTCGTCATCCTCCCTCAAGAGGCTTAGAATTATTAATTGAGAGTTGACATCAAAAAATGAAAGCAGTTTGAGTATAACGAATGCGAATATATTGCTTCAAAACAGACATATGCGATGCATTAATGAAATAACAACGTTTAACATGAACAAATCTTTGAACAATCAAAGAAAATACAACTTGAACATTCGAATGAACAAAAAGTCTTCTCGTCTCAGGACTTGTCACTTCAAATGGTGAATCCAGTAGGGATGGTAGAAACATTCAGCCTGACCCACTTGGGTGAAATCCACTGCTCCTTCGTTAATCAGGTCCTGGACCTTGTTCTTCAGAGCCCAGTAGTCCGCCGTGTCGTGTCCAGGACTATCAGAGTGGTATGTACATCTTCTGTCGGGATGATAGTTAGGAGCAGAGATGTTGGGGTTCCGGGGAGGAGCCCTTAGTGTAATCAGATTCAACCTCAACAGGTGTTGCAAGGCTTGAAACAGCGGCATGTTAAGCTGGGTGAATTGCCTCTTGGACCTACTTGGCTTACTCTGATCCACCTGTTGCTCTGGGCGAGGTTGATGTTGGGCTTGTGAAGTGGTAGCAATTTGGAGAGTTCTATTCTTCACCATACCAGATTCTTTTCCTCTTGGAAGCTGATCAAAGACCCGGTCCCTGACTTGGACTGATTGCTTCATGTCTGATCTGTCTTGGTAGAGCTGACTGATCATGGTCCTCAACTCTTCTTGCTCCCGAGCTAAACCTTGGATGAGAGCCCTTTGCCACAGCATCTGGGTTTTCATTGTATCTACCTCAGCTTGTAGACGTTTCAGCCGTTCGTCTTTGTCATCTTCGGGACTTTTCATGGCCAAATTCCCCATGAGGAGTGTCCTCAACTCTTCTTGCCCCTTGGATAGTGTTGTACCCCAAAATTTGCCCTCCCATATTCATCAAGAAATTGCCAAATCAAGGTCACAAAATTCCCCAAGGGTTGTGCAGCTCAACTGTCTCCTATACAGTCAAAACTAGGGTTTGAGTCCTGGTCAAGCAAATGAACTTTTCAAAGGCCCAATCAAGTCTCACATGCCTACAAAGATGGTCAAGTATCCTCATATCAAGTTTCAAGGCATTCAGCTCAAAATTGCACAGTCAAAACCCTAAATTGCACTACAGTCAACTGTAGGGGCAAAATGGTCATTTGGCAGTCAAAAGTTCAAATTTTTGGTCAACATATCATTTTGAAGCCACAAACATCATTTGATCAATGCTTGATCATGATTCTCAAAATTTGGCTCAGAAATCATCAAAGATGCAAAAGTTGCTATATTTGGACAGCTGAAAAAGTCAACTGAAATTGACCAGGGCATAACTTTCACATGGATTATCAGAAAAATTCCATCCAAAGCTCATTTTGAAGAGAAAGACATTTCCTACAATTCATCTTCATGTTCCAAGTCCAAGAAATGCTCTCACAAAAAGTTATCAATTTCAACATTATAGGTCATTTTCAAAAGTCAACAAAAAGTGACTTTAAGTCAAAGGCCATAACTTGAGATTGGTAAATCAAAATGACATGGGACCAAAGGCATTGGTTAAAGGACTCAAAGACCTTTCCAAAATGTCCAAGAACATGTGAAAAGCTTAAAAATTGACCAAGTTATGCCTTGTGGAAGTTGGGAAATTTTTGGGAATTTTGAAAAGTCAACAATGGTTCAAAAGGCCTAAAAATGCAAATGGGCCCATTTTTCCTCCAAGTTTCTTCATGCCAAGCCTATGCACGACCATTAGGCCCAAAGGGAAGTATTTTCATATTTTTTAATTATTTATTTGAATTTATATTAATTTATATTCATTTAAATCATTTTAATACATGAAAAATATAAACTTAACCTAAACAAATCTTTTTATGCATGATTTGAACTTGAGATTTCGTGCACATGCTAATATAGAAGGTTTTGGCTTGATTGAAACCTAATTGACACAAATGCACATGGAAAAGATTCAAAAAAGATTTCATAAAATCAAATATGTAAAACCATGAATGCTTGAGATTTTGTGCAATATTTTTGACCTAGCATGCTCTATACATACTCAGAATCATAACCCTAATGAGATTAGACTGCAAGCTGCGCCAAAAGCCAATATACAAACTTGAGAAAATTGCCTAAAAACTGAAATCTGAAATCAAGGTTTTAGGTCGTTCCAAGCTTCAATCTTCATCCCATTAGCATCCTGAGACATCCTTGGACACATTCCAATCATTAACAACAGCAAAAACATCCTGAATTGGTATCAAGAACTCAAACTGTACCAAGAAAATCTTGAAATCGCATAGCATGAATTAAGCATTCTTTTGCATTTTTCTTTATGGATTATTGATTACAATGATGTTTCTGAGCTAACCATTACATTCAATTGCTTTTTTGTGCCATATATGCGTTTTCACCATTGTCAAAAATTAGGGTTGCAGGTTCTTAGATTTGGGGCTTTCATGATAATGCAAAATTGGAGCCCCAGATGACCACCAATGGATTCAGGGGTTGAAGACGAAAAGGATGGCCCCCTCGCGCTCAATTTATGAGCAACGAGGGGCTATTCGCTATTTTCTGATAGAGGCCTTAAAGCAACGTTTCAAAAACCGTCGCCTATTTGCTTTGTTTTACAGGGTGGGGAAGAAGACAATATCGTGTCCATCAGCCATTGGATCTTTTGAATTTCGCGCGAATTTCCAAAAGCGCTAACGTGTTCTTTTTATATTATTTGTGTTATATTATATGTTAAATGTGAACGTGATGGCTCAGTGGACAGGGACAACGCTTGTAACCTTCAAGACCTGGGTTCAAGTCCCAGGTCTGGCAAACGTTCAATATTATTTTTCAATAATTGTTCATATGCAGCGCTATTATGGGGGTACACCATGCACACTCAATATTCATCGCCCACGCGTCCCAGGAGATCTAATCAAAGGCCAGATTAAAAGCATACCATGGAGGCTGGTCAACGTGTCATACAAGATCAAGGAAGGTCAGCGAAATCAAGGCTTAATGGGCCAAAATCTCCAGGCCTGAACCTCCTTATTTGGGGCCACACCCCACCCTGGTTTGCATTTTTTATATTTTTCTTCTCCCTTTTATTTTTATTGTTTTATTTATTTTATTGTCTTAATTTAATTAACTTATTTTTCTACAAGATATAAAACATTAAAAAATACAGAAAAGACAAAAAATACAATTTTTATTTTATTATTGCCATGAATAAATTAGAATGTAAATTGTTTAGTTTAATTAGGTTTTAATTTTAATTCCTTTTTAATAAAAATCCAAAACATGTAGAACTAGGTTAATTGATAATTTTTATATTTTTTTAATTTTTCCTTTTCTCACAATATTATTTATTTATTATTTTATTTTTATTAAATGTACATAAATAAATTAGGGTTTAATGTAGATTATATTTTAATTCTTTCATAATAAATAAAAACATTAGAATTAGGGTTTGCCTTATAGTTTAATTTCAATTAACTCTTTTTTTTCTTTTAATAAATAAAAAACATAAAAATCTAAAAAAACATTTTCTTTTTGAATTTTAATTCTAATTCCTTATTTAATTCTAATCTTTAATTCTCATTAATTTTAATTGTTTGCAAAAGGGTCCAACGCCCTAGTTTTGTTTAATTCCTTTATTTCGCGCATTTACTTTTTATCGTTTATATAATTATGTAATTGTCCCTAAGCCATGTAATTTTACTTTTCGCACTTTATTTCTTCGCATTATTTATTTTTCCGCTAAATCGGGTCCGGTTTAATTTTGGCGATGTGGACCCGCGCCATTTGTAATAGTTTAGATTTATTTCCTCGCAAAATATTTAACTGTTAACCAAGCATGAAAGAATGAATGTCTTAATAAAATCAAGCGTAGAACACAACAACCATGACAAGATAAAAATAAACGAATCTGACACACGAATCACACACCACCCCTAGGGTACGCCTCACTGTTGCCTTTCGAAAGGTGGTCGTCGAGTAGAGGACGTCTTAGTAAGTCCTCATGATCCGGGAACCTGGCATGAGGGTAGCTTCTAAGGTGTCTTCCCATTGCTCTGGTGATCACCACGTCCCGAACATCGAATTGACCCGAACACCTCCAATAGTGATGCTACCTACCTCTCAATGGTGGGATGGCATTACTTTAAAGGACTCTTACACAGACGAATTCCTTAGGGTAGGTAGGTTCTCAAGGATACTTGCTCTAATCTCAAAACAAACTCAAAAGACTTTTCACACTGACACATTTTCAAAAGCTTTCAAAGCAAACTTTTCAAACACTCTGACGTATGAGTCGATCTGAAATTTTTCAAAGAAACTTTTAAACCCACATTGAAAAGCAAGCAAACAATTTTGAAAACACATTGAGCAAGTATCTAAGAGCCCATGGATAACCATGGATAGAAAGAGTGCTAACACCTTCCCTTTCTATAACCTACCTCCCGAACCGAGAGCAATCTCTTTAAGGAATTTTTCTGTGCTTTTGTCCTTTCCATTTGGAGAAAATAAAAGACGGTGGCGACTCTTGCTTCCGCGACATTTCGCGAACCAGCGTTAAACAGTCAGTTCCAGATCCACCGATCACAGAACTGGCGACTCTGCTGGGGACATTTAAAAGTAAGGTGTACCTTAGGACTAAGATCACCTGTGTTTTCACTTGTATTGTTTTGCTTGCTTTACTATTGTGGGTTGCATCGGAGATACATAGATCCTAACCCGGATCTGGGGATACCCTGTTTAGGTAGCATAAGCTGTGAGGGACCTGTCCGGCGTAGACCGACACAGGTGAAGCAGTGGCTACGTTGGTGTGGCACCTTAGTCTGTACCGATATCCCTTGTGTCGCAACGAGGAGAATATGGGTCTTCTAAGGAGTCGTTAAGCACCAACAACCTTAGAACCTTAATTGACACAACTTGGCCTTTAGAACAGTAGCAGTATGCTACGCCCATTGAGGCTAAACTCTCGTGATGGTTCTGGCCGCAAGAAAAGATTGCGATGCTGGAGTTATGACCGATTGAGGGTAGTCAATGATATTGGGATCCTCTAAGAACCCGGTTACTTTTGATTAGGACAGGTATGAACCAACAAACTGAAAGAGGGTAGTACCTAGACCTCATGCTGGCCTAAACTTTAGGGGCTTGCCTTGTGTGACTTGTGTGCCTTACTATGTTTGCCTTTGTATCTGTAGGTGGTGTGCTTTATCATAACATCATAGCATCATGAGCATTGCATGCATCCTGCATAAGAACTGACCATTTCAAAGACAAGAGGGTTTCATCTTTGCTCTGTTTTGTAGGACATTATGATGCCTGTGCGAAGGAATACTATCCGGTTCAACTTTGTTCGTTCACCTGAGTTGATTGATGAGTTGGTTAGCAGAATTCCAAACACCACTTCCTTCATTCAGAGGCATGGTTCTCTTCTCAGTTTAGTCAATGCAAAACGGGATCAACAGTTGATGAGTGTTCTGACCCAATTCTATGACCCTCAGTACCAGTGCTTCACCTTTCAAGACTTCCAGCTGGTCCCTACCCTGGAAGAGTTCTCTAATCTGCTTGGTATCCCTATCTTGGATCAGACTCCCTTTACTGGTTGGGAAAAGACCCTCAGGCTGGAGGACATTGCTGCAGCTCTTCCTTTGACCCATCAAGAGGTAACAGACAACTGGGTAACTAGAAGCGGAGTTAAGGGTTTCTTGGCCAAGTTTCTGATTGGTAAAGCTAACAGCTTATGGAATGACTTGGACTTTAGGGCATATGAAGACATCTTGGCTCTCCTAATCTATGGGTTAGTCCTGTTTCCTAATCCTGACAACTTCATCAATGTCACTTCCATTAGGATCTTTATGTCTCAGAACCCTGTGCCCACTCTCTTGGGTGACATCTTGCAACAACTTCATGCCCGTACTACCCGAAGATGAGGAACCCTATGGTGTTGTATCCCTTTGTTGGTGAGGTGGTTTATTTCGCACCTCCCTAAGTTCGTACTGAAGAACCAAGAAGGAAGAGGTTGGGCTCACAGGTTAATGTCTCTCACCGATAAAGACATCATTTGGACTTGCAGAGGTTTGGATGAGATAGCTATTATTGATCGATGCGGGGAGTATCCTAATGTTCCTCTGATTGGTACTCAAGGAGGGATCTCTTACAATCCATGTCTAGCACTCCGTCAGTTTGGAAGAGCAAGAAGAGCAGGCCCCCATGAGATGTTAGTGCCTCACATCAGTTTCGAGTTTCAGGTGGATAGTGACGAGCTACGTCGTAGGTTCATCAAGGCTTGGGAGAAGGTTCATAAAGCTGACCCACAAGAGCTAGGGCCAAAGACTTCTCTACCTATGGAAGCCTACTACAAATGGGTCCGCATCCGTGCTCAAAAGTTAGGTATGCCGTATGAAGCTGTCAGACCCGTCATTCTTGAGTGTCCTGATAAAGATGGTGTTCCTCCAACTGTCCTTCCTCCTCAGATACCTACTGATTATGAGACATTGAAGAGATCTTGGTCGCAACTGCAAGAAGAACGGGATTCTTACCGGGAAAAGCTCAACGAGCAGGAATCAAAGATCCAGAAGCTGACAAAGCAGTTGGAGAATGAGAGAGCTCTGAATGCCTACCTCCGTACTGAGAAGAGGAGACCATGGGATCAATGAGGAATTCTGAATGTGCCTTTACAGTTTTTATTTCCTTTCCAGTTGTTTCATTTCATGTAACGCCTAAGGGCAACTTGTTGAATAATCTCATTTGCAAAGTTGAATCTAATAAAGTGTGTTCCTTTTTGTTTACAAAGTTGATTCCCGATTGTCTTTGAAAACATAATTCATACGCATTTCATACATCATGTGCATAGCAGGTTTTTCTCCTTTTTCAGGTTGCTTACAGTTCTTCGCTGTTTATTTCAGCATCATGAATCCCGGATCTGAATCAACAGAGACTTCAATCAAGGCTCTCCAGGCGCAGAATGCGCAGTTTCAAGAGCTAATCCTGGGTCTAGCTAAAGGCCAAGAAGAACTGAAGACTATGCTCCTGAAGAAGGAGAAGAAGAAGAAAAGAAGAACTGTTCTATTCAACTCGGGCCGAAGATTGGGCAATACTCTGCAACATGAAGAGGCTGTTTCTTCTGTTGGCAAGAGTCCTTCTCAAGCAGAAGTCAAGGTTCCTACTCCAGTGGTCTCCGACAACGAGACGGATTTTGATGAAGAGCAGTACCCTCCTGCGGATGACAGGTACAAACAACTGGAGGACAGGTTGAAGGCCATGGAAGTTCAACAGGTACCTGGGCTGGATTTTGGAGATCTGGGTTTGTCCACTGGTGTAATTATCCCGCACAAGTTCAAAGCTCCAACCTTTTCTAAGTATGACGGGGCGTCCTGTCCCAAGCTGCACTTGAGGTCCTATGTTCGAAAGATTCAGCCGTACTCTGCGGACAAGAATCTATGGATCCACTTCTTCCAGGAGAGTCTTTCAGGGACTCATCTCGAATGGTTCTATCAGCTGGATGGGACCAAAGTTCGTAACTGGGAGGAGCTGGCTACTGCTTTCTACAAGCAGTATCAGTATAATGCCGACCTTGCCCCCACACGTACCCAACTCCAGGGTATGTCGTTAGGTGCAAGTGAAGGTTTTAAAGAGTACGCGCAGAAGTGGAGAGATCTGGCTGGCAGGGTGCAGCCACCTTTGACTGATCGAGAGTTAGTGGACATGTTCTTGGGGACCCTATCTGGGCCATTCTTCAACCATCTCATTGGGAATTCTTCTGCTGGTTTTACCGATTTGATCTTGACTGGAGAAAGGATTGAAGCTGGGCTGAAATCTGGGAAGATTGCAAAGGGGGCATCATCCTCTAGTTCAGAAAAGAAGCCGTTTAAAAAGGAGTCTAGTGCCGTGTATGGTTCTAGGAGATCAAAGAGACCGGAGCACCGCCAATCTGTCAGTGCGGTGATGATTGCTAAGCCTGCTGCCGCTCCTCGGCCAAACAATCCTCAAAGGGCTGATAGACCCCGGAGAGAGTTTACCCGGTTAAGCATGACCCTATCGCAAATCCTGCCACAGTTACTATCCACCAATTTGGTGACTATCAAGGAGGCGCCAAAGTTCTCAAACACTACCTCTCCTAAGTACAACCCGAATGCCCGTTGTGCTTACCATTCAGACAGCCCGGGACATGCCACTGATGACTGTTAGGCACTAAAGAACAAGCTGCAGGACCTCATTGACGCTAAGGAGGTACAGTTTGAGGCATCTGACAAGCCTAATGTGGTGACAGCTCCCCTGCCTGCTCATGGAGTTAATGCTATTGGAGATGAGGACGAAGTTGATGAGGCTGAGTTTGATAGCTGGATCTACCCGGCTGCTGATGGTGGACTTAACAATTGGAGCGCCAAGGACAATCTCTCTGTTTCTTTTGACACTAAGTAATAAATTTCTTTGTTTTGATATTTTGTAATAAACATTGATAAACTCTATGGCCCGGTGTCTTACCCGAGGCACCGTGGTTCTATTTGTGAGGGCATACAAACTGTCATTTTATACATCATGAATGAAAATCTTGGACGTCTTTCGCATTGCAAATATTGTGTTCCTTCTCTGTCTTTCTTTTCTTTTACATAATTTTCAAAAACAGCTGTATTTACACACACACTCACTCATACAGGTTCCAATCCACTCTGGATCTCACTGATAACAACTCTGCTACTGCCAATTACGACTTCGAAAATCCGATCAACTTAGCCGAAGACGAAGGTGAAGATGATTACGAAGTGCCTGGCGAGCTTGCTAGACTATTGCTTCAGGAAGAGAGGGCAATTCAACCCCACGAAGAGCCAGTGGAAACCATAAACCTGGGTACTAAGGCAGACAGAAAAGAAGTAAAGATTGGTGCCAACCTAGAGCTCAGCGTGAAGCAACGGTTAACCAAGATGTTACATGACTATATGGAGATCTTTGCCTGGTCCTACGAAGACATGCCAGGGTTGGATACCGATATTGTTGTCCATCATTTGCCGACTAGGGAAGACTGCCCTCCAGTTAAACAAAAGGTCCGTCAGATGCGTCCAGAGATGTCCGAGAAGATTAAGGCCGAGGTCATGAAACAGTTTGATGCCGGGTTCCTTGCAGTGACTTCTTACCCTCAGTGGGTTGCTAATGTGGTGCCGGTACCTAAAAAAGACGGCAAGGTCAGAATGTGTGTTGATTACAGGGATCTGAACAGGGCCAGCCCCAAGGATGACTTCCCCTTACCTCACATTGATGTCCTCGTTGATAATACAGCCCAACATAAAGTATTCTCTTTCATGGATGGCTTTTCAGGCTACAATCAGATCAAGATGGCACCTGAAGACATGGAAAAGACTACATTTGTTACTCAGTGGGGCACCTTCTGTTACAAGGTCATGCCGTTCGGGTTAAAGAATGCTGGGGCAACCTACCAGCGTGCCATGGTTGCCTTATTTCATGATATGATCCATCATGAGATCGAAGTGTATGTGGATGACATGATCGCTAGGTCCCAGACTGAGGAAGAGCATCTAGATCATCTGCAGAAGTTGTTTGACCGGTTGAAACTGTACAAGCTGAGATTGAACCCGAACAAGTGCACCTTCGGGGTAAGATCTGGGAAGTTGCTAGGCTTCGTGGTCAGTGATAAAGGCATTCAAGTGGACCCTGCTAAAGTCAAAGCTATTCAAGAGATGCCAGTTCCTAAGACAGAAAAGGAAGTCAGAGGCTTTTTAGGACGTCTGAATTACATCGCTCGATTCATCTCTCATCTGACTGCTACCTGTGAGCCAATCTTCAAGCTGTTGAAGAAAGATCAGGTAGTCCGTTGGAACGATGAATGTCAGGCTGCTTTCGACAAAATCAAAGAGTATCTCCAAGAACCACCTATCCTTATGCCACCGGTTGAAGGGAGACCTCTGATCCTATATCTAACAGTGCTTGACAACTCAATGGGGTGTGTGCTGGGGCAGCATGACGAGTCTGGCCGAAAAGAGCATGCCATTTATTACCTTAGCAAAAAGTTTACCGACTGTGAGACCCGATACTCACTGCTTGAGAAAACTTGCTGCGCTTTGGTATGGGCTGCTCGCCGGCTGAGACAGTATATGCTGACTCACACTACTTTGTTGATCTCAAAAATGGATCCTATAAAGTACATATTCGAAAAGCCTGCTCTATCTGGGAGAATTGCAAGATGGCAAATGATCTTGACGGAATACGACATTCAGTACACAACCCAGAAAGCCATCAAAGGGAGTGTATTGGCAGACCACTTAGCTCATCAAGCTGTAGATGACTACCAATCAATGAACTTCGAGTTTCCGGATGAAAGCATCATGATTGTAACTGATTGTGAAGTACCTGGACCGGATGAAGGACCTGAACCAGGATCCCGATGGTCTATGCACTTTGACGGAGCTTCCAATGCTTTGGGAAATGGTATCGGCGCCATTATCATATCTCCACAAGGTACTCATACTCCACTCACTGCCCGGCTGTGTTTCAACTGTACCAACAACATGGCGGAGTATGAGGCGTGTATCATGGGTCTTCAAGCTGCGATCGACCTAAGGATCAAATTTCTAAGTGTCTTCGGAGATTCCGCTCTTGTGATCAATCAGATCAAAGGAGAGTGGGATACGAAACATCCAAACCTGATTCCTTACAGAGAATGTGTGTTGACCCTGATTCCCCACTTCACAGAGATAACCTTTGAGCACTTTCCAAGAGAAGAGAATCAGTTAGCGGACGCGTTAGCTACAATGTCTTCAATGTTCAAGGTTAAATGGGATAATGAAGCTCCCCGGATCATCATCTGGAAACTGGACGAACCGGCATACTGTTGTGATCTCGAAACTGAATTGGTGACTGAGAAGCCTTGGTACCACGAAGTGAAGAGATATCTGGAAGCTCAGGAATACCCTGAAGGTGCCTCTGTCAACGATAAGAAATTCCTGAGGAGGTTCGCAACCAAGTTCTTCCTAAGCAACGGCATCTTGTACAAGCGAAACCATGATTCAACCTTACTGCGTTGTGTGGATAAGACTGAAGCGGAAAGAATCATGGAAGAGCTACATGAAGGGACCTTTGGTACGCATTCCAGTGGACATACTATGGCTAAGAAAATCCTACGGGCAGGATATTACTGGTCCACAATGGAAGCTGACTGCTACCAACATTCTAGGACATGCCATAAATGCCAGATCTATGCAGATAAGGTGCATGTTCCTCCGGTCCCCCTGAATGTTCTGACTGCGCCTTGGCCGTTTGCAATGTGGGGCATAGACATGATCGGCGAGATAAAACCTACGGCATCCAATGGACATCGCTTCATCTTAGTGGCGATTGATTATTTTACGAAGTGGGTTGAAGCAGCATCCTATGCTACGGTAACCAAGACTGTTGTGGCACGGTTTATTCGGCACAATCTGATTTGTCGATACGGCGTCCCTGAACGGATTATTACAGACAACGGTACCAATCTGAACAATAAGATGATCGCTGAGCTCTGCGAACAGTTCAAGATACAGCACCACAATTCTTCTCCTTACAGACCGAAGATGAATGGGGCTGTAGAAGCAGCAAATAAAAACATCAAGAAGATCGTGCAAAAAATGACAGTAACATACAAAGATTGGCACGAGATGTTACCGTTCGCTCTGCATGGGTACCGTACCTCAGCTAGGACGTCAACCGGGGCAACTCCCTTCTCTCTGGTTTATGGCATGGAGGTAGTCTTGCCGATCGAAGTGCAAATTCCCTCTCTCCGGATAATGAAGGATGCAAATCTGAACGAAGATGATTGGATCCAAACACGACTTGACCAACTCAACCTCATTGACGAGAAGAGACTTGCTGCTATCTGCCATGGTCAGACGTATCAGAAACGAATGATCAGGGCATTTAACAAAAAGGTCAGACCACAGGAATATCAAGTTGGGGATTTGGTAATCAAGCGAATCATCCTTCCTCAGAGTGATCCAAGGGGCAAATGGACCCCTACATATGAAGGGCCATTTGTGGTTAAGCATGTGTTCTCAGGAGGAGCAATGATCTTGACCAACATGGATGGTGACGACCTTCCTCACCCCGCCAATGCAGACATAGTTAAAAAATACTACGCATGAAAAAGACCCGCTAGGCTGACATGCCTAGGCAAAAATTAGGGCTTCCCGTCGAACCAAAAGGGTTCGGGCAAAATGTAGGGATGAAAATGAAAAAAATCTGTACACCCGGCAAGTCGAAAACCTGAAAAGGCGGCTTGGGCAAAAATGGGTATCCCGGTGGACTGAAAACCCGAAAGGGCGGTCCAGGAAAAAATTAGGGATAAAAGCGTAAAACTATGTCTCATTGATCACTTTGCATCCAGAATCCGGTATCTGCATCAAGCTCAAACAGCATCGATCAGTCAGCTTCACCTTCAACCAAGGTCATCAAGTGATGAGACGCTCGGAGTTATAAAGGCAATAGCAGAGTTGAAACCCAGTGGATCATTCATATTTCACACAGCTGCTTTATTTTCTTTTTGTACAAAACTTGTATAAACTCTTTTGATCGGCGACGTACCTCTTACTAGGACGTCAGCCTCTTGTATACAAAACGCCTATTCATGGGCCATTCAAAATCAATACAAATATATTTCCAGTTACACGTGCCCAAGTGTTTTTCTTTTTTCTGTTTTGTTTTGCGAAGAACGTCCAAGGTTCAATTTGTGATGTATGCATTGACAATAATTTGCTAACTCATAAGTATTTGCATACGAAACAAAGGAATTAATTGCAGGTGACACTGGAAACAGGGGCAATAAAAGAGTTGTCTGAGCAGTCTAATTGTTCTATCCTCCAAGGTACCAAGGTAGGTTCAGCCAAAGAACATGACCGAGTATCTTAATTCCCCAGAGAGTAGTTCAGTAAAACAATACATGTCTCTCCAAGCAAAATTACAATTATCAAGGAAATTGAGTATTCCCCCGTAGATCTCAATACTTCCCCAGCAGTATACATAAAGCATCCCCGGCAGTCTTGGTCTAAAGATTGTTCCCCGGCGGTATATCAAAGGGATCATCCTCCAGCATATCAAAACTCCCCATGAGAGTCCAATCCAGTTCCCCAAGAAACTTGGAATTCATACTCCCAAGCAGTAAGCTTATCCCCAGTAGATTCTGGAAGCTTGTCCTCAGAGCACGAACGCGTCATCCCGGCTTGATTTAAAGAGTTATTTCCGTAACAGGATATAACTGGGTTATCCTCAGCCAAAAGCCACGGAAAGAGCGTCCTCGGCAAAGTATCTTCCTACCCCCAGCGAAGTCTATCAACACTCCCAGCACAACAAGGATATCCCTAGCATAACTCATCAACGGTATCCCCAGAGGAGTTATCTTCATCAACTCAGCAAAGCATCACTATCCCCACAGAGTAGCACTCCCCAGCATGATCGCTAGAGTATCTTCTCTCCCGCAGAATTATTTCATTTGCCAAGTTTATTCCTCAACGGGGTTATCTTCTCCTACCGGTATTCTTGCAACGAATCATCCACAGCGGAAGCAAAATCTCTTCCTCAACATCAGCCCAGGATATGACTTCCCGGCACCCGTCAAGGATTTATTTTCCTAGACGAAAACATACATGAATCATCACATACATCATTATAGCATGCATATACGCATCATATCATATAAATCGCATCCATATTAAGAACATCATTGCTTGATCCATATCATGCATTGCATATGACTGACCTTTACCTTTCAGGAAAGATGCAGTTGAAATTCTCAAATATGTTTCAAGGACTTCTCTAGTCCAGTTAAATCGACTCCAAACAGATTTTTCTGATAAAGACTCAGTAGAAATTCTCTTATGGTCCCCTCTCCAACGGCGTGTGAGGTGGTAATTCCTTCTTCAGATGTTTCCCTCTCCGGCATGAGCGTGAGGTGATATTCTCTTATGGTCCCCTCTCCAACGGCGAGTGAGGTGGTAATTCCCTTTCAAGATGTTTCCCTCTCCGGCATGAGCGTGAGGTGATATTCTCTTATGGTCCCCTCTCCAACGGCGTGTGAGGTGGTAATTCCTTCTTCAGATGTTCCCCTCTCCGGCATGAGCGTGAGGTGATATTCTCTTATGGTCCCCTCTCCAACGGCGTGTGAGGTGGTAATTCCTTCTTCAGATGTTTCCCTCTCCGGCATGAGCGTGAGGTGATATTCTCTTATGGTCCCCTCTCCAACGGCGAGTGAGGTGGTAATTCCCTTTCAAGATGTTTCCCTCTCCGGCATGAGCGTGAGGTGATATTTCCTTCCAGATTATAATTTCCTACAGTTCCCTCTCCAACGGTGAGCGAGGTGACTCCCTTTGAGATTATAATGTCCTTTGGTTCTCTTCCTGACACTACGAAGATGGTAATCCTCACCAAGATTTTCTCAACGAGCGTTGTTGAGGTTGAAATCATTCAGGATTCTCTTACCATTCATGCTAAGGCAGTAACCATCCCTGGTTCATTCATCAGCGTTTGAAGCTCCAGACTCAGCTCTTGTAACCAGTCAGGACACATCTGTATCAAGCATCTAAAATCAGCTCCTGCAACGTGTCAGGTACTCATTTTCTCTTTTGCAGGTATGCAGGTTCTCGCTAAGGAATCTCCTACGCGATCAACATCCCGATGGCATCTATAAGCCCATCATCCTATCCAGCAATCTCCAAATGGCATCTATAAGCCCATTCCCCCATCACTGTCACTATGTGAGCGCAAATTTCTGGGCACTTTAGTGTTCAATCATCTTCTACCCTCGGATTACGAAAGGCACGTCAGCCAATCTGCATCCTCAGGTCTAAGAAGATTGAACAGGGGCAACTGTTGTACCCCAAAATTTGCCCTCCCATATTCATCAAGAAATTGCCAAATCAAGGTCACAAAATTCCCCAAGGGTTGTGCAGCTCAACTGTCTCCTATACAGTCAAAACTAGGGTTTGAGTCCTGGTCAAGCAAATGAACTTTTCAAAGGCCCAATCAAGTCTCACATGCCTACAAAGATGGTCAAGTATCCTCATATCAAGTTTCAAGGCATTCAGCTCAAAATTGCACAGTCAAAACCCTAAATTGCACTACAGTCAACTGTAGGGGCAAAATGGTCATTTGGCAGTCAAAAGTTCAAATTTTTGGTCAACATATCATTTTGAAGCCAAAAACATCATTTGATCAATGCTTGATCATGATTCTCAAAATTTGGCTCAAAAATCATCAAAGATGCAAAAGTTGCTATATTTGGACAGCTGAAAAAGTCAACTGAAATTGACCAGGGCATAACTTTCACATGGATTATCAGAAAAATTCCATCCAAAGCTCATTTTGAAGAGAAAGACATTTCCTACAATTCATCTTCATGTTCCAAGTCCAAGAAATGCTCTCACAAAAAGTTATCAATTTCAACATTATAGGTCATTTTCAAAAGTCAACAAAAAGTGACTTTAAGTCAAAGGCCATAACTTGAGATTGGTAAATCAAAATGACATGGGACCAAAGGCATTGGTTACAGGACTCAAAGACCTTTCCAAAATGTCCAAGAACATGTGAAAAGCTTAAAAATTGACCAAGTTATGCCTTGTGGAAGTTGGGAAATTTTTGGGAATTTTGAAAAGTCAACAATGGTTCAAAAGGCCTAAAAATGCAAATGGGCCCATTTTTCCTCCAAGTTTCTTCATGCCAAGCCTATGCACGACCATTAGGCCCAAAGGGAAGTATTTTCATATTTTTTAATTATTTATTTGAATTTATATTAATTTATATTCATTTAAATCATTTTAATACATGAAAAATATAAACTTAACCTAAACAAATCTTTTTATGCATGATTTGAACTTGAGATTTCGTGCACATGCTAATATAGAAGGTTTTGGCTTGATTGAAACCTAATTGACACAAATGCACATGGAAAAGATTCAAAAAAGATTTCATAAAATCAAATATGTAAAACCATGAATGCTTGAGATTTTGTGCAATATTTTTGACCTAGCATGCTCTATACATACTCAGAATCATAACCCTAATGAGATTAGACTGCAAGCTGCGCCAAAAGCCAATATACAAACTTGAGAAAATTGCCTAAAAACTGAAATCTGAAATCAAGGTTTTAGGTCGTTCCAAGCTTCAATCTTCATCCCATTAGCATCCTGAGACATCCTTGGACACATTCCAATCATTAACAACAGCAAAAACATCCTGAATTGGTATCAAGAACTCAAACTGTACCAAGAAAATCTTGAAATCGCATAGCATGAATTAAGCATTCTTTTGCATTTTTCTTTATGGATTATTGATTACAATGATGTTTCTGAGCTAACCATTACATTCAATTGCTTTTTTGTGCCATATATGCGTTTTCACCATTGTCAAAAATTAGGGTTGCAGGTTCTTAGATTTGGGGCTTTCATGATAATGCAAAATTGGAGCCCCAGATGACCACCAATGGATTCAGGGGTTGAAGACGAAAAGGATGGCCCCCTCGCGCTCAATTTATGAGCAACGAGGGGCTATTCGCTATTTTCTGATAGAGGCCTTAAAGCAACGTTTCAAAAACCGTCGCCTATTTGCTTTGTTTTACAGGGTGGGGAAGAAGACAATATCGTGTCCATCAGCCATTGGATCTTTTGAATTTCACGCGAATTTCCAAAAGCGCTAACGTGTTCTTTTTATATTATTTGTGTTATATTATATGTTAAATGTGAACGTGATGGCTCAGTGGACAGGGACAACGCTTGTAACCTTCAAGACCTGGGTTCAAGTCCCAGGTCTGGCAAACGTTCAATATTATTTTTCAATAATTGTTCATATGCAGCGCTATTATGGGGGTACACCATGCACACTCAATATTCATCGCCCACGCGTCCCAGGAGATCTAATCAAAGGCCAGATTAAAAGCATACCATGGAGGCTGGTCAACGTGTCATACAAGATCAAGGAAGGTCAGCGAAATCAAGGCTTAATGGGCCAAAATCTCCAGGCCTGAACCTCCTTATTTGGGGCCACACCCCACCCTGGTTTGCATTTTTTATATTTTTCTTCTCCCTTTTATTTTTATTGTTTTATTTATTTTATTGTCTTAATTTAATTAACTTATTTTTCTACAAGATATAAAACATTAAAAAATACAGAAAAGACAAAAAATACAATTTTTATTTTATTATTGCCATGAATAAATTAGAATGTAAATTGTTTAGTTTAATTAGGTTTTAATTTTAATTCCTTTTTAATAAAAATCCAAAACATGTAGAATTAGGTTAATTGATAATTTTTATATTTTTTTAATTTTTCCTTTTCTCACAATATTATTTATTTATTATTTTATTTTTATTAAATGTACATAAATAAATTAGGGTTTAATGTAGATTATATTTTAATTCTTTCATAATAAATAAAAACATTAGAATTAGGGTTTGCCTTATAGTTTAATTTCAATTAACTCTTTTTTTTCTTTTAATAAATAAAAAACATAAAAATCTAAAAAAACATTTTCTTTTTGAATTTTAATTCTAATTCCTTATTTAATTCTAATCTTTAATTCTCATTAATTTTAATTGTTTGCAAAAGGGTCCAACGCCCTAGTTTTGTTTAATTCCTTTATTTCGCGCATTTACTTTTTATCGTTTATATAATTATGTAATTGTCCCTAAGCCATGTAATTTTACTTTTCGCACTTTATTTCTTCGCATTATTTATTTTTCCGCTAAATCGGGTCCGGTTTAATTTTGGCGATGTGGACCCACGCCATTTGTAATAGTTTAGATTTATTTCCTCGCAAAATATTTAACTGTTAACCAAGCATGAAAGAATGAATGTCTTAATAAAATCAAGCGTAGAACACAACAACCATGACAAGATAAAAATAAACGAATCTGACACACGAATCACACACCACCCCTAGGGTACGCCTCACTGTTGCCTTTCGAAAGGTGGTCGTCGAGTAGAGGACGTCTTAGTAAGTCCTCATGATCCGGGAACCTGGCATGAGGGTAGCTTCTAAGGTGTCTTCCCATTGCTCTGGTGATCACCACGTCCCGAACATCGAATTGACCCGAACACCTCCAATAGTGATGCTACCTACCTCTCAATGGTGGGATGGCATTACTTTAAAGGACTCTTACACAGACGAATTCCTTAGGGTAGGTAGGTTCTCAAGGATACTTGCTCTAATCTCAAAACAAACTCAAAAGACTTTTCACACTGACACATTTTCAAAAGCTTTCAAAGCAAACTTTTCAAACACTCTGACGTATGAGTCGATCTGAAATTTTTCAAAGAAACTTTTAAACCCACATTGAAAAGCAAGCAAACAATTTTGAAAACACATTGAGCAAGTATCTAAGAGCCCATGGATAACCATGGATAGAAAGGGTGCTAACACCTTCCCTTTCTATAACCTACCTCCCGAACCGAGAGCAATCTCTTTAAGGAATTTTTCTGTGCTTTTGTCCTTTCCATTTGGAGAAAATAAAAGACGGTGGCGACTCTTGCTTCCGCGACATTTCGCGAACCAGCGTTAAACAGTCAGTTCCAGATCCACCGATCACAGATAGGCTTAAGAAGATCTCCCTGAACTGAGTCTCTTGAGCATGAAGATTCTGGTTATCTTGTTGGCAAGCCATTGCTGAAATAAACAACGGAGAAGGTAAGTGAACTGTAACAAGGGTACCTGTAATGCAATGATATGTATGATATGCATGTAATGTTTTCAAGGACCTCGCGGGGTAAACAAGAAAATTGTTAGAGTTGGAAACTGGTAACTTGATTGAAGGAACTTCATGTTGTTGAGAGTCCTTCTTCAAGAGTCAAGGCTCACCATATCAAGTGGGTCATAGCCCCTGACAACCTTGGCTAGAGGAAAATAAATCCCCTTTGCCCCTTGCCAGATATGTTGGTTCATCATGACCTGCATCACAAGCCCTTGAGATCCTTGAAATGGGTTAGTCCTTATGCGGGATGCATGCAATGGTATGATGTTATGCTATGCATGGGGTAATGTAGGTAAACCCTGTTATGAGTCCCAATTAAGGACTATAAACAAAACCTGCAAGAAACTCAAGTGTCAGATAACAAGCATGCAAGTAGTCAAGTATGAAAGCACACAAGTCACACCACAACCCTAAGAGTTTAGGCCAGCATGGGGTCTGGGTATTACCCTCTTGAAGTTGGTGGGCTCAAACCTGTCCTATCAAAGTAACCGGGTTCTAAGGGTCCCAATATCATTGGATTGCTTTCATTGTTCATCGTTTCGATTTAGCCACTGAACTGGCGACCGAAATATTCCAAGAAAACAACCCTCAACTGAGTGTAGTATCGAGTATCAACCAACCTCGGACTGCACCAAAGTCAGTTATCTCACTACCCTAAAGAGGCCAAGATGGTTCAATTAAGGTTCCTAAGGTCAGTTGATGCTTCACGACACCACGCGGCGGCCCCGTACTCTCCTTGACTGGACTCAAGGGTTACCGGTACACACCAAAATGCCACATCAACGTAGCAGACTGCTTCAACTATGTCGGTATACCCCGCACAGTTCCCTCACAGCCTTGTTGCTACTTTCTAAGAAGGTATCCCCAGATCCGGGTTAGGATCTATAGAACTCCCAAGACAGTACCCACAATTTAAAGCAAACAATTCAGACAATTGAAAACACAAGTGATCTTAGTCCTAAGGTACACCTCACTTTAAAATAATTCCCCAGCAGAGTCGCAAGTTCTGTGATCGGTGGATCTGGAACTGACTGTTTAACGCTGGTTCGCAAAATGTCGCGGAAGCAAGAGTCGCCACCGTCTTTTATTTTCTCCAACATGGACAGGACAAAAGCACAGCAAAATTCCTTATGAGATAGTTTCTCGGTTCGGGAGGTAGATTTATAGAAAGGGAAGGTGTTAACACCCTTTCTATCCATGGTTATCCATGGGCTCTTAGATACTTACTCATTTGTGTTTTCAAAAGTGTTTGCTTTTCAAGATGTGAGTGGGTTTGAAAAAGTTTCTTTGAAATATTTCTGAATAACTCTTGTATATGTCCTCAAGAGTGTTTGAAAAATTGTTTTAAAAGCTTTTTGAAAGTGTCGGTGTGAAAAGAGTTTTGATTTATTTTTGAATAGAGCAAGTATCTACGAGTCATCCACCTACCCTAAGGAATTAGGCTGTGTAAATGTCCTTAAGGTAGTGCCATCCCACCATTGAGAGGTAAGTAGCACCACCGTTGGAGGTGTTCGGGTCAATTCGTTTGTTAGGGACAGTGTGGTCACCAGAGCAACAGTAGGACACCTTAGAAGCTACCCTTATGCCATTGATCCTTTTTAATTCGAGGCAACTTTTCCGAGGCAACTTGTTTTGAGGCATATGGATCAACGGACATAAGGACTCACTAAGACGTCCTATACTCGACGACCACGTTTCGAAGGCAAGGCAACAATGAGGCTTACCCTAAGAGTGGTGTGTGAATTTGTGTGTTATTTTCATGTTATGTTTTATCTTGTACATGTATCATGGTGATCTACGCTTGTTTTTAATTTAGGCCATACATTCTTTCATGCAATTATAATTTAAAAGTGCGGAAATTTAAATGCGGAAAGTAAAATCCTACGCTATTACAAGGCGCGGGTCTATACATCGCCAAAATACAAAGACCCGTTTTTTGATAAATATGCGGAAAGTAAAGACGGAAAGATAAACCTAATTACTATTACATCTGAGAAACAGTTACATAATGATCGAAAGAAATAATGCGTGAAAAGAATTAAAATTAGGACGTCCGAGGGTTTTGATCCTTTGCATTAAATTAAATTAAATTAAAGTCCAATTAATTATTTAATTAAAGAAAATAAAGTGTTTTAGTGTTTTTTGTATTTATGAAAAATAAAGAAAAAGAATTAAAAGGAAACCCTAAATCTAGATTATTTTAATTATGAATGAAAATATTAAAGTTAACCTAATTTACTAGTTAATTAATTTATTTACATGTTTATTTACAAAATTAATGATAATTAATAATAATGATAAATAATGATGATTAATAATTTATTTAAGAAAAAGATGAAAATGTCAAAAAAACCTAATTCTAGATACTTTTTACTTATTAAGAAAAAGATTAAAGTTTAAAAACCTAAATTAAACTAAGTTAATTGTTAGAGTTTATTTACAAAAAATAGGTTAGTGATGAAATTAATAATAATTAAAGATATTTGTATTTTTGATTTTTCTGTTTTTATTATAGAAAATTATTTTATGGTAAAAAAACAATTAAAACAATTAAAAAAGAATTAGAAAATAAAATAAAATAAAATTAAAAAGGATGCAAACCAAGGGGGGTTTCAGGCCCAAGGGGAGGTTTTTTTGAACGGTCTACATTCTTTGGCCATTGGATTGGGTTTCATGCATAAGTTGTTCTACTTTGGCCATTTGGCTTTTGGCTTTTGGCTTTCGACCATTTGTGTTCTGGCCTCAACGTTCCTTAATCTTCTCAGGATGTCTGTCTTGCCATGTATTTGTGTCATGCATAAGTTGTTCTTTTTTGGCCATTTGGCTTTTGGCCATTTGTGTTCTGGCCTCAACGTTCCTTAATGAACCTGCATGGGATCCTGTCTAAATCTGCAGTGTTGAATCTCATGAACACATTAAATAAAATCATAAAATGCAAATAAAGCCAATATATGAAGAAATTTAATGTTTAGGCACAATATGACATGTATGAATGATTATACCCTTTTGATCATGGAGATCAAATCAATCTTACCCTTACTGGAAAATTAGTGACCTGAATGCTTTTATACCCTTTGGATCATGGAGATCAAGCCAGCCTTATCCTTACTGAAGAAGTAGTGAGATGTTGGTTTGTAACTGTGATGACTTGTTTGTAGTGAGAGAGGGATTTGTAATAAGGATTTCAAGGTTTTAGGGTTCTTGAAAGAATTTGATATTCTAACAGTGTTGTGGAAAAGTTTTTTCTCTCTTTTCCTCTCTGGTTTGTGTGAAAAGAAGGTGATTATATAATGGAAATTAGGGTAAAGAAAATGGGCTTTGAATGTGCAATTGGGCCTCCAATGTTCACTTGAGATCGTCACTTTCCAGGCTAAATCGCAGGGACTTAAGTGCAATTTTTGAAGTTGAAATGTGAAAACAAAATGTAGCCGACATCGATAACTAACTCCTGTCCAAAAATCGGCTCAATCGGATAAACAGTAAATTAGTTATGAATTTTTGAAGTTTCAGCTCAGACAAACTTATTTTCGGCTCCAGTGTCGACTCTGACACGTTCTTCAATAAAAAACTGGTATTGATCGGAGCATAATCCGGTCTCGACTTTTGAAGCAAAGTTGTAGATCTATGAGTCAGTGACCTTGTGTAAAAATATAAGCCCAATCCGATAAAAATTGACCGAGTTATGAATTTTCGAAGTTTCGGCCCAGATGAAATAATATTCAGCATTCAGGATTTTCAGCGTGTCACGCACTCTGAGCAAAAAACGAAGGCCTTTTGAATACTGTTTGAACTCAATACCTTCTGTGAAAATGTAGCCAACTCAATTTGTGAAATTTTGGCGCCAGAACCAGCTCGATACGATGAAAATCGACCAAGTTATGATTTTCTGAACATGACGCAAATAAACTTCTGTCACAAATTTTCTGTGGGAAAATACTTGATAAATCCACATTTTTGAAGACCTTCTGATCAAAATTGGCTTCCAGCCGTGAGAGATGAAAACGTAGATAATGTCAAGACGGAATTGTGGCCACCGGAACGGGTTCAAAACGAGCCACGATCTTCAAGTTATGAATTTTTTAGCGCGTAAAAATTGCACTTTCAGCATACTTTTTCACCATATTTCTTCGAGAAAACTCACACAGTCGGATACCTTCTTTAAAGAATTGACTCTTGAGCCGAACCTGAATTTGAGCATAAGTTAGGACATTAAGGAGAACTTGAGGTCATTTAGATGTAAGGACCTTGATGCAACACAAAACCCTAATTTTGACTTGACTGCCTTAGGAGGTGATTTGACTGTGCAACCTTTGAGAAATCTTGAGGAATATGGGAGGGCAAATTTTGGGGTACAACACAACTGTCTTAGGAGGTGATTTAACTGTCTACCTCTTGAGCCATTTTGAGCAATTTTGAGGATCATATCTTGAGGAATATGGGAGGGCAAATTTTGGGGTACAACAGTTGCCCCTGTTCAATCTTCTTAGACCTGAGGATGTAGATTGGCTTGCGTGCCTTTCGTGATCCGAAGGTGGAAGATGATTGAACACTAGAGTACCTAGAAATTTGCACTCGCATAGTGTAGTATCAGCAGTGTGATGTCGGGAATGGGCTTATAGATGCCATTTGGAGAGATGATGGGTAAGAGGATGGGCTTATAGATGCCATCTGGAGATGTAACGGAATCTTGTCGGGGATGGGCTTATAGATGCCATCTGGAGATTGTTGGTAGAAGGATGGGCTTATAGATGCCATCTGGAGATCGTTTGTTGAATTGTAACTTTGTAAGTTGAAAGAAGGAACCTGTGTAGGGTTGCTTCACGATGAGTCCCTGTAAAATTGCATTTTGGAAGGACGTAAACCTGTGTAGGGTTGACTAATGACGATTCCTTGTGAAACTGCATCTGGAAGGAAGGAAAGCTGTGTAGGGTTGACTGATGATGAGCCTGTGTGAAACTGCATCTTTGAAGGAAGGAAACCTGTGTAGGGTTGACTGATGATGAGTCCGTGTAAAACTGCATCTAGAATTGAGAAGGAAACCTGTGTAGGGTTGACTGATGATGAGTCTGTGTAAAACTGCATCTAGAATTGAGAAGGAAACCTGTGTAGGGTTTCTTGATGACGAGCCCGTGTAAAACTACATCTGGAAAGAAAGAACCTGTGTAGGGTTGGCTGATGACGAGTCCGTGTAAAACTGCATCTTTAGAAAGAGCGAACCTGTGTAGGGTTTCTTGATGACGAGTCCGTGTAAAACTGCATCTGGGAAGGAAGGAAACCTGTGTAGGGTTTCTTGATGACGAGTCCGTGTAAAAATGCATCTGGGGAGGAAGGAAACCTGTGTAGGGTTTCTTGATGACGAGTCCGTGTAAAACTGCGTCTTTGGGAAGAGAGAACCTGTGTAGGGTTGACTGACGACGAGTCCGTGTAAGACTTCATCTTTGGAAAGAGAGAACCTGTGTAGGGTTTCTTGATGACGAGTCCGTGTAAAACTACGTCTTTGGAAAGAGAGAACCTGTGTAGGGTTGCTTCGGGATAAGTTCGTGTAAAACTTCTGGATGAACCAGGGTAAGGTTATTTTGAGATAAGTTCGTATGAAACTTCAGGAGGAACCGGGGTAAGGTTACTTTGAGATAAGTCCGTCTAAGAATTCGTCTTGGAACTGAGGAGGAACCGGTGTAGGGTTGCCTGAGGATGGGTCCGTGTAAAACTTCGTCTTGAAAGGGGGGGGGGGGGGGGAACCGGTGTAGGGTTGCCTGAGGACGAGTCCGTGTAAAACTTTGTCTGAAAGGAAGGAACCGGTGTAGGGTTTCCTGTTGATGAGCCCGTGTAAAACTGCATCTTGGAGAGAGAAGGAACCGGTTTAGGGTTTCCTGATGATGAGTCAGTGTAAAACTACATCTGAAGTTGAGAAGGAACCGGTGTATGGTTGCCTGATGATGAGTCCGTGTAAAACTACATCTTGGAATTGAGAAGGAACCGGTGTAGGGTCGCCTCATGGTGATCAAGTAGATAATTGTCCTGTCTGGTTTCAGGTATTAACCCACGATCAATCGTCCACAGAATTTTCCTGGCTAGTTACAGGTGTTGATCTGGAACTGCAAAGGTAGATGGTAATCATCTTTTGATTGACCTTTTCCTGAAAAGTTAAAACGTTAGCTATATGCAATGTCATGATGCATGAACTGCATGCTGTCATGATGTTCTCAAGAATAAATGAGATTGTGTGATATGATGCGTATATGTATGTATCATGATGTGATGTTTATGAATGTATCTTCGTCTGGGAAAATAAATCCTTGACGAATGCCGGGAAGTTCGTTGAATCCTAGGCTGATATTGACGAGTAGAGTTCTTCGTTTCCGCTGGGGATGATGAACGAAGATGATTGCAAGAATAAGCCTGTAGGAGAGGATGACTCCATTGGGGAATAAACTTGGTGAAGATATTACTCTGCGGGGAATTACTCTGTGGAGAAGAGATGCTTCGCTGAGATTTTAATGATAACTCCGCTGGGGACTTCGTTGATAAGCTGTGTTAGAGATTTTGATGATGAACTCCGCTGGGGATAGGAAGAGCTTCGTTGAGGACGTCTTTCCGTTGTAATGCTGAGGATAACCCAGTTAGACTCTGGTGGGGAATAACCTTTGAATATGGATGGGGAGAGATACTTGTACTCTGCAGGGGATAAGCTTCCAGAATCTACTGGGGAGATGATTCAACTCTCCTGGGGAAACTTTTTGGACTGCGCTGGGGAAGTGGCTCCACTGGGGTGTCTGTATTCCGCCGGGGAACAATCTTATATTTCTGTTGAGGAATATTAAGACTGCCGGGGATGCTCTTTACGCTTGCTGGGGAATATCTGTATACTCTACTAGAGAATATTGAGATCTTCTGGGGATACCCATCTTCCTTAGGGCTGACAGTAGCCTAACTCTGCTTGGGGAGAGATATTGCTGACTTGCTGGGGATACTGCGCCTTTTTGGGGCTGATGGGAGACCAACTCTGTTCGGGGAGAGTATTGCTGACTCTTGTCTTACTCTACGGGGAGTGACGATATCTTGGTCATGTTCTTCAGCTGAACTTACCTTGGTACCTTGGTGGACAGAGCATCTTGTACAGTACGGACAATTCTTATTGCCCCAGCTTCCGTGGGAGAAGGTACCTGTGGAGGTGCTTGATGACTGCCGATTGACAAATCTTCTTCTTGTAGGTAAGGGCCGAGACGACGGGACATAGTCGTACGCTTTGATCCCTAATTTTTGCCTGGACCGCCCTTTCGGGTTTTCAGTCCACCGGGATACCCTTTTTTTCCCAAGCCGCCTTTTCAGGTTTTCGACTTGCCGGGTGTACAGATTTTTTTTTATTTCCATCCCTTATTTTTGCCCGAACCCTTTTGGTTTGCCGGGAAGCCCTTATTTTTGCCTAGGCCAGTCGACCTAGCGGGTCTTTGATTATGCGTAGTATTTTTTCCGACTATGTCCATGCTCTTAGGATGTAGGGAGTTGTCACTGTCAATAGTGTTGTATTGTCACATTACCAGAAGATGTTTGATCGTACCAGATTTGTCGTTAGAATTCATGCCCAATGCCCCAGTTGATTCAGATGGAGATTTTCCCCTGGCTATTTGGCATTTTGAGAGATTCCTTGAATCTTGACTTAACTGCCCCAGATGATGGACAATGATCATGCCGTGCCCCTTGATTGGAAGTGTTTCTTCCACTTGAGGTGACCTTTGAGAAGATTTTTGTTCACTAGATACTCATCGTGCGAATTTCTCTGCTGTTGAACAAATAGTCACATGCAAACAATATTATTTTAAGAATGCAAAGCTTATGTCTGTCTTGAAGTTTTTGAAAATGCCGTTTTCAATAAAGCAAGTGAATTTTTTTGTAAAACGCAACGTCAACTCAAGATTTTACAGTGAGCCCTACAGGAGTCAAGATACCTTTTGTAACAGTATGCTTTCGAACTAACCCATGCTTCAGCTAGGACTTTTAAGGGTTATAACGTGGCCTGGTTCACGGTTTTAAGAAACAAAGGATAAAGGCTCAAGTTTTATTTGTACCCACCCGCTCTTCGTGATGTTCTTCGATCCTAAACTCAACTAATCGTGCGTTTAGATCCTGTTTGAATCTTTGCTTTGATACTCCGGTGATGGTTCGGATATTGACAAGTTTATTTTGAACAGGCAGTCAATTCTTTTTGTTGAGGGTTTGTAGGACCTCTTCCTTTTTTATTGTGTTATCCCTGTTTTTTTTGCCTGAACTGTTTCTTTTGTGATTACAGTCAGCGGGATGCCCCGGTTTTATAAGTCTCCTTCATAGGTTTTGACTTAGTGGGCTTTTATTTTGAAAGATAACGATTTCCTGTCCTTATGATTATACAGAACCATCCCCATCTTTTGTTTTGGAATGACTCCTTTGATGCTGTTCATTGTGCACCTGGATCAACTGAGAAAACTACCCTGCCCCGGGTTGTAATTGAGGGTTTTAATTTTCGAAAAGAAAAAATCCAACTTCTTTGGCTCAGAGGGGTTGACGAGGGATTATCTTCCTTATAACTCCACTGTTTAGGATTTGAAACAATGCCTGTACTTCATCAGCGGGGTCTGTTCAAAAGCATACTGTAAGGATCATGGTATCGTTTTCGTCATCCTCCCTCAAAAGGCTTAGAATTTTCTAATCGAGAGTTGAACATCAAAAAATAAAAGCAATTTTGAATATAGTGAACACAATTACTTCAAAATAGACACGTGTAATGCATTAATGAAATAAGATAGTTTGACATGATAATTGTTTGAATAAGCAAAGAAAAATAAAATATCAAAATTCAAATGGACAAAAGTCTCTCAATCCTAGCCATGTTTTGGCAAGGGAGCAGTGATCATATTGGGAGTCTCAGAAGGCTCAAATTCGATCTCCTTAGCGTCAATCATATTCTGGATCTTGTATTTCAGCACCCAACAATCGTCAGTGTCGTGCCCCGGGCTACCAGAATGATAAATACACCTCGCATCTGGGTTGTAGTTTAGAGAAGAAGTCTTAGGATTCGCAGGAGGGTTTACCGCAATCAGGTTCATCTCCAACATGTGCTGCAGTGCTTGTGACAACGGCATATTGATATTGGTAAACTGTCTTTTAGGCTCGTCTGGCCTTCGCCGATTTCCCTTTTGCTGTTGTCGGCGTGACGCAGAACCAGAGATCATGACTGCCCCTACGTGTTAGTCGCGGCGACTCTTTTGACTGTACATAGCATTGGACTCTTTCTTCCCACTGTAAGGCTTTTTATGAGCATCAGAAGGTGTAGCTTCTTGAATTTTCCCAGCCTTGATACCAGCTTCAATCCTCTCACCAGTCAAGATCAGATCTGTAAACCCAGCAGAAGAATTCCTAATCAGATGGTTGAAGAACGGACCATACAGGGTCCCCAGGAACATATCCACAAGTTCACGGCCAGTCAAAGGTGGCTGCACCCTTCCAGCCAGGTCTCTCCACTTTTGGGCATATTCCTTAAATCCTTCACCCATTCTTATTGACATACCCTGGAGTTGGGTACGCGTAGGAGCGAGGTCGGAATTATACTGATACTGCTTATAGAACGCAGTAGCCAAGTCCTCCTAGTTACGGATACTGGCTCCAACCAGCTGATAGAACCATTCGAGTTGAGTCCCTGAAAGATTATCCTGGAAGAAATGGATCCATAAATTCTTGTCAGCAGTGTAAGGTTGGATCTTCCTTACATATGATCTGAGATGCAGCTTAGGACAGGAAGCTCTGTCGTACTTTGCAAAAGCAGGTGCCTTGAACTTATGAGGGATCACCACCCCAGAAGATAAGCCTAGGTCTCCAAAGTCCAACCAGGGCACATGTTGGATCTCCATAGCACTTAAGCGGTCCTCCAGCTGTTTGTACCTATCCTCGGCAGGAGGATATTGTTCATCATTATAATCAGTCTCGTTGTCGGAGACCACGGGACTAGGAACCCTTCTCTCTTGGGGACTGTCCTTCCCTACAGAGGAAGTAGCCAAATCAGCCTCACTTTGCAGTGCATTCCCAAACCTGCGTCTGGTGTTGAACAAAACAGTCCTCTTCTTCTTCTTCTTCTTCTTCTTCTTCTTCCTTTCTTTCTTTCAGAATCAGAGTTTTCAGGTCCTGCTGACCCTTAGCTAGGCTCATGACCAACTCTTGAAACTGGGCATTCTGGGCCTGGAGGGCCTTGATAGCTTGTTCAATGGAAGGATCAGTAGACATGGTGATTGCTGAAATAAACAGCGAAGAAGATAAGTGACCTGTAAAAAGGGTACCTGTAATGCAATGATATGTATGTATGCAATATTTTCAGGGATCTCGCGGGGTAAACAAGAAAATTGTTAGAATTTGAATTTTGCAGCTTGATTGAAGGAACTTCATGTTGCTGAGAGTCCTTCTTCAAGAGTCAGGCTCACCATATCGAGTGGGTCATAACCCCTGACTCAAGTTATCATGTTTTGATCTCCAAACAACCTTGGCTAGAGGAAAATAAATCCCCTTTGCCCCTTTCTAGACAGTTGGTTCATCATGACCTACATCACAAACCCCTGAGATCCTTGAAATGGGTTAGTCCTTATGCAGGATGTATGCAATGTTATGATGTTATGATGTTATGATAAAGGCACACCACAAGTATTCACAAAAGGCAAACATGGAAAAGGCACACAAGTCACACAAAAGAGCCCTTAGATTTCAGGCTGGCATGAGTTTCAGGTACTACCCCTTTTCAGTCTCAGTTGGTTAAGACCTGTCCTAAAAATAGTAACCGGGTTCTAGAGGAGCTCAATATCATTGGATTGTTTTCTATGTTCATTGTTTTGATTTAGCCACTGAACTGGCGACCAAAATATTCCAAGAAAACAACCCTCAATGAGTGTAGTATCGAGTATCTACCAACTCCGGATTGCACCAAAGTCGGTCATCTCACTACCCCTAAAGAGGCCAGGATGGTCAAGTAAGGTTCCTAAGGTCAGTTGATGCTTCACGACACCACGCGGCGGCTCCGTACTCTCCTTGACTTGACTCAAGGGTTACCGGTACTCACCAAAGTGCCACATCAACGTAGCAACTGCTTCAACCGTGTCGGTATACCCCGCACAGTTCCCTCACAGTTTGTTGCTACTTCTAAAAGGTATCCCGCAGATCCGGGTTAGGATCTATGAAACTCCAAGACAAGCCCACAATATTAAAGCAAACAAAGCAAGCAATTGAAAACAAGAGTGGTCTAATCCTAAGGTACACCTCACTTATTAATTGTCCCCAGCAGAGTCGCCAGTTCTGTGATCGGTGGAAATAGAACTGACTGTTTTGGAATGCTGGTTCGCGAAATGTCGCGGTAAGCAAGAGTCGCCACCGTATTTTATTTTCTCCAACAAGGAAAGGACAAAAGCACATCAAAATTCTTTTTCGAGATGTCTCTCGGTTCGGGAGGTAGATTATAGAAAGGGAAGGTGTTAGCACCCTTTCTATCCGTGGTTATCCACGGGCTCTTAGGTACTTGCTCACTATGTTTTCAAAATGTTTTTGCTTTTCTTGTGTTTGTGGGTTTTGAAAAAGTTTGTTTGAAAACTTCGTTTTGACTCTTGTATCAGTCCTCAAGAGTGTCATGAAGTGTTTGTTCGAAAACTTTTGTCAGAAAAGTGTAGGTGCGAAAAGTTGTTTTATTTTGAAAGAGCAAGTACCTTAGAACCTCTACCTACTCAAGGGAAATTAAGCTGTGTAAATGTCCTTTAGACAGTACCATCCCACTATTGAGAAGTAGGTAGCACCGTCGTTGGAGTTGTTCGGGTCAATTCGATTATAGGGACATGTGGTCACCAAAGCAATAGTAGGACGCCTTAGCGGTAACCCTAATGTCCTAGATCCTTTTTATCCGAGGCAACCGTTTCGATGCAACTTGGATCTTTAGACAGGAGGGCGACCTCTAAAACACCCTATACTCAATGACCATGTCGAGGCAACCAAGTGAGGCGTACCCTAGGAGTGTCATGTGCGTATGTGTCAGATTTCAGTTTATAATTATCTTTGCACATGTATTATGGTGAGCTACGAGTTGATTTTATTTTTCAAGCAAGTCTCGTCATGCATAGTTAACAGTTAATAATTGTGCGGAAAATAAATTGCGGAAAGTGAATCTACGCTATTACAAGGCGTCGGGTATTTACATCGCCAAAAACATAACCCTTGAAAATAAAATTGCGAGAAAATAAAGAAAGCGATAAAAGTCCTAATTATCTATTACATTCTCGGAGCAGATATATAAATATGATCAAAATAAGAATCAAGAATAAACATGCGCGAGAAAAATTGAATCGGGAAAAGTCTTAGGGTTTTGATCCTTTTTGAGAAAAGAATAGAATTTGGTCCTTTTTTGCAATTAATTAATATTAAACCTAATTTGCTAATTAATTAAATAATTACAAGAAAAAAAGTATTTTTAGTTTTTTAATGTCTTAATGAAAATAAAATAAAAAGGATTAAAATTGTCAAAAGAAAAAAACCTAATTCTAGATTGATTTTATTTATTATGAAAAAAAGTCAAAGTTAACCTAATTAACTAAATTAATTTGTTAGTATTTATTTAAAAATAATTAATAGTGAAATTAATAAATAATAAAATAAATAATATTTGTTTTCTGAATTTATTATGAAAATAATAGTTTGTGAGTTAAATAATAATAATAGTAATTAATAATAATAATTAGTAAAAGAAAATAAAAATAAAAGGTAAAATAAAAAAAGAAATAATAAACCAGGGGGGTGATGGACCCATTGGGAGGTTTGTTTGGAAATCTGGCCCATTAAGCTCTCCAGCCTGTTTGACCTTGGTGAATTGTCCACGCGCAGGGTTGACCAGGAGCATGGTGTTCATCATCTTTTGGCCCTTAGATCTGTGCTTAAGGACACATGGTGCCTGGGATGTGAGAGTGTATGGTGGAATTCGTTTGGGATGCCTGTACGTGAACAGGTTAAGAAAAATAACAAACAATTATTTGGGGGACCTGGGATTCGAACCCAGGTCCCAGCGCCTATTGAACATCTGGCCAACCACTCCACCAACTTGCACGCTTTGTTATTATGATAAGCAACAAATATAATATTTAAAAACAATTCATATGCTGGAAAGAGAAAAAAATAATGCGCGCGTTTTGAATAAACCAATGGCATGTCACCACCTAGTCATCTTCCTCGTTGAACCTGCATAAAACATGTTAGATAGAGGGGGTTTTTAACCCCCACAACCTGCAACCACGAATAATAACGATTAGGCGTATGATTAACATAAATGTTTCGCGAGGATTGCATTATGTTCGTCTGGCCTTCAGGATTACAACCATATGCCTCATGAATCCTAATTTTACTTGGTTTACAAAGCCCCAATTCCAGAACTCAAAAACCCTAGAATTCGTTCATGGTATCTTTGGATTTAGGACGTTTTAATCCAATAAACCTATGCCAAAAGCTTCGTATGGTCCCTAGAAACACAAAACGATCACAAAAAGATGTTAAATATGCATGAATCAATGATTACAATTTTGGAAAAATGCTTCAAACCGTGTGACTATTCTTAAGTATTCTTTGAGACTTAGCACTTGGTTTTGATTGCAATATATTCCTCACACCTCCAGCAAGGTATTGAAATCAACAAATGCCTTTGAATCGTGCTAGAATCCAGAAAACAGTTTTCACTTTTCTTTGTTTTTTTTCAATGTTGTTATGGCTTTTCTGCAACAATTTTCACGTCCAATGCATTAGGGTTAGCTTCTGTATATATAATAGAAGGGAATTAGGTTACAATCTTGCACAAAAGATCCATGGAATGATGATTCAATATTTGATTGAAAATCAAATATTTTTGGATCTTTTTGATTGAAGAAAGTTGCTAAATTGGGAGATTCTTGTCCCTTTGATTGGCACACGAAATTCTCAACATATCTTGAGCTTGTTTGCTTCACCAAAAGATTGAAAAATCAAATCTTTGAATTTCCTACATTTTAAATTAATTAAATGAATTAAAATCAATTAAAAATCCAATTAATTAATAAAAAATAAGAAAACAAATTCAAATAATCTTAATGGGTCGTGCATAAGTCATGGATAAAGTTTCAAGAAGAAATTTGAGGCCCATTAGCAAAACAAGGTGTTTTAAGCAAAGTTGACTTTTGCAAATTCACAAAAATTTCCCAACTTCTCCAATGCATATCTTGCTCAATTTTGATCATATGAACATGTTCTTGGACATTTTGGAAAGGTATTGAAGTCCTCTAACCAATGCCTTTGGACCCATGTCATTTGGATTTACCAATCTCATGTTATGGTATTTGACTTAAAGTGCATTTTTGTTGACTTTTGAAATTGACCTATAATGTAGAAATTGATAACTTTTTATGAGAGCATTTCTTGGACTTGGAGTGTGAAGATGAGTTGTAGGAAATGGCATCCCCTTCAAAATGAGCATTGGATGGGATTTTTCTGATGAACCATGAAAAAGTTATGCCTTGGTCAAGATACAGTTGACTTTTCTGCTGTCCAAAAATAGTAACTTTTGCATCTTGATGATTTTTGAGCCATGCTTGTGGAATCATGATCAAGACTTGATCAAATGATGATTGTGAACTCAAAATAAGATGTTGACCAAAAATTCTGACTTTTGACTGTAAAATGACCATTTTGCCCTTGCAGTTGACTATGGATCAAATGGAGCTTTTGACTGTGCAAACAGGCATTGTGAGTCTTGAAACTTGGCATGTAGGTGTTTGAGAATGCATATAGGCCTATGAGACTTGATTGAGCCATTGAAAGCCTCAAATTCCTTGAAAGAACCAAAACCCTAATTTCAGCTGTCTTAGGAGGTGATTTAACTGTCTACCTCTTGAGCCATTTTGAGCAATTTTGAGGATCATATCTTGAGGAATATGGGAGGGAAAATTTTGGGGTACAACAAACCAGAACATGAGCAAGTGTGGTCCCTCTGCACTCTACTGAGACATGCAGCGCATCATTATACTTTCTTCCCTTAGGGGTCAAATCAGCATCAGAGAAACCAAGACCATTGTCGGCTGTAAGGCTAGCCACGCACTCTTGAAACTGATTCGCAGAAGTTTCTTGAGGCATGTGTGCCGTCTTCAGAAATTTGATCAAGGCTTTGGCATGAGCCTCGGAGTAGAGCAATAAAGCCATCATAGATATTTTTGAAGGGGTTTGCCCCAGTTGCTCTACGACATCATAGTCTCTCTTCTTAATTATCTTTAAAATTTCCTCCATCTCCTTTTGGGTGGTCTCGGGGATAACCAAAGTCTGAGCCCTCGTCCTGACGGGCGCTTCTTGGATCCCTTTACCTTTATCAGCAGTAACAGTAGAGGGTACATCTTTTGGAGCATCAATTTCTTCAATAACCGGACTTTGCACATATATCTTGACGGGCATAGGAGCACTTGAGGGTCCGAAGACTGCTCTTGGAGGAGCAATCTCCGGAGAGAAGATTCGTCCATTACGAGTGATCTTACTTTTCCCTGCAATATTCCCTACATCAGGAGTTTCTTCATCGGAATTATCTTCGATTGATTCGATCTGCTTGACACCATGGTAGAAGATCTCTCCTCCATAATTCCATGGTATCGTCTTGTTGGACTTATATGGGATAGGCCCCGACATGGTAATCTTTAGCGGTACGAGCTTTGGATCAGGGGTAATCTTAATAGGCCTTTTGAAGGTCTTGGAAAGATTATCGAAAATGGTGATTATAGCAACGTCATTGACAGGAGTAACAGGAGTATCATGAGTGATAGTAGCAACAAGAGTTTTCTGAAAGAGGATCTCTTGAGTATCCATCAGGCGTTGGATGCCTGACTTCAACAGCAGACAGTCGGATTGCAAGGTTGAACAGAAGTAACAATCTTTTTCACAGCCTGGGAATATCCCGGCTTTCAACAGATTCATTTTGATCATTGGCAACAGAGTCATTAAGTCATCAACAGTAGTAACATGAAGATCTTCCACAATAGCATGGACATTATGACCATGTTTTGGCATAAGAGCGGATATCACATTAGGTTTTTCGATGGCATCAAACTACACCTCCTTGGCATCTATCAAATCTTGGATCTTGTTTTTAAGAGCCCAACAGTTGTTGGTATCATGCCCTACACTGTCCGAGTGGTATGCATATTTTGCATTTGAATGATAATAGGGAGAAGAGGTATTTGGGTTTTTCGGCGCTTCTTTCAAGTTGGTAAGGTTTAACTTTAACAGGTGAGGGAGGACTTGAGCCGGTGTCATATTGATTCGGGTGAATTTCCGTTGTGGCCTTTCTACCCTTTACTGGTTAGCTCTAGGTTGACTGCTTCAAGGTTGATCGGTTGAGGAGTTCTAGATCATCACAGCCCCCACCGCTGGTTGGCGCTCCAATCTCCCTTGATTTCTCTGGGTGTGAACAGTAGAAACTTCCTTCTTGAATGGGAAGGTCTTCTTGATAGCAGTGGAAGCGGAGGCATCCTTCTAAATTTTACCACTCTTAATGCCAGCTTCGACCCTTTCACCGGTCAGAATTAATTCGGTAAACCCTGCGGATGAGCTCCCGATCAAGTGATTGAAGAATGGACCCGACAAGGTCCCCAAAAACATGTCAACCAGCTCTCTATCCGACAATGGTGGCTGCACCCTACCAGCCAGATCCCGCCACTTCTGGGCATACTCCTTAAATCCCTCATTAGAGGCCATACCCATACTCTGTAGTTGAGTACGAGTGGGCGCTAAATCTGCATTATATTGGTATTGTCGGTAGAAAGCAGTAGCTAAATCTTCCCAGTTATAAACATCAGATCTCTCAAGTTGATAGAACCAGTCCAATTGTGTACCCGACAAACTATCTTGAAAAAAGTGGACCCAAAGATCCTTATCAGAAGAGTGAGGTTGGATCTTTCTGACGTAGGACCTCAGATGCATCTTTGGGCAGGACAAACCGTCGTATTTAGAAAATGTAGGTACTTTGAACTTGGGAGGAATAACGATCCCAGCAACCAACCCTAATTCTTTGAAATCTAGCCCAGGCACCCTTTGCACTTCCATGGCTGCTAGCCGATCCTCAAGATTTTTATACTTATCATTCGCCGGAGGGTACTGCTGTTCGGAGTAATCTTCATCCTCTTCCTCTTCTTCTTCTTCAGATTCAGACTCGGAAGGTACCACAACTCCTTTTCCTTTACCAACCCCTTTGTCAGACGTCGAGGGGAATTCCAGAACTCTCTTAGCCTGATGCTCAAATCTTCTTCACATAGTGGCCATAGCAATTCTTTTCTTTTTCTTCTTTTCTGGTTCCTTCTCTTTCTCTAACAGTGCTTTAAGATCCTCTTGACCCTTTTCCAAGGTTATGAGGATTTGTTGGAATTTCGAATTCTGTGCTTGCAGATCTTTAACCGTCTGTTCTATATCCATCTTGCTGAAATAAATAGCAGAAAGATAAGGAAACCTGGTGTGAAGACCTGTTTATGCGTATGATGAATGATATGTTATTCATGTAATGCATTCAAGGATTCGGAAATTTAAATTTGTTGCAAACAAAAAAGGACACACGTCATATTAATAAGAAGAAATTTGTTAGTACATAAATTCCCCATGGGCAGAAATATTACAAAGCTTCTTAATGTAAAAAGACGTTGTGCATCCTTTTTGGCGCGATGTAAGTGTTAAGAGTCTCCTCTTCGTGAAGTCGGCGGGTAATCTCCAAAACCTTCTTCTCACTGGCATAAAAGCTGGCTTCAAAAGTGTTCCGCTCTTCCTTGAGTTGTATCCAACTCTTTTGTAATTCTTCCAATGATGTTGGCATGTCTGGATGTAGGAGGGTGTATGGGACCTCTCCTTCCGTAACAGGCTCTTTGATCACTGAGAGAATGTGGGGGTAAGGCATCATAAGACTCTGGGCGCGGGTTCGTACCCACTTGAGGTAAGGCTCAAGGGGGATGGAATTCTTGTGCCCCAGTGTCTTACTATCCACTTTGTTGGGCATCCTCCAAGCTCGGATAAACCTTTGTCGAAGTCCTTGAGTGTCATTGTCGAAGTCAAAAACCAAGTCAGGAATCAACATATCATGTGGACCATCCCTTCGGGCATACCCAAATTGTCTCAGAGCTAAACAGGGGTTGTAGGTAATGCCTCCCCTAATGCCTAGTAGTGGTACATTAGGGAATTCCCCACAACGATCAATGATGATGACATTTTCTCTGGACTGAGAACACCAATGAACATCAGAATGTGTGAGAGTCATCAACCGTTGTGACCACCTTAAACCCTTCTCATTTTTCAAAACTGTTTGGGGAAGGTAAGGTAAGAAATAAACCACCTTGCTAGAAGAGGAGTACAACACATGAGAACACCTCTTTTCCTCATTGTTCGTGTGTGAAATAAGTGTAGGATGTCCCCAAGCAATGTAGGTACAAGATTCCGAGACATGAAAATCTTGACAGCATTCACATCTATAAGCTGATCAGGGTTTGGGAACAGGACCAACACATAGACGAGAAGTGCTACAATCTCCTCAAAAGCTTGCAGATCTAGAGAATTCCAACAGTCTTGTGCCTTCTCAAATAGAAACTTTTCCAAGAAACCCTTGACACCACTTCTGGTTTCCCAATGACCTTTGATATCAGATGGTTGCAAGTGTAAGGATTGGGCGACATCTTCAGGCTTTGGTTCTCTTTCCGTACCGTTGTAGGGTAGTTGATGAAGAATAGGAATCCTCAGGAGTTGAGAAAATTCCTCTAAAGTAGGTACTAATTGGTAATTAGGGAATGTGAAACAGTGGTGTAGGGGGTCAAAGAACTGGAAGAGAACTTTCACCATGTCTTCTTCAATGTTGGAGTTGACCAAGTTGAGAAGTCTGCCATGTCTTTCACTGAAGAGAGAATTCTATGGAATCTTGGAAGTAAGCTCCTTGAGTTGAGGAGGGATTCTCACAAGATTGACTTGAATTGTTTTCCTGCGAAGAGATTCCATGACCTACAAAACAGGAACAAAGATGAAGATCCAAACCCTTGAAATGGTTAGTGGATGCATATGATGCTTTATGATGTTCATGATGTATGCACAAGCATATGTACAAGCAAGTCACACAAGTTCCTAGTTTCAGGCTTGCATGCGGTTTCATAGGTAAGTACCCTCTTGAAGTTAGTTGGCTCAACCTGTCCTATAAATAGTAACCGGGTTCTAAGGAGCTCAATATCACTGGATTATTTTCTGTGTTCATTGTTGCAGTTTAGCCACTTAACTGGAGACCGAAATATTCCAAGAAAACAATCCTCAATAAGTGTAGTATCGAGTATCTACCAACTTCAGACTGCACCAAAGCCGGTCATCTCACTACCCCTAAAAAAGGGCAAGATGGTCAAGTAAGGTTCTAAGAGTTCATTAGTGCTTCATGACATCACTCAGCGGCCCCGTATTCTCTTTGATTGACTCAAAGGCTACCGATACCCACAAATATATCGCACTAATATAGCTATTGCTTCAGCCATGTCGGTATACCCCACACAGTTTCCACAATGTATTTCTATTTACCTATGAATGTTTTCCCAAATCCGGGTAGAGGATTTCAAGCCCAAACAATAGAACCAAATGTAAAGCAATGCATGCAAAGGTGATATAAACCCTAAGGTTACTCCACTAAAAAAAAATTCCCCAGCAGAGTCGCCAGTTCTGTGATACGGTGGGAGAACTGACTTGGGATTTTGTGTTTGTGAAAATGTTTCGGTTTAGCAAGAGTCGCCACCGACTTTTTATTTTATCCTAAAGAAAGGTCAAAAAGCACAAGAATGACCTTTGAGATGTTTTCTTAGGTTCGGGGAGTAGATTATGAAAAGGGAAGGTGCAAGCACCCTTTTCATCCATGGTTGTCCATGGGCTCTTAGTTACTTGTTTAGATCACTTGCTTTTGCTTTTCAATTGTTTGAAATGGTGCTTTGTGTGTGGTTTTGAAAGATGTTTTGAAAAGAGTCCATCGTTGTGGAAACCTTTGTAATGATTCTTGTTTGAATGTATACAAAGGTGTTTTTATCTTTTGAAAAGATGTTTCAATGTTTTGAAAGTTTGATTTAGGAAATGTTTTTGAAATTGTGTTGTGAGGTGTGTTTGAAAATAGCAAGGATGTTTTGCAAGCTTTTGATCAAGTAACTAAGAGCTATCTATCCTAATTTACTCAAAGATCTTTCCTAATGTTTTTAACCCTTTTGACAATGTTGTTTTACCATTGCATTTGGTAAACAACCTTGTACTAGGATGTTGAACGGGACAGGCGTGGGTCATCGTATAGACCATGATAGCAATTGTGTTAGGTATTTTTGGAAAATTTTTGAGGGACTTGATCATTTTTGTTTAGGCAACCAAGATAGCGTCATCGAGGGACTATGATCTTTTGCTTTGTTTTTGTTTTGCCAAAGTACCCAAATGCATAACATGGCCCATTTTTAAGGCAACAAGTGGATTGTAACCCTAGGGGTGCTAGTGTGTATTGTGTTTGATTTTCATGCATTTTTGTCTTTGATTAAGTCAAGCTACTTGTTGATTTTGGATTTTTGCATACAAACCCTAATCTCTAATCATGGCATAATTGAAAGCATAAAGTGCGAAAATTAAAAGTCTAAGCTATTACAACATGATTATGGGGATGGGGGTACAATCTTTGAATGGGGGTGTATTTGACAAGAAATATAAACCCTAGTTTACTATTACATCCAAATTGAATCAAATGCATAAATAATAAATGGAAAATATTTAAATAAACAAAATAAATAAATATATCAAATAATATGAATTACGCAAAAAGTTTATGTTTATTTTCCAAGTATGTAAAAATATTTAATGTAAAAAATAAAGAAATAAATAAAAGATTAATTTTATTTGGTTAAGGGTAAAACCCTAATTTTCTTTAAGAAAGTAAATATATTAATTATTTTATTTATATACAATAAAAATAAAATAGTATATGTAAAAAATAAAATATACTTAGAAAAAGTATTTTTTAAGAATATTTAATAATAAAAATAAAAGTGTAACGTTTTATATTTTTATTCTAAACTATCTAATAAAATACGGGTATATATATATATATATATATATATATATATATATATATATATATATATATATATATATATATATATATATATATATATATATATATATATATATATATATATATATATATATATATATATATATATATATATATATATATATATATATATATATATATATATATATATATATATATATATATATATATATATATATATATATATATATATATATATATATCAAATATGATAAAATAAAATAAAATATATACAAAAATAATAATATATTTAGAATAATATTTTTAGTGTGAATAAAAATAAAGAATAAAAATAAAAGTATAATTTATATATATTTTTCAAGTTTTGAATAAATAAGATAAAAGTAATTAAATTTCTTTTTATGTTAGAAAAATAAAAATAAAATGCAAAATAAAAGTGAAAAAATTATAAAAATATTTTTGAGTATTTTTTATATTTGGGAATAAATAAATAAAATCAGAAATGAAAATAAAGATTCAAAAATATAAAATATCAAGAAATTGGGCCAGGGGTGCAAAAAGTAAAAGGGGGGTGTCAATAGTGAGCCAGGCCAAGCCCAGCCCACCACTTCATCTTCAACCTCTGTCCTTCACAAAAACGCGCGCGCCTGTTACCAAACCTGGACATCCTGTATGCGAGCTCTATTGCAAAAACACATAACATCAAAGTTGTAGAGCATTTCAAGACGAATCTAACCATATAAAAAACTAATCCTAACTCTCAAAGACCAGAGAGAATTTCTCTGGCCCTAAAATCTAACCTAATTTTTCAGCATGTTCATGGATGAAATTCTCTTAGCATGCTTAATATAAATGAAAATTGAGCATATGTACAACTTCATGGCAATGAATACTACATTTCTTATTCACAAACCTAAGGCTAAATGTTCCTAAATAGAGAGATAGGAAGTTGGAAAAAACCTGTTTCAGCTGACTTCGTGTATGGAAATGTAGAGCTTTTCAACAAGGCTTGAGATGTCTGGGAGCTTGCTTGAACTCCACTTGACCTTCTCCAATACCCTGCTTGCCTTGAATATGCTTGAATGAGCCCACAGAACTCAACCTGCACAAGCTCAAAATGAAAATGGCAAACCCTGTAAATGGAGTTACAGTTGGGGTTTAAGGTTTGGGATAGCTTGGATGAGTTATGTGGAAGATGTTTGAACCAACTTGGGGCAAAACGCACGAGCCAATTGAGCTATGGAAGTCAAGTTGCAGGTTCTGCCCTGTTTTGCCAATGGAAGGTGATTTCTGGCTATGGGATGTTTGAGGGCTTAAGAGGTCGTGTTTCTGGCTCAGAGGGATGTGAGAAAGATGTTTCAAAAGCTTGCACAAGTTTGTTTTGGCTGATGTTCAAATTTTTATGTTTTGGACATGTTTCTTGTTTTTGAAGCAAAATGTGGGAAGTGATATGTAACAGGCTTGTACAGGCTATCCACCACCTTGAACACTTTTCCCTCGGCCCCTCCAACTTGTGGATTTGATTTGCTGTATGAGATATGGACCAATGCTCATGGGATTCAGTTTTGACATAAAGCACATTTAAGCAAAAATGGAAATGTACCTTTTTCTACTTAGGGATTCATTTTGTCTACAATGTCCTAATGACCAAAACAATGCCTTAGACCAATGGATTTGCATTAAATTATTGAGTGTGAAGTGGTTTAGAGGCCTGTAATCTAGTGCAAAGCAAGCTGACTTGAAATTGCAACTTGTATGAACATGAACATGCCATGGATGAAAAGTTAGTTTTTGCCAACTTCAAGCCTTCGATTCTCCCTAACCACAAATGTTTTTGGAGAGTTCTTGGGCATTTTGGAAAGCTTGCAACATGCTCTACAATCAATATTTGAAATGTGACTTGATATTCCAAGTGGAACTATGTAAAAAATGTCCAAGAAGATAGGTCAAAATCCTGCCTAAACTAGGGCAAAATTTCACTAAGTTAAAAGTTTTAGGGACCCTTGTTCCAAAAATCATAACTTGAGATCCAATATTATTTTGAGAAAACATTGTGAATAAAAGTTGTAGACTTTGTGGAGGACTACAACTTTCATGTTGTAAGTTTTGTTTGAATCCAATTGCATCATGGTGAAAATGTTGGGCAAAGTTAGGAAAAATTAAGAAAATTTCATAACTTAGAAAAATTCTAAGTTATGAAAATTTTCAACTTTAAACCCTAATTTGCAAAAATGGGTTTCTTGATGAACAAGTTTCATGTTTTGACACATCTTGATGAAAAATGACCCTTGGCACTTGATTTTGACCAAAAAGTCAAAGTTTGATTTTTCAGTGTACAGTCAAAATTTGATCAGTTGACTGAAAAATTCATTTGTCAATCCAATGCAATTGAGATCTTTTGAACTTATTGAATAGGTCAAGATGATTCCATTGAGTCTTTGAGTCCATGCTTGAACTCAATTTGCCATTGGCCAGGTCAAAAATCAGAAATTGCCTTTGTACAGTCAAAACCCTAAAAATGACCATTTTGCCCTTTTGGTGATCTGATCAAATTTCTTGTGGAGTTGTGGTCCAAACTTGATCAAATGATCCATATGAGTTAATAATGTTGATGTGGGTCAAAATTCATGAGGTTTGACTGTAAATTGGCCACAGTTGACTTTTTCCCCAATACAGCTGATTTCTAGGTCAACTGTCCAGTTGACTGGGCAAAAAATTGATTCAAGGCTTGAAACTTGGTATGGTCAAAATTATGAGTCCAACATGAAGTATGAAAGTCAATTTGAGCATTAGAAGTCCAAAAATCCTTTTGCAAACTAAAACCCTAATTTAGGTCATCAGTTCAAGGAGATGTCTTGAGCAGTGCAAAACCTAGCTTGATCTTGAGTTCAAAAAGCCTTGTGATGAGAAATGTTGATAAAATGAGAGGGAAAATTTTGGGGTACAACAACCACCATTAAAGATCACTCATTATGGAGTTCATGCTTTAGAGGATAATGGAGAAGAAAGCAATTTTGAAGATTGGATCTTTCCAACTATTGAAGGAGGACTAAACAACTGGGAGGCGAAAGACTTCGTTCCCATTACTTTCATCAATCAGTATTTTATATTTTGAACATTTTCTGTTGGTATGTAATAATTATTAAACAAATTGTACACTCTTTTTGCCTTGTGCCTTACCCGGGGCATATAGGTCCATTTCTAAGGGTTTTGATTCTTCATTTTCATATGCCATTTTTAATGAATCATGGACGTTTTCATATATAAACTTTTGTGTTCATTTTCTTTCTTTTTACATTTTATTTTGTTTAAAGGTGGCTATCCCTTACACACACCCACACTCACAAAATTCAGGTACCCATCCATTCCGAATTCCATGGGTAACAATTCTGCTATGGCCTTCACTGACTCTGAAGATTTGGTCAATCATGTCGAATACGAAGGTGATGAAGACTGTGAAGTGCCTGGAGAGTTGGCTAGACTGCTACAACAGGAAGAAAGGGCTATTCTGCCCCACGAGGAGTTGTTAGAGACTATCAACTTGGGAACAGAGGAAGACAGAAAAGAGGTCAAAGTGGGTGCCAACCTAGAGCCAAGTGTCAAAGAGCGTCTAGTTCAGCTGTTGAATGAATATGTTGAGATCTTCGCCTGGTCCTATGAAGACATGTCGGGACTTGACACAGATATTGTGGTTCACCGTCTCCCCACAAGAGAAGACTGTCCACCAATCAAACAAAAAGTCCGCCGAATGAGGCCCGACATGTCTGAAAAGATCAAAGCTGAAGTGATGAAGCAGTTCAATGTTGGCTTCCTTGCTGTTACTTCCTATCCATAATGGGTTGCTAACATTGTGCATGTGCCTAAGAAGGACGGCAAAGTCAGAATGTGCGTGGATTACAGAGACTTAAACAGGGCTAGCCCTAAAGATGACTTTCCACTACCGCACATTGACATCTTGGTAGACAATACAGCTCAGCACAAGGTATTTTCTTTCATGGATGGATTTTCAGGGTATAACCAGATCAAAATGGCCCCTGAAGACATGGAGAAAACTACTTTTGTTACACAGTGGGGTACCTTCTGTTATAAAGTGATGCCATTCGGACTGAAGAATGATGGGGTAACCTATCAACGCGCCATGGTGGCCTTGTTTCATGACATGATACATCAAGATATAGAGGTTTACGTAGACGACATGATAGCCCGTTTACAAACCGAAGAAGAACACCTCGACCATCTGCAAAAGCTGTTTGTCAGGTTGAAAGAGTACAAGCTCAAACTGAACCCTAACAAGTGCACTTTCGGAGTCAGGTCCGGTAGACTTTTGGGATTCATCGTCAGCAACAAAGGCATTGAGGTTGATCCTGCCAAAGTCAAAGACATACAAGAAATGCCTTCTCCTCGCACTGAGAAGGAGGTCAGAGGTTTCTTGGGACGCCTAAACTACATTGCAAGGTTGATCTCTCACCTAACATCTACCTGTGAACCAATCTTCAAGCTGTTGAAGAAAGATCAGTTGGTTAAATGGAATGACGACTGTCAAGTTGCTTTCGATAAATTCAAGGAGTATTTGCTGGAACCTCCTATCTTGATGCCACCCGTCGAAGGAATTTCGTTAATCATGTATCTGACTGTCTTGGATAATTCAATGGGGTGTGTACTGGGCCAACATGACGAGTCTGGTCGAAAAGAGCATGCCATTTATTACCTTAGCAAAAAGTTTACCGATTGTGAGACTCGCTACTCACTACTCAATAAAACTTGCTGCACTTTGGTATGGGCTGCTCGCCGGCTAAGGCAGTATATGTTGACACATACCACTCTGTTGATTTCTAAAATGGATCCGATCAAGTACATCTTCGAGAAGCCTGCTCTATCCAGAAGAATTGCTAGATGGAAGATGATTCTCACCGAATACGATATACAATATACAACCCAAAAAGCCATAAAGGGGAGTGTGCTAGCCGATCATCTGGACCATCAAGCCGTCGAAGATTACCAATCCATGAGGTTCGACTTCCCCGACGAGGATATCATGACTTTGGGCAACATTGAAGAAAACAGACCGTATGATAGACCTGAACAAGGATCCCGATGGGCTCTGTACTTTGATGGTGCCTCCAACGCGCTTGGGAACGGTATCGGCGCGATACTTATATCTCCACAAGGTTGCCATACACCTTTCACTGCTAGACTCTGCTTTAGCTGCACCAACAACATGGTCGAGTATGAAGCTTGTATCTTTGGTCTCAAGGCCGCTATTGACTTGGGAATCAAATCTTTGATTGTATTTGGGGACTCAGCTTTGGTTATCAGTCAAATCAAAGGAGAGTGGGATACTAAGCACCCTAACCTCATCCCTTACAAAGAACATGTCTTGACATTGTTACCACATTTTGAGCAGATTACCTTCGAGCACTTCCCGAGAGAAGAGAATCAGCTAGCAGATGCGCTAACTACAATGTCATCCATGTTTAAACTTAACCGGGATAATGAGGCACCTCAAATCACCATCGAACGAATGGACGAACCTTCACATTGTCACGATATTAATACCTAAGAAGTAGTGGACCGACCTTGGTTTCATGACGTCAAAAGGTATCTCGAAACACAAGAATACCCTGAAGGAGCTTCAGTCAACGATAAAAAGTTCTTAAGGAGGTTTGCGACCAAGTTCTTTCTAAGCAATGGTATCCTATACAAGTGCAATCTTGATTGTGTCCTACTTCGTTGTATGGACAAGGTTGAAGCTAAGCAGATCATGGTTCAACTACATAATGGCACCTTTGGCACCCACTCAAGTGGTCATACGATGGCTAAGAAGATTCTACGGGCAGGCTACTACTGGTCTACCATGGAAGCTGATTGTCATCAACATTCTCGTACTTGTCACAAATTCCAAATCTATGCTGACAAGGTACATATTCCTCCAGTTCCTCTCAATGTCTTAACAGCTCCTTGGCCATTCGCAATGTGGGGAATCGACATGATTGGAGAGATCAAGCCTACAAAGTCCAATGGACACTGTTTCATCCTGGTGGCCATTGATTACTTTACCAAGTGGGTCGAAGCAGCTTCCTTTGCCTCCGTTACAAAGAATGTGGTTGCCCGCTTCATCAAGAAGAACCTCATATGCCGGTATGGTATCCCTAATAGAATCATCAGTGACAACGGTACAAATTTGAACAATACTATGATCACCGCTCTGTGCGAGCAGTTCAAGATTCAACATCACAATTCATCTCCCTACAGGCCTAAGATGAACGGTGCTGTCGAAGCCGCGAACAAAAATATCAAGAAGATCATTCAAAAGATGACAGTCACCTACAAGGACTGGTATGAGATGTTACCGTTTGCTCTGCACGGGTACGGTACCACGGCACGAACTTCAACTGGGGCAACACCTTTTTCTTTGGTATACGGCATGGAGGCTGTTTTACCTATCGAGGTTCAGATTCCCTCCTTGAGAATCATGAAAGATGCTGGTTTGAGTGAAGACGATTGGATTCAAACTGGGCTTGATCAACTCAACTTGATTGACGAAAAGCGACTTACTGCTGTTTGCCATGGTCAAGCGTATCAAAAACGTATGATCAAGGCCTTCAACAAAAAAGTCAAGAGACAAGTATATCAATTCGGGGACCTTGTAATCAAGAGAATCATCTTTCCGCAAAGTGATCCTAGAGGAAAATGGACTCCTACTTACGAAGGACCATTTGTGATCAAAAACATCTTTTCTGGTGAGGCAATGATCCTGACCACCATGGACGGCGATGACCTTCCGCACCCTGCGAACGCAAACATAGTCAAAAGATACTACGCATAAACGACCCGACAAGTTGAAAACCCGAAAGGGCGACTTGGGAAAAAATGGGCATCCCGGTGAATTAAAAACCCGAAAGGGCGGTTCAGGCAAAAATTAGGGATAAATAAAAAAATCTGTACACCCGGCAAGTTGAAAACCCGAAAGGGCGACTTGGGAAAAAAAGGGTTTCCCGGTGGATCGAAAACCCGAAAGGGAGATCCAGGCAAAAGTTAGGGAATTAAAGCGTATGACTATGTCTCGTCGGATCACTTTAAGGACAATCTCTTCACGAACAAGCTCCAAGCTTATGATCAATCCAATCATCTGCAGACGAAGCAACGAATGGACAAGATACTCAGAGTTACAAAGGCTATAGCAGAATGGGAACCCCATGGAATTGTTACACATAGCCATTTTTCTTTGTATAAATTTTTTTCAATTTTATGACAACATCCTCTTACTAGGATGTCTGTCTCCTTTGTACAAAATACTTACACAAAGATACTTCAAAGTGCAGAAAACTATTTTCCATTTATTTTTTTCTTTACACTTGTGTTTTATTTGGAAACGTCCAATGATTTATTAAATGAGCATATGCATTTGAATATAATCACTGCTTACAAATAGAACGAAATGAGGGAAAAATAATTACTGACAGATTGAAAGTATGGGAAAAAAGTCTTTAGGCTGTTCCAGGAGAAATCCTCAGCAGAGCTAAAGCCTTGAAATACATATCCCCAGCAGAGTTAGGTTTCAAAATCCCCATCAAAACTAAATTTCCAAACTCCCAATCCCCAGCAGAGCCAGAAAACTTTGAACTGCAAACCCTCAGTGGAGATAAAACTTTCTTCCCCAACGGAGTCCAAAAATTCAACCCTTAAACCCCGATGGAAGACCATCCAGTTTCCTCCACTTCCCCGTAGATTTGTCTTAAAATCAGAAGATTCCCCTGCAAAGTTATTTTAGAAGCCAGACGACGGCTTCAGATAATTCCTCAATAGATTGGCATACAACCTAAGCCCTTGAGAACTCTTCAACAGAATAAACATTCTCCCCACATAGTTATTACCCAATAGATCGAAGATTCTCATTCTCATTTCTCCAGTGGAAGCCTCCAAGGTTTCATTTCTCCAGTAGAGATCGTCAGAGTTTTCCTTATTCCCCAGGAAAGTCATGAAGGATTCTCACATCCTCGCGGAAGTTGTCAAAGTTCTTGTTAGTCTCCACAAGTCACCAAGGATTTTCTATCTCCAACAGTGGTCCAAAGATTTCACATTCTCAACAATCAAAGATTTGAATCTCCAACAACAGTCAAGGATTTATTTCCCCCAACAGCAGTCAAAGATTTCATTATCTCCAGCTATGAAGGATTTATTTTTCAGTAAGATAGCTAATCAGCTTACATGCGCATCCATTACATTCATATATCATAAACATTGATAAGACACATTTTATTGCATCATACATGTCACGCAACATAACTTTGTGTTTTAGCTAACATTTTACCCTTTTCAGGATAAGATTAAAAGCTACCTTTAACAAATGTTCAAATATTTCAGATACAATACGGATACACTCCAAGACATGGAAGTCTTCCTGCTACTCATTCAGATCTCTTATTTTCAGATACGGTATGGATACACCCCAGACACGGCGGTCATTCTATTACTCATTCAAAATTTCAAGTCAAGATACAGTATGGATACACCCCAGACACGACGGTCATTTTACTACTCATTCCGACTTCAACAATCAGATATAGAATAGATACGCTCTAGACACGGAAGCCACTCTATTGCTCATTCAGATTCAACTATCAACTTCAAGTTCAGATACACTCCAGACACGGAAGTCATTCTGTCATTTGTCCAGATCCCAGTTACAGTATGGATACACTCCAGATACGGAAGTCATTCTGCTACTCATATAGATCCCAACTTCAGATACAGTCTAGATACGCTCCAGACACGGTTGCCATTCTGTCACTCATTCGGAATTTATCCCCAGCCCAGAGATGCTCCATACACGAATATTTTTCTGCCGCCCATTCAGAATTCAGATATAATACAGATACACTCCAGACACGGCAGTCATTCTGATATTCATTCAAGAATCAAATATGGTTACAGCTCGGATACGCTCCAGACGCGGACGCCATTCTTTTGCTCATATGAATCCAATCTCCAAATACAACTCAGATACGTTCCAGATACGGATACCATTCTGATGTTCATTCTACTTATATTCAACAGACACTTTGGCTGGCATCTCTAAGCCCATCTCCAGCAAGATTCTATCATCTCCAAATGGCATCTTTAAAACCATTCCCTCAGCTACATTTTGACGAGTGCAAATTTGCGGGCACTCTAGTGTCCAATCATCTTTTTACCTTTGAGTCACGAAAGGCAAACTTGCCAATCTAACTCTTCAAGTTCAAGAATATTGAACAGGGGAAGCTGTTGTACCCCAAAATTTTCCCTCTTATTTTATCAAGATTTCCCCTCACAAGACTCTTTGAACTCCAGATAGGATTAGGGTTTTCTCTGCTCAAGACATCTCCTTGCACTGATGACCTAAATTAGGGTTTGAGTTTGCACAGGGATTTTTGGACTTTCAATGCTCAAAGTGACTTTCATACTTCATGTTGGACTTATAATATTTCCTCTACCAAGTTTCAAATCTTGAATCAAATTTTTGCCCAGTCAATTGGACAGTTGACCTAGAAATCAGTTGTATTGGGGGAAAAGTCAACTGTGGCCAATTTACAGTCAAACCTCATAAATTTTGATCCATATCAATATTATAAACTCATATGAACCATTTGATCAGGTTTGGACTACAACTCCTCAAGAAATTTGATCAGATCATCAAAAGGGCAAAATGGTCATTTTTAGGGTTTTGACTGCAGAAGGGAAATTTCTGATTTTTCACTTAGCCAATGGCAAGTTGGGTTCAAGAATGGATTCAAGGACTCAATGTAATCATCTTGACCTATTCACAAGGTTCAAAAGATCTCAAATGCATTGGATTGACAGATGAATTTTTCAGTCAACTGATCAAAATTTGACTGTACACTGAAAAGTCAAACTTTGACTTTTTGGTCAAAATCAAGTGCCAAGGGTCATTTTTCATCAAGATGTGTCAAAAAATGAAACTAGTTCATCAAGAAACCTAATTTTGCAAATTAGGGTTTAAAATTGAAAATTTTCATAACTTAGAATTTTTCTAAGTTATGAAATTTTCTTATTTTTTCCCAACTTTGCCCAACATTTTCACCATGATGCAATTGGATTCAAACAAAACTTCCAACATGAAAGTTGTAGACCTCCACAAAATATACAACTTTTATTCACAAAGTTTTCCCAAAAGAAGCTTTTATATCAAGTTATAATTTTTGGAACAAGGGTCCATGAAACTTTTAACTTAGTGAAATTTTGCCCTAGTTTAGGCAGGATTTTGACCTATCTTCATGACCATTTTTCATATAGTTCCACTTGGAATCTCAAATTTAATTTCAAAGATGGATTGTAGATAATGTTTCAAGCTTTCCAAAATGTCCAAGAACTCTCCAAAATCATTTATGGTTAGGGAGAATCGAAGGTTTGAATTTGGCAAAAACTCACTTTTGATCCATGTCATTTTCATGTTGATACAAGTTGCAACTTCCATCCAGAATTGTTTGTACTTGATTACAGGTCCCTAAACCCTTTCATACTCAATAATTAAATTCAAATCCATTGGTTTGAGGCTTTGTTCTGATCATGGGAGGATTACACAAGAGATTAATCCAAAAATAGCAAAAAGGCAACATTGCCATTTTTGTCAAATTTGCTTTATGTCAAATTGCATTCTTGAGCCTTGAATAAAATCTTGTACAACAACAATATCCACAAACTGAGGGGGCCAAGATCATAGAGTGCAAGCTGGTAGATAGCCTGTACAGGTCTGTCTTGCATCATTTCTTACTTTTTCTTAAAATACAAGTAAACTTGCCAAAGAGCCATAACTTGGATATCTGTTATAACCAACCCTTGCAAGCATTAGAGACAAGTTTTGTGCATTTCCTTGAGCCAGAAACAAGTTTTGTGCATTTCCTTGAGCCAGAAACAAGTTTTGTTGAACCCTTAAGCCTTCCAAAACACTAAATCACATTCTTCTTGCAAAACAGGGCACCCCCTGCAGTTTCACTTCCATCTCACAAGTTACTCATGCGTTTTTCCCCAAACTTGTTCCAATACATTCCATATAACCTATCCAAGCTATCCCAATCATTGGCCACTGACTGTAACTCCATTTGCAAGCTTCACCATTTCTGTTTTCAGCTTGTGCAGGTTGAGTTCTACAAGCTTGTTCAAGCACATCCAAGGCAAACTAGACATTAGGGAAGGTCAGAGGAAGTTCAAGCAAGCTCTCAAGCATCTCAGGCCTCACTGAAAAACTCCACATTTCCATACACGAGTTCATATGAAACAGGTATTTGTCAACTTCCTATCTCTCTACTGACGAATCATTAGGCTTAGGTTTGTGAATAAAAAATGTAGTACTCATAGCCATGAAGTTGTACATATGCTTAGTTTTCATTTAAGTTAAGTGTGTTGAGAGAATTTGATTCATGAACTTCCTGAAAAAGTTAGGTTAGAAATTAGGGCCAGAGAAATTCTCTCTGGTCTTTGAGAGTTAGATTAAGTTTCTTATATGGTTGAAATCGTCTTGAAAAATGCTACAACTTTGGTGTTATGAGTTTTTGCATTAGAGCACGTATGCAGGATCTGGACATTTTGTACAGGGCGCGCGTTTTCTGAGTTTCAAAGGTTGAAGATGAAGTTCAGTGGGCTGGGCTTTGGCTTGGCCTGCTTTTTGCACCTCCAATTTGCTGACTGCACCCCCTGGCCCATTTCTTTATATTTTTGTATTTTTCTATTTATTTTTCATTTATGATTTTATTTTATATTTTCTAAACATAAAAAATACCAAAATCATTTTTATAAATTTTCACATTTTATTTTTATATTTTATTTTATTTTTCTAACATCAAAATAATTATTAATTAGATATACTATTTATTTTCTCAAATAAAAGCTTGTAAACAATACATAAAAATATTATATTTTTAGTATTTATATATTTAAATAATATTTTATCATATATTATTATTTTCTAAATATTTGTATATATTTATATTTATTTTCTTGTACACAAAATAATTAATATAGTATATATTATCTTAAAACAAAAACTAGGGTTTCCACCCTTATTAAAAATAATATTTTTTCTATTTTTGACACTTGTATATATTTTTATTTTTTATTGTACATAAATAAATAATATTAATAAATATATTTTCTTAAAACAAAATTTAGGGTTTTTCCCTTAACAAAAAATAACTTTTTATTTTCTTTCTTTTTAATACATTAAATATTTTATTTTTACATACATAAAAATAAACAAAAACTTTTTTCGCATATTTATATTTTTTTGCTATTTTAATATTGTTTATTTATCTTTTGAAGCAAAGAAATTCAATTTGGATGTAATAGTAAATATTAGGGTTTTATTTTCTTGCAAATACCCCCCATTCAAAAATTGTATCCCCCTCCCCATATCAATGTTGTAATAGCCTAGATTACTTTTACGCACTTATACTGTCAAATATGCCATGTTAGAGATTAGGGTTTGTATGAAATATTCCAAAATCAAAATAAATAGTTTGACCTAATACAAGACCTAAATGCATGAAAATGACAAACACAATGCACACATGCACCCTTAGGTTTTCATCCACTTGTTGCCTTTAAAATGGCCATGTTATACATGTTGAGTATCTTGGCAAAACAAAAACAAAACAAAAGATCATAGTCCCTCGATGACGCTATCTTGGTTGCCTATACAAAATGATCTAGTCCCTCAAAAATTTGCTAAAGATACTTAGCACTATTACTATCATGGTCAATACGATGACCCGCGCCTGTCCCATTTAACATCCAAATACAAGGTTGTTTACCAAATACAATGGTAAAACAACACTGTCAAAAGGGTTAAAAATGTGTAGGAAAGATCTTTCGAGTAAAATAGGGTAGACAACTCTTAGTTACTTGATCAAAACTTGCAAAAACATCCTTGCTATTTTCAAACACACCTCACAACACAATTTCAAAACATTTCCCAAAACAAACTTCCAAAACATTCAAACATTGAAACATCTTTTTAAAAGACAAATACACCTTTGTATACATTCAAACAAGAATCATTACAAAGGTTGCCACAACGATGGCCTCTTTTCAAAACATTTTTCAAAACCACACACAAAGCACCATTCCAAACAATTGGAAAAGCAAAGCAAGTGATCTAAACAAGTAACTAAGAGCCCATGGATAACCATGGATGAAAAGGGTGCTTGCACCTTCCCTTTTCATAATCTACCCCCCGAACCCAAGAAAACATCTCAAAGGTATTTCCTGTGCTTTTTGACTTTTCCTTTGGATAAAATAAAAAGTCGGTGGCGACTCTTGTTAAACCAAAACATTTGCAAACACAGACGCAAAACCTCAAGTCAGTTCTCCCACCGTATCACACCATGTTTTCTATCTGTGATACCTATTGTGTGTTTTTATCACGACATCATGCATCATGACATAGCATGCATATTTCATTAGACTAACCATTTCAAAGACCGAGGGGATTCATCTTTGTTCTATTTTGCAGATCATGACTTCTATGCGCAGAAATACCATTCGAGTCAACTTCATGCAAATCCATGCTCATCTCAGAGAGTTAGTCTCAAGAGTTCCTGATACTTCTTCATTTGTTAGAAGAAATGGTTATCTCCTTGGCTTGGTCACTTCAAAATTGGATGAGCAAATGATGAGCGTTCTTTTCCAGTTCTTTGATCTGTTGCATCATTGTTTCACCTTCCTGGATTATCAGCTAGTCCCTACTTTGGAGGAGTTTTCCGATTTATTAGGTATATCCATTCTCGAGCAGACACCCTTCACCGGTTTAGAAGAGGTTCCTAGGCCATAGGACATTTACACTTGACAAAGGCTGATGTAGTGTCTAACTGGGAGACGCGGAGTGGGGTTAAAGGTTTTTTGGCTAAGTTTATGATCGATCAAGCTCAACAGTTCTGGGATAGCTTGGATTTTCAAGCATTTGAAGATATCTTGGCTCTCCTCATCTAAGTCTTGGTTATTTTCTCGAATCCAGATTCCTTCATAGATGTGAATGCGGTGAAGATATTCTTGTCTCGCAATCCTGTACCTACCCTCCTGGGTGATATTCTGCATGCTCTTTATACCCGTACGGCGCGTAAAAGAGGAACCCTCATGTGTTGTACACCGCTATTGGCGAGGTGGTTTATTTCGCACCTCCCCAAATCTATTTTGAAGAATGAGGAAGGTATAGGTTGGGCTTACAGAATCATGTCCCTTGCTCATACGGACATTCTTTGAAGTTCAAAGGATATGGAAAGAGTAGCTATCATTGATCGATGTGGGGAATACCCTAATGTTCCATTGCTCAGAATTAGAGGAGGTATAACCTACAATACTTGTTTGGCTTTACGACAGTTTAGACGCGCTCGGAGAGACGGTCCCCATGAGCTGCTTCTTCCAGACATTGTCTTTGACTACAAGGGGGACATGAATGAGCATCGCCAAAGGTTTATACGAGCCTGGGGCATAGTGAACAGGTCTGACCCTCAAGAGCTAGGATTGAATACTTCTCTCCCGATGTAACCTTATCTCCAGTGGGTTCGAGCCCGTGCTCAAAAGCCGGGGATGCCATATGAAGCTGTTTTGCCGGTGATTGTAGAGCATACTAATGAAGAAGGGGTTCCTTACACAGTCCTTCATCCTTACATGCCGACTGATCTCGGGGCATTGAAGAGATCTTGGATCCAATTAAAGGAGGAGCGGGATACCTATAGGGAGAAGTATCACGAGCAAGAGAGGAAGATCTTGAGGCTTACAAGGCAGCTTGAGAATGAGAGGATGATCAACGACTATGTCAGCACGAATGGAAGGCGACCATGGGGTTTTTTATTTCTTTGTTGTTTTTCAAGTTTAGATTTATTTTCAGTTATTTATTTTGTAACGCCTTAAAGGAATTGTTAAACATTTTACAAGTTTGAATCTAATAAAGTTTGTTTATTTCTTGGTTTGCAAATTTAAATCTCCCAAAGTCTTTGAAATCATTTCATACGCATTTCATTACCATGCACCTCATCACAGGTACCATTACAGGTTTCTCATCTTCTTCGCTGTTTATTTCAGCAGTCATGTCTTCTGAAACACCTACTGATCAAGCCATCAAGGCTCTTCAAGTACAAAATGCTCAGTTCCAAGAGTTGTTCCTGAACTTGGCCAAAGGGCAACAAGATCTAAAGACTCTCATCTTGAAAGAGAAGAAGAAAAAGAAGGTGGTCCTCCTGAATATGGGTCGCAGATTCGGGAACAATTTGCGACAGGAAACTAATTTATCTCATTCATCTGGAGGGGGAGAGAATCAAGAGGAAAGAAAGGGGCCTAGTCCTGTGGTCTCTGATAATGACACGGATTTTGATGAAGACCAGTATCCTCTTGCCGAGGATAGGTATAAGCAACTCGAAGACCGACTGAGTGCAATGGAGATCCAGAAGATACCTGGGTTGTACTTCGGAGATCTGGGATTGGCATCTGGGGTGGTGATCCCTCACAAATCTAAAGCTCCTATTTTTGCTAAGTACGATGGAGCATCTTGTCCAAAGCTACACCTCCTCTCGTACGTTAGAAAGATCCAACCCTATACTGCTGATGGGAACCTGTTGGTTCATTTCTTTCAAGATAGTCTGTCAGGGACTCAACTTGAATGGTTCTATCAATTAGAAGGAGCTAGCGTCCGCAACTGGGAGGACCTTGCTACTGCTTTTTACAAGTAATACCAGTATAACGCCGACCTTGCTCCCACGCGTACCTAGCTTCAGGGTATGTCTATGGGTACAGGCGAAGGCTTTAAGGACTATGCTCAGAAATGGAGAGATCTGGCTGGAAGAGTCCAACCCCCTCAATCTGATAGGGAGTTGGTGGATATGTTTCTTGGGACTTTTCCTGGTCCATTCTTCAATCATTTGATTGGCAGTTCATCATCCGGGTTTACTGAATTGATTTTGACTGGGGAAAGGGTAGAAGCTGGTATCAGAAGTGGCAAGATACAGAAAGGTGCTTCATCAAGTACAGAAAAGAAGCCTTTCAGAAAAGAAGCTAGTGCAGTTTACAGCTCGAGGAGCCAAAACCGACCTGAACACCGCCAAGCAGTTAATGCGATAGTAATATCAAAACCCACTTTTTCCCCACAATGCAACAATCAGAAAAGAGTAGAGAGACTGCAAAGACAGTATACTCGGCTCAGTATGACCCTATCTCAAATTTTACCGCAGTTATTGAAGACCAACTTGATAACTCTGAGGGAAGCTCCGAAGAATCCCAGTACTACATCTCCGCTGTATAATCCAAACGCCCGCTGCGCCTATCACTCTGATAGCCCAGGGCATGATACAAACAACTGCTAGGCCTTGAGGAATAAGGTGCAAGATCTGATTGAAGCTAAAGAAATCGAGTTTGACGCACCGGAAAAGCCTAATGTCATGACTGCCCTTATGCCCAAGCGTGGAGTAAATGCTGTGGATGATGATTCGTTTGTAACCTCTGTGGAAGACGTTTCTACTCTGTTGATGACAATAAATAAGAACTTATTATCAGCCGGTTTATTTCCGGGCTGTGGCGAAGGTTGCCATCTGTGTTCAATCCTGCCTGATGGTTGTCATTTATTGAAATCAGGTGTTCAACGCCTGATGGATAGAAAAGAAATCTTGTTTGAGAAAAATTTGATTTAGTTGATTCCTGTTGAAGATGTTTCCATAATTACCATTTCCGCCAATCCTTCCAAGGCTTCCTTGAGAAAGCCTGTTAGGATTACATCTGTTCCAAGAATTGCTTCATTGATCATTACTATTCCTGGTCCTATCCCATATACTTCAGATAAGGCCGTCCCATGGCACTATGAGGCCGATGTATATTATCATGGGATCAAACAAGACTTGAAGGTTGAAGAAGTTGATACTGACGTCAGCACTATTGTCGGGTCTAGCAAGGTCACCCGAAGCGGAAGACTTTTCTCTCTTGAGATTTCTCCTCCAATTGTTCAAAAGCCTGTTGCTAATCCATCTGCCAGTACATCTGCTACTGTTCCGGTTCACATTCCAATTATCACCCCTGTCGCCGAGTCATCTGACGCTCGGGGCAAAGAGATCACAGGTGAGCCTGCCCGGAAGGAGGCACCTAAGAAGATTGTCGTAGAAACCTCTAGACAGAAGATAGAGGAAATTATGAAGATCATCAAGAAAAGAGACTATAACGTAGTCGAGCAGTTGGGGAAAACCCCGTCGAAGATCTCCATGTTATCTTTATTGTTGTGTTCAGAAGCCCATGCAAAGGCTTTATTTGCTTTCCTTAAAACTGCGCACGTGCCGCAGGAAACATCTGATGATCAGTTCAAATACTGTGTGGCTAGTTTGACCGCTGACAACGGGTTGGGTTTCTCTAACGCAGATCTGACTGCCAAAGGAAAGAATCACAATGACGCTCTGCATGTTTCGATCGAGTGCAGGGGAACTACTTTGGCCCACGTACTGGTGGATACTGGTTCCTCGTTGAATGTTTTACCCAAGAAAGTGTTAGACCGATTGGATTGTGAAGGGTTGGTTATGAAACCAAGTAATATTGTGGTTAGGGCCTTTGATGGATCCAAAAGGATGGTACATGGGGAGGTGGACGTCCCTGTTAAGGTTGGTTCTCAGACTTTTGCGTCTATGTTCTACGTGATAGACATTCGACCATCTTATTCTTGTTTGTTGGGTCGCCCATGGATTCATAAAGCTGGGGCAGTAACTTCTACGCTCCACCAGATGCTGAAATATCCGGTGAAGGGGAAGATTGTTACAGTACGAGGAGAAGAGGAGTACATGGTGAGTCACCTTAACTCCTTCCGGTATGTGGAGATGGATGGAGAGTTCATCGAGACCCCGTGCCAGAACTTTGAGGAGGTCCCCCAGACTCTGGCGTTGACTGAAGTTGTTGCTGAAGAACCTCCAATGAAGATGGCTTCCCTCAAGGATGCTAGGGCTGTTGTTGAAAAAGGTGGGTGTGCAAATTGGGGCCAACTCCCTAACTTTGCACACAAGACTGACAAGTTTGGTTTGGGTTTTACTGCAGAAGCTCAAAGGGTTGTTCGGCGTGCGTGGATTGGAAGACCTCCCCTGCGTATCAGTAATCCAGAAGTGAATGCAATTAAAGATGATGAAGAAGAGTCAGAGTTCGATAGCTGGATTTACCCGACTACCGACGGTGAATTAAACAATTGGATAGCGAAGGACTTTGTGCCCGTTTCTTTTATTACACAGTAATAGACTTTTGTTTTGAAATTTGTAACAAACAGTTTAAAACTTTACGGCCCGGTGCCTTACCCGAGGCACCTTGGCTTTTTTTGTGAGGGCTTATTACTTGTCATTTCCATATATCATCAATAAAGCATTGGACGTTTTCTTGCATTACAAATTTTGTGCTCCTTGTTTTTTCTTTTCTATCTTGCACTTTATCAAAACAACTATTTTCTTACACACACTCACATATCATAATACAAGTCCACATCCACTCTGGATCCCACTGATAATGACTCTGCTACTGCAAATTATGACTTCGAAAGTCTGATCAACCAAGCCGAGGACGAAGGTGAGGATGATTGCAAAGTGCCTGGGGAACTTGCTGGACTGTTACTACAGGAAGAGAGGGCCATACAACCCCATGAAGAGCCAGTAGAATCAGTGAATCTGGGTACAGAAGAGGACAAGAAAGAGGTCAAGATTGGTGAAAATCTGGAGTCTAGCATCAAGCAACGGTTGATTCAAATGCTGCGTGACTATGTTGAAATCTTTGCTTGGTCTTATAAAGATATGCCTGGGTTGGATACCGATATTGTGGTTCATTGTTTGCCAACTAAAGAAGACTGTCCTCCAGTGAAACAAAAAGTTCGCCAAATACGCCCAGAGATGTCTGAGAAAATAAAAGCTGAGGTCATGAAACAATTTGATGCCGGTTTTCTAGCTGTTACTTCTTACACGCAGTGGGTTTCCAATGTGGTTCCGGTGCCGAAGAAAGATGGTAAGGTGCGGATGTGTGTGGACTATAGGGATCTGAATAGGGCAAGTCCCAAGGATAATTTCCCACTCCCTCACATCGACGTTCTGGTTGACAACACCGCACAACATAAGGTCTTCTCCTTCATGGATGGTTTCTCCGGTTACAATCAGATTAAGATGGCTCCCGAAGACATGGAGAAGACGACCTTCGTTACGCAGTGGGGCACCTTTTGCTACAAGGTCATGCCGTTTGGATTGAAGAATGTTGGGGCAACGTATCAGCGCGCCATGGTCGCTTTGTTCCACGACATGATTCATAATGAGATTGAGGTATACGTCGACGACATGATTGCAAGGTCCCAGACCGAAGAAGAGCATCTTGACCATTTCCAGAAGCTATTTGACAGGTTGAAGATGTACAAACTAAGGTTGAACCCGAACAAGTGCACCTTCAGAGTAAGATCTGGTAAACTGTTGGGTTTTGTTGTTAGTGACAAAGGTATTCAAGTGGATCCTACAAAGGTGAAGGCTATACAGGAGATGCCAACTCCCCAAACAGAAAAAGAAGTCAGAGGCTTTTTGGGACGTCTGAATTACATTGCCCGATTCATTTCACACCTGACTGCTACTTGTGAGCCAATCTTCAAGCTGCTGAAGAAAGATCAAGTGGTAAAATGGAATGATGAATGTCAGGCCGATTTCGAAAGGATCAAGGAATATCTCCAAGAGCCACCTATTATGTTACCTCCAGTTGAAGGAAGACCTCTGATCTTATACTTGACAGTACTCGACAATTCAATGGGTTGTGTGCTGGGGCAGCATGATGAGTCTGGCCGAAAAGAGCATGCTATTTACTACCTTAGCAAAAAGTTTACAGACTGTGAGACCCAATACTCACTGCTTGAGAAAACTTGCTGCGCTTTGGCATGGGCTGCTTGCCGGCTGAGACAGTATATGCTGACTCACACTACCCTATTGATATCAAAGATGGACCCAATCAAGTATATCTTCGAAAAGCCTGCCTTGTCCGGAAGAATATCAAGATGGCAGATGATCTTAACTGAGTATGACATCTAATACACAACCCAAAAAGCAATCAAGGGAAGTGTGTTGGCAGATCATTTGGCGCATCAGGACATGGATGATTACCAGTCTATGAACTTCGAATTTCCGGATGAGAACATCATGTTGGTAACTGACTGTGAAATACCTGGACCAGATGAAGGACCTGAGGATGGATCCCGATGGTCTATGTATTTTGACGGAGCTTCAAACGCATTGGGTAATGGCATTGGCGCCGTGATCATATCTCCTGGAGGCTGTCATACTCTGTTCACCGCCCAATTATGTTTTAACTGCACCAACAACATGGCGGAGTATGAGGCGTGCATCATGGGCCTTCGAGCAGCTATCGACCTAAGGATTAAGTTCTTGAGTGTGTTCGGAGATTCTGCTCTAGTGATCAGTCAGATCAAAGGCGAGTGGGATATGAAACACCCAAATCTTATTCCTTACAAGGAGTATGTATTGACTTTGCTTCCGCACTTTAAGGAGATAACCTTTGAACATTTCCGGAGAGAGGAGAATCAGTTAGCAGACGCGCTAGCTACCATGTCGTCTATGTTCAAGGTCAGGTGGGACAATGAGGCTCCCCATATTACCATCGAGAGGTTGGACGAATCCGCACATTGCTGTGACATTGAGACTGAAGAGGTAACAGATAAGCCCTAGTTTCACGAAGTAAAGAGGTATCTTGAGGCTCAGGAACACCCCGAGGGTGCATCTGTTAATGATAAGAAGTTTCTGAGGAGGTTCGCTGCAAAATTCTTCATCATCAATGGTATCCTTTACAAGCGTAACCATGACTCAACTTTACTGCGATGTGTGGACAAGAACGAGTCAGAAAGGATTATGGAAGAGTTGCATGAAGGTACTTTCGGAACTCATTCCAGTGGACATACCATGGCAAAGAAAATCCTACGGGCAGGATATTATTGGTCCACCATGGAAGCCGATTGTTATCAGCATTCTCGGACCTGTCATAAGTGTTAAGTCTACGCTGATAAGGTGCATATACCTCCAGTTCTGTTGAACATCTTGACGACACCTTGGCCCTTTGCAATGTGGGGCATCGATATGATCGGCGAGATCAGACCTACTGTGTCCAACGGGCATCACTTCATCCTGGTAGCAATTGATTACTTTACAAAGTGGGTCGAGGCAGCTTCCTTTGCTACAGTGACCAAGACATCGTGGCACAGTTTATTCGGCACAATCTGATCTGTCAATATGGTGTACCAGAGAGGATCATTACAGACAATGGTACAAATCTCAACAATACAATGATCATCGAGCTCTGTAAGCAGTTCAAGATACAACATCACAACTCTTCTCCGTACCGGCCGAAGATGAATGGGGATGTTGAAGCGGCTAATAAGAACATGAAGAAGATTGTGCAGAAGATGACAGTGACATACAAAGATTGGCACGAGATGTTACCGTTTGCTCTTCATGGGTACCGAACTTCAGTGTGAACTTCAACAGGGGCAACACCCTACTCATTGGTGTATGGCATGGAAGCAGTCTTACCCATTGAAGTCCAGATACCCTCTCTTCGAATTATGAAGGATGCAAGTTTGAGCGAAGATGACTGGATCCAGACCCGACTTGATCAGCTGAACTTAATCGATGAAAAGAGACTTACTGCTATTTGTCATGGTCAGATGTATCAAAAGCGGATGATCAAGGCATTTAAAAAGAAAGTCAGACGACAAGAGTATCAAGTTGGGGATCTGGTGATCAAGCGTATCATATTACCTCAAGGTGATCCCAGGGGCAAATGGACCCCCACATAAGAAGGGCCATTTGTGGTTAAGAACATTTTCTCAAGAGGAGCCATGATTCTAACCACCATGGATGGTGACGACCTTCCTCACCCCGTCAATGCAGACATAGTGAAAAAATACTACGCATAATCAAAGACCCGCTAGGTTGACTGGCCTATGAAAAAATAAGGGCTTCTCGGCGAACCAAAAGGGTTCGGGAAAAAATAAGGGATGAAAATGAAAAAATATGTACACCCGGCAAGTCAAAAACCTGAAAAGGAGACTTGGGCAAAAAAGGGTATCCCGGTGGATTGAAAACCCGAAAGGGAGGTCCAGGCAAAAATTAGGGATTACTCGTCATATCAGAAACAGGGGCAAATAAGAAATGTCCAAACCTTACAGTTGCTCTATCCACCAGGTATAGGGATAGACCTAGTTGAAGAAAACGATTGAAGGTACATTCACTCCCTACAGAGTAAGAAAAACAGTGATATTAGCAGTCCCGAACAGGACACCACTCTCCCCAGCTGAGGCTCACAATCGCGTGTGAATCGGTAAGATTCTCCCCAAGCAGAGTTTATCTATCATCAGCACTAGAAGATTATCCCCAGTAGAGTCTGGAGGATTATCCCCAGTGAGGTCGCCACTAAAAGATTATCCCCAGTAGAGTTCATTTCTTTCACAAACAAAAACTCAATCCCGAACGGAGTTCATTATCGCCTGCAATGATAATTCACCCCCCAGTCGAGGTCGTTCCTCCAAATCAACAGATCCTCCGACAGAGTATATCCTCCCCACATAGTCATTTCCTCGTTAGTTTATTCCCCATCGGAGTTATTCTCTCCTGCAGGATTATGCTCACAATCATCTTCATTCACTATCCCTAGCGGAAATGAAGAATTCAACATCTCGCACTCTCTAGCAGCAATCCGGGATTTATTTTCCCCGTCTAGAGAACATCATAAAAACATTACATATCCATACATCATGACATATGCATACGCACCACACAACACAATCTCATTTATTTTGAGAACATCATTGCTTGATACATATCATGCATTACATACAACTAACCTTTACCTTTCAGGAAAGATACAGTTAAATTCTCACAAATTCAAACTGTGAAGCCCAGATTCGACCGGATAGCAGTATCGAACACTGCGAAGCCTGGATTCGACCAGATAATGGTTTATCTTTAAGCTATGAAGCCTAGATTCGATCGGATAATAGTTTAATCCCCAGCAAGTCGTGAAGCCCATATTACGATCGGATAACAGCTCAACAAGTTATTGCAAAGCCTGGATTATGACCAGATAGCAATATAAGATGTTGTGAAGCCTGTATTACGACCAGATAGCAACCAAGAATACTACGAAGCCTGGATTACGACCAGATAGCAATATAAGACGCTGTGAAGCCTGGGTTATGACCAGATAACAGTGAGGGACACTATGAAGCTTGGATTATGACCAAATAGCAGCTTACCCGGCCAATTACTATGAAGCCCAGATTACAACTGGATATTAGTAAGCCCAAAAGACAAAGGGCGGATTACGACCAGATAACCATTTGATCTCTTCTGAAGCCTGGATTATGACCAGATAAGAAGTAAAGTATTGTGAAGCCTGGATTACAACCAGATAGCAGTACAGGACACCATGAAGCCTGGATTTGACCAGATAATAGTATAAAGCATCGTGAAGCCTGGATTACAACCAGATAACGATAAAAGGACTGAAGCCTGGATTACGACCAGATAACAGTACAAGACACTGCGAAGCTTGGATTTCGACCAAATAGCAGTTTACCTGGACAATTACTAAGAAGCCCGGAGTCGACCGGATATTAGTGTGCCCTAGGTTCAAGTTGAAGCCCGGATGTGACCAGATAACAACTCATTTCCTTCTAAAGCCTGGATTACGACCAGATAAGAATCGAGAAATTGCGAAGCCCGAATTACGACCAGATAGCAAGTTTAATCTCATCTCCCCCAGTAAGTCACTATGAAGCCTGTATCATGACCAGATAGTAGTTTATTTTCACCTCTTCAACGAAGAGACAGTTCCTTAACAAGAATAACGGACGACCGAAGTACCTAAAATTCAAATTTTCTCAACAAAAAAACAGAGACGATTTCCCAGTAGAATAACAGACGACCGAAGCTCCTAAAATTCTATTTCTCTCAAGACAGAGATCAACATTCCCCAGCGGAATCTTCCTTAACAACAGGTATACAAGCTCTCGCTAAGGAATCTCTTATGCGATCGACACTCCTTCAGATGGCATCGTTAAGACCATTTTCTGTCACCAACATCCAAATGGAATCTGTAAGCCCATTCCCTACATCACAAGACAAATACCACTTCATGCGAGTGCAAATTTTTGGGCACTCTAGTGTTCAATCATCTTCCACCTTCGGATCACGAAAGACAAACAAGCCAATCTACATCCTCAGGTTTAAGAAGATTGAACATAGGCAGCTATTGTACCCCAAAATTTGCCCTCCCATATTTCTCAAAACATTTCAAGAAAGATCCTCAAGTTGCTCAAGGAAGTCCAAGGGTTGGCCAGACAAGCTCTCTCATAAGGCAGTCTACCTCAAATTAGGGTTTCATGTTGCATCAAGATACTTGAGTCCAAGGGATCCCAAGTGCCCACCATTGTCCTAATATGTTTTCAAGATCATACATGTCAAGTTTCAAGCTATGTAGAGGAAGTTTGCTCAGTCAATTGCTCAAAGGCCTGAAAATCGACGGTGCTAGGGCAAAAGTCAATTGTGGCCTACAAACAGTCAAACTTCAATATTTTTGGCCAACATCCTCATTTTGAAGTATATTTCATCATTTGATAAATGGTTGATCATGATTCATCAAGGATTGCTCATAATTCATCAAGAACCAAAAGTTGCTAAATTAGGGTTTTGTAGGAAAAGTCAACTCAACTTTGACCAAGCATAACTTTCTCATACTTTATGAGAAATGACCCATCCAAATATCATTTTGAAGAGGATGCAATTATCTATAATCCATCTTCATCTCCCAAGTTCAAAATATACACTCACAAGAAGTTATGAATTTGGACATTATAGGTCATTTTAAAAAGTCAACAAAAACACCTTTTTTGTCAAAGCTTCATACATGAGAATGGAATAACAAATTGAGATGAGAACAAAAGGTTTTCTTATAGGACATCTCAATATTTCTAAAAAGTCAACGAACACCTTCAAAGAGTCAAAATTGAGTAAGTTATGCATTTGGTGAAGTTGACCTTTCTTGCAAAATTGCCAAAAGTCAATTATGCCTAAAATTGCAAATTTTGCTTAATGGGCCCAATCTTTTGCACTTGTTTTGAGTTGGAAACATGGTCCACAAGCCCTAGCCCTTGCCACTTGTCATTATCTTGTTTTTATTATTTATTTTTATTTTTATTAGAATTAAATCAATTTTAAACAAAACAAATCATGAAAAATCTAAAGCATTGAAAACTCAAGATTTTATACTTGTTTCAGGTCTCAAATCCAGTTGGCAAGTATTTGAAATCGTGCAAAGCATTGGTGTGGACAAAAAGATTGAATTTTCCTAATTTTAGAAAGATATTCAAATTGAATCAAATCCAAATCAAAGACATTGATGGAGGAAGATTGTGATCATATTGGCAACCCTAATTCATTCCTCAGTACATAAGGAGTATTTGCAGACCCAAAAGAAGGCTAGGGAGGGGCGTGAGAACCAGAACCAAACTTGAAAAAAACAAGAAAAAGTGTAGACACTAATTCATACTTCCAGGCATCCTCAAGGCCTTCTAGCTATCCCAATCGTTTCCTGGGAGTGTAAGCAAGCGAAATCAATCAAGAACAAGTCTTTTCCAGTACCAAAACACGCTGTAAATCATCCACGACATTGCTTGTTTCTTGAATTCGAATTGCATCATTCTTATACTTGTAGCATGAAATAACTTTAGATTCTTGTTCATCACCACATTTGCAAGATTTCTGTAACATTTAATTTTGTTTTCATGAACTGTATTGGAGTTTGCCATTATTAGGGTTTACAAGCTCGCTTTGGGGTTTCTGAACCTAGGTAAAATTGGGCTATGAAAGGGGCAGCATCACACTCATAAGGTCCAGACGGGTTGATTGGTGGCCCTAGTTTTTATTTATCTTGCTCATGGTTGATTTTAAGAGTATGCATGTTTGTAGTGACGGACAAACGTCCGTAGGTAAAAGTCTGGGACTTTTACCAACGGAGAAGGGAAGAAGACAACTAGCGTGGAAACCTCCCACTCGTCCATTTGAATTTCCGTGCGAATTTATTTTATTCCATTTGTTCTTAATATAATAATTGTTGTTTGTTTTGTATACAAGAAACGCGTTTAGCTCAGTTGGTAGCCAGGTGGTTGGAAAGTGCTTCAGGGCCCGCGTTCGAATCCCAGGTCCCCCAATTTCTTCACATTATTTTTCTTTCAGGGATTACATGCGCGTACAAGGCCAAGGTCTATCATGTGACCTCATCATCCAGCCTGCCAAGTGGCCAGATGGCCAGATCCAAAGGCCATCAATGAAGGAGCACCAGAGGCATGGTCAAAGCAAATGCATGGGATCTCAGAAGGTCAACGTGGACCTTTGTTTCTTGGGCCCAGATTGCTAGCAATGCACCCCTATATTGCTTTCAGGCCCATATCTCTTTCTATATTCTTCTTTTTTTTTCTTAATTAATTTAATTAATCATTTCACTAACACAAAATTAATTATTTCTTTTATCAAAAAAATCATAAAAATAATATTTTTTATCCAATTAGGTTTAAGTTTATTTTTCATCAAAATTAATTAATTAATTAGGTTATTTGATCTTAGATAACTTTGATTATTTTGTAAATAAATTTAAAAATAATTAGAACAATTAGGGTTTTTTTTATAATTTAATTCTATTTTCTTTTTCTTAAAAATAACCAAAAACACAAAAATAGGCCATTTATTAATTTTCTTTAATTAATTTAATGACTAATCAATTGTGCACTTAATTTTAAAACCTAATTCTTTTCTTAAAAAAATAATTAAAAACACCAAAAACATTTTTCTTTCAATTAGGTTAGAAAGGGTCAAAACCCTAGTTCTCTCCCGATCTAAATTTCCTCGCGCGCATTTTGTCATTTATTTTTTTACCCTATTAATGTAATTGTTCACAAGTTGTAATAGCTTAATTAGGGTTTTTACTTTCATTTATCGCTTTATTTTTCAAGGGTTTGTTTTTGGCTATGTAAATACCCGAAGCCTTGTAATAGCGTAGCTTACTTTCCGCACTTTAAATTCCGCAAGATATTAACTGTTAGATGTATGAATAATTAGGGTTGCATGACAAGAATGTATGTAAACTTTAAAACAGTTAGCAAACCCTAAATGTGAAAAGATAAATAATCTGAAATTGAATCATTCGCACATACGCACTCCTAGGGTACACTCCCACTTGGTTGCCTTCGGTAAACGATCATTAAGTATAGGATATTTTAGTGGTCGCTCTCTTGTCTAAACAAAGATCAAAGTCCCGTTCGGAAAAGTTGCCTCAGAATGGTTGCCTCGAATATCTTTTCCTCGAATAATTGATCTAAGACATTAGGGTTATTACTAAGACGTATTAGCATTGCTTTAGTGACCGTACGTCCCTTTCGAATTGACCCTCAAAATCCAACGACGGTGATACCTACTCACTAATAGTAGGATAGCACTGTCTAAAGGAAATGAACATAGAACAATTCTCTTTTTCGAGTAGGTAGATTAGTTCTTAAGTACTTGCTCAACCAAAAACAAACTTTTTCACACTTACACTCCTCTTTCAAACAAAGCTTTCAAAAACACTTCGTAACACTCTTGAAGACAGAAGCAAGAGTTAAATCAAAGTCAAAAACTTTTCAAATCACACAAACACACAATGAAGCAATTTTGAAAATGATGAGAAAGTACCTAAGAGCCCATGGAAAACCACGGATAGAAAGAGTGCTAATACCTTCCCTTTCTATAATCTACCCCCTGTAGTCAGAAAATCTCGAAAAAAGGAATTTTTCTGTGCTTTTTTTCCTTTCCTTGTTGGATAAAATAAAAGTCGGTGGCGACTCTTGCTTACCGCAACATTTTGCAAACACAAACGCAAAATGCAAACTAACAATTCCTAAAAAAAAACTCGGTTCTGGCCACCGTATCACACCTATAGTCATCCCATGCCTTGTATTCAGGGTCGTACAAAGAGCTTCCAGTGTAGGGAATATGTAGAATATCACCAATAATCTCAGTGGTTAGAGATATTCATGTACCGAACACATATGTCACCATCTTGCCTTTGTGAGGAGTTAAATTACTGAAAAATACTCTTACTAGATCCGGATAATATGTACCAAATGATGAAATTAATGTTTCTAGTCCATAAGCAGTTAAATTATTTTGAAAAGACAAACATTCCTAGGGAAAAGATTATAGCATACCATATTTAGGATTGGACATTATCTTTCTTTGAAAATCCTTTGTAAATCTTGCTTCTTGTTCTTCGGTGAGAGTTGAGATTAATGGATTCTCAGAGGATGAACCAACCTTTTTATTCCCTTTCTCTGAAGCTGACACCTTTTGTTTTTACCTTGAAGTCATGGGTAAGGTGTTTTTAGGGTTTGGAAGGTTTTAGGTTTTGAGAGGAAAATGTTTGATGAGTTGAAGTTTCGATATGATTTGTGAGTAAATAGAAATGAGTGGGTTGTATTATATGTAATGAAGTTTAATTGACTTTTCAATAATAGAGATGAGCTTGGGAATATGAGAGAGAGGGGGAGGAATTTTGACCAATAAATATTTCTGTCATAAAAGCATGTTACAGTGGGTGCAATCGATTTGCATGCAGATGCAATCGATTTGCACATAAAATAGAAGCAAAATAAAATTGAAACGCATAGAGCGCAATCGATTTTCACTTATGGTGCAATCGATTTGCACTGAAACATAAAGGTCAAAAAATAAAAACACTCAGTGAGCAATCGATTTACACAATTGTGCAATCGATATGCATCAACCAAAAATGACCAAAAACATATTTTTCTTAAACTTAAACACCACTTAACATATATATACACATATAACAAGGTTAAGACAAATATATAAAATCATAACAAGGATAGAAAGCACCTTATATGTCCTGTTCATCAAGAATGCCAAGCTCTCGTCGAATCTTGTAAAACAATTCTCTTGCCAAAGGTTTATTAAAGATATCGGTAAGTTGGTTATGAGTATCTATAAATGTTACCTCGACATCTCCTTGAAGTACATGATCACGAAGGAAATGATGTCGTATATATATGTGTTTGGTTCTTGAATGCATGACCGGATTCTTTGTAATGTTTATTACACTTGTATTGTCGCACCGTAGAGGAATGCATCCTAGATCGAGACCGTAGTCACGAAGTTGTTGTTTGAGCCACAAAACTTAAGCGCAACTACTACCCGCTGCAATATACTTTGCTTCGGTCGTGCTAAGAGCAACACATGCTTGTTTCTTGCAGGCCCATGATACTAATGCATTTCCAAGGATGTGACAAGTACCACTTTTGCTTTTTCTATCAGTTTTACAACCTCGATACTTTGTAATGTCGATGGAAATACCTGATTCATCTTGATCGTCATATGTACCGGAACCCATTGGTGTAGACATTGCCTTACAGTTATCCATGTATAATATTTTCAAGATTTCCTTACAATACTTGGATTGGTTGATGAAGATTCCATCTTTTAATTGTTTGATTTGAAGTCAAGAAAATAATTCATTTTACCCATCATGGACATCTCAAATTCTCCTTGCATCATTGCTGAAAAATCTTCACACATTTCTTTGTTTGAAGAGCCGAAAATGATATCGTCAACATAGACTTGAACTAGCAAAGTGTCACCTTTCATTTTCTTGATAAACAAGGTCTTGTCAACTTTACCCTTTCCAAAACCTTTTTTCGCATAGGAAGTTACTTAGCCGATCATACCATGCCCTTGGTTCTTGTTTCAAACCATAGAGAGATTTTCTCAATTTAAATACATGAGATGGATTCTTGAAATTTTTGAACCCCGGGGGTTGCTTAACATAGACTTCTTCATTGATATATCCATTCAAGAATGTGCTTTTGACATCCATTTGGAAAAAGATGAAAATTTAATGAGCAAGCATAGGCAAGTAAGAGACGAATAGCTTCTAACCTTACAACTGGAGCGAAAGTTTCTTCAAAATCTATTCCTTCTTCTTGATTGTAGCCTTGTGCTACCAACCTTGCTTTGTTCCGAACAATTATTCCATTTTCGTCAAATTTGTTTTTAAACACCCATCTTGTTCCAATAATGTGTTTGTTGCTTGGCCTAGGGACAAGTTCCCAAACTTGATTCCTTTCAAATTGATTTAACTCTTCTTGCATAGCAATAATCCATTGGTCATCGCCTAAGGCTTCATCAACTTTGGAAGGTTCAATTTGAGAGACAAATTCCATGTTTAGACAAGCATCTTTGAGATTTAGTCTTGTTGTCACACCTTGACTTATATCACCAATTACTTTATCGATAGGATGATATCTATGAGTTCTCCATTATTTTGGTAGATCATTGAAATTTGATTCTTGTTGGGATGATTCTTCTTGTTGAATTGGTTGATCTTTGGAAGTATTTTCTTAAGGACCTTCTAGTATTTCATCATCATCATCATTACAAACAATATTATCCTCCTTGGAGGGGTTAGTTTCATAAAAAGATACATGCATTGATTCTTCAATTGTTAAAATTCTTTTGTTATAAATTTTATATGCCTTACTAGAAAGAGAGTAGCAAAGAAAAATATATTCATCGGATTTTTCAGCAAACTTACCAAGGTTATCTTTGTCGTTGTTTAAGACAAAGAATTTGCAACCAAAAATGTGAAATAAAGCAATGTTTGATTTCCTCCCTTTGAAGAGTTCATATGGAATTTTCTTCAAGATCGGTCTTATGTTAACTCTATTGCTAACAAAACATGTCGTGCTCACAGCATCCGCCCAGAAATATTTTGGAAGGTTTGAATCACTAAGCATCATTTTCCAAGTTCTACAATAGACATATTATTTCTTTCCACCACTCCATTTTGTTGAGGAGTCCTTGGTGCCGAGAAGCTGTGAGATATTCCATGTTCTCCACAAAATTCTTCAAATAGAGCATTTTGAAATTTTCCGCCATGATCACTTCTTATGGAGGAAATTGTTAGATACTTCTCATTTTGAATTTGTTTAGCATACTTCTTGAACGCCTTGAATGCATCACTTTTCTGCACTAAATAGAATGTCTAAGTATATCTACAGAAATCGTTAACAATAACCAAAGCATATAAATTACCTCCGAAACTTCTTGTTCTTGATGGACCAAATAATTCCATATGTAACAATTGTAGTGGCCTTGTAGTAGACACCACATTCTTAGATTTGAAAGCTGATTTTTTTTGTTTCCCTTTTTGACAAGCATCACAAAGTCTATCTTTGACGAAATTTCTCTTAGGAAGCCCAATGACAAGATCATGCTTGATTAGTTTATTCAAGTGTTCCATGTGAATATGAGCAATTCTTTTGTGCCACAACCATGAATCATCGTTGTTCGCCATGAGACTTTTACCTTCAAAGATGGATCATCAAGGGAAATCATGAATATATTATTGATTCTTTTACCTTTAAGTATAACCTCATGTGTGACTTCGTTTTCTATCAAGCATTCATCCTTGGTGAACTTGATCTTGAAGCCTTTGTCACAAAGTTGGCTAATACTAATAAGATTGTGCTTTACTCCTTCAACATAAAGAACATCTTCAATGGATGTGAAAGGTGGAGCACCAACTTTGCCTTTGCTAAGAATTCTTCCCTTATTATTGTCTCCATAAGTGACAAAACCCTTGGCCTTTAGAACTAGATTTGAAAATTAGTTTAAGTCTCCCCTCATATGCTTTGAACAACCACTATTAAGATACCAAAGATTGCATGTGGTCTTCAAGCATACCTGCAAAACAAATTAGGCTTTGTTAGGTACCCAAGTTGCTTTGGGTCCTTCATAATTAGTGCATTTCTTTACCCACACATAATGCCAACTTTCCACACTAAAGTTTCTAACATAGCAAGCATTAGGTGTATGACCTTTAATACCACAATAAAAACAAGTAGGTTCAAAGTTATTTCAATATCTAGAAGGATAAGATTTCTTCTTAGGAAATGTTTTATTTTTAGGATAGTGATGAACTATTTTAGGTTTGTTCACTTTCTCTTTGGATGATTGATCACTATATTTAACAAATATAGTTTTATTTGAACTTGGTTTAGAAAACTTTGAGTATCCAAGTCCAATTTTATCATTGGAGTATCTTTGTTGGCTAAGAACACCTTCAAATCCAATTTTACCTTTTTCATATCTTTCAATAACTCTTTTCAATTGGACAATTTGGAAAGAGAGTGATTCACAATTTTTGCATACAATTTTTTTTTGTTTATCACTTAATTTTTGTTTTTCTTCTTTGAAATCTTTTTCCATAGATTCAAATTTTTCTTCTAAAGATGAGATTTGTTTCTTTTGAGATGAAATAGTTTTATATAGAATTTTGCATTCATTTAATAGTTCATCTATAGCACCTTGTGCATCACTATCAAAAAGAGAAAATTCATTACTAACCTCATTGTCTTCATTATCGGAATGGTGTGAGGCCATCAATGCTAGATTTTCACTTTCATCACTATTGGAATCGGATGAAGAACTTATTTCATTATCCTCCCGTTCAACATAGGCCTTTTTGTTCTTGAATCCATTTTTGCTTTTGTAGCCACCTTTCTTGGAGAGTTTCGGACAATCCGGCTTGATATGACATTGCTTACCACATTCATAACATGTGACTTCTTGTGTTGATGTGGAAGCTTCCTTTTTCTTGAATTGTTTTTTACCTTTTGAATGAGAAAAGGATTTGTGATTTATACCAAAGAACTTACCAAGCCTTTGAACAAGAAGCATGAAATTTTCATCTTCTTCCGAATTGTCTTCCTTTTCAACTTCCTTGGAATCTATCTTTAACGCAATATTCTTGGATTTATTCTCTTGATTTTCATGTTTTTCAAGTCTTCTGAGTTTCGTTTCATATTCTTGAAGTTTCCCAAACAACGTTGCGGAAGTCATTGAGGAGAGACTTTTCTTTTCTGAAATTGCCGTTACCTTTGTTTGCCATTCCCTAGTTAAGGACCTAACTACTTTCAGATTTAGTTCATCATTTGTCAAAGTCTTGCCAAGAGCACTTAGATGATTTGTCAAGTGCACGAATCTCTTTTGTAGGTTAAGGATGGTTTCTCCGGGCTGCACTCAAAATAATTCATATTCTTGACTCAGGGTATTTAGTCTTTATCTTATAACTTCAACATTTCCTTCATGAGTTTGTACCAATGTATCCCATATTTCTTTCGTTGTTTTGCATGCCAAGACATGGAATAATTCACCCATGCTAAGTGTACCTTGAAGAAGATTTATTGCCTTTTTATCATAGATAACCTTCTTCTTATCATCTTCGTCCCATGTAGCTTTAGGCTTTGATGAGCCAACACCATTGATTATCGTTATAGGGATAAAAGGACCATTCTCAATGACATCCCATATTTCTTCTCCTTGTGCTTCTAGATGTTCCTTCATGCGTATTTTCCAGAAGTCAAAATATTCACCACAAAATATAGGAGGCTTGTTATTACTACCACCATCTCTAAAAACGGGATTTTGATTTGCGGAAGCCATTCTGGATCTTTTAGGAACATGTTAGCTATAACCTGCTCTGATGCCAATTGTAAGTACGAAGTGCGCCTAAGAGGGGGGTGAATTAGGTAGTTTAAAAATTTATAGTTTTAGTGATGATGGATATTATTTTTCTGGTTTATGGTGAGTTTATGAAAGAGTAAAGTGCAGGAAAATAAAGAGACACAAGCGATATATCCTGGTTCCCCTTACAGTCCGAGAGTACTCCAGTCCCCTTTCAACATGAAAGAGATTTCCTTATTGTGGCAAACTTAAACAAGAACTACCCAAAACCAAGAACAATCCTCTTGGATTTACACTATGTAAACAATGAGAACAATCCTCTCAAAGTGACTTTACGTGTATCCAAGAATCCTGGAAAAACAAGATTTATAAAACCACTTAAACTTATTTCCAACAATCCTGAAAAATAAGCAAGTATATAGCAATATTTGATTTGAGTGAGCCTGAGTAGCAATGATCACTTTGAGTGATTTAATCAACAAATTGATCTTCTCTTCCAACGATAATAGTATACAATGACTCAAGATATATAATGCTCAAAGTTTTCTGGTTAACAATATGTGAAGGTATGCAAAACACTTGTGTATGAAAATGTATAACAGCTTGAGTTTGATTTTTGAAAATTCAGAAAATATAATTTGAAGAGGTGTTGAAATGATTTTGAAAATGAGTATTTATATGTTCACATCACCTTTTTGAAACAGCATAAAGTTATGTAAATGAATCATGAACAATTTCTAAGATTGAGTGAAAGGTTTCCATGATATGGTGTTATGAACAAGCATGTGTAAAGATGCTGTTTTTCAAAATCGCGTAGCATGCAATTGATTGCACCCTTTGTGTAAATCGATTGCACGGGGTTTCAACAGCTAGAAATTCAAATATTTTGAGTGTTAAATCAATTGCACAAGAGTGTAAATTGATTGCATTTGAAGTCAGTAGCAAAAATTGATTGAGTGTAATCGATTACACAAACATGCAAATCGATTTCACTTAGAAACAATAGCAAAAGTTTTGAAAAATTGAAGCATGCAATCGATCAAATCGATTGAACTCAAGAGAAAAATGATTTTTAGCTTAGAAAAAACTTGATAGAGATTTGGACAATATAAAATATTTATTTTGACCATTGAGCATCTATGTCTTAAGTTCAAAGTAAGTATTATCATCATACCTTGAAATTTTGCTAAGTGCTTGAACCAAAGACTTTATCCACGGATGCTTTTAGATTGATCAATAATCTTTATCTTCTTTGTCAATCATAGTTTGTCTTCATCAAAACAAAAGTGCATTTGAGAAGCTTGATTTTACAGATATCACTCAGGAGCTTCCTAAAGAGATAATTATTAATGATACATAAGCAAACAAGATGACACAGGTTGTGGAATACAAATGGAATCTGAAGTTTTATGGGAAGTGCAAGAAATTCGACCATATTTGTGACAAACCTCAAGTAAAGAAGGATAAAATATGGAAACCTAAACCTCCTCATAGTCTTAAAAACACTGATGTAGCTGAAACAAGCAACAAGGAAGTGATTGCTACTAAGGGAGCTAAAAACAAGAACGGTGACTATACTAGAGTGCACAGGAGTGGCAAGAAAGTTATGACAGGAACAAGTACACCTATGTTACATTACACTAACGATTTTGTACCTCTTGGAGATTTGAATGACTCCTTGTTGGTGCAAGACAAAGTTCCATGATTGTTTCCTGGAATGTTAGGGGACTCAATAAGGTAGGTAAGAATAGAGAAATTAGTTCCCGTCTCAAAAGTCTAAACCCTACAATCATAGTTCTGCGAGAAACTAGAGTGAAAATAAATAAAGAAATGGCTATAAGAAATAAGCTTAATATGCATGTTAAGTATCTTGATAACTATGATAAGCATGACAACAGAAGGATTTGGTTATTATGGGATGACATCAAAATTGATGTTAAGAAGGTCAACAACACTAGTCAGCTTATTCATTGTGGAATTTATAGAAAAAATGGTATGTTCCTTAATTGGATTACAACCATCTATGCTATGAACCACTTTGATGATAGAATAAAACTATATGTGATACAGTGGCAGAACCGACTGTTTGATGCTGGTTTGCGTTTTGTGTTTTGTGTTTGTAAAATGTCGCGGTAAGCAAGAGTCGCCACCGACTTATATTTCATCCAACCGGAAAGGAAAAAAGTACACAAAAAAAAATCCTTTTTCGAGATATTCTGAGTACGGGGGGTAGATTATAGAAAGGGAAGGTGTTAGCACCCTTTCTCTCCATGGTTTTCCATGGGCTCTTAGGTACTTGCTCATTTTTAAATTGCTTGTGTTTGTGTGTTTAAAAATGTTTTACTCCGTGATAATCCTTGTATCAGTCCTCAAGGATGTGACGAAGTTGTTTTGAAAGGTGTTTGTGAAAAAGTTTTTATTTGAGCAAGTACCTACTAGCATCTACCTACTCGAAAAAAGATCGTTTCTATTCTTGTTTCCTTTAGACAGCGCTATCCCACTATTAAGGAATAGGTAGCACCATCGTTGGAATTGTAAGGGTCAATTCGAAAGCGACGTAGGATCACTAAAGCAATGTTAGGACGTCTTAGTAATAACCCTAGAGTCTTAAGATCATATTCGAGGCAACATTCCCGAGGCAACATTTCCGAGGCAACATTCGAACGGGACGTTTGATCTTTTTCAGACAGGAGGGCAACCACTAAGACACCCTATGCTTAATGATCATTTACCGAAGGCAACCGAAGAGGGAGTATACCCTAAGAGTGATAGGTGCAAGTGATTGGTTTCAATTATTTATCTTTGCACATTAGGGTTTTCTAACCGTATTAATTTGTCATGCATTCTTGCCATACAATTCTATTAGCATACATCTAAACAGTCAAATATTTGCGGGAATTAAAATGCGAGAAAGTAAATCTACGCTATCACAAGGCTTCGGGGAGGGGGATTAATTACATAGCCAAAACCCCGGGAAAAAAGTGATAAGTAAAAAGTCCTAGATTAGACTATTACAAATCATGAATAGTTACAATAATATTGGCGAAAAATAAATAACACGCGCGCGATGAATCAAATACGAAACAACTAGGGTTTTGACCCTTGCCTAAACCTAATTGCGATTGATTAAAAAAATGTTTTTGTTTTGTAAGAAAATAAAGAAACAATTAAACTAAAAAGAAAATCCTAATTCTAATTAATTTTAAGTTAAGAAAAATAAATTAATTTATTCTAAAACCTATTTTTGTATTTTTATTTATTTGGGAAAAAAAAGAGAAAATAAAATAAAATCAAAAGTTTTAACCTAATTTCTATTTGATTTTATTAATGAAAATAAATTACAATTTCCCTAAATTAAACTAAATTAAAATTAATTTTGGTAATAATAAAAACTAATCCTAATTTTTGTGGATTATTGATTTTATGATTTTTTTTATGGAAAATAATTAATTTGTGAATTAAAATAAATAAAGAAAATTAGAAGAGTAAAAAATAAAGAAAAGAAATAAAGAAAAGTAATAAATGGGCCTGGTGGTGTTGCTGAAAAAAGGAGGGGTGCCAACTGAGTTTCTAGGCCCAAGGGTGATGGCCTGTTTTGACTTTGCTGGATCCAGTGTGGTGGGTTGACTTGAGGCGCATGGTAATCCTCCAAGGGTGGCACATTAATCTGGGCCAGAGATGTGTTTGATGGCCAGATGTTAAGGGTAAATGGTGCGCGCTGGAGGCTGCAGTGTACCTGAATTCCTGAAACAAAATAATATGAACAAAGTTTGGGACATGGGGATTGAACCCAGGCCCTTATGCATGTCTCCAATACACGCTTGCCAAATGAGCCACGCGCTTTTGTTGTATACATAATGGAAGAAAGACAATATAATCAAAAAAACAATAATATATTCAAAACGCGCTAAAATTCAAATAACCCAATCAGTGAATGCCACACATTGTCTTCCTCCTCCCAACCGTCGTCTTAGCATATCAAGCTTTTACCTACAGACACTTGCTGTAGGTATAACCTTGTCCATCTCCAAAATTGCGTAGGCTCAAGATAAATGACCATGGCTGGTACCAATCAACTCGTATCATCCTCACAAGTATCATGGTACCAGAGTTAACACCCAATATTTCCTGTATGTAAAATGCCTAAACAAGAATACAAAACCCTAGCCATGGAAGATTCACATACAATCATCAAAAATGCAATTGAATAGAACGATTAGCTTGCAAACACAATGATAAACATGAGTATGGCAATCAAAAGCACTAAAGATACATATATTAGTGAAAACAAAATCAAATTTTTGGACAAACCGTGGGAGACGTACAACACGATTCTTGAGGTTTCAGGTCATGTGAATGCTTGCTACAGGTTCAGTGCGTTCCTGGGAATGTGAATTGATCCTTGGAAAGGTTTGAAACAGTCTCTAGAGCAAGATCTAATGTGCACTTTTTTTGGAAATTTGGAACTTTGTTTGACACTTTCAGGAAAGCTGCACGTCTCAAAAACTTTTGTTCTAGGTCTTTAGGATCCTGGCATTAGTAGTGAATCAATCTAGGCTCATCAAATTGGAAAGAATCCAAAGAGTAATGGTATGATTTTAAGAGAAAATCAAATCTTGAGTAATTGCCCAAATATGGATATTTTGTGTCTATTCTTGGCTTGCACGATTTTCTTCTCATTTGACAGCACATAAGATATTCCTTCAATGCAAAAATCATCCCTAAAACACATTATATGATTTATTTAGATTTATTTGATTTTATTTGAATTTTAAGTGAATAAAAATCAAAGTAAAATAAATAAATAAATAAATAAATCATGGAGGGTCCCATAGGTCGTGGACTATGCTAGGAATGAGATTCAATCTTGAAAAGATGGGCCCATTTGGAAGAAAAAAAATGCAATTTTGATCAATGTTGACTTTTGGCAATTTTACAAAAATGGTCAACTTGTCCCATGCACAACTCTCTAAATTTTGACCCTAGAGAGGTGTTATTTGACTTTTTCGAAAGCTTATGATGTCCTCTAAGCAAACCTTTTTGTCTCATCTCAATTGAGTCTTCCATATTCATGTATGAAGCTTTGATCCAAAAGGTGTTTTTGTTAACTTTCCAAAATGATCTATAATGTCAAAATTCATATCTTCTTGTGAGTGCATATTTTGAACTTGGGGGCTGAATATGAATTGTAAATAATTGCATCCCCTTCAAAATGAGCTTTGGATGGGTTATTTCTGATGAAGTATGAGAAAGTTATGCTTGGTCAAAATTTAGTTGACTTTTCCTACAAAACCCTAATTTAACAACTTTTGGGTTTTGATGAATTGTGAGCAATACTTGATGAATCATAATCAACCCTTGATCAAATGATAAATAATACTTCAAAATAAGGATGTTGACCAAAAATCTTGAAGTTTGACTGTATGTGGGCCACAGTTGACTTTTGACCTAACACAGTCGATTTTCAGGCCTTTGAGCAATTGACTGAACAAACTTCTTCTGCAAGGCTTGAAACTTGACATGGATGATCTTGGGAACATATTAGGACAATGGAAGGCATTTGGGATCCTTTGGACTCAAGCATCTTTATGAAAAATGAAACCCTAATTTGAGGTAGACTGCCTTAGGAGAGAGTTTGTCTGGTCAACTCTTGAACTTCCTTGAGCAGTTTGGGGACTTCACATGAAATTTATTGAGAAATATGGGAGGGAAAATTTTGGGGTACAACAGCTGCCCCTGTTCAATCTTCTTAAACCTGAGGATGCAGATTGGCTCGTCTGCCTTTCGTGATCTGAAGGTGGAAGATGATTGAACACTAGAGTGCCCAAAAAATTTGCACTTGCGTGAAGTGATCTGATTTGTGATATCAGGATTGGGCTTATAAATGCCATCTAGTAGATGCTAGAGAATTGTCGAGGATGGGCTTAAAGATTCCATCTGAAGAGATGTCAGTCGCATAAGAGATTCCTTTGCGAGATCCCGTATACCTGTTGTTGAGAAGGACTTTGTTGGGGAATGCTGATCTTTGTATTGAGAGAAATAGAGTTCTAGGAGCTTCAGTTGTCTGTTACTCTACTGGGGAATAATTTCGGTTTGGGAAGCGGAAGTAAACTGTGTGCCTGGTCGGGGTATATGCTACACCACGACTTTCTGGGGAAATGTGAAACCAATCATGTGTGATCGGGTCCCGGTCTTATAGTGTTATGGAATGTTGTCTGGGGATAAGAGAGGAAGAACCCGAATAGTAAGGTTATGTAAAGGAACCTGAATAGTAGGGTTACCTTGATATGAAAGCCTAGATAGTAGGGTTGTGAGAAAGAACTTGGATAGTAGGGTTACTTCGAGATGAAAGCCTGGATAGTAGGGTTGTGAGAAAGAACCTGGATAGTAGGGTTATTTCAAGATGAAAGCCTGGATAGTAGGGTTGTGAGGAGGAACCTGGATAGTAGGGTTACTTCGATGTGAAAGCCTGGATAATAGGGCTGTGAGAAGGAACCTGGATAGTAGGGTTACTTCGAGATGAAAGCCTGGATAGTATGGTTGTAAGCAGGAACCTGGATAGTAGGGTTACTTCGAGATGAAAGCCTGGATAGTAGGGCTGTGAGAAAGAACCTGGGTAGTAGGGTTATTTCAAGATGAAAGCCTGGATAGTATGGCTGTGAGAAGGAACCTGGATAGTAGGGTTACTTCGATGTGAAAGCCTAGATAGTAGGGCTGTGAGAAGGATCCTGGATAGTAGGGTTACTTCGAGATGAAAGCCTGGATAGTAGGGCTATGAGAAGGAACCTGGATAGTAGGGTTACTTTGATATGAAAGCCTGGGTAGTAGGGCCGTGAGAAGAAACCTGGATAGTAGGGTTACTTCAATGTGAAAGCCTGGGTAGTAGTGTTGTACCCCAAATTTTGACCTAAGACGTCATCTCCTATCTGCATCTTTACATTACATTTGTTTTGATCCATCGATTTTAAATTTCATGACTTTTTCAGGCCAAGAGCTATTTATGCTGAACATTGAATCATTTAATCGATTCGTGCAAAATGATGTTTATTAATTATCTATTATCTAAAACTTGAATAATTGAAATTCATTTTTTGATTATTATTTAGTTTAAAGATGTAGGGATAATAAAATGAACATCAGAGAAGAGGCGCATTAATTGTGCGGACGTTTCATTTATTTACTCATTATTTTTAAATTTAAGTAACTAGAATTTATTCTTAGTTATTCTATCATTTAAAGGTTATGAATAATATAAATAAGCATTTGAGGAAATTCACTGGTCAATAACGATTGTTTAATCACTCGCCGTTCTAAGTTAAATAATTGAAACCCTGTTTTAATTATTATAATTTAGTTGGGAATGATGAATTAAATAACCGAAGATATTAGTTGATCAATGATATTTATTATTTATCTGCTTATTATTTTGAATGTAAGTAATTGGAAATTTGTTTTCAATTATTATTCGTTCGGAGAAATAATAAACGATAAATAAATAAAGAAGAAGAATTTAATGGACAAATAGTTTTCTTTATTCATTTTCTTATTGTACAAGTTATTATGTAAATATTGTATATATATTACAGTAAATTACAATAATAAATTGACAAAATTAAAATGAAATAAAAAACTAATCTATTTTAATTCTAAAGCTTCCAATCCAATGCTCGCTCTTGTCTGCTCATTTAATGTTACCTGCGAAAACAATTAAAAGAAAGTCAGAATTGAATAAACGAGTAAAAGCAAATTTATTTAATGCTCATCATTAAAAGCACTGGCCGGAATCAGTTTACCTTTTTTTGCAAATCACGGGATTTCTCCCGGTTCACAAAAAAAGGAGGAATTTTATTTCATAAATGAATGCAATTTAAAACATGCACAAACTCATTTTTTTTATTTTTTAAAACTGCATATTTGAAAGTAATTGCATTTTCAAAAATCCAAATGCCTATTTCAAAAGAGCATACAGCATACACAAAGTAGCAGCAGCATCAAGAATAAAGCAAATGCCAACGTAAACCCACTGTACCATGCAAAAGAGATATGCAGTTTAACCAATATGCAAGCAATGTTTGTTTCCTATTTTCATCATTTTCCAGCAGGGGTGCTTTTTCAGAGCAAATGCAAACATCATTTTCATGTCAAATTTGCATTGAAGAGAGAGAAGAGAGATAGAGAATTGGTTTTGCAGGTTTGGTTTAGGCAGGAAGAGATACAAGACAAACTGCAGTAATATGGCCAGTAGGGAGTAAAACATAAAAGAGGAATAGAGACAAACTAAATGTAACAGTTTGACGCAGAAGGCCAAGAGGAGGGTAAAAAATATATTTCAATCTTCAGCCTGTAACAAAGGAGGCAGTGATATAACGTTAGGATCACTTGAGAACACAAAAAAAGTCAATCTCCAAGCCTTGAAAACTTAGAAAAAACTGCTGTTAACAAAAGATACAAACCATTTTTTTAAACATCCTATATACACAACCATAAACCTGTCTATCACAAAAAGAAATCAAAAAACACAAAAGCAACCTTCAAACCTTTATGGCCTTAAACCATTTTCAAAACCTGTAAAACCATTTTCAAAAACCTGTAGAACCATCATTCAAAACCTAATAGCCATCACCAAACCAACAAAAAAACCTACAATGGCCTCACATCAGTAAAACCTTGGCCCTGTCCAACCTAACCGAAAACCAGTTCAACATAATCAAAAACCTGCATCAATCTCACACAAACCAAAAATCTCTACCAGCATCACAACCTGCTAATGCCTTAACATACTGTCAAGAAAAACCATAAAACATAGCTCAATCCTCATACCAGTATGAAAAGCCATATCCCTACTGTGAAGGCCTAGTCACAAAAACCTGACAAAACCTTTTACAAGTTCAAGCCATACCATTTTCGTAAATCCAGCATATCCAAACTTTTAAACCCATTCCCTAACCTCAGAGTCCATCATAGACAAAACTCTAGAATCGTACAAAAATCAGAAAAGAAGAAGAAGAAAGAGCCAAAGTGCAGTTCAACAGGTTCCAACAATAGCAAACACAGTAACGTTCAAGCAAAAGGAAGGAAATCACAAATACCGTTCACCACCTTGTGCGCCTGCTGTCTCCCTGCTGTCCGGCCTCCATCACCCCAAACCCTCCTCCTTCTCCACCTAGGTAAGGTTTTCTTCCATTCTTATTCCTTAAAACATCATTCAAATCGACATGGACAGTAGAAATGGAAAACTAGTCAAAATCAACCAAGAAACCTTAAAGTCAACCAAGAAATTGTATAAATCAACAACAAATCTGTAAAGTTTATACGCTAATTAAATCAACATTAACGAAAAGCGTTTTGGTCATTACCGTCTCCGCCTAAAGCCGCCGCGTCAACAATGGAGGGAAGAGAGAAACTTGGTGTGGGTGGCCGGAACATGGAAACATCGGCATTGGAGGCAAAGAAAACGAAGAAGCTGCGCGAGAGAGATGAAGATCGTGAAGAGAGGCGCCGTTCTGCCTTAAACCAAACCCTAAAATCCCTTTATCAAACAAACACAACCCTAATTGTGATTTAATCCCTTGGACCCTTAAGCCCACGACCCGACCCGCTCCATCTTCCTTCAACCCAGCTCAGTTCTCTTCCTACACTTAAGCCCATTTCTAATTACTGCTCCCACCCCTTTTTTTTCTTTATACACTCTTTAGTTAATTCATTCTTAACTTATTAATTTAGATTAACTAGTTTTAGGAATACACATATGATTTTAAATAGATAATTTTGACACTTTACCCAAATATTATTTAAGTTTATTTAATTTTAGTCTTCTTTATTTTAATTAGATATTTGATTTATAAGTTTTATTTAATTTGATAAATATTTAATATCTTTTAAAAAACATATGAAAGTAAAAAAATGAAGACTAAAAGACATTTTATTTTATTCCCCTCATTTTGATTAAGTACCAATGTAATAAAAACATAAAAAAATAGAAACATATAAAGCCTTAAAAAATATTTCTATTAATTCTCATTACCTTTTATCATTAAAAATGCGTAAAAAAGTGAAAACCAATTAAACTTTTTCTTTTCGCCTATTAAACAAAAATCATATAAAATGCATGTTCATATTTAATTGTTGTGTATCGTTTTCTGTCAATATCTCGCATTTACTTGATTATTCTGTTTGCGTCAATCCAAAGGGAATTGTCTAATTTTTTGTTGACTTCATGTCCTCAAAAATGATCGAGCGAATACTCTCATTCATTAAAAACTTAGGTTAATTTTCCTCAAATATTCACCTTTCTTCAAAATTTCAACCTTTTCAAGACTTATCCCTTTTAAGCCAAAACTTCGACATTAGGTCGTCGCATCTTCAAAAACCCGTCCGTATCCCTTTTTCGGCCAAAACGATTTATTTTCAATCAAGCGATCAATTTTAAATAAAACAGATATTTCAAAAGGTTCCTATAGAGTACTATAGATGCATTGGGTGCTAATACCTTCCCATTGTATAACCAACCCCCGAACCATAAGATCTCTTTTCAAAAACGCTTTGTATTTGTATTTTATTTACATTGCATATTTAGGGTTTTATTTCGCTCTTTTCCCTTTTCCTTTGGAAACAATAAAGCGCGGTGGCGACTCTTGCTTTTTGCGAGACGAATTAATCAATAATTCGATCTCCGATTTACCCCGCTACATTTTTTATCGCTACAGAATTGGCGACTCTGCTGGGGAAAGATTGACCTCTTGCTGGTCCATCCCTAAGTGGGTTAAGCCTAATTTGTCTTATCTGTTTTACTATTATTTGATTTGCTTGATTATATGTTTAAATTGGGGTGTTTGGGTTTTTTTGAAGGACGAATCCCATACCCGGATTAAGTAACACTTAAGGAATAGGACGGGCGGTATAGTCATGTTAACTTTGAGGGAGTAATCCCGAAGAAGGAGGCATGAGATCCCCCACTCAATGGAAGGCCCTCTTGGACTTAATATTTGTTTACCGAGTAATCGGGAAGACATTATTATTTTCGACCTAGGAGCCCGAGAAGTTGAGGACCGTAGAACCCTAACCCATCTTGGCCTTTTAGGTGTAGCGCGGAGACTACCACGGAGTAATTCGGAAGTAGTTGTTACGCGATGCTACGCTCGGACGAGTTTCTCTTGAGAATATTGCTAATTATTGAGTAATCAAGACGTTGGTAATATCCGAAAGAGGGATGCAGACTCTGGGAACTCTTAGAACCTTGTCTTACAGGTGTGATCGAAACATTAGTACATACCTTTGGGTGGGCTTTACCCTCGACTCCATGCTGAACTTTGAACCTTTAAACCCCATGTTTGCAAACTTGTGTGTGACTGTCGCATTATCATTCATTCATGCATTCATCAACATCTTTGTAAAAACTTGTTTTTTAAGGAACTTTGGAATGATTTTTGCAAACGTCTTAGGGTACTATGGAACTTGGAAGGAGAAATACTCGAAGCTTTAGCTTCAAGGAGCCCGAGATTGAAGAATTGAAGAGTTTGATTCCGAAGATAGAGAGTCCGACAGATTTTCAGAAGAAATATGGGTCCATCGTACCGCTCATGAAGCGCAAGATGAAGAAAGGCATCCTCAACACGTTGGTTCAGTTCTATGATCCCCTATACCGATGTTTCACCTTCCCGGATTATCAACTGATGCCTACCTTAGAGGAGTACTCTTATATCCTTGGTTTGCCGATCGTCGACCGTGTTCCTTTTTCTGGGTTAGAAGAGGAGCCTAAATTTCATGAGATAGCAGCCATCACCCATCTGAAGAAGTCAGAGATAGAAGAGAATATGACTACGAAAGGAGGAATCCGGGGTTTGCCGGCTCAGTTTCTGTTGAAGAAAGCTCGTCATTTTGCTGATACAAAGGATACCGTTGCCTTCGAGGACGTGTTTGCTTTACTCGCGTATGGTCTTTTCTTATTCCCTAACATTGATAAATTTGTGGATGTCAATGCCATCAGAGTTTTCCTGATTGGAAATCCGGTCCCTACGCTGCTAGGAGATGCATATTACTCCATCCACCTGTGAAACTCTCGTCAAGGAGGAATGATTATTTGTTGCGTGCCGTTGCTGTATCAGTGGTACGTCTCGCATTTACCTGGGTCCGATGCTTTCTGGGATCTCGAGAAAGAACCGCGTTGGGCGCCAAAGATTATGGCTCTCACTCATTTCGACATTGACTGGTACAATCGAGCTTACCATGACGTAGAGATCATTGACAGCTGTGGTGCTTTTCCCAATGTACCTCTTCTTGGTACGAAGGGTGGAATCAACTACAACCCTGTTCTAGCGCGCCGTCAGTTCGGGTACCCAATGAGAGATAAGCCGAACAGTATCCATGTGAGTGGTTTCTTTCTTCAGGAAGGACAAGACCATCAGACTGCTAAGAGAGAGATTGAAGGAGCTTGGCGCCATATCCACAAGAAAGGGAGAGATATGCTGGGACATAGAGGTGCCGTTTCTTTGGAACCTTACCTACAGTGGGTCCGTGCTAGGGCTTGTGCTCTCAAGATGCCATATAAACTTGAGAAACCTTTGTTCCCTGCCATCGCACCATCATCAGTTGCTATCCCAATCGCAGATGTAGGAGAATATCAAGGGAACCTGGCTAGGATGAAGTCCGAGAGGGATGCTTGGAAAGAAAAGTACCATATGTCCGAGTACGAGAATCGAGTCCTGACTCGACAGCTGAAAGAGAAGAAGGAGTTGTTGCTTATTCAAGATGGCCGATTCGTTGACCACGATGAGAAGCTTCGCCAGAAGGATGCCTTGTTGAAGAAATACGCGAGTGAAAGGAAGAGGAAAAGGGAATGCTCAGTAAACGTGGCTCTCGTTCCTAATCCACAAGAAGAAATCATCGATCGACTGATAGCGGAAAAGAAAGATTTAGAAGACTTTTATGAAGAAAAGATCAAGAAGCTCCGACTACAGCTGGTGTTTGGTCCGTCATCTGAGGATTCTGAGTGAGCTTTAGCTTTAGTTTATTTTATTGATGTCATTTCGTAAAACTATGTAAAAGGGCTTCATGCTCCGAAGTTGTAATTTATTGTTTTCTTAAGGGCTTCATGCTCCGAAGTTGTAACTTATGGTCTTATTTCGGGCTTCATGCTCCAAGTTGTAATTTACTGCTTCATGTTTTAAAATGTAATTTATCACTTTATTATGGTTTTCAGGTTGCAAGTTGTAATTTATCGCTTTTATTAGTGGACTTGTTATTCCAAGGTTGTAATTTACTATTCCAATTTGTAAGTTGTAATTTATCGCTTTCGATTGACGGATTGAGTTTTTGTTGTTCCAAATTCCTTTACCATTGATGTATGCAAAGTTACTAAAAGTTCCTTGAAAAACTTTTAAAATGAGTCATCATTTGCATCACCATCATGCATCATTTCACATTCCACATCGCATGTTTTCTAGAGTCTCATTCTTGTTCTTTTTTCCACCGAAGGTTGCCAAGCTGTCTCACCAACACGACACTCGGGCCAGTCGTCAGAAAAGAATGGAAGATTTGGAACAGGAAAATCAAGAGCTTCGTGGGGAAGTTGCTACGCTTCGTGCCGAGATGGAAAAGTTAACAGCATTGGTGGAAAGTTTGGTGGCTGTTCAGAATCAGCCATCGACTACGGCTGCCGAGATTCAGACTTCAACTCCAGTGGTTTCCGAGATTGTTATCGCTCCTGCCTCTGCAACTCAAATCAACTCTCCGATCCAACATCAGATGCCGAAAGGTTTTCCTTGGGGAATGCCTTACAACTTTATGCCAGAGGGGTGTCAGCCTACCGCCCAACCTATATTTCAGCCTGCTTTGTCTCTTCCTCAACCGGAAACAACTGCACTGCCGCCAGTAATTCCGTCTGTAACACCTTTTCCGCAACCAGTCATGACGACCGTTGCTCCTGTGGTCCACTCAGTGCCATACTTGAACGAACCAGTTTATCCTGCCGAACCTGCTGAAAGTATGGGCCTTTTTGATAGAATGGAGGAATTTCAGGATCAGTTCCAGGAAATGCAGAAAGAGCTTAGAGCCTTGAAGGGGAAGGAGCTGTTTGGGAAGAGCACACTTGATCTTTGCCTGGTTCCGAATGTCAAGATTCCGGCAAAGTTCAAAACACCAGACTTTGAAAGATACAAGGGGGATTCGTGTCCTAGAAGCCATTTGACAATGTACGTGAGGAAGATGTCCACGTATTCTGATAATCATGATTTATTGATTCATTATTTTCAAGATAGTTTGACGGGTGCTGCCTTGAAGTGGTATATGGGATTGGACAGCATTCGAATCCGCAATTTTAACGATCTCAGTGAAGCCTTTGTCCATCAGTACAAGTATAATGTTGACATGGCGCCGGACAGGGATCAACTCCGGGCAATGTCGCAAAGAGACCGAGAATCTTTTAAGGAGTACGCCCAGAGGTGGCGTGAAATTGCTGCTCAGATCCATCCACCTCTGGAGGAGAAAGAGATGACTAAGATATTTTTGAAGACTTTGGGATCCTTTTACTATGAGAGGATGATAGCCAGCGCGCCCAGTGACTTTACCGAGATGGTGAGCATGGGTATGCGATTAGAGGAAGGAATTCGTGAAGGACGTTTGATTAAAGAAGGGAGTACGTCCAGCGGTGTGAAGAAGTTCGGAGGTGTTTTCCCGAAGAGGAAAGAGCAAGATGTTAGTGCTTTGTTTCCAGGTAGGCCTAGGAGAGGCTACTCTCACGTCGCGGCAGTCACTCCGGCTGTCCGCCCAGCTTTGGTAGCCCCATCTCATCAGATTCCGCCACCTCAACAACGACCTTTTCAACAGCAGCCTCGACAACAGGCCTATCCGCTCAACAATCAGAACCGTTCGCCCAGGAAGCCGCAGTTTGATGCCATTCCTATGACGTACACTGAATTGTTTCCCGCTCTCATTAGAAAGAATCTCATCACAACAAAACCACCTCCTGTCGCACCGAACAGTGCTTCTCCGTGGTACAAGGCGGATCAATTCTGTGAATATCATCAAGGGTCACCGGGGCACAACCTTGAGAATTGCTTTGCGTTGAAGGCGGATGTGCAGAGATTAATTAAGCATGGCATCTTGTCTTTTAAGGATGTGAATCCAAATGTCAGAGATAACCCTTTGCCCCGACATGGGGCAGCTTCTGTGAATATGGTGGAGGGTTGCCCGGGGAGGTTCCGAGTTTTCCAAGTCGAGCACATCAGAGAATCATTGATCAGGTTACACCAAAGTTTGAGAAGACTTGCCTTTGTTAGGCACCAACATGACTATGACGTTTGCCAGTTTTGTTCAAGAGAAGAGGTTTGTCCTATTGTGAAGGAGGACATTCAGAAGTTGCTAGATCAGAGAATTATTACTATTACCTATGACCGAAATCCTGAAGATGAAGTGAATGTGATAACCCCACAGTTTAATTTGCCAGAATCAGTAGAGATTGCTTACAACAGCCAGACTGCGTCTGCTGATCCTTTGATTATTTACCCACCTGGCCCTGTGCCTTATAGCTCAGACCAAGCCGTGCCGTACAAGTATAACGCCACCATGATCGAGAACGGGGTAGAGATCCCCATCCCAACTAGACCGTCTTTCGTTAATATTGCCGATGTAAGTAGAGTGACAAGAAGTGGGCGTGTTTTTGCCGCGGTACCGACAAGAAGACCAGAAGTTCAAGTAAGGAGGCCCATGCCGGCGGAGATCCCTGTAAGAAATGAACCAAGGGTTGAGGTAGGTCGATCCAGTGAACCTATCCCTCACCCTGAAGAAGATGAAATCTTAAGGCTTATCAAAAGAAGCGAGTATAAAATTGTGGACCAGCTTCTGCAAACACCTTCCAAGATTTCCTTGCTTGCCTTATTGAGAGATTCTGGGGCACACAGAGAAGCCTTGATGAAAGTGTTGGACCAGGCGTTCATAGACCATGATGTGACAGTTGATCAGTTTGACGGGATTGTGGGGAATATAACCTCGTGTAACAACTTGGGTTTCAGTGATGAAGAACTCCCGGAGGAGGGGAGAAACCATAATATGGCTCTGCACATTTCGGTAAGTTGTGGGAACGATACCTTATCAAGCGTGTTAGTGGATACCGGCTCGTCATTGAATGTGATGCCCAAGACCACGTTGTCTCGACTTTCATATCCAGGTGCTCCTATGAGGCCTAGCGGAGTAATTGTTAAAGCCTTTGACGGTTCCAGGAAGACGGTTATCGGTGAAGTGGATCTTCCCATAGTGATTGGCCCCCACACTTTTCAAATCACTTTCCAAGTGATGGACATCCGTGCTGCTTATAGTTGTTTATTGGGCCGTCCCTGGATCCATGATGCCGGGGCAGTCACCTCCACGCTCCATCAGAGATTAAAATTTGTGAGGCATGGGAAACTAGTGATGATCGGGGGAGAGCAGGCCATGGTGGTAAGTCATTTATCATCGTTTTCTTTTATTGATGCTGACGAGGACGTCGGGACCCAGTTTCAGGGCCTATCTGTTGCTAAGGATACCGTGAAGAAGCAGGGGGCATCCATCTCTTCTTTTGAGGATGCACGGCGAGTAGTGGAGAGTGGTTCGGCCGAAGGATGGGGCCAGGTGTTGACGTTACCCGAGAACAAGTCTGGGGAAGGTTTGGGTTTTCATCCAATAGCTGCAAGGGTCAAGAAAGAGGTGGTCGTTCGTCCAATTCAAGAGGTCTTTCGGAGTGCAGGGTTTGTACATCCTGAGGTTGATGCTGTCATAGATGATGATTCCGAGGAGGATTTGCCCGTGTTTGTGACGCCTGGATTGGCTTGCCAAAACTGGATAGCTGTTGATATTCCTGTGGTTATGCACGTTTCCGAGTAATGTTTTGTTCATTTTTCTTTAAAAAAAAATCGCTCTGCCCAAGGCGAAACGTATTTTGTGTCGGGCTATGAAAAATAACTCCTTTTGCTCTGCCCAAGGCAAAAGAGAAATGTCTGGGCTTGTTGTTTCAAGTATTTCCTCTTTAATGAATAAAAATGTTATTTTGTCCACTGCTGTTTTATTTTTCATTTTTTGGGAAATAATAATGAAAATTGATTAAGAGCATTTTGTTTTATTTGCACAAATCGATTTCTAAAATAAAGCATAATCATGTGTGCAGATTACTTCATGACTTAACCATCGAAAACAATGATCCTATGCCCTCTCCCAACTTTGAATTCCCTGTGTTCAGAGCCGAAGGAGAGGATGATGAAGAGGTTCCTATTGAGATTTCCCGTTTGATTGAGCAAGATGAGAAGGTCATTCAACCATTTGAAGAACCTGTAGAGTTGGTCAATTTGGGTGATGAAGAGGTTAGAAAGGAAGTCAAAGTCGGAGCTTTGCTTATCCCGGAAGTTAAGGAGAAGATGTTGGAGCTTCTCAGAGAGTATGTTGACGTGTTTGCTTGGTCCTACCAAGATATGCCAGGGTTGGACAATGACATTGTGGAGCATCGTTTACCGTTGAGACCTGAGTGTCCACCGATCAAGCAGAGGTTGAGAAGGACTCGTCCTGACATGGCCGATAAGATTAAAGAAGAAGTTCAGAAGCAGATCAACGCAGGTTTTCTTGTGACGTCGGTCTATCCTCAGTGGTTAGCCAACATCGTGCCTGTTGCTAAGAAGGATGGTAAGGTTCGGATGTGTGTAGACTACAGAGATCTGAACAGGGCTAGTCCGAAAGATGATTTCCCATTACCTCATATTGATGTATTGGTCGACAGTACTGCCAAGTTCAAAGTCTTTTCTTTCATGGATGGTTTCTCTGGTTACAACCAAATCAAGATGGCGCCGGAAGATATGGAAAAGACCGCTTTCATTACACCGTGGGGAACTTTCTGTTATCGAGTTATGCCGTTTGGTTTGAGGAATGCTGGTGCAACGTACCAAAGGGCCATGACTGCTTTGTTTCATGACATGATGCATAAGGAGATCGAAGTGTATGTGGATGACATGATTGCCAAATCACAAACTGAAGAAGATCACTTGGAGCATTTGTTAAAGCTATTCCAGCGTTTGAGAAAGTACAAACTCCGTCTGAATCCCAATAAGTGCACTTTTGGTGTTCGTTCTGGAAGACTTCTGGGTTTCATTGTCAGTCAGAAAGGTATTGAAGTAGATCCCGATAAAGTCAAAGCTATTCGGGAAATGCCCGCACCCAAGACGGAAAAACAAGTAAGAGGATTCCTTGGGAGACTGAACTACATTTCTAGGTTCATATCTCACATGACTGCTACTTGTGGGCCGATTTTTAAGCTTCTCCGCAAGAACCAAGGATGTGTGTGGACAGAGGATTGTCAGAAAGCTTTCGATAGTATCAAAGAATATTTGCTCGAGCCTCCCATTTTGATTCCTCCGGTGGAAGGAAGGCCCTTGATTATGTATTTGACCATATTAGAGGATTCCATGGGATGTGTGCTTGGTCAGCAGGACGAGACTGGAAGAAAGGAGCACGCTGTATATTATCTGAGTAAGAAATTCACAGACTGTGAGTCTCGATACTCATTGCTTGAGAAAACCTGTTGTGCTTTAGCCTGGGCTGCTCGCCGTCTGCGCCAGTACATGATTAATCACACTACTTGGTTGATCTCCAAAATGGACCCAATCAAGTATATCTTTGAGAAGCCCGCCTTATCTGGAAGGATAGCCCGTTGGCAGATGTTGTTATCTGAATATGACATTGAGTATCACACTCAGAAAGCGATCAAAGGGAGTATTTTGGCCGATCATTTGGCTCACCAACCAATTGAAGACTATCAGTCCATCAAGTTTGACTTCCCCGATGAAGATGTTATGTACTTGAAAGCTAAAGACTGTGAAGAGCCGTTACCTGAAGAAGGACCTGATCCTGAATCCCGTTGGGGTTTGATATTTGACGGAGCTGTGAATTCCTATGGAAATGGAATTGGGGCAATCATCGTTACTCCCCGAGGTACTCATATCCCGTTCACGGCAAGACTGAAGTTTGACTGTACGAACAACATGGCGGAGTATGAAGCGTGTATTATGGGTCTCGAAGAAGCAGTGGACTTGAGGATTAAAATTCTTGATATTTATTGAGATTCGGCACTGGTGATTAATCAAATCAAAGGAGAATGGGAAACTCGTCATCCTGGTTTGATCCCGTACAGAGACTATGCTAGAAGGTTGTTAACCTTCTTCAACAAGGTGGAATTGCATCATATCCCTAGGGATGAGAATCAAATGGCGGATGCTTTGGCTACTTTGTCCTCAATGTTTCAAGTGAATGATTGGAACGACGTGCCTACAATCCGAGTTATGCGCCTCGACCGACCTGCTCATGTGTTCGCAGTAGAAGAGGTCGCCGACGACAAACCTTGGTTCTATGACATCAAACGTGTCCTTCAAACTCGAGAGTACCCGCCTGGGGCATCCAACAAAGATAGGAAGACGTTGAGAAGATTAGCAAGCAGTTTCCTTCTCAATGAAGAAGTTTTGTATAAGAGGAATTACGACATGGTCTTGCTCAGATGTGTAGACAGACGTGAAGCAGACATGCTGATGCAAGAGGTGCACGAAGGATCCTTTGGCACTCATGCCAATGGACATGCAATGGCTAGAAAGATGTTGAGAGCTGGTTACTACTGGATGACCATGGAATCTGATTGCTGCAAGTATGTGAAGAAGTGTCATAAATGCCAGATTTATGCGGACAGGATGCACGTACCGCCGACCCTCCTCAATGTCATATCTTCACCTTGGCCTTTCTCCATGTGGGGCATTGATATGATTGGGATGATTGAACCCAAAGCTTCAAATGGTCATCGTTTCATCTTGGTAGCGATCGATTATTTTACTAAGTGGGTGGAAGCCGCATCTTATGCTAATGTAACCAGACAGGTGGTAGTCAGATTTATCAAGAATCAGATTATTTGTCGGTATGGTATCCCGAGTAAGATCATCACTGACAATGGGTCGAATTTGAATAACAAGATGATGAAGGAGCTTTGTGAAGAGTTCAAAATCGAGCATCATAATTCCTCTCCTTACAGGCCGAAGATGAATGGGGCTGTTGAAGCTGCTAACAAGAATATCAAGAAGATCGTCCAGAAGATGGTGGTAACTTATAAGGACTGGCATGAAATGCTTCCGTTTGCTTTACACGGGTATCGTACTTCAGTTCGAACTTCAACAGGCGTGACTCCTTTCTCCCTAGTTTACGGTATGGAAGCAGTACTCCCCGTGGAGGTTGAGATTCCGTCTCTGAGAGTGTTGATGGAAGCCAAGCTTTCCGAGGCCGAATGGTGTCAAAGTAGATACGATCAGTTGAATTTAATCGAAGAGAAGAGATTAACGGCTTTGTGTCACGGTCAGTTGTATCAGCAAAGAATGAAGAAGGCTTTTGATAAGAAGGTTCGGCCGCGCGAGTTCAGAGAAGGTGACCTCGTGCTCAAGAAGATATTATCTTTCCAACCCGATTCTAGGGGCAAATGGGCTCCGAACTATGAAGGACCGTTTGTTGTTAAGAAAGTTTTCTCTGGAGGTGCCATGATTCTCGCCAATATGGATGGCGAAGACCTCCCGCGTCCCTTGAACGCCGATGCAGTCAAGAAGTATTTCGCTTAGGCAAATTTCTGGTCAAATCAGTCTTGGCATCTGAGCATATTCTGAATTCAGAGTTGTTAGGGAGAATAGTGATCATTGTTTTTGTATGACCTCTTATTTCACATACTATTTCCCCAAACTTTTGTAAACCGTTGGAGTCGCATTGTTAGCGAACTACCATCTTATTAATGAAATTTGAGCATTTACCTTTTGTGGGCAAAATTTTAATTTTTATGGAAATACTCGAAGCAAATTTACTTAAAATTTTCTTATTTCTAAAATGTGTCGTGAATAACGAAAGGAATATTAATAGTCGTTCCGAAAATGGTCAAGCCATGAAATGCAAAACAGTACAGTAATTTATACTTGCATGATGAATTTGTTCTCTTTCAAAATCGTCATGAAGTGTTGGCTGTGTACGTGCTTGGTTACGGTGGTGCTAAATTTGGTGACTCCCCAGTTGTCCCAGTTAAGTGTGGTTTTAGCTACCTTTGTTTGGGAGATTTTGAAGTGCGGTACACTTCGTCTCATGCCAGTGGTTTATTGGTGCTAGAAGATTGGATTTGATTGTTTGTCTCCTCAGAAGACTTGGGCCTTGTAGCGTGACATCTTCCGACGTTGCTTTGGATTCCGTTTATCTTCCATCTTTTCAAGAGTGGCCGAGCATTTACATTCCTGTGACACCTTATTATCTCCAAGATATCCCATCTGTCTGTTTTGTCAGCATATACATGACATTCATTTATTCATCCACACTCGCATCACGCACACACAGTTGTATTTGTTAATGTCATTAAATTCGTATATCTTAGTTGTGTCTTTTTCAAATAGCGTATTTGATCTTCCCAAATAGGGTGTCAACTTAAGCATAAAGTGCGCCTCCTTTCTAATTCCCCAACTGAGCTAATCCTCGTGGATGACTTTTGATTCAGCTTACCTTGTCCATTTTTGGATAGGATAATTTCCCCAATCGATTTACTTTCTCATTGGGAGGAGTCTTGTTTGACTGTTTTCTCTCTGGTTACTCCTGGATGAAGTTGTTGCCTCTTGCATAGGCTACCTCAGTGTTTTTCCCCAGTGAAATTGCGACCTGGACGGTTGGTGCATTTATTTCGCACGTTTAAATATGTGATCTCCTCGGGAAGGATTGATTCAGGGTTCTCTTTGATGAAGATTTTATTCTCTGCCAATATCATCGCAGTTTCCCTCTGAATTATGTTGGAAAACGACAAGCGGTAGCTCTTCACGAGCAACTTGTACGTTACTATCTTCGACGAGCGCCGAGCAGTAGTTCTTCATGAGCTACTAGTGCGTTATTTTATCTTTCGGAAAGCGCCAAGCAGCAGTTCTTCACGAGCTACTAGTGCGTCATTTTATTCCGTTGGAAAGCACCGAGCAGCAGTTCTTCATGAGCTACTAGTGCGTCAGTTATGACTTTGTGTAAGCGCCGAGCAGCAGTTCTTCATGAGCTACTAGTGCGTCATCGTCATTTTACCCTTTTTGGGAAGCGCCGAGCAGCAGTTCTTCATGAACTACTAGTGCGTCATTTACTCTTTTTGAAAGCGACAAGCAGCAAACTCTTCATGAGTTACCAGTACGTTATTTTCTTTGGACGACAGCAAGTGGTAGCTTCTTTATTTGAGCAACTTGTTCGTTATCGGTATTTTCTTTGGACGACAGCAAGCGGCAGCTTCTTTATTTGAGCAACTTGTTCGTTATCGGTATTTTCTTTGGACGACAGCAAGCGGCGGCTTCTTTATTTGAGCAACTTGTTCGTTATCGGTATTTTCTTTGGACGCCAACAGCTGGCAATTTTCTTTATTTGAACAACCTTCGTATCTACAGTCTTATCACCTCAGCATTAATGAGTACATCTCTGAAAATCTCGCAGAGAAGTCTGGTACGAATCTACACCTCCAGAAGTCGGTAACCAGTTATCAGCAATTCGATACTCCCTGTCTACCGTCGACCTTGAGTTGCGAATTCACTATTTGGATCAATAACCTGTTATGGCCTATGCAAGATGCTCTCTTTGTTAGGGTTAGAGGTCGTGATTCCTCGGTTTTATTCGCTGTCAGGAGTCTGTCATTTGAAGTCGATAGCTCGTTCTCCCAGTAGCGCATAATTCATGTCTTTGTGTTTTGTTGACGTTCGATTCCCTCAACATTGTCTCGTTTCACAGTATCTTTCTCTGTGAGTTAGATCGCTGCATTCATACCAAACGTGACGACGGCATCTTAGGACAAAATTTGCGTAGTTATGTATTTAAGTACCTTCAATCTCGTCGACACGAAGATTTTAATCTTCATATCTCCGGATAGAAGAAACTTAAATAGGGGCAGCTGTTGTACCCCAAATTTTGACCTAAGACGTCATCTCCTATCTGCATCTTTACATTACATTTGTTTTGATCCATCGATTTTAAATTTCATGACTTTTTCAGGCCAAGAGCTATTTATGCTGAACATTGAATCATTTAATCGATTCGTGCAAAATGATGTTTATTAATTATCTATTATCTAAAACTTGAATAATTGAAATTCATTTTTTGATTATTATTTAGTTTAAAGATGTAGGGATAATAAAATGAACATCAGAGAAGAGGCGCATTAATTGTGCGGACGTTTCATTTATTTACTCATTATTTTTAAATTTAAGTAACTAGAATTTATTCTTAGTTATTCTATAATTTAAAGGTTATGAATAATATAAATAAGCATTTGAGGAAATTCATTGGTCAATAACGATTGTTTAATCACTCGCCGTTCTAAGTTAAATAATTGAAACCCTGTTTTAATTATTATAATTTAGTTGGGAATGAGGAATTAAATAACCGAAGATATTAGTTGATCAATGATATTTATTATTTATCTGCTTATTATTTTGAATGTAAGTAATTGGAAATTTGTTTTCAATTATTATTCGTTCGGAGAAATAATAAACGATAAATAAATAAAGAAGAAGAATTTAATGGACAAATAGTTTTCTTTATTCATTTTCTTATTGTACAAGTTATTATGTAAATATTGTATATATATTACAGTAAATTACAATAATAAATTGACAAAATTAAAATGAAATAAAAAACTAATCTATTTTAATTCTAAAGCTTCCAATCCAATGCTCGCTCTTGTCTGCTCATTTAATGTTACCTGCGAAAACAATTAAAAGAAAGTCAGAATTGAATAAACGAGTAAAAGCAAATTTATTTAATGCTCATCATTAAAAGCACTGGCCGGAATCAGTTTACCTTTTTTTGCAAATCACGGGATTTCTCCCGGTTCACAAAAAAAGGAGGAATTTTATTTCATAAATGAATGCAATTTAAAACATGCACAAACTCATTTTTTTTATTTTTTAAAACTGCATATTTGAAAGTAATTGCATTTTCAAAAATCCAAATGCCTATTTCAAAAGAGCATACAGCATACACAAAGTAGCAGCAGCATCAAGAATAAAGCAAATGCCAACGTAAACCCACTGTACCATGCAAAAGAGATATGCAGTTTAACCAATATGCAAGCAATGTTTGTTTCCTATTTTCATCATTTTCCAGCAGGGGTGCTTTTTCAGAGCAAATGCAAACATCATTTTCATGTCAAATTTGCATTGAAGAGAGAGAAGAGAGATAGAGAATTGGTTTTGCAGGTTTGGTTTAGGCAGGAAGAGATACAAGACAAACTGCAGTAATATGGCCAGTAGGGAGTAAAACATAAAAGAGGAATAGAGACAAACTAAATGTAACAGTTTGACGCAGAAGGCCAAGAGGAGGGTAAAAAATATATTTCAATCTTCAGCCTGTAACAAAGGAGGCAGTGATATAACGTTAGGATCACTTGAGAACACAAAAAAAGTCAATCTCCAAGCCTTGAAAACTTAGAAAAAACTGCTGTTAACAAAAGATACAAACCATTTTTTTTAAACATCCTATATACACAACCATAAACCTGTCTATCACAAAAAGAAATCAAAAAACACAAAAGCAACCTTCAAACCTTTATGGCCTTAAACCATTTTCAAAACCTGTAAAACCATTTTCAAAAACCTGTAGAACCATCATTCAAAACCTAATAGCCATCACCAAACCAACAAAAAAACCTACAATGGCCTCACATCAGTAAAACCTTGGCCCTGTCCAACCTAACCGAAAACCAGTTCAACATAATCAAAAACCTGCATCAATCTCACACAAACCAAAAATCTCTACCAGCATCACAACCTGCTAATGCCTTAACATACTGTCAAGAAAAACCATAAAACATAGCTCAATCCTCATACCAGTATGAAAAGCCATATCCCTACTGTGAAGGCCTAGTCACAAAAACCTGACAAAACCTTTTACAAGTTCAAGCCATACCATTTTCGTAAATCCAGCATATCCAAACTTTTAAACCCATTCCCTAACCTCAGAGTCCATCATAGACAAAACTCTAGAATCGTACAAAAATCAGAAAAGAAGAAGAAGAAAGAGCCAAAGTGCAGTTCAACAGGTTCCAACAATAGCAAACACAGTAACGTTCAAGCAAAAGGAAGGAAATCACAAATACCGTTCACCACCTTGTGCGCCTGCTGTCTCCCTGCTGTCCGGCCTCCATCACCCCAAACCCTCCTCCTTCTCCACCTAGGTAAGGTTTTCTTCCATTCTTATTCCTTAAAACATCATTCAAATCGACATGGACAGTAGAAATGGAAAACTAGTCAAAATCAACCAAGAAACCTTAAAGTCAACCAAGAAATTGTATAAATCAACAACAAATCTGTAAAGTTTATACGCTAATTAAATCAACATTAACGAAAAGCGTTTTGGTCATTACCGTCTCCGCCTAAAGCCGCCGCGTCAACAATGGAGGGAAGAGAGAAACTTGGTGTGGGTGGCCGGAACATGGAAACATCGGCATTGGAGGCAAAGAAAACGAAGAAGCTGCGCGAGAGAGATGAAGATCGTGAAGAGAGGCGCCGTTCTGCCTTAAACCAAACCCTAAAATCCCTTTATCAAACAAACACAACCCTAATTGTGATTTAATCCCTTGGACCCTTAAGCCCACGACCCGACCCGCTCCATCTTCCTTCAACCCAGCTCAGTTCTCTTCCTACACTTAAGCCCATTTCTAATTACTGCTCCCACCCCTTTTTTTTTCTTTATACACTCTTTAGTTAATTCATTCTTAACTTATTAATTTAGATTAACTAGTTTTAGGAATACACATATGATTTTAAATAGATAATTTTGACACTTTACCCAAATATTATTTAAGTTTATTTAATTTTAGTCTTCTTTATTTTAATTAGATATTTGATTTATAAGTTTTATTTAATTTGATAAATATTTAATATCTTTTAAAAAACATATGAAAGTAAAAAAATGAAGACTAAAAGACATTTTATTTTATTCCCCTCATTTTGATTAAGTACCAATGTAATAAAAACATAAAAAAATAGAAACATATAAAGCCTTAAAAAATATTTCTATTAATTCTCATTACCTTTTATCATTAAAAATGCGTAAAAAAGTGAAAACCAATTAAACTTTTTCTTTTCGCCTATTAAACAAAAATCATATAAAATGCATGTTCATATTTAATTGTTGTGTATCGTTTTCTGTCAATATCTCGCATTTACTTGATTATTCTGTTTGCGTCAATCCAAAGGGAATTGTCTAATTTTTTATTGACTTCATGTCCTCAAAAATGATCGAGCGAATACTCTCATTCATTAAAAACTTAGGTTAATTTTCCTCAAATATTCACCTTTCTTCAAAATTTCAACCTTTTCAAGACTTATCCCTTTTAAGCCAAAACTTCGACATTAGGTCGTCGCATCTTCAAAAACCCGTCCGTATCCCTTTTTCGGCCAAAACGATTTATTTTCAATCAAGCGATCAATTTTAAATAAAACAGATATTTCAAAAGGTTCCTATAGAGTACTATAGATGCATTGGGTGCTAATACCTTCCCATTGTATAACCAACCCCCGAACCATAAGATCTCTTTTCAAAAACGCTTTGTATTTGTATTTTATTTACATTGCATATTTAGGGTTTTATTTCGCTCTTTTCCCTTTTCCTTTGGAAACAATAAAGCGCGGTGGCGACTCTTGCTTTTTGCGAGACGAATTAATCAATAATTCGATCTCCGATTTACCCCGCTACATTTTTTATCGCTACAAGTAGGGCTGTGAGACAGAACTTGGATGGTAGGGTTACTTCGATATGAAAGCCGGGGTAGTAGGGCTATTTCGGAATGAGTTTGGGTAAAACTGCGGAGGGAACCTGGGAAAGGTTGTTCTTGTTACACTGATGATTACTCTATTTAGCTTCGAGTGTGGATCATGGACCTACTGGAAATTGTTAATAATAACTGTCTTTCCTGAAAGAAATACAGGGTTAGTTATGCATGATGCATGAGATGCATTGTATAATGACGTTCTCAAAATAAATGAGACTATGTTATATGTAATGTATGCTCATGTCATGATGTATGAACATAAAATGCTATCATAATAATCTGGCTCCGGGAAAATAAATCTCTGGAGGTATATGCACCTTATCAGCGTAGACTTGACACTTATGACAGGTCCGAGAGTGCTGATAACAATCGGCTTCCATAGTGGACAAGTAGTATCCTGCTCGTAGGATTTTCTTCGCCATGGTATGTCCACTGGAATGAGTTCCGAAGTTACCCTCATGTAACTCTACCATGATTCTTTCTGCCTCGCTCTTGTCTACACACCGCAGTAAGGTTGAATCATGGTTACACTTATAGAGGATTCCGTTACTGATGAAGAACTTCGCAGCGAACCTTCTTAGAAACTTCTTATCATTAACAGATGCCCCCTCGGGGTATTCTTGAGCCTCAAGATACCTCTTTACGTCGTGAAACCGGGGATTATCTGCTACCTCTTTGGTCTCAATGTTACAACAATGTGCGGGTTCATCCAGCCTCTCAATGGTAATCTGGGGAGCTTCATTGTCCCACCTAACTTTGAACATAGAAGACATGGTAGATAGCGCGTCTGCCAACTGGTTCTCTTCTCGTGGGAAATGTTCAAAGGTTATCTCCTCAAAGTGTGGGAGCAATGTCAGTACATACTCTTTGTAAGGAATAAGATTTGGGTGCTTCGTATACCACTCGCCTTTGATCTGACTTATCACCAGAGTGAAATCTCCGAATACACTCAAGAACTTAATCCTTAGGTCAATTGCAGCTCGAAGACCCATGATACATGCTTCATACTCCGCCATATTGTTGGTGCAATTAAAACATAATCGGGCGATGAGCGGAGTATGACATCCCTCAGGAGATATGATTACAGCGCCAATACCATTACCCAATGTGTTCGAGGCTCCGTCAAAATACATAGACCATCGGGATCCCTCCTCATGTCCTTCATTCGGTCCAGGTTCTTCGCAGTCAGTTACCAACATAATATTCTCATCCGAGAACTCGAAATTCATGGACTGGTAGTCATCCATGGCCTGATGCACCAAATGATCCGCCATTACACTCCCCTTGATTGCTTTTTGGGTCGTGTATTAGATGTCGTACTCGGTTAAGATCATCTGCCATCTTGCTATTCTTGCGGATAAGGCAGGCTTCTCGAAAATATACTTGATCGGATCCATCTTTGATATCAACAAGGTAGTGTTAGTCAGCATATACTGTCTCAGCCGGCGAGCAGCCCATGCCAAAGCGCAACAAGTTTTCTCGAGCAATGAGTATCGAGTCTCAAAATCGGTAAACTTTTTGCTAAGGTAATAAATGGCGTGCTCTTTTCGGACAGACTCGTCATGCTGCCCCAGCACACACCCCATTGAATTGTCTAGCACTATCAAGTATAATATCAAAGGTCTTCCCTCAACTGGAGGCATCAAAATTGGTGGTTCTTGAAGGTATTCCTTGATTCTTCCGAAAGCGGTCTAAAATTCATCATTCCACTTTACCACTTGATCTTTCTTCAGCAGCTTGAAGATTGGCTCACAAGTAGCAGTCAGATGTGAAATGAACCGGGCGACGTAATTTAGACGTCCTAAGAAACCTCTAACTTCCTTCTCTGAGCGGGGGACCGGCATCTCTTGTATGGATTTTACTTTTGCAGGGTCCACCTGAATACCTTTGTCACTGACAACAAAACCTAGAAGCTTACCAGACCTTACCCCGAAGGTACACTTGTTCAGATTCAACCTCAGCTTGTACGTCTTCAACTTGTCAAACAGTTTCTGGAGATGATCAAGGTGCTCTTCCTCAGTCTGGGACCTGGTTATCATGTCATCAACATAAACCTCGATCTCGTGATGAATCATATCATGGAACAAAGCGACCATGGCGTGATGATAAGTTTCCCCAACATTCTTCAACCCAAAAGGCATTACCTTGTAACAGAAGGTGCCCCACTGTGTAATGAAGGTTGTCTTCTCCATGTCTTCAGGAGCCATCTTGATCTGGTTGTAGCCAGAAAAACCATCCATGAAGGAGAAGATCTTATGATGCGCGATGTTATCGACCAGAACATCAATGTGAGGAAGTGGGAAGTCATCCTTGGGGATTGCCCTGTTCATATCTCTATAGTCCACACACATCCGTACCTTACTGTCCTTCTTAGGTACTAGAACGACGTTGGCAACCCACTGCGGATAAGAAGTGACAGCTAAGAACCCTGCGTCGAACTGTTTCATGACCTCTGCTTTAATTTTATCTGACATTTCAGGGCGCATACGGTGGACCTTCTGCTTTACCGTAGGGAAGTCTTCTTTAGTCGGCAGTCGATGTACCACAATCACTACTACGAAAATGGGCTTTCACAGCGCTATTTTTTGCCCTTTAAAAGCGCTGCCGTAGCCAGCGCTGGCGTAGGCTACGAAAGCGCTTTTTTCTGGCCAAAAGCGCTGTCGTAGGTGGACCTATCCCAGCGCTTTTTCCTTAAAAAGCGCTTTGATAGGGGGGTCTTTCCCAGCGCTTTTTGAAAAGCGCTTTGATAGGTGTGCTATTTAAATTTTTTTTTTTATTTATCAGGCCTTTTACAGCGCTTTTTATGGAAAAAGCGCTTTGATAGGGGGGTCTTTCCCAGCGCTTTTTCCATAAAAAGCGCTTTGATAGGGGTTCTATTTAATTTTTGTTTTTTTATTTATCATGGCTTTTACAGCGCTTTTTATGGAAAAAGCGCTTTGATAGGGGGGTCTTTCACAACGCTTTTTCCATAAAAAGCGCTTTGATAGGGGGTTTCTATTTAATTTTTTTTTTATTTATCCTGCCTACGAAAGCGCTTTTTAGCCAAAAGCGCTTTCGTAGCTCATACAAATTTTTTAAAGTGAAACCTATAATTTGAGGTTCCCTGTGCGGCCTGTAATTTTTTTTTGGTCCAATAATTTAACCTGTAATTCAATCCTTATCTATACATATATTTTAAGAAATCGGTATTATATTAACAGAAACCGGTATACCATATAATATTCAATCCTTATCTATATATATGTAACTAAATCATATATAACTAAATTTGTAACCATATATACATTTGTAACCATAACTAAATCACATACAAAGTATCGTGTTAATTTGTAACCATATATATATACATATGTAACTAAATCATATATAATTACATCGAAAATAATGCTCCACCGACACGGTCGTCATCCTGCAAAGTATGAATATGAACAACACGGTAAATTAAACAAACAATATTAAAGGCTCCAACACAATCAAACTAACACGTACAATAATATTTTATTCATACCCATCAGAATAATCTGTTTTCAACATAAAATTGACATATTTCCTCTTTGACTTCTTCCACTTGAACTTTCGTGTACGACATAGTATAGAGGTCATCAAAGTACTACATAAGAAATTATTACTTCAGTATATGCATGATGTTATTAAATGTAGAAATCATACAAAATTATTCTAAGTTATAAATCCATACCGTGCTTGGAATCTCTACTTGATTTTTATGAAGGATTTCTTTCATAAACCTCAAGCAAAAGTATCCGCAATCTACATCGTTATTCTGTAACGGACACTGCATAGAAAAACAGAATATATTTTATAGTTGTCGTGTAATTTTATCAAGTAACATAACTATTATTATAAGCAACTAATTTTGTACCTGCACTTTGATCCAAGTAATATTTGATGATTTACTCCGGGGTACCTGTGCGTCCCTTTGACTACGAAATATTTGTATTGATCTAAGAAAATAAAAACATATATTTAGATCAATCTCACAGAAATAATTAAATATATAAATATACACGAATAGTTAGAACGATCTCACTTACTGATCAACAGTTTCCTTCATAGCGGGATAGTTAGTCCATTCCCCGTCTACCGAATTCAGAAAGTACACAACTTCTTTAATCGGATCGATAGCCAACAACAACCAGTGTTTTCTAAAAATTTAAGCAACAGTTTAGAAGAAAAGTTTCTACGCAAAATAAACAAAGATATATTAGAATAAATGAAAAACTCACCCCACTGGAACAGTGTTATACGGCAAAATAAACAAGCTATCTGGGTTGCCGACGTAGGCCGTGTATCGATTCACTAAGTACTCCCTAACTGAACCCGGTTCCCTGACAATTGTCGCTCCGCTGACAATATGGGCAGACAAGAAATGGAAGCGTCTTGCCAATACAGTCTCGCGCATTTTTTTATCGTACAACAACCTTAAATAAAAACATATAAACATTAGACTATTTTCATTGAAATGTGTAAATAAATTGTTCAACTAATTAAATGATATATTTATCGGAATACCGGATGTATGCGTGAACATTGCCGATGCCTAATTCACCATGCGTCATAATCTCAGTCATTTCGTCCATTCCTATCGTTTCTTGGCAGTCAAGACCAAAGATATCTGCATCCATAAGGATTCGACGAATACCACCTGACTTCAAATCTGAGGTTTCCAAAAGTACTCCAAGTGTATTCCGATATCGAGGTACAAAAACGCCTCTTCCCCCGCCTCTTCCCCCCTTATGCATTGACTTTTTCGGGGGTGGTCTGCTACGAACAGGCTGGGTCACTTGTTGTGACACTTTCGTAGATACCTAACAATCATATAACTTAGGTAAATTATAAAATCGTTCAGTTTTAAATTCATATCATATAATAAACAATTTAAGTGTACCTCTGGAATTGATGCCATAGACTCGCCGCCTTGCTGCAAAATCTCCTTACCCTTATTAGCGGGTTTTGTAGGAGGCTAATATTAAAAAATAATTAACTTAACGGTTCAGAATTGACATTTGAAATCTAAATGATTCATATTAACGGTTTTAAACATACCTCATCATCAATGAAAATGAGGTCCAAGGGCCATGCAACAAACGACCCTACTGCGTCTCGCACCGATCTTATATCCAAGGCCACGTCAGGTACCGGTACCAACGCATCGGGATCAATAGGATAATCTACTGATACTCTCAGGTGTCCAGCCGGGATCGGTGTATTATGAATTAAATCTCCCAAAGTGTTGTACACTTTTCCCTTGCCAACAAGGTGATAATCTGATGCCATTACGTATAGTTGGAAAGATGAAATGCCCTAAACCAATATGCATACATATTACTTTTAATTCAATAATAGAAAGAGGTGGAATAAAAATGAGAAACTTGAACAATAGAGATTTATCAATATATTTATAATTACCTCAGGAAATTTATTCTGACGGTTGATACTAGCGTTGTCACTAGTTTCTTTCGCCATTGCCGCATTGCCCTTTTCCCTCATTAATACCTCTTTATCTCTTTCCAATGCATTGACTTTTGCTTGTAATTCCATAAGTACATTCATCACTTCTGCATTGGTAGGATTTCTTTTCCGAGGATGCTGGTAGAAATAGGTTGGAGTCACACCATGACCTTTACCCCTCACCCGACCGGAATACTCAAGAACATTCAGTGCTTTACTAAGTACGCTCCTCGTATCCTGGTCGTCACCGGTGGACTCCGTTTGTGACAATGTCTCCTGAAAATAATGGAGATAAAAAAATCAATTAAATAGTCATAAAAATTTGATTTAATTAAAGACACAATGTTATACTTACGCATTCATCATAAATTCTTAGAACACTTGGATCAACAGCTTGATTCTTGCCCACACGAGCTTCCTTCCACAGCAAATGTGCTGGAAGTGAGGTTTCATCACTTTTCGTCTCCTCTAACTATGCATAGAAACAAACGGTTAGATCGTCAAATACAACACATTTAGACAATTAATAAGAACATATCATTTCTATTTATTACTTACAATTTTTTCCTCTAAGCCTGCATATCCCAAACGCCCTTTTTTATATGGATACGCGGGCTTTGATGCTCTCTCACTATTTTTGGCACTCTTTTGCCGGAATTCGTCATCTCTTTGTCTAATAAACTCAGTCCAATCTTCTTGTTTAATGAAAAGATTATACTTTTCTGGCCTTCCGGCCGGGAACTCTTCCAGCCACTTTCCTTTGTCATCCTTAAGATAGGTGTTCGTCAACAGATTTTTCCACCCTCTAAATCTTTTCCCGGCCAACCCAAGTACGAAGCCTTTACGCTCATCTGGAACGTTAAAAGACCGCTGCGTATAAACCATATAAACATATAAGTAATTTAAAAACCATATAAACCATATAAACATATAAGTAGTTTAAAAACCATATACACCATATAAACTTATAAACTTATAAACATATAACCATATAAACCATATAACATACATACCTTAACATCTTCCCAAAACATTTCTTTTCCTTGCTTCAATGCTTCACATTGTTTCGCATTCCATCTAGATATGGAGATTGGCACATGCATACGAACAAGTGTACCAACGTAGCTTGTGAATTTTGAAGCATTAACCCCAACTACTTGATTTGAATGATTCCAATCTACATTATATATCACTCCCTTATCTCTAGCACGAATGATTTCGCGCATTATGGTGATGCCTCGTGCAACATCATTTGCTGAAGTATCATCCGCTGCATGATTTGATTCTTGTGAGTTTTCATGATCTTGTTGGTTTCCTGGTGGGTTTTCTTGTTGGTTTCCTTGCGGGTTTTCTTCATTGCTAGCCATTAGACCTGTAACAAAAGTCAAACAAGCACATTAGTACACTACATGAAAATGGATAGTCGAAAAAGATATGAATATCACTAAAGGAACTCAAAATTGAATAAAATGCTAAAAAACCAAACTTGCAAGAAATAAACCTCACCATCAGCTCCGGAAACATTGTTCTACTAAATAAACACTAGTCACATTCGCAAAAATTCAAAACGGTTCAAAAGATATGCCAAAAATTCAAAACATTATTCACATATTACTTACAATATTAGGCTATAATTATAATAATACCTTTTTCACTAACGTCTCTTTCTTTTCTTGGTAGCAATATATTTTACGCTTCTGTTAACAACTCGGATGGTTGGATTGATCCAAATACCCTCATTATGATCATCTCTAGTACAAGGTTCATTCTCATTTTGATCGTTTCTTGTACAAGATTCAATGCCAACGCCAATATCACCTTGATCTCCAATGTTTTCATCAATTACTTTGTTAGACAAAAGCACTATAGACCATTTCGTACTTGTCGGATCATTGACATAGAACACTTGTTTAGCCTGAGAGGCTAGAATAAAAGGTTCATCTTTGTACCCCACCCTATTGAGATCCACTTGCAAAAATCCTGACTTATCCATTCGTACGCCATTATTATTTTCAACCCACTTGCAATCAAATACAGGAATCTGAAACTTCCCGTAATCAAACAACAAAATGCGCTCGATAACCCCAAAATATGACAGATTTGCAAATTTCGGGTTTAAGTCATTCGCACTTGATATGTGCATCGCTTCAGCTACCAAGGTAACACCACTATTCTGCATAGTACTTTTATCATCCTGTTCTTTGGTATAAAATGTGTATCCATTAATTGCGTATGCGCTATAAGAAAACACAATCATACTTGGACCATATGCTAAACATCTCCACCTTTCTGTTACTGAAGCAGGATCCGAATGATACTTTGAATAAATTTGTTCCTTAAACCACGGTATGAAACTTCGATTGTGCTCTCGTACTATCCAATTCTCATTTCTATTCAGATTTAAACCTCGAAGAACACCCTTGTGCATTTCAGCATACGGCTCAACCTGAATCTCATTGTGCAGAACATACAAATGCACCTGATCCCGTTCGACCATTGACACTGTCACAACTTTATTTCCAATTAGTCTTTTTCCTTCTTTTTTCTCGACAATATGAGATTTGGGGAGTCCAATTGATTGAACATTTGACAGATATTCAGTGCAAAACTCAACCGCTTCTTCAACAATGTATCGTTCCGCAATACAACCCTCTGGTCGACTTCGGTTTTTCACGTACCCTTTTAAAATTTTCATATAACGTTCAGCAGGGTACATCCATCTCATATAAGCTGGTCCACACAATTGTGTCTCTTTGACAAGATGAACGACTAGATGAACCATTATGTCAAAAAACGAGGGAGGAAAATACATTTCAAGCTCACATAAAGTAACAACCACCTCTTTTTGCAATGTTGGTAAGATCGCAGGATCGATCACCTTGCTGCAAATTGACTTGAAGAAAAAACACAACTTAGTTATTGCGCTCCTTACTTTTTCTGGAAGAATAGAACGTATACCTATTGGTAGAAAATGTTCCATTATAACATGGCAATCATGAGTCTTTAAACTCTTTAACTTTAGGTCTTTCATTGACACAAGTCTTCTAATATCTGATGAGTAGCCTTCTGGAACTTTAACTTCACTGAGGAACTTACACAATATTTTCTTCTCCTTTCTAGATAGAGTGTAAACAGCAGGTGGTAGATATGTGCGTCTTCCTTTCGTCACGGGTGCCAATTCAGTTCTAATTCCCATGTTTAACATGTCCTTCCTTATGTTAATGCCATCCTTAGACTTTCCTTGTATATTGAGTAACGTACCAATAACACTATCAAATACATTTTTTTCAATATGCATAACATCGAGGAAATGTCTTACGTACAACGACTTCCAATATGGAAGTTCAAAAAAAATCGACCTCTTCTTCCACCCACTCGTGACAAGTCTATGTGCAAAAGGCTTGCCAAACTCAGTACTCACATCTTTCACCTTTTCAAAAATCTGATCACCTGTCAACATATGTGGAGCTCTACCGTGTTCTGCCTCTCCATTGAATGCCTTTCTCCACCCACGATAGTGATGATTAGAATTTAAGAATCTACGATGACCGAGAAAAACATTCTTCTGACAAAAGTTCAATCGCATCGTATCGGTTTCATCTTCACAAACAGGACACGCTTTTTGACCCTTAATGCTGTACCCTGATAGATTTCCGTACGCCGGAAAATCATTAATTGTTCCAAACAACATCGCCCTCAATTTGAAACTTTCTTTCCTATACCCATCGTAAACCTCCACACCGGTCTCCCACAAAAACTTCAAATCTTCGACTAAGGGTGCCAAGTACACGTCTATGTCATTCCCTAGTTGTTTGGGCCCAGAAATTAACATAGATAGCATCATGTACTTACGCTTCATACATAGCCACGGAGGTAGGTTATATATCATAAGAATCACAGGCCAGGTGCTATGCGAGATACTTTGAATACCATGCGGGTTCATTCCATCAGTAGACAACGACAAGCGAAGATTTCTTGCTTCTTTTCCAAATTCAGGATAATCAATATCAACTTTCGTCCACTGTGGTGAGTCTGCCGGATGTCGCAACTTCCCATCAATAATTCTTTCATCTGCATGCCAAGTCAAGTGTCTTGAATCGGTCTCACTACGATACATGCGCCTAAATCTCGGAATTATAGGAAAATACCATAACACCTTTTCCGGAGACAACTTTTCCTTATATCGAGGGGCACCGCATTTAGGACACTCATTTAACACTGCGTACTCGTTTCGAAATAAAACGCAATCTTTTGGACATGCATGTATCTTTTCATAGCTCATGCCAATAGAGGACAACATCTTTTTGGCCTCATACGTTCGATTGGGAAGAACATTATCCTCTGGTAGCATTTCTTTCACGAGGGCTAATAACTGTGTGAAACTTTTATCCGACCATCCGTTGTCCGCCTTTAAGTTGTACAACTTTAACACCGCAGACAATCTTGTGAATTTTGTACAACCATCATACAACGGTTTCTCTGCATCGCTTACCAACCTCTCGAACATTTTGGGACAATCCTCAAGATCTTCTTCAAGCGCTTCTGCAATCTCTTCGACTCGATCATAATCGTATGCGTCTGCGAAATCCTCATTTGAAGCATATGTCGTATTATAACTCGATTCAACATTCCCGCTACTTTTCTCACCATGCAAATTCCAACATGCATAACTTCTATCAATTCCATGCATCAGTAAATGCGATTCCAACTGAACCGCGTCAACCCGTCTCCCATAACAGCATCTCAAGCAAGGACATATCATTCCATTGGGTTCTCTGGCGTGCGCAACGGCAAACTTAACGAATTCTGATACCCCATCCTCATACTCTTTCGACAATCGATTGGCAGTCATCCATTTTTTATCCATGGTTTGACTATAGCAACTAATTAGTCACGCAACTATAGCAAAATAATAATTAATTACCTGTAAAGAAATTCAACATATCAGGTAATCAAATTCATAGTTATTCTTGCCTCACCTTAAGCATGTGCTAAACAACTCATAACTAATTACTAACTAGTGAAGTCGGATACTAGTGATTCAGTCTTGGATACAGGTAATAACAATTATATTCAAACAATAGTGAAGTCGGATTTCAAACCTTACGGTAAAGATTTCATCGGAGGAGAAGCAACCGGAAGATTTAGCAACGGAAAAATCCCGTCAGATATTTTTGGTATAGTCCTATAGTCCTAAATTCTAACATCTACACGCTAACTAATGTGTTGCATGGTTCATTGTGTTTAAGATTTTCATTGATGTTTGATGAATCCCTGAAACGTGCTCGTTTCAATGCTATCAATACTGCCATACTGCCATATACAGCCCTATACTGCCATAACAGTCTAAATATAAACAAAAACACAACCGCAGCTCATGAATTCCACTCAACTATAATCATTAGAAATTCACACTGAGCCGGAAAATAAAAGTAAAAACAATCAGTTATTCAAGTCAGTTCAAGAATAGGATATAAACCTTTGAAAATGTTGAGAGCGTCCCGCGTACACTACGATCAAGGACAGTTCGAATTTCTTCAATCGGGTTCAAGTGGGAGGAAAAGGACTTTGGATTGGTATACAAGTCGGTGCTTTCGTTCAATGTGTCCTTCTTTCCATCATAACAAGTTGTATAAAATGGGAGCAACTGGTATGCTATTTAAAACTTTGTCTTGAAATTCCAAATTTCAAATTTACTGTGCCTGTTTCTCAATTTAAAGGACAGTAACATAGAGTAGAAAATTCTGATAAAACTTTCTCTAATCACTTCTTTTTACTAATGCAGGCAATGAAGGCTAGACAGAGGTTATTTGATGTTCAATTTTCAGCAAAGAATAGATTGGTATGATATGGTTGAGCATATGTCTTGGCGTATCTGACTAGGAATCTCAGTACTATTCTAATGAAGAAAGAACAAAATGTTGACCAATATATCAATTTTACTAGCTTTGGTGCAATGAACTCCAATTGCGATTTATGTGGTGTCCTTAGTTTTAATAAGTGATAATAAATTGGTCACCATACATAGAGATGGTTTTTTATTTTATCTGCGCCACAAAGTTAAATTACTATGAACAACCCTCTTATGCATAATTTATGTTACCCAGATGCTCGAACCAAGAAAGATAATGACATGTAATATGTAAAGTTATTAGATATTTTTAAAATACTTGAGAGCAATATTCTGTTTTCTAAAGTATTAGATCAATGTCAAGTTCATGAAGGAAATCTTAACAAAGAATAGAAGACACACCGATGAGAAAACCATTAAGTTGGACGCTAATCGTAGTGAACTCATCCAGAAAACTATGCTTCAGAAAGCAAATGATCCTGGTAGAGTGAAACTACCTGTCATTATTGAGAATGTCTTAGTTGGGAAAATACACATTGGTCTAGGAAATGAGGCAGACAAGAATGACATTGGAGCTGTTAGATAAATCCATTAAACATCTTTATGGAATAGCAGAAGACGTTATAGCCAAAGTTAATAAATTCTCATTTCTTAATGGTTTCATGGTGACAGATATAGAAGAAAGTGACAAGGTTTCTCTAGTTTTGGACTGACCTGTCATGAAAACCGCGGAAAGATGACTGACATCAATGCAGGACGAAGATGCTAGTCTTGATTTATTTGAAGCTATAAAGCACTCAAAAGACAAAGATACCTCTTTTAAAATGGATGTATATATGATGATATTCTAAAAGTCAAGAATAAATTGCATACTGATACCTCATTAGAAATAGCTCTGCTATACACCCTTAATGTTTTGAATGAAGAAGAGAAAGAAATTAAAGAATGTCTAAAAGATTTTGACACTAGGAATTAGATTCTATCTCAAGGGTCAAAACTAGTTGATTCCAAGCCTAAACTGAAGGTACTATATTCATATATAAAATATGTCTTTTTAGAGGAAGGTGATAGCAGACCAATGATTATGAGCAACTCTTTATTTTCCCAAGAGGAGCTAAAATTGGCGGAAGATTTACAAGCAAAAAAGAAGGCTATAGGACGGAAAGTATCATATTCATACTTGAGGAGTGAAGCAATGTATGAATGGCAAGGATTTTGAAACATACCTTTTGATACGACTCTAGACAAAAAAAGCTTCGTGCCGGTGAGGATGAGGAATCAGAACAAAAACGAGAATAGCTTCGTGCCGGCGAGGGTGAGTTGATGAACGGTGCTGATAAGGTTCGTGCCGGCGAGGGTGAGATGATGAACGGTGCTGAAAAGCTTCGTGCCGGCGAGGGTGAGATGGAGAAGACGATGAACAGGGCTTCGTTCTGATATTTCGTTTTGGGTTTCGTGGGTTTCGTGGGTATTCTGAACAGGCGCTGTTCAATATTTCATTTTATTTAATTTTGATATTTGAGCTACCACGGCGCTTTTAGCCTAAAAAGCGCTTTAGTAGCATCAGACCCTATGCCAGCGCTTTTGAAAGCGCTTTCAAAGGCCAATCTTCCACAGCGCTTTTTAAAAAGCGCCTTCATAACCCTATTATTTCGTTTTTATTAATATTTTTATTTGACCTACCACAGCGCTTTTAATGTAAAAAGCGCTTTCGTATCCCCCACCTATGCCAGCGCTTTTAAAAAAGCGCCTTCGTAGGTTTCCCTTTTTTTATTTTGTTTTTTGTGAAGGCTATGGCAGCGCTTTTTCAATAAGCGCTTTAGTAGAGGCGCTGCAAAAAGCAGTTTTTGGCGTAGTGAATATCAGTGTCCAACCCAGGCATGTCTTCATAGGACCAGGCGAAGATCTTAACATAGTCGCATAACATCTGTATTAACCGTTGTTTGACACTAGGCTCCAGATTCGCACCTATCCTAACCTCCTTCATGTCTTCCTGTGTACCCAAATTCACTGGCTCAAATGGCTCTTCATGAGGTTGTATGACCCTTTCTTCCTACTATAATAGTCTAGCAAGTTCTCCAGGAACCTCACAATCATCCTCACCTTCGTCCTCGGCTTGGCTGATCGGATTTTCGAAGTCATAATTCGCAGTAGCAGAGTTGTTATCAATGGGATCCAGAGTGGATATGGATCTGCAGTATGATACGTGAGTGTGTGTAAGAGAATAGTTGTTTTGATAAAGTGAGAGACAAAAAAGAAAAACAAGGAGCGTAAAATTTGTAATGCAAGAAACGTCCAATGCTTTATTAATGATATATGAAATGACAAATAATAGCCCTCACAAACAAAGCCAAGGTGCCTTGGGCAAGGCATCGGGCCGTAAAGTTTCAAACTATTTATTATAAATCTTAAAACAAAAGTCAATTACTGCGTTATGAAAGAAACAGATATGAAGTCCTTTACCGTCTAGTTATTCAGTCCACCATTGGTTGTTGGGTAGATCCAGCTGTCAATGTCTGAATCCTCTTCACTCTCCTCTTCTGTGGTGGAGACAACCTCAATAACGTTGATTCCCGAGCCATGTTTGGGCATGGGAGTGGTTATAACATTCGGATTTTCTGGAGCATCAAACTCTATCTCCTTGGATTCAAGCAAGTCTTGTACTTTGTTTCTCAGATCCCAGCAATCATTTGTATCATGGCCAGGACTCTCAGAATGGTAGGCACACCATGCATTGGGATTGTATCTGGTAGAAGTAGTGTTTGGATTCTTGGGAGCCTCTCTCAAGGTTGCCAAGTTGGATTTTAACAGATGAGGCAATACTTCAGTCAGTGTCATGTTGATGCGGGTAAACTGCCGCTGTGGTATTTCCACCCTTTGTTGATTGTAGCATTGTGGAGAAACTGCGGGTCTCGGTATTACTACAGCATTTACCGTTTGACGGTGTTCAGATCTGCTCTGGCCCCTCGGGCTATAGACTGCACTAGCTTCCTTCTTACTAGTGAAAGGATTTTTCACCGAACTCGAAGAGGCGTCCTTCTGTATTTTACCACTTAGAATGCCAGCTTCTACTCTTTCTCCAGTCAAAATCAACTCAGTAAAACCAGATGACGAGCTGCCGATCAAGTGATTGAAAAATGTACCAGATAACGTTTCTAGAAACATGTCAACCAACTCCTTATCAGACAAAAGAGGTAGGAATCTTCTGACCAAGTCTGTCCACTTTTGAGCATAGTCTTTAAAACCTTCACATGTACCCATGGAGATACCCTGGAGCTGAGTACGAGTGGGACCAAGGTCGGCGTTATACTGATACTTCTTGTAAAAAGCAGCAGCAAGGTCTTCCCAGTTTCAGACACTGTCCCCCTCCAACTGATAGAACCATTCAAGCTGAGTCCCTGAAAAATTATCTTGAAAGAAATGCACCCACAAATTTCTATCAGCAGTGTGGGGTTGGATTTTTCTGACATACGAGCGGAGATGGAGTTTTGGATAGGATACTCCATCATACTTGGCAAAAACCGAAGCTTTGAACTTATGAGGGATGACCACTCCTAATACCAGTCCCAGTTCTCCGAAATCCAAACCAAGTATTTTCTGAATTTCCATAGCGCTCAGATGGTCTTCTAATTGCTTGTACTTATCCTCAGCAGGAGGATATTGCTCATCATCGTAATCTGTATCGTTATCAGAAACTGCAGGACTAGGGTCCTTTTCCCTTTCTTGGTTCTCCCCGTCCTTTGATGAGGAGGTCAGATCAGTTTGTTGCCTCAACCTTTCTCGGAATCTTCTACCCATATTCAGAATTCCAACCTTCTTCTTCTTCTTCTCTTTCAGAATAAGGGTCTTCAAATCCTCCTGCCCTTTAGCCAGACTTATGGACATCTGTTGGAATTGGGCATTCTGCGCCTGAAGATCTTTGATGGCTTGGTTGGAAGACATTTCTGCTGAAATAAACAGCGAAGAAGATGAGAAACCTGTAAGGGTACCTTTAATGATGTGCATGATAATGGGACGCGCATGTAATGATTTCAAAGACCTTGTGAGATTTAAATTTGTAAACTAAAAATAAATAAAACTTTATTAGCTTAACTTTGAAAGGTTCAACAATGCCTTTAAGGCGTTACAAAGAAGTAAATAAAACAAAATCTAAAACTAGAAAAAGCAAAATCAAAAGTCCCATGGTCGCTTCCTCTTCATGCTGATGTAGTCGTTGATCACTCTTTCTTCCTCGAGCTGCCTGGTGAGCTTCAAAACCTTCCTCTCTTGCTCATGGAACTACTCCCGGTAAGTGTCCCGCTCATTCCTCAGTTGAATCCAAGACCTCTGTAGCTCCCCAATATTAGTGGGCACGTAAGGATAGAAAACCGTGTAAGGAATGCCTTATTCATTAGTGGGCTCCACAGTCACTGGTAATACGGCTTCATAAGGCATCATAAGCTTCTGCGCGCGAGCTCGGACCCATTGGAGATAAGGTTGCATAGGAAGGGAAGTCTTTGGTCCCAACTCTTCGGGGTCAGACCTGTTCACCATGCCCCAAGCTCGTATAAAGCTCTGACGATGCTCCTTAACGTCCTCCTTATAGTGAAATACAATTTCCTCAAGAAGTAATTCATGGGGACCATCTCTTCGAGCACGACCAAATTGCCACAAATCTAGGCAAGGATTGTAAGTGATACCTCCTATGATTCCAAGCAATGGGACATTAGGGTATCCCCCACAGCAGTCAATAACAGCGGTGTCTTCCATAGCCCGGGAACACCAAAGGATATCTATATGAGCAAGTGACATTATTTTGTAGGACCAACCTAAACCTTCTTCGTTCGTTAGCACAGACTTAGGGAGGTGCGGAATAAACTACCTCGACAGCAACGACATGCAACACATAAGAGTCCCTCTTCTCCTAATAGTACGAGTATAGAGGGCATGCAAGATATCTCCCAGCAAGGTAGGAACAGGGTTGCGAGAAAGGAAAATCTTGACAGCATTCACATCTACAAAGGAATCCGGATTAGGGAAGAGAACCAAACCATAGATAAGGAGAGCCAAGATATCTTCAAAAGCCTAAAAATCCAAATCATCCCAGAATAGTTGAGCCTGGTCTATCAGAAACTTGGCTAGAAAACCTTCGACCCCGCTTCGAGTTTCCCAATTGGATACCACATCAACCCGTTTCAAGTGCAAAGCTGAGGCAATGTCTTCTGGCCTAGGAACTTCTTCCATACCTGTGAAGGGTACCTGTTCAAGGATGGATATGCCCAATAGATGAGAGAACTCTTCCAAGGTGGGTACCAGCTGGTAATCGTATCTCTTAATGAACATAGAGGTCTCAGAAACTCTTGAGGCTAGCTCTTTAAGTTGGGCAGGTATCTGCACAAAGTTGACTCGGATGGTATTTCTGCGCATGGAAGCCATGATCTGCAAAACAGAACAAAGATAAATTCCCTTGGTCTTTGAAATGGTTAGGGTAATGAAGCATGAATGCCATGTTATGATGAATGATGTCATGATAAAACACAAGTATAGCAAACAACAGGTATTGAAAACACCGTCAAATCACAAAAAACCCTTAGGTTTAAGGCTTGCATGAGGTCAAAGGTAATACCCTCTTGAAGTTAAGTTGGTTTCAAACGTGTCCTAGCAAAGTAACCGGGTTCTAGAGGATCTCAATATCACTGACCATCCTCCATCGGTCATGGTTTCAGCTCACGCAATCTTTTCTTGCGGCCGGAACTATCTCGAGAGTATGGTCTCAATGAGTGTAGCATCGAGTATCAACCAGTTCTCAGCTTTACATCGAGACCGGCTATCTCACTACTTTCTAATGGCCAAGTTGGGCGATTAAAGGTTCTAAGGTAAGTTGATGCTTAACGACACCACACAGCGGCCCCGTATTCTATTCGTTTCTCCACAAGGGATACCGGTACCAACCAATATGCCACACCAACGTAGCTAATGCTTCAACCGTATCGGTCTACGCTGTATAGTTCCCTCACAGTCTATTGCTACTTACCTAAAAGGTATCCCCAGATCCGGGTTAGGATCTATAGTAACCCCAAACAAAAACCTTTAAAAGTAAAGCAAGCAAAGCAATCAAGAAAAGCAATTATGATGATCTAGATCCTAAGGTATACCCCACTTATTAATCCCCAACAGTGTCGCCAGTTCTGTGATACAGTGGCAGAACCGACTGTTTGATGCTGGTTTATGTTTTGCATTTTATGTTTGCAAAATGTCACGGTAAGAAAGAGTAGCCACCGACTTTTATTTCATCCAACTGGAAAGGAAAAAAGTACAGAAAAAAATCCTTTTCCATATATTCTGAGTACGGGGTAGATTATAGAAAGGGAAGGTGTTAGCACCCTTTCTATCCATGGTTTTCCATGGGCTCTTAGGTACTTGCTCATTTTTAAATTGCTTGTGTTTTTGTGTTTGAAAATGTTTTACTCCGTGATAATCCTTGTATCAGTCCTCAAGGATGTGACGAAGTTGTTTTGAAAATTGTTTTGAAAGGTGTTTGTGAAAAATGTTTTTATTTGAGCAAGTACCTACTAGCATCTACCTACTCGAAAAAAGATTGTTTCTATTCTTGTTTCCTTTAGACAACACTATCCCACTATTAAGGAATAGGTAGCACGATCGTTGGAATTGTAAGGGTAAATTCGAAAGGGACGTACGATCACTAAAGCAATGTTAGGACGTCTTAGTAATAACCCTAGAGTCTTAAGATCATATTCGAGGCAACATTCCCGAGGCAACATTCGAACGGGACGTTTGATCTTTTTCAGACATGAGGGCAACCACTAAGACACCCTATGCTTAATGATCGTTTACCGAAGGCAACCGAAGCGAGAGTATACCCTAAGAGTGATAGGTGCAAGTGATTGGTTTCAATTATTTATCTTTGCACATTAGGGTTTTCGAACCGTATTAATTTGTCATGCATTCTTGCCATACAATCCTATTAGAATACATCTAAACTGTCAAATATTTGCGGGAATTAAAATGCGAGAAAGTAAATCTACGCTATTACAAGGCTTAGGGGAGGGGGTTTAATTACATAGCCAAAACCCGGGGAAAAAAGTGATAAGTAAAAAGTCCTAGATTAGACTATTACAAACCTTGAACAGTTACAAAAATATTGGCGAAAAATAAATAACACGCGCGCGATGAGTCAAATACGAAACAACTAGGGTTTTGACCTTTGCCTAAACCTAATTGCGATTGATTAAAAAAATGTTTTTGTTTTGTAAGAAAATAAAGAAACAATTAAACTAAAAAGAAAATCCTAATTTTAATTAATTATAAGTTAAGAAAAATAAATTAATTTATTCTAAAACCTATTTTTGTATTTTTATTTATTTGAGAAAAAAAAAGAGAAAATAAAATTAAATCAAAAGTTTTAACCTAATTTCTATTTTATATTATTTATGAAAATAAATTACAATTTCCCTAAATTAAACTAAATTAAAATTAATTTTAGTAATAATAAAAACTAATCCTAATTTTTGTGGATTATTGATTTTATGATTTTTTTTATGGAAAATAATTAATTTGTGAATTAAAATAAATAAAGAAAATTAGAAGAGTAAAAAATAAAGAAAAGAAATAAAGAAAAGTAATAAATGGGCCTGGTGGTGTTGCTGAAAAAAGGGGGGGTGCCAACTGAATTTCTGGGCCCAAGGGTGATGGCCTGTTTTGACTTTGCTGGATCCAGTGTGGTGGGTTGACTTGAGGCGCATGGTAATCCTCCAAGGGTGGCACATTGATCTGGGACAGAGATGTGTTTGATGGCAAGATGTTAAGGGTACATGGTGGCCGGTGGAGGCTGCAGTGTACCTGAATTCCTGAAACAAAATAATATGAACAAAGTTTGGGACCTGGGGATCGAACCCATGCCCTTATGCATGTCTCTAATACACGCTTGCCAACTGAGCCACGCGCTTTTGTTGTATACATAATGGAAGAAAGACAATATAATAAAAAAAACCAATAATATATTCAAAACGCACTAAAATTCAAATAACCCAATCAGTGAATGCCACTCATTGTCTTCCTCCTCCCAACCATCGTCTTAGCATATCAAGCTTTTACCTACATACGCTTGCTGTAGGTATAACCTTGTCCATCTTCAAAATTGGGTAGGCTCAAGATAAATGACCATGGCTAGTACCAATCAACTCGTATCATCGTCACGAGTATCATGGTACCAGAGTTAACGCCCAATTTTTCCTGTATGAAAAAGCCCTAAACAAGAATTCAAAACCTTAGCCATGGCAGATTCACATACAGTCATCAAAAATACAATTGAATAGAACGATTAGCTTACAAACACGATGATAAACATGAGTATGGCAATCAAAAGCACTAAAGATGCATAGATTAGTGAAATCAAAATCAAATTTTTGGACAAACTGTGGGAGACGTAGAACACGATTCTTAAGGTTTCATGTCGTGTGAATGCTTGCTACAGGTTCAGTGCGTGCCTGGGAATGTGAATTGATCCTTGGAAAGGTTTGAAACGGTCTCTAGAGAAAGATCCAATCTGCACTTTTTTTTGGAAATTTGGAACTTTGTTTGACACTTTCAGGCAAGCTGCACGTCTCAAAAACTTCTGTTCTAGGTCTTTAGGATCCTGGCATAAGTAATGAATCAATCTAGGGTCATCAAATTGGAAAGAATCCAAAGAGTAATGGTATAACTTTAAGAGAAAATAAAATCTTGAATAATTGCCCAAATATGGATATTTTGTGTCTATTCTTGGCTTTCACGATTTTCTTCTCATTTGACATCACATAAGATCTTCCTTCAATGCAAAAATCATCCCTAAAACACATTATATGATTTATTTAGATTTATTTGATTTTATTTGAATTTTAAGTGAATAAAAATCAAAATAAATTAAATAAATAAATAAATAAAGCATGGAGGGTCCCATAGGTCGTGGACTATGCTAGGAATGAGATTCAATCTTGAAAAGATGGGCCCATTTGAAAAAAATGCAATTTTGATCAATGTTGATTTTTGGCAATTTTCAAAAATGGTCAACTTGTCCCATGTACAACTCTCTCAATTTTGACCCTAGAGAGATGTTATTGGACTTTTTAGAAAGCTTATGATGTCCTCTAAGCAACCCGTTTGGTCTCATCTCAATTGAGTCTTCCATATTCATGTATGAAGCTTTGACCCAAAAGGTGTTTTTGTTGACTTTCCAAAATGACCTATAATGTCAAAATTCATATCTTCTTGTGAGTGCATATTTTTAACTTGGGGGGCTGAAGATGAGTTGTAAAGAATTTCATCCCCTTCAAAATGAGCTTTGGATGGGTCATTTCTGATGAAGTATGAGAAAGTTATGCTTGGTCAAAGTTGAGTTGACTTTTCCTGCAAAACTCTAATTTAGCAACTTTTGGGTTTTGATGAATTGTGAGCAATACTTGATGAATCATGATCAACCCTTGATCAAATGATGAATTTTACTTCAAAATAGGATGTTGACCAAAAATCTTGAAGTTTGTCTGTATGTGGGCCACAATTGACTTTTGACCTAGCACAGTCGATTTTCAGGCCTTTGAGCAATTGACTGAGCAAACTTCTTCTGCAAGGCTTAAAACTTGACATGGATGATCTTAGGAACATATTAGGACAATGGAAGGAATTTGGGATCCTTTGGACTCAAGCATCTTGATGAAAAATGAAACCCTAATTTGAGGTAGACTGCCTTAGGAGAGAGTTTGTCTGGTCAATTCTTGAACTTCCTTGAGCAGTTTACGGACTTCACATGAAATTTGTTGAGAAATATGGGAGGACAAATTTTGGGGTACAACAGCTTCCCCTGTTCAATCTTCTTAAACCTGAGGATGTAGATTGGCTTGTCTACCTTTCTTGATCTGAAGGTGGATGATGATTGAACACTAGAGTGCCCAAAAAATTTGCACTTGCGTGAAGTGATCTGATTTGTTATATCGGGAATGGGCTTATAGATGCAATCTGGTAGCTGCTAGAGAATTGTTGGGGACGGGCTTAAAGATGCCATCCGAAGAGATGTCGGTCGCATAGGAGATTCCTTTGCGAGATCCCGTATACCTGTTGTTGAGGAGGACTTCGTTAGGGAATGCTGATCTTTGTCTTGAGAGAAATAGAGTTCTAGGAGCTTCAGTTGTCCGTTACTCTACTGAGGAATAATTCCGATTTGGGAAGCAGAGGTGAACTGTGTGCCTGGTCGGGGTATATGTTGCACCGCGACTTTCTGGGGAAATGTGAAACCTATCGTGTGTGATCGGGTCCCGGTCTTACAGTGTTGTGGACTGCTGTCTGGGGATAAGAGAGGAAGAACCCGGATAGTAAGTTTATGAGAAGGAACCTGGATAGTAGGGTTACCTTGATATGAAAGCCTGGATAGTAGGGCTGTAAGAAGGAACCTGGATAGTAGTGTTACTTCGAGATGAAAGCCTGGATAGTAGGGCTGTGAGAAAGAACCTGGATAGTAGGGTTATTTCGAGATGAAAGTCTGGATAGTAGGTGTTGTACCCCAAAATTTGCCCTCCCATATTCTCCAAGATTTGTCAAGTCAAGGTCACAAAATGCCCCAAGGGTTGTGCAGCTCAACTGTCTCCTATACAGTCAAAACTAGGGTTTGGGTTCTGATCAAGAAAAGGAAGTTTTCAATGGCCCAATAAAGTCTCATATGCCTACAAATGTGGTCAAGCATCCTCATATCAAGTTTCAAGGCATTCAGCTCAAAATTGCACAGTCAAAACCCTAGATTGCACTACAGTCAACTGTAGGGGCAAAATGGTCATTTGACAGTCAAAAGTTCAAATTTTTGGTCAACATATCATTTTGAAGCCACAAACATCATTTGATCAATGCTTGATCATGATTCTCAAAATTTGGCTCAGAAATCATCAAAGATGCAAAAGTTGCTATATTTGGACAGTTGAAAAAGTCAACTGAAATTGACCAGGGCATAACTTTCACATGGATTATCAGAAAAATTCCATCCAAAGCTCATTTTGAAGAGGAAGACATTTCCTACAACTCATCTTCATACTTCAAGTCCAAGAAATGCTCTCACAAAAAGTTATCAATTTCAACATTATAGGTCATTTTCAAAAGTCAACAAAAAGGGACTTTAAGTCAAAGGCCATAACTTGAGATTGGTAAATCAAAATGATATGGGACCAAAGGCATTGGTTAAAGGACTCAAAGACCTTTCCAAAATGTCCAAGAACATGTGAAAAGCTTATAAATTGAGCAAGTTATGCCCTGTGGAAGTTGGGAAATTTTTGGAAATTTTTGAAAGTCAACTTTACTTCAAATGATCCAAAAATGCAAATGGGCCCATTTTTCTTCCAAGCCTATGCACGACCATTAGGCCCAAAAGGAAGTTTTTCTCCATTTTTATTTATTTATTTGGATTATTTATCATTTATAATTCATTTAATTAAATAAAATGCATAAAAAATACAAACCTAATGAAAACAAATCTTTTTATGCAGATTTGGACTCAATATTTCGTGTAAATACAAAAGGGGAAAGTTTTGGTGTGATTGGAGCATGATTGACACAAAATGCACATGGAAAAGATTTGGAAAAATCTTAAGAAAATCAAATATCTTAATCCATAATTGCAAGAGATTGTATCAAGTTTTGTTGACCTAATCATCTCACTACATAACCCTGACCATAAACCTAATTGCCTTGGACAAAAAGCTGCGCTCATAAGTCATAGAAAAACTTGGAAATTCTGAAAAAAACTCAAGAACTGAAAAGTGCCTTAGAGATCGTTTCAAGCCATAATACTGAGTCCATCATATTCCTGAAGCTTCAAGGATCACATACCAATCAAAACCACTCGCTCTAGCATCAAGAATTGGTAAAACGGGCACACCCTGTACCGAAAATATTTGATGTTCTTGCACATTGATTCATACATTTTCCATAATTTTTGAGACTCGATTTGCATTCCTGACATGATTTCAAAGCTAACCCATAACTTTAATTTGATTATTATGCGTTGTAGGCGATTTTGCCATTGTTAAAATTTAGGGTTGCAGGTTTCCTGAATTAGGGCTTTTGCATAGAGGAAAAATTAGGGTTCATGAATACCATGGTTGAATGCAGTAGGTCTGGACGAAGAAGACACAAGCCTCGCGATCAATTTATGATCACCATAGCGCTAGTCGCTATTTTCTTGTAGCTAGCTTTAGACCACGCCCAGAAAACCGTTTCCATAGGCTTGTGTTTTCAGAAAAAATAAAAAGAGGACGAAGACGATGATGTGTTGGCAGGCCATGGTTGGGTGTTTCAAATTTGCGCGCGTTTTAACCATTATGTGTGGGTTTTGCTTTTTGTTATTTCTTTGATATAATATATTAAATGAAACGTGATGGCTCAGTTGGCAGGTACCAATGCGTGCAACCTCCAAGACCTGGGTTCAAGTCCCAGGTCTGGCAAAAGTTCAATGTTATTTTTCAATATAAAATCCTATGCTACGCTAACATCCAGGTACACCATATTCTCTCATCATCAAGCCACACACGTGTCCCAGACGACCAAATCAAAGGCATAGATTCCAGAAGCGCAATAAACTCCAGTCAACGCACCATACAGGATTCAAAAAGTCAATGGACTCAAGCTTAATGGGCCTGAAATGCTAAGGCCTTACCTCCTAATTTGGGGCTACACCCCACCCTGGTTTGCCAATTTCATTTATTTTTCTTATATCTTTATTTATTATTTTAATTGTTATGTTTATTTTAATTATTGTTTATTTAATTTTTAATCAAAATACAAGAACATCATAAAATTAAAAAATGCCAAAAAATATAATTTTTATTTTATTTCCATAAATAAATTGTATGTAAATTATTTAGTTTAATTAGGTTTTTAACTTTAATTCCTTTTAATAACTAAAATCCAAAAAAATAGAATTAGGTTTAATTTTTATTCTTCTTACTTTCTTTTTTAATAATATTTATTTTATTTATTTTCTATAATTAAATTTTATATGTAAATAAACTTAGTTTTAATTAGGTTATAATTTCATTCTTTTAATAACTAAAAATCCAAAATATAGAATTAGGTTAATTAGCAATTTTGATTCCTTTTCATATTTTGCCCTTTTTTCCACAGTAATAATTATTTACTTATTTATTTTTTATAATTAAATTTGTACTTAAATAAATTAGATTTAAATTAGGTCAAATTTCAATATTTTTGCAATAAACTTAAAAAACATTAGAATTAGGGTTTAGCATCTCATTTTAATTTTAATTAATTTTTCTTTTTCTCCTTAAATCTAAAAAACATAAAATACCAAAAAAACATTTAATCTTTAATTCCAATTAATTCATTAACTTTAATTTGTCGCAAAAGGGTCCAACGCCCGTCGCTGTAATTATTTTAATTCGCGCATTTTACTTTATCGCTTATTATAATTTTGTATCTCTCCCAAAGCATTGTAATTTAAATTTCTCGCACTTTTATTTTTCCGCTTTATTTATTTTCCGCTAAATCGGGTCCGGTTTAATTTTGGCGATGTGAACCCGGGCCATTTGTAATAACCTTAGATTTATTTTCCCGCAAACTTATAACTGTTAAATATGCATGCAAGAATGAATGGCCCTAATTAAAATCAAGCGTAGATCACAAATAAACATGACAAGACAGATAACTGAAAATGACACACGAATCGCACACACCACCCCTAGGGTACGCCTCACTGTTGCCTTTCGAAAGGTGATCGTCGAGTAGAGGACGTCTTAGTAAGTCCTCATGATCCGGGAACCTGGCATGAGGGTAGCTTCTAAGGTGTCTTCCCATTGCTCTGGTGATCACCACGTCCCTAAAACTCGAATTGACCCGAACACCTCCAACGGTGGTGCTACCTACCTCTCAATGGTGGGATGGCACTACTTTAAAGGACATTTACACAGACGAATTCCTTAGGGTAGGTAGGTTCTCGTAGATACTTGCTCTCTTCAAAACAAACTCAAAAATCTTTTCACACCGACACTTTTCAAAAGCTTTCAAAACAAACTTTTCAAACACTCTGACGTACGAGTCGATCTGAAATTTTCCAAAGAAACTTTTTAAACCCACAATTGAAAAGCAAACAAACCAATTTTGAAAACACAAGTGAGCAAGTATCTAAGAGCCCATGGATAACCATGGATAGAAAGGGTGCTAACACCTTCCCTTTCTATAACCTACCTCCCGGACCGAGAGCAATCTCTTTAAGGAATTTTTCTGTGCTTTTGTCCTTTCCATTTGGAGAAAATAAAAGACGGTGGCAACTCTTGCTTCCGCGACATTTCGCGAACCAGCGTTAAACAGTCAGTTCCAGATCCACCGATCACAGTAGGGCTATTAGAAGGAACCTGGATAGTAGGGTTACCTCGATGTGAAAGCCTGGATAGTAGAGCTGTGAAAAGGAACCTGGATAGTAGGGTTACTTCGAGATGAAAGCCTAGATAGTAGGGTTGTGAGTAGGAACCTGGATAGTAGGGTTACTTCGAGATGAAAGCCTGGATAGTAGGGCTGTGAGAAAGAACCTGAATAGTAGGGTTATTTCGAGATTAAAGCCTAGATAGTAGGGCTGTGAGAAGGAACCTGGATAGTAGGGTTACTTCGATGTGAAAGCCTGGATAGTAGGGCTGTGAGAAGGAACCTGGATAGTAGGATTACTTCGAGATGAAAGCCTGGATAGTAGGGCTGTGATAAGGAACCTAGATAGTAGGGTTACTTCGATATGAAAGCCTGGGTAGTAGGGCCGTGAGAAGAAACCTGGATAGTAGGGTTACTTCAATGTGAAAGACTGGGTAGTAGGACTGTGAGACGGAACCTGGATGGTAGGGTTACTTCGATATGAAAGTCGGGGTAGTAGGGCTGTTTCGGAATGAGTTTGGGTAAAACTCGGAGGGAACCTGGGTAAGTTTGTTCTTGTTGCACCGATGATTACTCTGTTTAGCTTCGAGTGTTGATCATGGACCTACTGGAAATTGTTGATAATAACTGTCTTTCCTGAAATAAATACAGGGTTAGTTATGCGCGATGCATGAGATGCATTGTATAATGACATTCTCAAAATAAATGAGACTATGTTATATGTAATGTATGCACATGTCATGATGTATGAACATGAAATACTGTCATAATAATCTGGGTCCGGGAAAATAAATCCCTGATTGCTATAAAAAACCATAGTTCCTTTACTTCTGTTAGGGATGGTGAACAATGATGACTATGCTGGGGATTTGCCCCTTGGCTGGTAAATATTCTGCTGGATGAGACTCTGTCTGAGGATATATCTGCGGGGAATAACTCTGTCGGAGAGGAGATATTCTGTTGATAGATCTGATTACTTGGAGAAGCAACTCAACTGGGGATGAATTACCGTTGCTGGTGATAATGAATTCTGTCGGAAATTGCATTTCTGCTTGTGAGAGAAATAAACTCTGCTTGGGGGAAAATTTCCTGACTCACTCCCGATTGTGAACCTCCGATGGGGAGAGTTGTGTCCTGTTCGGGGAAACTAACACCACTGTCTTTGGATATTTTTTACTCTGTAGGGAGTGTATGTGCCAATACTACGCCTCTCAAGCTGGCTCTAACTCGCTACCTGATGGGAAGAGTAACCGTAAAGTTTGGTACTTCTTGTTTTCCCTGTTCCTGGAATTACAAGTAATCGTCTTTTGTTTCTTATGTAAATATTTATGAGCAGCCATTATTTTCAAATGCATATATCAAAAAATGAATCATTGGACGTTCTTGCAGAACAAAACAGAAAAAGAAAAACAATTTGGAATTTATTGTGAAAATGAATTGTATTGATTTTTGAAGTTGGCCTATAATAGGCGTTTTGTATAAAGAAGTTGACGCTCTAGTAAGAGAACGTCGCCGAAAGGTAAAAATTACAATTTGTGTAAAAGAAAGAAAAACACCTATGTGGAACGATCCCATTGGGTTTCAACTCTGCTATTTCCTTTATATATTCAAGCGTCTCATCACTTTGCTGCTTGGTCGAAGGTGGATCAAATTGATTGGCGCCGTTTAAGCTTGATAGTCGATACTGAGGTCTGGTTGCAAGATGATCCAATGAGACATAGTGTTACGCTTTGATCCCTAACTTTTTCCTGGACCGCCCTTTCGGATTTTCAGTCCACCAGGATACCCTTTTTTGCCCAAGTCGCCTTTTCAGGTTTTCGACTTGCCGGGTGTACAGTTTTTTTTCATTTTCATCCCTTACTTTTGCCCAAACCCTTTTGGTTCACCGGGAAGCCCTTATTTTCACCTAGGCCAGTCAACCTAGTGGGTCTTTGATTATGCGTATTATCTTTTCACTATGTCTGCATTGACGGGGTGAGGAAGGTTGTCACCATCCATGGTTGTTAGAATCATAGCTCCTCCCGAGAAAATGTTCTTAACCATAAATGGCCCTTCGTATGTGGGGGTCTATTTTCCCCTGGGATCACCTTGTGGAAGTATGATGCGTTTGATCACTAGATCCCCGACTTGATATTCTTGATGTCTGACTTTCTTGTTAAAGGCATTGATCATTCGCTTTTGATACGTCTGACCATGACAGATAGCACTAAGTCTCTTTTCATCGATTAGATTCAGCTGATCAAGTCAGGTTTGGATCCAGTCATCCTCGTTCAAACCTGCATCTTTCATAATCCTGAGAGAGGGTATCTGGACTTCGATGGGTAGGACTGCCTCCATGCCATACACCAATGAGTAGGGTGTTTCCCCTGTTGAGGTCCGTGCTGAGGTACGGTACCCATGAAGAGCGAATGGTAACATCTCGTGCCAGTCTTTGTATGTCCCCATCATCTTTTGCACAATCTTCTTGATGTTCTTGTTAGCTGCTTCAACAGCCCCATTCATCTTCGGCTGGTAGGGAGAAGAGTTATGATACTAAATCTTGAACTGCTTGCAGAGCTCAGTGATCATTGTATTATTGAGATTTGTACCATTATCAGTGATAATTCTCTCTGGGACACCATATCGATAGATCAGCTTATGTCAGATGAACCTCGCCACGACGTTTTTGGTTACTGTAGCAAAGGAAGCCGCCTCAACCCACTTGGTGAAATAATCAATTGCTACCAAAATGAAGCGATGCCCGTTAGACGCAGTAAGTCTGATCTCGCCGATCATGTTGATGCCCCACATTGCAAAGGGCCAAGGAGCTGTCAAGACATTCAGGGGAACTGGAGGCACATGCACCTTATCAGCATAGACTTGGCACTTATGACAGGTTCGAGAGTGCTGATAACAACCGGCTTCTATAGTGGACCAGTAGTATCCTGCCCGTAGGATTTTCTTCGCCCTGGTATGTCCACTAGAATGAGTTCCGAAGGTACCCTCATGTAACTCTGCCATGATTATTTCTACCTCGCTCTTGTCTACACACCGCAGTAAGGTTGAATCATGGTTACGCTTATAGAGGATTCCGTTACTGATGAAGAACTTTGCAGCGAACCTTCTTAGAAACTTCTTATCATTAGCAGATACCCCCTCGGGGTATTCTTGAGCCTCAAGATACCTCTTTACCTCCTGAAACCAGGGCTTATCTGCTACCTCTTTGGTCTCAATGTTACAACAATGTGCAGATTCATCCAACCTCTCAATGGTAATAATGGGAGCTTCATTGTCCCACCTTAATTTGAACATAGAAGACATGGTAGCTAGCGCGTCCGCCAACTGGTTCTCTTCTCGTGGGAAATGTTTAAAGGTTATCTCCTCAAAGTGTGGGAGCAATGTCAGTACATACTCTTTGTAAGGAATAAGATTCGGGTGCTTCGTATCCCATTCGCCTTTGATCTGACTTATCACCAGAGCAGAATATCCGAATATACTCAAGAACTTAATCCTCAGGTCAATAGCAGCTCGAAGACCCATGATACATGCTTCATACTCCGCCATATTGTTGGTGCAATTAAAACATAATCGGGCGGGGAATGGAGTATGACAACCCTCAGGAGATATGATTACAGCGCCAATACCATTACCCAATGCATTCGAGGCTCCGTCAAAATACATAGACCATCGGGATCCCTCCTCAGGTCCTTCATCCAGTCCAGGTTCTTCTCAGTCGGTTACCAACATAATATTCTCATCCGGGAACTCGAAATTCATGGACTGGTAGTCATCCACGGCCTGATGTGCCAAATGATCCACCACTACACTCCCCTTGATTGCTTTTTGGGCCGTGTATTGGATTTCGTACTCGGTTAAGATCATCTTCCATCTTGCTATTCTTCCAGATAAGGAGGGCTTCTCGAAAATATACTTGATCGGATCCATCTTTGATATCAACAAGGTAGTGTGAGTCAGCATATACTGTCTCAGCCGGCGAGCAGCCCACGCCAAAGCGCAACAAGTTTTCTCGAGCAATGAGTATCGGGTTTCATAATCGGTAAAATTTTTGCTAAGGCAATAAATGGCGTGCTCTTTTCGGCCAGACTCGTCATGTTGCCCCAGCACACACCTCATTGAATTGTCTAGCACTGTCAAGTATAATATCAAAGGCCTTCCTTCAACTGGAGGCATCAAAATTGGTGGTTCTTGAAGGTATTCCTTGATTCTTTCGAAAGCGGTCTGGCATTCATCATTCCACTTTACCACTTGATCTTTCTTCAGCAGCTTGAAGATTAGCTCACAAGTAGCAGTCAGATATGAAATGAACCTGGCGATGTAATTTAGACGTCCCAAGAAACCTCTAACTTCCTTCTATGTGCAGGGGACCGACATCTCTTGTATGGCTTTTACTTTTGCAGGGTCCACCTGAATACCTTTGTCACTGACAACAAAACCCAGAAGCTTACCAGACCTTACCCCGAAGGTACACTTTTTCGGATTCAACCTCAGCTTGTACGTCTTCAACCTGTCAAACAGTTTCTGGAGATGATCAAGGTGCTCTTCCTCAGTCTGGGACCTGGCTATCATGTCATCAGCATAAACCTTGATCTCGTGATGAATCATATCGTGGAACAAAGCGACCATGGTGCGCTGATAAGTTTCCCCAACATTCTTCAACCCAAAAGGAATTACCTAGTAACAGAAGGTGCCCCACTGTGTAACAAAGGTTATCTTCTCCATGTCTTCAGGAGCCATCTTGATCAGGTTGTAGCCAGAAAAACCATCCATGAAGGAGAAGATCTTATGCTGCGCGGTGTTATCGACCAGAACATCGATGTGAGGAAGTGGGAAGTCATCCTTGGGGCTTGCCCTGTTCAGATCTCTATAGTCAACACACATCTGTACCTTATTATCCTTCTTAGGTACCGGAACTACGTTGGCAACCCACTGCGGATAAGAAGTGACAGCTAAGAACCCTGTGTCGAATAGTTTCATGACCTCTGCTTTGATTTTCTCTGACATTTTAGGGTGTATATGGCGGACCTTCTGCTTTACTGGAGGGCAATCTTCTTTAGTCGGTAGTCGATGTACCACAATATCAGTGTCCAACCCAGGCATGTCTTCATAGGACCAGGCGAAGATCTTAACATAGTCGCGTAACATCTGTATTAACTGTTGTTTGACACTAGGCTCCAGATTGGCACCTATCCTAACCTCCTTCCTGTCTTCCTCTGTATCCAAATTCACTGACTCAACTGGCTCTTCATGAGGCTGTATGGCCCTTTCTTCCTGCTGTAATAGTCTAGCAAGTTCTCTTGAAACCTCACAATCATCCTCGGCTTGGCTGATCGGATTTTCAAAGTCATAACTGGCAGTAACAGAGTTGTTATGAATGGGATCCAGAGTGGATATGGATCTGCAGTATGATACGTGAGTGTGTGTAAGAGAATAGTTGTTTTGATAAAATGAGAGACAGAAAAGAAAAACAAGGAGCATAAAATTTGTAATGCAAGAAACGTCCAATGCTTTATTAATGATATATGAAATGACAAATAATAGCCCTCATAAACAAAGCCAAGGTGCCTTGGGCAAGGCATTGGGCCGTAAAGTTTCAAACTGTTTATTACAAATCTTAAAACAAAAGTCAATTACTGCGGAATAAAATAAACAGGTATGAAGTCCTTCATCGTCCAGTTATTCAATCCACCGTTGGTTGTTGGGTAGATCCATCTGTCAATGTATGAATCCTCTTCACTGTCCTCTTATGTGGTGGAGACAACCTCAATAGCATTGATTCCCGAGCCATGTTTGGGCATGGGAATGGTTATAACATTTGGCTTTTATGGAGCATCAAACTCTATCTCCTTGGCTTCAAGCAAGTCTTGTACTTTGTTTCTCAGAGACCAACAATCATTTGTATCATGGCCAGGACTCTCAGAATGGTAGGCACACCGCGCATTAGGATTGTATCTGGGAGAAGTAGTGTTTGGATTCTTGGGAGCCTCTCTCAAGGTTGCCAAGTTGGATTTTAACAGATGAGGCAATACTTCAGTCAGTGTCATGTTGATGCGGGTAAATTTCCGTTGTGGTCTTTCGAGCCTTTGTTGAGTGTTGCATTGTGGAGCAATTGCGGGTCTCGGTATAACTACAATATTTAACGTTTGATAGTGTTCAGATCTGCTCTGGCCCCTCGGGCTATAGACTGCACTAGCTTCCTTCTTACCAGTGAAAGGCTTTTTCACCAAACTCGAAGAGGCGTCCTTCTTTATTTTACAACTTTGAATTCCAACTTCTACTCTTTCTCCAGTCAAAATCAACTCAGTAAAACCAGATGATGAGCTGCCGATCAAGTGATTGAAAAATGGACCAGATAGCGTCCCTAGAAACATGTCAACCAACTCCCTATCAGACAAAGGGGGTTGAAATCTTCCGGCCAAGTCTCTCCACTTTTGAGCATAGTCTTTAAAACCTTCACCTGTACCCATGGACATACCCTGAAGCTGAGTACAAGTGGGAGCAAGGTCAGCGTTATACTGATAATGCTTATAAAAAGAAGCAACAAGGTCTTCCCAGTTTTGGACACTGGCCCCCTCCAACTGATAGAACCATTCAAGCTGAGTCCCTGACAGACTATCTTGAAAGAAATGCACCCACAAATTTCTATCAGCAGTGTGGGGTTGGATTTTCCTGACATACGAGCGGATATGGAGTTTTAGACAGGATACTCTATCGTACTTGGTGAAAACCGGAGCTTTGAACTTATGAGGGATGACCACTACCGATACCAGTCCCAGTTCTCCGAAATCCAAACCAGGTATTTTCTGAATTTCCATAATGCTCAGACGGTCTTCTAAATGCTTGTACCTATCCTCAGCAGGAGGATATTTCTCATCATCGTAATCTGTATCGTTATCAGAAACTATAGGACTAGGGTCCTTTGCCCTTTCTTGGTTCTCCCCGTCCTTGGATGAGGAGGTCATATCAGTTTGTTGCCTCAACCTTTCTCCGAATCTTCTACCCATATTCAGAATTCCGACCTTCTTCTTCTTCTTGTTCTTCTTCTTTTTCTTCTCTTTCAGAATAAGGGTCTTCAAATCCTCCTGCCCTTTAGCTATACTTATGAACATCTGATGGAACTGGGCATTCTGCGCCTGAAGATCTTTGATGGCTTGATCGGAAGACATTTTTGCTGAAATAAACAACGAAGAAGATGAGAAACCTGTAAGGGTACCTGTAATGATGTGCATGATAATGGGATGCGCATGTAATGATTTCAAATACCTTGTGAGATTTAAATTTTTAAGCCAAAAATAAACAAAACTTTATTAGCTTAACTTTGAAAGGTTCAACAATGCCTTTAAGGCGTTACAAAGAAGTAAATAAAACAAAATCTAAAACTAGAAAAAGCAAAATCAAAAGTCCCATGGCCTCTTCCTCTTCATGCTGATGTAGTCATTGATCACTCTTTCTTCCTCGAGCTGCCTGGTGAGCTTCAAAACCTTCCTCTCTTGCTCATGGAACTGCTCCCGGTAAGTGTCCCGCTCATTCCTCAGCTGAATCCAAGACCTCTGTAGCTCCCCAAGATTAGTGGGCATGTAAGGATAGAGAATCGTGTAAGGAATGCTTCTTCATTAGTGGGCTCCATAATCACTGGTAATACGGCTTCATAAGGCATCATAAGCTTTTGGGTGTGAGCTCGGACCCATTGTAGATAAGGCTGCATAGGAAGGGAAGTCTTCGGTCCCAACTCTTCGGGGTCAGACCTGTTCACCATGCCCCAAGCTCGTATAAACCTCTGGCGATGCTCCTTAACGTACTCCTTATAGTCAAATACAATGTCCTCAAGAAGTAATTCATGGGGACCATCTCTTCGAGCACGACCAAATTGCCACGAAGCTAGGCAAGAATTGTAAGTGATACCCCCTCTGATTCCAAGCAATGGGACATTAGGGTATCCCCCACAGCGGTCAATAACAGTGGTGTCTTCCATAGCCCGGGAACACCAAAGGATATCTGTATGAGCAAGTGACATTATTCTGTAGGACCAACCTAAACCTTCTTCGTTCTTCAGCACAGACTTAGGGAGGTGCAAAATAAACCACCTCGATAGCAACGGTGTTGTACCCCAAAATTTGCCCTCCCATTTCATCACTATTTTCTCACCACAAGACCCTTGGGGCTCAAGATCAAGTTAGGGTTTGCTCTGCTCAAGACTCCTCCTTGCACTGTTGACCCAAATTAGGGTTTGAGTTTGCACAAAGATGTTTTGACCTAAAAGGCCCAAAGTGACTTTCATGCTTCATATTAGACTCACAAGTTTATCCATACCAAGTTTCAAGCCTTAATTCTAATCTTTGCCCAGTCAATTGGACAGTTGACCTAGAAATCAGCTGTATTGGGGAAAAAGTCAACTATGGTCAATTGACAGTCAAACCTCATGAAATTTGACCCTCATCAACATTATGAACTCATATGAACCATTTGATCAAGTGTGGATCACAATTCCACAAGAAATTTGATCAGATCACCAAAAGGGCAAAATGGTCATTTTTAGGGTTTTGACTGCACAAAGGCAATTTTTGACTGTTTGACCTAGCCAATGGTAAACCATGCTCACATATGGACTCAAGGACCCATTGGCATTGTCTTGACATGTTCAACAAGTTCAAAAGATCCCAAATGCACAAGATTGACAGATGAATTTTCCAGTCAACTGAGCCAAATTTGACTGTATACTGAAAAGTCAAACTTTGACTTTTTTGTCAAAATCAAGTGTCAAGGTTCATTTTTCATCAAGACATGTCAAATTATGTAACTTGTTCACCAAGAAATCAAAAATCACAAATTAGGGTTTGAAATGAAGAAATTTCATAACTTAGAATTTTTCTAAGTTATGAAAATTCCTAATTTTTTCCTAACTTTGTTCCATATTTTCATCAAGATACATTTGGATTCAAACAAAACTCAAAACATGAAAGTTATAGTCCATTGCAAAATATACAACTTTGATTCACAAAGTTTCATCAAAAGAAGCTTGTAGCTCAAGTTACAATTTTTGGAACAAGGGTGCAAAACATTCTTAACTTAGAAAAATTTTGACCTATTCTAGGCAGGATTTTTGCCTAACTTCATGACCACTTTTCACATGCTTCCACTTGGAATCTCAACTTTCATTACAAAGATGGACTGTAGTACACATTCCAAGCTTTCCAAAATATCCAAGAACTTCTCAAACACCCTTGTGGTTAGGGAGAATCGAATTTGTCAATATGGGCAAAAGTCACTTTGTTCATAAGCCATGTACATGTTCATAACTTGTGCATTTTTGAAATCAGCATGTGCAAGCTACATTACAGGCCTCTAATCTCATTTACACTCAAAACTTAAATGCCAATCCATTGTGTTCTAGCATTATTTTGTGCATTTGGTCATTGCATGAAGAATTAAGCCTTAATTAGAAAAAGCAAGTTATCCATTTTTGTAAAGTTACACTTTATGTCAAGTTTACAATCCAAGAAGTACAATGCAAATCTCTGAGGCACAAGTTCATAGACATATCCCACTGATCAAGAAAAAGCTTTGCAGCATGTTTAGGGGGCCTGCATAAGCTTGTAACTCAACTTGGCATTTTGACTTAAGATAGAAGCAACTTGGCAAATACAACAACAACTCTCATTCCTGCAATCACAAGCCTAAGAAAACATTGTGAACACATTCCATACTCCTCAAGTAACCTAAAACACGACCAAGCCATCCTCAAGACTCCCTCATTCATCAAAACACAGTTTTGTGGCAAAACAGGGTATCTTCTGCATTTTGACTTGGCCAGTTCATTCCCCTCGTGCGTTTTCATCCAAACCACCTCAAACACCTTCCATAACATCCATACAAACTATTCCAAGCATTGAACTGGAACTGTAACATCCCTAACATCACTTTCCATTTTCAGTTTTCAACTTTGCAGGTAGACTTCTATAGCTTGATACAGCAGGATTCAAAGCACACCAAGCATTGGAAAAGCATCCTTGAACTTCAAGCAAGTTGTACAAGTCCTCAAGTTCCATTGAAAGTACCTCCATTGTCATACACGTATCAAGCTGAAACAGGTAAACTTTGGACTTCTATCTCTCAATCTAGGAAGAGTTAGCCTTAAGTTTATGAATGAAAAATGCTCTACTCATGGCCCTGAAACTACACATATAATTACTTTGCATTTATGTTGTGTGTACTGAGAGAATTTGGAACCTGAACATTAGAAAAAACTTAGGTCAGGAATTAGGGATGAAGAAATTCTCTTTCATTTCTTAGAGTTAAGTCAAGTTCTTTATATGTCTGGATTCGTCTCTTGATGCCCTACATTTTTGGTGTTATGAGTTTTGCTTGAAAGTCCAAGAATCAGGATGTTTGAATCAGCATGAGAAACGCGTGTTTTTTGACAAACTGGCTGGAGGTTGAAGAAGATAGACTTGGGCTGGGCCTGAGTTTTGTTTTCCTTTTTGCACCACTTTATTTCACACACACCCCCTGGCCCATTGCTTGATATATTTGTCATTTTTGATTTTTTCCTTTTGATTTTGATTTCATATTTTTATCCAAACATGAAAAAACATTAAAAATATTTTTCTCACATTTTTTGCATTTTATTTGATATTTATTGGTTTCATTTAGTTATATATGTAAATAAATAACATTTTGCCTTTTATTTTAAAATACAAAATATATAAATACATTTTATTTTCTGATTTTATTTTATTTTATCTTTTGAAAACATTTTATAAAAAAATATACTTTTTTTTTGTAAATAATAAATATTGTTATTTTTTGTACATATTTAATATATTTAGTAAATATTATAAACACTCATATATTTATTAGAATATTTAGGGAAAAATACAAAAAAATAATACATTTTTTATTTTTATTAATATTTGACCTCAAAAATTACTTTTTTACAATATACTTCCTTTTTATTTATTTTTTGTATATAATTAATAAATATTGTATATAATAAATAATTAATACATTTTACTTAGAAAATTAGGGTTTTGCCCTAAAATGTAAAAATATCCAAAATTATTCATTTTTATTTTTGTTTATTTGTCACATAAAAAATACTTTTACATACATATAAAAATCATTTTTGCATCTTGCATATTTATTGTATTTTATTTAATTATTGTATATTAAATAACTTGTAAATTCCATTTGGATTGTAATAGCTTAGATTTAATTTTCTTGCTAAATATCCCCATTTGAACATTTGTACCCCCATCCCATAATTGTGTTGTAATAATTTAGGACCTTTAAATTCCGCACTTTAAAGCTTTCTAAAAATGCCATGATAGACTTAGGGCTTTGTATGCAAAAATCAATCAAACAAATAGCTTGACCTAATTCAAGATAAACAAGCATGAAAATGGACAACACCAGTCACACTTGCACCCCTTAGGGTTACTCCACTTGTTGCCTTCAATAATGGGCCATGTTGCATGTTAGGTGTCTTTGGAAAAACAAAAACAATTCAAATGATCATAGTCCCTCGATGACGCTTTCGAAAGTTGCCTAAAAATGATCAAGTCCCTTAAAGGAAAAATGGCCCAAAGACACTTGGCACCATTGCAATCATGGTCTAAATAATGACCCGCGCCCGTCCCGTTCACATCCTAACACAAGATTGTCCACCAAATACAATGGTGGAGCAAAATTGTTAAAAGGGTTAAAACATAGCAAAGATCTTTGAGAAATTTAGGGTAGATAGCTCTTGGTTACTTGCCAACTTGCAAAACAAAAACACTTGCTTATTTTTCAAAACCACACATCACAACACACTTTCAAAACAACTTTCAAAAACATTGAAAACTTTTTAAAAGACATACATCTTTGTATACATCCCAACATGGATCATTACAAAGGTTGCCACCATATTGGCCTCTTTTCAAAACATTTTCAAACCCACACACAAAGCACCATTTCAAACAATTGAAAATCAAGGCAAGTTGATTTAAGCAAATAACTAAGAGCCCATGGATAACCATGGATAGAAAGGGTGCTAATACCTTCCCTTTCTATAATCTACTCCTAGAACCCAAGAAAACATCTTAAAGGTTTTTGCTGTGCTTTTTAACCTTTCCTTAGGATAAAATAAAAAGTCGGTGGCGACTCTTGCTCAACCGAAACATTTGCGAAAACAAACGCGAAACCTCAAGTCAGTTCTCCCACCGTATCACAAACGACATGCAACACATAAGAGTCCCTCTTCTCCTCATAGTACGAGTATAGAGGGCATGCAAGATATCTCCCAGCAAGGTAGGCACAGGGTTGCGAGAAAGGAAAATCTTGACAGCATTCACATCTACAAAGGAATCCGGATTAGGGAAGAGAACCAAACCATAGATAAGGAGAGCCAAGATATCTTCAAAAGCCTGAAAATCTAAATCATCCCAGAATAGTTGAGCCTGGTCTATCAGAAACTTGGCTAGAAAACCTTCAACCTCGTTTCGAGTTTCCCAATTGGATACCACATCAGCCCGTTTCAAGTGCAAAGCTGAGGCAATGTCTTCTGGCCTATGAACTTCTTCCATACCTATGAAGGGTACCTGTTCAAGGATGGATATGCCCAATAGATGAGAGAACTCTTCAAAGGTGGGTACCAGCTGGTAATCGTATCTCTTAATGAACATAGAGGTCTCAGAAACTCTTAAGGCTAGCTCTTTAAGTTGGGAAGGTATCTGCACAAAGTTGACTCGGATGATATTTCTGCGCACGGAAGCCATGATCTGCAAAACAGAACAAAGATAAATTCCCTTGGTCTTTTAATGGTTAGGGTAATGAAGCATGAATGCCATGTTATGATGCATGATATCATGATAAACCACAGGTATAGCAAACAACAGGTAATGCAAACACAGTCAAATGACACAAAACCCTTAGGTTTAAGGCTTGCATGAGGTCAAAGGCAATACCCTCTTGAGGTTAAGTTGGTTTCAAACCTGTCCTAGCAAAGTAACCGAGTTCTAGAGGATCTCAATATCACTGATCATCCTCCATCGGTCATGGATTCAGCTCACGCAATATTTTCTTCCGGTCAAAACTATCTCGAGAGTATGGTCTCAATGAGTGTAGCATCGAGTATCAACCAGTTCTCAGCTTTACACTGAGATCGGCTATCTCACTACTTTCTAATGGACAAGTTGGGCGATTAAAGGTTCTAAGGTCAGTTGATGATTAACGACACCATGCAGCGGCCCCGTATTCTCCTCGTTTCTCCACAAGGGATATCGGTACCAACCAATGTGCCACACCAATGTAGCTATTGCTTCAACCATATCGGTCAACGTCGTACATTTCCCTCACAGTCTATTGCTACTTACCTAAAAGGTATCCCCAGATCCGAGTTAGGATCTATAGTAACCCCAAACAAAAACCCTTAAAAGTAAAGCAAGCAAAGCAATCAAGAAAAGAAATTATGATGAACTAGATCCTAAGGTATACCCCACTTATTAATCCCCAGCAGTGTCGACGGTTCTGTGATACGGTGACAGAACCGACTGTTTGATGCTGGTTTGCGTTTTGCGTTTTGTGTTCGCAAAATGTCGCGGTAAGCAAGAGTCACCATCGAATTTTATTTCATCCAACCAGAAAGGAAAAAAGTATAGAAAAAGTCCTTTTTCGAGATATTCTGAGTACGGGGGGTAGATTATAGAAAGGGAAGGTGTTAGCACCCTTTCTATCCATGGTTTTCCATGGACTCTTAGGTACTTGCTCATTTTTAAATTGCTTGTGTTTGTGTGTTTGAAAATGTTTTACTCTGTGATAATCCTTGTATCAGTCCTCAAGGATGTGACGAAGTTGTTTTAATTTTTTTTTTGAAAGGTGTTTTTGAAAAAGTTTTTATTTGAGCAAGTACCTACTAGCATCTACCTACTCGAAAAAAGATCGTTTCTATTCTTATTTCCTTTAGACAGCGTTATCCCACTATTAAGGAATATGTAGCACCATCGTTGGAATTGTAAGGGTCAATTCGAAAGGGACGTACGATCACTAAAGAAATGTTAGGACGTCTTAGTAATAACCCTAGAGTCCTAAGATCATATTCGAGGCAACATTACCGAGGCAACATTTCCGAGGCAACATTCTAACGGGACGTTTGATCTTTTTTAGACATGAGGGCAACCACTAAGACACCCTATGTTTAATGATCGTTTACCGAAGGCAACCGAAGCGGGAGTATACCCTAAGAGTGATAGGTGCAAGTGATTGGTTTCAATTATTTATCTTTGCACATTAGGGTTTTCTAACCGTATTAATTTGTCATGCATTCTTGCCATACAATCCTATTAGCATACATCTAAACAGTCAAATATTTGCGGGAATTAAAATGTGAGAAAGTAAATCTATGCTATTACAAGGCTTCGGGGAGGGGGATTAATTACAAATCCAAAACCCGGGGAAAAGTGATAAGTAAAAAGTCCTAGATTAAACTATTAGAAACCATGAACAGTTACAAAAATATTGGTGAAAAATAAATAACACGCGCGCGATGAATCAAATATGAAACAACTAGGGTTTTGACCCTTGCCTAAACCTAATTGCGATTGATTAAAAAAATGTTTTTGTTTTGTAAGAAAATAAAGAAACAATTAAACTAAAAAGAAAATCCTAATTCTAATTATTTTTAAGTTAAGAAAAATAAATTAATTTATTCTAAAACCTATTTTTGTATTTTTATTTATTTGAGAAAAAAAGAGAAAATAAAATTAAATCAAAAGTTTTAACCCAATTTCTATTTGATTTTATTTATGAAAATAAATTACAATTTCCCTAAATTAAACTAAATTAAAATTAATTTTGGTAATAATAAAAACTAATCCTAATTTTTGTGGATTATTGATTTTATGATTTTGTTATGGAAAATAATTAATTTGTGAATTAAAATAAATAAAGAAAATTAGAAGAGTAAAAAATAAAGAAAAGAAATAAAGAAAAGTAATAAATGGGCCTGGTGGTGTTGCTGAAAAAAGGGGGGGTACCAACTGAATTTCTGGGCCCAAGGATGATGGCTTGTTTTGACTTTGTTGGATCTAGTGTAGTGGGTTGACTTGAGACGCATGGTGTTGTACCCCAAAATTTTCCCTCTCATTTCTCAAGAAAATCACCCTGAATTCTCATGTTTTCCCTTATACAAATCCAAGCCTTGATTTATCATTTCTTTCCAAGCAAGCCATTCACAAGGGCAAAATGGTCATTTATACGCTGAGAAGTCAAATTTTACCTTGTAAAAGTCAAATTCTAAATACTTAGAATTTTCTAAAGTATTTAATAAAAATGACACTTCATAACTTCTGAGCCAGCCTCCAGGCAGGAGCAGTCAGAAGTTGTAAACTTGGTTCAACATATAATCTTTAGTCAAAACATGGCTTTTCAGCATCTACGCAAGTTCAGTCAGAGTTTGCTAGAGTAATACAAAGAAGGCAATAAAGTGTAATACGAAGCCTGAAAGCTCCTTCAGAACATGCTGGAGCCAGAAGGTAAGAGGATCAGAAGATTGGATGCTACGTTGAAGCAGAATCTTTATTTCAAAGTTTTCAGAGGCAAATCGAAGAAGTTTACTGGAAAACCTGGTGAGTCCTTCAAAATATGCTGAGGTAACGAGGTACAAAGATCAGAAGTTGGATGTTTTTCCTAAATTGAACTTCTGATCCAGAGTTAAGCAATGATGCAAAATCTCACATTACAGGATTTCTGATTTTGACAAATCTCATTATCATTTAATGCTCATTAATGCTCACAACTACTTTTGAGTCTTTGTCCAAAGGATCTCTCCACGTGTAGTGTAGAAATACTTTTGTGAAGGATTAGGTAAGGGCCCATGCGCTACATTTCACTTGTAGGTTCACTTTTCCTTAATCCTTGTTTGCTATTCCAGCCTAAGCTAAAAACTGTCAGCCATCATACCTTTTTTGGAACTTGCTTCAAGAGCAATTCAGCATCTAGTGTATTATTTTGGCGCTACTTGACATTTCAAACAACACAAAAACTTTGCATATAAATAGAACACCATTGGTCACTGAGAAAAGGTACAGAGAAAAATTTGTAAAAGAAGTCAAAAACTTTGAGAAAGAAAAGCCTTGAATTCTTGCCAAAATTCCAAGAGTTCTAATAACTGTAAACACAACACATAAAAACTTGATTAACTTTTGATTCCTTGCATTCAAAACTCCACTTGTTCTAAATCATTTCTTGACTAAACAAAAACATCCACACAGTTTCTGATCCACACGTTGGAAATTGCTTAAGCTGCTGGCTTCATATTGCTATACATTTTCCATCCACCCACTCAAAGAAATCAGAATATGACCTCCTTGCCATCCCCAGAAGTTGTAAACTTTCAACTTACTGAGTACGTGAAGAAGTTGTTCAGAGTGCCATCAGAGTTGAGGTTAGCTCTGGTTCACAGAACTTCTTCCAGTGGCAAGGTAAGTTTCTGCTGACCCTCACCACATCACTTAAGCATTACCAGATTTACATGCTCAAAAATACAATGTAGATATCATGTTTATGATGTTGTACATACTCTGAGATCTCATGCACCTGCCTGCTTAAGTAAATAATAGATCAGTTCAGAGCTTCTTGAAGAAACTAGAACTCAGAGTTAGGATTAGAAAATGCATGCTTGCCTCTGATTTATAGTTTTGATATTTCCTATCTTCTGAAACGCTATGGTACCTGATATAACTGTTCTATGCATGTCTTCTGTTTTATGGAGAAATAACCAAATTACAGATGTTCTGACTAGCATAGAGAGAGAAACCAAGTTCTGCCAGTGGTCTCAGAACTTCTAAAGTCTGTTCTGCTGCCAGTGGTATTAGAACTTCTGAAGCTTGTTTCTGCTGCCAATGCCATCAGAACTTCTGAAGCTTGTTTTTGTTTCCAGTATTATCAGAACTTCTGAGAACTACTACGTTCCCAGTGGGTTCAGAGCTTCTGGCCTCATACATTTTCACTAACAGGTTTCTGTTTTGCAGCGTGCCAGGGTTAGAACCTCTGACTTAATTTTATCAGCAATACGCTGATTCCCCTTTTCTTTTCCATTGTTTTTGTTATTGCTCTTCATTCCATTAATCAGCAAACAACAAAAATATTTCCTTTACACTTTATTTTTGGTTTCTTAAAAACAAAAGATCAAAAATATTTTCTTAAAACAAGACAAGTTTATTTCATATTTTCTTGTACATTCTTATGCATTTCAATATGGTTGTAATAGTAACTTAGGACTTTATTTTTACTTGCAATCCCCATTCATAAATATGTATCCCCGTCCCCTAAATATTGTAATAGCGTAGGACTTTACATTTCTACAATTTATCGCTTTCAAATGTAAATGCTAGTAATTAGGCGTGTATGGAAAGATAAAACCAAAAAATAGACCACCAAAAATCAAATACAAATGCATGCAATCAAACACACTTGCACACATGCACCCTTAAGGTAATCTCACGTGTTGCCTAAAAAATGATCATGTTATGCATGTGGGATGTCTTAGCACAAACAAATCGAAGAATACAAGATCATAGTCCCTCAATGATGCTATCAAAGTTGCCTTTCAAAATGATCTTAGTCCCTAAAGAAAAAGTGCTAAGTCATCTCACAATATTGCTATCATGGTCATACGATGACCCGACACTTGTCCCTTCACATCCAATGATGGGGCTTTTTATCAAAACAATGGTAAGTTTAACAACATCTAAAGGAGGAAAAACACATCCAAGACCTTTTGAGTAGGTAGATTACTTTTAGTTACTTGCTCACTCTCAATAGCCAATATCCTTGCTATTTTCAAAACAAACACACACATCTTACAAACATTGGAAACATTTTCAGAAAGACAAACATCTTTGTATATATTCTTATGAACGAGAATCATTACAAAGATTGCCTAAATGAATGGCCTCTTTTACAAAATACTTTCAAAACCACATGAAGCACAATTTCAAAACAAAAAGCAAGTGATCTAGCAAGTAACTAAGAGCCCATGGAAAACCATGGATGAAAAGGGTGTTAATACCTTCCCTTTTCATAATCTACCCCCAGAACTTAAGAAAACATCTCTAAAGGTCTTTCCTGTGCTTTTTCACCTTTCCTTTTGGATAAAAGAAAAGTCGGTGGCGACTCTTGCTAAACCGCAATATTTGCAAACACAAACGCAAAACACCTCAAGTCAGTTCTCCCACCGTATCACAGTACTGGCGACTCTGCTGGGGACCTGTAATTCTAAAAGTGGGGTTACCTTAGGGATAGATCATATTTATTTGCTTATATTGTTTGATTTGTTTGCTTTACATTATGATTCTTTGTTTGGGTTTGAAATCCTCCACCCGGATTTGGGAAACATTATAGGTAAATATAAATACGTTGTGGAAACTGTGCGGGGTATACCGACATGGTATAAGCAATAGCTATGTTAGTGTGACATATTTGTGGGTACCGGTAGCCTTTGAGTCAATCAAAGAGAATACGGGGCCGCTGAGTGATGTCATGAAGCACTAATGAACTTCTAGAACCCTTTACTTGACCAACTTGGACTTTAGGATGTAGTGAGATGACCGACTTTGGTGCAGTTCGAAGTTGGTAGATACTCGATACTACACTCATTGAGGGTTGGTTTCTTGGTATATTTCGGTCGCCATTAAAGAGGCTTGAGGCGAAACAATGACCAAGGAAACAATATAGTGATATTGAGCTCCTTAGAACCCGGTTACTATTATTAGGACAGGTTGAGCCAACTAAACTTCAAGAGGGTACTTACCTATAAAACCCCATGCAGGCCTAAACTAAGAACTTGTTTATTTTGCTTGTATATACATACTTGTGCATAACATCATAACATCATGGACATCATGAGCATCACATACATCACTAATCATTTCAAGTATTTTTTAGATTCATCTTTGTTCTTGTTTTGTAGGATATGGATTCAGTTCGCAGGAAAACTATCCAAGTCAACCTTGTAAGAATTCCTCCACAACTTAAGGAGCTAGCTTCAAGGATCCCTGAGAACTCTCCGTTCACCGAGAGGGATGGTCGTCTACTCAACTTGGTCACCTCCAACACAGATGAGGATATGATGAAGGTGCTCTTCCAGTTCTTTGATCCTTTACACCATTGCTTCACATTTCCCGACTATCAGCTTGTGCCTACTTTGGAAGAATTCTCTCAACTCTTGAGAATTCCCATTCTCAATCAAATACCTTTCAACGGTACAGAAAGAGACCCAAACCCAGAAGAGATTTCTCAAGCTCTGCACTTGCACTCATCTAATGTCACAACCCATTGGGAAACTAGAAGTGGTGTCAAAGGCTTCTTAGCAAAGTTTCTGTTTGAGGAAGCCCAAAGCTGTTGGAATTACTTAGACTTGCAAGCCTTTGAGGAAATTGTGGCTCTCCTCATTTATGTGATGGTTTTGTTTCCCAATCCTAACCAACTCATAGATGTGAATGCCGTCAAAATCTTCATGTCATGCAATCCAGTGCCTACATTGCTAGGGGATATCCTACACTCTTTTCACACTCGCACAATGAGGAAAAGAGGTGTCCTTATGTGTTGCACTCCTCTCCTGGCAAGATGGTTTATTTCTCATCTTCCCCAATCAGTCTTAAATAATGAGCAAGGTTCAAGGTGGTCACAAAGGTTAATGACGCTCAAACATTCAGATATTCATTGGTGCTCTCGATCCAAAGAGAATGTTATCATTATTGACCGTTGTGGGGAATTCCCAAATGTACCTTTACTTGTCATTAGGGGAGGCATCACCTACAACTCGTGCTTAGCTTTAAGACAATTTTGTTACGCCCGAAGGGATGGCCCGCACGAGATGTTGATTCAAGGCTTGGTATTCGACTATGACAACGACGATCAAGGTCTTCGCCAGAGATTCATCCGAGCTTGGAGGATGCTAAACAAGGTGGATAGCAAGACTTTGGGACACAAGAATTCCATCCCTCTTGAGCCTTACCTCAAGTGGGTACGAACCCGCGCTCAAAGTCTCATGATGCCTTATCCTTCAATTCTCCCGGTGAACATTGATCCTGTTAAGGAAGGAGAAGTTCCATACACTATCCTACATCCTGACATGCCCACATCTCTGGAAGACCTACAAAGGGATTGGATACAGCTCAAAGGAGAGCAAAATACTTTCAAAGCCCAATTCTACGCAAGCGAGAAGAAGGTTTTGGAAATCACTAGGCTACTTCATGAGGAGCTGACTCTAAATGCCTACATTGCACCAAAGAGGATGCGCACTACTTTTTTATCTTAGATTGTTGTATTATTTTTCCCAAGGGGCATTAATGTACTCAAACTCTATATTATTAATATAACGTGTGTTTCTTTTTGTCTAAAACGAACTTGAATCTTTAAAAATACTTGAAAACATTACATATGCACATATCATTCATCATAACATGAACATGTCTTTTGCAACGAGTTTCCTCATCTCTCTACTGTTTATTTCAGTGAGATGGATCTCGAATAGACAATCAAAGATCTTCAAGTTCAAAATACACAGTTTCAACAGTTACTCATGACCCTAGCCAAGGGGCAAGAAGAGTTGAAGACTCTGTTAGCTGAAGAAAGAAAGAAGAAAACAAAGAAGGCCACTGGGGTCTTGAACATGGAGAGAAGGTTTCAGGGACAGACTAGAAGAACCTTGAATTTCGCAACAACATCTGGTGAAGGAGAAGGGAAAGGAAAGGAAACAGCGGTTCCGTTAGAAACCTGAGGAGGAGGAAGAAGAGGAAGAGTACTCCAGGGAACAGTATCCTCCAGCAGGTGATAAGTACAGACATCTTGAAGAGCGTTTGAGCGCTATGGAAATACAAAAGGTGCTAGGTCTAGACTTTGAAGAATTGGGACTAGTGTCGGGAATTGTGATCCCACCGAAGTTCAAAGTTCCGTTGTTTGAAAAATATGATGGGGTGTCATGTCCTAAAATGCACCTCCGATCATATGTGAGAAAGATCCAGCCGCATTCCACCGACAAAGACCTATGGGTGCATTTTTTCCAAGATAGCCTATCGGGAACACAACTCGATTGGTTTTGCCAATTGGAAAGGGCCAACGTCCACAACTAGGAAGACCTTGCCGCAGCTTTCTATAAGCAATACCAGTATAATGTAGATTTGGCGCCTACCCATACTCAACTTCAGAGTATGGCTATGGCTTCAAACGAGGGTTTCAAAGATTACACGCAGAAATGGAGGGGTCTAGCTGGGAGAGTACAAACCCCTCTGTCTGAAAGAGAGTTGGTGGATATGTTCTTAGGCACTCTATCGGCCCTTTCTTTAACCATCTGATTGGGAGCTCATCTGCAGGATTCACTGAGTTAATACTAACCGGAGAGAGGGTGGAAGCTGGCATAAAAAGTGGGAAGATTCAGAAGGATTCATCTGCCTCTACAGCTGTGAGAAAGCCTTTCACTGGGAAGAAGGAGGTATTTGCTGTTTATCCACAAAGGAACCAAGGGAGAGCTGAACGCCGACCAATGATAGCGGCTGCTATGATCCCAAAGCCTACATCTGATCAACCAAGAAGTAACCAACTGAGGGTGGAAAGGCCAGTCCGAAAATTCACCAGAATCAATATGACTCTAGCCCAGGTTTTACCGCATCTTCCGAAATCCAATTTGACAACTCTGAAGGAAGCTCCAAAAAACCCCCAACACAGCGTCCCCTCATTATCACCCAAATGCCAGATGCGCATATCATTCTGAAAGCCCGGGTCACGACACTAACAACTGTTGGGCCTTGAAAAACAAAATTCAAGACCTTATAGATGCAAAAGAGATTGAGTTTGATGCTCCCGAGAAGCCAAACGTTATTTCTGCTCTTATGCTTAGGCATGGCAACAACACCAACACTATCGAAGAAGATTTGTTCACTACCACAGTTGATGAACTCTCGACTCAACTCCCAATCATTAAGATAAACTTGTTGAAAGATGGTGTATTCCCGGGTTGTAATGAAGACAGCCATCTTTGCTTATCCTCACCAACTGTTTTCCCTTTGTTGAAGACAGGCATTCAACACTTGATAGACAACAAAGAGATTTTGTTTGAAAGTACTCCTATTTTACCTATTCCTGTTGAAGACATTTCAATCATAACCATCTCTGCCAATTCTTCCAGGGTCCCCAAAAGACCCGTTAGGATTACATCGGTTCCAAAAACTACTCCTCTTATAATCACAATGCCCGAGCCGGTCCCGTATGAATCATACAAAATTGTGCCATGGAATTACGGTGGGGACATCTATTACCATGGCATCAAACAAGATGGGCTGGCCGCCGAAGAGATAAGCTCCGAAGAAGAAGACTCATACATTAGCAATATTGCCGGAACCAGTAAGATTACCCGTAGCAGTAGAATCTTATCTCCAGAAATTGCCCCTCCAAAGGCAGTTTTTGGACCCGTGGTTGTTCCAAAGGTTACTTCCGTACCAATAATCATATCTGCAAGTGCTCCTATTAACAAAGACGACACAACCCCTACTGTTATCCCTACCAACACTCATACTGCTGAAATTCGAGGAAAAAGTAATCAAGAAGAGCCTGTCCGGACGAAGGATCAACCGCTGACTATCCCCGAAACCTCCAAAAAGGAAATGGAGGAAATCCTGAGAATAATAAAGAAGAGCGACTACGACGAGGTTGAACAGTTGGGGCAAACTCCCTCCAAGATCTCCATGCTAGCATTGTTGTTGTGTTCTGAGGCACATGCAAAAGCCCTGGTGAAGTTGCTCAAGACAGCCCATGTGCCTCAAGAGACATCTGTTGACCAATTTCAAGATTGTGTGGTCAGTTTTACAGCGGACAACGACCTAGGATTCTCGGATGCTGATCTAACACCAAGAGGAAGAAATCACAAATAGGCATTGCATGTCTCTATGGAATGTAGAGGAACTACTCTGGCTCATGTCTTGGTGGACACCGACTCATCTTTAAATGTTTTACCGAAGAAAGCTCTTAATAGATTGGACCGCGAAAGACTGACGTTGAAACCCAGTAACATATTCGTGAGAGAATTTGATGGCTCAAAGAGGATGGTTCACGGGGAGGTGGACATCCCTATAAAGGTTGGGACTCAAACTTTCAACTCAACTTTCTATGTAATGGACATCCGCCCCTCTTACTCCTGTCTGCTAGGATGGCCATGGATCCATAATGTCGGTGTTGTCACCTCTACACTACACTAGATGCAGAAATATCTGGTCCATGGAAAGATTATCACTGTCCACGGAGAAGAAGAGTATATGATTAGCCACCTCAATTCTTTCCGGTATGTGGAATTGGACGGCGAGTTCATTGAAACTCCTTTTCAACATTTCGAAGAAGTCTCTCAAGAGGTAGCAGTAACCAAGACTGAATCCAAGATTCCCAAGATCACAAGACCTCCACTCTGGATGTCATCTCTGAAGGAAGCCAAGGCAGTAGTAGAGGAGGGTGGATACACCATCTGGGAGAAACTTCCGGATATTCCGTATAAATCTGACAAGTTTGGCTTAGGGTTTACTTCAAGTGCTCATAAGGTTGTACGCCATGCCCGTGCTGGAGGGCCACCCCTGAAGATTAGCAACCGAGAGGTCAATGCGGTGGAAGATGGTGAAGAGGATTGCAGCTTGGAGGATTGGATCTTTCCTACTGTCAACGAAGGACTTCGCAATTGGGAAGCCAGAGACTTTGTCCCAATAACTTTCATCCCTCAGTAATTTATCTTTTACATTTCTGTTGGACTTGTAATATTCACAAACAATTCGCACATTTAAAACCTTGTGTCTTACCCAAGGCACAATGGTCCATTTGTAAGGGTTTTTTTATTTCATCTTAATATGACATTCAATGAATCATGGACGTTTTTCACATACAAACTTTTATGCTCATTATTTTTTTTTTCTTTTACATTTTATTTTTAAGGATGGATATACCCTTAAACACACCCACACTCACAAATGCAGGTACCCCTCCATTCCGGATCCCATGGGTAACGATACTGCTATGGCCTTTTGTGACTCTGAGGATCTAATCTACCGAGCCGAAGACGAAGGTGAGGAAAATTGTGAAGTACCAGGAGAATTGGCCAGACTACTACAACAAGAGGAAAGAGCTATTCAACCTCATGAGGAACCGGTGGATACAATCAACTTGGGTACCGAGGAGGATAAAAAAGAAATCAAGGTGGGTGCCAATCTAGAGCCTAGTGTTAAGGAGTGTCTGATTCAGTTGTTGCATGATTATGTTGAGATCTTTGCCTGGTCATATGAAGACATGCCAGGACTTGATGCAGACATCGTGATACATCGTCTGCCAACAAGAGCAGGCTGTCCACCAGTAAAACAAAAAGTCCGCCGCATGAGACCTGACATGTCAGAGAAGATCAAAGCGGAAGTCATGAAACAATTCAATGCCGGATTCTTGGCTGTTACTTCCTATCCCCAATGGGTTGCAAACATTGTTCCCGTGCCTAAAAAGGACAGCAAGGTACGAATGTGCGTGGACTATAGAGATTTGAATAGGGCCATCCATAAAGATGATTTTCCACTTCCCCACATCGATATCCTGGTTGACAATACAGCACAACACAAAGTGTTTTCCTTCATGGACGAATTCTCAGGTTACAACCAAATCAAAATGGCACCTGAGGACATGGAGAAAACAACATTTGTCACACAGTGGGGCATATTCTGCTACAAAGTGATGTCGTTCGGATTGAAGAATGCTAGGGCAACCTATCAGGCTGCCATGGTAGCTTTGTTTCATGACATGATACATCATGAAATAGAGGTCTACGTAGACGACATGATATCCCGATCACAAACAGAAGAAGAGCACCTTGATCACTTGCAAAAGTTATTTGAGAGGTTGAAGAAGTATAAACTAAGGTTGAACCCAAACAAGTGCACATTCGGAGTACGATCCGGTAAACTTTTAGGTTTTGTCGTCAGTAACAAAGGCATTAAGGTCGATCCGACCAAGGTTAAAGTAATACAAGTAAATGCCTGCTCCTCATACTGAGAAGGAAGTCAGAGGATTCCTGGGACGCTTGAACTATATCGCCAGATTCATTTCTCACCTAACAGCTACTTGTGAGCCAATCTTCAAACTATTGAAGAAAGATCAAGTAGTCAGATGGAATGATGAGTGCCAGATTGCTTTTGACAAGATCAAAGAGTATTTACAAGAGCCTCCTGTTTTGATGCCACCAGTCGAGGGAAGACCATTGATCATGTATCTGACCGTTTTAGAGAACTAAATGGTGTGTGTATTGGGGCAGCATAATGAGTCTGGCCAAAAAGAGCACGCTATTTAATATCTGAGCAAAAAATTTACCGACTGTGAAACCAAATATTCACTGCTCGAGAAAACTTGCTGCGTTCTGGCATGGGCTGCTCGCCGGCTAAGATAGTATATGTTGACTCATACTACCTTGTTGATATCTAAGATGGATCCGATAAAATACATCTTCGAAAAGCCTGCTCTGTCTGGGAGGATAGCTAGATGACAGATGATCCTAACAGAATATGACATACAGTATACTACCCATAAAGCTATAAAGGGGGCAGTGTATTGGCTGATCATCTTGCTCATCAAGCTGTAGAAGATTATCAGTCCATGAAGTTTTAATTCCCGGATGAAGATATCATGACATTAGACAACCGTGAAGAAATCAGACCATATGACAGACCTGAACAAGGATCCCGATGGACCCTGTTATTTGATGGGGCCTCCAATGCACTTGGTAATGGTATCGGCGTTGTACTCATATCTCCGGAAGGGTGTCATACTCCTTTTACTGCTAGACTTTGCTTCAACTGTACAAACAACATGGTGGAGTACGAAGCATGCATCTTTGGTCTCAGAGCCGCCATAAACTTGGGAATCAAATCTTTAGATGTATTCAGAGATTTGGCTTTGGTCATCAGTCAGATCAAAGGGTAATGGGACACTAAGCACCCAAACCTTATCCCTTACAAAGAACATGTTTTGACATTGCTACCACATTTTGAGAAGATTACCTTCGAGCATTTTCCGCGAGAAGAAAATCAGCTAGCATACACTCTAGCCATAATGGCATCTATGTTTAAACTTAATTGGGATAACGAGGCTCCCCAAATCACTATTGAACGAATGGATGAACCAACACATTATCACGAGATTAATACTGAAGAGGTAATGGACCAGCCTTGGTTTCATGAAGTCAATAGGTATCTCGAGGCTCAAGAATATCCAGAAGGAGCTTCAATCAATGATAAAAAGTTCTTAAGGAGATTCTCTACTAAGTTCTTCCTTAGTAATGGCATCTTGTAAAAATGCAATCATGACTCCGTTTTGCTCCAGTGTGTGGATAAGATTGAGGCTGAAAAGATCATGGCTGAATTACATGAAGGTACTTTTGGCACTCACTTCAGTAGGCATACGATGGCAAAGAAAATCCTACGGGAAGGCTATTACTGGTCTACCATGGAAGCAGATTGCTATCAACACTCTCGGACCTGTCATAAGTGTCAAATTTATGCTGACAAGGTGCACATACCTCCGGTTCCTCTGAATGCCTTGACGGCTCCTTGGCCCTTTTCTATGTGGGGAATTGACATGATTGAGGAGATTAAACCCACAACCTCCAATGGACACCGTTTCATCCTAGTGGCCATTGACTATTTTACCAAGTGGGTTGAAGCGGCTTCCTTCGCATCTGTTACCAAGAATGTTGTTGCCCGCTTCATCAAGCAAAATCTCATTTGCCGGTACGGTATCCCCGAAAGGATCATCACTGACAATGGTACAAATCTTAACAATACTATGATCACCACTTTGTGCGAGCAATTCAAGATTCAGCATCACAATTCTTCCCCCTATCGGACAAACATGAATTATGTTGTCGAAGCTGCAAATAAAAACATTAAAAAGATCATACAAAAGGTGACAGTCACATACAAAGACTGGCATGAGATGCTACCATTCACTCTCCACGGGTACCGTACCACGGCCCGCACGTCAACTGGGGTAACACCCTATTCTTTGGTATATGGCATGGAGGTTGTCTTGCCTATTGAGGTTTAGATCCCCTCTCTAAGGATTATGAAGGATGCAGGTTTGAGTGGAGACGATTGGATCCAGACTCGACTTGATCAACTGAACTTAATGGATGAAAAGAGACTTACTGTTGTTTGCCATGATCAAATGTATCAAAAACCGATGATCAAGGCCTTCAACAAGAAAGTCAGACGCCAAGTATATCAAGTTGGGGATCTTGTGATCAAACGTATCATCTTAACAGAAAGTGATCCCAGGGGCAAATAGACTCCTACCTATGAATGACCGTTTGTAATCAAGAACATATTCTCCGGTGGGGCAATGATCTTGACCACCATGGACGACAACGACCTGCCATACCCTGCGAACACAGACATAGTCAAAAGATACCACGCATAAGAGACCCGCTAAGTTGACACACCTAGGCAAAACAAGGGCATCCCGATGAACCAAAAGGTTTGGGAAAAAATTAGGGATAAAATAAAAAAAAATCCGTACATTCAGCAAGTTGAAAACCCGAAAGGGGGACTTGGGCAAAAAAGGGTTTCCCGGTGGACCGAAAACCCGAAAGGGAGGTCCAGGCAAAAGTTAGGGAATTAAAGCGTATGACTATGTCCCGTCGAATCACTTGACGGACAACCTTTGGCTTCCACTGACAAACTCAGAATTTTTGGTCAATTCAATCATCTTCGGACAAGGAAAATAGACAAAGATATTCGGAGATATAAAAGGCTATAGCAGAATGGGAACCCCATGGGATTATTACACATAGCTATCTTTCTTTGTATAAATTTTTCTTATTTTATGGCACTATTCTCTTACTAGAATGTTTGTCTCTGTTGTACAAATACTTACTCAAAGTCAATACAAAGATACCCCGTTGAAAGTGCAAAAAACTATTTGTTCTTTCTTTACGATTGTGTTTTGTTTGTAAAAACGTCCAATGATTCATTGATGAACATATGCATTTGAAAATAATCACTGTTTACAAATAAACAAAATGGGAAAGACAATTACTGATAGGTTGAAAAGACAGGAAAACGTCCCTAGACCACTCCATATTCCTCGCAGAGTTTTCAATAACTCCCCACCGAAACAAAACTCCCAGCTAATTCCCAGCGGAACAAATTTCAAACTATTAATCCCCAGTAGAAATCATCAAATTTCTCAAAAACTCCTCAAGCAGATCTTACAAGTAGTATATGGTGTTGCCCTCACAACAAAATTTACTGCTCTCAACAAGAGTTCATCAGTATTTCAACTTCAAGATATGAAAATTCACATATCCTCAACAGCATTCAAGGATTTATTTTCCTCAAACAGATAGCAATACAATAAATCAGCTTACATGCGCATACATTATGTGATACAATGGGACAACTGACTTGAGTTTTTGCGTTTTGTATTCGCACTTCTTAGGTTTAGCAAGAGTCGCCACCTACTTTTTATTTTATCCTAAAGGAAAGGTTAAAAAGCACAGGAAAAACCTTTTGAGATGTTTCGTGGGTTCGGGGGGTAGATTATGAAAAGGGAAGTTATTAGCACCCTTTTCATCCATGGTTATCCATGGGCTGTTAGTTACTTGTTTTAGATCACTTGCCTTGATTTTCAATTGCTTGAAATGGTGGTGTGTGTGTGTGTTTTGAAAATGTTTTGAAAAAGATGCCTTGTCTAGGCAACCGTTGTAACAATTCTTTACTCGAATGTTTTACAAAGGTGTGTATCTTTTCGAAAAGATGTTTCAAATGTTTTTGAAAGTTTGTTTTTGAAAGTGTGTTGTGGAGTGGGTTTTGAAAAGTAGGCAAGTGTTTTTGTGGTGATATGTTTGTATGGTAGTTGGACAAGCTTGAATGCTGAGTTTTGGTTCTGGTATAGGCTTGGCTTCTGTTTGTTACAGGTTACAGGCTTGGCTTTTGGTTTAGAACAGGTTAAGGCTTACAAGCTTTTGTGTTATCTGGTTTAGGACAGGTGAAGGCTTGTTTTTGAAGGGCTTCTGTTTGAGGCAAGAGGTTTATGCAGGTTTTGTCTTGAAAGGCTGGAGGCTTGGGCTTCAGCAGGCTTTAGGCTTTTGTTCGTTTAAGCTTGTGTTTCTGGTTTGTTTGAGAACACAGGTTTGGAGGGTTTCATTTGGTTTTGGAGGCAGGCCATTGTTGGTGTTTTGATGTTTTACACAGTTTGTGTTGCTTTGGTATTTTCTGCCTCCTCCCTCTATGTGTTCTGATACATCCTGTTTATATCCCTTTTTTAGCCTCTAGCCTGCTGTACTGTAAGCTCCCTTCCTCTCTCTTTCTCTCTCCAGATTAAAAAAAGCATTTTTATTGCTTAATTTTGTCTTTTCTGAAAAAGTAACTGGCTTTGAAAATGATGACTTGGAATGTCGCTTGCATTGTGGTCTTTCTTCTGCATACTTTCCATATTTCTTGCATACTTTGTGTACTTTGTTGACAGCTTTGAATAGCCTTTGGACAGTTTGGATAGTTTGACATCTTTGGCTTAGTTTGTGCAGTTCAGTTTGCAATATGTGACTTGGTTAGGCATTATGCTTCTTTGACAGCTTATTTGCCAATGTACATCAGTTTGCCTTTTGGACTTTATACTTGGTTTGGAATTTTGAAATGGGCAATTTGTTCTTTTGGCATATTCTTTGGTTTGACAATTTATGCAGTATGGTAGCTTTTGTGCATTTCACATTTTATTTGCAAACACTATTCCTATCCCTCTTTGTGAACCAAGAGAAATTTTTTGATTTGCAGAGAGGGCAAACAAACTGATTCCGGCCAGTTACTTTTAATGATGAGCCTTAAAATAACTGTCTGCTTCTTTTTTTCTTAATTCATCTGCATTTGACTTTTTCCTTTTCTTTTTGCAGGTAAAATCAATTGAGCAATGGGGAGCAGCAAAAGATGAAGATTTAGAAAACTTAGGACATAGCTTTATTTTACTTTTAATTATTTGTAATAACGTTATTTGTAAATACCGTAAATGTATTCAAATAACATTTGTACTCAATGATTAAAAGTAAATAAAAGTTTAATCCTTTTTTAATTCTTCTTCAAATGTTTATTTAATTATTTATAATTCTTAAATTATAATAAATGGAAATAAATCCCAATTATTCTAACTCAGAATAAATAAACAATTAATAAACACTGTGGTCTTGATATCAATCAATAATAAACCTGGCGTCTCAAATAGCCATAAGCATTGCACAGTCAAACCAAACAAACATCCATATTCCTTTGCCTTTACTGATTAAATCAAACACTGCAAGTTCTCAATTCAAATGCCTCAGCCCATATCCCAGAGTAAATTGAAAAAGAACGGTAGAATTAATTCTTTCTGAGAAATGTGAGCACAAAACCCTGATTCTTGATTTAATGTCGAAGAAGCGTCTGCCTGATTAAAACCTGAGCCAACTCAACCAAACCCTAGCAATTTGCTTGAACTGTTCCAGAGTCATGAAAACCCTAATTTGGATAGACTGATAAGAAAAAGTCTGTTTGACTAATTCTTGAGCCAATCTGAAAAAGTCGGGGAAAACCCGAAGCTGTGATTTTTTGTTGAAAAATAGGAGGGCAAATTTTGGGGTACAACAGTTGCCCCTGTTCAATCTTCTTGAACCTGAAGAGTTAGATTGGCAAGTTTGCCTTTCGCGACTCGAGGGTAAAAGGAGATTGGACACTAGAGTGCCCACAAAATTTGCACTTGGTGATGTGATGGTAGAGGGAATGGGCTTAAAGATGCCATTTGGTGATGGGCTTAAAGATGCCATCTGGAGATGTGACAGAATCTTGTCGGGGGATGGGCTTAGAGATGCCATCTGGAAATTGAGGGTAGGAGGATGGGCTTAGAGATGCCATCTGGAAGTGTTTGTTGAACTGTATGTCGTTGGTGAATGGACGAGCATCAGAAAGGTATCCATACTTTGGAAAATCTCTGAACTGAGGGTCTGAATAAGCAATAGATTGACATCCGTTGTTGGGAGAATCCATAAACTGTTTTCAGGAGTCTTAAAGTTGAATAAGCAATAGAGAAGCATCCGTTGTTGGGAGGCGTCCGTAAACTGTTTTGAAGAAGAATCTGAACAAGCGATAGAGCGGCATCCGTTGCTGGGAGGCGTCCGTAAACTGTTTTGAAGAAGAATCTGAACAAGCGATAGGTTAACATCCGTTACTGGAGAATTCGTAAACTATTTTCAGAAGTTGAAGAAGAATTTGAATAAGCGATAGGTTAACATCCGTTACTGGAGAACCCGTGAACTGTTTTCAGAAGTCTTGAGTCTGAACAAGCGATAGATTAACATCCGTTACTGGAGAATTCGTAAACTGTTTTCAGAAGTTGAAGAAGAATCTGAATAAGCGATAGGTTAACATCCGTTACTGGAGAACCCGTGAACTGTTTTCAAAAGTCTTGAGTCTAAACAAGCGATAGATTAACATCCGTTACTGGAGAATCCGTAAACTGTTTTCAGAAGTTGAAGAAGAATCTGAACAAGCGATAGGTTAACATCCGTTACTGGAGAACCCGTGAACTGTTTTCAAAAGTCTTGAGTCTGAACAAGCGATAGATTAACATCCGTTACTGGAGAATCCGTAAACTGTTTTCAGAAGTTGAAGAAGAATCTGAACAAGCGATAGGTTAACATCCGTTACTGGAGAACCCATGAACTGTTTTCAGAAGTCTTGAGTCTGAACAAGCGATAGATTAACATCCGTTACTGGAGAATCCGTAAACTGTTTTCAGAAGTTGAAGAAGAATCTGAACAAGCGATAGGTTAACATCCATTACTGGAGAACCCGTGAACTGTTTTCAGAAGTCTTGAGTCTGAACAAGCGATAGATTAACATCCGTTACTGGAGAATTCGTAAACTGTTTTCTGAAGTTGAAGAAGAATCTGAACAAGCGATAGGTTAACATCCGTTACTGGAGAACCCGTGAACTGTTTTCAGAAGTTGAGAAGAATCTGAACAAGCGATAGGTTAACATCCGTTACTGGAGAACCCGTGAACTGTTTTCAGAAGTCTTGAGATTGAAGCTTACTAATCTTTATCCTGAAAAAGGGTAAGATATTAGCTGAAACACAAAGTCATGTTGCATGAAATGTATGATGCAATGTATGTTATATCAATGTTTATGATGTGAATGTAATGAATGCGCATGTAAGCTGATGAGCTGTCTTGCTGAGGCTAGATGAATCCTGGATAGATGGAGATAAAAGAATCTTGACTGCTGTCGGGGAAAGTGAATCTTTGACTGCTGCAGGGGAGGGCAAGAATCTTTTGATCGTTGAAGATGAGAAGTCCTGGGACCACTGTTGGGGAATCAGGAGCTTGGGTTGTATGCCAATCTACTGGGGATTCCTGTCTTGAGGGGATCTTCACTGGAGAATATTTGAATATTCTGTGAGGAACTGAGAATGAGAGTCTTCGTCCTGCTTGGGGATTGATAGTTGGAAGTTTTAGCTGCGTTGGGGATCTTGAAACTTGACTCTGAGGGGAATTAGATTTTGTAAGGCTCTTTGGCTGGGGAAATCAGCTTTGAGAAAGCTCTTGTTCTGCTGAGGATCCTGAAGTTAAACTCTGTTTGGGGAATTGAGAACTCAGGTTATATGCCACTTTGAGAATGAGAATCTTCATTCTGTTGGGGGTCAGAAATTGGGAGTATACCAATCTTCTGAGGTGATGAGAATCTTCATGCTGTTAACGGTCAGAAACTGGGAGTATACCAATCTTCTGAGGTTTTAAGGATAAGAGTCTTCATTCTTGAGAGAAACAGATTTTTCAGTTGTCTGTTATCTTGTTGTTGGTTATAATTTCCAGCAGGTGATGTGGGAATTTTTGATGATTACTACTCCAAAAGATGAAGGAACCTTTGATTACTACTTCAAAAGATGAAGGAACCTTGACGATTACTACTTCAAAAGATGAAGGAACCTTGATGATTACTACTTCAAAAGATGAAGGAACCTTGATGATTACTACTTCAAAAGATGAAGGAACCTTGATTACTACTTCAAAAGATGAAGGAACCTTGATGATTACTACTTCAAAAGACGAAGGAATCTTGATGATTACTACTTCAAAAGATGAAGGAACCTTGATGATTACTACTTCAAAAGATGAAGGAACCTTGATGATTACTACTTCAAAAGATGAAGGAACCTTGATGATTACTACTTCAAAAGACGAAGGAATATTGATGATTACTACTTCAAAAGATGAAGGAACCTTGATGATTACTACTTCAAAAGATGAAGGAACCTTGATGATTACTACTTCAAAAGATGAAGGAACCTTGATGATTACTACTTCAAAAGATGAAGGAACCTTGATGATTACTACTTCAAAAGATGAAGGAACCTTGATGATTACTACTTCAAAAGATGAAGGAACCTTGATGATTACTACTTCAAAAGATGAAGGAACCTTATCTGTCGATCAATCTGCATGTGTTAAGAATGCTGTTGAAATGTAACATATTCTGGAGAATAAATCCTTGACAAATGTTGGGAAATAAACCCAAGACTGCTGGTCTGCTAGAGAGGTTTCATCACTGCCCCCAGTACCAGATGCGTGTGATGTTGCCAGGAAACTTGGACTGTTCGTAACCCTTGAGATTGACATTCGAATGCCCCAAGTGATGGTGACGGAGACTTGCCCCAGGTTAATCTGCAATTGAGAGATTTCTTGAAATATTGACTGGACTGCCCCAGGTTAACTGAACTTTGAAAGATCTGTTGAAACCTTGACTGGACTGCCCCAGGTGTGCTGGATAGTGACATGTCATGCCCCTTGTTGATAGGAGATTTGTCAATGGAAGTGTCATCCTTTTTGAAGTGATTTTGTTCACTGAGAGAGTTTTCGTTCCTCCGAACATTCGCTGTATGAATTTCTTCGCTGTCAAACAAATAGTCAAATGCAAACAGTGATATTCAAGCAATGCAAAGTTTATGTTTGTCTCGAAGTTTTGCAAAATGCGTTTTTTAGCAGAAAACTTTTCATAAGACAAAATCAACACAAGATTTTAGAGCAAAGCCTTACAGGAGTCAGGATACCTTTTGTAACAGTATACTTTCGAACTAACTCATGCTTCAATTAGGACTTTTGAAGGGTTGTAACGTGGCTTGGTTCACGGTTTATGAAACAAAGGATAAAGGCTCAAAGTATATTTGTACCCACCCGCTCTTCGTGATGTTCTTCAATCCTAAGCTCAGTTAATTGTGCTTCGCACTCTATTCGAGTTTGGAACGACTTTTGGGTGATGGTTCACCAGTTGAATTTTGGAAGACAGTCATCATCTCCTTTTTTTTGCAACATTTTTCATGTTGTTGAGGATTTGTAATGACCTCTTTCTTTTGATTTGTTATCCCTAACTTTTGTCTGACTGTTCCTGTTTTCGAGATTACAGTCAGCGGGATGCCCCAGCTTTCTTAAGCCTCCTTTATAGGTTTTGGCTCAGTGGCCTTTTTTTTTTTGAGAGATTGACTGCCTATGTGATAGGGAACCATCACTATCTTTTGATTCCAAAGGAATGCTTTTCTCTTTTTGATGTCGTTCGTTGTATTACGAACTGAGAGTTTGCGACTTTAATGCGCACCTTTTTTGAATTAACTGAGAGACTACCCTACCCCAAGTTAAAATCAAAGGTTTTGATTTGTTTAGAACAGAAAACTCCTACTTCTTTGGCTCGAAGGGGTTGACTAGGGATTATCTTCCTTATAACTCCAGTGTTTGGGAATTGAAAGAAATGCCTGTACATCATCAGCAAGGTCGGTTCAAAAGCATAATGTATGAGATTATGGTATTGTTTCGTCATCCTCCCTCTAAAGGCTTGCAGCTTTTTATCAAGAGTTAAAATATCATAAAGAAAGTAGAAAGCATAGTTCAAGTGTAATGAAAATGAGTGGCTCAAATCAAGACAAACATATGCAATGCATTAATGAAACAGAGTTTGACATTAACAGATAATTGTTTGAATAACAAAGAGATTACAACTTGGAAATTCAAAGAAACAAAGACGCCCTCAATGATTTGGCATAGGAGCAGTGATCACATTTGGAGTCTCCGGAGGGTCAAAACTTGATCTCCTCGGCATCAATCAAGTCTTGAATCTGGTTCTTCAAAGTCCAACAGTTGTCGGTGTCATGCCCAGGACTGTCAGAATGGTAGGCACATCTCACACTCGGGTTATACCTGGAAGAGGAAGTATCAGGATTTTGAGGAGGATCCTTTAGCGTGATCAGCTTCAACTTCAGCAAATGTTGTAATGCTTGAGACAAAGGCATGTTGATGTCAGTATACTGCCTTTCTTGATATCTTACCCTACGCCTCTTGCCCCGTTTTTGTTGAACATTCATGGGATCAGAGATCAGAATTGCCCCTATATGTTGATCATGACGACTCTTTTGACTAGCCACTGCATTGGACTCTTTCTTTCCATTGTAGGGAATTTTCTGAACATCAGAGGGAGTAGCTCCTTGGATCTTCCCAGTTTTGATGCCAGCTTCGACCCTTTCGCCGGTTAGTATTAGCTCGGTGAACCCAGCTGAGGAGCTTCCAATTAAGTGTTTGAAGAAAGGCCCTGTCAAAGTTCCCATGAAGATGTCAATCAGCTCTCTGTCAGTTAAAGGAGGTTGCACCCTACCAGCCAAATCTCTCCACTTTTGGGCATATCCCTTGAAGCTCTCGTCAGAACCCATGGTCATGTTCTGCAATTGCACACGAGTTGGTGCAAGATCAGCATTGTACTGATATTGTTTGTAAAAAGCCCTAGCTAAATCCTCCCAGGTGTGGATGCGAGAACTCTCCAATTGATAGAACCACTCGAGTTGAGCCCCTACCATACTTTCTTCGAAGAAATGGATCCAAAGCTTTGGATCAGTTGTGTATGGTTGAATCTTGCGGATATAAGACTTTAGATGTATCTTAGGGCAAGAGACTCCATCATACAGAGCCAAGGTAGGGACTTTGAACTTTGGAGGGATGACCAATCCAGGAACCAAACCCATGTCTCCTAAATCTAAGCCAGGTATTTGTTGGACCTCCATAGCATTGAGGCGATCCTCCAACTGTTTGTACTTGTCATCAGCGGAAGGATATTGTTCTTCGGAGTAGTCAGCTTCATCAATCTCCAGATTGTAGTCTTCTTCAAGACCGACCCCATTGTCCTTGAGAAGGAGAGCTTTCAGATCTTCTTGCCCTTTACCCATAGCCAGGAGCATTTGCTGGAACTGAGCATTTTGAGCTTGGAGATCTTTCACTGTTTGTTCCATATCCATCTTACTGAAATAAACAGTAGGAAGATAAGGAGACCTGTATGGGAGAAACCTGTTATGCAATGATATGTATGATATATGTATGCAATGTTTTCAAGGATCTCTTGGGGTAAACACAAGAGAATGTTAGAGGTTGAACTTTGATCTTTGATTGGAGAACTTTGCACCGGTGGATGTCTTTCCATGAGAATCAAGCTCACCATGTCAAGTGGGTCATAGCCCCTGATTCAAGTTGTTACACTTGATCTTTGATGGCATTTGTTTAGAGTAGAAACCTCTTGCCCTTTGGTAGACGTCTGGTTCAACGTAACCCTGCATCAAAAGAACCCTCGAGATCCTTGAAATGGTTAGTAGAAAATGCTATGGTATGATGTCATAATGTTATGTACATGTATGCAAAAGCAATTAAGTGTATATACAGGTAATCATATTCACACAAAGCAAACAAGTCCTTAGGTTTAGGCTTGCATGGGGTTTGTAGGTAAGTACCCTCTTGAAGTTAGTTGGCTCATCCTGTCCTAAAATAGAAACTGGGTTCTAAGGAGCTCAATATCATTGGATTGTTTTCTGTGTTCATTGTTTTGGTTTAGCCACTTAACTGACGACCAAAATATTCCAAGAAAAAAACCCTCAATGAGTGTAGTATCGAGTATCTACCAACTTCGGACTGCACCAAAGTCGGCCATCTCACTACCCCTAAAAAGGCTAAGATGGTCAATTAAGGTTCTAAGAGTTCGTTAGTGCTTCACGACATCACTCAGCGGCCCCGTACTCTCCTTGATTGAACTCAAGGGTTACCGGTACTCACAAATATGTCACACTAACATAGCTTACTGCTTCAACCATGTCGGTATACCCCTCACAGTTCCCTCACAGTTTTATTGCTATTTACCTAAGAAGGTGCCCCCAAATCCGGGTGTAGGATTTACAACAAACCCAAACAAGGACCCAAAAAGTAAAGCAATCAAAGCAAGTATGTAAAGTTGATCTAAACCCTAAGGTAACCCCACTTTTAAATTATTCCCCAGCAGAGTCGCCAGTTCTGTGATACGGTGGGAGAACTGACTTGAGTTTTTGCGTTTTGTATTCGCACTTGTTCGGTTTAGCAAGAGTCGCCACCTACTTTTTATTTTATCCTAAAGGAAAGGTTAAAAAGCACATGAAAAACCTTTTGAGATGTTTCGTGGGTTCGGGGGGTAGATTATGAAAAGGGAAGGTATTAGCACCCTTTTCATCCATGGTTATCCATGGGCTCTTAGTTACTTGTTTTAGATCACTTGCCTTGATTTTCAATTGCTTGAAATGGTGGTGTGTGTGTGTGTGTTTTGAAAATGTTTTGAAAAAGATGCCTTGTCTAGGCAACCGTTGTAACAATTCTTTACTCGAATGTTTTACAAAGGTGTGTATCTTTTCGAAAAGATGTTTCAAATGTTTTTGAAAGTTTGTTTTTGAAAGTGTGTTGTGGAGTGGGTTTTGAAAAGTAGGCAAGTGTGTTTTGCAAGTTTGATCAAGTAACTAAGAGTTGTCTACCCCTAAATTTACTCAAAGATTTTTCCTATGTTTTAACCCTTTTAACAGTTTTGTTCCACCATTGTATTTGGTGGACAATCTTGTGTTAGGATGTTAACGGGACGGGCGCGGGTCATCGTATGGACCATGAATGCAATGGTGCCAAGTGTCTTTGGCAATTTTGCTTGAAGGGACTATGATCATTTTGTAGGCAACTTTCGAAAGCGTCATCGAGGGACTATTATCATTTTGAATTGTTTTGCCAAAGAAACTCAACATGCGAGCATGGCCCATTTTGGAAGACAACGAGTGGGATTACCCTAGGGGTGCAAGTGTGAATGGTGTATTGATTGTCATACATTTATCTTTATATTAGGTTATCTAGCGGTTGATTTTGAATCTTCGCATACAAACCCTAATTACTATACAGTATATAGAAAAGCGATAAATTGCGGGAATTTAAAGTCTACGCTATTACAAATAAGTATCCGGGAGTGGGGGTACAAATATTTACAAATGGGGATGATACTTTTTTAGGAGAGTAATGTCCAAATATATTTACAACCAAATCGAATCAATCGCATTCTCAAAATGTAATGTATCAATGCATAAGAATAAAAGATAAGCAAATGTATTGTATGAAAAGTATTTGTGTAAGTGCATGTGGTTATTTACAAGTGCTGTAAGACATTAACTTAATGCAAATTTAAGCATTTTATTCTTTTTGGATTTTGTTGTTAATTATGTACAAAACAAAAGTTTCAAAGGAAAGCAAAATGTTTTAAGTTTAAAGAAAATTATTATTTTATGTATTTTAATTTCTATACAAAAGGGTTTTGAAGAAAAGAAAATTGTTCAACTTTAAGAAAATTAATATTCATATCTTTTCTTTAAAATGTAATAAAATAAAAAAAGAAACAATTAAGAAAATTTGTATGAAAAGATTTATTAAAGAGAGTTTTTAAACTAAAAATCTATTAACCTAATCTAATATTTATGTGTTCTTTTAAATATAATAAAATAAAAGACAATTTTTTTGGTATAAAAATAAAGTATTATTTTATAAAAGAAAGGTTAAGTTATAAAAAGAAAAAATAAAGGGGGTGAAATAAAATAAAAGAAGATTGATTTTTAAGAGTGTAAAAAGTAAAAGGTTGAATGGGCCTTAGGGTTTTCTTGGCCCAAAACAGAATTTGAAAGTGAAGCAAAAAGGGGGTATACACGCTGGAGAAGGGGGTCAGGCGCGTAATGGGTTTAGGTATGTTTGTATGGGGCAAGGCCCAACCGGTTTCACAACGTTTTTAAGGGTTTGTATTGATTTGTTTCATTTGGGATTTAGGGTTACAGCATACAGGCTTAGAGCGGAGCTGTTCATCCTCTTCGCTCCCTTCATTCTCATGCCAAGCTACTGACGTCCTCTCCGTCCCCGTTGCCAGGCGCCATCATCCCTTCTTCTCCCTCCATGGATCACTCAGGAAATATTTGTAACGTTCAATTTCTGTCTTTAACGCGTTAGGGTTTCGTATTTCATATCTTGCATGTTTTAATTCTTTGTGTGCTGATTTTAAGTGTTGTTGTTGTTTCTGTTTGAGGTGCGTGAAAGGAAAAAAGGAAGGGATACTACCTTTGTTGGAGACAGAGGAGGACAGTGGCGTCCTAGGGCGGCCGAAGGCGGAGAACGCGTGATACTGAGCTAGCTTTGGAAATCTGGTATCTTTATTTCGCTTCTTATGGTTTAATGATGAAATGTCTGAAAACCCTAGCTTCTTTTGCTTTTGTCTTCTCTTTTGCTTGCTTCTGTATGCTTGTATGCTTGCTTGCTCCTGAACACTTCTTTTCCTCTTCCTGATTGCTGGCTTTGATGCTTAAAATCTGTTGAACCCTATGATGAGCCCAGCTCTGAGGGCTTTTGGACGAATTTTTGTGGTGTTGATGATGTGTTGAAATTGATTCTAAATTGTTTGCCTTTGTTTTTTAGACCCTGTGATGATTTTATTCTGAGGGTTTACGGTTTGGTTGGAATCGGTTTGGATAAAGGCTTATGCAGGTTTTAGTTTGAAGGCAGTTAGGCTTTATGCTTGTTTATGCAGGATGAGGTTTTAGGCTTGACAGGTTGTGAGTTCTTGTTTGCATCAGCTTGTGTGGTTTTGTGGTGATATGTTTGTATGGTAGTTGGACAAGCTTGAATGCTGAGTTTTGGTTCTGGTATAGGCTTGGCTTCTGTTTGTTACAGGTTACAGGCTTGGCTTTTGGTTTAGAATAGGTTAAAGCTTACAAGCTTTTGTGTTATCTGGTTTAGGACAGGTGAAGGCTTATTTTTGAAGGGCTTCTGTTTGAGGCAAGAGGTTTATGCAGGTTTTGTCTTGAAAGGCTGGAGGCTTGGGCTTTAGCAGGCTTTAGGCTTTTGTTCGTTTAAGCTTGTGTTTCTGGTTTGTTTGAGAACACAGGTTTGGAGGGTTTCATTTGGTTTTGGAGGCGGGCCATTGTTGGTGTTTTGATGTTTTACACAGTTTGTGTTGCTTTGGTATTTTCTGCCTCCTCCCTCTATGTGTTCTGATACATCCTGTTTATATCCCTTTTTTAGCCTCTAGCCTGCTGTACTGTAAGCTCCCTTCCTCTCTCTTTCTCTCTCCAGATTAAAAAAAGCATTTTTATTGCTTAATTTTGTCTTTTCTGAAAAAGTAACTGGCTTTGAAAATGATGACTTGGAATGTCGCTTGCATTGTGGTCTTTCTTCTGCATACTTTCCATATTTCTTGCATACTTTGTGTACTTTGTTGACAGCTTTGAATAGCCTTTGGACAGTTTGGATAGTTTGACATCTTTGGCTTAGTTTGTGCAGTTCAGTTTGCAATATGTGACTTGGTTAGGCATTATGCTTCTTTGACAGCTTGTTTGCCAATGTACATCAGTTTGCCTTTTGGACTTTATACTTGGTTTGGAATTTTGAAATGGGCAATTTGTTCTTTTGGCATATTCTTTGGTTTGACAATTTATGCAGTATGGTAGCTTTTGTGCATTTCACATTTTATTTGCAAACACTATTCCTATCCCTCTTTGTGAACCAAGAGAAATTTTTTGATTTGCAGAGAGGGCAAACAAACTGATTCCGACCAGTTACTTTTAATGATGAGCCTTAAAATAACTGTTTGCTTCTTTTTTTCTTAATTCATCTGCATTTGACTTTTTCCTTTTCTTTTTGCAGGTAAAATCAATTGAGCAATGGGGAGCAGCAAAAGATGAAGATTTAGAAAACTTAGGACATAACTTTATTTTACTTTTAATTATTTGTAATAACGTTATTTGTAAATACCGTAAATGTATTCAAATAACATTTGTACTCAATGATTAAAAGTAAATAAAAGTTTAATCCTTTTTTAATTCTTCTTCAAATGTTTATTTAATTATTTATAATTCTTAAATTATAATAAATGGAAATAAATCCCAATTATTCTAACTCAGAATAAATAAACAATTAATAAACACTGTGGTCTTGATATCAATCAATAATAAACCCGGCGTTTCAAATAGCCATAAGCATTGCACAGTTAAACCAAACAAACATCCATATTCCTTTGCCTTTACTGATTAAACCGAACACTGCAAGTTCTCAATTCAAATGCCTCAGCCCATATCCCAGAGTAAATTGAAAAAGAACGGTAGAATTAATTCTTTCTGAGAAATGTGCGCATAAAACCCTGATTCTTGATTTAATGTCGAAGAAGCGCCTGCCTGATTAAAACCTGAGCCAACTCAACCAAACCCTAGAAATTTGCTTGAACTGTTCCAGAGCCATGAAAACCCTAATTTGGATAGACTGATAAGAAAAAGTCTGTTTGACTGATTCTTGAGCCAATCTGAAAAAGTCGGGGAAAACCCGAAGCTGGGATTTTTTGTGGAAAAATAGGAGGGCAAATTTTGGGGTACAACACATTGCATCCACATATCATAAACATGGACAAAGAAAATATATTGCGCCATACATTTCATGCAACATAACTTTGTGTTTCAGCTAACATTTTACCCTTTTCAGGATAAGATTAACAGCTACCATCGACAATATGCACTCCTGATACAGTTCAGATACGCTCCAGACCCAGAAGCCATTCTGATACTCATTCAGATTCAACTCTTGATATAGTACGGATACGCTCCAGACCCGAAAGCCATTCTGATACTCATTCAGATTCAACCCTTGATACAATATGGATACGCTCCAGACCCGGAAGCCATTCTGATACTCATTCCGATTCTACTTTTGATATAGTCCATATACACTCCAAGATACAGAAGCCATTCTGATACTCATTCAAAGTCACTTCCTGATACAGTTCGGATACGCTCCAGACATGGAAGTCATTCTGATACTCATTCAGATTCTACTCATGATACAGTTCAGATACGCTCCAGACCCGGAAGCCATTCTGATTCCCATTCAGATTCTACTTTTGATTCAGTTCAGATACGCTCCAAACTCGGAAGCCATTCTGATACTCATTCAAAGACACCTTAAGATAGGATCTGGAAACGGACGCTATTCTGATGTTCAACTTACAGATTACATCTCAACAAGCATTCTTGGATGGCATCTACAAGCTCATCCCCAACAAGATTTTATCACCTCTCCAAATGGAATCTTTAAGCCCATTCCTCCTATCACAGCCGAGTGCAAATTTCTAGGCACTCTAGTGTCCAATCGTCTTCCACCTTCGAGTCACGAATGGAAAATCTCGCCAATCTAACTCTTCAGGTTAAAGAAGATAGAATAGGGGCAGCTGTTGTACCCCAAAATTTGCCCTCTCATTTCTCAAGAAAATCACCCTGAATTCTCAAGTTTTCTCTTATACAAATCCAAGCCTTGAATTATCATTTATTTCCAAGCAAGCCATTCACAAGGGCAAAATGGTCTTTTATACATTGAGAAGTCAAATTTTACCTTGGAAAAGTCAAATTCTAAATACTTAGAATTTTCTAAAGTATTTAAGAAAAATGACACTTCAGAACTTCTGAGCCAGCCTCCAGGCAGGAGCAGTCAGAAGTTGTAAACTTGGTTCAACATATAATCTTTAGTCAGAACATGGCTTTTCAACATCTACGCAAGTTCAGTCAGAGTTTGCTAGAGTAATGAAAAGAAGGCAATAAAGTGTAATACGAAGCCTGAAAGCTCCTTCAGAACATGCTGGAGCCAGAAGGTAAGAGGATCAGAAGATTGGATGCTACGCTGAAGCAGAATCTCTAATTCAGAGTTTTCAGAGGCAAATCAAAGAAGTTTACTGGAAAAGCTGGTGAATCCTTCAGAATATGCTGAGGTAACGAGATACAAAGATCAGAAGTTGGATGTTTGTCCTAAATTGAACTTCTGATCCAGAGTTAAGCAATGATGCAAAATCTCACATTACAGGATTTCTGATTTTGATAAATCTCATCATCATTTAATGCTCATTAATGCTCACAACCACTTTTGAGTCTTTGTCCAAAGGATCTCTCCACGTGTAGTGTAGAAATACTTTTGTGCAGGATTAGGTAAGGGCCCATGCGCTACATTTCGCTTGTAGGTTCACTTTTCCTTAATCCTTGCTTTCTATTCCAGCCTAAGCTAAAAACTGTCAGCCATCATACCTTTTTTGGAAGTTGCTTCAAGAGCAAGTCAACATCTAGGGTATAATGTTGGCGCTACTTGACATTTCAAACAACACAAAAACTTTTCCTATAAATAGAACACCATTGGTCACTGAGAAAAGGTCCAGAGAAAAATTTGTAAAAGAAGTCAAAAACTTTAAGAAAGAAAAGCCTTGAATTCTTGCCAAAATTCCAAGAGTTCTAAGAACTGTAAACACAACACATAAAACCTTGATTAACTTTTGATTCCCTGCATTTAAAACTCCACTTGTTCTAAATCATTTCTTGACAAAAAAAAACATCCACACAGTTTCTGATCCACACGTTGGAAACTGCTTAAGCTACTAGGTTCATATTGCTATACATTTTCTATCCATCCACTCAAAGAAATCATAACATCACCTCCTTTCCATCCCCAGAAGTTGAAAGCTTTCAACTTACTGAGTACGTGAAGAAGCTGTTCAGAGCGCCATCAGAGTTGAGGTTAGCTTTGGTTCATAGAACTTCTTCCAGTGGCAAGGTAAGTATCTGCTGACCCTCACCACATCACTTAAGCATTACCAGATTTACATGCTCAAAAATACAATGTAGATATCATGTTTCTGATGTTGTACATACTCTGAGATCTCATGCACCTGCATGCTTAAGTGAAGAATAGATCAGTTCAGAGCTTCTTGAAGAAACTAGAACTCAGAGTTAGGATTAGAAAATGCATGCTTGCCTCTGATTTATAGTTTTGATATTTCCTATCTTCTGAAACGCTATGGTACCTGCTATAATTGTTCTGTGCATTCCTTCTGTTTTATGGAGAAATAACCAAATTACAGATGTTCTAACTAGCATAGAGAGAGAAACCAAGTTCTGCCAGTGGTCTCAGAACTTCTGTAGTCTGTTCTGCTGCCAGTGGTATCAGAACTTCTGAAGCTTGTTTCTGCTGCCAGTGCCATCAGAACTTCTGAAGCTTGTTTTTGTTGCCAGTATTATCAGAACTTTTGAGAACTACTACGTTCCCAGTGGGTTCAGAGCTTCTGACCTTATGCATTTTCACTAACAGGTTTATGTTTTACAGCGTGCCAGGGTCAGAACCTTTGACTTCATTTTATCAGTAACACACTGATTCCCCTTTTCTTTTCCATTGTTTTTGTTATTGCTCTTCATTCCATTAATCAGCAAACAGTAAAAATATTTCCTTTACACATTATTTTTGGTTTCTTAAAAACAAAAGATCAAAAATATTTTCTTAAAACAAGACAAGTTTATTTCATATTTTCTTGTACATTCTTATGCATTTCAATATGGTTGTAATAGTAATTTAGGACTTTATTTTTACTTGCAATCCCCATTCATAAATATGTATCCCCATCCCCTAAATATTTCAATAGAGTAGGACTTTACATTTCTGCAATTTATCGCTTTCAAATGTAAATGCTAGTAATCAGGCGTGTATGGTAAGATAAAACCAATAAATAGACCACCAAAAATCAAAGACAAATGCATGCAATCAAACACACTTGCACACATGCCCCCTTAAGGTAATCTCACTTGTTGCCTAAAAAATGATCATGTTATGCATGTGGGATGTCTTAGCACAAAAAAATTGAAGAATACAAGATCATAGTCCCTCGATGACGCTATCAAAGTTGCCTTTCAAAATGATCTTAGTCCCTAAAGAAAAAGTGCTAAGTTATCTCACAATATTGCTATCATGGTCATACGATGACCCAACGCTTGTCCCTTCATATCCAATGATGAAAAGGGTGCTAATACCTTCCCTTTTCATAATCTACCCCCCGAACTCAAGAAAATATCTCTAAAGGTCTTTCCTGTGCTTTTTCACCTTTCCTTTTGGATAAAAGAAAAGTCGGTGGAGACTCTTGCTAAACCGCAACATTTGCGAACACAAACGCAAAACACCTCAAGTCAGTGATCCCACTGTATCACACATGGTAATCCTCTAAGGGTGGCACATTGATCTGGGCCAGAGATGTGTTTGATGGCCAGATTTTGAGGGTACATGGTGGGCATTGGAGGCTGCAGTGTACCTGAATTCCTGAAACAAAATAATATGAACAAAGTTTGGGACCTGGGGATCGAACCCAGACCCTTATGCATGTCTCCAATACACGCTTGCCAACTGAGCCATGCACTTTTGTTGTATACATAATGGAAGAAAGACAATATAATAAAAAAAACCAATAATATATTCAAAACACGCTAAAATTCAAATAACCCAATCAGTGAATGCCACGCATTGTCTTCCTCCTCCCAACCGTCGTCTTAGCATATCAAGCTTTTACCTACAGACGCTTGTTGTAGGTATAACTTTGTCCATCTCCAAAATTGCGTAGACTCAAGATAAATGACCATGGCTGGTACCAATCAACTTGTATCATCCTCACGAGTATCATGGTACCAGAGTTAACGCCCATTTTTTCCTGTATGAAAAAGCCCTAAACAAGAATACAAAACCCTAGCCATGGCAAATTCACATACAGTCATCAAAAATGCAATTGATAGAACGATTAGCTTGCAAACACGATGATAAACATGAGTATGGAAATCAAAAGCACTAAAGATGCATAGATTAGTGAAATCAAAATAAATTTTTTAGACAAACTGTGGGAGACGTAGAACATGATTCTTGAGGTTTCAGGTCGTGTGAATGCTTGCTACAGGTTCAGTGCGTGCCTGGGAATGTGAATTGATCCTTGGAAAGGTTTGAAACGGTCTCTAGAGAAAGATCCAGTATGAACTTTTTTTTTGGAAATTTGGAACTTTATTTGACACTTTCAGGCAAGCTGCACTTCTCAAAAACTTCTGTTCTAGGTCTTTAGGATCCTGGCATAAGTAGTGAATCAATCTAGGGTCATCAAATTGGAAAGAATCCAAAGAGTAATGGTATGATTTTAAGAGAAAATCAAATCTTGAATAATTGCCCAAATATGGATATTTTGTGTCTATTCTTGGCTTGCATGATTTGCTTCTAATTTGACAGCACATAAGATCTTCCTTCAATGCAAAAATCATCCCTAAAACACATTATATGATTTATTTAGATTTATTTGATTCTATTTGAATTTTAAGTGAATAAAAAATCAAAATAAATTAAATAAATAAATAAATAAATCATGGAGGGTCCCATAGGTCGTGGACTATGCTAGGAATGAGATTCAATCTTGAAAAGATGGGCCCATTTGGAAAAAAATGCAATTTTGATCAATGTTGACTTTTGGCAATTTTGCAAAAATGGTCAACTTGTCCCATGCACAACTCTCTCAATTTTGACCCTAGAGAGGTGTTCTTGGACTTTTTAGAAAGCTTAGGATGTCCTCTAAGCAACCATTTTGGTCTCATCTCAATTGAGACTTCCATATTCATGTATGAAGCTTTGACCCAAAAGGTGTTTTTGTTGACTTTCCAAAATGACCTATAATGTAAAAATTCATATCTTCTTGTGAGTTCATATTTTGAACTTGGGTGCTGAAGATGAATTGTAAAGAACTGCATCCCCTTCATAATGAGATTTGGATGGGTCATTTCTGATGAAGTATGAGAAAGTTATGCTTGGTCAAAGTTGAGTTGACTTTTCCTACAAAACCCTAATTTAGCAACTTTTGGGTTATGATGAATTGTGAGCAATCCTTGATGAATCATGATTAAACCTTGATCAAATGATGAATGTTACCTAAAAATGAGGATGTTGACCAAAAATCTTGAAGTTTGACTGTATGTGGGCCACAGTTGACTTTTGACCAGCATAGTCGATTTTCAGGCCTTTGAGCAATTGACTGAGCAAACTTCTTCTGAAAGGCTTGAAACTTGACATGGATGATCTTGGGAACATATTAGGACAATGGAAGGCATTTTGGATCCTTTGGACTCAAGCATCTTGAAGAAAAATGAAACCCTAATTTGAGGTTGACTGCCTTAGGAGAGAGTTTGTCTGGTCAATTCTTGAACTTCCTTGAGCAGTTTCAGGACTTCACATGACATTTGTTGAGAAATATGGGAGGGAAAATTTTAGGGTACAACACTATGGAAGGATATTTTGAATTTGTAGGTTCAACAACAAGACTTATGGTGCTTACTAGGTGATTTTAATTATGTGATTAATACCCAGGACATAATTGGGGTAGAGATGTAACTGAAGCTGAAACTGCGGATATAAAAGAGTTGATGAAGAGTGTTGGGGTGTATGAAGTTGACATTATTGGTGACTTCTTCACCTGGTCTAATAAACAAGCTGACAATACCATCTATTCTAGAATTGACAGGTTTTTGGGGAATTTAAATTGGATGCAACAAAATATTGATTCCACTCTTATCATCATGCCTCCTAGTGTTTCTGACCATAGTTTGTTGTGTCTAAAAAGTAAAGATAAGCATAACTAGTTTAGTGGCAGTCCCAAATACATAAACAATTTGGCTAAGATCATAGGTTTCCATGATGCTGTGGCAAAAAATTGGAAGATTCCCATTCAGGGAAACCCTATGTTTGTATTATGGGAAAAGCTTACGAGGCTGAAACTTGTGCTTAATGTTCCGAGCACACCTTTTCATGACATTAATAGGAAATTGAAGAAGCCAGACAGGAACCGGAGAAGGCTCAATTTGAGCTCTGCACTGACATGTTTAATACTGGAAAAATTGAGAATGGCAAAAGTTGGACCAATATTTTGGTGACTCTTAATGAGGTGGAGGATAGTGACCTTAGATAAAAAGCTAAGCTAGATTGGATTAGGCTTGGAGATGGCAATAATGGGTACTTTCATGCATCTATAAGAGGTAGACATGAACAGAACACCATTCAATTTTTACACAAGGAGGATGATAGTATTATCACTAATCAAGAGGACATTGAAAAAGAGGTCTTGGATTTTTATGTGGGTCTTTTAGGTTCCACTGACAACAACTTGATGGGGATTAACATCCCTGCTATTAGAGAAGGTAAAACTCTAAACCAGGTTTAGAGGGATTTTCTAGAGGGTCTTGTTACAAACTGTGAGATAACTATTGTTGTTAAAGAGATGGGGATCAACACAACCCTCGGACTGGATGGCTTTGGTTCTGGTTTTTTCAAGGATGCTTGGAATATAGTTGGTAATGATGTTACATGTGCTATTCAATATTTTCTCTCTCATAATAGGTTGCATAAAGGCTTCAACAGTGCAATTGTAGCTCTTATTTCGAAGCATAAAGAGGCTAGAATGATGAAAGATTATAGGCCCATCTCTTGTTGCACTATGATTTACAAGGTGATCTAAAAAATTATAACCAATCGGCTGGGTAGTCTAATTGGTTTCATTTTTGGTAAGAATCATGCTACTTTCACTCCAGGTCAGCACTTGCATGATCATGTGTTGTTGGCTTTCGAGTTGCTGAAGGGTTATGATAGGAATCATGGAGATCCAAAGTGTATGCTTCAGATAGACATTCAGAAAGCTTATGACATGGTGCATTGGGATGCTCTTGATCACATTCTCAATGAGTTTGGTTTTCCTAGTAAATTTATAGGGTGGGTAAGCACACTGCGAAGATGTCTGCTAAGAGAGGTATCAGGAAGGGGGATCATATCTCCCCCTGCTGTTTATTTTGGTCAGGGAGTATCTTAAGAGGATTTTGTTCCAGTTGGAGAAGATTCCTAATTTCAATTACCATTCAAAATGTGAAAAAATTGAAAATCACTAATATGTGTTTTGCTGATGTTTGTTGTTGTTTGCTAGAGGGGATGCAGTATCGATCAACATCCTGATGGAGAAAAGCAACAGTTTCTTAAACTCCATAGGTCTCAAGGTCAACCCTTCTAAATGCTCTATCTACTTTGGGGCTGTTGATAGGTAAAAAAAAGATGACATTCTGAAAATTATTGGGTTTATGAAAGGTAAAATATCGTTTAGATATCCTGGGATTCCTATGTCTAACAAGAAGTTGACTATCAAGCATTATGATGTGCTAATTGAGAAAATTGTTAGCAGAATCACTCATTGGAGTTCTTGTCTCCTTTCATACGTGGGAAGGTCCAACTTATTCAAAGTTTCGTGTTTTCCATGGTCAATTTTTGGATGCAATGTTTACCTATCCCCATTGGAGTTATTCAGAAGATCAATGCTAGGTGTAGGAGTTTTCTTTGGACATGTGATAAAGCGATTTCCAGAAAATCTACAATAGCTTGGGAGAAAGTCTGCAACCCTAAATCTAATGGAGGTTTGAACATCATAAACCTCTCTATTTGGAACCAGGTCAATTTGTTGAAGCTACTATAGAACATCTGTCAGAAAACTGACAATATGTGGATTAAGTGGTACATTATTACTATATTAAAGATAAACCTGTTTGGAGTGTTAATATTAAGAAGAATCACTCGTGGATTCTTAATAGCATATTGAACATGAGGACTCTATATCAGCAGTTCAATTACCTTATGTAGGATGGCTTTAAGTCAAAGAAAGTGTATTTGGCTTTGGTTAGTGATACTGAAAAAGATTTCTGGAGAAAGTTGTTTTTCAGAAACTTGGCGAGACCTCCTGACCAGTTTACTCTTTGGCAGGCTTGCAATTCCAGGCTTGCGACTAAGGACGGTTTAAAGAAGTTTAGATTGTTGACTGAGGACAAATTTTTTTTCTGTTCCAATCCTGAAAACCATAACTGTAACACCCCAATTCTACCCGACAATTATTATAAAGATCAGAGTTACAAAATTCCGACAACCGAATCAGAATGCTAAAATTTCAACTTAAAACAACGGCATTCATTACCAATACATAACACATTAACTTGGATGAACCAATAGCAACATAAACTAATCTTTTTAAAAATCAACAACTTTCATAACTTTGCAGCCGAATCAAATATTTAACTTAAAAGAATATAACATCTTTATTCAACTGAAACAACTTCAAATAATAAGTATTTAACAAAAAACAACTTAAGGTTCAATCAACTGAAATAATAACAACAATAAAATAGCAAGAGCTCATTCCCCCCGAGTGTTATGTATCAGAGCAATGACACCGACTCGAACTATTGAAGGTAAATTGCCTCCACTCTGGATTACCTGCACGTTACCAACATCGGGGTAACATTAAAACAGAATGGGTGATATATCAAACTATATAATAGAATATATGATAAATATTACATTATAATTAGTCTATGTAAAATCACCTCTTCACAATTTTGAACAACATCAATCACAACAGAACATCAACGAAACATAATTAAATAGTTTATGAACACAACAACTCAAATATGCAACGTGGAATGCAACTCATTACTATGCACATGCATGTGATACCAATGGAGCAGAACTCCCAACTTAGAAACGGAGCAGAACTCCCAACTTAGAAATGGAGAAGAACTCCCAACTTAGAAATTGCCAATTAATAAAGGCATCAAAAAGGCATAAGGAACAGACACACAATAAATATCCTCTGCTATTATTCACCTTTTTCTAAATATGCTACATTCAAATTATGTAACAAAATATTAAAGGAACAGACACACAGTAAAGGCACATAAAACAATTAAAGGAAGTAATGGTTAAGGGTCATGCCCCTCGGCATGCAGAGCCATGCCCCTCGGCATGAACATGGTGTCGGTCAGCACCCTTCCCCTACATACATGTGTCTCTCGGCACATGTCCATAATTCATGTTCTGTAATTTCGTTCAGCCTTCTTGCGATCAGTAATTCCTTTCCTTTCCACGATCTTAGACCAACACTATGTATTCACAGCAACATAATAACTATACCCACATTAATACATAATAATTTCTAACACTCAATTCATCGATTGAATTACTACAACATTAGCACAATTATCATATAAACTAAACAACAGTTTGTTCATACAACCATCTCATTCAGTAACAATTTTACACAACCCAATTCCTACGTAACATTAATCATACATCCAATTATAGAGTCAGAACCCCACCCTTACCTTGGATTGAAGGTTGCTTTACAATTTTCCGATTGAATCCCGCTTTGCCTCTTTTCCTCTTCTCTGTAACTTCTACATTTGTTTTCTCTCTTCCAACCCTTATTCCTTTTCTTCTTGACAAAAACCTATTTTTTTCATTATTATAACTAAACTCAATAATATTAGTATTGCTATTGGGCCTAATTCTCACACCCCTTAATACTACATACCACCAAAATAAGCCCAACGACTAATACTAATAATTCCAACATTGTTATTATTATTAATCAACTAATTAATTAATTAATAATAATCTAACAACTTATATCGATAATCCACAACATCCCACAATTTCAACAAATAATCCAAAAAAAATTTAATTAAATAATTAATTAAATAAACGGCGTTACAACTCTCCCTCACTTAGAATATTTTCGTCCTCGAAAATCTACCTGATACTACCATTCTTAATGCGAATTCTACATCTCATTCTCTGATCCCCAAGTCGCGTTTGGAAACACTTCGACCACTACTTCTCGACACACCAATAACTCAACACAATTTAAATAAAATACACACATGCTAATCATTCAACACCTCAGCGAAATAATCGTTAACAACTTATCAACCACTTTAAGAATATCTTGACATATCAACATTTAAAGTGGTAGCAGCCATAATGCACTTATACTTGGATATACAACTTCACATTATTATCTTAACAACATCTTCAACACCAAAACACATACACAATTTCATTCCCATATATATATATATATATATATATATATATATATATATATATATATATATATGTATGTATGTATGTCAATTATCAGCAACTCTATTCGTATCGTCGTTCACCCTTATAGTGACATCAACATAACCAACATAATCAACTTCGTCATATTATGGGGTACTATCCATCATTTACGGTAACTGAAATTCTGGCAGCAGATACTTAATGTCACAGTGAATATTATGACACCGTATCTGACTTTCTTCAAGACAATAAATCTAACAGCAGTAAAGAACACAATCAATTGTTTACCCAGTTCAGTGTGTAACAACACCTACTCTGGGGGCTACCAAGCTAGGGAGGAAATTCACTATAAGAGATATTAATTCAGGAATAAACCAACCAGTTTATCTCCTTCACTTAAGACCTACCCAATGCAACTTTAATCTAAGTTCAACTTAAACCTGAGTTCCTACTCACTCCCCCTCAATCACAGCAGTGATACTAAACAATTGACTAATGAAATTATGAAGACACTCTTCAGAACATACACTTGATTATGCTTCACAGCTTTTAATCAAGTAACACAAACACCCGTGCTTCAAAGCTTTAAGTGATACACAACCCTAACTTGACTTTGCTTCAAAGCTTTAATCAAGTGACACAAACACTCGTGCTTCAAAGCTTTGAGTGATACACAACCCTTACAATCCAATCCTACTCCAAGTCACTTATCACAATGATAATTGCTTGGATTACAGTAGTTACAACTATACAGTCCCTTATTAATCTTCTGTCAAAAGTATCTTTCACCAACAGTCTTCATGATGAATATATAGCCAGCTATTCTTCTGTTAGGGCTTCCACGAAAATAGCTAGGGTTAATTAGGGTTAACCTCAAGACTTGGTCATAGGACTTTAACAACCAGATTAGGGTTAAGCAAAGTTAACCTAAGTCCACGTGAGAATCTGATCTGGACTGAATAAACCAGATTCCTGAAAATTCTCAGAAATAATAAATCTGCACAAATGTTAGTTCAGTACAGGATGTCTTAACATTGGTTATGACAACAAGAATCCTGTTTACTGATTTTAGTAGAATGCAATAAATATGATCATTGCATAATGATGAGCTAAACACTCATATTGAGCAGCTCCTGTATGACATTCTTTTTCTGCAGAATGTACCTTGTGTCCCAGAATGTTATGACATCAGTCATGACATTCACATAACTGGTTTTACCAAAAAAACATGCCAACAACCAAACACTTACAAACTCCCCCTTTGGCAAATTTTTGGCTAAAACCCCTAAACAATCAGAGATTAGAAAGCAGTAGAATTAATAATATCTACCAAGTCTAATTCTTCCAAAAACATCACAAAATCTTCTCCCCTTCTTTAGCCATAAATAGTCCAAAGATCATTGTACTTTTAGGTTATACAGTCATCCAAAAGGAATAATAAAAACACAATCAAAAATCATTTGCAGCATCAGGTACCAACAGCAAACTTTTCAACTACACTGATCTTCAAGCACTGTCATCTTCAGAGGAGGCACTATCTTCAGCAACTTCCTCTTCCCTTCTTTGTCCTTCAATCTCCTCCTGTTCTAGTCTAGCAATCAGGTCCTCAAGAGTCCTTTTCCTTGTATCAAGCTCTTTGCAGGTTTCCTTCAGCACATCTATAACATCAGTTTTCGTAGAGCGAGACTTGACAGATGATGTCTCAGCTGATGTCATGACAATTTCAGGAACATGTGTTCCCTGAAATAGCTTATAGTGCAACCCAAGAGCAGGGGCTCTTTTGCATACAGTATCTTTTTCAACTAGAATGTCAGGATACTGAGCAAGGACTATACCACATAGGAGAGAGGGAAAGGCAATAGGGCCTTTAATAGCATAGCTTCCAGCATGTTTTAATGTTTGATCAAAGATATACTTGTCATAGTCAAAGTTTGTCCTGGTTCCAACAGCATAAATGAATCTTCCCAAGCCTGTGGAGATGGTTGATTTATGGTTGGTGGGAACCCAGTTAGCTGCACCAATTTTGTGCAGAATGACAAATTTCATGCTCAGCTTGCTTGAAATCAGCTTCCCTTTTAAGGGCCAGCTCTTGACTTGATTTGTAGTGATGGTTTGGCACACTTGGTTGTCAGTAACCTCTAGCTCAGGGCAAGCATCATCTGGTCTTCCTAGGAATTTGCTTATTTCAGAGGGAGAGAAATTTACCTTCCTTCCTCTCACATATACACATTTAAAATCAACTGACTTTCCATCAGCACACCCATCAGATAAATTCACTATGAATTCTTTGACAAGAACTTTATAGCAGCTGGTAAACTTTACCACAGTATTTATTAGACCAGCAGTTTTGATTAGATCCATGATCTCCTTACATTCCATGGCACTGTTGTTCAGTTCTCTTTCCAAGGCTATCCTTTTCAAACAAACATACTTCCAACTATTCGCATTCTCAGGATGGTGAAAGGAAATGTTGTCAGTGGGGACTTCAGGGACTTTAGGCATTTTTCTTGAGGAGAGTTTCCTTTTGAGAGGAATGTCTTCAACATCAAATTCAAATTCTGATTCCTCGTCAGATTCAGAGGGTTCAGGCTCTTTCCTTTTCTTTGCTATTGGTTGTCTCACAGGCTTTGAGAGACTACCAGCAGGTACTCGAGTTTTCACCTTCCCTTTTGACAATCCAGCCTTCACAGTTTCTACTCCAGTCTTGTTCTCAGACCTGGTTTTCTTATGAATAACATCAGCAGTCTTCTCTATGGAGAGGCTTTTGGCAGCATCCTGCTTTCCTTTTCTGTTCACGAAGAGGAGTTATCTCCAGAACATCAGAATCCATGCAGTTTGTGATTGCCCTAGGTTCTCGATCAGAGGATGCGGAAGAAGCAGTCACCTTTGAAGAGGATGATGTCATGGATATTTGAGACATTTTGAGAGTTTTAGAAAATAGGTAGCAGTAATAGTGCAGTCTTCGTTTGAGAGATTGAAGATTGTTGCAGAAACGCGAGAGGAGTGAGATATATGAATGTCTATTCAACTTCTTAAAATCTTGGAAAGAAATAGAGAAGTAGATGATTAGCCTAATCAGAGTAGACTTAACAAAAGAATCTCTCTTATCCCTTGTTTTAAGCAAAATTAATTGCTACATATCTTCATGTTGGCAAATACCCAGCTTGCCCCTCAAATTTTCAAATTAATTTGCATCAAGTTCCTTGGTAAAAATGTCAACCAGTTGTAGTTCTGTGGCAACATGTTCCATTTTAATCGTCTTCTCCTCTACAAGATCTCTGATGAAGTGATGTCTAATGTCAATATGCTTGGTCCTGCTATGCTGAATATGATTCTTGGAAATGTTGATAGTGCTCAAATTGTCACAGTACAATATCATAACATCTTGGGTGACATTACACTCAGTAAGCATCTGTTTCATCCAGATCATTTGAGAACAGCTACTACCAGCTGCTATGTATTCAGCTTCAGCAATAGATAGAGACACACAGTTCTGTTTCTTGCTGAACCAGGAGACAAGATTATTTCCTAAGAAGAAACATCCTCCAGAGGTGCTCTTTCTATCATCAGCACTTCCAGCCCAATTAGCATCACAGTAACCAGTCAGAGTTGGTTCACATCCATGAGAGTACAACAAGCCATAGTTGTGGGTTCCACTCACATACTTCAGAATTCTCTTCACTTGGTTGATATGACTTACTTTGGGTTCAGCCTGGTATCTTGCACATACTCCAACTGCAAACGCAATGTCGGGTCTGCTGGCTGTTAAGTATAGCAGACTTCCTATCATGCTTCTGTATAAGCTTTGGTCCACCTTGACTCCACTTGAATCTTTGGACAGCTTTAAGTGAGTAGGTGCATGAGTCCTTTTGTGACTGGCATTCTCCATCCCAAACTTCTTGACAATGTTCTTTGCATACTTGCTTTGAGACAGAAAAATTGAGTCTTCCATCTGTGTGACTTGTAGTCCAAGAAAGTAGGTCAATTCTCCCATGAGGCTCATTTCAAATTCAGCTTGCATCTGGTCAGCAAAATGTTTAACCATTTTATCTGACATTCCCCCAAACACTATGCCATCAACATATATTTGAGCTACCATTATCTTTCCTCCTTCATTTTTGACAAAAAGAGTTTTATCCAAGCCTCATTTCCTGTATCTTTTGTCAGAGAGGAATTTTGTCAACCTGTCATACCATGCTCTAGGAGCTTGTTTCAGGCCATATAAAGCTTTCCTCAATTTGTAGACATGATCAGGGTAGTTTAGATCCACAAATCCTTTAGGCTGTTCCACATAAACTTCCTCATTTAAATCCCCATTTAGGAAGGCACTTTTTACATCCATCTGAAATAACTTGAACTTAAGGAGACAAGCAATTCCCAATAGGAGTCTGATTGATTCCAGTCTGGCTACAGGAGCAAAAGTCTCATCAAAATCAATCCCTTCAACTTGAGTGTATCCTTGAGCAACAAGCCTTGCCTTATTCTGGTGACAACTCCTTCAGCATCTGATTTGTTCTTGTAGATCCATTTTGTGCCAATGATGTTTGTTCCTTCTGGTCTAGGAACTAACTCCCATACTTCATGTTGCTTGAATTGGTTCAATTCATCTTGCATTGCTCCAATCCAGTATTCATCAGTTAAAGCCTCCTTAACATTTCTTGGTTCAATTTTAGATAAAAAGCAAGAGTTTGAGATGATTTCTCTAGATCTTGTAATGATTCCACTGTTAGGATCTCCTATGATGAGTTCCTTAGGATGATCTTTCTGAATTCTGATGGAAGGGTCTTTGTTAGCTTCCTTTGATTCAGATTCTGATGAAGTAGTTTGAGGAATATCATCCTTTTGAGTTGAAGTCTCAAAGAATGTATCAACATCATATGGGACATTTGTTTCCTCATGGTAATCATCAACTATGACATTTATAGATTCCATCATAACTTTGGTCCTGGAATTGAATACCCTATAAGCTCTGCTATTGGTAGAGTATCCTAGGAATATTCCTTCATCACTTTTAGGGTCCATCTTTCTCCTTTGTTCACGATCTGCCAGAATATAGCATTTGCTTCCAAATACATGGAAGTACTTCACTGTAGGCTTCCTTCCTTTCCAAATTTCATAAATGGTGGATGATGTTCCCTTTCTCAAGGTGACCCTGTTATGGACATAACAGGCTGTATTCATAGCTTCAGCCAAAAAATGAATAGGAAGTCTTTTGGCATGTATCATTGCTCTGGCAGATTCCTGTATAGTCCTGCTTTTCCTTTCCACAACTCCATTTTGTTGAGGAGTTATGGGTGAAGAGAATTCATGATTAATTCCTTCTGAGGAGCAGAACTCATCAAACTTACTGTTTTCAAATTCCTTGCCATGATCACTTCTGATTCTGACAATGCATCCTTCTTTTTCTCTTTGAATTCTTTTGCACAGTTCCTTAAATACTTCAAATACATCAGACTTTTCTTTAATGAAGTTAATCCAGGTGAATTTGGAAAAATCATCCACAACAACATAGGCATATCTTTTTCCACCAAGACTTTCTACCTGCATTGGTCCCATCAGATCCATATGTATAAGTTCTAACACCTTAGAGGTGGTCAGATGTCTTGACTTTGGATGTGACATTCTAGTCTGCTTTCCAACCTGACATTCACCACAGATTCTCCCTTCATCAATTTGCAGCCTTGGAATCCCTCTGACTGCTTCCATGGATATAATCCTTTTCATTCCTCTTAGATGTAAATGACCAAGTTTTTGGTGCCACAGTTTCACTTCTTTTTCTTCTTTGGCAATAGAGCACACAGAAGAATAATTAGTGTTCTCAGACTCCCACAAGTAGCAGTTGTCTTTAGATCTGACTCCTCTCATTACAACTTCTTGTTTTTCATTAGTTACAAGACATTCAGACTTGGTGAAGTTGACCTTGAATCCTAGATCACATAATTGACTAATACTTATAAGATTAGCAGTCAAGCCTTTTACCAGCAATACTTCATTTAGGTTTTGAACTCCAGGGCAGTCCAAGTTTCCAACTCCTTTGATTTCTCCTCTAGCACCATCTCCAAAAGTCACATAGCTGGTAGTGTGAGGTTTAACATTATTGAGAAGATTCTTGATTCCAGTCATGTGTTTAGAGCATCCACTGTCAAAGTACCAGTCTTCCTTTGCAGAGACTCTAAAAGAGGTGTGAGCTATCAGGGCAGTAGCCTTTTTCTTCCACTGTTGAGTATATGGTGCCTTGTTAGACTTAGGTTTGACAACTAGGGTCTGATTAGGATATCCATATAATCTGAAGCAGAATGGCTTTATGTGACCAAATCTCCCACAATGATGACATCTCCATCTTTGATACTTTTTCTTCATATTTCTCTGTTCTCGATGTTGAGTGTTGTGTTGTGACATCTGCTTTGACATTTGTTTATCAAGCCTGATCTTCTTCTTGTCTACAATAGATTTCTTTGCTGCCACAAATCCTAGACCAGACTTGTTTCCCACATTTTGTCCAACCTGAAGGATTTCTTCTAATTTGTCAGTTCCATTTGTCAGCATCTTGACAGATTTGGTCATCTGGTCAAGTTTTGAGTTTAGCATTTGAACTTCCCCTTCTAGATGACTTATAGTATCAATGCCTGCCTTCTTCTCAGCCTCCAACTTTACTATGAGTTTTGTTTGTCTCTCATTTTGCTGACAGACTTCAGCACTTCTGATACATAACTTCTTGTAGGATGCAGTCAGTTCTTCAAATGTCACTTCCTCATCACTAGAGTCACTATCAGAGTCACAAATACCAGTTAGCGCAGTAACTAGTTTGGCAGATTCTTCTTCAGAATTACTTTCTGAGTCACAGTCAGACCAAGTAACAGACATTCCTTTCTTTTGTTTCTTAAGAAAGGTTGGACATTCAGCTCGAATGTGCCCATATACTTCACATCCATGGCATTGAATTCCTTTGCTTTGATTTCCCTTCTCTTCAGACTTTGGTCTTCTACTGGAGTCATGGGATCTGTTAATGTCAGAAGGAATGTTCTTAACATTTGACCTTGACTTTGGGTCCATTCTCTTGATGATTTTGTTGAACTGTCTTCCAAGCATGGCTATAGCTTCTGAAATATTTTCTTCTTCATCCTCCTTGTTTTCATCTTCAGTATTAGATACAAGTGCTATGCTCTTGTTTTTCTTGTCAACATTGTCACTGATCCCCATCTCAAAGGTCTGAAGAGACCCAATGAGTTCATCCACCTTCAAGTTGCAGATATCTTGAGCTTCCTCTATAGCAGTCACCTTCATTACAAATCTTTTAGGCAAGGATCTGAGAATCTTTCTCACCAGCTTTTCTTCTGACATCTTTTCTCCCAATGCTCCTGAGGTGTTGGCAATTTCCAAGATGTTCATGTGAAACTCATGAATGGTCTCATCTTTCATCATCCTTAGGTTCTCAAATTTGGTAGTCAACATCTGAAGCCTTGACATTTTTACTTTGGATGTGCCCTCATGGGTAGTTTTGAGAGTATCCCAAACCTCCTTGGCAAGTTCACATTGATGTAGAAGTCTAAATATGTTTCTATCAATTCCATTGAACAAGGAATTTAATGCTTTGGAGTTGCCCAGGGCTAACTCATCTTCTTCTTTGCTCCATTCTTCCTCAGGTTTCAGACTGGTTGACCCATCTTTCCCAGTTATGGTGGTATGGTTCCATCCTTTGTCAGCAGCTCTCCAAGCCTTTTTGTCCAGTGATTTTAAGAAGGCAATCATACGAGGTTTCCAGTAGTCATAATTTGATCCATCCAGAATGGGTGGTCTGTTTCCAAAACCTCCTTCTTTGTCCATAGCGCCAGAAAATAATATCCCTAGATCTCACCCAGTAAGACAGGCAGGGTGCCTGCTCTGATGCCAATTGAAATTCTGGCAGCAGATACTTAATGTCACAGTGAATGTTATGACACCGTATCTGACTTTCTTCAAGACAGTAAATCTAACAGCAGTAAAGAACACAGTCAATTGTTTACCCAGTTCAGTGTGTAACAACACCTACTCTGGGGGCTACCAAGCCAGGGAGGAAATTCACTATAAGAGATATTAATTCAGGAATAAACCAACCAGTTTATCTCCTTCACTTAAGACCTACCCAATGCAACTTCAATATAAGTTCAACTTAAACCTGAGTTCCTACTCACTCCCCCTCAATCACAGCAGTGATACTAAACAATTGACTAATGAAATTATAAAGACACTCTTCAGAACATACACTTGATTGTGCTTCACAGCTTTTAATCAAGTAACACAAACACTCGTGCTTTAAAGCTTTGAGTGATACACAACCCTAACTTGACTTTGCTTCAAAGCTTTAATCAAGTGACACAAACGCTCGTGCTTCAAAGCTTTGAGTGATACACAACCCTTACAATCCAATCCTACTCCAAGTCACTTATCACAATGATGGGCCTTTCGACACCATTTTCATCCTCTTGAGCCAACATTCTCCCTAAAGTTCTATCAGATGCAGCTATATGTACAATCTCATACTCCTATTTCTACAAGGAGGCATCATAATAGGTGGCTTGGTGAGGTATCCTTTGATTTTGTCGAAGGCCTCTTGTTGTTCTTGCCCCCATTTGAATCCTCCTTTGTTGAGTCAAAGTAAGGGTGAGAAGGCTTGCGTTTTTCCACTTAAGTTGGATATAAATCTCCTCAAGAAATTTATCTTGCCAAGTAGAGATTGCAATTCCTTCTTGTTTGTTGGCGTTTTCGCTTCCAAAATGGCCTTGGTCTTGTTCTGGTTTATTTTGATTCCTTTTTTATGGACCACAAAGTCTAAGAAGTCCCCTGCCTTAACGCAGAAAGAGAACTTTAGAGGATTCATCTTCAGACCATAGCTTCTTATCCTTTCAAAGGATTGTTAAAGATGGTCTATGTGATTATTCCCTGAAACAGATTTGACGATAATATCGTCAATATAAATCTGCATGAAAGTTTCGATAAAATCATGGAAGATAGAATTCATCGTTCTTTGATATGTTGCCCCTGCATTTTTTAGGCCAAAAAGAATTACTACCCATTCGTAAGTGCCTAAAGCCCCAGGGCATCGAAATGTTGTTTTCAACACATCTTCTTCAGCAATGAAAATCTAATTGTACCCAGAGTATCCATCAAGCATACTCATGTACTTGAAGCCAGCGGAAAAATCAACAAGCATTTCCACCACAGGCATAGGATATTCATCCTTGGGTGTTGCAGCATTTAGATCCCTAAAATCAATGCACACTCTTAATGTACCATTTTTCTTTATAACAGGTACTATATTTGCAATCCATTCGACATACCTGGTTTTTCGGATGAACTTGCATTTCAGTATTCTTTCGACTTCTGTCTTGATCTTCAGCAAGATCTCTGGTGCAAAACGCCTTGGAGTTTGCTTGACATGCTTTTTCCCAGGCTCTATTGGTAGTTAAAGCTCAACTAATCCTCTGTCGAGACCAGGCATTTCGTTATAATCCCATGCAAAGCAGTCTTTAAACTCCTTTAGCAATTGGATTACTTTGACTCTGAGATCTAGATCTATATTTGCGCTGATATATGTTGGTCTCTTGACCATTCCTTCGCCCAAGTCTACCTCTTCAAGAGGATCTTGCGCTAGCATTTTAATATTGCTTCCCAAAGGATCCTTCTCGAAACCCAAAGGCTCATCATCCTAGATGGAATCTAGCCTCTGGCTTTGCACTTTCTCCTCTCTTGAGTCAGGTGGTTCTGGGTCGAAATCTTTCCCAGGGCCTTCTGGAAGTTGCACTTGCTCATTGGCTTTAACAGCCATATACTTTAATTCATCCTCTAAGGCCACTATCATTCTATTTTCGGCCACATATGCCGAAATCCTTTGTAACGCTTGTGACTCAGTCATGATCACTGAAATCACTTCCCCATCCTGTTGGCCGTATATCATCAATTCCTCCGAAATCAATGTTTGACAAATCCTCTCTGTCCCATTGGAATCTGTGATCTGAGTGTAGGTATAGGGAGCATAAAGCGTTGGGTGCAGGCTCCAAGTCAAAGTCTGGAGGATTACATGGTCCTATGTGGGCCAAATTTTTGTCGAAGCTTGTTCTATCGACATTGTTGACCTCAACTATATAGTAACTCTGGTCAGCTTCAATGTTTTCTACTATGCCATTTGGGCGCCAGATTGCAACACGCTGATGCATGAAAGATGGCACCGCTCCTATGCCATGGATCCACTCTTTGCCTAGGATAAAATTGTAGTTGGGTTTTGCTGAGATGACCATAAACATTGTTGGTCGAACTATGGTCCCCACTTTGAGGTCCAATTGGATTACTCCCATGGTGGTCCCAATTCCACCTTCATAGTTTGATAAAACCATGTTATGGGGCTTGATGTCTCCATCTCCCTTACCCAGCTTTCTCATCATACATTGAGGGATTATGTTAAGTGTAGCTCCACAATCAACCAAGACTTTGTTGATGGTCACCTCCTCTATTTTTGCCCTTATGAATAAGGGTTTGAGGTGATTCTTTATTGCCTTAGTTGGACGCTCGAAGAAGGCATTTTTCTCTTCCACGCATCCATTATTCATAACATAGTAGCATACTGGCCTATGCTTGGCCATTTCTTGTTCGACCTCTCACTCGGTTTCTTCGACTTTGACCAATTGGCCGTATTCTTTAGGCAGCACAGACACCACATTTACCATGATGTCTAATGTAGCATGAGATCCAGAATCAGGTTCTTCTTTCGATTCAACTTGTTCAGGACATACCAGCCTTATAGCAATTGGATTTTTCTCCAAAGGCATTCTTGGTTTAGCCTTTCCTTTTCTTTGTGGCATGTTAGTGCTTATTTCTACTTAGGGCCCTTCTGCAGCTTCTATTTCAGCCTTTCACCATCTCTTATACCTTCTCCATTGGGAGAGGGTCATAGGGTTCTTTCCTTTGTAATTGTTAGACATATGAGCACCCCTGTTTGTTGTTCTTGACTGAAATTCCTTACTGTAGGCCAAAGAGAATCCTCTTGGCATATCGAATGTCTGCCATTTTCCCTTGTTGGGCCTTTTTTCTATTTGTTGTCTTCAACCAAGTGTGCACAAGGACATTTATTGGAGGCTTGAAGGTTGATGGCCTATTCACCTGGTTTACTGGCCCCTTTTGGTATCCTCTTCTAGGGTCGTACCTTAATTCAGGATCCATGTTAGGCTGGGCAATGTTGCCCCATTTTTTCTTTGCTACACGCGTACATTTAATGTGTTCATCAACTTTTTTGTCGAAGATAAAACTGCATCTTGGACACAACATAACTTCTGACTTCTTTTTTTGGAATTTGTGTATAAAATATGCTAGATTTTCATTTTCCTTAGCAAATTCAAGCTTGTTGATTTCCTCTTGTCTGATGTTGTCTTCTGAATCTGCAGCTTTAGGTTCAGAAACTTCAACCATGTTTATTTCCATGCTGCTCTTTCCAGCATACTTAGCTTCCGCATCTTGGCCTCTAGGCTTTCTGTCGAACCTGTGACAGCAGCCAAGTAGGAACCTTTAGTAGTTCCTTTGTTTGAGGCTTCAGTGGCTCCCTTGTTTAGGCTTTTAGTAGCCTTTCTTCGTACCTCTTCGACAGCTTTTCTGCTAACGTCCTCAGTGAAACTGCCAAAAACATGTTTGTTTATGAAGTTTTCTAAGACTTCGACCATATTGATGCATGAAGGTTCAGCATAATGGGCATCTTCCTGCAACGGGTTTGCATCAATCTTCATGGGAGGTTTGTCACCAAACTCGAGTATGTCGTCTTTTATTGCACCTTGAACAAGATCCCTGAAAAGAAAACATTGTGAGGTTTTATGGCCCAAAAATTATGATACTTACAAAAACCTCTCTTTTTCCTATGATCTAAAGGAGGCATTTTTGTCCCTGGGGGCACTATCATCAGGCCATCTTTAACTAATAAGTCAAATATTTCGTCACACTTTGTGACGTCAAAAATATATGTTTTTTTTGGGAACCTATCACTACTCTTTTCAGATTCAGTAGGATTCTTCCCATTTGAGGGTGTTAATAGTTTGCAAGAGTATGGTGGTCATTGCTTTAATTCTACTAGATTAACCTCGCCCTCTTTGACATTTAAAGGGTCACTAGATGTCTTTGGATCGTAATCATCCACTTTGACATATGCTACCATTTCTCTTTGATGATTTTTATTTGCCTTGGCTTTTTCAGCCTTAAGGCGTTCTACTTGTCGAACTCTATCGGCCAATTGGGCCATATCTCTCAGGTATTGGGTATCTAATTTCTTCCTAATGGAATAATCTATACCCCATGCAGCCATTTCGACCAACTCATGTTCAGGCACTTGTGTAAAACATCTGGCTTTAATCAGTCGAAATCTGTTCAAATACTTGTCAATTGGCTCAATGAATCTCCTCTTCACACTAGCTAGTTCCTTCAGACTTATTTTGGTATGTCCGATATAGAATTGTTTGTGGAACAATCTTTCCAACTTATTCCAATTGTAAATCGAATTGGCTGGGAGTATGGTAAACCAAGTGAAGGCATTTTTGGTTAAGGAGCTTGGGAAATACTTAATCCTAAGCTTCTCATTATTTGAGATTTCCCCAGCCTCTATCAAATACCTTGCCACATGTTCAACAATGGACTCTGTCGTATCCCCTAAAAACTTGGTGAACTTTGGAACTTTCTACCTAGGGGGTAAATATGATTGCAAGATATAATCTGACAATGGAGATGTAAAGTTTGGTCTATGAAAGCCAATGTTCACTCCATTTTGTGCCATGATTCTTTCGACCATGGCTGTCAAGTTATTATCTGCTGCATGGTTGTGGTGTCGAACCTATTGTATTACCTCATCAACATTTTGGTTTCTATTTACCACAACCGCACCTTGTTCGACAGCTCTTTGGATTTTTGGGGCAACTCTGGGTACTTCGATCCTAGGTTATTCAACCTCCACTCTATGGTTCATCCCAACTGGCTATGGATTCTAGTTAATGGTCATGTCATCTTCTAAGACCACACCCTGATTTTCTCTCATCAGCTCTCTTTGGGGGTGTCGAATAGGTTGAGGAACCCTAAAAAATTCGGCCATGCGCGTCATTTGTGCTGCCATTTGCTGATTCGACTGAGTGGTATTTTGTATCAGAGGGTTAAGTATTGTACTCAAGGTTTGTGCCAACATATGCACCATGTCATGGTTACTCTCATCCATTTGTTGCCTCAAAATTGTTGTAGAAGCATTCGTGAGGCTTGGCATTATATGGGACGTCCCTCCTAAGAGTTGGTTTCTACCCAGATTTGCCATACCAGATCCAGATCCCTGCAATGGCGAAGGTGCACTCACCAAAGGTTCTTAAAATGTGGATGAGGCATTCATAAGGCTTGCCATTTCAGCAGTTGGCATGCCATAGGGTTGGTCTCTACCCATCCAGGCTGTCGAAAATCCTGGAGGAATATAAGGTCGAACTCCCAGATTTCCCCTTGGTGGGTGTGTTCCTGGTGGACCCCTAGGACCTATATAAGAAAGTATTGGTCCTGTTTGTGTAACCGTCAATGCTTGTGTCGAACCAACCATTGCTGGCACAGGTTCACTAACAGTTGGTATAATCGTGGTTCCATTGCCAGGAATTGGTGGAGGCACTTCTCCACTATTTGGCGGATTATGATTAGCCATTCTCCTATTTCTTCTCCTAGGTGTGTACTCTTTGGTGGTTGTTTTACCACTTCTCAATAGCATACAACACTTTTGAGAGAAAGAAAATTACGTAAAGCATGAATGATAAAAATTGTTTATATCAAAGTTTTGTAAAAAACAAGAGCTTAGCAACGTCCCACTAGGAGTGCCAATTTGTTTACCGTGAAAATTGGTAAACAACCGTTGATCTTCCAAAAAGGTTATTTTGGTTACTTTTAGGATCAATCAGTTTGATCCTAGGACATATGCTAAGTGTTTTTGGGGTTTGATAAGAAGTCTTAATGTTGTTCATGAACATGTTCGACAGGGAACTAAGAATAAAGGCAGGATGAAGGTAAAAAATTGATAAAAACACAAGTAAAGTGCAGGATAAAGTAAATTTACAGTAATTTAAAAGGCTGTAATGGTAAAGTTTGCAGAGAAATGTTAAATGGAAAGGAATGTAAAGAAATTTAAAGACTTCGATTGCAATAATGTATGGTAATTCAAACGTACATTCTAAACATTCTTTCTCTCACAGCGGGTACATAAATAAAATTGAGTGACTTGTACAATGAGTTAAACACACTCGAAATTCTACACAAAATTCCTATATTTATACTAGTAATAAGTAACTGTCGAACGATTGCTTCGTTCTAGGATGAGGACAAGTGTCATTTGCATGATCTTCAACCCCTATCTTCACGCCACGTCGCTTTTCCCAACTGCCAAATAAACTTCCTTTCCCTCCTTTCTTCAAATTCAAATCCACTTGTTTCTGATACAAGAGCCTCTCGGTCGAAGACTGTCTTTAACTTATAAAATTCTCTAAGTGTTTCCTCCTTATTAACAAGGATGACTTCGACATAACTCCTTTCATAGACTCTTCTATCGAAGTGTCTTCAGCTTAGATTTCTTCAATATATTTTTAGCCAATAAGGCCAATATGTGTGAGTGTAGAATTTAGGAGCTAACACATGGGATACCCGTTTCCATTGGAAAATTATAATTGACACAAAGCACATGAAAGTATGGTTGCTGCATTTTGATATTGTTGCACATCAATAAGAATGTTAGCCATACTAGGGAAGCAGGTTAGTTATATTAGAAAATCCATTAACTGTTTTTGTACCCCAAAATTTGCCCTCCCATATTTCTCAATACATGTCAAGTGAGGTCCTCAAATTGCTCAAGGAAGTCCAAGGGTTGGCCAGACAAACTCTCTCCTAAGGCAGTCTACCCCAAATTAGGGTTTCAGTTTGCATCAAGATGCTTGAGTTCAAAGGATCCCAAATGCTCACCATTGTCCTAATATGTTCTCAAGATCATCCATGTCAAGTTTCAAGCCTTGCAGAGGAAGTTTGCTCAGTCAAATGTTCAAAGGTCTGAAAATCGATTGTGCTAGGGCAAAAGTCAACTGTGGCCCACATACAGTCAAACTTCAAGATTTTTGGTCAAAATCCTCATTTTGAAGTATTACTCATCATTTGATCAAGTTTTGACCATGATTCCTTAAGGATTGCTCACAATTCATCAAAACCCAAAAGTTGCTAAATTAGGGTTTTGTAGGAAAAGTCAACTCAACTTTGACCAAGCATAACTTTCTCATACTTTATCAAAATAACCCATCCAAAGCTCATTTTTAAGAGGATGTAATTCCCTACAATTCATCTTTAGCTCCAGAGTTCAAAATATGCACTCACAAGAAGATATGAATTTGGACATTATAGGTCATTTTGAAAAGTCAACAAAAACAACTTTTGGGTCAAAGCTTCATACATGAACATGGAAGACTCAATTGAGATGAGACCAAAAAGTTTGCTTAGAGGACATCTTAAGCTTCCTAAAAAGTCCAACAACACATCTCTAGGGTCAAAATTGAGGGAGTTATGCATTGGTAAAGTTGACCCTTTTTGCAAAATTGCCAAAAGTCAAATGTGTCCAAAATTGAATTTTTGCCAAATCGGCCCAACTTTTTATGCTTGCACTGAGTTTGTAATGTGACCCATGAGCCCTTCCACTTGTCATTCTTTTATTTTTGTCATTTATTTTGATTTTATTTCATTTAAATCAAATAAAATCAAAATAAAATAGTAAAAATATCAAAAGCTAGTCAAATCTTGAGATTTTGTGCATGTTTAGGATCACTATACAGCTGGAAGAGAGATCAAATCGTGCAAGGCTCATATGGATACAAAAAGATTTCATTTTGCTTGATTTGGAAATATTTTCACAAGGATCAAATCATGAATCAACAATCATAATTGAGAGAGATTTGAAACCAATTGTAACCCTAATTCATTCTTGGATACATAAGGGACAATTGTAGACCAAAAACAAGGAGGTTGGAGGCGTGCAAAACAGAAAACAAAGTTGCAAAAATTCAAGAAAAGTGGCAAATTGATTTCCAAGTTGCAGATCACTTCAAGACATTCTAGTGATCCCAATCGTTTGTTGGACGTCCTATGACCCTATTCCAATCGCTAGCAAGCTTCTCCACGCCTGGAAACACATTGTAAGGGTCACATGATTTCCATATTTTCTTGAATTCAAATATCATAATTCTGGCATATTTAACATGATTCGTTGATATATTCTTAACCCTTGAGATGTTTGCAATCTAATGTTTATATCCAATTGTATTTTCATTGACTATACAGCAAGTTGCCATGTCTAGGGTTCTAGTTTCGTTTTTAGGGGTTTTGTGTACAGGAACAATTAGGCATGGATAATGGTACCATGATGCTCGTGAGGTTGCAACGAGTTGATTGGTACCATTGGTTGTCATTTATCATGTCTGTATGAAATTTTGGAGAAGAACGGGGTTGTACCTACGCCTGGTTTCCGTAGGTAAAAGTCTCTTGTCTAAAATGACAGAAACAACAAGGAAGATGATGGCGTGGCAGGTGGTGAATGGCTAGTTTGAAATTTGCGCGCTTTGAGATATAGCTTTTTTTTTATACCATATAATGTTTGTTTGTTATTATTTATACAACTAACCAAGCCAACTCAGTTGGCTAGCATGCAGCGTGAGAATGCTTAAGGGTCTGGGTTCGATCCCCAGGTCCCAACATTGCTTAATATTATTTTGCTTTGCATAATCAAGTGCACAGGTGTCCCATAAGCCCACCATACATCATCAGCACTCAGCCATCAGATCATCAATATGCCAGATCTAAGGCCTTCCTATGAGGGTCCACCATGTCCATAAGTCAAGCGTGATGCATGGGATTGGAAAAGTCAAAAGGGCCAGGAGCATTGTTGGGCCAAGAATTCCCAACGACACCCCCCTTTTGCTGAAAGCTACCAGGCCCATTCTCTTTCTTTTTATTTATTTCTTTTGTTTAAATTAATTTGTTTAAATATTTTCTAACACAATTATTTCTTTTTTCCAAAAAAATCATAAAATCAAGTTTCACAAATTTAGAATTAGGTTTTTTTATTTTTTTTGTCAAATTTAATTTAATATTAGTTTAAATTTAATCTAGGTTAATTCTAACTTTTTTATATATTTAAAATCAATTAGAAAAAAATTAGAGTTAGCTTCATTTAATTTTTATTTTTTCTTTTCTCAAAACAAAAATAAAAAAATAGGTTAATTTAATTGTTTTTTTCTTATAATATAAATTAATTAGTAATTAGGTTTTTATTTATTCAATTAAACTTTATTTTCTCAAAATAATCAAAAACGAAAAAAAAACGATTCTTTCTTTCAATTAGGTTTAGATGGGGTCAAAACCCTAATTCCTTTTCATTCAATTCACCGCACGCGTTTTATTATTTTCGCAATATTAATGTAACTGCTCACGGTATGTAATAGTTTAATTAGGATTTTCTTTATTTATTGTTTTATGGGTTTTTATGGCTATTTAAGTAATCCCTACCCTGAAGCCTTGTAATAGCGTAGGTTTTATTTCTCGCATTTTAATTTTCGCAAATATTAACTGTTAGATGTATGCTAATAGAATTGTATGACAAGATTGCATGAAAATTTAAAATGGCTAGAAAACCCTAATGTGCAAAGATAATAACTGAAATCAAATCACTCGCACATGTGCACTCCTAGGGTATACTGTCACTTCGGTTGCCTTCGGTAAACGATCATTAAGTATAGGGTGTTTTAGTGGTTACCCTCATGTCTAAACAAAGATAAAATTTCCTGTTCGGAAATGTTGCCTCAGAAAAGGTTGCCTCGGAAATGTTGCCTCGAATATGATCTTAAGACATTAGGGTTATTACTAAGACGTCCTAACATTGCTTTAGTGATCGTACGCCCCTTTCGAATTGACCATTACAAATCCAACGACGGTGCTACCTATTTCTCAATAGTAGGATAGCATTGTCTAAAGGAAATGAGAATAGAAACAATTCTTTTTCGAGTAGGTAGATGCTAGTAGGTACTTGCTCAAAACAAAATTTTTCACACCAAACACCTTTCAAACAAAGTTTTTTCAAAACAACTTCGTAACACTCTTGAGGGCAGAAACAAGGGTTAAAACGAAGTAAAACAAAACTTTTCCCAACAAACACACACAAGCAATTTTTAAGATGAGCAAGTACCTAAGAGCCCATGGAAAACCATGGATAGAAAGGGTGCTAACACCTTCCCTTTCTATAATCTACCCCCCGTACTCAGAATATCTCGAAAAAAGGTTTTTTCGGTTCTTTTTCCTTTTCCTGATTGGATAAAATAAAAGTCGGTGGCGACTCTTGCTTAACGCAACATTTTGCGAACAAAAAACCAAAAGCGCAAACCAGCATTTTCCAAAACAGTCAGTTCTGCCACCGTATCACAGAACTGGCGACTCTGCTGGGGATTATAATTGGGGTATACCTTAGGATCTAGTTCATCATAATTGCTTCTCTTGTTTGTTTTGGTTTCTTTACTTTTAAGGGTTTTGTTTGGGAGTTACTATAGATCCTAACCCGGATCTGGGGACACCTTTTAGGTAAGTAGCAATAAACTGTGAGGGAACTGTACAGCATAGACCGATACGGTTGAAGCAGTAGCCACGTTGATGTGACACATTGGTTGGTACCGGTATCCCTTATGGAGAAACAAGGAGAATACGGGGCCGCTACATGTGTCATTAAGCATCAACTGACCTTAGAACCCTTAATCGACCAACTTGTCCATTAGAAAGTAGTGAGATAGCCGGCCTTGGTGTAAAGCTGAGAACTGGTTGATACTCGATGCTACACTCATTGAGACCATACTCTCGAGATAGTTCCGGCCGTAAGAAAAGATTGTGTGAGCTGAAACCATGATCGATGGAGGATGGTCAGTGATATTGAGAACCTCTAGAACCCGATTACTTTTTCTAGGACAGGTTGAAACCAACTGAACTTCAAGAGGGTAATACCTTTGACCACATGCAAGCCTTAAACTCAAGGGCTTTTGTGTGACTTGTTTGCTTTTGTCATGCCTGTTATCTGTTATACTTGTTGTTTGGTTTCATCATGACATCATGCACCATAACATAGCATGCATACTTCATTATACTAACCATTTTAAAGACCAAGGGGATTTATCTTTGTTATGTTTTGCAGATTATGGCTTTCGTACGCAGAAACACCATCCGAGTTAACTTTGTGCAAATACCTGTCCAACTTAAAGAGTTAGCCTCAAGAGTTTCTAAGACCTCTATGCTCATTAAAAGACATGGTCAACTTCTTAGCCTGGTTACCTCAAAGCTTGATGAGCAGATGATGAGTGTGCTTTTCCATTTCTTTGATCTGGTGCATCATTGCTTCACCTTTCTGGATTACCAACTGGTTCCCACTTTAGAAGAGTTCTCTCACTTATTGGGCATATCCATCCTAGAGCAGGTGCCCTTCACAGGTATGGAAGAGACTCCTAGACCAGAAGACATCGCTTCAGCTCTACATCTGAAACGGGTCGATGTAGTATCCAATTGGGAAACACGAAGCAGGGTCGAAGGTTTCTTAGCCAAATTTCTGATGGATCAAGCTCAGTTGTTCTGGGATAATTTGGATTTTCAGGCTTTCGAAGATATCTTGGCTCTCCTTATCTACGGTTTGATTCTCTTCCCGAATCTGGATTCCTTTGTGGATGTGAATGCGGTTAAGATTTTTCTTTCTTGCAATCCTGTGCCTACTCTACTGGGTGATATCTTGCATGCCCTCTACACTCGTATTGTGCGAAGAAGAGGGACCCTCATGTGTTGCATGCCGTTGCTGGAGAGGTGGTTTATTTCGCACCTCCCCAAGTCTGTGTTGAAGAACGAAGAAGGTTTGGTTTGGTCCTACAGGATAATGTCTCTTGCCCATACACATATTCTTTGGATCTCCCGGGCTATGGAGGACACTACTGTCATTGATCGTTGTGGGGGATACCCTAATGTCCCATTGCTTGGAATTAGAGGAGGTATAACCTACAGTCCTTGTCTAGCTCTGCGACAATTTGGTCGTGCTCGGAGAGACGGTCCGCATGAGCTACTTCTTGAGGATATTGCATTTGACTACAAAGAAGATGTTGACGAGCACTGCCGAAGGTTTATACGAGCTTGGGGCATGGTGAACAGATCTGACCCCCAAGAGCTGGGACCAAAGACTTCTCTCCCTATGCAGCCTTATCTCCAGTGGGTTCGAGCTTGTTCCCAGAAGCTTGGGATGCCTTATGAAGCTGTATTTCCAGTGATTGTGGAGCCTACCAATGAAGAGGGCGTTCCTTACACGGTTCTTTATCCTTACATGCCTACTGATCTTGGGACAATGCAGAGGTCTTGGATTCAGCTGAAAGAGGAGAGGGACACTTATCGAGAGAAGTAACATGAGCAAGAAAGGAAGATTTTGAAGCTCACCAGGCAGCTCGAGGAATTAAGAGTGATCAACAACTACGTCAGCACAAAGAGGAGCGTCCATGGGATTTCTGATTTTTCTTTTTTCTAGTTTAAATTTGTTTTCCATTTATTTCTTTGTAACGCCATAAAGGCGCTGTTGAACCTTTTTTACAAGTTAATCTAATAAAGTTTGTTTTATTTTTGGTTTGCAAATTTAAATCTCCCAAAATTCTTTGAAATCATTACATGCGCATCCCATTCATAACATCGCATGCACAAGTACCATTACAGGTTTCTCATCTTCTTCGTTGTTTATTTCAGCACGAAATGTCTTCTGATCAAGCCACCAAAGATCTTCAGGCACAAAATGCCCAATTCCAACAGATGTTCTTAAGCTTGGCTAAAGGGCAAGAGGATTTGAAGACCCTGATTCTGAAAGAAAAGAATAAGAAGAAGAAGGTTGGCATTCTGAACATGGGTAGAAGATTCGGAGAAAGGATAAGACAATCAACTGATCTGACCTCCTCATCCAAAGACGGGAAGAACCAAGAAAGGACAAAGGCCCCTAGTCCGGCGGTTTCTGATAACAATACGGATTACGATGAAGAGCAATATCCTCCTGCTGAAGATAGGTACAAGCAATTATAAGACCGTCTGAGTGCTATGGAGATTCAGAAAATCCATGGTTTAGATTTCAGAGAGCTGGGATTGGTATCGGGAGTGGTGATCCCTCATAAGTTCAAAGCTCCGGTTTTTGCCAAGTACGATGGAGTATCTTGTCCAAAACTCCATCTCCGCTCGTACATCTGGAAAATTCAACCCCACACTGTTGATAGAAATTTGTGGGTACATTTCTTTCAAGATAGTCTATCAGGGACTCAACTTGAATGGTTTTATCAGTTGGAAGGAGCCAATGTTCGAAACTGGGAAGACCTTGCTGCTGTTTTTTACAGGCAATATCAGTATAACACCGACCTTGCTCCCACTCGTACTCAGCTTCAGGGTATGTCCATGGGTGCAAATGAAGGTTTTAAGGACTATGCTCAAAAGTGGAGAGATTTTTCCAGAAGAGTCCAACCCCCTTTGTCTGACAGGGAGTTGGTTGACATGTTTCTAGGGACGTTATCTAGTCCATTCTTCAATCATCTGATTGGCAGTTCGTCATCTTGGTTTACTGAGTTGATTTTGACTGGAGAGAGAGTAGAAGCTGGTATTCGAAGTGGAAAAATACAGAAGGATACTTCATCAAGTGCAGTAAAGAAGCCTTTCCCTGGTAAGAAAGAAGCTAGTGCAGTCTATGGCTCGAGGAGCCAAAGCAAACCTAAACACTGTCAAGCAGTAAATGCGGTAGTGATATCAAGACCCATAGTTTCTCCACAATGCAACAATCAACAAAGGGTGGAAAGACCATAGAGCCAGTACACTCGGCTCAATATGACCTTGTCTCAAATTCTACCATAATTATTGAAGACCAATCTGGTAACTCTGAGGGAAGCCCCGGAGAATCCCAACACCACTTCTCCCCACTATAACCCGAATACCCGTTGTGCCTATCACTCCGAAAGTCCAGGTCATGACACAAACAACTGTTGGGCCTTGAAAAACAAGGTACAAGACTTGATCAAAGCCAAAGAGATTGAGTTTGGCGCTCCGGAGAAGCCCAACGTCATAACTGCTCCCATGCCCAAGCATGGTCATGGAGTAAATGCTATAGACGATGATTTATTTGTGACCTCTTTGGAAGAAATTTCTACTCCTTTGACGATAGTTAAGAAGAATTTATTGTTGGCCGGTTTATTTCTGGGCTTTGGTGAAGGTTGCCACATATGTTCCATTCTACCTGCTGATTGCCACTTATTGAAATCAGGTGTTCAGTGCCTGATGGATAATAGAGAGATCCTGTTTGAAAAGACTATGATTTCGTTGGTTCCAATTGAAGATGTTGCCATCATAACTATTTACGCCAATCCTTCCAAGGTTTCCTCGAGAAAGCCTGTTAGGATTACGCCCATCCCAATAATTGCTCCGCTAATAATTACTATCCCTGGTCCTATCCCATACACTTCGGATAAGGTTGTCCCTTGGCACTATGGGGCTGATGTGTATTACCATGGAGTTAAGCAAGACTTAAAAAGTGAGGAGACTGGTGTTGATGTCAGCAATATTGTCGGGGCTAGCAAGGTCACCAGAAGCGGAAGACTATTTTCTCCCGAGATTTCCCCTCCGACTGTCCACAAACCTGTTGTCATTCCATCTGCTGCTACATCAGCTACTATACCAGTTCCTATTCCAGTAATCACCCCTGTCGCCGAGCCATCTGGGACTCGAGGCAAAGAAATCATAGGTGAGCCTTACCAGACGAAGGCACCTAAGAAGATCATTGTAGAAACCTCGAAGCAAGAGATAAAAGAAATTCTGAAGATTATCAAGAAGAGCGACTACAACGTAGTCGAGAAGCTGGGGCAGACCCCGTCAAAAATATCCATGTTGTCCTTGTTATTGTGTTCTGAAGCCCATGCAAAGGCTCTAATTGCATTCCTCAAAACTGTGCATGTGCCACAGGAAACTTCAGTCGATCAATTCAAAGACTGCGTAGCTAGTTTGACTGCCGACAATGGGTTGGGATTCTCAGATGCAAATCTGACTGCTAAAGGAAGAAATCATAATGATGCTCTGCACGTCTCGATCGAGTGCAGGGGCACTACTATGGCCCATGTACTGGTGGATACCAGGTCTTCGTTGAATGTTCTGCCAAAGAAAGCATTAGACTGTCTGGACTGTGAAGGTTTGATTCTGAAGCTGAGTAATATTATGGTCAGGGCTTTCGACGGGTCAAAAAGAATGGTGCACGGGGAGGTGAAAATCCCTGTTAAAGTTGGCTCTCAGACTTTCGCATCCATCTTCTACGTGATGGATATCATACCATCATATTCTTGCTTGCTGGGTCGCCCTTGGATTCATAAGGCTGGGGCAGTGACTTCCACGCTCCATCAAATGTTGAAATGTCCGGTAAAGGGGAAGATTGTCACGGTACGAGGTGAAGAGGAGTATATGGTGAGTCATCTTAATTCCTTTCGCTACATGGAGATGGATGGGGAATTCATCTAAACCCCTTGTCATAACTTTGAAGAGGTCCCCCAGACTTTAGCGTCAACTGAAGTTGCTACCGACAAACCTCCGATGAAGATGGCTTCTCTCAAGGGTGCCAGGGCTGTAATTGAAGAAGGTGGGTATACCAATTGGAGTCAGCTTCCTGATTTCACGCACAAAACTGACAAATTTGGTTTGGGCTTTACTACAGGGGCTCAAAGGGCTGTTAGGCGTGCGCGGATTGGAAGACCTCCTCTGCATATCAGTAATCAGAAAGTTAATGTGATTGAAGATGGTGAAGAAGATTCAGATATCGACAGCTGGATCTACCCTGCAACCAATGGTGGATTGAACAACTGGACGGCGAAGGACTTCATACCTGTTTCTTTTATTCCACAGTAATTGACTTCTGTTTTAAGAGTTGTAATAGACAGTTTGAAACTTTACTGCCCGGTGCTTTGCACAAGGCACCTTGGCTTTGCTTGTGAGGGCTTATTATTTATCATCTCATATATCATTAATAAAGCATTGGACGTTTCTTGCATTACAAATTTTGCGCTCCTTGTTTTTCTTTTCTGTCTCTCACTTTATCAAAACAGCTATTCTCTTACACACACTGACGTATCATAATGCAGATCCATATCCACTCTGGATCCCATTGATAACAACTCTACTACTGCCAGTTATGACTTCGAAAATCAGATCAACCAAGCCGAGGACGAAGGTGAGGATGATTGTGAGGTGCCTGGAGAACTTGCTAGACTGTTACAACAGGAAGAAAGGGCTATACAACCTCATGAAGAGCCATTTGAATTAGTGAATTTGGGTACAAAGGAAGACAGGAAAGAGGTTAAGATAGGTGTGAATCTGGAGCCTAGTGTCAAGCAACGGTTAATATAGATGCTACGCGACTATGTTGAGATCTTCGCCTAGTCTTACGAAGATATGCCTGGTTTGGACAGTGATATTGTGGTTCACTGCTTTCCAACTAAAGAAGATTGTCCTTCGGTAAAGCAGAAGGTTCGCCGAATGCGCCCTGAGATGTCTGAGAAAATCAAAGCTGAAGTCATGAAACACTTCGACGCAGGATTTTTGGTTGTCACTTCTTATCTGCAGTGGGTTGCCAACGTTGTTCCAGTACCTAAGAAAGATGGTAAAGTACGGATGTGTGTGGACTATAGAGATCTGAACAGGGCAAGCCCCAAGGCTGATTTCCCACTTCCGCATATCGATGTTCTGGTCGACAACACCATGCACCATAAGATTTTCTCCTTCATGGATGGTTTTTCTGGTTACAATCAGATCAAGATGGCTCCCGAAGACATAGAGAAGACGACCTTAGTTACACAGTGGGGCACCTTTTGTTACAAGGTCATGCCTTTCGGGTTGAAGAATGCTGGAGCCACTTATCAGCACGCCATGGTCGCTTTGTTCCACGACATGATTCACTGTGAGATTGAGGTTTATGTTGATGACATGATAGCAAGGTCCCAGTCTTAGGAAGAACACCTTGACCATCTCCAGAAACTGTTCGACAGGTTGAAGACGTACAAGCTGAGGTTGAACCCGAACAAGTGCACCTTCGGGGTAAGGTCTGGTAAGCTGTTGGGTTTCGTCATCAGTGATAAAGGTATTCAGGTGGACCCTGCAAAGGTAAAAGCTATACAAGAGATGCCGGCTCCCTGCACCGAAAAGGAAGTTAGAGGTATTCTGGGACGTCTGAACTACATCTCCCGATTCATTTCACATTTGACTGCTACTTGTGAGTCAATCTTCAAGCTGCTGAAGAAAGATCAAGTGTTAAAATGGAATGATGAATGTCAGACCGCTTTTGAAAGAATCAAAGAGTACCTCCAAGAGCCACCAATTTTGATGCCTCCAGTTGAAGGAAGACCTCTGATTTTATACTTCACAGTACTGGATGGTTCATTGGTGTGTGTGTTGGGGCAGCATGACGAGTCTGGCCGAAAAGAGCATGATATTTTACTACCTTAGCAAAAAGTTTACCGATTGTGAGACCCGATACTCACTGCTCGAGAAAACTTACTGCGCTTTGGCATGGGCTGCTCGCCGGCTGAGACAGTATATGCTGACTCACACTAACCTATTGATATCAAAGATGGATCCAATCAAGTATATCTTCGAGAAGCCTGCCTTGTCCAGAAGAATAGCAAGATGGAAGATGATCTTAACCGAGTATGACATCCAATACACAACCCAAAAAGCAATCAAAGGGAGTGTGTTGGCGGATCATTTGGCGCATCAGGCCGTGGATGACTACCAATCCATGAATTTCGAGTTCCCGGATGAGAACATCATGTTGGTGACCGACTGTGAAGAACCTGGACCGGATGAAGGACCTGAGGAAGGATCCAGATGGTCTATGTATTTTGATGGAGCCTCTAACGCGTTGGGTAGTGGCATCGATGCTGTAATTATATCTCCTGAGGGTTGTCATACTCCGTTCACCGCCCGATTATGTTTTAACTGCACCAACAATATGGCGGAGTATGAAGCATGTATCCTGGGTCTTCGAGCTGCTATTGACCTGAGGATTAAGTTCTTGAGGGTATTCGGAGATTCCTCTTTAGTGATTAGTCAGATCAAAGGCGAGTGGGATATGAAGCACCCAAATCTTATTCCTTACAAAGAGTATGTACTGACGTTGCTCCCACACTTTGAGGAGATATCCTTTGAACACTTCCCAAGAGAGGAGAACCAGCTGGAGGACGCGCTAGATACCATGTCTTTTATGTTTAAAGTCAGGTGGGACAATGAAGCTCCCCAAATTACCATCGAAAGGTTGGACGAACCCGCACAATGATGTGATGTTGAGACTGAAGAGGTAGCAGATAAACCCTGGTTCCACGAGGTAAAGAGGTATCTTGAGGCTCAAGAGTATCTCGAGGGTGCATTTGTTAATGATAAGAAGTTCTTGAGAAGTTTCGCTGCAAAGTTCTTCATTAGCAATGGGATTCTCTATAAGCGTAACCATGATTCAACCTTACTGCGATGTGTGGACAGAAGCGAGGCAGAAAGAATCATGGCAGAGTTGCATGAAGGTACCTTCGGAACTCATTCCAGTGGACATACCATGGCAAAGAAAATCCTACGGGCAGGATATTATTGGTCTACTATGGAAGCCGATTGTTATCAGCACTCTCGGACCTGTCATAAGTGCCAAGTCTATGCTGATAAGGTGCATGTACCTCCAGTTCCTATGAATATTTTGACAGCTCCTTGGCCTTTCGCAATATGGGGCATCGACATGATCGGCGAGATCAGACCTACTGCGTCTAACGGGCATCGCTTTATTTTGGTGGCAATTGATTATTTCACAAAGTGGGTCGAGGCAACTTCCTTTGCTACAGTAACCAAGAACGTCATGGCGTGGTTTATCCGACACAACTTGATTTTTCGATATGGTGTACCAAAGAGGATCATTATGGACAATGGTACAAATCTCAACAATACAATGATCACCGAGCTCTGCAAATAGTTCAAGATTCAGCATCACAATTCTTCTCCCTACCAGCCGAAGATGAATGGGGCTGTTGAAGCGGCTAATAAGAACATCAAGAAGATTGTGCAGAAGATGACAGTGACATACAAAGACTGGAATGAGATGTTACCATTCGCTCTTCATGGGTACCATACCTCAGCGCAGACATCAACAGGGGAAATACCCTACTCTTTGGTGTATGGCATGGAGGCGGTCCTACCCATCAAAGTCCAGATACCTTCTCTCCGGATTATGAAGGATGTGGGTTTGAGCGAGGACGATTGGATCCAGACCCGACTTGATCAACTGAACTTAATCGATGAAAAAAGAGTTACTGCTATTTGTCATGGTCAGACTTATCAAAAGCGAATGATCAAGGCTTTTAACAAGAAAGTCAGACGACAAGAATATCAAATCGGGGATCTAGTGATCAAACGCACCATACTACCTCAAGGTGATCCCAGGGGCAAATGGACCCCCATATACGAAGGGCCATTTGTGGTTAAGAACATTTTCTCGGGAGGAGCCATGATTCTAACCACCATGGATGGTGACGACCTTCCTCACTCTATCAATGCAGACATAGTAAAAAAATACTATGCATAATCAAAGACCCACTAGGTTGATTGGCCTTGGCAAAAATAAGGGCTTCCCGGCTGTGATCGGTGGATCTGGAACTGACTGTTTAAAGCTGGTTCGCGAAATGTCGCGGAAGCAAGAGTCGCCACCGTCTTTTATTTTCTACAAATGGAAAGGACAAAAGCACAGAAAAATTCCTTTAAAGAGATTGCTCTCGGTTCGGGAGGTAGGTTATAGAAAGGGAAGGTGTTAGCACCCTTTCTATCCATGGTTATCCATGGGCTCTTAGGTACTTGCTCAATGTGTTTTCAAAATTATTTGTTTGCTTTGCAATTGTGGGTTTTAAAAAGTTTCTTTGAAAAATTTCAGTTCGACTCGTACGTCAGAGTGTTTGAAAAATTTACTTTGAAAGCTTTTTGAAAAGTGTCGGTGTGAAAAGATTTCAGTTTGTTTTGAGATTAGAGCAAGTATCCTTGAGAACCTGCCTACCCTAAGGAATTCGTCTGTGTAGATGTCCTTTAAAGTAGTGCCATCCCACCATTGAGAGGTAGGTAGCACCACCGTTGGAGGTGTTCGGGTCAATTCGAGTTTGTAGGGACATGGTGATCATCGGAGCAACAGTAGGACACCTTAGAAGCTACCCTTATGCCATTGATCCTTTATTTTCCGAGGCAACCGTTTCGAGGCAACTGGATCATGTCATGGACATAAGGACTTACCAAAACGTCCTATACTCGACGACCACCTTTCGAAAGGCAACAGTGAGGCGTACCCTAGGGGTGGTGTGTGAATTGTGTGTCATTTTCAGTTTATTGTTTGTCTTGTCATGCATTGGTGATCTAACGATTCGATTTTATTTTTGGGCATTCATTCTTTCATGTTATTGTTTAACAGTTAAAAGTGCGGGAATTTAAAGTGCGGAAAAGATAAAAGTCCTACGCTATTACAAAGGGCGAGGGTCTACAACGCCAAATTAATCCAGACCCGTTTTAAAATAAATTGCAGAAAAGAAATGTCTAATAGCTATTACATGGCTTTGGTACAAGTACATTACATTCACAAAAGAAATAAATGAAACGCGCGAAAAAGAAAATAATCAAATGCGAGGGCGTTGAACCCTTTAAAGGAATTAAAATAATTAAGTTATCTAAAATTAAAATTAAATGAAAAATGGTATTTTTGTGTTTTTTATATTTAAAAGAAAAAAGAAAAATTAATTAAAATTAAAATCCTAGTTCTAATGTTTTTTTAAGTTATTATGAAAATATTGACTTTTAACCTAATTTAATTCTAAATTAATTTATGTGCATTTTTAAATTTATGAAAATAAATAAATAATATTATTATTCTGAAAAAAGGAAAATTAAAAAAAAGAAAATAAAAAGTTATTAAACCTAAACTCTATTTTTTTGGATTTTAGTTATTAAAAGAATTAAAATCTAACCTAAAATGCAACCCTAGTTTAATTGTGAAAAACACTAATACTATGGCAAAAAACAAGGAAAGTTAAAAGGGAAAAGTCATTAACCTAATTCTATGTTTTTGTTTTGATTTTTATTAAAAGGAATTAAAGTTGAAAACCTAATTAAAACTAAATATTTACATGCCATTTATTTAGAAAATAATTAAAATAAAAAAATTATATTTTTATTTGGGCATTTTTATTTTTATGATGTTTTTTACATTTTTGTGAAAATAAATTAATTGAATAAAAACAACAAAGCAAATAAAATAGTAATTAAAAGATATATAAAAAATAAATTAAATGGGCAAACCAGGGGGGGTAGACCCCAGAATTGGAGGTTCAGATTTGAAAAGCCTGGCCCATTTGACTTTGAATCCGTTGACTTTTCCAATCAAGTGTGGCATGTTGACTGGCATCCACCATATGCCTTTGTTCTGAGCCTTTTGATAAGTCTCCTAGGACACGTGTGCAATAGATTCTGAGTGTGCATGGTGAGCTTTAATGTTAGCGTTGCATGGAAACTGGAAATGAAAAATAATATTGAATTTTTGCAAGACCTGGGACTTGAACCCAGGTCATGAGAGTCATATGCACAACGCGTTACCACTGAGCCAAGCGCTTTTCATTTAACCTATAATAACACATAAATATAATAAATGAAATATAACGTTATTGGATGGCCTGGCGCGAAAATTTGAATGAACGTATCATTGGCTGCCACGACTTCTTCTTCCTCGCGTGCCCTGAAACATAAAACACAACAGCAACGGTTTTGAAGCGTTGCATTAGGTAAGCTACAAAAAAATAGCGAATAGCTCAGCTTCAAACATAAATTAGGCGCGATGGTTGGAATTTGTTCGTCTCTAGGCGCTGAGTTCAACCATGGTACTCTTGAGCCCTAATTTTTTCTCTATGCAAGATCCCCAATTTAAGAAAACTGTAACCCTAATATTCGAAAATGGTAAATTCGCGTATGATCAACAAAAATGAAATCAAACACCATGAATAGCTTGGAAACTTTGTGAGGAACAAGAATATCCAATTGAAATGCAATGAAGATGCTTAGAATTAAGAATACGATTTCAAAAAAATTTATGTACAGCTTGAGTTGTAGCTATCGCTTCTGCGTGTTTTGATTGATGTTAGGAATTGAGATTTTTTCAGGAGTGCCTCCGGAAGCTATTGGCATATGAATCAAGGCTTGAAAAATCCTCCAACTTTGATTTCAGTTTTAAGCCTTTATGGAAAAATTCCAAAAATGCCAAAGCTTGTTTGGGCGCATCTTATGATCTCTTAGGTCTAGGGTTTGACTCAGTGATGATCCTGGAATGGAATTGGCTTGTTCTTTGGCCTTAATTCATGCTTAGGAATGAACAAGTCTTAGGGTTTTCCCTCTTAACCATTTTTCCTCTTTTTTAGCCAAAACCTAGACCTAGTGTGCAAATGAACCCTAGCATGATTTCTTGAGTTGGTTCATGATACATAGAAATTGTCCAAGTTCACATGACACTATTCCATTGGTTTTTAAATTTTATTTGAATTTTCAAAGAATTAAAATGAATTAAATCATCAAAAATTAAATAAAATAAAAAAATCAATATTTGGTCTTGAAACTAATCATGGGACACGTGTGTGGCATGACAAGGATGAACCAAGTGGAAAAAATGGGGCCCTTTTGTCAAAAATTGGATTTTCAAAGATAGTTGACTTTTGCCATTTCACAAAAATTTCCCAACTTCTACAAGGCATAACTTGCTCAATTTTTAAGCTTTTCACATGTTCTTGGACATTTCGGAAAGGTCTTGGAGTCCTTTAACCAATGCCTTTGGTCCCATGTCATTTTGATTTACCAATCTCAAGTTATGGCCTTTGACTTAAAGTCCCCTTTTGTTGACTTTTGAAAATGACCTATAATGTTGAAATTGATAACTTTTTGTGAGAGCATTTCTTGGACTTGAAGTATGAAGATGAGTTGTAGGAAATGTCTTTCTCTTCAAAATGAGCTTTGGATGGAATTTTTCTGATAATCCATGTGAAAGTTATGCCCTGGTCAATTTCAGTTGACTTTTTCAGCTGTCCAAATATAGCAACTTTTGCATCTTTGATGATTTTTGAGCCCAATTTTGAGAATCATGATCAAGCATTGATCAAATGATGTTTGTGGCTTCAAAATGATATGTTGACCAAAAATTTGAACTTTTGACTGCCAAATGACCATTTTGCCCCTACAGTTGACTGTAGTGCAATTTAGGGTTTTGACTGTGCAATCTTGAGCTGAATGCCTTGAAACTTGATATGAGGATGCTTGACCATGTTTGTAAGCATGTGAGACTTGATTGGGCCTTTGAAAACTCCATTTTCTTGATCAGACTCAAAACCCTAATTTGGACTGTTTAGGAGACTGTTGCACTGCACAACCCTTGGGGAATTTTCTAGCTTGGCTTGGCAATTTCTTGAGGAATATGGGAGGGCAAATTTTGGGGTATAACAGTTGCCCCTGTTCAATCTTCTTAGACCTGAGGATGCAGATTGGCTGACGTGCCTTTCGTAATCCGAGGGTAAAAGATGATTGGACACTAGAGTGCCCGGAAATTTGCGCTCACATGTTAGCAGTGTGATGGAAATGGGCTTATAGATACCATTTGGAGGTTGTTGGATAGGATGATGGGCTTATAGATGCCATCTGGATGTTGATCGCGTAGGAGATTCTTTAGCGAGAACCTGCATACCTGCAAAACAGAAAAATGAGTACCTGACACGTTGCAGGAGCTGATTTTTTAGATGCCTGGTATAGATGTGTCCTGACTGGTTACAGGAGCTGAGTCTGGAGCTTCAAACAGCAATGAAAGAACCAGGGATGATTACTTCCTTAGCATGAATGGTAAGAGAGCCTTGGGCGACTTTTAACTTCAACAACGCTCGTTGAGAAAAATCTGGGGTGTCTTCTACTGGGATAAGAATCAGAGAGATCTTAAGGTCGATCTGACTGAACCAGAGAGGCCTTTGACTGGGTAAGAATCAGGAAAATCTTAGGACGATTTAACTGAACCGGTCTAGGTCTTGAAATGTCTTCAACGGGATAAGCATCAAGAAAATCTTGGGACGATTTAACTGAACCAGAGAAGGCCTTTGACTGAACCAGTCTAGGTCTTGAAATGTCTTCAAAGGGATAAGCATCAGGAAAATCTCGGGACGATTTAACTGAACCAGAGAAGGCCTTTGACTGAACCAGTCTAGGTCTTGAAATGTCTTCAAAGGGATAAGCATCAGGAAAATCTTGGGACGATTTAACTGAACCAGAGAAGGCCTTTGACTGAACCAGTCTAGGTCTTGAAATGTCTTCAAAGGGATAAGCATCAGGAAAATCTTGGGACGATTTAACTGAACCAGAGAAGGCCTTTGACTGGATAAGCAATCAGAAAAATCATGAGACGATTTAACTGAACCGGTCTAGGTCTTGAAATGTCTTCAACTGGATAAGCAATCAGGAAAATCTTGGGACGATTTAACTGAACCAGAGAAGGCCTTTGACTGGATAAGCAATCAGGAAAATCTTGGGACGATTTAACTGAACCGGTCTAGGTCTTGAAATGTAGCTTGAGAACTTAACTGGATCTTTTCTGAAAGATAAAAGTCAGTCATATGCAATGCATGATATGGATCAAGCAATGATGTTCTCAACACAAATGAGATTTGTATGATGCAGTGCGTTATGCATTGCTATAATGATGTATGTGATGTTTTATGTATGTTTTTGTCTAGGAAAGTAAATCCTTGACGGGTGCCGGGAAGTCGTATCCTGGGCTGATGTCGAAGAATAGATTTTGCTTCCGCTGGGGATGATAGTAGTTGCAAGGATACCGGTAGGAGACGATGACTCCGTTGCGGAATAAACTTGGCAAATGGACAATTCTGCGGGGAGAAAAGATACTCTGACGACCATGCCGGGAAGCAATACTCTGTGGGAAGAGTGATGCCTTGCTGAATGTTGATAGTAACTCTGTTGGGGATACCGTTGTTGTATTGGAAGTATTGATGGACTTCACTGGGGATAGGAAAGAACTACATTGCCGACGACCTTTCCTTGGCTTTTGGCTGAGGATAACCCAGTTATATCCTGTTAAGGAAATAACTCTTTAAATAAAGCCGGACGACGCGTTCGTGCTCTGCTAGGGGATGAGCTTCCAGAATATACTGGGGAGAAGCTTACTGCTTGGGGAGATGAATTCCATTTTTCCTGGGGAAACTGGATTGGACTCTTCTGGGGAGTTTTGGAATGTGATTTTATAAGTTGAAAGGGGGAACCTATGTAGGGTTGCATGCTGATGAGTTTGTGTAAAACTGTATCTGAAATGGAGAAGGAACCTGGGTAGGGTTACTTTGATGATGAGCTCGTGTAAAACTTCGTTCTTGGAAAGGGAGAACCTGTGTAGGGTTTCTGGGTGACGAGTCCATGTAAAACTGCATCTTGAAGAGAAGGAACCGGTGTAGGGTTACTTTGATGAGGAGTTCGTGTAAAACTTCCTGATGAACCGGGGTTAGGTTACTTGGATAAGTTTGTGTAAAAACTTCTGGAGGAACCGGGGTAAGGTTACTTGGATAAGTTCGTGTAAAAACTTCTTGATGAACCGGGGTAAGGTTATTTGTGATAAATCCATGTAAGATTTCTAGAGGAACCGGGGTTAGGTTACTCGGATAAGTTTGTGTAAAAACTTCTTGATGAACCGGGGTAAGGTTATTTGTGATAAATCCATGTAAGATTTCTAGAGGAACCGGGGTTAGGTTACTCGGATAAGTTTGTGTAAAAACTTCTTGATGAACCGGGGTAAGGTTATTTGTGATAAATCCATGTAAGATTTCTAGAGGAACCGGGGTTAGGTTACTCGGATAAGTTTGTGTAAAAACTTCTTGATGAACCGGGGTAAGGTTACTTGAGATAAGTACATGTAAGACTTCAGGAGGAACCGGGGTTAGGTTACCTGGATAACTCCTTATTGCCCCTGCTTCGGAGGTGAGGGATGAGGATACCTGTGCGGGTGATCGACAAATCTTCGGGTAGACAAATGATGAGATACCGGAACATAGTCGTACGCTTCGATCCCTAACTTTTGCCTGGACCGCCCTTTCGGGTTTTCAGTCCACCGGGATACCCATTTTTGCCCAAGCCGCCTTTTCAGGTTTTCGACTTGCCGGGTGTACATTTTTTCGTTTCATCCCTTCATTTTGCCCGAACCCTTTTAGTTCGCCGGGAAGCCCTTATTTTTGCCTAGGTATGTCAACCTAGCGGGTCTTTGATTATGCGCAGTATTTTTTCCGACTATGTCCACGCTCTCAGAATGTAGGGAGTTGCCTCTGTTAGAATTGTTTTGTCATACCACCAGAAGATCTTCGTTTGATCGTCCAATGCCCCAAGTGACTTAGACGGAGATTTGCCCCAGCCTGGTGGTGTCGCCATATGTCAGAACGTGTCTGATCGTGCAAGATTCGTTGCTGGATTGCCCCAAGTGACTCAGGCAGAGATTTGCCCCAGGCTTTTTGGCCTTTTGAGAGATTCTCTGGATCTTGACTTAACTGCCCCAGATGATGGACAATAGTCATGCCATGCCCCTTGATTGGAGGTACTTCTGTTCATTAGGCATTCGTCGTGCGAACTTCTATACTGTTCAAACAAAAAGTCATATGCAAACAAAGTTATGTTAAAAATGCAAAGCCTATGTCTGTCTTGAAGATTTTGAAAATGCATTCTTTTTTTCATAAAACAAATGAATGTTTGTAAAACGTGATGTCAACTCCGTATTTACCGTAGGCCTTAAGGAGTCAGGATACCTTTTGTAACAGTATGCTTTCGAACTAACCCATACTTCAGCTAGGACTTTTAAGGGTTATAACGTGGCCTGGTTCATGGTTTTAAGAAACAAAGGATAAAGGCTCAAATTATTTGTACCCACCCGCTCTTCGTGATATTCTCTAAACCTAAACTCAGTTGATCCTACGTTAGACCTTGTTTGAGTCTTTGCTTTGATATACCAGCGATGGTTCGAATGTTGACAATTTATTTTGAATAGGTAGCCATCATCTTTTGTCGAGGGTTTGTGGGACCTCTTTCTTTTTGATTTTGTTATCCCTATTTTTTTGCCTGAACTGTTTCCTTTTTTGGAATTACAGTCAGCGGGATGCCCCAGTTTTGTAAGTCTTCTTCGTTGGCTTTTGACTTAAGGGGTTTTTTATTTTTGAGATAATGACTGCCTTTCTTTATTGATTATTCGGAACCATCACTGTCTTTCTTCGTTTTGTTTTGTAAGGACCTCTTTGGTGCCATTCGTTAAGCACTTGGATCAACTGAGAGAACTACCCTGCCCCAGGTTATGATAAAGGGTTTCAATTTTCGAAAATAAAAACTCCTACTTCTTTGGCTCGGATGGGTTGACGAGGGTTTATCATCCTTATAACTCCAGTGTTTAGGAATTGAAACAATGCCTGTACCTCATCAGCGGGGTCTGTTCAAAAGCATACTGTAAATTGTGGTATCGTTTTCGTCATCCTCCCTCAAGAGGCTTAGAATTATTGATTGAGAGTTGACATCAGAACAAATATGAAAATAATTTGCGTATAGTGAATACGAATATATTGATTCAAAATAGACATAAGCGATCCATTAATGAAATAACAATGTTTTAACAATGAGTAAATGTTTGAACAAAAGAAAATTGCGACTTGAACATTCGAATGAACAAAATTTTCTAGTCTCAGGGCTTGTCACTTCAAATGGTGGGCCTTGGAGGGACGGTAGAAAAATTCAGCCTGACCATCTTGTGTGAATTCCAGTGCTCCTTCATCAATCAGGTCCTGGATATTGTTTTTCAAAGCCCAACACTCGTTTGCATCGTGTCCTGGACAGGCAGAGTGGTAGGCACACCTTTTATTGGGATCATAAGCAGGATGTGCTGTGTTAAGGTTCTGGGGCTGAGCCCTTAATGTGATCAGGTTCAATCTCAACAGGCGTTGTAAAGCTTAATACTGCGACATATTGAGCGGGGTGAACTGCCTCCTGGGCTTGTCTGTCTGAAGTTGGTGAAGTTGCTGCTGAATTGGTAATACTGGAGCCATATGAGGAGCTTCCTCCTTGCCTCTTTGTCTCAAAGGTGGTTGAACGATGATTGGCTTTTTACCCTTAGATGTTTGCCCCAGTTGGTTACCCTGAAGCAGTTTGTTGACGAGAACCCCGAGCTCATCTTGTCTTTGAGTTAAACCCTGAATGGCAGTCATCTGCCCCAGCATCTGGGCTTTCATTGCATCTATCTCAGCTTGCAGGCGTTCCAGCCGTTCGTCCTCAGTACTGTTCTTGACAAAAGTCTCCATGAGAAGTGTCCTTAGCTCCTCCTGCCCCTTGGATAGATTCAGGAGGATTTCCTCGAACCGAGTCCCTTGAGCAAGAAGGTCCTGGTTGTCTTGCTGTAAAGCCATTGCTGAAATAAACAGCGGGAAAGGTAAGTGACCTGCAACAAAGATACTTGTTATGTAAGGATGAGTATGATATGCATGCAATGTTTTCAAGGATCTCGCGGGGTAAACAAGGAAATTTGTTAGCATTTGAATTTAGAGCTTGATTGAAGAACACCCATGTTATTGAGAACTCTTCTTCAAGAGTCAAAGGCTCACCATATCAAGTGGGTCATAGCCCCTGACTTTAGTCATCATGTCTGGTTTTGATTTCCAAACAACCTTGGTTAGGGAACCTTCTTCAGGAGTCAGAGCTCACCATATCAAGTGGGTCATAGCCTCTGACAACATTGGCTAGAGGAAAATAAATCCTCTTTGCCCCTTGCTAGATGTTTGATTTATATGACCTGTATCACAAGCCCTTGAGATCCTTGAAATGGGTTAGGATGTATGCAATGGTATGATGTCATGCTATGCATGGGGTGATGTAGGTAAACCATGTTATGAGTCCCAATTAAGGACTATAAACAAAACCTGCAAGAACTCAAGGGTTAGATAACGAGCATGCAATAGTCAAGTACGAAGGCACACAAGTCACACAAGAGAAACCCTTAAAGTTTAAGCCAGCATGGAGTCTGGGTAGTACCCTCTTGAAGTTGGTGGGTTCAACCTGTCCTAATCAAAGTAACCGGGTTCTAAGGTTCCCAATATCACGGGATTGCTTTCATTGTTCATCGTTTCGATTTAGCCACTGAACTGGCGACCGAAATATTCCAGGAAAGCAACCCTCAATTGAGTGTAGTATCGAGTATCAACCAACCTCGGACTGCACCAAAGTCAGTTATCTCACTACCCTAAAGAGGCCAAGATTGTTCAATTAAGGTTCCTAAGGTCTGTTGATGCTTCACGACACCACGCGGAGGCCCCGTACTCTCGTTGACTGAACTCAAGGGTTACCGGTACACACCAAAGTGCCACATCAACGTAGCAGACTGTTTCAACCATGTCGGTATACCCCGCACAGTTCCCTCACAGCCTTGTTGCTACTTTCTAAGAAAGGTATCCCCCAGATCCGGGTTAGGATCTATAGAACTCCCAAGCAACCCACAATAATAAAGCAAGCAAAGAAGACAATTGAAAACATAGTTATGAGCTAGCCCTAAGGTACACCTCACTTTAAGTTATTCCCCAGCAGAGTCGCCAGTTCTGTGATCGGTGGATCTGGAACTGACTGTTTAAAGCTGGTTCGCGAAATGTCGCGGAAGCAAGAGTCGCCACCGTCTTTTATTTTCTCCAAATGGAAAGGACAAAAGCACAGAAAAATTCCTTTAAAGAGATTGCTCTCGGTTCGGGAGGTAGGTTATAGAAAGGGAAGGTGTTAGCACCCTTTCTATCCATGGTTATCCATGGGCTCTTAGGTACTTGCTCAATGTGTTTTCAAAATTATTTGTTTGCTTTGCAATTGTGGGTTTTAAAAAGTTTCTTTGAAAAATTTCAGTTCGACTCGTACGTCAGAGTGTTTGAAAAATTTACTTTGAAAGCTTTTTGAAAAGTGTCGGTGTGAAAAGATTTCAGTTTGTTTTGAGATTAGAGCAAGTATCCTTGAGAACCTACCTACCCTAAGGAATTCGTCTGTGTAGATGTCCTTTAAAGTAGTGCCATCCCACCATTGAGAGGTAGGTAGCACCACCGTTGGAGGTGTTCGGGTCAATTCGAGTTTGTAGGGACATGGTGATCACCGGAGCAACAGTAGGACACCTTAGAAGCTACCCTTATGCCATTGATCCTTTATTTTCCGAGGCAACCGTTTCGAGGCAACTGGATCATGTCATGGACATAAGGACTTACCAAAACGTCCTATACTCGACGACCACCTTTCGAAAGGCAACAGTGAGGCGTACCCTAGGGGTGGTGTGTGAATTGTGTGTCATTTTCAGTTTATTGTTTGTCTTGTCATGCATTGGTGATCTAACGATTCGATTTTATTTTTGGGCATTCATTCTTTCATGTTATTGTTTAACAGTTAAAAGTGCGGGAATTTAAAGTGCGGAAAAGATAAAAGTCCTACGCTATTACAAAGGGCGAGGGTCTACAACGCCAAATTAATCCAGACCCGTTTTAAAATAAATTGCAGAAAAGAAATGTCTAATAGCTATTACATGGCTTTGGTACAAGTACATTACATTCACAAAAGAAATAAATGAAACGCGCGAAAAAGAAAATAATCAAATGCGAGGGCGTTGAACCCTTTAAAGGAATTAAAATAATTAAGTTATCTAAAATTAAAATTAAATGAAAAATGGTATTTTTGTGTTTTTTAGATTTAAAAGAAAAAAGAAAAATTAATTAAAATTAAAATCCTAGTTCTAATGTTTTTTTAAGTTATTATGAAAATATTGACTTTTAACCTAATTTAATTCTAAATTAATTTATGTGCATTTTTAAATTTATGAAAATAAATAAATAATATTATTATTCTGAAAAAAGGAAAATTAAAAAAAAGAAAATAAAAAGTTATTAAACCTAAACTCTATTTTTTTGGATTTTAGTTATTAAAAGAATTAAAATCTAACCTAAAATGCAACCCTAGTTTAATTGTGAAAAACACTAATACTATGGCAAAAAACAAGGAAAGTTAAAAGGAAAAAGTCATTAACCTAATTCTATGTTTTTGTTTTGATTTTTATTAAAAGGAATTAAAGTTGAAAACCTAATTAAAACTAAATATTTACATGCCATTTATTTAGAAAATAATTAAAATAAAAAAATTATATTTTTATTTGGGCATTTTTATTTTTATGATGTTTTTTACATTTTTGTGAAAATAAATTAATTGAATAAAAACAACAAAGCAAATAAAATAGTAATTAAAAGATATATAAAAAATAAATTAAATGGGCAAACCAGGGGGGGTAGACCCCAGAATTGGAGGTTCAGATTTGAAAAGCCTGGCCCATTTGACTTTGAATCCGTTGACTTTTCCAATCAAGTGTGGCATGTTGACTGGCATCCACCATATGCCTTTGTTCTGAGCCTTTTGATAAGTCTCCTAGGACACGTGTGCAATAGATTCTGAGTGTGCATGGTGAGCTTTAATGTTAGCGTTGCATGGAAACTGGAAATGAAAAATAATATTGAATTTTTGCAAGACCTGGGACTTGAACCCAGGTCATGAGAGTCATATGCACAACGCGTTACCACTGAGCCAAGCGCTTTTCATTTAACCTATAATAACACATAAATATAATAAATGAAATATAACGTTATTGGATGGCCTGGCGCGAAAATTTGAATGAACGTATCATTGGCTGCCACGACTTCTTCTTCCTCGCGTGCCCTGAAACATAAAACACAACAGCAACGGTTTTGAAGCGTTGCATTAGGTAAGCTACAAAAAAATAGCGAATAGCTCAGCTTCAAACATAAATTAGGCGCGATGGTTGGAATTTGTTCGTCTCTAGGCGCTGAGTTCAACCATGGTACTCTTGAGCCCTAATTTTTTCTCTATGCAAGATCCCCAATTTAAGAAAACTGTAACCCTAATATTCGAAAATGGTAAATTCGCGTATGATCAACAAAAATGAAATCAAACACCATGAATAGCTTGGAAACTTTGTGAGGAACAAGAATATCCAATTGAAATGCAATGAAGATGCTTAGAATTAAGAATACGATTTCAAAAAATTTTATGTACAGCTTGAGTTGTAGTTATCGCTTCTGCGTGTTTTGATTGATGTTAGGAATTGAGATTTTTTCAGGAGTGCCTCCGGAAGCTATTGGCATATGAATCAAGGCTTGAAAAATCCTCCAACTTTGATTTCAGTTTTAAGCCTTTATGGAAAAATTCCAAAAATGCCAAAGCTTGTTTGGGCGCATCTTATGATCTCTTAGGTCTAGGGTTTGACTCAGTGATGATCCTGGAATGGAATTGGCTTGTTCTTTGGCCTTAATTCATGCTTAGGAATGAACAAGTCTTAGGGTTTTCCCTCTTAACCATTTTTCCTCTTTTTTAGCCAAAACCTAGACCTAGTGTGCAAATGAACCCTAGCATGATTTCTTGAGTTGGTTCATGATACATAGAAATTGTCCAAGTTCACATGACACTATTCCATTGGTTTTTAAATTTTATTTGAATTTTCAAAGAATTAAAATGAATTAAATCATCAAAAATTAAATAAAATAAAAAAATCAATATTTGGTCTTGAAACTAATCATGGGACACGTGTGTGGCATGACAAGGATGAACCAAGTGGAAAAAATGGGGCCCTTTTGTCAAAAATTGGATTTTCAAAGATAGTTGACTTTTGCCATTTCACAAAAATTTCCCAACTTCTACAAGGCATAACTTGCTCAATTTTTAAGCTTTTCACATGTTCTTGGACATTTTGGAAAGGTCTTTGAGTCCTTTAACCAATTCCTTTGGTCCCATGTCATTTTGATTTACCAATCTCAAGTTATGGCCTTTGACTTAAAGTCCCCTTTTGTTGACTTTTGAAAATGACCTATAATGTTGAAATTGATAACTTTTTGTGAGAGCATTTCTTGGACTTGAAGTATGAAGATGAGTTGTAGGAAATGTCTTTCTCTTCAAAATGAGCTTTGGATGGAATTTTTCTGATAATCCATGTGAAAGTTATGCCCTGGTCAATTTCAGTTGACTTTTTCAGCTGTCCAAATATAGCAACTTTTGCATCTTTGATGATTTTTGAGCCCAATTTTGAGAATCATGATCAAGCATTGATCAAATGATGTTTGTGGCTTCAAAATGATATGTTGACCAAAAATTTGAACTTTTGACTGCCAAATGACCATTTTGCCCCTACAGTTGACTGTAGTGCAATTTAGGGTTTTGACTGTGCAATCTTGAGCTGAATGCCTTGAAACTTGATATGAGGATGCTTGACCATGTTTGTAAGCATGTGAGACTTGATTGGGCCTTTGAAAACTCCATTTTCTTGATCAGACTCAAAACCCTAATTTGGACTGTTTAGGAGACTGTTGCACTGCACAACCCTTGGGGAATTTTCTAGCTTGGCTTGGCAATTTCTTGAGGAATATGGGAGGGCAAATTTTGGGGTATAACACCGGCGAACCAAAAGGGTTCGGGCAAAAGTAAGGGATGAAAATGAGGAAAAAAACTGTACACCTGACAATTCGAAAACCTGAAAAGGCAGCTTGGGCAAAAAAGGGTATCCCGGTGGACTGAAAACCCGAAAGGGAGGTCTAGGCAAAAATTAGGGATCAAAGCGTAACACTATGTCTCATTGGATCATCTTGCGACCAGACTTCGGTATCGACTATCAAGCTCGGACGGCGCCAATCAATCTGAACCACCTTCGACCAAGTAGCAAAGTGATGAGACGCTCGAGGATATAAGGGCAATAGCAGAGTTGGAACCCAGTGGGATTGTTTCACATAGCTGTTTTTCTTTCTTCTACACAAATTGTATAAATTATGTTCCCTCGACGGCGTTCTCTTACTAGGACGTCAACCTCTTGTACAAAATGCCTATTACAGGCCAACTTAAAAAATCAATACAATTCATTTTCACAAAAAATTTCAACTTCTTTTTCTTTTTCTGTTTTGTTTTGCAAGAACATCCAATGATTCATTTTTGATATATGCATTTGAAAATAATTGCTGCTCATAAATATTTACATGTGAAGCAAAAGAAAATTACTCGTAATTCCAGGAACAGGGGCAAACAAGAAGTGTCCAGACCTTACAGTTGCTCTACCCACCAGGTACAGGGATAGAGCCAGCTTGAGAATATGACTAAAGGTACATACATTCCCCGCAGAGTAGGAAGTACCCAAAGACAGTAGTGTTAACTCCCCCCAGCCGAGGTTCATAATCGCGAATGAGTCGGCAAAATTATCCCCAAGCAGAGTTTATCTATCACCAGCAATAGAAGATTACCATCTGCTGAGTTTATTTCTCCCACAGGAAGAAATTCAATCCCCGACAGATTTCATTATTACCAACAACGGTAATTCATCCCCAGCGGAGTTGTTTCTCCAAATCAGCAGATCATCCAACAGAGTATCTCTCTTCCCCGCAGAGTCATTCTCCAACCAGAATTATTCTCGAACATAATCTCTACCGGCGGAATATTCTCGAGAAGAACGGATGCAAATCTCCAGCTAATCATCTTCGGTCACTATCCCCAGCGAGAGCGAAGAACTCAACTCCTGTTACTCTTCGGCGGCAGTCCAGGATTTATTTTCCCAGCCGGAGAATATCACAAGAACATTGCATATCCATACATCATGGCATGCGCATATGCATCATACAGCATAATCTCATTTATTTTGAGAATATCATTAATCAATACATTTCATACATCATGACATTACATATGACTAACTCTTTACCTTTCAGGGAAAGATACAATCAAGTTCTCACAAGTTTTCTCTGGTTTAGTCAAATCAATACTAAGATTTCTATTCCAGTTCAAGCTATGAAGCCCGAAAATCAACCAGATATTATCTTGATTTCTCCAAAGTACTACGAAGCCTGGAATCGACCAGATAGTGGTATGTCTTACATTCAAGCTATGAAGCCCGGAAATCGACCGGATATTATCTTGATTTCTCCAAAGTACTATGAAGCCTGGAATCGACCAGATAGTGGTATGTCTTAAATACAAGCTATGAAGCTCGGAAATCGGCCGGAAAACAGCTTAACCCCCAACAAGTTATTGTGAAGCCTGGAAATCGACCAAATAGCAATACAAGATACCATGAAGCCTGGAATCGACCAGATAATGGTATAAGACGTTGTAAAGACTAGATCACGACCAGATAACAAAAAAAGACACTGAAGCCTGGGACACGACCAGATAACAGTATCAGGTACTGCGAATCTTGGAATTCGACCAAATAGCAGTTTACTTGGCCAATTACTATGAAGCCCGGAAATCGACTGGATATTAGTATGCCTTAAATTCAAGTTGAAGCCCAGATACGATCGGATAACCATTTGATTCCTTCTGAAGCCTGGAGCACGACCAGATAAGAATTGAGAAATTTCAAATCCTAGAAGACGACTAGATAGAAAGTTTAATCTTATCTCCCCAGTAAGTCACTGTAAAGCCTGAAGCACGACCAGATAGAAGTCGGTCTTATTTTTCTCAGCAAATCACTGTAAAGCCTGGAGCACGACCAGATAGAAACTCATTTTCACCTCCTCGACTAAGAGATGATTCCTCAGTAGAGTAACGGACAACTGAAGTTCCTAAAACTCTATCTCTCTCAAGACAGAGACCAGCATTCCCCAGCGTAGTCCTCCTCAACAACAGGTGTACGGGCTCTCGCAAAGGAATCTCTTAAGCGATCGACACTTCTTCGGATGGCATCTTTAAGCCCATCTTCCAAAATCGACCTCCAAATGGCATCAATAAGCCCATTCCCGATATCGCAAGACCAGTACCACTTCATGCGAGTGCAAATTTCTAGGCACTCTAGTGTTCAATCATCTTCCACCTTCGGATCACGAAAGGCAGACAAGCCAATCTACATCCTCAGGTTTAAGAAGATTGAACAGGGGCAGCTGTTGTACTCCAAAATTTTCCCTCCCATATTTCTCAATACATGTCAAGTGAGGTCCTCAAATTGCTCAAGGAAGTCCAAGGGTTGGCCAGACAAACTCTCTCCTAAGGCAGTCTACCCCAAATTAGGGTTTCAGTTTGCATTAAGATGCTTGAATCCAAAGGATCTCAAATGCTCACCATTGTCCTAATATGTTCTCAAGATCATCCATGTCAAGTTTCAAGCCTTGCAGAGGAAGTTTGCTTAGTCAAATGTTCAAAGGCCTGAAAATCGACTATGTTAGGGCAAAAGTCAACTGTGGCCCACATACAATCAAACTTCAAGATTTTTGGTCAACATCCTCATTTTGAAGTATTACTCATCATTTGATCAAGGTTTTACCATGATTCCTTAATGATTTCTCACAATTCATCAAAACCCAAAAGTTGCTAAATTATGGTTTTGTAGGAAAAGTCAACTCAACTTTGACCAAGCATAACTTTCTCATACTTTATCAAAAATAACCCATCCAAAGCTCATTTTGAATAGGATGAAATCCCATACAATTCATATTCAGCTCCAAAGTTCAAAATATGCACTCACAAGAAGATATGAATTTGGACTTCATAGGTCATTTTGAAAAGTCAACAAAAACACCTTTTGGGTCAAAGCTTCATACATGAACATGGAAGACTCAATTGAGATGAGACCAAAAAGGTTGCTTAAAGGACATCATAAGCTTCCTAAAAAGTCCAAGAACATATCTCTAGGGTCAAAATTGAGGGAGTTATGGATTGGTAAAGTTGACCCTTTTTGCAAAATTGTCAAAAGTCAAATGTGTCCAAAATTGCATTTTTTGCCAAATGGGCCCAACTTCTTATGCTTGCACTAAGTTTGTAATGTGACCCACGACCCATTAGCCCTTCCACTTGTCATTCTTTTATTTTTGTAATTTATTTTGATTTTATTTCATTTAAATCAAATAAAATCAAAATAAAATAGTAAAAATATCAAAAGCTAATCAAATCTTGAGATTTTGTGCATGTTTAGGATCATTGTACAACTGGAAGAGAGATCAAATCGTGCAAGGCTCATATGGATACAAAAAGATTTCATTTTGCTTGATTTGGAAAGATTTGCACAAGGATCAAATCATGAATCAATAATCATAATTGAGAGAGATTTGAAACCAATTGTAACCCTAATTCATTCTTGGATACATAAGGGACAATTGCAGACCAAAAACAAGGAGGTTAGAGGCGTGCAAAACAAAAAACAAAGTTGCAAAAATTCAAGAAAAGTGGCAAATTGATTTCCAAGTTGCAGATCACTTCAAGACATTCTAGTGATCCTAATCGTTTGTTGGACGTCCTAGGACCCTATTCCAATCACTAGCAAGCTTCTCCACGCCTGGAAATGCACTGTAAGGGTCACACGATTTCCATATTTTCTTGAATTCGAATATCATAATTCTGGAATATTTAGCATGATTCATTGATATATTCTTAACCCTTGAGATGTTTGCAAGCTAATGGTTATATCCAATTGTATTTTCATTGATTATACAGCAAGTTGCCATAGCTAGGGTTCTACTTTCGTTTTTAGGGGTTTTGTGTACAGGAATAATTAGGCATGGATAATGTTAGCTTGATGCTCGTGAGGTTGCAACGAGTTGATTGGTACGATTGGTTGTCATTTATCATGCATGTATGAAATTTTGGAGAAGCACAGGGTTGTACCTACGCCTGGTGTCCGTAGGTAAAGGTCTCTTATCTAAAACGACAGAAACAACAAGGAAGATGATGGCGTGGCAGGTGGTGAATGGCCAGTTTGAAATTTGCGCGCTTTGAGATATAGCTTTTTGTTTATACCATATAATGTTTGTTTGTTATTATTGATACAACTAACCAAGCCAGCTCAATTGGCTAGCATGCAGCGTGAGAATGGCTAAGGGCCTGGGTTCGATCCTCGGGTCCTAACGTTGCTTCATATTATTTTGCTTTGCATAATCAGGTGCACAGGTGTCCCATAAGCCCACCATACATCATCAGCACTCAACCATCAGATCATGAATATGCCAGATCTAAGGCCTTCTTATGAGGGTCCACCATGTGCATAAGTCAAGCGTGATGCATGGGATTGGAAAAGTCAAAAGGGCCAGGAGCATTGTTGGGCCAAGAATTCCTAACGACACCCCCCTTTTGCTGAAAGCTACCAGGCCCATTCTCTTTCTTTTTATTTATTTCTTTTGTTTAAATTAATTTGTTTAAATATTTTCAAACACAATTAATTTCTTGTTTCCGAAAAAATCATAAAATCAAGTTTCACAAATTTAGAATTAGGTTTTTTTATATTTTTTTGTCAAATTTAATTTAATATTAGTTTAAATTTAATCTAGGTTAATTCTAACTTTTTTATATATTTAAAATCAATTAGAAAAAAAAATTAGGGTTAGCTTGATTTAAATTTTATTTTTTCTTTTCTCAAAACAAAAATACAAAAATAGGTTAATTTAATTTTTTTTCTTAAAATCTAAATTAATTATTAATTAGGTTTTTATTTATTCAATTAAACTTTATTTTCTCAAAATAATCAAAAACGACAAAAAAATGATTATTTCTTTCAATTAGGTTTAGATGGGGTCAAAACCCTAATTCCTTTTCATTCAATTCATCGTGCGCGTTTTATTATTTTCGCATTATTTATGTAACTGCTCACGGTATGTAATAGTTTAATTAGGATTTTCTTTATTTATCATTTTACGGGTTTTTTTGGCTATGTAATTAATCCCTACCCCGAAGCCTTATAATAGCGTACGTTTTATTTCTCGCATTTTAATGTTCGCAAATATTAACTGTTAGATGTATGCTAATAGGATCGTATGACAAGATTGCATGATAATTTAAAATGGCTAGAAAACCCTAATGTGCAAAGATAATAACTGAAATCAAATCACTCGCACATGTGCACTCCTAGGGTATACTTTCACTTCGGTTTCCTTCGATAAATGATCATTAAGTATAGGTGTTTTAGTGGTTACCCTCCTGTCTAAACAAAGATCAAATGTCCCGTTCGAAAATGTTGCCTCGGAAAAAGTTGCCTCAAAAATCCTGCCTCGAATATGATCTTAAGACATTAGGGTTATTACTAAGACGTCCTAACATTGCTTTAGTGATCGTACGTCCGTTTCGAATTGACCCTTACAAATCCAACGACGGTGCAACCTATTTCTCAATAGTAGGATAGCATTGTCTAAAGGAAATGAGAATAGAAACAATTCTTTTTCGAGTAGGTAGATGCTAGTAGGTACTTGCTCAAAACAAAATTTTTCACACCAAACACCTTTCAAATAAAGTTTTTTCAAAACAACTTCGTAACACTCTTGAGGACATAAACAAGAGTTAAAACGAAGTAAAACAAAACTTTTCCAAACAAACACACACAAGCAATTTTTAAGATGAGCAAGTACCTAAGAGCCCATGGAAAACCATGGATAGAAAGGGTGCTAACACCTTCCCTTTCTATAATCTACCCCCCGTACTCAGAATATCTCGAAAAAAGGTTTTTTTCTATTTTTTTTCCTTTTCCTGATTGGATAAAATAAAAGTTGGTGGCGACTCTTGCTTACCGCGACATTTTGCGAACAAAAAACGCAAAAGCGCAAACCAGCATTTTCCAAAATAGTCGGTTCTGCCACCGTATCACAACTGTTAACTGCTTTATTAAGTTTCAGTTAGAATAGATGGAGGTTAAGTCAATCGGTTAGTTCGTTTAGCTAATTTCGGTTAGTGACTGTTAGTTGCATGGGATGTTTGGTTAATAGTTAGTATGAGATGTTATGAAAATGGAATGTGCAGTTGTTAATGTAAGCTGAAGAATTCTAATTTGGATTTCAAAACTGATATTTTCGCTAAAAATTGATTTGTGATCTACATTGTAGACAGACTATCATGGCTTTTTTTTGCGAACCAGACTTGGATCTTTGAATTTGTAGCATTTGACATGTTTGAATGAAATTGCATTGCATACTGGATATGAACTATTTGGCCTTACTGTATATATATATATATATATATATATATATATATATATATATATATATATATATATATATATATATATATATATATATATATATATATATGTGTGTGTGTGTGTGTGTGTCAATATTGATGTTTGGGTTTTGGTTTAATGGAAAGATGGTATTATTGGTGCAGATATCACTCAAAACATGCAGTTAAGCTCATGTTTTTTACTTTTAGTATTATAACATCAACTATCTAAACATTTTATCATAGTATGTACACCATGCCAAAAACAGATTACCAGAATTTAACATTATCATAAGACCCATTGTTTACTAAATACTTGACCAAAATATTTAACAGATGTTCAAACCTTACAAATTTAAAAACACGGATTCAACATAAACAAAAAACACAGACAACTAATCCTTGTTCCCCATTACATATCCAACACAATTTGTTTCATTATTTATTCTTCCCCGGCTCAACATAAACCAGTATTCCATCGGCTGGCGGATATCGACTGTAGAAATGTAGAATGTCTCCTTTCTTTAATTTTTCCAATTTAGAAAATTCATACCAACCAATTGTGAGATACTTCTCGCCTTCATCATCGTTCCTCACTTTCACTATACAATTTTCTGAGATACCCTTGTCCGAATCATATAAGGCAATCGAGTTGACTGGTCCCATTAGGCACTTCTTAATCACTTCACGCGGTATTTACTGCAAAACATTTACTTAAATTATATGACATTTAACCCTGAAAAAATTAAATATACTGCAACAATGATTAACTTCTATTACTTACCAACAAATTCCTCCTCATAACCTTAGCATTGGATACAACCCTGCTCCATGTTTCTTTGTTTTCTTCAACATACATTGGCGTAAATTTCCCGATTCAAGCACCAAACCAAATATATGCATACTACTGTTAATGTATTTATTCAATATAACTTATCCAATACATTTTAACCATCCTAAACATACTTTAAAACTACATCATATACTACATTATTAACAGACTTTCAATATTGTTAAACTTTTCCAACATAACTACATCATAGAAAATACACAACAATATAGTATGTATCCATTATATTTGTATTATCTATAATTCTGCTAAAATAGAACAGGCCACAGAAGACTTAGTGATATGTACATACTGAACTTCCAACCAAAAACCTACGTAAATCATGCTTTTATAACCTTATTATCGCACTGTACATCAATAATATATACATGACATTTTCCTACATTATTATCGTGACAACAATAATATATACATAAACTTACCCTGACTTTGTTGTCCCTTTGACGCCTGCTGAAGTGTTAGTAATTCCCTTCGCTTTAACATTACATTTGCTTCCTTCGACTTTACGTTCATCAGAACCTTTCCCTTTTGAAGGAGAATCAAGACGTATTCCAGACAGAGAACAGTATTCCATAAAACCAACATATCCATCTTTATATTGGTTGGTTAGAGAAATTTACGTGAAGATTTTGTTGTACCCCAATTTTTGCCCCTAATATTCCTCTATCATATCATATCAACTCGATCATAACAAGATCACATTAGGGTTGGTTCTTCCTCTTTTTCTATCTCATATCTTTAAGTTTTCTCTTGAGGGATCTTTAAGAACCTTAATTGTGTATTTTATATATGTGTTGTTGACTAACTTCTAATCAAAATACAAAAAACATTTGTCTTTGTATTTGTATATTTGTGTTTTGTAGGTACTGAGTCAAAGCATCTGACAAGTAAGGTTTTCCAGTATTATTTCCCTAAAATCTCTATTTGTAAAGGAAAATAATTAAAATTTTCATTTTTTTCACTGTATAATCGATTGCTCCTAGAGTGCAATCGATTGCACATAGTGCATTTTGCACAATATTTTAAAAAAAACTCATTGTACAATTGATTTCTCCCAGAGTGCAATCGATTGCACATAATGAAATTTTGAAAAAATCAGCAATTTCAAGCTTGTCATTCTTTTGGCTCCAATTTTTCTTCATTTTTTGAAAGATATATCATTAATTCAAATTTTGGATCCAAGAATCAATTACCAAGCCTAATTTCATTTCCCAAACCAAACTCCAAACCACCACTAATCCCAAGCCTAAACTCTATAAATAGAGCCCTCATTTCATTCAAATCTCAATCTTTTGATAGCCAAATTCACCTTGCTAAAAAATCTCTCAATTCCCTTTATCTACCAAATTCACTCAAAGCTCCATTTTCAAAAAAAAAGGTTAGTAAGCTTTGCATTGAAGCTTACTAATCTTTGAACTAAACCTTCATCCAAACACTTTTTATTTATCAATTCTCTACATCCAAGCTTGGGAAATTAGTACTTGGGGTTGAATTGAAGCAAATTCTTGAAGTTGTTTTGATAATTCTCTAGATCTACCTTTGGTAAGTTGGATTTTCATCTTTCACAATGCGGTCTCTTGTTGATCTTTGGATTTGATTCATTAAGCATTGTTTTATGATTCCATTGGTGTTATTTTCTCATAATTTGATGGAATTTTCGTGCTCAATTAAATCCATGATCATAAGGTGTTTGATGAAAAGTTTGAACAAGAATTTGGCCTTTTGAAATGCTGATTTATTGTTTTTCACTGGGTGCAATCGATTGCTCCCAGAGTGCAATAGATTGTCACAATGAATTTTATGTTTTTTAAAAAAAAACACTGATGTAATCGATTGCTCCCAGAGTGCAATCGATTGCACAGAGACAAAAATGTATTTTCTACCTTGTTTTGGGACTGTTTTGATCCATCTCTCTTTTTCTACTCACTCCTTTTGAAATGCTGATTTGTTGTTTTTCACAGGGTGCAATCGATTGCTCCTAGAGTGCAATCGATTGTCACAGAATGAATTTTACTTTTTTTTTGAAAAAAAAAAACACTGATGCAATCGATTGCTCCCAGAGTGTAATCGATTGCACAGACAAAAATGTATTTTCTGTCTTGTTTTGGGACTGGTTTGATCCATCTCTTTTTCTACTCACTCCTTTTGATTGTTGATTTGGGTTGCAATTTTAAATGTCCAATTTCTCTTTAAATTAAATGAACTTTGGGTGTAGATGAAGTTGGATAAATGTTCATTAATTCAAATCTACTGAAGAGTGAATTATTTAATTCATTTTTGGTGCTTTGGATTAATGATATGTTTAGTACTTTAATCCACTAAGATGAGTGATTGAATTTAAATATGAAAGAAATTTAAAGTAGTGATCCAAATTAGCTTATCATTCCCCTCCCACTTCATCTTATCCCTTTCTTTTTTTTATTTGTACTACATGTTGTTAGAGGATGATCTATATATCATCTCTCCAAACACGAAACACATAGATTGCTATTGACTGGCCTCAAAATAGGTGCGACTTCTACATAAGTCCACTTACGATTGCTTAACATAGCGTTAAATTTTGTCCCGATTTGAGAAAATGATCATTCATGGCCCAAACCTTTGTTTGCAAGCCCAAGTATGTTAATTTGACCCCTTTGATCCAATAACCTTGACATTCATTGTTAGGAGGCTTTGGTCCTACCAATCCTCCAATGTATCTTCATCAATTTTGGTCAGCACGGGTCACTTAAACATCATTGACCATTAAATGTTGCCTTGAGGATTCTTAAAAGGATGATATACTTGACAAAAAGCAAATGCAACTTGTTGTTGAGAGGCTTTGGTTCTACCAATCCTCTAATGAGTTCCAAATGCAAGTTTCAAGATGGTCACCTACTAACCAATAATTCCTAACAATTGACTTTATCTTATGCTTTTATTTGCACATTACTTTATATACCATTTACTTTAGCATTTACATTTCATGCTATTTTCATCTTTGCTCCCTTGAGCATTTACTTTTATGCCATTTTTATTTTGCTCACTTGAGCTTTGTTTTTCTTTTCCTTTTGAAGAAACTTAATAATCAACATGAACCATAAAAACATTAATGATACTTGAACTATTTGGTTACTATCCTTGGCATTATGGAGTATTGGACTTCTTAGACTTAGGAATAGAAAGATTGACTTATGTTGGAGACCTTGTGACCTTAATTGATATTTTGTCTGGAGTTCTTGGGGTTTACCTCAAGACATTGGGTTGTTTGTTTGTTTGTTTTGTGTGCAGGTTATTGTGATTACATACTTTGTCTGTAATCTGGAATTCATCTGTATACAACCGTTACTTTGCCCAATTTTTGTGAAGACTTAATACATTTGAAGTTTGGTCTTCTCAAGAGGTTTAGTATCCTTGCTTGGTTTCAATCTAAAGAATGGGAATTCTATCTTGACTCATAATGTCAAGTGTTGGCTTCTTGTTGGTTAGACAGTTCTCTTCCTTTTTCTTTTACCTTATACTTTAGGATAGTCCCTCCATCTCCCCCCATCTTCTTTAATTTCAAAAATATTCTCCCTCCTTTTGAAAACTCTTCTTGTTTCTAAACTTGAACCACTTTCATAATAAACTTGGACTTAGGTTCATGCATTTTCAAAACATTTTTCATAAACAAACTTTAATCAACTTAATAATACCTTGACATTTGTGTAAGAAGACTAAAAGTCAATCAATATCATTCAAACCATTTTTCCATTTTGGCTCTTATCTTTAAAATTTTATCAAAAGATTGGACTCTTTTCAATCCTTGTAGTGATGCAAACAACTATACTTCTACAATATGTAATGAAGTGAGATATTTTCCACTTGGGCGTTGAGTGAGGCATTGTTAATTTTAAAATCCAAGCCATATCCTCCACTTTTAGATGATACCAATTCTCCTTTCTCATGATTGTGGGTAGTAAGTATGTTTTCCACAGGACAATGATAATAATGTCTTATCTCATAAAATTAACCAACACACTTGTGTTTTAAAATGTTTTAAAGAGGAACTACGTGTACCCTGATCCTCTATTGCACGGAAGGTGGTAGGTAGGCACTAAAGGTTTGCAACTGCGACGAGTGAAAAAATAATAAATACACTTATTTTCTCACCTCCACCATCTATTTTTATACAACATATTATAGCCAAAATATATAGATTTTTCAAAGAGGTTCTTGCGGAGTACCGTAGATGTTTAGGGTGCTAATACCTTCCCTTTGCATAACCAACCCCCTTACCTTGAATCTTTTCCCCTCTTTTGGGTTATTCGCTCTTTTCCCATTCCTTTGGAAATAATAAAGCGCGGTGGCGATTTTTATTTTGATTTGTATAAGTCAAGTCATTCCAATGGATTAGTCTTAAACATTTCTACCGCTACAGATAAAAATGGCGACTTCACTGGTGAAAGATTGACCTATTGTTGGTCCACCCCTATGTGGGTTGAGCCTATCTTTGTTTATACACGTATATGTGTTATTGTTGTATTATGTATATGTTGTATATATGCTTGTCTGGACTTTTCCTGGTTTTCAGGGTGCTTGGTGATTTCTCATAAGTCCTATACCCGAACTTGGGCAAAACTTAAGATAGGATGGGCGGCATAGTCATGTTAACTTTGAGGGAGTAATCCAAAAAGAGGAGACATGAGATCCCCCACTCAGTGGAGGCCCCTTTGACTGTAGTTTCGTTTACCGAGTAATCGGGAAGACGTACTGCTTTTGACCTGGGAGCCTGCTGAAGCTGAGGACCGTAGATTATCTAACCCATATTGGCCTTTTAGGTGTAGTGCAGAAGCTATGACGGAGTAATCCAAAAATATTTGCCACGCGATACTATGCTCGGACAAGTTTTTCTTGAGAATATTACTAATTACTGAGTTAATCGGGAAGTTAGTAATATCCGAAGGAAGGATGTAGACTCTGGGAACCTTTAGAACCTTGTTCAGAAGGTGATAACCCTTAGACCACACCTTATAGGTAATACCTTCGACCTCATGCTCGTGACGTTGAATCATGCATCCATGCATCATGCATCCATATGTTTGTGATCTTGTATGTGATTGTTGCATCATGCATCCATGCACTCATAAGCATATTTTGAATAAATTCTATTTCAAGGGGCTTAAAAGTTGACCATTTGTGAATATCTCAGGTACTTTTTGACTATGGATTTTGGAAAAAGAAAGACTGGAAAGTACAGTTTCAAAGATCCCAAGATAGATCAGTAGATGAGTCTGATTCCCGAGATTGAGTGTTCTGCAGATTTTCGGAGGAAGTATGGGTCCATCATTTCTCTCATGAAGCTTAGGATGAAGGAGGGTATTCTCTCGACCTTGGTCCAGTTCTATGATCCTATGTATCGATGCTTTACTTTCCCTGACTATCAGTTGATTCCTACACTAGATGAGTATTCTTGTTTGCTTGGTTTTCCTATTATCAATCGTATTCATTTTACTGGTTTAGAGGGTGAGCCAAAACCACATGAGATTGCTGCTTTGATCCATTTGGGGAAGTCTGAGGTTGAAGACCACTCCTCCCCTATTTGATGATGTTTAAGAGCTACAACTTTCTTTAGTCAGGATGCACCAGGTGTGATATGGTGGGAGAACTGACTTGGGATTTTGCGTTTGTTTTCTCACTTGTTCGGTTTAGCAAGAGTCGCCACCGACTTTTTATTTATCCTAAGGAAAGGTCAAAAAGCACAGGAAAGACCTTTGAGATGTTTTCGTGGGTTCGGGGGGTAGATTATGAAAAGGGAAGGTGCTAGCACCCTTTTCATCCATGGTTATCCATGGGCTCTTAGTTACTTGTTTTATATCACTTGCCTTTGCTTTTCAATTGTTTGAAATGGTGCTTTATGTGTGGTTTTGAAAATGTTTTGAAAAATATGCCTTGTCTAGACAACCTTTGTAATGACTCTTGTTTGAGTATATACAAAGGTGTATGTCTTTTTGAAAAGATGTTTCAATGTTTTTGAAAGTTTGTTTTGAAATTGTGTGGAGATGTGTGTTTGAAAAATGGCAAGGATGTTTTGCAAGTTTTTTGATCAAGTAACTAAGAGTTGGTCTAACCTATTTTACTCAAAGATCTTTCTTATGTTTTTAACCCTTTTAACAGTGTTGTTTCACCATTGTATTTGATGAACAACCTTGCGTTAGGATGTTAACGGGACGGGCGCGGGTCATCGTATAGACCATGAAAGCAATAGTGTCAAGTGTCTTTGGCAATTTTCTTGAGGGACTATGATCATTTTGTTTAGGCAACTCCGATAGCGTCATCGAGGGACTATGATCATTTTGTTTGTTTTTGTTTTGCCAAAGTACTTGACATGCAACCATGGCCCATTTTTGAAGGCAACAAGTGGAAGAAACTCTAGGGGTGCAAGTGTGCATTGTGTTTGTTTTTCATGCATGTTTATCTTGAATTAGGTCAAGCTATTTGTTGATTGATTTTGCATACAAACCCTAAGTCTAAGCATGGCATAATTTGGAAACTTTTAAATGTGCGAGAATTTAAAGTCCTAGATTATTACAACATGATTATGGGGATGGGGATACAAATTTGAATTGGGGGATATTTGACAAAGAAATAAAATCTAAATTATTACAACCATATCGAATATACAAGTTAATATTTAACATTTAAATAAATACAATTAAATAAATATCAAAATGCAATGTATTATGTAAAAAAAGATTTTTATGTATGTAAAAAGGTTTTTATGTTTGAAATATAAACAAAATAAAAAAAGTCAATTTTTTGATTATTTTTGTTATTTAGGGTAAAACCCTAATTTTAAATAAATAGTATTTATTTATTAATTATGTACAATATATATTAATTTATACAAAAAATAATAAAAAAGGAAGTATATTGTAGAAAAAGTATTTTTGATATCAAATATTAAATAAAAAATAAAAAGTATTATTTTTTGTAATTTTTTCCCTAATTATCTAATAAAATAAAATATACAAGTATTTATATATTATATATATTAAATATGATAAATATGTACAAAAATAAAATATTGATTATTTACAAAAATGTATATTTTAGAAAATATTTTCAAAATGTAAATAAAAAATGATAACTGAAAAAATAAATATTTTTGTATTATTTTTTTTTTAGGGTTTTTAAATGAAAAGGAATTATATTTATTTACATACATATGCTTAATAAAGTAAATAAATGCCAAATAAATATAAAAAAATGTGGAAAAATATTTTTGGTATTTTTTATGTTTGAGCAAAAAAATATAAAATCAGAATCAAAAAGAAAAATGCAAAAATGTCAAATATTTCACATAATGGGCCAGGGGGTGCAAATGAAAAAACGGGTGCAAAAAGCCAAATGACTCAGGCCCAGCCCAAGCCAACCTTCTTCAACCTCCAGCACAATGTTTGAAATTTCGCGCGCCTCCTTGCTCAAACATCAACTCTTGATTCCTTGATTTTTTTGCAAAAACTCATAACATAAACATTGTAGAGCATCAAATCACGAATTTAAACATGTAAAAAACTTGGATTAACTCTCAAAGGCCAGAGAGAATTTCTCTTGCCCTAATTTTTAACCTAACTTTTTCACATGTTCATGGCTAAAATTCTCACAGCACGCTTAACATAAATGAAAAGTGATCACATGTATGGCTTCAGGGCTATGAGTAGGACATGTTTCATTCACAAACCTAAGCCTAACTCTTCCTAGATAGAGAGATAGAGGTCCATGGATTACCTGTTTCAGCTTGAATCGTGTAGAGCGATATAGCAACCTTCAATGGAGTTTAAGCTTCTGTAGAGCTTGCCTGAGGTCTAAGGAAGCTTTTCCAACACCTAGCTTGCTTGGAGACACCCTGTATCGTGCTATAGAAGTTCACCTGCAAAGCTTGAAAGTGAAAATGGCAAATGAGGTTAGAGGTGTTACAGCTGGTGCTTAGGGCTTAGAATAGTTTAGGTGGATGGTGTGGAATGTGTTTGAATTTGTTTTGGCCAAAACGCACGAGCAAACTAAGTTGTGCAACTCAATCTGCAGGGGTGCCCTGTTTTTTTGCAGCAAAACAGTGTTTTGGGGTGTTAGGAGGTATGAGGGATCAATGAATCGTGACTTAGGTCTATTTTAGTGTATGGAAGTTGTTCACAAAGTTTGTTTTTGGCTGTGTTGACAGGAAGTGAGAGTTGGTTCCTTTTTGCAAAGTTCCTTCTACTATAAGCAAGAAAGTGTAAGTTACAATGCAGGACTGTACCATCCCTAATGTATGCTGCCACTTTGGCTCTTGGTAACTGGAATTTGTGGACTCAATCTTGCCTTCAAGATCTGGCCCCATGTCTCAAGGATTCACTTTTGACATAAAGTGACATTAAGCCAAAAATGGGAACTTTGCTTTTTCTAGTTAGGGATTAGTTTAGCATGTAATGTCCAAATGGATGAAATAACACTTTAACACAATGGTTAGGCATTAAATTATGGAGTGTAAGTTGGTTTTGAGGCCTGCAAGCTATCATAAACAAAACTGATTTGAAAATGCAATTTGCTATGAACATGTATTGGTCATGAACAAAAGTGAGTTTTGGCCAACTTTGTGAATTCGATTCTCTCTAACCACAAGGGTGTTTGAGGAGTTCTTTGACAATTTGGAAAGCTTAGAACATGTACTACAATCCATCTTTGTAATGAAACTTGAAAATCCAAGTGGAACTATGTGAAAAATGGCCAAGAAGAAGGATCAAAATCCTGCCTAGATTAGGGCAAATTTCTTCTAAGTTAAAAGTTTTATGGACCCTTATTCCAAAAATCATAACTTGAGATGAAAGCTTACTTTGAGAAAACTTTGTGAATAAAAGTTGTATACTTTGCAATGGAATACAACTTTCATGTTTCAAGTTTTGTTTGAATCCAATTGCATCTTGGTGAAAAAAAGGGACAAAGTTAGGAAAAAATAAGAAAATTTCATAACTTAGAAAATTTCTAAGTTATGAAATTTTTTCATTTTAAACCCTAATTTGCAATTTTGGGTTTCTTGATGAACAAGTTTCCTAATTTGGCATGTCTTGATGAAAAATGAATCTTGGCACTTGATTTTGACCAAAAGTCAAAGTTTGACTTTTCAGTGTACAGTCAAATTTTGATCAGTTGACTAAAAAATTCATCTGTCAAATCCTATGTATTTGAGATCTTTTGAACTTGTTGAATGGGTCAAGACAATGTCATTGAGTTCTTGAGTCCATATGTGAGCTTGTTTTGCCCTTGGTTAGGTCAAACAGTCAAAAATTGCCTTTGTGCAGTCAAAACCCTAAAAATGACCATTTTGCCCTTTTGGTGATCTGATCAAATTTCTTGTGGAGTTGTGATCCAAACTTGACCAAATGGTTCATATGATTTCATTATGTTGATTTGGGTCAAACTTTATGAGGTTTGACTGTCAATTGGCCACAGTTGACTTTTTCCCTAATACAGCTGATTTTTAGGTCTATTGTCCAATTGACTGGGCAAAGATTTGAATCAAGGCTTGAAACTTGGTATGGATAAACTTGTGAGTCCAACATGAAGCATGAAAGTCACTTTGGGAATTTTAAGTCAAAACATCCCTGTACAAACTCAAACCCTAATTTGGGTCAACAGTGCAAAGAGGGGCCTTGAGCAGAGCAAACCCTAACTTGATCTTGAGTTCCAAGAGTCTTGTGATGAGAAAATGTTGATGAAATGAGAGGGCAAATTTTGGGGTACAACAGTTGCCCCTGGTCAATCTTCTTGCACCTGAAGAGTTAGATTGGCAAGCTTGCCTTTCGCGACTCGAATGGTAAAAGAGGATTGGACACTAGAGTGCCCGTAAATTTGCACTCGTCAAACAATAGGTGTGGGAATGGGCTTAAAGATGCCATTTGGAGATGGTAGAATCTTGTCAGAGATGGGCTTAAAGATTCCATCTGGATTGTATGTTGAACTGTTATGTTGTTGGTGAGTGGACGAGTATCAGAAAGTTATCCATGTTTGGAACATCTCTGAGCCGGGGGTCTGAATAAGCAATAGATTGACATCCGTATTTGGAAGCATCCGTAAACTGTTTTCAGAAGTCTTGCATCTGAACAAGCGATAGATTAACATCCATATCTGGAGAACCCGTAAACTGTTTTTAGAAGTCTTGAATCTGAACAAGCGATAGATTAACATTCATATCTGGAGAACCCGTAAACTATTTTCAGAAGTCTTGAATCTGAACAAGCGATAGATTAACATCCATATCTGGAGAACCCGTAAACTGTTTTCAGAGGTCTTGGATCTGAACAACGAAAGATTAACATCCATATCTGGAGAACCCGTGAACTGTTTTCAGAGGTCTTGAATCTAAACAAGCGTTAGATTAACATCCATATCTGGAGAACCCGTAAACTGTTTTCAGAGGTCTTGAATCTGAACAAGCGATAGATTAACATCCATATCTGGAGAACCCGTAAACTGTTTTCAGAGGTCATGAATCTGAACAAGCGATAGATTAACATCCATATCTGGAGAACCTGTAAACTGTTTTCAGAGGTCTTGGATCTGAACAAGCGATAGATTAACATCCATATCTGGAGAACCCGTAAACTGTTTTCAAAAGTTTGGAATATGAACAAGCGATAGATTAACATCCATATCTGGAGAACCCGTAAACTGTTTTCAGAAGTTTGGAATCTGAACAAGCGATAGATTAACATCCATATCTGGAGAATCTGTAAACTGTTTTCAGAGGTCTGGAATCTGAACAAGCGATAGATTAACATCCATATCTGGAGAACCCGTAAACTGTTTTCAGAAGTCTTGAATCTGAACAAGCGATAGATTAACATCCATATCTGGAGAACCCGTAAACTGTTTTCAGAGGTCTTGAATCTGAACAAGCGATAGATTAACATCTATATCTGGAGAACCCGTAAACTGTTTTCAGAGATCTTGAATCTGAACAAGCGATAGATTAACATCCATATCTGGAGAACCCGTAAACTATTTTCAGAAGTTTGGAATCTGAACAAGCGATGGATTAACATCCATATCTGGAGAACCCGTAAACTGTTTTCAGAAGTTTGGAATCTGAACAAGCGATAGATTAACATCCATATCTGGAGAACCCGTAAACTGTTTTCAGAGGTCTAGAATCTGAACAAGCGATAGATTAACATCCATATCTGGAGAACCCGTAAACTGTTTTCAGAGGTCTTGAATTTAAACAAGCGATAGATTAACATCCATATCTGGACAACCCGTAAACTGTTTTCAAAGGTCTTGGATCTGAACAAGCGATAGATTAACATCCATATCTGGAGAACCCGTAAACTGTTTTCAGAAGTTCAGAATCTGAACAAGCGATAGATTAACATCCATATCTGGAGAACCCGTAAACTGTTTTCAGAACTTTGGAATCTGAACAAGCGATGGATTAACATCCATATCTGGAGAACCCGTAAACTGTTTTCAGAGGTCTGGAATCTGAACAAGCGATAGATTAACATCCATATCTGGAGAACCCGTAAACTGTTTTCAGAAGTCTTGAATCTGAACAAGCGATAAATTAACATCCATATCTGGAGAACCCATAAACTGTTTTCAGAAGTTTGGAATCTGAACAAGCGATAGATTAACATCTATATCTGGAGAACCCGTAAACTGTTTTCAGAAGTTTGGAATCTGAACAAGCGATAGATTAACATCCATATCTGGAGAACCCGTAAACTGTTTTCAGAAGTCTTGGATCTGAACAAGCGATAGATTAACATCTATATATGGAGAACCCGTAAACTGTTTTCAGAAGTTTGGAATCTGAACAAGCGATAGATTAACATCCATATCTGGAGAACCTGTAAACTGTTTTTAGAAGTTTGGAATCTGAACAAGCGATAGATTAACATCCATATCTGGAGAACCCATAAACTGTTTTCAGAGGTCTTGAATCTGAACAAGCGATAGATTAACATCCATATCTGGAGAACCCGTAAACTGTTTGCATGAAATGTATGATGCAATATATGTGTTTTGTCAATGCTCATGATTTATGAACGTAATGAATGCGCATGTAAGCTCAGTAGTTGTCTTGCTGAGGATCGATGAATCCTGGATAGCTGGAGATAATGGATTCTTTGACTGCTTCCGGGGAAAGTAAATCCTTGACTGCTGCAGGGGATTGAAAATCATTTGATCGTTGAAAATGAGAAGTCATGGGACCAATGTTGGGGAATCAGGAGCTTGGGTTGGAAGTTAATCTACTGGGGATTCCTGTCTTGAGGAGATATTCACTGGGGAATATCTGAATACCCTGTGAGGAACTGAGAATGAGAGTCTTCACTCTGCTTGGGGAATTAATGTTTGTGGGGAATAGCCATACTGTTGGGGAGTAGCTATCCTGTTGGAGAGTAAGCTCAGGACTCTGGGAAAAGCTTATTCCTGTTTGGAGGAAGTTCAGGAGTTTAAGTTGTTTGCCACTTTGAGAATGAGAATCTTCATTCTGTCGGGAATATCAGGAATTCAGGTTATATGCCACTTTGAGAATGAGAATCTTCATTCTGTCGGGAATATCAGGAATTCGGGTTATACGCCACTTTGAGAATGAGAATTTTCATTCTGTCAGGAATATCAGGAGGTTGGGTGTATGCCAATCTACTGGGGAAGTCAAAATGAGAATCTTCATTCTGTTAAGGGTCCGAAATTGGGAGTATACCAATCTTCTGAGGTTTCAAGGATGAGAGTCTTCATTCTGATAAGGGTCAGAAATTGGGAGTATACCAATCTTCTGAGGTTTCAAGGATGAGAGTCTTCATTCTGTTAAGGGTCAGAAATTGGGAGTATACCAATCTTCTGAGGTTTCAAGGATGAGAGTCTTCATTCTGTTAAGGGTCAGAAATTGGGAGTATACCAATCTTCTGAGGTTTCAAGGATGAGAGTCTTCATTCTGTTATGGGTCAGAAATTGGGAGTATACCAATCTTCTGAGGTTTCAAGGATGAGAGTCTTCATTCTGTTAAGGGTCAGAAATTGGGAGTATACCAATCTTCTGAGGTTTCAAGGATGAGAGTCTTCATTTTGTTAAGGGTCAGAAATTGGGAGTATACCAATCTTCTGAGGTTTCAAGGATGAGAGTCTTCATTCTGTTATGGATCAGAAATTGGGAGTATACCAATCTTATGAGGTTTCAAGGATGAGAGTCTTCATTCTTGAGAGAAACAGATTTTTAGGAGCTTCATTTGTCCGTTATCTTGTTGGTGGTTGTAACTTCCAGCAGGTGATGAAGGAAATTTGATGATGACCGCAATTTCCAGCAGGTGATGAAGGAAATTTTGAACGCTCTTGAATTCCAGCAGGTGATGAAGGAATTTTTTATGATGACCGCAACTTCCAGCAGGTGATGAAGGAAATTTTGAACGCTCTTGAATTCCAGCAGGTGATGAAGAAATTTTTGATGATGACCGCAACTTCCAGCAGGTGATGAAGGAAATTTTGAACGCTCTTGAATTCCAGCAGGTGATGAAGGAATTTTTGATGATGACCGCAACTTCCAGCAGGTGATGAAGGAAGTTTTGAACGCTCTTGAATTCCAGCAGGTGATGAAGGAATTTTTGATGATGACCGCAACTTCCAACAGGTGATAAAGGAAATTTTGAACGACCTTTCAACTTGAAATGTAATTTGTTTTGGAGAATAAATCCTTGACAAATGTTGGGGAAATAAACCCATGACTGCAGATCTGCTAGAGAGGTGATGAACTTCTCGAGGACACTTGAATTTCTTTTCAGAAAGATTTTGGAGAGGTTTCATCGCTGCCCCTAGTATCAGATGCTTGTGATATTTCCAAGACACTTAGACTACACGTAACCCTTTGATGAGATTGACGTTTAAATGCCCCAAGTGATGGTGACAGAGACTTGCCCCAGGTTAATCTGTAATTGAGAGACTTGTTGAAATCTTGACTGGACTGCCCCAGGTTAACTGAACTTTGAAAGTTTTTTTGAAATTTTGACTGGACTGTCCCAGGTTAAATGGACAATACCAAATAAAATCCCCTTTTGTTGATATGAGATTTTTGTAACGGAAGTGTCATCCCACTTGAAGTGATTTTTACTCACTGAGAGAGTTTTCGTTCCTCCGAACATTCGATGTATGAATTTCTTCGCTGTCAAACAAATAACCATGTGCAAACAACGATATTCAAATAATGCAAAGTTTATGCTTGTCTCGAAGTTTTGAAAAATGCATTTTTTAGCAGAAAACTTTTTATAAGACAAATTCAACACAAGATTTAGGGCTAAGCCTTACAGGAGTCAGGATACCTTTTGTAACAGTATGCTTTCGAACTAACCCATGCTTCAATTAGGACTTTTGAAGGGTTGTAACGTGGCTTGGTTCACGGTTTAAGAAACAAAGGACAAAGGCTCAAAGTATGTTTGTACCCACCCGCTCTTCGTGATGTTCTTCAATCCTAAACTCAGTTAATTGTGCGTCGAACTCTATTCGAGTTTGGAACGACACTTTGGTGATGGTTCACACCAGTTCAATTTTATGGAAGGCAGTCATCATTTTTGCAACATTTTTCATGTTATTGAGGATTTATAATGACCTTTTTCTTTTGATTCGTTATCCCTAACTTTTGCCTGACTGTTCCTGTTTTCGAGATTACAGTCAGCGGGATGCTCCAGCTTTCTTAAGCCTCCTTTATAGGTTTTGGCTCAGTGGGCTTTTTTTCTTTTGAGAGATTGACTGCCTATGAGGTAAGGAACCATCGCTGTCTTTTGATTCCAGAGGAATGCCCCCTTTTTTTTGATGTCGTTCGTTGTATTACGAACAGAGAGTTTGCGACTTCAATGCGCATCTTTTTTGAATTAACTGAGAGACTACCCTGCCCCAGGTTTAATCAAAGGCTTCAATTTGTTTAGAACAGAAAACTCCTACTTCTTTGGCTCGAAGGGGTTGACTAGGGATTATCTTCCTTATAACTCCAGTGTTTAGGATTTGAAAGAAACGCCTGTACATCGTCAGCAAGGTCTGTTCAGAAGCATATTGTATGAGATTATGGCATTATTTCGTCATCCTCCCTCCAAAGGCTTGTAGCTTTTGCAAGAGTTAAATGTCATAAAGAAAGTAGAAAGCATAGTTCAAGAATAGTGAAAACGAATGGATGAATTGAAGACAAACATATGCAATGTGTTGTACCCCAAAATTTGCCCTCGCAATTTTCTCAAGAAATGCAAATTAGGGTTTGAAATGGAATTTTTCATAACTTAGAATTTTTCTAAGTTATGGAAAACCCTAATTTTTTCCCAACTTTGCCCCACTTTTTCACCAAGATTCATTTGGATTCAAACAAAAGTCAAAACATGAAAGTTGTAGCTTGTTGCATAATCTACAACTTTGATTCACAAAGTTTTCCAATTTGAGGCTTGTATCTCAAGTTACAGATTTTTGAATAAGGGCACTAAACCATTCTTAACTTAGTGAATTTTTGACCTATTTTGACAAGGTTTTCTACCCCACTTCAAGGCCATTTTCCATACACTTCCACTTGTAATTTCAATTTTCATTTCAAAGATGGATTGTAGTACACATTCCAAGCTTTCCAAAATGTCCAAGAACTTATCAAACAACCTCATGGTTAGGGAGAATCGAATTTTGCAAAATGGGCAAAAGTCACTTTGATTCATGACCATGTACATGTTCATACACTTTGCAATTTTTCAAAACAGCATGGGCAAGCTAGTTACAGGCCTCTAATCCTTTTCTTACTCAATAATTAAATGCCAATCCATTGTGTTTTAGCTTTGTTTTGTTCATATAGTCATTACACAAGGAATTAAGCCTTAATTGGAAAAAGTGGTTTATCCATTTTTGAAAAGAAGAACTTTATGTCAAGTTTGCAAATCAAATGGTACAATGCATATCTTTGGACACAAGATTCATGGACATAACACACTGATCAAGACAAAAAGATGCAGGTTTTCAGGCTTAGGCAGGCAGAGATAGGAAAAAGATATAACAAGAAGAACAACACAGTTCAAAGGAGGGGAAACCAATACAAAACTGAGATACAAACGGCCTCAGCCTCATAACTGTCAAAACAAAAAAAAACACCAAAGAAATATACAAAACTGCTAAGCAAGCATAAACCTGCTAAGCAAGCATAAACCGGCAAAGCCTTTTAACCTGCTAGCAGTGTCAAAAACCAGAAAACCAGTTTTTCAATACAACTTCCACTGGTGGAAGTATAGTGTAAAAAGTGTCAAAAACCAGAAAACCAGTTTTTCAATACAACTTCCACTGGTGGAAGTATAGTATAAAAAGTGTCAAAAACCAGAAAACCAGTTTTTCAATACAACTTCCACTGGTGGAAGTATAGTGTAAAAAGTGTCAAAAACCAGAAAACCAGTTTTTCAATACAACTTCCACTGGTGGAAGTATAGTGTAAAAAGTGTCAAAAACCAGAAAACCAGTTTTTTCAATACAACTTCCATCTCAGCTTACACACGCTTAGACAAAGTTATCAAACACATTCCAAACAATCACCTTGCCCTAAAACACGAGCTAAACAACTTCCAAACCTCATCAAACCAAAAAACACCATCAAACTGCAAAAACAGAGTTGCCTTTGCAGATTGAGTTCCAACTCTCAATCCTCTCAAGCATTCTTGCCCAAACCAGTTCACATACCTTCCTTACCATCTATGCAAGCTATCCAAAAGCTAAGACACGATCTGTAACACCTCCAAGCCACTTCACCATTTTTATTTTTCTGTTTTGCAGTTGAAGTTCTCTAGCACGATTCAGGGAGTTTCAAGACAAAGTAGAACTTGGAATAGCATCCTCACACTTCAAGGAACCTATACAAATCATCATCTTGCTCTGAAAACTCCTCCATTGCAAAGCACGATTCCAACTGAACAGGTATCTTCATGAAGTTATATCTCTCAGTATAGGCATTGTTAGCTTTAGGTTTGTGAAGAAAACATGTCATAATCATAACCCTGAACATGCCCATATGATTAGATTTCATTTATATTATGTGTGCTTAGAGAATTTTGGTTCTGAATATTGATGAAAAGTTAGGTCAGAAATTGGGGGAGAAGAAATTCTCCCTCATCTTAGAGAGTTAAGTCAAGTTCTTTACATGGTTGAATTCGTCTTCTCATGCTCTATACTTTTCATGTTATGAGTTTTGCTTGAAAGTCCAGGAATCAAGAGATAAAAAACGCGTGCTTGCTTGAATGATGTTGTTCAGAGGTTGAAGATGACTGGTTCTGGGCTGGGCCTGGAATATTTTCTTATTTGCACCACATAATTGCTTCTGAACCCCCTGAGCCCATTTGCTTATTTCTTTGACTTTTTGACTTTTTTTTCTTTTTTGTTTGACTTATTTATTTTTTCTCATGACATAAAAAATATAAAAATATTTTTCTCACCATTTTTGATTTTATTAGGCATTTATTTAATTTTCTTTTAGTTTATACATAAATAGATAAGTATATATATTTTGTTTAAAATACTAAAAAATAGTACAAATGCATTTCTATACATTTTTATTTTTTTGTTTTACTTTCTGAAAATATTTTATAGAAAAAATTACTTTTTTATTAAATATTAAATATTATTATTTTTTATTTAGAACTTAATACATAAATATATATATTTATTAATATACTTAGAATAAAATACTAAAAATATACATATTTTATTTTATTAATATTAAACACTAAAAAAAATCATTTTTGACAATTACTTCACTTTATTTTATTTTTGTACATATTAAAAGAAATACAAGATCAATAATTAAACAATATTTAATACATGTTCAAATTTCACATTCCGCACCTGTAAATAATCACATATACACAATACATCTCACACTTACACAATACAAACACGTTCACATTGCTCCTATACACATTTGTTTATCTTATACATTGATATTCGTCATTTACATTTGATCGCAAATTCGATTTGGTTGTAACTTATTGGATATTATAAGTCTCATCCCCATTCATACACTTGTACCCCCACTCCCGGATACTATTTTGTAATAGCGTAGATTTTACATTTTCGCAATTTACCGCTTTCAATTATACCATGATTAGACCTAGGGTTTGCATGTACATAAAATCAAACGCTAGATAACCTAATACAAGACAAATACATGAAATCAATACACAATCACACTTGCACCCCCTAGGGTAATCCCACATGTTGCCTTCCAAAATGGGCCATGCTTGCACGTCAAGTATCTTTGGCAAAACAAAATCAAAATGATCATAAGTCCCTCAAAGTGTTGCCTAAACGGAATGATCATAGTCCCTTCAAAGCAAATTGCCAAAGACACTTGGCATCATTGCATTCATGGTCCATACGACGACCCGCACCCGTCCCGAATAAACTTCCTAAACGCAAGATTGTCCATCAAATTCAATGGTGGAACAAAATTGTTAAAAGGGGTTAAAACATAACAAAAACCTTTGAGTAGAATAGGGTAGACAAAACTCTTAGTTACTTGAGATCAAACTTGCAAAAACACTTGCCTTCTTTTCAAAAACCACAATCCACAACACTTTCAAACAAACTCTCAAAAACATTTGAAACATCTTTTCGAAAAGATAAACACTTTTGTAAAACACTCAAACACGAGTCAAATACATTGGTCGCCTAAGACAAGGCATCTTCTTCAAAAACATTTTCAAAACACACACACACACCACATTTTCAAGCAATCGAAAAAACAAGGCAAGTGATCTAAAAAACCAAGTAACTAAGAGCCCATGGATAACCATGGATGAAAAGGGTGCTAATACCTTCCCTTTTCATAATCTACCCCCCGAACCCATGAAATATCTCAAAAGGTTTTTGCTGTGCTTTTTTGACCTTTCCTTTAGGATAAAATAAAAATTCGGTGGCGACTTTTGCTCAACCGAAACATTTGCGAAAACAAACGCAAAACCTCAAGTCAGTTCTCCCACCGTATCACAGAACTGGCGACTCTGCTGGGGAGATTTTTTAAGTGGGGTTATCTTAGGGTTTAGATCACCTTTATTTTCAATTGATTGCTTTGTTTGCTTTTACATTTGTGGGCTTTGTATCGGAGTTTCATAGATCCTAACCCGGATCTGGGGAATACCCTTTTAGGTAGCATAATCTGTGAGGGACCTGTCCGGCGTATACCGACATGGGTGAAGCAGTGGCTACGTTGGTGTGGCGCCTTGGTCTGTACCGATATCCCTCGTGTTGAAACGGGGAGAATATGGGTCTTCTAAGGAGTCATTAAACACCAACCAACCTTAGAACCCTAAATTGACCAACTTGGCTATTAGAGCAGTAGCAGTATGCTACACTCATTGAGGCTAAACTCTCGCGATGGTTCTGGCCGCGAGAAAAGATTGCGATGCTGGAGTTATGACCGATTGAGGGTAGCCAATGATTTGAGATCCTCTAGAACCCGGTTACTTTTGATAGGACAGGTTTTAACCAACCAACTTCAAGAGGGTAATACCCAGACCCCATGCAAGCCTAAACCTAAGGACTTGTTTGCTTTGTGTGAATATTGTTTGCCTGTATATACACTCACTTGCTTTTCGCATACATGTACATAACATCATAACATCATACCATAGCATTTTCAATAACCATTTCAAGGATCTCGAGGGTTCTTTTGATGCAGGGTTACGTTGAACCAGACGTCTATCAAGGGGCAAGGGGTTTCTCCTCTAACCAATGCAATCAAAGATCAAGTGCAACAACTTGAATCAGTGGCTATGACCCACTAGACATGGTGAGCTTGATTCTAGTGGAAGGACATCCACCGGTGAAAAGTTCTCTAATCCAAGAGCAAAGTTCAACCTCTGACATTTTCTTGTGTTTACCCCAAGAGATCCCTGAAAACATTGCATATATACCACACATATCATTGCATAACAGGTTTCTCCCATGCAGGTTTTCTTATCTTCTTACTGTTTATTTCAGTAAGATGGATATGGAACAATCGGTGAAAGATCTCCAAGCTCAAAATGCTCAATTCCAACAAATATTGCTGGCTATGGGTAAAGGGCAAGAGGATCTGACAGCTCTTCTTCTCAAAGACAAGAAGAAATCCAAGAAGGCAGCCCGCATCCTGAACTTGAGGAGAAGGCCTAAGACCCAAGACCTTGCAACTCCATCCAACACAGTAGTTAGTCTTGAAGAAGACCACAATGAGGAGATGGAAGCTGATTACTCCGAAGAACAATATCCTCTTACTGATGACAAGTACAAAGAGTTAGAGGATCGCCTTAATGCTATGGAGATCCAACAAATACCTGGCTTGGATTTAGGAGACATGGGTTTGGTTCCTGGATTGGTCATCCCTCCAAAGTTCAAAGTCCCTACCTTTGCTCTGTACGATGGTGTCTCTTGCCCTAAGATGCATCTGAAGTCTTATGCCCGCAAGATTCAACCATACACAGCCGATAAGAGACTCTGGATCCATTTCTTCCAAGAAAGTTTGGTAGAGGCTCAACTCGAGTGGTTCTATCAATTGGAGAGTTCTCGCATCCACACCTGGGAAGATCTAGCCAGGGCTTTTTACGAACAGTACCAGTACAATGCTGATCTTGCACCAACTCGTGTGCAGTTGCAGAACATGACCATGGGTTCCGACGAGAATTTCAAGGGATATGCCCAAAATTGGAGAGATTTGGCTGGTAGGGTGCAACCTCCTTTAACTGACAGAGAGCTGATTGACATCTTCATGGGAACTTTGACGGGGCCTTTCTTCAAGCACTTAATTGGAAGCTCCTCAGCTGGGTTCACCGAGCTAATACTGACTGGCGAAAGGGTCGAGGCTGGCATCAAGAGTGGAAAGATCCAGGGAGCTACAACCTCTGATACTCAGATAATTCCCTACAACGGAAAGAAAGAGTCCATTGCTGCGAACAGTCAAAAGGGTCGTCATGACCAACATGTAGGGGCAATCTTGATCCCTAATCCTATACATGCTCAACAAAGACAGGGGCATCAGCATAAGGAGGTCGCACCTAAGAGGCAGTTCACCAAGATCAACATGTAACTGTCTCAGGCACTGCAACACTTGTTGAAAAGGGATATGATTACTTTGAGGGCTCCTCTCCGGAACCCAAATACTTCTGCTCCTACCTATCACCCTAACGAAAGATGTGAATACCACTCTGATAGCTCGGGGCATGATACCAACAACTGTTGGCCTCTGAAGAACAAGATCCAAGACATGATCGATGCCAAGGAGATTGAGTTTGGTCCCCCAGAGACTCCAGCATGATCACTCCTCCTATGCCAAATCATTGAGATTGTGTTTGTTTCATTCTGAATTTTCAAAGTTGTAATTTCTTTTGTTGTCAAACAATTATCTGTTGATGTTAAACTCTGTTTTCATTAATGCATTGCATATGTTTGTCTTGAATTCATCCATGCGTTTCACTACTCTTATGCTTTTCTTTATGATATTTGACTCTTGATAAAAAGCTGTAAGCCTTTAGAGGGAGGATGGCGAAACAATACCATGATCTTATGCAGTATGCTTCTGAACAGACCTTGCTGATGATGTACAGGCATTTCTTTCAATTCCCAAACACTGGAGTTATAAGGAAGTTAATCCCTAGTCAACCCCTTCGAGCCAAAGAAGTAGGAGTTTTCTGTTTTAAAACGATCAAAACCCTTGATATAAGCCCGGGGCAGGGTAGTATCTCAGTTTAATTCAAAAGAAAATACGCATTGAAGTCGCAAACTCTCAGTTCGTAATACAACGAACGACGTCAAAAAAGAAAGCGTTCCGTTGGAATCAAAAGACAAGGGTGGTTCCCTATCACATAGACAGTCAATCTCTCAAAAGAGAAAAGCCCGCCGAGCCGAAACCTATAAAGGAGGCTTGAGAAAGTTGGGGCATCCTGCTGACAGTAATCCCGGAAAACGGTAACAGTCAGGCAAAAGTTAGGGATAACAAATCAAAATCAAAATAGTGAGGTCATTACAAAATCCTCAACAACATGAAAAAATGTTGAAAAAGAAAAGGAGATGATGACTGTCTCCCTAAATTCAAACTAGTGAACCATCACCCAAAAGTCGTTCCAAACTCAAAACAGAGTATGATGCAATTAACTGAGCTTATGTTGAAGGACATCACGAAGAGCGGGTGGGTACAAATATACTTTGAGCCTTTATCATTTGTTTCTTAAACCGTGAACCAGGCCACGTTACAACCCTTCAAAAGTCCTAATTGAAGCATGGGTTAGTTCGAAAGCATACTGTCACAAAAGGTATCCTGACTCCTGTAGGGCTTTGCTCTAAATCTTGTGTTAACTTGTCTTATGAAAAGTTTTCTGCTAAAAACGCATTTTTCAAAACTTCGAGACAAACATAAACTTTGCATTATTTGAATATCACTGTCTGCATTTGGCTTTTTATTTGACAGCGAAGAAATTCATACAGCGAATGTTCGGAGGAACGAAAACTCTCTCAGCAAGTCAAAATCACTTCAAGAGGATAACACTTCCATCAAATCCCCTATCAACAAGGGGCATGACATAGCACAATTCAATTAACCTGGGGCAGTCCAGTCAAGGTCCAACAGATCTTTCAAAGTTCAGTTAACCTGGGGCAGTCCAGTCAAGATTTCAAGAAATCTCTCAATACGTAGAGTAATCTGATTCAAGACTCCTTCTTCACCACTTGGGGCATTCGAATGTCAAAAGTGTTCAACAAATCAACTATTACATTTCCAGATTCGACTCCTGTATCCAGCCAGGGCATATCTGTCAACCATTTCCAGACTCGATTCCTGTATCTAGCCAGGGCACGTTTGAAGAGTTTGAAGATTCGATTCCTGTATCCAGCCAGGGCATGTCTATCAACTATCACAATTCCAGATTCGACTCTTGTATCCAGCCAGGGCATATCTGTCGACCATTTCCAGACTCGATTCCTGTATCTAGCCAGGGCACGTTTGAAGAGTTTGAAGATTCGATTCCTGTATCCAGCCAGGGCATGTCTATCAACTATCACAATTCCAGATTCGACTCCTGTATCCAGCCAGGGCATATCTGTTGACCACATTTCCAGAGTCGATTCCTGTATCTAGCCAGGGCACGTCTGAAGAGTTTGAAGATTCGATTCCTGTATCCATCCAGGGCATGTCTATCAACTATCACAATTCCAGATTCGACTCCTGTATCCAGCCAGGGCATATCTGTTGACAACCATTTCCAGACTCGATTCTTGTATCTAGCCAGGGCATGTCTGAAGAGTTCGAAGATTTGACTCCTGTATCCAGCCAGGGCATATCTGTCAACTATCACCTTTCCAGATTCGATTCCTGTATCCAGCCAGGGCATGTCTGAAGAATTCCAGATCAACACCTGTAACAACCCAGGAAAACATCTGTGAACGACCGATTGTAGACCAACACCTGTAATAAGCCAGGAAATTATCTACATCACCACTTGGGGCATTCGAATGTCAAAAGTGTTCAAAAACCGATGCAGTTTTACACAAGCTCATTATCAGGAAACCCTACACAGGTTCCTCTTCAAGATTTCTGAAAACAGTTTACAGATTCTTCCCTACAACGGATGTTAATCTACCAACTTGTTCAAACTCTTCTCAACCGTTGAAAACAGTTTACGGATGCTTCCCAACAACGGATGCGGCTCTATTGCTGATTCAGCTTCAAGATTTCTGAAAATAGTTCACGGGTTCTCCAAGTAACAGATGTTAACCTATCGCTTGTTCAGATTCTTCTCAAGCTAGCTCCATTCAGAGTCAAGCTTCATGATCTCCAGCAAAGCTAAAACTTCAAATTATATCCCCAGCGGAGCCAAACCATTGAACCTTCTCCCCACAGAGTTTTGGGAGGGCAGATCTTGAGTTCCCCAGTGAAGTCGCCAGAGTCACTTCCCACCGAACTGAAGATTCCCGGTCTTATATCCCCAGCATAAGTCTATTAGATTGGAACCCCCCAGTAGAGGTCATCAGGAATTCTCTTCCCCAGCAACAACCAAGGAATTATTTTCCCGGCAGCGGTCAAGATTCTTTTATCTTCAAGCCGTCCAAGATTCATTTATCCTCAGCAAGATAGCTCGTCAGCTTACATGCGCATTCATTACATTCATATCATAAACATTAATGTCACGTACATCGCATCATGCATCATAACATTGCATACAACTAACCCTTTACTTTTCAGGTAAGAGCAGTCGACAGACACAAATCATCTCCCGAGATTCATCCAGAAATAGTTCAGATGTGACCCAGACACGGCGACATTCTGATACTTATCCCAGATCCATTCAGACGCAACATCAGGAAACCCTACACCGGTTCCCCTTCAACTTCAAGACTTCTCAAAACAGTTTACAGATTCTCCCCTACAACGGATGTCAATCTACCGACTGGTTCAGACTCTTCTCAACTTTTGAAAACAATTTACGGACGCTTCCCAACAACGGACGTTGCTCTATTGCTTATTCAATCCCAACTCCTGAAAATAGTTTACGGATTCTCCAGACATGAACGTCAATCTGTTGCTTATTCGGACCCCTAATTCAGAGATGTTCCAAAACATGGATGCCCTTCTGATACTTGCCCACTCACTTTTGACATACAGTTCAACATGTCCAGATGGCATCTATAAGCCCATCCTCCTACCAGCAGTCACCAGATGGCATCTCTAAGCCCATCCCCCGACAAAATTCTTTCGCACCAGATGGCATCTTTAAGCCCATCACCAAATGGCATCTTTAAGCCCATTCACATCTACCATCACATCGCCGAGTGCAAATTTTCTGGGCACTTTAGTGTCCAATCTTCTTTTACCTTCAAGTCGCGAAAGGCAAACTTGCCAATCTAACTCTTCAGGTCCAAGAAGATTGAACAGGGGCAACTGTTGTACCCCAAAATTTGCCCTCGCAATTTTCTCAAGAAATGCAAATTAGGGTTTGAAATGGTATTTTTCATAACTTAGAATTTTTCTAAGTTATGGAAAACCCTAATTTTTTCCCAACTTTGCCCCACTTTTTCACCAAGATTCATTTGGATTCAAATAAAAGTCAAAACATGAAAGTTGTAGCTTATTGCATAATCTACAACTTTGATTCACAAAGTTTTCCAATTTGAGGCTTGTATCTCAAGTTACAGATTTTTGAATAAGGGCACTAAACCATTCTTAACTTAGTGAATTTTTGACCTATTTTGACAAGGTTTTCTACCCCACTTCAAGGCCATTTTCCATACACTTCCACTTGTAATTTCAATTTGCATTTCAAAGATGGATTGTAGTACACATTCCAAGCTTTCCAAAATGTCCAAGAACTTATCAAACAACCTCATGGTTAGGGAGAATCGAATTTTGCAAAATGGGCAAAAGTCACTTTGATTCATGACCATGTACATGTTCATACACTTTGCAATTTTTCAAAACAGCATGGGCAAGCTAGTTACAGGCCTCTAATCCTTTTCTTACTCAATAATTAAATGCCAATCCATTGTGTTTTAGCTTTGTTTTGTTCATATAGTCATTACACAAGGAATTAAGCCTTAATTGGAAAAAGTGGTTTATCCATTTTTGAAAAGAAGAACTTTATATCAAGTTTGCAAATCAAATGGTACAATGCATATCTTTGGACACAAGATTCATGGACATAACACACTGATCAAGACAAAAAGATGCAGGTTTTCAGGCTTAGGCAGGCAGAGATAGGAAAAAGATATAACAAGAAGAACAACACAGTTCAAAGGAGGGGAAACCAATACAAAACTGAGATACAAACGGCCTCAGCCTCATAACTGTCAAAACAAAAAAAAAAAACACCAAAGAAATATACAAAACTGCTAAGCAAGCATAAACCTGCTAAGCAAGCATAAACCGGCAAAGCCTTTTAACCTGCTAGCAGTGTCAAAAACCAGAAAACCAGTTTTTCAATACAACTTCCACTGGTGGAAGTATAGTGTAAAAAGTGTCAAAAACCAGAAAACCAGTTTTTCAATACAACTTCCACTGGTGGAAGTATAGTATAAAAAGTGTCAAAAACCAGAAAACCAGTTTTTCAATACAACTTCCACTGGTGGAAGTATAGTGTAAAAAGTGTCAAAAACCAGAAAACCAGTTTTTCAATACAACTTCCATTGGTGGAAGTATAGTGTAAAAAGTGTCAAAAACCAGAAAACCAGTTTTTTCAATACAACTTCCATCTCAGCTTACACACGCTTAGACAAAGTTATCAAACACATTCCAAACAATCACCTTGCCCTAAAACACGAGCTAAACAACTTCCAAACCTCATCAAACCAAAAAACACCATCAAACTGCAAAAACAGAGTTGCCTTTGCAGATTGAGTTCCAACTCTCAATCCTCTCAAGCATTCTTGCCCAAACCAGTTCACATACCTTCCTTACCATCTATGCAAGCTATCCAAAAGCTAAGACACGATCTGTAACACCTCCAAGCCACTTCACCATTTTTATTTTTCTGTTTTGCAGTTGAAGTTCTCTAGCACGATTCAGAGAGTTTCAAGACAAAGTAGAACTTGGAATAGCATCCTCACACTTCAAGGAAGCTATACAAATTATCATCTTGCTCTGAAAACTCCTCCATTGCAAAGCACGATTCCAACTGAACAGGTATCTTCATGAAGTTCTATCTCTCAGTATAGGCATTGTTAGCTTTAGGTTTGTGAAGAAAACATGTCACAATCATAACCCTGAACATGCCCATATGATTAGATTTCATTTATATTATGTGTGCTTAGAGAATTTTGGTTCTGAATATTGATGAAAAGTTAGGTCAGAAATTGGGGGAGAAGAAATTCTCCCTCATCTTAGAGAGTTAAGTCAAGTTCTTTACATGGTTGAATTCGTCTTCTCATGCTCTATACTTTTCATGTTATGAGTTTTGCTTGAAAGTCCAGGAATCAAGAGATAAAAAACGCGTGCTTGCTTGAATGATGTTGTTCAGAGGTTGAAGATGACTGGTTCTGGGCTGGGCCTGGAATATTTTCTTATTTGCACCACATAATTGCTTCTGAACCCCCTGAGCCCATTTGCTTATTTCTTTGACTTTTTGACTTTTTTTTCTTTTTTGTTTGACTTATTTATTTTTTCTCATGACATAAAAAATATAAAAATATTTTTCTCACCATTTTTTATTTTATTAGGCATTTATTTAATTTTCTTTTAGTTTATACATAAATAGATAAGTATATATATTTTGTTTAAAATACTAAAAAATAGTACAAATGCATTTCTATACATTTTTATTTTTTTGTTTTACTTTCTGAAAATATTTTATAGAAAAAATTACTTTTTTATTAAATATTAAATATTATTATTTTTTATTTAGAACTTAATACATAAATATATATATTTATTAATATACTTAGAATAAAATACTAAAAATATACATATTTTATTTTATTAATATTAAACACTAAAAAAAATCATTTTTGACAATTACTTCACTTTATTTTATTTTTGTACATATTAAAAGAAATACAAGATCAATAATTAAACAATATTTAATACATGTTCAAATTTCACATTCCGCACCTGTAAATAATCACATATACACAATACATCTCACACTTACACAATACAAACACGTTCACATTGCTCCTATACACATTTGTTTATCTTATACATTGATATTCGTCATTTACATTTGATCGCAAATTCGATTTGGTTGTAACTTATTGGATACTATAAGTCTCATCCCCATTCATACACTTGTACCCCCACTCCCGGATACTATTTTGTAATAGCGTAGATTTTACATTTTCGCAATTTACCGCTTTCAATTATACCATGATTAGACCTAGGGTTTGCATGTACATAAAATCAAACGCTAGATAACCTAATACAAGACAAATACATGAAATCAATACACAATCACACTTGCACCCCCTAGGGTAATCCCACATGTTGCCTTCCAAAATGGGCCATGCTTGCACGTCAAGTATCTTTGGCAAAACAAAATCAAAATGATCATAAGTCCCTCAAAGTGTTGCCTAAACGGAATGATCATAGTCCCTTCAAAGCGAATTGCCAAAGACACTTGGCATCATTGCATTCATGGTCCATACGACGACCCGCACCCGTCCCGAATAAACTTCCTAAACGCAAGATTGTCCATCAAATTTAATGGTGGAACAAAATTGTTAAAAGGGGTTAAAACATAACAAAAACCTTTGAGTACAATAGGGTAGACAAAACTCTTAGTTACTTGAGATCAAACTTGCAAAAACACTTGCCTTCTTTTCAAAAACCACAATCCACAACACTTTCAAACAAACTCTCAAAAACATTTGAAACATCTTTTCGAAAAGATAAACACTTTTGTAAAACACTCAAACACGAGTCAAATACATTGGTCGCCTAAGACAAGGCATCTTCTTCAAAAACATTTTCAAAACACACACACACACCACATTTTCAAGCAATCGAAAAAACAAGGCAAGTGATCTAAAAAACCAAGTAACTAAGAGCCCATGGATAACCATGGATGAAAAGGGTGCTAATACCTTCCCTTTTCATAATCTACCCCCCGAACCCATGAAATATCTCAAAAGGTTTTTGCTATGCTTTTTTGACCTTTCCTTTAGGATAAAATAAAAAGTCGGTGGCGACTCTTGCTCAACCGAAACATTTGCGAAAACAAACGCAAAACCTCAAGTCAGTTCTCCCACCGTATCACACAATGCATTAATGAAACAGAGTTTGACATCAACAGATAATTGTTTGAATAACAGAAGAAATTACAACTTGAAAATTCAAATGAAACAAAAGCCTCTTAGTTCGAACTTTGTCATTTCAGGTGGAGAACCTTTGAGGGACGTCAGAAGAATTCAGTATGGCCACCTTGTGTGAACTCCAGCATTCCTTCGTCGATCAGGTTTTGAATCTTGTACTTCAACGCCCAATAATCGTTTGTATCATGTCTAGGACTATCAGAATGATAGGCACACCTGGCATCTGGATTGTAGCTGGGAGAAAAAGTTTTGGGGTTCGGATGAGGGTTTATCACTGTAATCAGATTCATCTTCAACACATGCTGCAATGCTTGTGACAATGGCATGTTGATTTGGGTGAATTGCCTCTGAAGTCTTTCCCCCTTTGGATGATTATCTGGTTGATGTTGACGAAGTCGTTGTTGGGCTCGTGATGTGGAAGCAAAGTTAGAAGGTCTTCTCTCCTTTAAACTGGTTTCTTGTCTCATGGGAAGCTGAGCAAGGCCTTGATTTCCGATCCTGATTGTTTTCCCCATACGGTTGCAACCGTCTTGACGAAATTGATTGATAATGGTTCCCAGATCTTCTTGTCTTCGGGCTAGGCCTTGGATAAGAGCCATCTTCCCTAGCATCTGGGTTCTCATTGCTTCAACCTCAGTTTGCAGTTGTTCTAACTGTTTGTCCTTATTGTCTTACGAATTTTTCTCGGCCAGGTTCCTAGCGAGGAGTACTTTTAACTCTTCCTGCCCCTTGGATAGGTTCAAGAACATCTCTTGAAGTTGAGCATTTTGAGCCTGGATGCCCTTGATAGTCTGCTCCAGAGCCATCTCTACTGAAATAAACAGTAGGAGAATAAGGAAACCTGAAAAGGGAAACCTGTTATGATGCAATGCATGATATGTGAATGCATGTTTTCAAGGATCTCTCGGGGTAAACACAAGAAAATGTTAGAGGTTGAACTTTGATCAACATCTTTGATTGGAGAACTTTGTATCGGTGGATGTCTTTCCACGAGAATCAAGCTCACCATGTCAAGTGGGTCATAGCCCCTGATTCAAGTTGTTGCACTTGATCTTTGACGGCGTTTGTTTAGAGGAAAATGAAACCTCTTACCCTTTGATAGACGTCTGGTTCAACGTGACCCTGCATCAAAAGACCCTCGAGATCCTTCAAATGGTAATTGTAAATGCTATGGTATGATGTTATGATGTTATGTACATGTATGCAAAATCAAGTAAGTGTATATACAGGTAATCATATTCACACAAAGCAAACAAGTCCTTAGGTTTAGGCTTGCATGGGGTTTGTAGGTAAGTACCCTCTTGAAGTTAGTTGGTTCATCCTGTCCTAAAATAGAAACCGGGTTCTAAGGAGCTCAATATCACTGGATTATTTTCTATGATCATTGTTTTGGTTTAGCCACTTAACTGTCGACCAAAATATTCCAAGAAAACAATCCTCAATGAGTGTAGTATCGAGTATCTACCAACTTCGGACTGCACCAAAGTCGGTCATCTCAATACCCCTAAAAAGGCCAAGATGGTCAAGTAAGGTTCTAGAGTTCGTTCGTGCTTCATGACATCGCTCAGCGGCCCCATATTCTCCTTGACTACTCAAGGGCTACCGGTACTCACAAATATGTCACACTAACATAGCTACTGCTTCAACCATGTCGGTATACCCCGCACAGTTCCCTCACAATTTATTGTTATTTACCTAAAAAGGTGCCCCCAAATCCGGGTGTAGGATTTACAGCAAACCCAAACAAGGAACCCAAAAAGTAAAGCAATCAAAGCAATCAAAGCAAGCAATGTAAAGGTGATCTAAAACCCTAAGGTAACCCCACTTTTAGAACAATCCCCAACAGAGTCGCCAATTCTGTGATACGGTGGGAGAACTGACTTGGGATTTTGCGTTTGTTTTCGCACTTGTTCGGTTTAGCAAGAGTCGCCACCGACTTTTTATTTATCCTAAGGAAAGGTCAAAAATCACAGGAAAGACCTTTGAGATGTTTTCGTGGGTTCGGGGGGTATATTATGAAAAGGGAAGGTGCTAGCACCCTTTTCATCCATGGTTATCCATGGGCTCTTAGTTACTTGTTTTAGATCACTTGCCTTTGCTTTTCAATTGTTTGAAATGGTGCTTTGTGTGTGGTTTTGAAAATGTTTTGAAAAAGATGCCTTGTTTAGGCAACCTTTGTAATGACTCTTGTTTGAGTATATACGAAGGTGTATGTCTTTTTGAAAAGATGTTTCAATGTTTTTGAAAGTTTGTTTTGAAATTGTGTGAAGATGTGTGTTTGAAAAATGGCAAGGATGTTTTGCAAGTTTTTTGATCAAGTAACTAAGAGTTGATCTATCCTATTTTACTCAAAGATCTTTCTTATGTTTTTAACCCTTTTAACAGTGTTGTTTCACCATTGTATTTGATGAACAACCTTGCGTTAGGATGTTAACGGGACGGGCGCGGGTCATCGTATAGACCATGAAAGCAATAGTGTCAAGTGTCTTTGGCAATTTTCTTGAGGGACTATGATCATTTTGTTTAGGCAACTCCGATAGCGTCATCGAGGGACTATGATCATTTTGTTTGTTTTTGTTTTGCCAAAGTACTTGACATGCAACCATGGTCCATTTTTGAAGGCAACAAGTGGAAGAAACCCTAGGGGTGCAAGTGTGCATTGTGTTTGTTTTTCAAGCATGTTTATCTTGAATTAGGTCAAGCTATTTGTTGATTGATTTTGCATACAAACCCTAAGTATAAGCATGGCATAATTTGGAAACTTTTAAATGTGCGAGAATTTAAAGTCCTAGATTATTACAACATGATTATGAGGATGGGGATACAAATTTGAATTGGGGGATATTTGACAAGGAAATAAAATCTAAATTATTACAACCATATCGAATATACAAGTTAATATTTAACATTTAAATAAATACAATTAAATAAATATCAAAATGCAATGTATTATGTAAAAAAAGATTTTTATGTATGTAAAAAGGTTTTATGTTTGAAATATAAACAAAATAAAAAAAGTCAATTTTTTGATTATTTTTGTTATTTAGGGTAAAACCCTAATTTTGAATAAATAGTATTTATTTATTAATTATGTACAATATATATTAATTTATACAAAAAAACATAAAAAAGGAAGTATATTGTAGAAAAAGTATTTTTGATATCAAATATTAAATAAAAAAATAAAAAGTATTATTTTTTGTAATTTTTGCCCTAATTATCTAATAAAATAAAATATACAAGTATTTATATATTATATATATTAAATATGCTAAATATGTACAAAAATAAAATATTGATTATTTACAAAAATGTATATTTTAGAAAATGTTTTCAAAATGTAAATAAAAAATGATAACTGAAAAAATAAATATTTTTGTATTATTTTTTTTAGGGTTTTTAAATGAAAAGGAATTATATTTATTTACATACATATGCTTAATAAAGTAAATAAATGCCAAATAAATATTAAAAAAATGTGGAAAAATATTTTTGGTATTTTTTATGTTTGAGCAAAAAATATAAAATCAGAATCAAAAAGAAAAACGCAAAAATGTCAAATATTTCACATAATGGGCCAGGGGGGTGCAAATGAAAAAAAGGGGTGTAAAAAGCCAAATGACTCAGGCCAAACCCAAGCCAACCTTCTTCAACCTCCAGCACACTGTTTGAAATTTCGCGCGCCTCCTTGCTCAAACATCAACTCCTGATTCCTTGATTTTTTTGCAAAAACACATGTATGGCTTCAGGGCTATGAGTAGGACATGTTTCATTCACAAACCTAAGCCTAACTCTTCCTAGATAGAGAGATAGAGGTCCATGGATTACCTGTTTCAGCTTGAATCGTGTAGAGCGATATAGCAACCTTCAATGGAGTTTAAGCTTCTGTAGAGCTTGCCTGAGGTCCAAGGAAGCTTTTCCAACACCTGGCTTGCTTGAAGACACCCTGTATCGTGCTATAGAAATTCACCTGCAAAGCTTGAAAGTGAAAATGGCAAATGAGGTTAGAGGTGTTACAGCTGGTGCTTAGGGCTTAGAATAGTTTAGGTGGATGGTGCGGAATGTGTTTGAATTTGTTTTGGCCAAAACGCACGAGCAAACTAAGTTGTGCAACTCAATCTGTAGGGGTGCCCTGTTTTTTTGCAGCAAAACAGTGTTTTGGGGTGTTAGGAGGTATGAGGGATCAATGAATCGTGCCTTAGGTCTATTTTGGTGTATGGAAGTTGTTCACAAAGTTTGTTTTTGGCTGTGTTGACAGGAAGTGAGAGTTGGTTCCTTTTTGCAAAGTTCCTTCTACTATAAGCAAGAAAGTGTAAGTTACAATGCAGGCTTGTACCATCCCTAATGTATGCTGCCACTTTGGCTCTTGGTAACTGGAATTTGTGGACTCAATCTTGCCTTCAAGATCTGGCCTCATGTCTCAAGGATTCACTTTTGACATAAAGTGACATTAAGCCAAAAATGGGAACTTTGCTTTTTCTAGTTAGAGATTAGTTTAGCATGTGATGTCCAAATGGATGAAATAACACTTTAACATAATGTTTAGGCATTAAATTATGTAGTGTAAGTTGGTTTTGAGGCCTGCAAGCTAGCATAAACCAAACTTATTTGAAAATGCAATTTGCTATGAACATGTATTGGTCATGAACAAAAGTGAGTTTTGGCCAACTTTGTGAATTCGATTCTCTCTAACCACAAGGGTGTTTGAGGAGTTATTGGACAATTTGGAAAGCTTGGAACATGTACTACAATCCATCTTTATAATGCAACTTGAAAATCCAAGTGGAACTATGTGAAAAATGGCCAAGAAGAAGGGTCAAAATCCTGCCTAGATTAGGGCAAATTTCTTCTAAGTTAAAAGTTTTATGGACCCTTATTCCAAAAATCATAACTTGAGATGCAAGCTTCCTTTGAGAAAACTTTGTGAATAAAAGTTATATACTTTGCAATGGACTACAAATTTCATGTTTAAAGTTTTGTTTTAATCCAATTTCATCTTGGTGAAAAAAAGGGACAAAGTTAGGAAAAAATAAGAAAATTCCATAACTTAGAAAATTTCTAAGTTATGAATTTTTTTCATTTTAAACCCTAATTTGCAATTTTGGGTTTCTTGATGAACAAGTTTCATAATTTGGCATGTCTTGATGAAAAATGAATCTTGGCACTTGATTTTGACCAAAACTCAAAGTTTGACTTTTCAGTGTACAGTCAAATTTTGATCAGTTGACTGAAAAATTCATCTGTCAATCCTATGCATTTGAGATCTTTTGAACTTGTTGAATGGGTCAAGACAATGCCATTGAGTTCTTGAGTCCATATGTGATCTTGGTTTTCCCTTGGTTAGGTCAAACAGTCAAAAATTGCTTTTGTGCAGTCAAAACCCTAAAAATGACCATTTTGCCCTTTTGGTGATCTGATCAAATTTCTTGTGGAGTTGTGATCCAAACTTGACCAAATGGTTCATATGAGTTCATTATGTTTATGTGGGTCAAAATTTATGAGGTTTGACTGTCAAGTGGCCACAGTTGACTTTTTCCCTAATACAGCTGATTTTTAGGTCTACTGTCCAATTGACTGGGCAAAGATTTGAATCAAGGCTTGAAACTTGGTATGGATAAACTTGTGAGTCTAACATGAAGCATGAAAGTCACTTTGGGAATTTTAAGTCAAAACATCCTTGTACAAACTCAAACCCTAATTTGGGTCAACAGTGCAAGGAGGGGCCTTGAGCAGAGCAAACCCTAACTTGATCTTGAGTTCCAAGAGTCTTGTGATGAGAAAATGTTGATGAAATGAGAGGGGAAATTTTGGGGTACAACACCAGGAAAAGAATCTTGGAAGAATAAGTGCCAAACTACCAAGCAGAATTGAAGGAGAAAGACGACATGATTGAAATTCTTGAGAGTCGGGTTGTAGAGAGGATGGAGAGGCAAGGGGATTTATTTTCCTCTAAGCCTCAATCAGATGCTAGTTGCTCACTTCCTGATTCAGGTGATTGGAAGGAAGTCGCCACCAGATATGCAGAAGAGAACCAGAGGTTGAAGGCTCAGATTGCCAGATTTATAGGGAAGCGTCAGCGTATAGAGTGATCTCCATCAGCTTTGCTTCTTAGGGGTTTAGACTTTATTTTCATCTTGTACTTGGGATTATTGAAACTTCCAATCCATTTTGAAGTTATTATAATAAAAAATTTCAGTATTTCAAATGTGTTATTACTTTGATAGTTGCAATGTTGTCTATAAATCTTTAAGTCCCTTGAAATAATAATAATAATAAAATAAATCATGTGCATTGCACATCATGCATCATATTGTACATACTTCTTTCATTTTTATGCATATCCAAGGGTCTTATTGAGCTTCTTTACTTTGTTCAGCAAGCTGTCTCACCAATACAATACCCGAGCTAATTTCAGAAGGAAGATGGACAACCTAGAACAAGAGAATCGTGAGCTACGCGAGGAGGTTTCCGCTCTAAAGGCCAGTATGGCCAATCTCACTGCCTTGATGGAATCTTTGGTGGCTACTCAGAATCAGCCACTGATTTTTCAGCCTCAACAGGCAATAGTTACTACTGAAGCTCCGAATGTTCCTGTGTCTACTACTCCATCTGTTGTTCAGAATCGCATGCCTTAAGGTTATCCATGGGGAATGACAGAGAACTTTATGCCTGAAGGTTTTAATCTTAGTCCTCAAGTTACTCTAGTTGTTTAGACTATTGTTACTCACACACCTCTTGTGGTGCATGTTACCCATGCTGCTAGAAACGAGATTCACTATATTACACAGCCCTCGGTGAATATGGTCCTGTTTGCTAATGATGATATGTATCGTCCTTTTCCTCCACCGAGGGAAAGCTTGGGTATCTATGATCAAATGGATGATTTTAAGGATTAGTTTGGCAAGATGCAGAGGGAGATGAAGGCCCTCAGAGGAAAGGAATTGTTCGGGCGGAATGTGAATGATTTATGCTTGGTCCCGAATGTCAAGATAACTGCAAAGTTTAAAGTTCCGGAACTCGAGGAGTACAAGGGAAATACTTGTCCTCGTTCTCATCTTGTGATGTATGTAAGAAGAATGTCTACATACACCGATGATCAGTGTCTGCTGATTCAGTTTTTTCAAGATAGCTTTACCGGTGCTGCATTGAAGTGGTACATGAGTTTGGGCAGTGCCAATATTCATACTTTCAACGACTTGGGTGAAGCGTTTATCAGACAATACAAGTACAATGTGGACATGGCACCTGACTGTGATCAACTCAAGTCAATGGTCCAGAAAGACAGGGAGTCATTCAAAGAATATGCATAAAGATGGCGTGAGGTAGTCGCCCAAGTGATTCCTCCAATGGAAGAAAAGGAGATGACAAAGATTTTCCTGAAGACTCTGGGTGCTTTCTACTATGAGAGGATGGTAGAGAGTGCGTTAAGTGACTTTACTGAAATGGTGGGAATGGGTATCCGTTTGGAAGAGGCTGTAAGAGAGGGTCGTCTAAGAAAAAGCGAAAGTTCTGGAAGCACGAAGAAACCATCATATTGGTTTTCCAAAAAGAAGGAAGGATATAAAAATGTTGTTATTCAAGAGAGAAGGGTTAACCCCCCTAGAAGAAATTATCAACGTCATCAACAGGCCGCCTCAATAACTCTAGTTGTTGGTGTGGCGCCAACCATAATTTCATATCAGAGACCATCCCATCAGGGGAACCAATGGCAGAATCAGAGGAGGGAGAATTATGACCCTATCCTTATAAGCTATGCAGAATTACTCCCGGCGTTAATTCAAAAGAAGTTGGTTCAGACCAGACCACCTCCTACTATACCATCACCGTTACCTTGGTATTATAAGGCAAACCAAACATGTGCTTTTCATCAGGGAGCACCAGTACACAATGTTGAGAACTTCTATCCTTTGAAAACCGAAGTACAAAAATGGGTGAGGTATGGTTTCTTATCCTTTAAAGATGTTGGCCCTAACGTGAAAGATAATCCTTTGCCAAAGCATGGAGGAGCAAATGCTGTGAACATGGTGGCTGGTTGTCCAGGCGACTTCTAGATTTTCGATATTAAATTGGTTAGAGGAGATTTGGTAAAAATGTATGCTGACTTTTGCGAGTTTAGTTACTATATGCATGACCATGCTGGTTGTGATATTTGCAGCACAGATATACAGGGTTGTGACAAGATAAATGCATATCTTTAGGAAATGATGAACAAATGTATCATTCATATAATCAGGCCGAGGGCAGGGTATGAGGAAGATGTGAATATGGTCTTTGGATGTCTAGGAGAACTCCAGATCCTTGATATAGATCATATGAACGATGATTTGGTGTAGTTGCATGCCACCTTCTGCCATATAGAAGGTCAAGAAAGGCACCATTATGGATTTTGTCGGATCTACTACAGAGATTCGCGTGGTTGTTCCATTATGAGAAAAGGTATTCAGTTATTGTTGGACAACGGTACCATCAAGGTTTCAGGAAATAGGGATGATTATGTTAATATGGTTAAAGATTGTTCGGATGAGACTGCGTCAGATGATGAGTATGCCTTTGCAGATGAGTTCTTCTCCTCAGATGAAGATATGTTTTCCAGAGACGACTCTGTAATGAGTGAATGTGTTGAAGAAGGAGTAAATGTTATTATGCCTTGTTTTGGTACACCCACCCCTTTTAAAGTTGAATATGATGGCAAGCCAGCTATTGCTCCATTGGTGATTATCTCGTCGGGTCCTGTCCCTTACAAGTCAGACAAGGTTGTACCCTACAAGTATAATGCTACAATTTTAGAGGATGGTGTGGAAGTTCCCATCCAACCCTTGTCTGATGTCCAAAACATTGCTGAGCTCAGCCGAGTGACCCGCAATGGTCGTGTGTCCACGTCTGTCATTAAAAGAAGTGTTGATGCTGATAAGAAAATTGTTGAAGATGTCGAACCCAAGAAGGAAATAGCGGAATCTAATGGAGCTACGCTAGAAAAAGAGGTGGATTATATATTGAAGGTTATAAAGATGAGCGACTACAGGATCATAGATCAATTGTTGCAGACTCCATCAAAAATATCTATTTTGGCTTTACTTATGAACTCCTCTGCTCACAGAGAATATTTGATGAGGGTACTGGACCAAGATTTCATGGAAAGTGATATGCCAGTAGACCAATTTAGAGGCGTGGTAGGGAATATTACATCATGTAATAACCTGAGTTTCTGCGATGATGAATTTCCCGATGAAGGGAGGAATCACAATTTGGCCCTCCACATCTCTATGAACTGCAAGAGTGATTCATTAACCAATGTATTGATTGATAATGGATCTGCATTGAATGTCATACCTAGGAGCATGCTAATGAAGTTTAAATATCAAGGAACGCCCATACGCCCGAGTGGCATTATTGTGAAAGTGTTTGATGGATCAAGGAAAACTGTTATTGGTGAAGTGGACTTGCCTATTCATATAGGCCCGCATTTGTTTTAGATTACTTTCCAAGTCATGGATATTATACCCGCTTACAGCTGTTTGTTGGGACAGTCGTGGATACATGAGGCAGGGGCTGTCACTTCGACTTTACACCAGAAGTTGAAGTTTGTACGTGAAGGAAAAGTGGTCATCATAAATGGAGAACAAGCATTATTAATATCTCATTTGTCCTCTTACAGTATTATGGAAGCGGATGAAGCTGCTGTTGGAACTCAGTTCCAAGCTTTATCCATTGATAATATAAGAGGAAATGAGAATTTTATAGCTTCGTTTAAGGATGCTCAACAGGTTGTGCGTAATGGCCATAGTGAAGTATGGGGGCAGGTCGTTGATCCTCTAGTGAAAAAGAATAGAGATGGCTTGGGATTCCCTGTGAAGAATGATAAAGGTAAGAACATGAAGTTGAAGTCTGTTGCAGGCAAGTATTAGGATATCTTTCATAGTGGGGGTTATCTTCATCCAACTGTTTCTGGGATTAATGCCATTGTGGAAGATGAAACAGAGCCAGAAATGCCAAATTATGTGACGCACGGAGTTAGGATTCAGAACTGGATCACTTTTGATGTTCCCTCTTGCATACATGTCTCAAAGTAATTTGTTTTTGTTAATCTTTTCGAAAATCTTTCACTCTACCCAAGATGAAAGTATTGATATTGTATGGGCTTATCTGTTTGCTTTGATCTTTAAAATCAATAATAAAAGTTGTCTTTGTTTCCCAAAATTGTGTTTTATTTTCTGCTTTTTCTTGGAAAATGGTAATCAGAAAAAACCTTTCAAAATAAATAAAACCTGAAATTGAATCTGCATGATCACTTGTTATATGTGTCAGTTTCTAAAAGCAATCATAAATTATATGTGTAGATTAATTAAAAAAACTGTTGAATACAATGATCCTGCACCCTCTCCCAACTTTGAATGTCCTGTGTATGGGGCCGAAGAAGAAGACTATGATGAGATCCCGGAAGAGGTCTCACAGTTGCTTCAGTGCGAGGAGAGTTCCATTCAGCCATATAGAGAGCCATTGGAAGTAATCAATTTGGGTTCAGAAGAAGATCTGATGGAAGTCAAGATTGGAGCATTGGTGCATCCCGATGTGAATAGTAGGTTGATTGAGATGTTAAAAGAATATGTGGACATCTTTGCTTGGTCATACCAAGACATGTCTGGTTTAGATACAAATATTGTAGAGCACCATTTGCCGCTGAAGCCAGAGTTCCCGCCAATCAAATAGAAACTGCGAAGAACTCACCAAGATATGGCAGTATAAATCAAAGAAGAAGTTGTAAAGCAGATTAATGCCAGTTTTCTTGTGACATTAGTGTACCCTCAGTGGATTTCCAATATTGTCCCAGTATCGAAAAAAGACGGAAAAGTTTGCATGTGCGTAGATTGCAGAGATCTAAATAAAGCCAGTCCGAAAGATGATTTCCCATTGCCACACATTGATATGTTAGTGGATAGCATAGCAAAATTCAAAGTTTTCTCGTTCATGGACGGGTTTTCCTGATATAATCAAATAAGGATGGCTCTTGAGGACATGGGAAAAACAACGTTTATCACACCCTGGGGAACATTTCGTTACAAAGTGATGCCCTTTGGGTTGAAGAACACTGGTGCAACGTACCAGAGGGCTATGAAAACCCTATTCCATGATTTGATGCACAAGGAAATTGAGGTATATGTTGATGATATGATTTCTAAATCTCATACTGAAGAAGGGCATGTAGAAGATTTGTTGAAATTGTTTCAGCATTTGAGGAAGTATCGTCTCCGCTTGAATCCAAATAAATGTACCTTCGGTGTTCTACCAGGGAAGTTGTTGGGTTTCATTGTCAGCCAAAGAGAGATTAAAGTTGACCCTTATAAAGTCAAAGAAATTCAATAAATGCCAGCGTCGAGAACTAAAAAACAAGTCAGAGGTTTCCTCGGGCGTTTGAATTACATCTCCAGATTCATTTTCCACATGCCTGCAACGTGTGAACCGATATTTAAGTTGTTAATGAAAGATCAAGGTTGTGTATGGACAGATGACTGCCAAAGGGAATTTAAAAGTATTAAAGAATATCTACTTAAACCTCCTATCTTGCTCCCTCTCGTTGAAGGAAGACCATTGATTATGTATCTGAAAGTATTAGATAGTTCCATGGGCTGTATTCTGGGACAACAAGATGAAACAAGGAAGAAAGAGTATGTCGTTTATTATCTCAGTAAAAAATTTACTGACTCTGAGTTGTGATATTCTATGCTTGAAAAGACATGTTGTGCTCTGGCCTGGGCAGCAAAACGTTTGCGGCAGTATATGTTGAATCACACCACTTGGTTGATCTCTAAAATGGATCCAATCAAGTACATTTTTGAAAAGCCAACTCTTACTGGGAGAGTTTCCCATTGGCAGATGTTGTTATCTGAATATGACATTGAATACCGCACTCAAAAATCTATTAAAAGCAGCGTGTTGGCAGATTATCTTGCTCACCAACCGATTGATAATTATCAGTCTGTGAAGTATGATTTCCCCAGTGAGGATGTGATGTTTTTGAAAGTGAAAGATTATGATGAACCATTACCTGAAGAAGGTCCTGATCCTGAGTCTCGTTGGAGCATGATATTTGATGGAGCTGTGAATGCTTATGGTAAAGGAATCGGTGATGTGATTGTCACTCCTCATGGATCGCATATACCTTTTACTACAAGGTTGACATTCAATTGCACCAATAATATGGTAGAGTATGAGGCTTGCATCATGTGCTTCGAGGAAGCTATCGATCTCAGAATTAAAATTCTAGATGTGTATGGCGATTCAGCTTTGGTAGTAAATCAGATTAAAGGAGAGTGGGATACTCGTCACCCCGGCTTGATCCCTTACAAAGATTACGCTAGAAGATTGTTACCCTTCTTTAATAAGGTTGAATTCCATCACATCCCCAGAGACGAAAATAAAATGGAAGATGCTCTGGAAACTCTGGCTTCTATGTATCAAGTGAATACTTTGAATGATATACCTCAAATTACAGTTCGGCGACTGGATAGGCCTGCTCATTATTTACAGCAGAGGAAGTAGCAAATGAGAAACCTTGGTATTATGATATCAAGCATTTTCTCCAGACATAGGAATATCCGATTGGTGCATCGAATAAAGATAGAAAGACATTGAGAAGATTGGCTTGTAACTTCTTCCTCAGTGAAAATGTGTTGTACAAGAGAAATTATGACATGGTCTTGCTCAAATGCATGGATAGACATGAAGCAGACATGTTGATGCATGAGATTCATGAAGGTTCCTTTGGCACTCATGCCAATGGACATTCGATGGCTAAGAAGATGCTAAGGGTAGGCTATTATTGGCTGACAATGGAATCTGACTGTTACAAATTTTCAAAGAAGTGCCCTAAATGCCAGATTTATGCGGACAAAATTCATGTGCCTCTGACACTCCTCAATTTTATTTCTTCCCTGTGGCCTTTCTCTATGTGGGGTATTGACATGATTGGAATGATTGAACCCAAAGCTTCGAATGGACACCATTTTATCTTGGGAGCAATTTATTACTTCACCAAGTGGGTGGAGGCTGCTTCATATGCTAATGTTACTAAGTAGGTGGTAGTGCGCTTCATTAAGAACAATCTCATATGTTGGTATGGTGTGCCGAGCAGAATTATCACTGACAATGGCTCAAATCTGAATAACAAGTTGATAACAGAACTTTGTGAAGAATTCAAGATTATCCATCACAATTCATCTCCGTACATGCCAAAGATGAATGGGGTTGTTGAAGCTGCTAATAAGAATATCAAGAAGATCATCCAAAAGATGGTTGCTACTTATAAATATTGGCATGAAATGCTCCCTTTTGCTTTACATGGATATTAGACATCTGTCTGCACTTTAACAGGAGCAACCTCGTTCTCCCTTGTGTATGGAATGGAAGTAGTGCTCCTAATCGAGGTTGAGATTCCCTCTTTACGATAATGGAAACCAAGTTGTCAGAGGCTGAATGGGTCCAGAACTGTTTTGACCAATTGAATTTGATTGAAGACAAGAGAATGACGGCTTTGTGTCATGGACAGTTATATCAGAAGAGAATGAAGAAGGCATTTGATAAGAAGGTCAAACCTCGTGAATTCAGAGAAGGCGACCTCGTGCTCAGGAAGATCATGTCTTTTAACACTGATTCTAGGGGCAAGTGGACCCCCAATTTTGGAGGCACATATGTTGTCAAGAAAGCCTTCTCTGGCGGTGCATTAATTCTTGAAACTATGGATGGCGAGGAGTTCCCACGTACCATGAATGTTGATGCATTCAAGAAATACTTCGCCTAAAGAAATAAAAGAACAACTCGCTAAGTCGAAAACCCAAATGGGCGATTTAGGAAAAGAAGAGCGTCTCGGTAGGCCAAAAACCCGAAAGGGAGGTCTAGGAAAAAATTAAAGACATAAATAGAATAAATTTTCCCGCTAAGTTGACAACCTGCAAGGGTAGCTTAGGCAAAATTTAGGAGCTTTCTTGGAAAGTAACTTCATCAGACAAGACTTGATCATTGAAGCAACAATCTTCTTGGATTCTCACCATACTTCGACAGAAGTTGCTACTTGGGATTTCAAAGTTATTAGAGAGAATAGTGGTCATTGTATTTCATTGTATATTTTCCATTATATATTACCATTTTCCAAACTTTGTAATCATCCGTGGATTCTCTCCATTTGCAGACTACCATTCTATTAATAAATTTTAAGATTTTATCCAATTCTTTATAATTATTATTTTATTCTGCCTACAAAGACTCCATTTATTATTTATAGTAATTTTCAAAGCGAAAAGATTAAATAACAAAATTGTTTTTCGAAAAGAATTTACAAATTACTTTTACTTTAGACTTTATGACTCAAGAGGAAAACAAAAGTGGTGATCCCAGGAATGGATGAACTCAGGTGATTTTGGGAAGTTTTGTTTTCCCCAAGAGGTTTCTCTCAGGTCATTTTTGTTGGTATGCGCGTGATCTTCTTGTGTTTCTCAGGTAATTAAAGATGATACCAATTAGTATATGGTGTGGTATTGAGCTTGTAACCCCATTATCCCCAGTCAATTCTTATTTCATTTTGGGTTTTGCATGGTCTGAAGCCTCTACCCCAAATTCCCCCAGTGAGGTCTTCACTCATATGATGAAAGTTCCTTCTCCCTTTGTGTGCTGAGATGGAACTATTTGCAAAATGTCGCTCTTTTTACAGTGTTGGTGTTGTACCCCAAAATTTTCCCTCTCATTTATCAAATATTTTCTCACAAGATCTCCTTGGGTTCAAGACTGCACAAGGGTTGATTAGCTCAAGACACCTCCTTAAGTACTAATGACTGAAATTAGGGTTTGAGATTTCACAAGGATAATTTAACTTTTAATGCATCATATGACTTTCATGGATCATTATGGACCATCAATATTACTCATGTCAAGTTTCAAGTCTTGGATCACATTTTTGCTCAGTCAATTGAGCAGTTGACCTAAAAATCAGTTGTATTGGAGAAAAGGTAAACTGTGGCCAATTTACAGTCAAACTTCATAATTTTTTATCCATATCAACATTGTGAACTCATTAATGTAATTTGATCAGATCATCAAAAGGGCAAAATGGTCAAAATTAGGGTTTTTGACTGAGAAAGGGCAATTTCTGATTTTTGACCTAGCAAATGGTTAATTAGTTTGAGGCATGATCTCGATAGTTCAATTTAATAATTTTTACCTAATGGCATGACTCAAAACATTGCTCAAGATCATTTGATTGATAGTTGATTTTCAGTCAACTGATCAAAAGTCAAATGTACACTGAAAAGTCAAACTTTGACTTTTTAGTTAAAATCAAGTGTCAAAGATCACAATTCATCAAAACATGTCAAAATATGAAACTTATTCATCAAGAAATAAAAAAGTCAAGATTTCATTTTCAAAAGTCAAAGTTTCCAAACTTAGAAATTTTTCTAAGTGTTGAAAACTTCATATTTTTTCACAACTTTGAGCCAATTTTTCACCATGATGCAAGATGATTCAAAAGAAAATTTCAACATGAAAGTTGTAGATCTCCATGAAATATAAAACGTTGCTTTACACAACTTCTCCTAGAAATGCTTGGATATCAATTTATTAATCCATGAAGTCATGGTCATGAAACTAAACACTTAGTGAAAATTTTGCCCTAGTTTAGGCAGGATTTTGACCTAACTTCATGCCAATTTTTCACATAGTTCCAAGGGGAATTTTCAAAAGTGATTCAAAGAGGGGTTGTAGAGAACATTAAAATATTTCTAGAATGTCCCAGAACTCCTTGATATAATGTTTGAGCAAGGAGAATCAAAGGCATGAAGTTGGCATTTCATTCTTGAATTATAGGTCATTTTCATGATGAACAAGAATGCAATTTCAATGTTAGGCTGCATAATCTTGCTTTTCAGGCATTCTTACTCGTGTATCTATCCATCATTAATGGATTACACAAACTTTTGAGCTATAACCCAAGTGGTTTAAGCTTTATCCAATTCACATTGCCATTTTAGGAAGAAAGTGAAGAATACCATTCTTGAAAAGCAAGCTTTATGCACAAAGTCAATTCTTGAGCCTCTAACTTGTTCCCTTTGATCACACTCCATCTACAAAGTCGAAAGCAAGTGTGTTTAAAGCATAACCACTCTATCATAGCAAGTACACAAGGCTTTGAAACTTGGACTTCTCAAAAATCACATGTTATGCTTAAGCTTGTGATTTTGAATTCTGATCAACAACAAGCTTCCAAACTTGTTGCTTATAAATAGAGGCACTATTTGTGAGCTAGAGGACGAGCTTAAGCACCCTGAAACACACCAAAACTCCCTCAAGTCAGAAATTGCCCAAAAACTCCATTGTTGCATAATTTCTGACCTTGGACTTATAACTCATATTTCCCTCGTGTGTTCTTTGGCCTTTTAGTTCCTAAAGCTTCCTTGAATCAAATATAAATCATCCTTGTCCCTATTACACGACTGTAACTCCATTTCCATCATCCTCCATAGACAAAAACAGAGCACTGCACATTGACTTCTCCAAGCCATTTCAGCCACTCTCAACTCAAGCTAACCATTGCATTAGCTTCCTGGGAACTTGAGGAAGCTAACCTGATCATTGCAGCACCTTGAATCAAGCTCATTTGCATTTCACGATTTCCAGTTTTGAGGTATTTTTCTTGAACTTCTATCTCATTATTTAGGCATTGTTAGGCTTGCATTTGTGAAGATAAAATGTAGACATCATTGCTCTGAAGCTGTACATGTTCATAGATTTTATTTATGTTGATTGAGCTAGGAGAATTTTAGGATTGAACCTCTGAAAATAATTAGGTCAGAATTTGGTACTTTCAAAAATTCTCATTCATCTTTGATTTATAGCTTATGATATTTATATGGTTGGATTCGTATGGAAAAATGGAGCAACTTTCATGTTTGCATATTTCATTTTTATTGAGAAATGGTGAAGTTACAGATGATCTGGCTGGAGGTTGAAGATGAAGTTCCATATTCAGGACTTGTTTTGTATTATATATTTATCATTTCAGTTAAGTTAACGGATGTACAGCCACCTCAGTGGCAAAGGTAGCGCGCGTATGTATGGAAGGTCATGGGTTCAACACTCAGCGCTACCTTTTCTCATTTTTTCAACATTTCTCTCTATTTTTTTTGTTTCAGCAACAGGCGCTGGGCCTCCAAACAGACGTGCCTTCCATTTTTGCTTTTTTTTTCTAACCCCTGACTACTTTTGCACCCCTGACCCATTTTCTTTTTATTATTTTATTTTTTCTTTTTTTATTTTTTTTCTTTATTATTTATTTTTTTTTATTAATAAAAAACCCAAAAATATTTATATTGTATTATTTATATTTATTTAGTTTATTTTTTTTCATAAAACTAAAAGAACAAAAAAACATTTCCTTTAATAAATTAATTTCTTTTTTTAAATACTTAGATAATTAGTCTTAATTATTATTATATTATTTTCTTGTAAACTAAAATAAATTTAGAACTTAAAGACTTTTATTCTATTTACTAGTTTAATTAAATTCACAAAAATCCTAAAAACTTGTTTTCTTTAATAAATTATTTTCTTTTATTAACTTAATCTTAATTTTATTTTTTCAATTATTTTATTTTAGTTAATTAGGCCAAAAACCCTTTTCATGAAAACCAAACAAAAATCATTTCTTTTTACATTTACATTCTTGCATTTTTATTTATTCATTTTTGTACAATATTCAATATGGTTGTAATAAGTATTTAGATTTAATTTCCTTGCAATCCCCCATTTGTAATTTGTACACCCCCCCCCCCCTAATGATGTAATAGCGTAATAATTTTAATTTCCACAATTTAATGTTTTATATACAAATGCTAGTAATTAGGGTTTGTATGGAAAGATAAAAATCAACAAATAGCAAACCCTAATCAAGACAAATCAAGCATGTAAACCAATACACTTGCACACATACACCCCTAGGGTAAACCCACTTTGTTGCCTTACAAAAATGGCCATATTATGCATGTGACGTGTCTTAGCAAAAACAAGCAAAAATATAAGATCATAGTCCCTCGACGACGCTATCAAAGTTGCCTTTCAAAAATGATCTTAGTCCCTAAAGAAAATGCTAAGATATATTACAACATTACTAATCATGGTTATACGATGACCCACGCCCGTCCCTTTTACATCCAAAGATAGGGTTACTTACCAAATCAATGGTAAGATAACAATGTCAAAGGAAAGAGGAAATAAACATGAAAGACTTTTGAGTAGGTAGAATGTTCCTAGTTGCTTGCTCATTTCAAACTAAACATCCTTGCTCATTTCAAACTAAACATCCTTTCTATTTTCAAAACAAACACCAACACTTTCAAAAATATCTTTCAAACTTGAAAACATTTTCAAAAGATCAACACTTTGTATACATTCTTATGAACGAGAATCATTACAAAGTTTGCCTAAACGATGATGCATTTTTCAAAATACTTTCAAAAACCACACAAAGCACATTTTCAAACAAAAGAAAGTGATCTAGCAAGTAACTAAGATCCCATGGAAAACCATGGATGAAAAGGGTGCTAATATCTTCCCTTTTCATAATCTACCCCCTAACTCAAGAAAACATCTCAAAGGTCTTTCATGTTGTTTTCAGCCTTTCCTTTTGGATAAAAGAAAAGTCAGTGACGACTCTTGCTAACCGCATAATTTGCGATCAAACGCAAAACAACCAAGTCAGTTCTCCCACCGTGTTACAGTTGGCATGATTGTTGTTATTTATTTCCCAAGAAACTAGACCAGGGCAATATCTTTTCTAAGAAGTGTTGATACATTTGTCAACTGTTTTGGGTTTTCACCCGCCAAGTGCTGGGTTTGATTTAAAATCCCCATATGTTTGATTTCTTTCTGTAATATTTAAATTCTTAATTCCCCAAGTTGTTATCCCCATGAGGTTTCATGCTTTCTCCCCAGAGAGGTTGGTGTAATACTCACTCTCAATATTGAATAATGTATCTTGGTTTCCCTTCGATGATGTGGTGTTGTCCTTCTCATTGAAGTCAGCACGAGATCCTCAATTGATGTTTTAACGATATGGTTTTCATTTGCCTTATTAAAATCGGTATTACAATCCCCAGTAGAAGTACAGATCGTGAAACATTTATTTTCCCCATTGAAGTCTGTGTGTTATTCCCTGGTGAAGCTTGGAGGAGGATGTTATATCCCTGTATTTGTACTGATTTATTTCTATAATTTGATTATTTTCGAATTATATTCCTTCCCAGTGAAGTTAAGCTGTGAAATAGAAATCTGTCTCCTCAGTCGGTGCTTACTTTCTTATGAAATTTTCATCTTAGATGTGATTTAGCCGAATTTTGACTGTACCCGAGTTGGTTTTGTCTGATTATCCCCGGTGTTATATGTCTATTTTGTCAGCATATACATGATAACATGCATACATTCATACATACATCAATGTATAGCTGAATTAAGCAAATTATTGCTCATTTGCATCCATTAATATCTTGTTGGCATATTACCCTGTTTTGCAAAGTTGTAGCATCCTCTCTCCAATAGAGTGTCAACCTTAAGCAGAAAGTATATATCCTTTCAATTTCCCCACTGAGTTATCCCTCGTCGAAGATTTTTTCTTTAGCCTTCCTGTACATCTCTTTGTCTGATTAGAATGTGATTCCCCTTTGAGTTTATTTCTCATGAAGTGTTAATTTGGTTGACTGTTTCATTCCAGTTTATTTCTAGTTTGAATCTTTGATCTCCAGCAATTATTATTACTTTGGATTTCTGCAAGCTTCTAGCCTTGGTTTGAGAATGTGCATTTATTTTGGCACGTGAAGACTTTAGCTTCTCAACAGGATTATGTTAGCATTTCCCCAAGAAGCCATATTTCTTTCCCCAGGAAGCCATATTTCTTTCCCCAGGGAGCCATATTTCTTTCCCCAGGAAGTCATTTTTACAATCCTTTCCATAACAGCAAGTAACAGGGGTCTTTATATGAGCAACTTGTACTTCCCTAGTAAGTCTTTTATTTCCCTGAGAAGATTCATTTGTACTCTGATAAATGGTAGTTTCGTCATTATGGGAGATAGTTCTTCGTTGACATCTTTTTTCGATGGATGGTAGTCTCACCATTATGGGAGATAGTTCATCGTCAAGATTCACTTTGCTCTGAAGAAGTTCTTTTGTTTCTAGTGATAAGTACTGGTGCGAATCATTTATTCCCACCCCTAATATTGGTATTAATCGGTATTATCTTACCATTCCTATTCAGTAAAAGTCGACGTTACTTTTTTGTTGTCTTCTCTATGAGTGGATAGTTTGCAATTTGTTGTCAAATTACACCAATGGATGGCGAGTCTTTTCAATATGACAGAGACATTTCACTGAGAAATCTTTACAAGTGGCAGTCTCTTTATTTGAGACAGCTTATATATTACCCTTTACAGGCTGAATGCCTTGGTTAAAGAAGAAGTTGAGACCCGTTCTAGGTAAAATGCCATAGTTTTAGGAAAACTTGTTATTGTCAATATGTTTCTCTCTATATTCAGTGAACGTTGGTAGTTCACCTTCAGTGAATTTTGATGTTATTCTTTTCTCTCTACCTTCAGTGAAAGTTGGTAGATCACCTTCAGTGAAAGTTGGTGTATCCTTTGATCTTTTACTGTCATCTGTGAGTCGGTATCTTTTTGATCTTCCACCTTCGACTATTGAGTTGGTAGTTCACAATTATTTATCGATCACTTTTATCCTTTACTGTCTCTTCTCAATGTTTGAGTTGACGATGCTTTATCTCCTCTTTGGGCTTTACCTCAATAGAGTCGAGTCTTTTGCTCACCAGTGATTTATTTTCCTGGTCGGGTTTTCTCTTTTTATCCTTGTTTTATTTCCTACATCCCCGGTGATGTCTTACGTCCTTTTGGATCTTTTCATCTGCATGCATAATCATAAGCATTGCATGGTATCTTAGGGCAAACAATAAGGCTTGTTTTATATTTAAGTATCTTCAATCGCACTGATACGAAGATTTTAACCTTCGAATCTCCAAATAGAAGACACTTAAATAAGGGCAGTTGTTGTACCCCAATTTTTTCCCCTAAGATTCCTCTATCATATCATATCAACTCGATCATAACAAGATCACATTAGAGTTGGTTCTTCCTCTTTTTCTATCTCCTATCTTTAAGTTTACTTTTGAGGGATCTCCAAGCACCTTAGTTGTGTATTTTGTATATGTGTTGTTGACTAACTTCTAATCAAAATACAAAAAAAAAAATATTTGTCTTTGTCTTTGTATATTTGGGTTTTGTAGGTACTGAGTCAAAGCATCTGACAAATAAGGTTTTCCGGTATTATTTCCCTAAAATCTCTATTTGCAAAGGAAAATAATTAAAATTTTAATTTTTTTTTCACTGTACAATTGATTGCTCCTAGAGTGCAATCGATTGCACAGAGTGCATTTTGCGCAATATTTGAAAAAAACTCATTGTACAATCGATTGCTCCTGGAGTGCAATCGATTGCACACAGTAAAATTTTGAAATAATCAGCAATTTCAAGCTTGTCATTCTTTTGGCTCCAATTTTTCTTCATTTTTTGAAAGATATATCATTAATTCAAATTTTGGCTCCAAGAATCAATTACCAAGCCTAATTTCATTTCCCAAACCAAACTCCAAACCACCACTAATCCCAAGCATAAACTCTATAAATAGAGCCCTCATTTCATTCAAATCTCAACCTTTTGATATCCAAATTCCCTTGCTAAAAAAATCTCAATTCCCTCCATCTACCAAATTCACTCAAAGCTCCATTTTCAAAAAAAAACTTAGTGAGATTTGCATTGAAGCTTACTAATATTTGAGCTAAACCTTCATCCAAACACTTTTTCTTTATCAATTCTCTACATCCAAGCTTGGGAAACTAGTTCTTGGGGTTGAATTGAAGCAAATTCTTGAAGTTGCTTTGATAATTCTCTAGATCTACCTTTGGTAAGTTGGATTTTCATCTTTCACAATGTGATCTCTTGTTGATCTTTGGATTTGATTCATTGAGCATTGTTTTTTGATTCCATTGGTGCTATTTTCTCATAATTTGATATAATTTTCGTGCTCAATTAAATCCATGATCATAAGGTGTTTGATGAAAAGTTTGAACAAGAATTTGGCCTTTTGAAATATTGATTTGCTGTTTTTCACAGGGTGCAATCGATTGCTCCCAGAGTGCAATTATTGTCGGAATGAATTTTACGTTCTTTTTTGAAAAAAACACTGATGCAATTGATTGCTCCCAGAGTGCAATCGATTACACAGAGATAAAAATGTATTTTTTGCCTTGTTTTGGGATTGTTTTGATCCATCTCTCTTTTTCTACTCATTCCTTTTGAAATGCTGATTTGTTGTTTTTCACAGGGTGCAATCGGTTGCTACCAGAGTGCAATCGATTGTCATAGAATGAATTTTATGTTTTTTTTAATTAAAAAAACACTGATGCAATCGATTGCTCCTAGAGTGCAATCGATTGCACAGAGATAAAAATGTATTTTCTGCCTTGTTTTGGGACTGTTTTAATCCATCTCTTTTTTTCTACTCGCTCCTTTTGATTGTTGATTTGGGTTTCAATTTTAAATGTCCAATTTATCTTTAAATTCAATGAACTTTGGGTGTAGATGAAGTTGGATAAATGTTCATTAATTCAAATCTACCGAAGAGTGAATTATTTAAATCATTTTTGGTGTTTTGGATTAATGATATGTTTAGTACTTTAATCCACCAAGATGAGTGATTTAATTTAAAGATGAAATAAATTTAAGGTAGTGATCCAAATTAGCTTATCATTCCCCTCCCTTTTCATCTTACCCCTTTCTTATTTATTTATTTGTGCTACATGTTGTTAGAGGATGATCTACATATCATCTCTCCAAACACGAAGCACATAGATTGCTATTGACCAACCTCAAAATAGGTGCGACTTCTACATAAGTCCACTTACGATTGCTTAACATAGCGCTAAATTTTGTCCTGATTTGAGAAAATGATCATTCGTGGCCCAAACCTATGTTTGCATTCCCGAGTATGTTAATTTGACCCCTTTGATCCAATAACCTTGAGATTTATTGTTAGGAGGTTTTGGTTCTACCAATCCTCCAATGGATCTTCATCAATTTTGGTCAATGCGGATCACTTAAACATCATTGGTAATTAAATGTTACCTTGAGGATTCTTAAAAGGATGATATACTTTACAAAAAGAAAATGCAACTTGTTGTTAAGAGGCTTTGGTTCTACCAATCCTCTAATGAGTTCCAAATGCAAGTCTCAAGATGGTCATCCAACTAACCACTAATTTCTAACAATTGACTTTATCTTATGCTTTTATTTGCTCTTTACTTTATGTACCATTTACTTTAGCATTTACATTTCATGCTATTTTCATCTTTGCTCACTTGAGAATTTACTTTTATGACATTTTTATTTTGCTCACTTGAGCTTTTTTTCTTTTCCTTATGAAGAAACTTAATAATCAACAAGAACCATAAAAGACATTAATGATACTTAAACTATTTGGTTACTATCCTTGGTATTATGGAGTATAGGACTTCTTGGACTTAGGAATAGAAACCTTGACTTATGTTGGAGACCTTGTGACCTTAATTGATATTTTGTCTGGAGTTCTTGGGGTTTAGCTCAAGACATTGGGCTGGTTGTTTGTTTGTTTTGTGTACAGGTTATTGTGATTACATACTTTTCCATAATCTGGAATTCATCTGTATACAACCGTTACTCTGCCCAATTTTTGTGAAAACTTAATACATTTGAAGTTTGGTCTTCTCAAGAGGTTTAGTATCTTTGTTTGGTTTCAATCCAAAGAATGAGAATTCTATCTTGACTCATAATGTCAAGTGTTGGCTTCTTGTTGGTTAGACGGTTCTCTTCCTTAGCTTTTACCTTATGCTTTAGGATAGTCCCTCCATCTCCTCACATATTCTTTAATTTCAAAAATCTTCTCCATCCTTTTGAAAACTCTTCTTGTTTCTAAACTTGAACAACTTTTATAATAAACTTGTACTTAGGTCCATACATTTTCAAAACATTTTTCATAAACAAATTTAAATCAACTTAATAATTCCTTGATATTTTTGTGAGAAGACTAAAAGTCAATCAATCTCATTCAAACCATTTTGCCATTTTGACTCTTATCTTTAAAATTTTCTCAAAAGATTGGACTCTTGTCAATCCTTGTAGTGATGCAAACAACTATACTTCTACAATATATTGTGAAGTGAGATATTTTCCACTTGGGTGTTGAGTGAGGCATTGTTGATTTTAAAGTCCAAGCCATATCCTCCACTTTGAGATGATGAAAATTCTCCTTTCTCATGATTGTGGGTAGTAAGTATGTTTTCCACACGGACAATGACAATGATGTCTTATCTCATAAAATTAACCAACACACTTGTGTTTTAAAATGTTTTAAAGAGGAACTATGTGTACCCTGATCCCCTATTGCACGAAAGGTGGCACGTAGGCACTAAAGATTCACAACCGCGACGGATGCAAAAATAATAAATACACTTATTTTCTCACCTCCACCATCTATTTTTATACAATATTTTATAGCCAAAATATACAGATTTTTCAAAGAGGTTCCTACGGAGTACCGTAGATGTTTAGGGTGCTAATACCTTCCCTTTGCATAACCAACCCCCTTATCTTGAATCTTCCCCTCTTTTGGGTTATTCACTATTTTCCCATTCCTTTGGAAACAATAAAGCGCGGTGGCAATTTTTATTTTGATCTGTATAAGTCAAGTCAATCTAATGGATTTGTCTTAAACATCTCTACCGCTACAGAAAAAAATACATATTTTTTATACTTTTTTTCGATCTTTTGGCATTCAATCGATAAATTCTCCGAAGCAAATCTAAAACAACTTTCATCATGCATGTATATTACTCACAACCTATATAACTTCTAACACAAAATAGTATCGATTCCATTAAGAAAGTTAACAATAATTGAAGATAGATAGTTACTGACTTACCCACATGCATGTCGTTTGACCCCACAATTCTTCATTTTGAACCGAAAGCTGCACCGAGCTTTTCTTTCTACTTCTTCTCCGTGTTATGGTAAGCTTCAATTTGTACTTTTAACACAAGCGCTTTTCCTGTATATCTCAATGCAAACACATTTTAACCCTATTATCACTACAATGTCCCTTTTGTACTTCCATTCCCTGTTTGACAGCGGCCCAATGGCTCATTTGACTCTCCATCTTTATTGTGGCAATAAAATATTCCCTAACAGGTACAAATTATTTCTTTTTATATTACATGTTTATATTATTATATTTTTTAAACAGAATAAAGATTACAGTTGTCTTATTATTTTATACTTGCAAAAAGATCAGTGGTCAAGATTTAAGCAATATTAAAACAAAAATTGAACCCACTTATACATATACTCACATTTTCACCCTTTCTACACAAAACACAATTGTCTTCAATCATAACCCTCCCCACACAGTGTGCTATCTCCTCTTCAGATCCTCAAAACATGGCCGCCATGGACTGCTCGAAGACCACAACAGCCTCAGACGAAAACACATCACGATAAGTGCGAATGTTAGAACTATGATTATCGATGATTGCATGTAGTTTTAATTGTTAAAATGCTAACTTGTTTGTATCTGCATGTGTGTTTAAGGATGGTTGTTTGTGGTCATTTATAATGTTGTTGATGGTTAAAGGGTTATAAACTCATGTATCATATTTTTTATGCTACCGCGATGATGAAAAGGTTTTTGTACAATGATTATTTAGGGTTACCTTCCTTCGGGTCAACTTGAAAACAAACACTTAGCATATACGAAACAGTTTATGATACTCATATAAGTAATATGCATTTACTGTTTTTTATTGAAATACAGAATCTGACCACTCGCACACTATAACAGACTTTGTTATTTCTGTTGAAATATTGCAGGAATGATACCCCTGTTGCTGAGAAGAGTTTAGAATAAAGTTGGACTCGGGTTGTTTCAGATCCCATGACCATGCGCTGCAACGCCCTTGTAAGAAAAAAAACTCATATGTATCTATACCTTTCAATCAGGAATATTGGTAACAAAACTATACAAACTCATTTTTATTCATCCATCTATATTTGTTCATTAACAGCAAATACCCAGAGACATTATGAGAAATTGTTTCTGGGGAGGAGATAGACCGATCAAGCTATTAGATTGCAAAAAAGGAGTCTCGTACTATTGCCTTCTGAAAAAGCGGAATGGGAGTGTGGAAAGGTACCTCTTAGGTGACTGGTATGAATATGCCAAGGAAGCCAATCTGAAGGTTGGTGATACATTACACTTCAGCATCCGCTACCCACCGATGAATGAGATATTTGTATCGATGGAGCGAGGAAATGCAACTGAGGATTGGCGGTTGTGGTAGGATAATGTTAAGGTTTTTTATTTAAATAGAAAGGACATATGTTTATGTCAAGACTTATGGTATTTTGTTTTATTATGAGTGTCTTTAACAACATTACAATGATTTTAAGTTGCTCCACCAATGTTATTAGGTGAACAACTTATTTTGTGTAACATGAAACTTATGAATGTTTAATATTTCTGTCTTATTAGATAATTAAGTATGTTTGTTTCATATACTTTTGTTATTATCATTATGTGACAATTTGATTATAACGTCGTACAAGTAACAATTGTAACTGTTGGACAATTGTGGAATACAATTGAAGCTATTCTCCCTTAATTCATGACCTCTTCTTCAAATTTATGTCATTGTGACTGTGACATTTTATAATTACCCATGTTTGCTGGGTGTAACTGTTGATAGTCTAAGATTAAAATTTTGATAGCGCCATGAGCATGTGTTGGTTGCATTTGGGAAAATAAATCTACAACAATATCTTTACAACAACCCCTGCTTTCATTTTATTCCATTGTTGTACAACTTTCATTTTATTCCATTGTTGTACAACTGCCATAAAGTATGGTAACACAATGTAAATAATATCAATAATATCAATAATATAAATAAAAATTATATGTTTTTGTTACTATTTCAATTTAACATTATTTCTTTAATTCGAACTATTCTATTTTATTGATTTATATTCATTGCACAAACTAATAATGCAAAATATAATTTTTACAAATTAAATTATTCTTTTATTTATATTATTTTTTATCATACATAATATCATAGCATTTAATTATTTTTTCTTTCTAAATAAAATTCGTTTGACTCAATGAAAATATCAGATCGGTACCCGTACAAACACACGGATATCGTACTAATTTTCTTATAACACTCGTGCATAGATATCAGTTATAAAAGTAAATACTAAATACACTTTATAAGTTACTTTTTTTACTCTGACATTAGGAAAGCAAAGAATTACAACGTTTCTAGAAAAAGTGGAGAAGATACATAACATTTTTTAAAACAAATATACAAATAATAACTTTGGTAGAATAAAACTCAATAAAAATTGTAACTGATTATTTTATTAATTTTTATTAATAAAGTTTTTAAGTTAATGGTTATAATTTATTTTTAAAGAAAAGGAATCATCATGGTAAATAAAAATAATAAGTAATATGCAAAAAAAGTTAGTTCAAGTAAGAATGATATATTAATTTTAAGAAAATATATATATAATTTATTAACTAAACTAATATTTTGGTTGAATAGTAATTTAAAATATAAATTTTAATAATTAATTTTTTAAATATATGCATAAAATTAATACTATACAATACATTTTTATTGTTTAAATTTAATCAGCAACAATTTTTTTCATTATTATTATTATTACTCTGGGACAAAGCTTGTAACACTTTACAATTAAAGAACTTATGATCATAAATTTTTTAATTTTAATATCGTTGAATTTTATATAGAAATATTATTTAAATAGTTTATGTAGTATTTGTAATAGTAAAATAAGTAAATATTATGTAGTTTTAAAAGTTACAAAAATAATTAAAAGAAAATAATTTTTTATCATTGTAGAGGGATTTTTTTAGAGTCTTTTTAAATAAAAAATCTTTTTAATTACAAATTATTATTTTATAATTGAAAAGAAATGATTTGACTATGGTGTTTTACATATTGTTGGTGAGATCATTGAAAAAGATATTATCTGAATTCGTTGTGATATCTATTAGTCTAAAAAAAGAAAGAATATAAATTAGCTTCCATGAATAAGACAATATAAAGAGGAACAAAAATTGAATAAGAATATATATTAAAAAATTAAAAAGTGTTAGATTTCATGAATACGGCTACATAAGGAAAAAAATATATCTTTCATACTCCAAATTTACCCTTTTGATATAAATAGGTAATGTATTTTGTTTTATCAATCTTCATATTTTTTTATACTAGTTAATTGACATCTAAATCACTTGGGTAGAGATATATTTATCATTTTATCAAAGGGGGGTTCATTCTCTTAAATTTCATCTAGAGGTCCATTAGAAGTTTTGAGGTCCATATTAGATTTTTGGGTTGACCGAAGTCAACTTTAGTGTCCAATTTCTTTTTGCCTTTTTTATTACACATTATTAGCGCATGTAATTTAACTAATTGAAATTATTCTAGTTATTATTTATTATTAATATTTATTTTTAGGTTGATCTAAGGTTAACAAACCCTCTCGCGTTACTTTTTTCTTTTACTTATATTTTATTATTAATATTATTAGAATTTCGACCAAGAATCGAAATTGAGTCGAAATTAGGGTTTCTTTGACCCTTTTGTGCAAATTGCACCTGGAACCTTTATCCCTAAGTCATCCAAAGCCCCAAATTAAATCATTTAAGAATCAAATCTCTTCAGAATACTTGATTGAGAAGATTGTTTTTATTGATTTAATCATGAATCAGTACATAAAAACATCCAGATACATACAAGATACAAAAACCCTAAATCTGATTTCTAATAAAATCTTACTAATTTCTAAATCAAATCTTTGATTCAATCAATCTAATTACAATTGACAAGCAAACTAATTTGTAACAGAAATCAAATATAATTTCCTAATCTAACTAACTGCTAATGCTATAATAACCCTAACATTAAGACAGAAAGGGGGCCAAAAAATTGAGAGGAGAATCGAGGTAGAAGAATCTGAGACTTGAAGTTGAAGCCCTAGTGTTGTACCCCAAAATTTTCCCTCCCATTTTCTCAACATTTTCTCATCACAAGAACCTTGAAGATCAAGATCCAGTTAGGGTTTCCTCTGCTCAAGACTTCTCCTTACACTGTGGACTCAAATTAGGGTTTGTGTTTGCCCAAGGATGTTTTGACCTAAAATGCCTAAGATGACTTTCATGCTTCATGTTGGACTCCCAAGTTTATCCTCACCAAGTTTCAAGTCTTGATTCCAAGTTTTACCCAGTCAATTGGACAGTTGACCTAGAAATCAGCTGTATTGGGAAAAAAGTCAACTGTGGCCAATTGACAGTCAAATCTCATGAAAATTGACCCACATCAACATTATGAACTCATATGGACCATTTGATCAAGTTTGGATCACAATTCCACAAGAAATTTGATCAGATCATCAAAAGGGCAAAATGGTCATTTTTAGGGTTTTGACTGCACAAGGGTAATTTTTGACTGTTTGACCTAGCCAATGGCAAACCAAGTTCACATATGGACTCAAGGACCCCATGAAATGGTCTTGACACATTCATCAAGCTCAAAAGATCCCAAGTACACAAGATTGACAGTTGAATTTCCCAGTCAATTGATCAATTTTGACTGTATACTGAAAAGTCAAACTTTGACTTTTTGGTCAAAATCAAGAGTCAAGATTCATTTTTCATCAAAACATGCCAAGTCATGAAACTTGTTCACCAAGAAATCACAAAATGCAAATTAGGGTTTGAAAATGGAATTTTTCATAACTTAGAATTTTTCTAAGTTATGAAAAACCCTAATTTTTTCCAACTTTGCCCCATCTTTTCACTAAGATCCATTTGGATTCAAACAAAAGTCAAAACATGAAAGTTGTAGCTTGTTGCATAATCTACAACTTTGATTCACAAAGTTTTCTCATTTGAAGCTTGTATCTCAAGTTACAATTTTTTGAATAAGGGCACTAAACCATTTTTAACTTAGTGAAATTTTAACCTATTTTGACAAGGTTTTCTACCCCACTTCAAGGCCACTTTTCATACCCTTCCACTTGGAATTTTAATTTGCATTTAAAAGATGGATTGTAGTACACATTCCAAGCTTTCCAAAATGTCCAAGAACTCATCAAACAACCTCATAACTTGAGAGATTCGAATTTCACAAGTTGGCAAAAATTCACTTTTGTTCTTCATCAAAACATGTTCATAATCTTGCAAATTTGAACTCAGCTTGCTTTATGCTTGATTACAGGTCCTTGAACCATTCCATACTCAATAATTTAATGCATATTCAATGTGTTAAGGTGTTGTTCTTTGAGTGCAAGCATTGTATGCAAGATTAATCCTAAACTAGATAAAGTGTTTTATCCATTTTTGTAAAAAGCTAGCTTTATGTCAAATTGAAATCCAAGCAAGTACAGTTAGGATCTCATTGGCACAAGATTATGGGCAAATTGCTCTGATCAAGAGAGGCTTATGCAGCAAGATTAGAGGCCCCCTACTGACCTAAAACACCAAGTGACCATTGCTTGCTTCAAATTCAAGTAACATTGCATAACTTGTACCATATCTCATCTCAGCACAAAAACACAAGAACAAAGTTATCAAACACCTTCCATAGAACATATCCAAGCTTTGGCACGAGTCCTTAACCTCTCAAGCACCCTCCATCTCAGAATCACCTTGAAACTGCTCAAACAGGGCAACCCCTGCAGATTGAGTGCTATCTCTCAATCCCTTCAAGCATTCTTGCCCAAACCTGTTCCTCTACCTTCCTTACAACCTATGCAAGCTAACCATGACTTGAAACCTGACCTGTAACACCTCCAAGCCACTTCACCATTTTTAAATTTCTGTTTTGCAGTTGGAGTTCACTAGCTCGATTCAGGGAGTTTCAAGACAAAGTAGGACTTGGAAAAGCATCCTTACACTTCAAGGAAGCTATACAAGTCATCATTTCACTCTGAAACATCCTCCATTGCAAAGCTCGATTCCAACTGAACAGGTACATTCATGAAGTTCTATCTCCCTTATTAGGCATTGTTAGCTTTAGGTTTGTGAAGAAAACATGTCACAATCATAGCCCTGAACATGCTCATATGATTAGATTTCATTTATATTTCGTGTGCTTAGAGAATTTTATGTCTGAACATTGATGAAAAGTTAGGTCAGAAATTGGGGGAGGAGAAATTCTCCCTCATCTTATAGAGTTAGGTCAAGTTCTTTATATGGTTGAAACCGTCTCTTAATGCTCTACACTTTTCATGTTATGAGTTTTGCTTGAAAGTCCAGGAATCCAGAGATAAAAAACGCGTGTTTGCTTGAAGGATATTGTTCAGAGGTTGAAGAAGACAGGTCTTCTGGGCTGGGCCTGGAAATTTTTCTTATTTGCACCACTTCATTACTCATGCACCCCCTGAGCTCATTTGCTTCATTTTTGACTCTTTTTGACTTTTTCTTTTTTGGTTGACTTTGTTTATTTTTTCTCATGATATAAAAAACATAAAAATATTTTTTCCATCCTTTTTTGAATTTATGGCATATTTATTTGATTTATTTATTTGTTTATACATAAAATATAGGCATGTTTTTTTATTTAAAATAAATACAAAAATAGTGTAAATACAATTTTTTATTTTTGTTTACCTTCTGAAAATATTTCACATAAAAAAATACTTTTTTTATTTTATTTTATTAAAATATTAAATATATATTATTTTGTATATAATGCATATTTAAGAACTTAATATATATATATATATATATATATATATATATATATATATATATATATATATATATATATATATATATATATATATATATATATATATATATATATATATATATATATATATATATATATATATATATATATATATATATATATATATATATATATATATATATATATATATATATATATATATATATATATATATATATATATATATATATATATATATATATATATATATATATATATATATATATATATATATATATATATGTTTATTAATATATTTAAGTTAAAAATATAAAAATACTTGAATTTTTCATTTTATTAATATTTGATACAAAAATACTTTTTTCATAATATACTTCATTTTATTTTATTTTTATAAATAATAAATAAATATTTGTATTAAATTAGATAATAATATGTTTTCTTTAAAATTAGGGGTTTTGCCCTAAATTCAAAATACTCCAAAAAAATAATATATTTTTATTTTCGTTCTTATTTTACATAAACCATACTTTTCTCATACATAAAAACTTTCTTTTTGCATTTTGCATATTTATTTAATTTCCATTTAATTATGCAATTTATTTATTTTGCAAAATATTCAAAAATGATGTAATAATTTAGATTTAAATTCTTGTCAATATCCCCATTTGAACATTTGTACCCCCCTTCCCATATTTGGGTTTTGTAATAGCTTAGTAATTTAAATTTCGCACTTTATTGCTTTCTAATGATAACATGTTAGAATTAGGGTTTGTATGCGAAAAAACGATAAAAAATAGTTATGACCTAATCTCAAGATAAACAAGCATGAAAATGGACACACAAATCACACTTGCACCCCCTAGGTTACTCCACTTGTTGCCTTTCAAAATTGGGCCATATTGTATGTTGAACTTCTTTGGGCAAAGCAAACAATTTGAATGATCATAGTCCCTCGATAAAACTTTTCAAAACAAACAAAAATAAATGATCAAGTCCCTTAAAGAAAAATGCCCAAAGACATTTAACGCCGTTGCAATTATGGTCTAAACGATGACCCGCGCCTGTCCCTTTCACATCCTAACATAAGGTTGTCCACCAAATCCAATGGTGGAACAAACTTGTTAAAAGGTTTAAAACATAGCAATAATCTTTTGAGAAATTTAGGAGTAGATAACCTCTTAGTTACTCGAATCAAACTTGCAAAACAAAACACTTGCCTAATTTCAAAACCACACAACACTACACTTTCAAAAACAAATGAAATCCTTTTCAAAAGACATACATCTTTGTATACATCCCCACATGGATCATTACAAAGGTTGCCACCACATTGGCATCTTTTCAAAACATTTTCAAAACCCACACATTCAAGCACCATTTAAAATAATTGAAAACAAAAGGCAAGTGATCTAAGCAAGTAACTAAGAGCCCATGGATAACCATGGATAGAAAGGGTGCTAATACCTTCCCTTTCTATAATCTACTCCCCGAACCCAAGAAAACATCTCAAAAGGTTTTTGCTGTGCTTTTTAACCTTTCCTTAGGATAAAATAAAAAGTCGGTGGCGACTCTTGCTCAACCGAAACATTTGCGAAAACAAACGCAAAACCTCAAGTCAGTTCTCCCACCATATCACAGAACTGGCGACTCTGCTGGGGAGTACTTTAAAAGTGGAGTAACCTTAGGGCTTAGATCACCTTTGTTTTCAATTGTTTGCTTTGTTTGCTTTTATATTTGTGGGCTTTGCATTGGAGTTTCATAGATCCTAACCCGGATCTGGGACATACCCCTTTTTAGGTAGCATAATCTGTGAGGGACCTGTCCGGCGTAGACCGACATGGGTGAAGCAGTGGCTACGTTGGTGTGGCGTCTTAGTCTGTACCTATATCCCTTGTGTTGCAACGGGGAGAATATAGGTCTTCTAAGGGGTCATTAAACACCAACCAACCTTAGAACCCTAAATTGACCAACTTGGCTATTAGGACAGTAGCAGTATGCTACACTCATTGAGGCTAAACTCTCGAGATGGTTCTGGCCGCGAGAAAAGATTGCGATGCTGGAGTTATGACCGATTGAGGGTAGCCAATGATTTGAGATCCTCTAGAACCCGGTTACTTTTGATAAGACAGGTTTTAACCAACAAACCAAAAGAGGGTAATACCTGAAACTCATGCTGGCCTGAAACCTAAGGGTGTCTTGTGTGACTTGTGTGCCTTATTTGCCTATGTGAATACTTGTGGTATGCTTCATCATAGCATCATGCCATCATACCATTGCATGCATCCTGTATAAAGGGCTAACCCATTTCAAAGACAAAAAAGGTTTCATCTTTGCTCTGTTTTGCAGGACATCATGATGCCCGTGCGTAGGAATACTGTCCGGCTCAACTTTGTTCAACCACCAGCTTTACTCAAGGATTTGGTTGGTAGGATTCCAAACACTTCTTCCTTCATCAACAGACATGGTTCTCTCCTTGGCTTGATCACTGCAAAATGGGACCAACAACTGATAAGTGTTCTGACCCAGTTTTATGACCCTCTTTACCATTGTTTCACCTTTCAAGACTTCCAGCTGGTTCCTACCCTGGAAGAATTTTCTTATTTTCTTGGGATCCCTGTCTTGGAACAAACTCCATTCACTGGTTTGGAAAAGACTCCTAGGCCTGAAGAGATTGCTGCAATTCTCCCCTTGACCAAGGAAGAGGTATTGTCCAACTGGGAAACTAGAAATGGGATCAAGGGCTTTTTGGTCAAATTTCTGGTTGGCAAGGCTAATGATTTCTGGAATGACTTGGACTTCAAGGCATATGAGAATATTCTGGCTCTTTTGATCTATGGTCTGGTACTGTTTCCCAACCCTGACACCTTTATCAGTATCCATGTCATAAGGATCTTCATGTCGCGGAATCTGGTACCCACTCTTTTGGGTGATATTCTACAACAACTCTATGCTCGTACTGCTCGAAAACGGGGAACTCCGTGGTGTTGTGCTCCTTTGCTAGTAAGGTGGTTTATTTCGCACCTTCCTAAGTTCGTGCTGAAGAATGAAGAAGGAAAAGGTTGGGCTCGGAGGTTAATGTCTCTCACTGATAATGACGTCACCTGGACTCTCAGAGGTTTGGATGAGGTAGCTGTTATTGACCGTTGCGGAGAATACCCTAATGTTCCGTTGATTGGTATCCAAGGAGGAATCTCTTACAACCCGTGCTTAGCTCTCCGTCAGTTTGGAAGAGCCAGAGGAGATGGGCCTCATGAAATGCTGGTTCCTCACTTCCATTTTGAGTTTCAGGCAGACAGTGACAAACTACGCCAGGGATTCATTAGAGCCTGGGACAGAATCCACAAAGCCAGCCCACATGAGTTGGGACCAAAGACTTCTCTGCCATTGAAGCCCTATTGCAAATGGGTCCGCATCCGTGCTCAAAGGTTAGGTATGCCCAACGAAGCTGTTAGACCTCTCATTCTTGAGTCTCCTGATGAAGATGGGGTTCCTCCAACTGTCCTCCCTCCTCAGATACCTACTGATTTTGACACCATGAAGAGATCTTGGGCACAGCTAAAGGAAGAACGGGATTTCTATCGGGAGAAATTCAACGAGCAGGAACGGAAGATCCAGAGGCTGACTAAGCAATTGGAGGAAGAACGGGTCCTGAACAACTACATCAGCACTGAAAAGAGGAGGCCATGGGAGCATTGATGAGCTTTGGATGTTTCCTTTTATAGTCTATTTCCTTTCAGTATTTTTCATTCCTGTAAAGCCTAAGGGCGGACTTGTTGAACAATTGAAAATTTTAATCTAATGAAGTGTGTTTCCCTTTTTGTCTACAAAGTTGAATCTTGTTTGTCTTTGAAAACATAAAACATACGCATTCCATTGCACCATATGCATAGAAGGTACCCTATTTCACAGGTTGCTTAATCTCCTTCGCTGTTTATTTTGAACAGTCATCATGAATCCAGACTCATCCAGTGAGCAAGCAATCAAGGCCCTTCAGGCCCAAAATGCACAGTTTCAAGAGATGGTCCTAAGCCTAGCCCAAGGTCAGCAAGAGTTGAAGACTCTACTCCTGAAGAAGAAGAAGAAAAAGAGGACTGCGTTGTTCAACACCGGACGCAGATTTGGGAACACACTCCATAATGAAGCTGATCCAACTACTTCTTCTGCTGAGAAAAACAGTCCCCAAGGGGGAGGAGCTCCTAGTCCCGCAGTCTCCGACAACGAGACGGACTATAACGACGAACAATACCCACCTGCTGCTGACAGATACAAGCAATTGGAGGACCGTTTAAGCGCCATGGAAATTCAGAACGTGTCGGGGCTGGATTTCGGAGATTTGGGGTTATCTTCTGGGGTAGTAATTCCACACAAGTTTAAGGCGCCTGCCTTCGCCAAGTATGATGGGGTCTCCTGCCCAAAGCTGCATCTGAGGTCGTACGTAAGGAAAATCCAACCTTACACGGCGGATAAAAACCTCTGGATCCACTTCTTCCAAGATAGCCTCTCGGGGTCACAGCTTGAATGGTTCTACCAACTAGATGGAACTAGCATCCGGCACTGGGAAGATTTGGCAACCGCATTCTACAGACAATACCAATACAATTCTGATCTCGCTCCTACGCGTACCCAACTTCAGGGTATGTCTCTAGGAACGAGTGAAGGGTTCAAAGAGTACGCTCAAAAATGGAGAGATTTGGCTGGCAGGGTGCAGCCTCCATTGACTGATCGAGAGCTGGTTGATATGTTTCTAGGGACGTTGTCTGGTCCGTTTTTCAATCATTTGGTTAGTAACTCCTCCGCTGGGTTTACAGATTTGATATTGACAGGAGAAAGAATTGAAGCTGGCATCAGGTCAGGCAAGATACAAAAGGCTGCCTCCACAAGTGCTGAGAAGATGCCGTTTAAGAAAGAAGCAAGTGCCGTTTATGGTACTAGAAGACAAGTCAAGCCCGAAAGTCGCCAAGCCGCCAATGCTTTGGTCATCTCCAAACCTGTTGCTGCTCCTCAGCAGTACAATCAACAAAGAAGCGAAAGGCCCAAGAGGCAGTATACTCGACTGAGTATGACCTTATCTCAAATTTTACCCCAACTGTTATCCACCAACCTGGTGACCCTCAAAGAAGCTCCTAAGGTCGTCAACACTGCGTCTCCTAAGTATAACCCGAATGCCCGGTGTGCTTATCATTCTGATAGTCCCGGGCACGCTACTGATGATTGCTGGGCCTTGAGAAATAAAGTGCAAGATCTGATCGACGCAAAGGAAATTCAGTTTGAAGCGCCGGAGAGACCAAATGTTGTAACTGCTCCTATGCCCCAGCATAGAGTAAATGCCATTGAGGAAGAAATGTATGCTGTTTCGGTGAATGAAGTTGTTACCCCTCTGAAGACCGTCAAGAAGAACCTACTGCGGGCCGGTTTATTTCCGGGTTGCAGTGAAGGTTGCCTGTTCTGTGCTGTTTCCCTATCTGGTTGCCCCTTGCTAAAGTTAGGTGTCCAAAGCCTAATGGATAGCAAGGAGATTCTATTCAAGAAGTCTGCTGTTCAGTTGGTTCCGGTAAAAGAAATTTCTGTGGTTACCATCTTCAATAATCCAATCAAGGCTCTCCCGAAGAAGCCTGTTCAAATCATGACTGTTACACCTGTGATTATTACTGTTCCGGGGCCTCTCCCCTACGTGTCTGATAAAGCTGTCCCCTGGCATTATGGGGCGGACGTATATGTGAATGGAATCAAACAAGAATTCGACGCTGGCGCCAGTATCTGTGATATCACTGGTCCAGCCAAGGTCACCCGCAGTGGCAGGCTCTTCTCGCCTGACATTGCACCGCCCGCTATTCGAAAACCCCTCCTTATAAAACCTACAAGTTTACCTGTTCCTGTTGCTGATCAAGTTGTGTCCCCTGCTGCCGAGTCATCTAACGCTCGGGGCAAAGAGATTGAAGAAGAGCCTGCCCGGATGGAGGCACCAATACCTATAAATGCTGAGGCCTCCCAACAAGAAGTGGAGGAGATCCTGAAAATAATAAAGAAAAGTGATTTCAATGTTGTCGAACAGCTAGGGCATACGCCCTCCAAGATCTCCATGCTCTCTTTATTGCTATGCTCCGAGGCCCATGCTAAAGCCTTAATTTCATTCCTCAAGACGGCCCATGTGCCGCAGGAGACGTCTGCAGTCCAGTTCACTGATTGCGTAGCAAATCTGACAGCAGACAATGGCTTGGGTTTTTCAGATGCTGACTTGACTGCGAAGGGAAGAGACCACAATGATGCCCTGCATGTCTCTATCAAATGCAGGGGCACTACTCTGGCGCATGTACTGGTGGATACTGGTTCCTCCTTAAATGTTCTACCAAAAAAGGCTTTAGACCGTTTGGATTATAAAGGCCTAGAACTGAAGCCCAGCAATATCATCGTCAGGGCCTTTGACGGTTCAAAAAGGATGGTCCATAGAGAGGTTGACATCCCTATCCGTGTGGGCTCTCAAGTATTTGACTCTACTTTTTATGTGATGGATATACGTCCATCGTACTCTTGTCTACTGGGTCGACCTTGGATCCATAAAGCTGGGGCAGTGACCTCCACCTTGCACCAGAAGTTGAAGTACCATGTCAGAGGGAAGATCGTCACTGTGCAAGGAGAGGAGGAGTATATGGTAAGCCATTTGAATTCCTTCAGATACATTGAGATGGACGGGGAGTTTATTGAAACCCCCTTTCAGCATTTTGAAGAGGTGCATCCAATTTCAGCAGCAGCAGAAGCAACAGTCGAAGAGAGTGTTTCCTTGAAGATGGCTTCCCTAAGGGATGCCCGGGCTGTGGTTCAGAAAGGCAATTGTGCAAACTGGGGTCAGCTTCCTGACTTCACTCAGAAGAATGACAAGTTTGGGTTGGGCTTTACTGCAGAGGCTCAGAGGGTTGTGCGCAAGGAGAAGATCAGAAAGGCTCCGGTGTTTATCTCCAGCTCAAGGGTGAATGCTATCGAGGAGGATGTAGAGGAAGCAGAGTTTGACAGTTAGATCTACCCGACTACCAGCGACGAACCAAGCAACTGGACGGCAAAGGATTTTACCCCTATCACATTTGTCACGCAGTAATTAATTTCTTTTGATTTCCAATTTGTAACAAACAATATGTTAAAACTTTGTTGGCTCGGTGTCCTACCCGGGGCATCGTAGCTCCATTTGTGAGGGCTTTTTGTATGACATTTTCATATATCATCAATCAAAACATTGGACGTTTGTTGCATTTCAAATCTTGTGCTCTTTTCCTTTCTGTGTTATTTATATTGCAAAACAGCTATATTTACACACACTCACTTATACAGGTTTCAAGCCACTCTGGATCTCACTGGTAACAGCTCTGCTACCGCCAGTTATGACTTCGAAAATCCGATCAACTTGGCCAAAGACGAAGGTGAAGATGATTGCGAAGTGCCTGGTGAACTCGCAAGACTGCTACTCCAGGAAGAGAGAGCTATTCAACCACATGAAGAGCCGGTGGAGACAATTAATCTGGGTACTGAGACAGATAGGAAAGAGGTCAAGATTGGTGCCAATCTAGAGCTCAGCGTGAAGCAACGACTGATCCAGATGCTACAGGATTACATGGAGATTTTTGCTTGGTCCTATGAAGATATGCCTGGTTTGGATGCCGACATTGTAGTTCACCATCTGCCAACCAAGGAAGATTGCCCTCCGGTAAAGCAAAAAGTCCGACGGATGCGTCCAGAGATGTCTGAAAAGATCAAGGCCGAGGTTATGAAACAGTTTGATGCCGGGTTCCTTGCAGTGACTTCTTACCCTCAGTGGGTTGCCAATGTGGTACCAGTACCGAAGAAGGACGGTAAGGTCAGAATGTGTGTTGACTACAGGGATCTGAACAGGGCCAGCCCCAAGGATGACTTCCCCCTACCTCACATTGATGTCCTTGTTGACAATACAGCTCAACACAAGGTGTTCTCCTTCATGGATGGTTTTTCAGGGTATAATCAGATCAAGATGGCTCCAGAAGATATGGAGAAGACTACCTTTGTAACTCAGTGGGGCACCTTCTGTTATAAAGTCATGCCATTCGGATTGAAAAATGCTGGGGCAACCTATCAACGTGCCATAGTTGCTTTATTTCATGATATAATCCATCATGAGATTGAGGTATACGTTGATGACATGATTGCAAGGTCTCAAACTGAGGAGGAGCACCTTGACCATCTGAGGAAGTTGTTTGACCGACTCAAGTTATACAAGCTGAGGTTGAATCCCAACAAATGCACCTTTGGGGTAAGATCCAGAAAATTGTTAGGTTTCATTGTAAGTGATAAAGGTATTCAGGTGGACCCTGCCAAGGTAAAAGCCATACAAGAGATGCCGACTCCAAAAACAGAGAAAGAAGTCAGAGGCTTCCTGGGACGACTGAATTACATTGCCCGATTCATCTCACACCTGACTGCTACTTGTGAGCCAATCTTCAAATTGCTGAAGAAAGATCAAGTAGTACGCTGGAATGATGAATGTCAGGCCGCCTTTGAAAGGATAAAGTAATATCTCCAAGAGCCACCCATTCTTATGCCACCGGTGGAAGGAAGACCTCTGATACTATACTTGACAGTACTTGACAATTCAATGGGGTGTGTGCTGGGGCAGCATGACGAGTCTGGCCGAAAAGAGCACGCTATTTATTACTTGAGCAAAAAGTTTACCGACTGTGAGTCTCGTTACTCACTGCCCGAGAAAACTTGCTGCGCTCTTGTATGGGCTGCTCGCCGGCTGAGACAGTATATGCTGACTCACACTACTTTATTGATTTCAAAGATGGATCCCATCAAGTACATATTTGAAAAGCCCGCTCTGTCTGGAAGAATAGCGAGATGGCAAATGATCTTGACAGAATATGACATCCAGTATACAACTCAGAAAGCAATTAAGGGAAGTGTACTAGCGGATCATTTGGCACACCAACCTGTGGACGATTACCAATCATTGAACTTTGATTTTCCGGACGAAGACATCATGGTGGTAACTGACTGTGAAGTACCTGGACCGGATGAAGGACCTGAGGAAGGATCCCGATGGTCTATGCATTTTGATGGAGCCTCCAATGCTTTGGGTAACGGCGTCGGCGTTGTAATCATATCTCCCAAAGGAACTCATACTCCCCTCACCGCCCGATTATGTTTCAGCTGCACCAACAACATGGCAGAATATGAGGCATGTATCATGGGTTTACAAGCTGCAATTAACTTAAGGATAAAATTTCTAAGTGTCTTCGGAGATTCCGCTCTCGTGATCAATCAGATCAAAGGCGAGTGGGATACGAAACACCCGAATCTTATTCCCTACAAGGAGTATGTGTTGACCTTGCTCCCCCACTTTGAAGAAATAACTTTCGAACACTTCCCTAGAGAGGAGAATCAGCTAGCGGACGCACTAGCCACGATGTCTTCAATGTTCAAAGTTAAATGGGACAATGAGGCTCCCCGAATCATTATCTGGAAGTTGGATGAACCGGCGTACTGCTGTGAGCTTGAGGCTGAGAAGGTGATTGAAAAACCCTGGTATCATGAGGTGAAGAGGTACTTGGAAGCTCAGGAATACCCTGAAGGTGCATCCGTCAATGATAAGAAGTTCATGAAGAGGTTTGCTGCAAAATTCTTCCTCAGCAACGGCATTCTCTACAAACGGAATCATGATTCAACTCTGCTACGTTGTGTGGATAAGGCAGAAGCAGAGAAAATCATGATAGAACTGCATGAAGGCACATTTGGAACACATTCCAGTGGACACACCATGGCTAAGAAAATCCTTCGGGCAGGATATTTCTGGTCCACAATGGAAGCCGATTGTTACCAACACTCCCGAACTTGTCATAAATGCCAGATCTATGCTGACAAGGTGCATGTTCCTCCGGTTCCATTAAATGTCCTGACTGCACCTTGGCCGTTTGCAATGTGGGGCATAGACATGATTGGTGAGATCCGACCGACGGCATCCAATGGGCACCGCTTCATCTTGGTGGCGATCGATTACTTCACGAAATGGGTCGAGGCAGCTTCCTATGCCACAGTAACCAAGAGCGTCGTGGCACGTTTCATCCGGCATAATCTGATCTGTCGGTACGGCGTCCCGGAAAGAATCATTACGGACAATGGTACCAATCTCAACAACAAAATGATCACTGAACTCTGTGAACAATTCAAGATACAACACCACAATTCTTCTCCCTACCGGCCGAAGATGAATGGGGCTGTAGAGGCAGCCAATAAGAACATCAAGAAAATTGTGCAGAAGATGACAGTGACCTATAAAGATTGGCACGAGATGTTACCGTTCGCTCTGCATGGGTACCGTACCTCAGCCAGAACGTCAACCGGGGAAACTCCCTTCTCCTTGGTCTATGGCATGGAAGCAGTCTTGCCAATCGAAATCCAGATACCCTCTCTCCGGATAATGAAGGATGCAGACTTGAATGAAGATGATTGGATCCAGACTCGACATGATCAATTAAATCTGATTGACGAAAAGAGGCTCACTGCTATCTGTCATGGTCAAACGTATCAAAAACGGATGATTAGGGCATTTAACAAGAAAGTCAGACCACAACAGTATCAAGTTGGGGACCTGGTAATCAAACACATCATCCTTCCTCAAAGTGATCCCCGGGGCAAATGGACCCCTACATATGAAGGGCCGTTTGTGGTTAAACGTGTGTTCTCAGGAGGAGCCTTGATCCTAACCACCATGGATGGTGACGACCTTCCTCACCCCGCCAATGCAGACATAGTGAAAAAATACTACGCATAAATAAAAGACCCGCTAGGTTGACATACCTAGGCAAAAATAAGGGCTTCCCGGCGAACCAAAAGGGTTCGGGAAAAAATAAGGGATGAAATGAATAAAAATCTGTACACCCAGCAAGTCGAAAACCTGAAAAGGCGGCTTGGGCAAAAAGGGGTATAACGGTGGACTGAAAACCCGAAAGGGCGGTCCAGGCAAAAGTTAGGGATAAAAGTGTAACACTATGTCTCATTGGATCCTTTCGCATCCGGAATTCGGCATCAACTATCTGGCTCCAGATTTCGGCATCGACCAATCAGCTTCATCTTCAACTAGGCAGCAAAGCGATGAGATGTTCGAAGACATAAAGGCGATAGCAGAGTTGGAACCCAGTGGGATTGTTCACATAGCTGTTTTGTTTCTTTTTTTCAAATTGTAAACTCTCTGTTATTTGGCGGCATCCTCTTACTAGGATGTCAGCCTCTTGTACAAAAAACGCCTATTCACAGGCAAAGTTTAAATCAATACGAATTCACTTGTCCATACAAATTACCATTGTTTTCCTTTTTTCTGTTTTGTCTTGCGAAGAACGTCCAATGTTCGTGTTTGATATATGCATTTGACATTAAATTGCTGATTCATAAATATTTACATATGAAACAAGAGATTGATTACAGGTGACATCAGAGACAGGGGCAATGTGAAGTTGTCTAATGCAGTCTGGTTGTTTTGTCCGCCAAGGTACCAAGGTAGATTCAACTGAAGAATGTGGCCAAATCATCTCAACTCCCTGCAGAGTAAAAACAAGATTCAGCGATACTTTCCCCAAGCGGAGTTGACTCCCCGTCGATCCCGAAAAGGCACAACATTCCCCGGTAGGTCTTAAAGCCCATCCCCAGTAGATTCTGGAAGCTTATCCCCTGCAGAGTACGGACGTCTCCCGAGTTTTATTTAGAGTTATTTCCTCACAAGGACTTATAACTGGGTTATCCTCAGCTAAAAACCACGGAAGACCGCCCTCGGCAAAGTTCCTTCAAATCCCCAGCGGAGTTTATCATCATTATCCTCAGCGGAATCCATCATTAAAGTCCTCAACAGGCCTCTCATCAAAACTTCGGCCAAGTATCTCTTCCACAGAGCAACTCCCCGGCCGTTCGTCAAGGATTTATTTTCCTAAGACGAAATTACGTTCATAAACATTTCACATTTTCATACATCTTGTTTACATATATGATAAAGTGCACACAACACTATCTCATGTTGAACATCATAACATCATGCATAACATACATCATGACATTGCATACAACTTATGCTTTTTCCTTTTCAGGAAAAAGACAATCCCAAAAACAACTACCTTCAACTATCACAGTTCCAGATTCGATACCTGTATCTAGCCAGGGCACATCTGAGAGTGATCAGTTTCCAGACTCGATTCCTGTATCTAGCCAGGGCACGCCTGAAGAGTTCGAAGATTCGATTCCTGTATCCAGCCAGGGTATATCTATTGACGACTATTTCCAGACTCGATTCCTGTATCTAGCCAGGGCACGTCTGAAGAGTTCGAAGATTCGATTCCTGTATCCAGCCAGGGCATATCTATCAACTACAACATCTCCAGACTCGATTCCTGTATCTAGCCAGGGCACGTCTGAAGAGTTCGAAGATTCGATTCCTGTATCCAGCCAGGGCACATCTCTCAACGACTATTTCCAGATTCGACTCCTGTATCCAGCCATGGCACATTTGTGAACAACCAATTGTAGATTCGATACCTGTATCTAGCCAGGGCATATCTGCATAAGGAGACTGAAGATCAAACACCTGTAACAAGCCAGGAAAACATCCATCTTTCTCAAATACACAAGTTCTCGCTAAGGAATCTCTTATACGATTGACACTTCCAAATGGCATCTATAAGCCCATTCCCGACAAGTTTCTGTCACATCTCCAGATGGCATCTATAAGCCCATCTCCCTATCCACCACCTCTCCAAATGGCATCTATAAGCCCATTCCCGACACCACGTTGTTGAGACTCCAGCATGCGAGTGCAAATTTCCGGGCACTCTAGTGTCCAATCTCCTTTTAGCCTCGAGTCACGAAAGGCAAACTTGCCAATCTAACTCTTCAGGTCCAAGAAGATTGAACAGGGGCAACTGTTGTACCCCAAAATTTGCCCTCCCATTTCCTCAACATTTTCTCATCACAAGAACCTTGAAGATCAAGATCCAGTTAGGGTTTCCTCTGCTTAAGACTTCTCCTTGCACTGTGGACTCAAATTAGGGTTTGTGTTTGCCCAAGGATGTTTTGACCTAAAATTCCTAATATGACTTTCATGCTTCATGTTGGACTCCCAAGTTTATCCTCACCAAGTTTCAAGTCTTGATTCCAAGTTTTACCCAGTCAATTGGACAGTTGACCTAGAAATCAGCTGTATTGGGAAAAAAGTCAACTGTGGCCAATTGACAGTCAAATCTCATGAAAATTGACCCACATCAACATTATGAACTCATATGGACCATTTGATCAAGTTTGGATCACAATTCCACAAGAAATTTGATCAGATCATCAAAAGGGCAAAATGGTCATTTTTAGGGTTTTGACTGCACAAGGGTAATTTTTGACTGTTTGACCTAGCCAATGGCAAACCAAGTTCACATATGGACTCAAGGACCCCATGAAATGGTCTTGACACATTCATCAAGCTCAAAAGATCCCAAGTACACAAGATTGACAGTTGAATTTCCCAGTCAATTGATCAATTTTGACTGTATACTGAAAAGTCAAACTTTGACTTTTTGGTCAAAATCAAGAGTCAAGATTCATTTTTCATCAAAACATGCCAAGTCATGAAACTTGTTCACCAAGAAATCACAAAATGCAAATTAGGGTTTGAAAATGGAATTTTTCATAACTTAGAATTTTTCTAAGTTATGAAAAACCCTAATTTTTTCCCAACTTTGCCCCATCTTTTCACTAAGATCCATTTGGATTCAAACAAAAGTCAAAACATGAAAGTTGTAGCTTGTTGCATAATCTACAACTTTGATTCACAAAGTTTTCTCATTTGAAGCTTGTATCTCAAGTTACAATTTTTTGAATAAGGGCACTAAACCATTTTTAACTTAGTGAAATTTTAACCTATTTTGACAAGGTTTTCTACCCCACTTCAAGGCCACTTTTCATACCCTTCCACTTGGAATTTTAATTTGCATTTCAAAGATGGATTGTATTACACATTCCAAGCTTTCCAAAATGTCCAAGAACTCATCAAACAACCTCATAACTTGAGAGATTCGAATTTCACAAGTTGGCAAAAATTCACTTTTGTTCTTCATCAAAACATGTTCATAATCTTGCAAATTTGAACTCAGCTTGCTTTATGCTTGATTACAGGTCCTTGAACCATTCCATACTCAATAATTTAATGCATATTCAATGTGTTAAGGTGTTGTTCTTTGAGTGCAAGCATTGTATGCAAGATTAATCCTAAACTAGATAAAGTGCTTTATCCATTTTTGTAAAAAGCTAGCTTTATGTCAAATTGAAATCCAAGCAAGTACAGTTAGGATCTCATTGACACAAGATTATGGGCAAATTGCTCTGATCAAGAGAGGCTTATGCAGCAGGATTAGAGGCCCCCTACTGACCTAAAACACCAAGTGACCATTGCTTGCTTCAAATTCAAGTAACATTGCATAACTTGTACCATATCTCATCTCAGCACAAAAACACAAGAACAAAGTTATCAAACACCTTCCATAGAACATATCCAAGCTTTGGCACGAGTCCTTAACCTCTCAAGCACCCTCCATCTCAGAATCACCTTGAAACTGCTCAAACAGGGCAACCCCTGCAGATTGAGTGCTATCTCTCAATCCCTTCAAGCATTCTTGCCCAAACCTATTCCTCTACCTTCCTTACAACCTATGCAAGCTAACCATGACTTGAAACCTGACCTGTAACACCTCCAAGCCACTTCACCATTTTTAAATTTCTGTTTTGCAGTTGGAGTTCACTAGCTCGATTCAGGGAGTTTCAAGACAAAGTAGGACTTGGAAAAGCATCCTTACACTTCAAGGAAGCTATACAAGTCATCATTTCACTCTGAAACATCCTCCATTGCAAAGCTCGATTCCAACTGAACAGGTACATTCATGAAGTTCTATCTCCCTTATTAGGCATTGTTAGCTTTAGGTTTGTGAAGAAAACATGTCACAATCATAGCCCTGAACATGCTCATATGATTAGATTTCATTTATATTTCGAGTGCTTAGAGAATTTTATGTCTGAACATTGATGAAAAGTTAGGTCAGAAATTGGGGGAGGAGAAATTCTCCCTCATCTTAGAGAGTTAGGTCAAGTTCTTTATATGGTTGAAACCGTCTCTTAATGCTCTACACTTTTCATGTTATGAGTTTTGCTTGAAAGTCCAGGAATCCAGAGATAAAAAACGCGTGTTTGCTTGAAGGATATTGTTCAGAGGTTGAAGAAGACAGGTCTTCTGGGCTGGGCCTGGAAATTTTTCTTATTTGCACCACTTCATTACTCATGCACCCCCTGAGCCCATTTGCTTCATTTTTGACTCTTTTTGACTTTTTCTTTTTTGGTTGACTTTGTTTATTTTTTCTCATGATATAAAAAACATAAAAATATTTTTTCCATCCTTTTTTGAATTTATGGCATATTTATTTGATTTATTTATTTGTTTATACATAAAATATAGGCATGTTTTTTTATTTAAAATAAATACAAAAATAGTGTAAATACAATTTTTTATTTTTGTTTACCTTCTGAAAATATTTCACATAAAAAAATACTTTTTTTATTTTATTTTATTAAAATATTAAATATATATTATTTTGTATATAATGCATATTTAAGAACTTAATATATATATATATATATATATATATATATATATATATATATATATATATATATATATATATATATATATATATATATATATATATATATATATATATATATATATATATATATATATATAATATATATATATATATATATATATATATATATATATATATATATATATATATATATATATATATATATATTATATATATATATATATATATATATATATATATATATATATATATATATATATATATATATATATATATATATATATATATATATATATATATATATATATATATATATATATATATATATATATATATATATATATATATATATATATATATATATATATATATATATATATATATATATATATATATATATATATATATATATATATATATATATATATATATATATATATATATATATATATATATATATATATATATATATATATATATATATATATATGTTTATTAATATATTTAAGTTAAAAATATAAAAATACTTGAATTTTTCATTTTATTAATATTTGATACAAAAATACTTTTTTCATAATATACTTCATTTTATTTTATTTTTATAAATAATAAATAAATATTTGTATTAAATTAGATAATAATATGTTTTCTTTAAAATTAGGGTTTTTGCCCTAAATTCAAAATACTCCAAAAAAATAATATATTTTTATTTTCTTTCTTATTTTACATAAACCATACTTTTCTCATACATAAAAACTTTCTTTTTGCATTTTGCATATTTATTTAATTTCCATTTAATTATGCAATTTATTTATTTTGCAAAATATTCAAAAATGATGTAATAATTTAGATTTAAATTCTTGTCAATATTCCCATTTGAACATTTGTACCCCCCTTCCCATATTTGGGTTTTGTAATAGCTTAGTAATTTAAATTTCGCACTTTATTGCTTTCTAATGATAACATGTTAGAATTAGGGTTTGTATGCGAAAAAACGATAAAAAATAGTTATGACCTAATCTCAAGATAAACAAGCATGAAAATGGACACACAAAGCACACTTGCACCCCCTAGGTTACTCCACTTGTTGCCTTTCAAAATTGGGCCATATTGTATGTTGAACTTCTTTGGGCAAAGCAAACAATTTGAATGATCATAGTCCCTCGATAAAACTTTTCAAAACAAACAAAAATAAATGATCAAGTCCCTTAAAGAAAAATGCCCAAAGACATTTAACGCCGTTGCAATTATGGTCTAAACGATGACCCGCGCCTGTCCCTTTCACATCCTAACATAAGGTTGTCCACCAAATCCAATGGTGGAACAAACTTGTTAAAAGGGTTAAAACATAGCAATAATCTTTTGAGAAATTTAGGAGTAGATAACCTCTTAGTTACTCGAATCAAACTTGCAAAACAAAACACTTGCCTAATTTCAAAACCACACAACACTACACTTTCAAAACAACTTTCAAAAACAAATGAAAGCCTTTTCAAAAGACATACATCTTTGTATACATCCCCACATGGATCATTACAAAGGTTGCCACCACATTGGCATCTTTTCAAAACATTTTCAAAACCCACACATTCAAGCACCATTTAAAATAATTGAAAACAAAAGGCAAGTGATCTAAGCAAGTAACTAAGAGCCCATGGATAACCATGGATAGAAAGGGTGTTAATACCTTCCCTTTCTATAATCTACTCCCCGAACCCAAGAAAACATCTCAAAAGGTTTTTGCTGTGCTTTTTAACCTTTCCTTAGGATAAAATAAAAAGTCGGTGGCGACTCTTGCTCAACCGAAACATTTGCGAAAACAAACGCAAAACCTCAAGTCAGTTCTCCCACCATATCACACCTAGCTTTCACCTTCCATAAGTACGTCGTACCTACAAAATAAAGGAGAAATAGAACAAAAGTCAGAACTCAAATCAAAAGGAGATTTGCAAAAAGATTCACGATCAGGAAGGTTGGTGAAATCACGTAGCTTGCTTAAATTGTTGTATCAATGTTGTTGTTGATTTGTTTGGGGTTTAATTTAGGTTTTTGGAAATTTTAGGGTTAGGGTTCTTATTGCTAGGTTTACGGTTAATCAGTGTAGGGTTAGGGTTCTTCGTGGTTAAAGGTTAGGGTTAGGGTTCTTAAGGGATTTTCCAGGGAAATAGATGAAAGCCCAGACAGCTTTGCATCGATACGGCGACCTTAACGGTCGTTGGTGGCGGTCCTGTGTGATTTAGGTTTAGGGTTCTTTAGATGGGATTAGGTTTCACGTGGGTTAAAGATTCATGTTAAAGATCAACCAAAATTCTGGGGATTACGATGGTCTGCGGCGGGGTTAGGGGTGGCTCAGTCGATATGGCAATTTCTGGTGGTGGGCAAAGGCGCTTGTTTTACATTTTTAGAGAGAGGCAAGAGAGAGTGGAAGGTTATAGATGGAAAGAAGAAGATAAATGAGAGAATGGTGAAGATATGATAAACATATAATCCATCCATCGTTGGCCTGATTGGTGACGTGTGGCCATTCAATGGCCACACGATTATAGGATCGTTGACTAGTCTTTATGCCTGCCAGTCTATGCTACGCCTGAGTCAACACGCCATCAGTCGTTCATTTACAATACTTTAGATCGAAGGCTCAGGATTCACTCTTGCATGGCCACATGATTTGTATCAAATGATCCATTAACGTTTATCACATGATAACACCGTAGAGTGCCCTTACATTAGCCAAACAGACTACAATGCATTTTTACTATGGGCCAGGCCCATTACTGAACGCAACCCCTTGATTGATAGCTTTAACAAAACAACACCCCCACTACGCTATTGGGTTCAAACTTTAATTTGGGCTCAAGCCTTTTCTTTCCACGCACCTCAGACTTACTATCTTAACATAGTTTACACCCCCCATGATTATTGGGCTTCAAATGAACTATGGACTTAAGCCCTTGCTATTAGTAATCCCCCTGTTTTACTACGTTAACTAAGAATACACCCCCTAGTTTTATTTAAATAATTTAGTTAATATATTTATATTATTTAATTTTATTTATTTATATCATATACTTATCAATTTTCCTCTCATATCATTTGCATTAAAATTAATTTTTTTTATCATAAATAATCATGTTGATAAATAAATATTTGCATATTATTATAAATATTCAATATATTTATAATAATAAGAAGATAATTATTTACTAATTATTTTCTAAAATACTAGCCCTTTTTTATCAATTCATCAAATATTTTTTCATTATTCAAACTTTTTTTTTCAAAATTGCATCATGCATTCAAGACATCTAACCAATCAAACTTAACATATTTTCACTAACTTAATTTCAAATTCAATATTATTTTCAAAAAAGATTATGGATTTATTTTCTAAATTAACTGTGAACTTCATCTACGACTACGCGATTTTCAAACTCAGACAAGGTTCAAGGATAATTCTAAAATATTTACACAATCCATAAAAAAAACCTAAGAACTACGAATTTAGACTCTGATTCTATGCAAGGATATACGTAGACACGCGGTTAAAACCAAGGCGAGTCCCGATATTAAAAAATTAAACATTTTCTCAAACATATGGAAACAATCACTTTTAAATAGAAATACTCGATCTACCCTTAGAACTAAAATAGGATGCCCCTTGAGAACAATGGAGGTGAAGGGTGCCTAACATCTTCCCTTCGTCTAACCAACTTGAAAACTTAGAATCTCTAACAATTAGGGTTACCCACTGTTCTCCCGTTCTTAGGATAAAAATTAATGGTGGCGACTCTTATTTTTTGTCGGTTGCAACACCTGGCGACTCTGCTGGGGACACAACCTTAGAGTTAGAGTTTTCTCCTCTTTTAGGTCTAAGTTTTTTTTTTGGTTCTTTATATTTATAGCATATTTTTGTTTCTATATTTTATTGGTTTATTGTTTATTTTTATCATATTTTTATCATATTATTGTTGGTGGGTTTTAAATTTAAAAAAAAATATCAAACCTTAGAAGAAGGATTGTCAATTCGCCAAGGGGGTTTAACATCTCTATGAGTTTTTGCGACGACTTCGCCTAGAGTCGGTTGAGTTCTAAGGAATATCTTTTAGATGGATAAACTCTCTTGGAGGTAAGACTACTCTTTGTATAACCCTAAAATAAAATCTGATGGTGAAACCTTGTACAACCTAAGAGACAAAAGTCTTGGTCTACAAAGAGCTCCACTTAAGGGAGTCCCTTGTGCTTTTTCCCTTTGGTTTTATCCATGATAGACTTAAGGAAGTCACCCTTATGGGGAGGATAGAATATTCGTAGGACGAAACTAGAAACCTACCTACTAAGGATATCTTTCATAATCCCACCACCATGTTACATCACCATGCATACATACATCTTACATTTTCAAAATATTCATTATTTTTTCATTTTGCATTGTCTTATTCATAGGATTAGTGAGTATCCTAAATATGAATACCAATAAGAAACAAACCATCAAAGTTAGCACCATGGTTCCTGATAAGAAGAAGATCAAACTGATTAGGGGGAAACTAACAGAGAAATCTATGAAGATGTTTGTTCGATGCTATGGGAATATCCCTGAGTTGACCAAGATAGTTGTGCAAGTGGAAGCAGTCACTACCCTTGCTCAATTCTATGACCCGCCGCTAAGATGTTTCACTTTCCTGAACTTTCAACTAGCACCTACCTTAGAAAAATTTGATAGGATCTTGGATTTCTCTAGGATCAAAGATGAAGCTTACATAGGAATTGAACAAACTATTTGTATCAGAAATTTGGCTAAGGAGATAGGGATACTATTTGTAACGCCCGTAATTTAATTAATTATTTAATTAAATTATTTTTGAAATATTTGAGAAGATGTGTTGTGATTAATTGGATTTAATTATTTTATTAAGTGGTGAAATAATATTAGAAGTATAATATTATTTGATGTGGGCTTATTTTTAAGGAATGGAAGTAGTAATAAGGGGGTGTATTAGTTTTAAGCCCAATAAGGAGTTAAGAGAATAATAGGTTATTTTATTGTTGTTAGAAAGAATAGAAAGAAGAAGCAGTAGAAGAATAAGGATTGACAAGTTCTGACTCTATAATTGGGTTCATGATAATTGGTATGTGGAGTTAGAGGTGATTGTTGTCTTGTTCATGAATTGAATGTTTATGATGTTGTATGATGAAATTGATGAATTTTAGATGAATAATGATGTTCCGATGTTGTTTAATTGATGTAGAATTATAGGATAATTGTAAGTGATGATTATCTATGATTAGATTAAGTTTTTAGGGCTTAAAGTATAGAACCTGTAGCAAAAATGCAAAGAAATTGAAGAAATTATGCATGATATAACAGGATGCATCGACCCCAAATGCTATGTGTCGATGCAAGAAGGTTGAGAGACTCATGATGAGTCAACACGAAGAGGTTTTGCGTCGATACATGAATGCTTTTAGACTCAGGATGAGTCAATTCATAGGGGCATGTGTCAATACATGTTGTGTGTTTGACTCAGGATGAGTCGATACATGAGGGAATGCGTCGACTCATGTTGCGAGTTCAGTGCAGTACACGTCGATCCAAGGAGATATGTGTTGACCCATGTTGTCTGGTTTTTGGCAGATTCAATTTGAAAATGTTGTAACTTGAGTTTTAGGATGTCGTTTGAGATATCGTTCGAAGCGTTGGATAGCTAACGCGATGAGCTTTATTCCTGAAGATTAAATGAAGAATAGGAAGTGTAATCCTAGTAGCCAATTTAGGATTTAGAGTTAGTTTCCGTGTTGATTGTGATGCTTCTAAGATGGATTTAGAAGGTGTTCTTATGCAGAATGGTAAGATAGTTGCTTATGTGTCAAGGAAGTTAAGGACTCATGAGAAGAACTATCCTACACATGATTTAGAGCTTGCTGGAGTTGTTTTTTTGTTGAATATTTGGAGGCATTATCTTTATGGTTCTAGATTTGAAGTGTTTAGTGACCATAAGAGTTTGAAGTATCTTTTCGATCAGAAAGAGTTGAATATGAGGCAGCGAAGATGGTTGGAATTGTTAAAGGATTATGATTTTGGTTTGAAGTATTCATCCAGGAGCTACAAAGATGTATCGAGATTTGAAAGGTTTGTTTTGGTGGCCTGGAATGAAGAGTGATTTGGCTCGATTTGTGTATGCATGTTTGACTTGTCAGAAGTCGAAAGTTGAACATCAGAAGCCTGCAGGGTTGATGCAACCGTTAGAAGTTCCACAATGGAAATGGGATAGCATTTCAATGGACTTTGTGATGGGGTTGCCTAATACTTTAAGAGGACATGATTCGATTTGGGTGATTGTTGATAGGCTTACGAAGTCGGCTCATTTTATTCCTATTAACATCAGTTTTCCAGTGTTGAAGTTGGTTGAGATTTACACTAGTGTAATTGTGAAGCTGCATGGTGTTCCTTTGTGCATTGTGTCAGATAGAGATCCAAGATTTACTTCTGATTTTTGGAAGAGTTTGCAAGAAGTGTTGGGTTCTAAGTTAAGATTGAGTTCAGTGTATCATCCTTAGACAGATGGTCAGACTGAACGGACGATTCAATCGTTGGAAGATTTGCTGAGGGCATGTGTTCTTGAGCAAGGAGGTACATGGAATACTTATCTTCCATTGATAGAGTTCACTTATAATAATAGTTACCATTCCAGTATTCACTACAAGAAAAATGATAGATTGGGACGGTTATTTTGGCTGATTACGACGGTTAAAACCGTCGCAATTTACAATCTACGACGGTAGAAGTACCGTCGCAGAATCGTGCGTCCCCAGCCTATTTCGCGACGGTTGCAAAACTGTCACGCACAACAGATAGCGACGGTTATATACCGTCGTGAATTTGACTTTATTTTTTGTTTTTGTTGTTGTTTGCGACGGTTACTCTACCGCCGTAGGTTAGAAATTGCGGCGGTTTTAACCGTCGTAATCTGATTTATAAATTTCAAATAATATTTTTATTTAAATTATTATTTAGTAAAATAATTTTAAATATAATATTATTTTACTATAATATTTTACTATTATATTTAAATTATTATTTACTTTAATATTTTTTTATTTATAGTATTTTTATTTTATTTTCTATCACTTTTCAACATAATAAAGTTAATTACAATAAAAACATTTAATATCAAATAATCATCAATAATATCAAAAAAAATGTGATCAAAGGTAAAAAGAAGTGCAAATTTTACCAATAAACAAGAAAAATTCAAATATCATCAAAGGCCAAATTTCATTTTAATATTTACATTGGTTTGCTACAACTTGAGAGAATTACAAAAAATGTTACAATATTCTACAAAATTCATGAAAGTCCTTAGTGTTAAGTGATTTTGTGTTAAACTTCCATGCTAGGACCATGATCCTTCCTTGACTACCATTTGGTCCAAGCTACGCATACCTAGCAGCCTGCAAGATTCACACAAAACATAAGCAATATCTTAGGGCAAGTTTAAACAAACTTCTAACTTCTAGGAAGGATCATGGTCCTACAGAAATTGGAAAATAAATATATCAACTTTACTTGAATGGAGAAAAGAGCCAAAAGAAAATAAAAATTATAAAGATACTTACAATAATAGGAATGAATGCAATCCAGAAATATGCATGCCAACCTGAAACAATAAAAATAAATCTTAGTTTCGATTGGACAATGACATAATTGTTAATTCAACGAGACTGTGGTATAACCAAGATTAAACTACACATCAAACTGGTAGTTCTTGATTCAACTGGTTGAACTGAACGGGTTTCAATGCAGTTTTTAAAGCATTGTTACAGGTAATAATAACCATTATACTTAAGGTAGAAAATATGGTTAGCATGCAGCAGAACTACTGAGAAACAGAACAAAAGTGCCAAGTCTTGTAGCGTACCATGGATATTAAGCAACAAAAATATGACCACAAAGATCCAAAGATACCAACTGCAAACATCAACATAAAATTATAAATTAGTGACAAGAAAGAATCAATAACTTTACACTATAAGTCTACAAAGAAAACCAGGTCGATTAACTACCGATTTCTTTTTCTGGTCATTTGGTCCAATTTTATCTAGCAACTTTTTAATAGACCGTCCCTCGATTAATAAGGCCTTTTGTGATGTTATATTCAGCCTCGGTGCTGCAAACTCAAGAGCTTTAAGTTCAAAATCTTCCGCTGAAACCAAGTTCGAAGTACCTTGCTGAAGCAATTCTGTTAAAACTTTCCCAGCCTCTTCTTCAGCAGAGTCCAGAACAAATGTAGCACGCTCAAGATCATCAACTATTCTAGAAACCTGCAAGTCACATTTCAGGAAAGATAAAACTCAGTTTGGATTAACTTGTTTATAGAATTTTTTCCACTACAATAAGTCATTAGTTTTTATGAATAATCACTGACTTATAAAAAGTCAGATTAGACAACGTTTGAAGAAAAAATTGACTAACCTCAACAGCCAACACAACTGGAACCATACTCTGAATGGGAATTAAGCTTTGTTCTAATGACTTTTTTGCTTTTTGGCATCTTAAAAGTACTGTATCTCCTGTCACTGCCTGAAAGTAGTGGTCATATTTAGCTTACTTGTTAAGAAAGTTATACAAAATTATTATTGAGATATGCTTTAGAGAAGAAGAAAACACACCAGGTAGAGTTTGCTACATTCAGAGCAATGTTGTAGAAGTAGTTTAGCTTTCTGAATTGAGTTGTTCAGATAAACCAGAGATTCTATTCCTGATGAACATTTTGGTCTTGCATCCTCTATATCTGGAAATATCCTCATGATATCATCCAATATTCTCATCAATTCCATGCATATTTTACTATGTACCTGTTAATAGAATCCTTAGTTCTAAGTTCTAACACCTTTGATAAACATAATAGTGAAATCAAATGCTATTCATTTATATGTATATACCTGAAAGGATCTTGGTAGAGTCTCCACTATTTCACCACTAGTAGTTCTCATTAAAAGGAGTAGTATCCTACAACTACATAACAGATTTGTGAATCTCTGAGTATAATGAAAGAGAAAAGTCTACTAGAGAAAGACAAGGTTATTTTGGAATATTCTAGATAGTAAAATAAAACAAAAAAGTAATTTTCATCTAAGAACCAATCAACTCTCAATATAGTACATCTTTGAACATAAATAATTTGAAGCTAGAAATAGAAATTTTAAAAGTAAGGAGAATGAATAATTACCTAGAATTATGGTAGTGATTATAAGCAACTTGTTCCTGTGGTTAAATGTTGAAGAAGCAATTAGAGCTAGATTAGTATTAAAGAACCAAGAAACCAATAAGTGCTGATGGATTCAGTTGTTAAAACAGCATTAGTTGTTGATTCACTAGAAATCAGTTTGTTTTTATGCAGACATTGTGTAGATAAGCAAAGGGAAGAAAAAGAAGAGGTTGAATGAAAATTTTACCTTCAATCTCGATATTACACAAGCTTGATCTCCGCTATGGGTATGAATACAAATTATTGATTCACATTTAGCCAACAACATATTTGGGCACAATTAGATACTTTTCTAATGTCGGATCAAGGAGAAGGGGATTTACAGTTAGATAAGCTGAAAATACTGATTTCAAAAGAGTCAAAAACAGAGAACACCCAGTATTACTTTGTTAGCTGGCCAAATGCAAAAAGAGTTAAGGTTACAAATTTCCCTCAGCTTGCATCATTGCAGAAAGAGATGATCAGGTATCAAAGAAAAGATGGGGTTCAGCTTACTGCTATGTAGGGCAATTAGTTGCAAGTGCAGAGGCTGCTGTGGAAGAAGTTATTCGGCGTGGGGTAAGCTTTTGTTTTTACTTGTGTAGTAGATTAAGTTATCAATCCAATATAAATATCGTTTGAATCAAGCATTTTTCGGTTATCCCCTCTAGGTAGCTCATCCAAAGAAAATAGTTGTTGGTGGACATTCCTATGGTGCATTCATGACTGCCAACCTCCTAGCACACGCCCCTCATCTCTTTTGTTGTGGAATTGCTCGTTCTGGTGCTTACAATAGAACGCTTACACCTTTTGGTTTTCAGGTACTACCTATATAATGCCTCGATTTTTATTATTCCAATTGCATAGTATTTTCCATGAGTTGTCTTTAGAAATGAATATCTTACATCTTATACAATACTTTCTTCTGTAGAATGAAGATAGAACTCTTTGGGAGGCCACTAATACCTATGTCGAGATGAGTCCCTTCATGTCCGCTAATAAAATTAAGAAGCCTATCTTGCTTATCCATGGGGAAGAGGATAATAATCCAGGAACATTAACCATGCAGGTAAGATAGAAATTTCCATCCAGGAAAACTAACTGACTATTGAAGTATTTGACAGAAATAAACCATCTTCTAGCCTTACTTTAGCCAATAAACCAAACTCAATAAATAAATAAATAAAAATTTGAAAAGTGAGGAAAAGATGATTACCGTGATAATCAACCAGCAGGATTAAGAGCCATCATCATGTTGAATTTCAATGTTAGGAAATAAATTTAAATTAGATTGATGCATTTACCTGAATTGATATGTGTGAGGAAGCTTTGGATAATCGCACTTGGATGGCACATAATCAAAGAGGGAAAGCATTGGATGCTGAGCAGGTAGTTTAACTCTCCTTTTCTTGACTGCAACCACTAAAACTTGTACAATACTTTTGATGGGACTGCCACTTGGTTTTACTTTAACATACAATTTATCACCCATGAAAAATAACACACAAGCTAACAACATCAATGCAGCAGGAATTCCAAGACCAATTGCCCAGCTCACACTTGATTGTACATACACAATCAATGACAAAGAAATCATCTGAGCAAAAGTGAAGGTGAAATAATACCAATTGAAGAAACTGTTGATTCCTTTCTTTCCTGATTCTGTTTTTGGATTGAATTGATCAACACCGAATGCTAAATTACACGGTCGAATCCCTGCAGCACCTATCAAGAGTAAGCAAAACCCAGAAAATAGAAACGTCATTTGTCCCGCTGTTGGTCCAATGCATGTGCTACTTTCCTTTGCACAGGATGGTGGATGCAGATTCTTGAATACAGCTGTAAGTTGTATTGCAAGTAATCCCTGTTTCAATGAAAGAAAACCATTAATATATTTTTTTTTAACTTTTATGAAAATCAAAACGACAAAAACTGAATGTCAGTAAATCGTAACAGCAAGTCACTTGCTGCAGAAATCATTATAAACACTCAAAGCCATTATAAACACTCAAAGCCATTATAAACACTTGCTGCATAAATCATTATAAACACTCAAAGCCATTATAAACACCCATCATAGTTTCCCAACACACCATACATCTTAATCAAAGCAGAGAATGCAACTGCCCTAACAGGCCACTTCTCATTTTTCGCATCATCATACAATTTCAAAGCCATATCAACATTACCTGTGCGAGCATAAACATAAATCATCGACGACGACACATTATGATCCGGCTCACACCCAAAAGAAGGCATCCTCTCAAACAACTCCACGGATTTGTGAGGCAGAGAACAAACAGAAGCACACCTAATCAAAGTCGAAAACGTAACAACATCAGGCTTGACTCCTCTCTGCAGCATTTCCTCAAACACCTTCTCTGCTTTTTCAAAATCATTAATTTCTCTAAAAAGCTTAAACAACACATTGTAAAGAACAACATGTCTCTCCGGTTCAATCTTCTTCTGGAAGTATTTAACAGCAAGAATCGCAATTTCAGGGTTTGTTATGTTATGCAGAACATGCTCCGCATCAACTTCTTTAACATTGTCTCCCAAACCCTTGAGAATTTCACAAACTTCTCGCTCATTAGGATCAGATGAGTTGTGCAATTTGGCAAGAGATGAGATGGCGCTATGGGTTTTGCTCCAAACTCGATTGGAATTGAGGAGTTTGGGTTTTGCTCCAAACTCGATGATTTGGTATTGGGATCAAGAGAGAAAGAAGATCAGAACAAATCGGACAGAAAGTCATAAAGCAATCGCGAAAGGGGTAAGATCTTTAGCTTTTTGTTTGTTTTTGGTGGTTGGGTTTTGATTGAGGGAGAACTGGGTTTGAAGGTTGGGGGGTGAGAGGCTGCGCGGGAGAGAGATGAAGGGTTCACTGTAAAAATAAAATTGTAACAAGAATAATGAAATGAATAAGAGCTTTTTAAGAGCTTTTTAACTTTTTTACAGCGACGGGTGTTTTACCGTCGTGCCCATGAGAATTTTTAAAGGTTTTGGGTGCGACGGTTGTTTTACCGTCGTGAAATGAATTTTAGGACGGATAATTTTACCGTCGTGAAAGGTTTAAAGGTGCGACGGGTGCTTTACCGTCGTGATATGCCTTTTAGGACGGTTAATTTTACCGTCGTGACTAGTTGTTGGTGAAAAATCAATGTTAAAAGTGTTAAATGGGGGCCGACGGTTGTTTTACCGTCGTAAACACTGTCTCTATATGTCAATTACGACAGTTATCACATAACTGTCGCAATTTTTGTGTCGTTAAACACTAATTTTCTTGTAGTGATTGGGATGACACCTTTTGAAGCGTTGTATGGTCGGATATGTAGAACTCCTTTATGTTGGCATGAATCTGGTGAAAGTGTAGTACCTGGACCTGAACTTGTTCGTGAAACTACTGAGAAGGTGAAGTTGATTCGAGAAAAGATGAAAGCTTCCCAAAGTAGACAAAAGAGTTATCATGACAAGCGAAGGAAGGATTTAGAATTTCAAGTCGGTGATCATATGTTTTTGAGAGTTACACCTGTGACTGGTGTTGGGCAAGCGTTGAAGTCTAAGAAGCTCACTTCTCATTTTATTGGACCATATCAGATTTCGGAAAGAGTGGGGAATGTTTCTTATAGAGTGGATTTACCGCCTAATCTTTCGAATTTGCATGATGTGTTTCATGTGTCGCAACTCTGGAAGTATATTTCAGATCCATCTCATGTGATTCATATGGACGATGTGCAAGTACGGGATAATCTTATGGTGGAGACGATGCCTGTACGGATTGCAGATCGTGAAATAAAGACTCTGAGGGGAAAATAGATTGTTTTGGTTAAGGTTGTTTGGCTAGGAGTTGCCGGAGAAAGCATGACTTGGGAGTTGGAGAGCAAGATGCGAGACTCCTACCCTGAGTTGTTTGATTAAGGTAAAATTTTCGAGGACGAAAATATTTTAAGTGGGGGAGAGTTGTAACACCCATAATTTAATTAATTATTTAATTAAATTATTTTTGGAGTATTTGAGAAGATGTGTTGTGATTAATTGGATTTAATTATTTTATTAAGTGGTGAAATAATATTAGAAGTATAATATTATTTAACGTGGGCTTGTTTTTAAAGAATTGAAGTAGTAATAAGGGGGTGTATTAGTTTTAAGCCCAATAAGGAGTTAAGAGAATAATAGGTTATTTTATTGTTGTTAGAAAGAATAAAAAGAAGAAGCAGTAGAAGAATAAAGATTGAGAAGAAGAACGTGAAGCTGCTGGAAAAAGAGGAAACACGGAAGAACGAGGTTTCGACCGGAAGATTATAGAGCAACCTTCAATCCAAGGTAAGGGTGGGGTTCTGACTCTATAATTGGGTTCATGATAATTGGTATGTGGAGTTAGAGGTGATTGTTGTCTTGTTCATGAATTGAATGTTTATGATGTTGTATGATGAAATTGATGAATTTTAGATGAATAATGATGTCCCGATGTTGTTTAATTGATGTAGAACGATAGGATAATTGTAAGTGATGATTATCTATGATTAGATTAAGTTTTTAGGGCTTAAAGTATAGAACCCGTAGCAAAAACGCAGATAAATCGCAAAAATTATGCAGGATATAACAGGATGTGTCGACCCCAAATGCTATGTGTCGACGCAAGAAGGTTGAGAGACTCAGGATGAGTTGACACGAAAAGGTTTTTCATCGATACGTGAGTGCTTTTAGACTCAGGATAAGTCGATCCATAGGGGCATGTGTCAATACATGATGTGTGTTTGACTCAGGATGAGTCGATACATGAGGGAATGCGTCGACTCATGTTGCGAGTTCAGTGCAGTACGGGTCTGTTGGCTGAAGATTTTGATGATACAGTTCGAAACGAAGCAAATTGGACGTTTCGTTGGAATAGAGCAAGATGTTACGGTTCGGAATGGTAGAAGCGGTTCTTCGAACGAACATGTCAAAGCTCGGAGCTTCGAGTGGCAGTTGTGAAGATATATTTAAAAGAAGCCTCGAAGTGGTAACGAGACTGTGTCTGAGAAATGAGTTCGAAGCGAAGAGTGCCAAAGCATTTGAAATTCAAACGCAAGCGGGATGTTGGAATTCAAATATATATGCGCTGGAGCGTTCGAAGACGCGTGGAAGCTAGAAAGGGGCAGTGCTCTGCATGTTCTAAACGTGGCAGAATCTTATAGGAAAGACCGTTATGGTCGAAGTAGTATAAATAGAAGTCTTAGTATTAGGAAATCGTGTGTCATATCTATTGTACAAAATTCAGTAAACATTCAAAATACCACATGGCTAGGGAAACGAATGCTCAAACAATGTACGTATGATAACACCAAACATTTATGATTCAGTAAAACTCTTTATCATTTCCAGTTTGCCTTCCATTTTCATGTCGATGTCATTCATATGCCTTTACATTCAATGTCATTCACTTATTTCTTGCATTTAAACGTTTTCTTCTATTTGAATCCTTTACATTTCAGAAACTCTTTTACATTTCATGCTTTTATATTCATGATTTTTACATTAAAGTCTTTTCATTCAAAGTCATTTACTTATTTCTGCACTTAAACATTTCTTTGCAATCGAATCTTCATTCATACAATTCAGTTTCGTATCTCTTTACTTGATCATGTCATTAGACTCTTTTAAAATGGTAATCAAAGTGAGTTGAACGTCTATAAAACATTCTAAATACAAATCCTAACTATGAATATCAGTTTTACAATTAGGGTTATCCAAACGACCAATACCCCATAGGATCAATCTAGTCGATCCTGCAAGTTACCAGAGAGATTAAATAACAGTCATTAAGATTATTTGATAGTTTGGAAGACTAGCGGTTGTTTACCAGAAATCACTGTAAACAAATTGGCACGCCCAGTGGGACCGTCATTGGTCGCTACGAAATTTAGAACAAAGTAAAGATTGTTAGGATATAATCATTGTAAAAGTGATTTCTGAGTGATAAGTTCGTTGTTATATGAACCTTAGAAGTGGTAGAATAACCAATAGCAATCAACCCTTACCCAGAAGAAAACGTGATAACAAGATGTCTAATCCAAACAATCAACAAGGGGAACAAAGTGCCCCATATGGAACAGACACTAATATGTCTGCTTCGACGGGAACGTCTAATGCGATCCCTTCGAGCGCACAGTCTATTGCATCCTCTACCAGTAGTGTAGCCACAAATGCAACAAGTGGCATATCGACTAATAGTTCGATCCTAGGAAATACAGGAACCATTGGTTATCCTGGGGGATTCATCCCACCACCAGGGACACAAACCCATTTCGCCACCCCACTAACGAGACCACCCAGTTTCGATGGTAACAGACACAAATTCCTCTTATGGGATGCCAACATCTTTTATGGCGGGTTTGCACACTTCGACATCGAATACGTCACCACAATTAGGGTCTGGATCTGGGGCTAATCAATTTATGACAAATAACCAAGGGTCAATGGGTTATAGTGCAATGCCTATCTTAACCACAGAAAATCAGATGGCTTTTAGGCAATTAATGGATGATAGTAACCATAATATGATAGGAGTGTTAGCACAAACTATGCAAGAGATCTTTGCCCCAATAGTACAAAATGTAACTGTGACAAACAGAGAAAACGCGGATAACATGAGTCGAATAGCAGATTTTTTCGCTCCCCCAGAAAGGCGTAGGCAGAATCCGGTGAGAGTTCGAGCAAACGTACCTATCATAGAACAAATTGCTGATGACCCACCCTATAGACCAGCCACAGAGGGGGTTAATTTGGGGGCAAGGGCACAAAGGTTAGAAGCCCCAATGATTCAAGGCCCACAAAGGGAAATTATAGAACCAGGGGCAAGGATCGAAAGGTTAGAAGTCCCAGAGTTTCGAGAAGAACAACCTAGAGGAGTTGTCATGGTGGGTCGAAATCAAGATGCTGATGCAGTCGTTCACAGAATTCGAAACGATAACATCTTGGCAGAAAATAATTTAACCACCATGATAGAGAGGATCATGGCCCAAAATGGCCTCAATATAGGAATTAGAAGGCCAAATTATGCCTCTCCTATATTAGATTACATAATGCCTACTGATTTACCAAGGGGATATAAGGTCCCTAAGTTTACAAAATTTGCTGGAGATACCAACGAATCAACAGTCGAACACATAGTCAGGTATCTAACCGAAGCAGGAGATATAGCAAATAATGAAGACCTTAGGATCAAATATTTCCCAAGTTCCCTAACTAAGAACGCTTTCACATGGTTCACCACTTTGCCTCCTGGCTCCATAGATACTTGGGCTCTGTTGGAGAGATTATTCCATGAACAGTTCTACATGGGACAATCTAAAATAAGTCTGAAGGAACTAGCCAGTGTCAAGAGGAAGTTTACTGAACCCATAGATGATTATCTGAATAGGTTCAGACTCTTGAAATCTAGATGCTTCACAGTAGTTCCTGAACATGAGTTAGTCGAAATGGCTGCTGGCGGCCTGGATTACTGTATTCGAAAGAAATTAGACACACAATACTTGAGGGACATGGCTCAATTAGCCGATAGGGTTCGACAAATCGAAAGGCTAAAGGCCGAAAAGGCCCGAGTTTTTAAAAATAACAAGAAAGAAAGGGTCTCCTATGTTGGAGCTGAGGAAGCAGAAGATTACCCTGAATTCGAAGAGGTCGAAATTGATCTCGCTGAATTGAAACAGGCTCCACCTTAATCTTGTAAATTATTAGTTCCCACGAAAGGGAAAGAAATTGTTGAAAATGAGAAAAGTGACAAATTCCCAAAGAAGGTTTATACTTTCGATGTAACAAAGTGTGACGAGATTTTTGATTTTCTTGTCAGAGATGGCCAACTCATTGTGCCATCGAATGTCAAAATACCTCCTTTAGATCAAAGGAAGAAAATAGGATTTTGTAAGTATCATAGTTTCCTAGGCCACAAAACCTCACAGTGTTTTCTTTTCAGGGATCTAATTCAAAATGCAATTAAGGATGGCAGATTGAAATTCGCTGACAAACCAAAAATGAAAGTAGATGAAGATCCTTTGGATGTCACAGACACCAATAACTCCGAGCCTGCATGCATTGGAGAAATCAATATGGTGGAAGCAGATCAAGATGACACTCCATTAGGAGAAAAAGGCACTGAGAATGAAAACTGGGTGTTAGTCGAAGTCAACAAGGGGGTCACTGAGGACGTCCACAAGCAACTAGAGGCTTCGATCGAAGCAGTACCTTTGGATGTTTCGAAAGAGATCCAGGCTACTGAAGGCCAAGAGAACCAAAAGCAAGAGTTGACACAGGTTACTGAAGGCCTGAGGCTAAAATTGGAGAAAGTCCATATCACAAAGCCAGCCTCCCCTCAGAAAGAAATATGGGATACTTTAGGAGAGCCCAGTGGAAAGTTTGACTACTTGGTGAAGTATTCTGCCCCAGAAAGTTCAAAAATCCAAATCGAAGATGTAAAACCTACAGGATGGGGAGATGATGACATAAAGGGGGAGGATGTAGATGTCAACATGGTGGATATGGAGAGACCTCGTTCTGAAATGGAGGAGATGGAGAGATACTTAGAAAAAGAAAAATACAAAATGGAGGAAAATTATGCTGGGGATGCCAGTCTTAAAGACTACCTCATGTTGTGCCACAAAGGAGATGCCGAAATGATACTATGCCCTAGATGCAGCATCATCTGTAACCAGAGAATTGCTGTAAACTTCGAGAGGAAACAAAGGGCACGAACTGGCATCAACTGGCGCCAGGATAACCAATTATTCAGGTGTTACCCTAAAGCTGGAGAAAGTTTGTTGGAGTTTTTGGTTCGCTGTTACAAAGGGGAAACCAATGTCTAGTATGCCCAAGGTGTTCTGCAGTGTACGATCAGAACATGGCCGGAGCCTTCGAAACAATCCCTTTCGCCCCATGCTGGAACCACAAAGAGACTGGTCAGATGAGCCAACGTTTCGAGAGCAAATACACTCAACGAAGGCCTGATAGTCCTCATCCCAAAGCCACACGAAGGGTAACGTTCAAAATTCCTGCTGAAATACCAACAGACAAATGGCTGCAAGTCAGAACTGACAAGGGCAAATACAAATGGAGAAACAATGAATGAAACGCACGCCACGCCATGACATATAGGAGGCAGTTCAACATGGCGAAGAGGGAAGAAGTGAGGTTAGAAAACTACAAAGGAAGAAACCCTATGTCAAGATCACAATGGAGAAGGCAATAGAGAATTCGAAAGGCTGAAAGGGAAGCTATGGCAAATAAAGGAGCAACTTCGATAAAAAAACCAAGGAGAATCAAGCACCAACAAACCCACACCAAATAATCAACCTGAGGACAAACCCCCAGTTAGTAGGAGACTCTTCTCTGAAACACAACCAAATGAATCGAAGGAGTACACCCCAGGTCCAGAAGAAGACGAGGATATGCTAACGGACAACTTCGAATCATAGGGGGAGTCTTCACTCAATATCAATTGCAACGTGGTATATGTACTACCTTGTGAATTTGGACAGGAAACTGAAATCGAAGAATATGAGGAGGATGATACAATAGATCTGATGAAGCATAGGCCCGTGTGTTACTACGTAATGGATAACGGAGCTGTCGAGGAGCAGAATGCTTTCTTCGAGCGCCCAGAGCCAGCTATGAAAAATCATCTGAAGCCATTATTCATTCGGGCAAAGGTTGGTGCCCATGGCGTAAATAAGGTCTTAGTGGATGGGGGCGCTGCAGTTAACTTAATACCCCATTTCATGCTAAAAAAGTTAGAAATACGCGAGGGTGACATCAAACCACACAACATGGTCCTATCCAACTATGAAGGGAAAGTAGGTCAAACATTGGGGGTAGTTCAACTGGACTTGACGGTAGGATCGAGCTGCAGGCCCACCATGTTCATGGTGATCGAAGCCAAAGCCAACTACAACTTGTTGTTGGGAAGAGAGTGGATCCATGGCGTAGGAGCAGTTCCTTCGTCAATGCATCAGAGGTTAGTTTTATGGAGAGAAGATGGGATTGTGGAGAACATCGAAGCGGACCAGAGTTACTTCATGACAACATTCAACTTTGTTGACAAGAGAAATTATGACAAACATTTGGCCAAGATTGCTCCTTGTGCCCCCAACGACGAAATCAACGAAACCAGGAATGCACACTATTATATGACCCTTCGCCATGACGGCATGTATTGGGATAGAAGAATAGTCAGTGAAGATGAAGGAGTCGAAGGTACTATGCAAAGACGGCCAGCAGGCTGGGAGTTCGACAACCTTGCTCATGATTGAGTCCTCCTTCTTCGAAAGGATTTCGGCCTATATGGCTGAGAACGAATGGAAAGCGGCCTTAGAGGCTGAAATAGATAAATTGGTTGTAGAAGTGAATGAAATAGATGGGGATGGTTCGAAAGGCTCACCCTTTGAAGAACACGAAATAGATCAAAGGCTAGATGCCATCTATGATAAAGAACCCTTAGGCTTCGAGAAGGACCCCTCAGACTCGGGTGCCAAAATGTTGGCGCAGGATTCGCTCGAAGAAGTGAATCTGGGGGATGAGAACACGAAAAGAATAACCTACATAAGCGCAAAACTTAATCCAGGCCTCAAGCAGGAAGTGATCGAAGTCCTCAAGAGAAACAAAGATTGCTTCGCGTGGGACTATGATGAAATGCCTGGTTTAAAGAGGGAGTTAGTGGAGCATAGACTTCCAATCAAGGATGGAAAGAAGCCCATCAAGCAAACTCCTAGAAGATTCACACTAGCGGTCCTCACAAAGATCAAAGCTGAGATCGAAAGGTTGTTGCGCTGCAGATTCATCAGAACCACAAGGTATGTCGAATGGTTAGCAAATATAGTGCCTGTTATTAAGAAAAATGGCTCTCTGAGAATTTGCATAGACTTTAGGGATTTAAATACTGCAACCCCTAAAGATGAGTATTCCATGCCTGTGGCAGAAATGTTAATAGACTCTGCTGCAGGATTCAAATATTTAAGTATGTTAGATGGATACTTTGGGTACAATCAGATTTTTATTGCTGAAGAAGATGTTGCTAAGACAACATTTCATTGCCCAGGAGCCTTAGGCACCTACGAATGGGTAGTGATGCCTTTTGGTTTAAAAAATGCTGGGGCAACTTATCAAAGGGCAATGAATTCGATTTTCCATGATTTCATTGGCACCTTTATGCAGGTGTATATTGATGATATAGTCATCAAATCATTATCTGCAGAAACCCATTTACATCATTTGAGCCAGTCATTTGAACGAATGAGAAAACATGGCTTAAAAATGAACCCCCTTAAATGTGCATTTTTTGTGCAGGCTAGAGATTTCCTTGGCTTTGTGGTTCATAAAAAAGGAATCGAGATCAACCAAAATAAGACCAAAGCCATAATGGAGACGAAAGCACCTACATCAAAAAGGGAGCTGCAATCTTTGTTAGGGAAGATTAACTTTCTCAGAAGGTTCATTTCGAATCTAAGTGGAAGAACCCAAGCTTTCTCTCTGTTGCTTCGTTTGAAGCAAGGCAAAGCCTTCGAGTGGAACGAAGCTCATCAGGAGGCATTTGACAAGATAAAAAGATATCTCTCTCAGCCTCCCATCTTGTGTCCACCTTAATGGGGAAAGCCCATGAGATTGTACATATCCGCCTCTGAAGTTAGTATAGGTAGTATGTTAGCACAAGAAGATAGCAATGGCATCGAAAGAGCCATATACTATTTAAGTAGGGTATTGAATGATGCAGAGACTAGATATAGCAATATAGAAAATCTATGTCTCTGTTTGTACTTTTCTTGTATGAAACTTAAGTATTATATAAAGCTTGTTGATGTTTATGTTTCATCTCATTTCGATGTTATCAAACACATGCTTTCGAAACCAATAATGCATAGCAGAGTTGGTAAATGGGCTTTAGCCTTAACAGAATATTCTTTGACTTTCATGCCTTTAAGAGCTGTGAAAGGTCAGGTAATTTCTGATTTCATTGTGAACCATTCACTGGTCGAAAAGACTGTCATGGGTTACGTTGAAATGCAACCTTGGAAATTATACTTTGATGGTTCGACCCACAGGGATGGTAGTGGTGTTGGAGTTCTTATAATTTCTCCTGAAGGAATTCCAACAAAATTCAAGTATAAGTTAGATGGTCCTCGTTGCTCGAACAACGAAGCTGAGTATGAAGCGCTTATTGTTGGACTTGAAGCTTTGTTGGAATTGGGGGCAACTAGAGTCGAAATTAAAGGAGACTCAGAGTTAGTGGTCAAGCAAATAACAAAGGAGTACAAATGCATAAAGGAAAATCTGATGACATACTTCGTCATAGTTAACAGGCTACTTAGAAAATTCGAATACATGGATATTCAACATATACCAAGAATAGAAAACCAAGAAGCAAATGACTTAGCACAGTTGGCTTCAGGTTATAAAGTTTCTACCAAAAACTTTGAGGATTTGGTCGAATTAAGAGGTAGAGTTATGGCTACTAGATTCATACCATCAGATCTAGAGAATATAAAATTAGGTCATGCTGATAAACAGGGATTCGAAGTACTAGCCATAGACACCTTATCAGATGCAGATTGGCGAAGTCCACTTGTGAGTTATTTAACAAATCCAACTTTGAATGTTGATAGGAAAATAAAATATAGAGCATTATCATATGTCCTCATGGGAAATGAATTGTTCAAAAAGACCCAGGAAGGCGTATTACTGAAATGCCTAGGAGAAAGTGAGGCATACTTAGCATTGTCAGAAGTCCATAATGGGGCATGTGGGGCACATCAAGCAGGTCATAAAATGAAATGGTTGTTATTTCGATATGGCATGTATTGGCCCAGCATGCTCAAAGATTGTATAGACTTTGCTAAAGGGTGTGAAGAATTTCAGAAACATGCAGGTATTCAACATGCTCCTGCAAGTGAGTTACATTCGATCATTAAACCATGGCCCTTTAGAGGATGGGCATTATATTTAATAGGAGAAATAAATCCTGCTTCGTCTAAAGGACAGAAATATATCTTGGTAGGAATAGATTATTTTACCAAGTGGATAGAAGCAATACCATTAATAGCTGCTGATCAAGAGGCTATTATTGAGTTCATACAGAAACAAATTATCTATAGGTTCGGATTGCCAGAGAGCATAACCACAGACCAAAGTTCTGAGTTTACTGGTAGGAAGATGCAAGAATTTGCTCAAGAGATGGGGTTTAGATTACTAACATCAACACCATATTATGCTCAAGAAAATGGTCAGGTCGAAGCAGCCAATAAAGTGATAATAGGGTTAATTAAGAAACATGTTGGTAAAAAGCCAAGGAACTGGCACAAGACTTTGGACCAAATACTATGGGCCTGTAGAACATCTCCTAAAGAAGCTACTAACACCACGCCTTTCCAACTAACATTTGGTCATGATGTAGTTCTACCAGTGGAAATTCATCTATAATCAGTTCGAATTCAAAGACAAAGCGAGATCCCATCTGCATTATATTGGGAGATGATGATGAATGAGTTAGTTGAGTTAGATGAAGTTAGATTGCATGCATTGGAAATCCTAATGAGACAAAAGGAAAGGGTAGTCAGGGCATATAACAAAAGGGTGAAAGGAAAAGCATTCACTATTAATGACTTAGTCTGGAAAGTCATATTGCCCATGGACAAGAAAAATAAAACATTAGGTAAATGGTCACCTCATTGGGAAGGTCCTTTTCGAATAGTAAAGATATTTTCGAACAATGCATATGAAATCGAAGAGTTGGCTGATGATAAGCGAATCCTAAAGGTTAATGGGAAATATTTAAAGAAATATAAGCCACGCCTGCAGGAGATTCGAATAATAACAACGTAATCGAAACATCATAAAGGAATGCCAAAATGGTAATATAGATTGCCAAAATGCCGTTGTTTGGATATTACAGACCAAAATTCAACCAAGTTTCAAAACTAATTAAATAAACAGAGATTTAAAAATAGGCATTGTTCCTCAATCTATTAAAAGTACTCCGAAAGGACTCAAGCCTTTGTTGAGTAAAGCGCCTTGCTCCTTCCAGGGTAGCTACTTCTCCCTTAAGTTGCTCTGCTGCTTCCATTTCTGCAAGTCCTTTGTTGAGGAGCTCTTCGAACTGATTGCCAGCAGTATTGGTTTCATATGCCAATTGTTGTTGTTGAGCCTCCTTAACCTTCTGTCGGAGCTCTTGAATTTGCTTTTCCCAGAGAAGAATAGACTGAGCTCGAGCTTCATAGTCAATTTTGGCTTGCTTTATGTGCATGGCTTGGTCTTCAGCTTCTTTAGAGAGCTTCGAAGCATGCTCATAAGCAGCGTCCATGGCAGTTCGTTTCTCCTGGACATTTTTAGTAGCAAATTCGTCTTGAATAAGACATCCAGTCACGTTATCTAACAGAGATTGAAGATCGAATAATATGGTGCTGACTGGCAAAGAGCAGGTGGCGAGGTTAACTTGCATAAATAGCTCCTTCATGGTATAGCAAGCTGTACTATCCTTCTTAAGCACTTCGAACAAGTCCACATCAAGGATTGTTCTCCTAATTCTGTTAAGAAGTACAACTCTATCATCTGAGGGCAATGGATTGGTAGTCGAACTAGTACCAGCCCTAGCAAGAGGAATGTCCCTTTGAGCTAGTTTAGCCTTCATATACCCAATTGGGTCATTTCGTCTTAGGAGAGCTAGCTCCTCTTCAGTCATTTGAGATTAAGACGATTGAGGAAGTTCCATGCGCAAGGGAGTTACATCCATTTAGACTTCCATAGGCTCATTGGTCTGGTCACCATCACCTTCACTTGTTTCCTGCTCATTGCCTTCTTCATTATCAACCATATCCACCACTTCGATATCATTGTTCTCACTGCTATTGACATCTGACTCTGTTCCAGCAGTTGAACCATTCTGGGCATCTTCTTCCTCGGATCCTTCCTCTGCAGATTCTTTGTTCTCTTGATCAGAATCAGCCTTCTCCTCTTCAGCATGAATGTCCTTTGGGTTTTCTTGAAGGGTTTCGAGAGGAGACTTTTGAAGAGAAGTTTCTGGTAAAATCTCTGCAGATTCATGAAGCGTTGCTTCATTCGTTTCTTTCAAAGGAGGAGAAGTGCTTTGGTCATCTTGTTGCTCTGAAGCCCCATTCGGAACCGCCATGTTGGAGGATCCTTTGTTTTGCACCAGGTTACTGGAGTCCCCATGAGGAGAAGAGTTGATGGGAGCAGTAGTCTTTGACGGAGAAGTCGAAGTAATAGGAGTTGGGTTAGAAATGTCCTGCAGAGACAAAGAATATTAAGAGTATGCACCAAGGTAATGAATAACTATTTTTGTTAAAAATTTCGAGTTCAATTTACCTGTGGATTCTCAGAGGAAAGGTTACTATCTATATGTTCCAACATTACGTTGGAGGTCGAAGGTGGATTTTTGGATTTTGTTGAGGGAGAAGCATCTCTGGAATCGAGTCCAGAAATGCCAGTTGGTTCAGGGCCTTTGGAAATTTCTTTCTTCTGCTTCTTCTTCGAAGCGGTTGGTGAATTCCCTCCAGCATTGGGATTCTTCCCAGTAGTGTTTGTTTTTCTTTTCTTCGGAGTGGTTGGTGGGAGTTTGTTAGTCTGAAAAGATTTAAACATAAGTTAGATCTAAATCATGAGTTTCAGTTTATTCGAAACATCAGGGCTAATTGATTACCTGTGGATTTGGAACAGTTGTTATTGCTGGTGTTGTTGTTGTTGCAGTAGTTGTTATGGCTATGGTCACATCATCAGTGGTTTCGACAGATTGTTGGGAGGCACTTCCTTCTTTAGACTTCGAAGCAACGGACTTTATCCTGATGGCTGAAAATCGAAATAATTAAGTTAAAAGTTAAAAATTAAGAAAGTAAGAAACATTTGGGATTTTCCCAAGCATTCGCACTTGCGCCTTGATTAGATATAATCGACATGGCAGAAAGGTCATAACGAAGATGTCCTGGGAAATCATGGAGCCAATGACGAGCCCATGTCACAGTCTCAGATGGCTTTGGTTTCTTTTGAAGGTATTTGAACATTTCTTTGCAAGTGAACCACCAAGGGTATGGAGGAAACCAAGCCAGAGCCAGTTCTGAGGTAGGCAATCTAGGGAATTTAGGTGGATGCATTTCGAGTGCCAACCTATACCTATCCTCAGGTGACAACCCTGAAGGAAGTTTGAGCTTAGAAATTTTTTCTTTAAATTTTTCCTTCAAGGTCTCAGCCGCTTGATGCACAGTGGTTTCCAAGTGTGTGGGATCATAAGTGGTTTCGAAATAATTTTGAAAAGCCCTAATCTCTTTGGCGTGAGTGAACATACCTTTCTTGGAGTGTACCTGCACATCAAACGCATCAGTTAGTTTCTGTTGAATGGAGAGGGTATCGAACATATAAGATTGGTAGAACTTAGTCCACCATTCCAGAAAACCATTCGCTGTGAAGTGTGTGGGTTCAAAGGGTAGTAGTTCAAATTGAGTGAAGTCTTGATATTGTTCCTGTTGCAGTTTGGATTCTCTTGCTTTAAAGGTTCGACCAGAAGTGATGGCACTCTCTGTTTGGAACAGAGGTTCAGGGATTAGTTGGCACATGCCAAATTGTCTGGAAACAAAGTTAGGTTGATAGGCAAAGAGGTAGATTTGATTCTTGGAAGGAGTGATTCGTGAGGAAATTAATCTAGGAAGCAAAAAGGCTTTCCAGATATCTTGAATTTCTTTGCTTTTAACTGCTTCTAAAAGAGACATGGTGAACCATGATAGTCCATGAGTCCTTGAAGCAAAGGGTGCCATGGTCTCTTCAAATTTGTGTCTTTTGGAAAAAATCATAATGTAGTTTGAGAAAAGGACCTTGAAGTCATCTTTATCATCATTCGGGGTGAGTTTTCGCAGCCTTGTACCTTCAATAATTCTATCCGCTATCTCCGGATCTTGTTCAACAACGGTGTCAGCAGTTGACAATGAGGGTTCAAACATGGCATTAAGCCATAATTGGAGTAACCAGAAGGGGCCAGCTAGAAGGATGTTTTTGGGAGTATGGGATTTCAAACTCGAAACGGCTGATCTTAAGCTTTCGTAAAGATCAACAAGTAACAATTCACTCAAACATACCCTCCTATTCTCATGTAAGTCTCTAGCTAGAGGGATGAACCTGCTTGCTACCTGTAAGGACCTGCTGCAGAATACGTATCTTGATAACCATAAAGTGAGGAAAGCAATATGTTCCACATCTGACACACTATCTCCTTCAGTGTGGTAATGGCTAATGAATTTGGAAAAACTGGCTAATTTGACTTCGAAGTCAATAATGCTGGAGTGTTCTTCATTATCAGGGATGTAAGTTTCTCCTACTGGTGACAAACCAGTGATGGCTGCTATATCGAAAAATGTGGGTGTTATCATTCCCCCAGGGAGATGAAAGGTGTTGTAGGTGTTGTCCCAGAAATATAAGGATGCAAATAATAATGGATGACTATAGGTGAAGCCTGGTTTCGATAACTTAATCAGATTATAGATTCCTAATTCCTCCCATTGCTGGGATTTCTTGGCTTCTACTTTGGTAAGCCAGTTTTGGTAAGCTATGTCAGAGGTAGGGCAGGATCAGAATGGTTTAAAGTTGCTCTTCACGTAGTCTAACACAAAGGGATCTTTTGGGGGAACGGTTGGAGTTTTTATGGTTGTCGAATCAAAATACTCACCTATCTTAGGGATATCCATCTTACTAAACAAGGGCTTAAAGTTGTAACAAACAGGGAAGATTTTTCTAGTATCTTTCAAGATTTCAAAAACTGTAAGAGGACCCATTAGAGCAAACCTCTTTCCAGCAGCGTTAGTTGGAATCAATACCTGAGAGGCGTAGAGCATTTCCTTTTCCTTGGAGATCATTTGAGGGATAAACACAGACTGACCTTGATAAGTACCAACCTTGCTTTCCATAATTGTTCCAGTGTTCTTGCTTTTCTTCTTGGAAGTTTTCTTCAGTTGGGATGATGTTGTTAAAGACATTGTTGAAGATTGTTGGAAGTTTTAGGGTTTTAGTAAGAGGAGAGGAAGAAAAAGTTTCAGAATGTGGAAAAAGAATAAAAGACTAAGTTGATTAGTTTTTATAGTGTGGAAGCTTAAACATCCACTAAGTGAGACTAGGATACGTGGGAGTCGTGGGTTGGATTGAGGAGGAGGTGGCATAAAGGCTGATATTGGTAATAAGCGTGGTTAATAATAATCATTGTTTTATAACTGCACCATGCTGTGAAATACTGATTCAAGACGGTTAAGAAATCCAAGAGGCGTCGTGATTGACGTGATTGGGGTCATACACAATAAATGTTATGATTACTCAAAGGTCACATCAAAATCTTGCAAATATATTTAAAATAAGTGTTTCTCAAAGGATCGAAATACATATTTTAAAGGGGCATTTTGTTGGCTGAAGTTTTTGATGATACAGTTCGAAACGAAGCAAATTGGATGTTTCGTTGGAATAGAGCAAGATGTTACGGTTCAGAATGGTAGAAGCGGTTCTTCGAACGAACATGTCAAAGCTCGGAGCTTCGAGTGGCAGTTGTGAAGATATATTTAAAAGAAGTCTCAAAGTGGTAACGAGACTGTGTCTGAGAAATGAGTTCGAAGCGAAGAGTGCCAAAGCATTTGAAATTCAAACGCATGCGGGATGTTGGAATTCAAATATATATGCGCTGGAGCGTTCGAAGACGCGTGGAAGCTAGAAAGGGGCAGTGCTCTGCATGTTCTGAACGTGGCAGAATCTTATAGGCAAGACCGTTATGGTCGAAGTAGTATAAATAGAAGTCTTAGTATTAGGATTTCGTGTGTCATATCTATTGTACAAAATTCAGTAAACATTCAAAATACCACATGGCTAGGGAAACGAATGCTCGAACAATGTACGTATGATAACACCAAACATTTATAATTCAATAAAAGTCTTTATCATTTCCAGTTTTCCTTCCATTTTCATGTTGATGTCATTCATATGCCTTTACATTCAAAGTCATTCACTTATTTCTTGCATTTAAACGTTTTCTTCTATTCAAATTCTTTACATTTCAGAAACTCTTTTACATTTCATGCTTTTATATTCATGCTTTTTACATTAAAGTCTTTTCATTCAAAGTCATTTACTTATTTCTGTACTTAAACATTTCTTTGCAATCGAATCTTCATTCATACAATTCAGTTTCGTATCTCTTTACTTGATCATGTCATTAGACTCTTTTAACATGGTAATCTAAGTGAGTTGAACGTCTATAAAACATTCTAAATACAAATCCTAACTATGAATATCAGTTTTACAATTAGGGTTATCCAAACGACCAATACCCCATAGGATCAATCTAGTCGATCCTGCAAGTTACCAGAGAGATTAAATAACAGTCATTAAGATTATTTGATAGTTTGGAAGACTAGCGGTTATTTACCAGAAATCACTGTAAACAGCGTCGATCCAAGGAAATATGCGTCGACCCATGTTGTATGGTTTTTGGCAGATTCAGTTTGAAAATGCTGTAACTTGAGTTTTAGGATGTCGTTTGAGATGTCGTTCGAAGCGTTGAATAGCTAACACGATGAGCTTTATTCCTGAGGATTAAAATGAAGAATAGGAAGTGTAATCCTAGTAGCCAATTTAGGATTTAGAGTTAGTTTCCGTGTTGATCGTTATGTTGGTTTTTATGCAGAATGATGAGGATGACATGTTTATAGGCAGCTGTTTGATTTGTAACAGTAGGAGTAATGATAGTAATGATGTAAGATTACAGAATAGCAGTGTGAATTACTGTCGTATTAATGTACATCTGAGTTGTTGATGAGATGTTATTAATAATGTTGTGTTGATGATTTATGATGAATAAATGATGTTTGATGAATTATTATGATGATATGAGATGTTTGATGAAGAAATGTTAAGATGCTTTTGAGATGTAGGCCTTTGGCCAATGATGAGGTTGTATTGAGATGTTGTTAATTGTGACGTTGTTATTGCATTCGTGATTGTGTCGCATACATTGCATTCTGAGATGGAGCTTATGCTCGTTGAGATGACCTGTATTGGCGAATATTGAGATGAAGGCTTATGCCTTATTGATGCCTCTATTAATTGGAAATTTTTTGAGATGGGAGTTCTGCTCCACTAGTACCACATGCATTGCATAGTATTGAGTCGCATTATTTGATTGCATAAAAAGTTGTGTATTGATGTTGTGAATGTGTATTGATGTTGTGAATATGTATTATTATTGTGATTATTAATGATTATGAGATGAGAAGTGGTGATGTTATGTGATCTAATTTAATATATTAATTATCATGCGCTTTATTATATTGTTAGATATCTCATCCCTTCTGTTTGAATGTTTCCCTTATGTTGGTAACGTGCAGGTAATCGAGAGTGAAGACTGTATACCTTCAATAGTTTGAGTCGGTGTCATTGCTCTGATATGTAACACTCGGGGGGATGAACGCTTGTTGCTTTTGATTGTTGATTAATTTCGTCGTTGAATTTTAAGTTGATTATTATTAAGTATTTGCTGGTTTGAAGTTGATGTAATGATGATAGAGATGTTATTAAGAATTTCCTCTGCATAGATGTTGAATTACTTAATTAAAGATGTCATGACGATGGTTCATCCGATGTTTTAAAAGTGTTATATATCCACGATGAATGCAATGAATTTTGATAGAAGAATTTGTAATTTCCTCTATTCTGGTATGCTTGATCTTGAGCACCTTCTTGTAATTCTTAGATTTGAATTCTCAGAACCTCTTCCAATTCTCTTTTGTGGTGTGCCTCTCACAAAGGTGCTTGTTCCTACACTATGCATCGATGCTCCTAGTATCTCCCCCCAACACTCAGACATCGCGACTTACCAGAATAGAGGAAAATGTAAGATTCTATACCCGATGATAGACCCTTGGAGCCGTTACCGAAGAAAACACATCCATTCCTTTGACAAAATGATTCAAAACACTGGCGGAGCCAGCGTCCAGCCAGCTAGGGCAGCTGCCCAGGCTCGGCCACCTCGACTTGACTTGGAGCGTCGTCTGGGTTGAGCGTGGATTCGGTCATGCGGAGGAGTGGCTGTTGGCTGCAAGGTGAGGGGATTCGCGACGGAGGACAGACGACTCAGTGACGGCGCTCTCTTTCTTCTCTCAATAATTTTTCCCCTGTCTCCCTGTCAATTTTCTTTTCATTTTTATTCCTCTATAACTATTATTTTCTGTTCGCTTTATAGCTTTAGAGAATTTGGTTTTTAGGAAACAATTAAATTAGGTTTGATTTTGTTTCCTATTTAAGTCGTAAGCTCATGATTCGTATTGAAGTTTTAATTTTGTGTTTGATTTGTTAATGAATTTGGTCCGATTTAGTTTCATACTGTCTCTGACTTATGAAATTAATACAAGGGAGTTTGATTTGTTTTTTGTGTTTATGTATGACATTGTGTGAAGAAATGATTTTGTATGATTCTGTTCGTTAATGGATTAATGCCTAAAGATTCAATTATGATTCGTTGATCTCAACAGTGGTTGTTTAGTGAGTGTTTTTTTTTCTTTAATCCAAACAATGTTTTTTTTTATAGTTTTTAGAGCGTGATTTTTTTTATTTGGGCCGGTTTGTTTTGGGCCATGCAAAAAGACTTTTCTTTAAGTTAAATGTTTATGCTTTTCAAGCAAAAAGTTGCTATAATCTTAATCAAGAATAAAGACCTTAATGAACCAGTAATAATTACTTAATGTTTAAAAATAATTCTAATAGAATCAACAAAAACAGTTTGGGGTAAAGATTTGAAATGTGTCAAATGCTTGCTATTTGTTCATTTTGTGAGCACACCTGAAATACTGTAACATGTATATATTATAGAATCTGAAATTTTAACATGTATATATTATAAAATCCAAAATCTTACAAATTGAAGAGGTAATTGCAATTCAAGGAAATAATTCCTTTGGGATTAACATTGCACTGTCTTGGTAGAAAATTATGAAGCCAATGAAAACTTGCCCAAGCTTCATAATTTTTCTGGCTCCGCCACTGATTCAAAAGAACCTCTGAAGTTGCAGCATAATCATCATTCCTCCACTTGCACCTAATACTGCTTTCACTTTCCCATCATGTAATATAAAAACTAAATACCTTAAAAAACAATGACGACATTGAATTTCATAATCAATTAATATTGAAGATATATCCTAATATAAACTGAAGAAACTACACTCCCTAAGATGGAAAAATTGTTGGGTGATGTTTTTGTTTAGGTTGTCTTCTAATTCAGGGATAATAATATAGTAACAGTAGTGGGTGATGTATTAGTAAATGGTTTTGCATCATTAAATGGGCAGGAACATTGTATCAGGGAGGATATGCCTATTATAAGTTTTGCATCATTAAATGGGCAGGAACATTGTATCAGGAGGATATGCCTATTATAATAGAATTAATGTGTAAGATTTTTTGTCTGGGTTTCGAGCACGTGATTAGGTAGGAATTCTACAACCCTTCATAGAAGGTGGTTACTCCATTCTTCACTATGATGTTGAGCTTCAGATCTTTTATTGTACGGGTTGGAGTACTCGTTGCTCCTTTGATTCATATCAATTTTGCTTTAAAAAAAATTGATTTGACATCTAGCCTAATTGATATAATTTCCATCATCTATGATTTGCAATAGCTATCATCATTTTCACAGTGAATAATCTGCGAACAGTGACAAACACTTCAGTATAATATAATCCATAAATCACAACTCCTACCACTACTAGTTTATTTCTCCATGCTTACGAGTCACAACTCTTACCTCTCTGGTGTGTCTAACACACTCCTATCACGAATCAAGACAAAATTGTTTACCACCAAAATTGTTGGTGCATAAAAAGATGAAAGACGAAAATAATATATTATATGACGGATACAAAATAAAGAGTAATGAATACGATAACCTACCTATTATTATTAGGCTATTTATACACAATATTACAATATAATAAAAGACTAAAATACCCTCTAACAGACTTAGTTAATAAGACATTCCTAAAATATAAATCATTTCCAACACCATCCCTTAATTTATATTTACACAAAATTGACAACACCAATTCCATCATTCAAACGAAGAAATTGATCAGTCTTGATAGCCTTTATTAGAACATCTTTCAGTTTCTTCTGGGTGCTACAGTGCACAACTTCTAATATTCCACTTTGAACCTGATTCCTCATAAAGTGATACTTGGTCTCAATATACTTGCTTCAGTCATGCACAATGGGTTCTTGGCAAGATTGATTACAAACTTGTTATCAATAATCAACTTCAGAGTCTTGTTTACCTGGATCTTCAGATCCTGCAGTAAGTTTAGAATCCACACAGCTTGGCATGCAGTCAGAGTGCCTGCAATGTATTCAACTTTACAATTGACAGTGCAACAACATGTTACTTCTTGGAACACCAAGAAATAAGATCTTCCAGAAATTTGAATAAGGATCCAAAAGTATTTCTTTTGTCAACTCTGTCTCCACACCAATCAGAGTCTGAATAACTCAGAAGTTCTGATTCGATCTTTCTTCCAGAAGGAAATAACACTCCATACTTCAGAGTTCTGTTCGCATACCTCAAAATTCTGACAGCAACTTGGTAATGAGACCACTTTGGTTTAATCATAGATCTGGTAACTATTCCAACTGCATAGCAAATATCAGGATTGATATTACACAAATACCTCAGAGAACCAACCAACTGTTTGGAGGTGTAGCATCCACATTCTCTCCATTAGAATCAGAGTCCAACTTCTGATTCGTATCAGCAAGTGTGATAGAAGTTTTGCAATTCTCTGACTTAAATCTCTTCAGGAGCTCAAGTTCATACTTCATTTGATACAAAATGATTTCTTTCTCAAGTTACATAAACTACATCCCTAGAAAGTAACTCATTTTCCCAAGATCTGTCATCTCAAACTCATTCATCAGAACCTTCATGTACTTAGCTATCTCTTGTTCAGAACTTCTTGTTAGCAATATGTCATCAACATATAAACATACCAGAATCATATTTCCTTCTGAAGTATGCTGAACATAAACACCATACTCCATCTCACACTTCTGAAACCCTTGTTCCTTGAAAAATGAATCAATCTTCAGATTCCAAGCTCTAGGCGCTTGCTTCAATCCATACAAGGCTTTGTATAATCTGAACATCATCTCTTCCTGATTCTTTTTCTTAAATCCAGGGGTTGTGACATGTATATCTCTTCTTGTAATGGACCATTCAGTGATGCATACTTCACATCTAAATATATCAGAGGCCAATTCCTTTTAGCAACTATTACAATCACTAGTCTGATTATTTCATGTCTCGCTACAGGTCCAGACACTTCAGAGTAATCTAACCCGGGCTTATGTAGAAAACCTCTTGCTACTAATCTTGCTTCATGTTTGCCAATTGATCCATTTGGCTTTAGCTTCTGCTTGAAAACCCATCTGGCGTTAATGGTTTTATTTCCTTTTGGAAGTTCTGTCAGTTTTGAAGTCTTGTTTTTCTCTATAGCAACAATTTCTTCTTTCATGTCCTGTAACCAGACTTGCTGCTTAAGAGCCTCTTCTGTACTCATGGGTTCAGAGTCTATTAACATTACACATTAAATAACTTCTCCTTCAGAGTCTACTTTAGTGTCTTGCAGCATGTCAAACTCTGCAAATCTTCTTGGGATGCTTGTGACTATTTGTTGCCTCTAAACTTGAACTTCAGAACCTCGAACACCAGAACTTTCCCCTTTAGAAGCTCTTGCTTCAGAAATTAGACTTTCTTCATATTCGTGACTGTGTTCAGAGTCTGGAAAATTCCCAGAGTCCGAATCACCATCGGAGTCCGAGTTAGAATCATCTTCACCTTATGAATCTACTTCAGAGTCAAAGTCACCATCAGACTCCTCTTCAGAGTCAAAATCTTTACCAGCTTTAGAAACACGTGTTTCTGACTTTTCTTCAGGAATTCTCTCATCAGAGTTCGAATGAGATTTTTCCCAATTCCAGACTTCTGATTCTTTTACAATGACGTCTCTACTGAACTCAACTTTGTTAGTTTCTGGATAATAAAGTTTGTACTAACTTGTATTGTGGTACCCCACCAGTAATATTACTTTACTTCTATCATCCAACTTCTGTCTTCTGGCTTCTGGAACATGTTTGTAACATATAGATTATAGAACCAAACATATTCAGATGACTAAGACTTTTCTTTTCTTCAGTCCACTTCTGAATAAGAACTATTTTATTCAGCTTTTTCGTTGGACATCTGTTGAGCACATAACATGCAGTGGTAACAGCTTCTCCCCACAAAGTATGAGGAAGCTCCTTCTCTTTCAGCGTGCTTCTCACCTTATAGAGCAAAGTACAGTTTCTTCATTCAGCAAGACCATTGTGTTGAAGAGTACAGGGAGCAGTAACCTCATGCTCAATTTCATTCTTCTCACAGAACCTTCTGAACTCTATGGAGTTATACTCACCACCACCATCAGTTCTAAGAATCTTTAGAGTCTGGCAACTCTGATTCTCAACCTTCAATCTGAACTTCTTGAACTCAGCAAACACCTCGTGTTTGAACTTTATGAGAGATACCCATGTCTTTATGGTGAACTCATCAACAAATGATACAAAGTATTTATTCCCTCCAATTGATGCTACTGGAAATGGACCACACACATCAGAATGCACTACTCTCAAGGCATACTTTTCTCTTGGAGCTACTTCTGACGTAAATGGAAATCTTGGTTTCTTCCCTTCCATGCACACCTTGCATGACTTCTCAGGCTTCTTGATTGTAGGAATTCCATGTACCAGCTTCTTCGATTTCAGATGCCCTGAGCTTCTGAAGTTCAGATGACCAAATATTATGTGCCACAACTCACTATCCTTGACAACACTTGTTACAATAAGACATTCAGATTCTGCAGTTCTAACATTCACCTTGAATGTTCTGATCTTTCCATGTTTGACTCCATAATTAGCTTCTGATTATAGTCATACAGCTTCAGAAGATTGTCCTTCATGGTAACTGAAAAACCTTTCTCAATCATTTGTCCCACACTCATTGTCATACCCCAAATTTTTCCTACCTTTTTACTTTTATCTGGCTTAGGCTTTGCATTTCATTTTCATCATTTTCATTAGGTCATTCACACATCATTCCTTCATTCAATAAGGCAATGGTTCAAAGCATTAGTGATTGTGCTAACTAGGGTTTACTTTTGGTTTGAGGCGTCTACATTCTACAGTTGATTTCCTTGGTTCCTCCTCGGGAAGTGGACAGTGGAATCGGGTTTTGAAGTATGGTTATCATGAGTTTCTGTACAAGGCCATTTCTCATTCAAATTCATCAAGATCTTGGATTAGGGTTTATTTCCCTATGTGTGATTAAAAATCAGGGTTTGCTCCTCAGTTACCATCTCCTAAGTTGTTCAGTCAGAAATTAAGGTTTCCTTATGCTTTGGGGCTTTTATTTCACTCAAGTGTGATTCATTTGGTTAATATATCATTCATGTTGTTGGAGCTAGTGTTTTGATACTTTGGCTATCCTGAGCATTCTTCACTTCCTATTTCAACTTCCATTTTCCTCTAGAGACTTCTCTAAAAACAAGATTCGGGTGTAGCCTTGGAATCAAGACTTTACTTGGTTGGAGTCCATCAAATGGGGAAGAGTTTGTCAAAGCATGATTGCCTGTATATTGAGATTTCTCTTAATAATTATGGATCATCAATTCAAGATTTCTTGTTTTTTATGGTACTTGTGAGAAGAATGTGAGTTCATCAGTTGCTCCAAGAACAAGGCATAGAGAATTGGAAAATCAAGCATGATACTGGGGTATGTCCTTTGATTCATGTTTAATTGGTTTGAAGTTGTGAATTAAAGCAAAGTGGTGAATTTGATTCAAAAATCATTCAAACCATGTATTAAGAAGTTGGGTTTATTGAAGATATGGTTTGTTCAAATTCGTTGGTTCATCCATTATTCAAAGTTCCAACCAAGGTTCAAGATTCATCCAAATTCTTTATGGTTCATTCACATGGATTATTTTGAATTCAAGGTATCAAAGACAAGTTCACTTAAATTTTCCCAAGTTCATCCAAGCTTCATGAATAAATATTACATAAATTTCAATGAATTCATTATGTTATAAAGTTTTTGAGTTTCAAAGTACACTCAAAGTTACAAAGAATCATAAATTTTGATACACCATGAGAACCAATGGCATTACAAAGAGGGTGTTTTGAATTCAACTACATAAGCATATGATAATAAAATCCTAAGCCTAAGTTTCAAATTCTATCAATTCTCCCCCACCATTTTTTTTACAAAACACATGCCAAATTTGTCCAAGGAAAAACCAATGATATGCTGAAATATGCCGAAAGAATCAGTCTAAAAATCCAGCCTTGCTGTTGCGTTACTGCTGCCCTATTGCCACAACCAAGAACCTGCAAGATAACAATCCAAAAACCTGTGAACACCAATCCAAAATTCTGCCATCTGCACTGTTGACCATTGTTGTCAAGAAGAATACAAAACCTGCACTATATCAAGACAAACATTACACCAAAATTGAAGGGCAAGAAACTGCATAAAAAAGTGTCGAAAATAGGGTATTGCATATGTTCAAACTCACCAAACTTTCCCTCCAAAAACCTTATTCTTATTCACAATAAAATAGGAGAAAACAATCAGAAAAAACACACAAATTTCACAGAGAAAAACTCATACAGAAACACAAGGAAGAAACACATCAATTCTGACCCTAGCAAATCTCTGCTTAAACACTCTTCCAAACCCTTACCTAAAGCTTCCTTCCCTAATCAAAAGAGCTTCCTATTGAAGCTCTGTTTGGTTGAGCTTAAACCAAACTCTCAAAAATGAAATCAGTCCCTACAACAACTTAAAGTCACCTCAACCATAACCTATCTTCACCTAATCTTTATACAACTCAAACTTCAACTATCATCACCTCCATCCCAACAATACTTCAGGCACCTTCAAACCCTGTTGCAAAACTAACCTTCTACAATCGATCAACACCACTTATTACTCTCCCTCTGCCTAAATTTTCTGCTAAAAAAACACTTAATAAATATCTCTCTCAAATTCGCAGCAACACACACAAAACCATTTGAAACTCAGCCTTCCAACAGGCCTTCAACTCATAGCTCACCATAAATGCAGAACAACATATCCACATCAACAGCACCGCACACACGAGAAGTTGAAGAAGAAGAAAAAATTTAGAAGGAATCGCAAGCAAAAGAACAAAAAATGGAAGCAGTTATACCTGGATTCAGATCGAGATCACTCACGGTAACTTGTAGACTCTTCATTTTCTCTCCAAAGCTCTGACTCTAATAATGCTTAACATTGTTTTTTCCTTCATCGTTTGAGTTGTTGCTTATAATATCAAAGCATAAGTGATTTGGGGTTTAGGGTTATTGCTGGGATTTAGGGCTTTTTGCTTTTGAAATTTTTGTTGGGTTTCATAGAGATGTTGACGTGAACGCATAGAAACCGCGAGATATTGGATCGAATCAAGAGTTATGTTCATTATTGTTGTTGTAGAAGTGAAACCCAAAACAGGAAGATTTCGTTTGAGAGAGAACCAAGAGAGTTTGTTTGTTGATTGAAACCAGAACCATTAGAGAATCGATGTTTAGAGACTGAGAGCAAGGGATAAAGGTTATGACTGTTGTTCGTATTTTTTTAAGCATTCATGGCGAGATTGAGAGAGAGAAGATTGAATATGGATAAACAGAGAGAAGAAAATTGTTTGTTCTTTAGATTTTTTTAAAAACAGAAAAAGAGAAGTCGTGTGAGAAGTGAGAGAGATGAGCGTGAGACGGGAGTTCGAGATCGATGATGGTGAGAAAAGAAAACCATTTGAGAAGAAGCAGTGGGATCAGAGAGAATCGAGAGAGATCGTGAGAGAGAAACATGTATTATCTTTCCAAATCATGTTTTTAATTGAGATTTATTAAAAAACGATGAAAAGAATTAATTGGAAAATTCAATGTTGACCCTTTTCAATACACCAGCGGCGCACTCTTCTCAATTAGGGTTTCAAAAACCCTCTCAATTCCCTCTAAAGTGGATTCGGGTTTGGGCTTGAATTTTTAGCCCAACCCATTTGTCAGTTTTAATTTTTATAGATTTTGATTAAATGCATACAACGATTGAACAAGATGGTGCAGTGGTTGGAGCGTGAGCCTTGCATACATGAGGTCCTCGGTTCGAGACCCATTGAGGAACTTTTACCAAATTCAAGAAATCCAAAGGATGGGTAAGTCATTGGTGTAGAGGGAACACAAATCCCTTTGCTTCTAAGCCAATTCCACGACAGAACTTTGATTTCTTCGATCCAGTATTCCACAAGCCCGAGTTTGTTCTTAAAAATCATTGCGTTGCGACCTTTCCATAGCACCCAAATGCTTGCAAACCAAATGACTTTAACATAGCCTGATTTCTTCTTATTGCTCCTTATCAAACCTGCAAATTGAGAAAAAAATCGCCAATACAAAATTGTGCAGCGCTGATGGCTGATATCTTGTGGCCTTGGTTACCATAATTTCCTCAATTTTCCTATGATTCCTTTCATGAGTGACCAAGGCCACAAGATATGAGAGCTAAATTATTTATATATTTATAATGACTATTCGTGACATTAAACACATACTCACATTGTTGTTTTCAAATTTTAAAATATTTTCCACCGAAGAAATTACCAGGTTGAGTCACGGACTAGGTCGCTCTCTTTAAGACGTTTCACGACACTACTCAAAATTATGCAAAGCAGTCGAACTACCACGCCGCCTCCAGGATAAAACAGCCCAGTTCTATACTGTACGATTACTACTTGCATGATAGATAATCGGTCTAGAAATACACCCTCTGATGGTACAAGACCATTCAAATATGGTATCAACACCACTCGTAGTATCTGGTACAAAGACCAGTCATAATTTCTCAAACAAAAAGAAACTCAAATAATTCTCCAAAGAGAAATTAATAATGGCCATTTGACCACTCATAATAATTTCTCCAACAAAGATAAATTCAAATAATTCTCCAAAGAGAATCCAAAAGATTGAACTTGAAAATTCCTCAACTCAAATGAGGAGAAATTAACATAACTCTCTAAAGAGAATTCAATAAAATACTCGGAAAATTCAACGAGTAGGAAGAAAGGGGAAGAAGATGGCGCTTTGACAATTCGAGAGACGCAGAATTATGAGATGAGGAAGGAAAAACTAATAGAATGGTTTTTGGTGTAATTTAGAATGAAACATGTGCACTCCTTATATAGGAAAGTAATATAGTTAATATTTCTCACATGAGCAATGTGGGACTAAATGGTTTTTTCAACCAAAAAGATATTCTAACAATGTGGGACTTGAGAAATTTTTAAATTCAACATATTGGAACATGGACATGTTCCAACAATCCCCCACTTGAATTTAAAAAATTTATTTTAGAAGTAACGTCAAACGTTTCTAAGATTGTGCATAAACAAAGGTGTCTACGACTTGAACCTTTGCATAGCAAGTAGGATTCCAATTCAACAAGAGTGACACAAATGTCTTAAGCTCTATCTCAGACATCAAACCCGCACACAACCTTTTCTTAAGGTGTATTCTAATAGCCCGTGCTTTAATGGCCCTGCACGTGTATCCCGGTTTAATGAAGGCTCTAGGAATTCTGCCTCGAAATTCCATAGGAACCGGCCTAAGTTCCACAATCACATAGGTGAGTCTATCAGGAGTACTCTTGTAGCCTAGGTACTCCCTCATACAGAGTATATATCTCATTAAGAGTTTCTATTATCTCATCCTCTTATTACTTCAGGATTCATGCTTTACTTGCATGATCATCTCATATTACTCACAACTTGTTATTACCCATTGAACCTATTTCTTGGGATCTCCAGTCATTTAGGCCGGGTTACCATCATGAGAAACTCATTTTACTATAGGCATTAGTCTCATCTTATATGATGTATTATAGAATTTATCTCTAGCTAACCCTTTCGTCAAAGGATCTACTAAATTTTCATCAGTGCGTACATGATCCACTCTTACAACTCCTTTAGAGATACAATCTTTAACAATGCTGTGCTTTCTTCTTATTTGACGTCTTTTACCATTATAATAACGGTTCTCAATTTTTCCAATAACTGCGGTACTATCACAGTGGATCAACACAACTGACATATATTTTTCCCATAAGGGAATCTCCGTTAGCAAGCATCTTAACCAACTTGCTTCTTCACTAGCAATCGCTAATGCTATATTCTCAAGATATGTTGTTTCTTTGATTTCCAAGATACAACTCCTCTAGCTATGTTGAATACATAGCCACTAGTTCCTTTGGAATCATCTGATAAGGTGTTCCAATCTGCATCATTGTATCCTTCAGATACAATAGGAAATCTCTGATAATGTAAACCGAGATCATGGTCCTTTTAAGGTACCGTATGACTAGCTCAATAGCTTGCCAATATTCATTACTCAGTCTACTAGTAAACCCCCACAACAATCCCACGACATATGCAATGTCAGGTTTAGTACAATCAATGGAATACCTAAGACTTCCAATGATGCCTGCATGTTCTGTTTGTCTAACACTTTCACCAGTGTTCTTAAAAAGCTTCACACTTGGATCGTTTGGTGTGCTCACATGTTTACTGTCAAAGTAATTATATTTTTAAAGATCTTTTTCACATATTGTGATTGATCCAAAGAAATTTCTTGCTCGGATTTTGTGATCTTGATACCAAGAATCACACTCACTTCTCCGAGGTCTTTCATATTAAAGTTGTTGCACAACAATAATTTCATATCATTAATAGCCTGAATGTTTGATCCGAATATGAGTAGATCGTCTACATATAGACAAATGATAGTGCAAATACAATTCTCAAATTTGTAATAAACGTATTTGTCACTTTCATTCACTTTGTACACATTCGATATCATTAAGTTATCAAACTTTACATGTCATTGCTTTGGAGCTTGTTTTAGCCCATACAAAGACTTATCTAACTTACATATCTTGTTTTCTTATCCATAGATCACAAACCCTTCTGGTTGTTTTATATAGATTTCTTCTTCCAAGTCACCGTTTAAAAAAGTTGTTTTAACATCCATTTGGTGTACTATTAAGTTATAAATATCAACTATTGAAATAAGTACCCTAATGGATGTAATTCTAGTGACAGGAGAAAAGGTGTCAAAGAAATCTATATTTTATCTTTGTCTAAAACCCTTGGCAACAAGGTGAACCTTGTATTTATCAATAGTTCCATCAGTTTTTAGTTTCTTTTTCAAAACCCATTTACAATCGATTGGTTTCCAACCAGGAGGCAAGTATACTAAGTGTCAGGTCTTGTTAGATTCTAGAGATTCTATCTCATCATTGATAGCTTCTTGCCATAAATAAAAATCCAGAGATGACAAGGCTTCTTGAAGATTCATTGGATATTCTTCTACATTATAAGCCGCATAATTAGGCCTATAGTCTTTAGCAACTCTTACTCGTTTACTTCGTCGAAGTTCTGTTTCTACATTGTCGTTGCTTTCTGTGCTTCTTATCACAGGAATGTGACTCAATTGTGTGCCCCCATTATTTCTCAATTTGAAAGGAAATTTGTCTTCATAGAATTCAACATAATTTGATTCTATGATCACTTTTGACTTTAGGTCATAAAACCTATATGCTTTACTGTTTGCTGCATACCGAATGAAAACACATTCATATGCTCTACTAGCGAGTTTAACTCGTTTCGGATCCGGAATTTTGACATAAGTCAGACAACCCCAAGTTCTCAAATAAGACAAGTTTGGTTGTATTTTCTTTAATATCTCATAAGGAGAGATCTTACATTTTGATTTGGGGACTCTATTATGGACATAGTAAACAGTCAATAAAATTTCCCCCACCGGTGAGGTGCAGCACTAGAATTCATTATAATTGCAACAACAAGTTCAGTAAGAGTTCTATTCTTTCTTTCTGTTTTACCATTCATTGCAAGATAGTATGGTGCAGTCGTTTCATGTACAATTCCATGTATAAAATTCATCAATAAACTAGAATCATACAATTTATCTATCACTACAAATTCTTATTATATCATTTTCAAATTCTTTACAAAAAATTTAAACATATAAACTTCATTCTTCGTAATGGCGTACAAATCTACCACAATAGACTGACTAATCCATGTCTTATTTAAAAGAAAATCAGAAACAATATTCTTTCTAATCTTAGGAACATGCATAACGTTCCTTAAGATTAAAGTCTTTTTGAAGGTGAAATTTAGCTCTATGTCTACAATTCCAGCAACATTCGTGGTCTGGCCATCTCCCAAAAATACTTTCTTATCTTTAGTATTCGTGTATGTTTAAACATAACACGATCATAACAGACACAACGAGAGACGCATATGTCTATCCACCAACCAACATATCCATCAACCATGTTGATTTCAATGGCCATAGCAATAAATTACCCATTAGTCAGGTTGACCTGTGCATTAGGGACAACGCCAAGTTCAAGCTTACTTCTATATTTCTTAGTCATATGACTTGATTTTCCATAACTAAAACAAAGGGAAACCAACGTCATTTCTTTTAGGTGGTGGTTGTTACCTATTTGGAGCTATTGGGATCATATAAGGATTCTCATTCTTTATTCGGTTCACAATATTACAGTTCTGATTCTTTAATCATTTACCAAATGGCTTCAGAACTACACCGAATTTCTTTTTGTTGTTTGAAACAACCAAGACTTTTTCTTTTTGATATTGTCTCTAAGATTCCCTTTTTGTTTTTTAAACATTCAAACTATAGGGTAGTTTGTCAATAATAAAACCAATTTGAAATTGTTCATTTAAACACATACCTTTTGTGATGATCTTTTAAGCAATCTTTTGAAGTTCGTAACATTGCGCCTCCACCGATCTTACATCTTTGCATTTGATACTTGAAGTAACGGCTAACAACATACTTCTTTTTGAGTCTCTCAATCTTATTTTGCAGTATCACATCAATTGTAATTATCATACAGATCATCTGCAAGTCTATTCAAAATATGATTTTGTAGAGATTTTCATTCTCTTTCTATAAGGTGATTTCTTTACTAAGCTGTAAATCGCTTTAATCTGTGCAGCAGATTCAACTTCAACACTATTAAGTGTTCCTTCTAAATCTCCAGATTTACTACCGTTAGTTTGTTCGATTGATCTAGAAGGAGCAACAGAATGTCATCAATCATACGTTAGCAACTTTTTTCAACGTTAAGAACTTCATCTTTTGTTGCCAACGTTTGAAGTGACTTCTCTCAAACATGAACAATTTCTCAAAGACAATATCCGCAAAAGAACCAATAATTTCTTCGGTAGCCATGGAAGTTTGAAACGTCTTAAAATTGTTGTTTTTATATTTTAAAATATTTTCCACCGAAGAAATTACCAGGTTGAGTCACGGACTAGGTTGCTCTCTTTAAGACGTTTCGCGACACTGCTCAAAATTATGCAAAGCAATCGAACTACCACGCCGCCTCCAGAATAAAACAACTCAGTTCTATACTGTACGATTACTACTTGCATAATAGATAATCGGTCTAGAAATACACCCTCTGATGGTACAAGACCATTCAAATATAGTATCAACACCACTCGTAGTATCTGGTACAAAGACCAGTCATAATTTCTCAAACAAAAAGAAACTCAAATAATTCTCCAAAGAGAAATTAATAATGGTCATTTGACCACTCATAATAATTTCTACAACAAAGAAAAATTCAAATAATTCTCCAAAGAGAATCCAAAAGATTAAACTTGAAAATTCCTCAACTCAAATGAGGAGAAAATAACATAATTCTCACGCAAAATTATGAGAGTGAGGAAGGAAAAACTAATAGAATAGTTTTTGGTGTAATTTGGAATGAAACATGTGCACTCCTTGTATAGTGAAGTAATATAGTTAATATTTCTCACATGAGCAATGTGGGACTAAATATTTTTTTCAACCAAAAAGATATTCTAACATTGTGGGACTTGAGAAATTTTTAAATTCAACATATTGAAACATGGACTGTTCCAACACACATAACATTCAACATTGAAGACAAGCATATGTTGGATACAAAACATAATTCTGTATAAACTCTTGTATATTGCACTAGATGAATAAATTACACACTTGGTCTTTTATAGACCCAAATTAAACTTTTACAATTCTAAAACATAAACATAACTGCTACTAATAACTATCATAACTTGCTAAACTATTGTCCTTCCTACTACCATAATTAAATGCAAAGTTTATTACTAACACATTTAATGTTTATTCAACAAAACTCCTCTGTAAACTTAAATGCTTCTTCGATCCAGCATTCCTATCATCTTCTTGCCTCTTTCGAAGACTTCTTTCGATAGTGGTTTTGTGAAGATATCCGCTGCTTGGTTTCTGCTTGCTACATGCCTTAATTCGACGCTTCCCTCCTTCACATGTTCACGAATGAAGTGAAATTGAACGTCTATATGTTTTCTTCGTTCATGATTCACTGGATTCTTTGCCAATTCGATAGCTGATTTATTGTCCACTTGTATTATTGTTGGACCTCCCTGCTTCAGCTCCATCTTGCTTATCAACCTTCTGAGTCATACTGCATGACAAACGCACTAGGATGTTTCCACATATTCTGCTTCACACGTCGAAAGTGTCACTATAGGCTGCTTCTTCGATAGCCAAGTGAAAGCTGTGTTTCCAGTAAAAAAACACATATCCAGCAGTGCTCTTTCGATCGTCAATGTCTCCACACCAGTCACTGTCTGAATAACCAACTAACTTGTAGTCTTCTGTCTTTGAATAATACATCCCAAGTGATACTGTTCCTTGGATGTATCTTAGAATTTGTTTCAGCGCCTTCCAATGTGTGTGTACTGGCTCCTCCATGAATCGACTCACTATGCCAACACTTAGTGAAATGTATGGCCTTGTGCATGTGAGATATAGAAGGCTACCTACCAAGCTTCGATACTTGCTTCCTTCGACCCGTTCTCCTCCATCAAACTTTGACAGCTTTGTACCTGGCTCCATTGGCGTCGAAGTTGGATTGCAATTCTTCATTTTATATTTTTCTAAGATTTCCTTTGCATACTTTTCTTGTGATATGAAAATTCCAGCTTCTTCTTGTCGAACCTCCAGACCAAGAAAGAATCTCATCAGACCTAAGTCTGTCATTTCGAATTCGCTTGTCATGGTGCTTTTGAAGTCTTCGATCATCTGAACATCACTGCCTAGAAATATAAGATCATCTACATAGAGTGCAACAAGTAATAAATTACTTCCATTTTTCTTCACATAGAGGGCTGGTTCATAAGGACATTGCTCAAATCCATTCTCCTTGAAATATGTGTCAATATGTGTGTTCCATGCCCTAGGTGCTTGCTTCAGCCCATACAGTGCTTTCTTCAGTTTCAACACCTTCTTCTCTTCTCCAGTTCTCATATATCCAAGTGGTTGTTCGACATAGATTTCTTCTTCGAGCACACCATTCAAAAATGCTGTCTTGACATCCATTTGAAATATTGGCCATTTGAACTGAGCAGCTTGAGATATGAGTAATCGAATTGTCTCCATTCTTGCAACAGGCGCGAACACTTCGTCATAGTCAATTCCTGCTTTCTGTTTGTATCCCTTCGCAACCAACCTTGCTTTGAATCTTTCGATTTCTCCTTGAGCATTCATCTTTTTCTTGAATACCCACTTTACACCAATGGGTTGACTACCTTTTGGTAATTCGACTAGCTCCCAAGTATTGTTGCGTTCGATTGCTCTAATTTCTTCGTCCATGGCACTTTTCCACTTCTTATCTCTTAACGCTTCTTCAACACTGATGTTTTCAGCATCTGCCAGAAGACACACAAGATGCACCTCACTTGTTGAATCATACAAATCTTGCAAGCTTCTCATTTTGGGTTGTAGAGGTTCATCTCCATCTTCTGTTTCTTCATGTTCTTCTGGAATACTTGTTGGTACAGCTATAGTTGTTTCTTCGACTGTGTCAGCAACCTCTGTCGAAATGTTCCAGTCCCACTTGCTTGCTTCGTTCATTCGAACGTCTCTGCTCACAATCACTTTCTTGCTTATGGGATTGAAGAGCTTGTACCCTTTCGTCTTCTCATCATATCCAATGAATATGTACTTCTGACTTTTGTCTTCAAGCTTTGTTCTTCGTTGATCTGGTACATGTGCATAAGCTATGCTACCAAATACCTTGAGATGAGAAATTGTTGGCTTCTGTCCACTCCATGCTTCTTGTGGTGTTTTGTCTTCTAACTTCGAATGTGGACATCTATTATGAATATAAACAACACATTGTACTGCTTCTGCCCAGAATTCTTTCGACATGTTCTTGCTTTTGAGCATTGATCGAACCATATCAAAAATAGTTCGATTCTTCCTTTCAGCCACACCATTTTACTGAGGTGAATATGGTGCAGTTAGGAATCTCCTTATGCCCTGTTCTTCACAGTACTTCACAAAGGCCATCGAAGTATACTCTCCTCCTCTGTCAGATCGAATTGCTTTGACGTGTCTGTCTGTTGCCTTCTCCACCATTACTTTGAACTTTTTGAACACTTCTAATGCTTCAGATTTTTCTTTCAGGAAGTAGACCCAGGTTTTTCTTGAGAAGTCATCAATGAAGGAAATGAAGTACCTTTTTCCACTGAAGGATTCTGGAGTGATTGGCCCACATATGTCAGTATGTATCAATTCGAGTATATGTTTAGCTTGATACTCTGCCTTCTTTTGAAATGAGGTTCTTGTTTGTTTGCTGAGCACACATTCTTCACAGAATTTTCCTTCGAAATCCATGTCTGGTAGTCCATGCACCATGTTCCTTTTTGCCAACCTTCTCAAACCAACATGATGTAGATGACCAAAGCGCATGTGCCATAGTGACACTTTGTCTTGCACTTCGATTTGCATACATTTCTCTCGAATGTTCCTCAGGTTCAGTTTGTACATTCGATTCCTTTCCATTTCAACAGCGGCAATCAGATATCCTGTTTTGTCCTTCAACTGCAGTGTTCGATCTTTCATCAGTATCGAAGCACCTTTTTCTGTAAGTTTTCCCAGACTTAATATGTTGGTCTTAAGATCTGGTACATAGTAAACGTCTTCGATTGATCCAATCAAGCCATCCTTCTGTAAGTAACTGATTGTGCCCTTTCCTTCAACCTTCACTTTCGATGCATCTCCAAAAGGCACACTACCATCTTCAATTCCCTTCATGTCTTTAGACAGGTGTTTGTAACCACACATGTGATTACTTGCTCCTGAGTCAAGATACCAAACACTGTCATTGGTGTTGATTTTGTTTTGAGCCATCAGGAGAAAGCCTTCATTTGATTCAGCTTCCAAGGCTAGGTTGATTGTCTCTTCAGTCTTCTTTTCATTTCGACAGTCTTTTGCAAGATGTCCCACTTTGTCACAGTTGTAACATTTGTAGGAGTTGCAATCCTTCGCGTAATGACCTTACTTCCCACACTTGTAGCATTCGAAGTTGGAATAATTCGAACGACCACCTCTTTGACCACGTCCTCTGCCACGCCAATTTTGTTGGCTCGAATGTCCTCTTTCGAAGTTTCTACCTCTACCACTTCGACCACTGTCACGACCTCCACGTCCACGTCCTCTTCCTCGAAAGTTGTGAGAAAAGAGTACATTTTCATCTTTGTTCGATTCCTTGGTTTGGTTTGCTTCTTCGTCTGTCTCTTCTTTCTTTTTCATCTTTCGTTGTTCATGTGCTTCGAGCGAACCAGTGAGCTCTTCGATTGAGAGCGTCGAAAGGTCCTTCGACTCTTCTATTGCACACACTAGATTTTCAAACTTGTCTGTTAAAGATCTCAAGATCTTTTCAACAACTCTTGCATCAGCTACTGTCTCTCCATTTCTTGTGAGTTGATTCACCACCTTTTGCACACGTGTGATGTAATCAGATACAATTTATGTATCCTTCATCTGTATCCTCTCCAATTCGCCACGAAGAGTTTGGAGTCGAACCTGCTTCACTCGATCTGCTCCTTTTAACACCTTTTCTAACGTGTCCCACGCTTGTTTCGACGTAGTCGAACCAACAATCTTCTCAAAGCCTGATTCATCTACAGTCCTGAATAACATGTATAATGCCGTTTTGTCCTTCGCTCGCGTCTCTTTCAACGCCTTCGTTTGAGCTGCTGTAAATCCCTCAACTTCTGTTGGTTCTTCAAACCCATCATGGGTCACCTCCCACGCGTCTAGAGATCCAAGAAGAGCTTTCATTTGGATACTCCAGTTTTCATAATTGGACTTCGTTAGTCGTGGCAACGGCATTTGGTTCATCATGTTTGCCATGAGCTCTGATGCCAAATTGTTGGATACAAAACAGAATTCTGTATAAACTCTTGTATATTGCACTAGATGAATAAATTACACACTTGGTCTTTTATAGACCCAAATTAAACTTTTACAATTCTAAAACATAAACATAACTGCTACTAATAACTATCATAACTTGTTAAACTATTGTCCTTCCTACTACCATAATTAAATGCAAAGTTTATTACTAACACATTTAATGTTTATTCAACTACATATAATAAAAAACTCAAAGCTACCAACAAATGAATTGCACAGCACACATTAAGCTATCTTGTTTAAATTGGAGCAACCAGGCCATGGAACATCTCTTGGAGAAAGTGTTTTAAGAACTGGATTCCTCTCAAAGAAGTTGGTTGGTCTCAGCTCAAATGAAGTGCTCAATAGCGGCATTATTGGAAAATCTTCCTGTGCTGGAACATGATGAATTCCAACTACATGCCACATCACAATGTCCTTGTTCATAATCTCTCTATCTCTGCAATTTTAATTAAACAATTCAAATTAGTATAATAATCAAGTTTTACTAAGATCATTTAATTGCAAATTCACAAGTAAAGAAAAATTCATACTGTTTAGTCCAAACAGCCAAAGTATCATCACCACGACTATGATCAACATAAAGTCCGCCAGCCCATTTCTCAGTTCTATTATATGGTGTCACCCAGACATTATAATTTGTAAAAGCACCACGTATTTGTGGATAATCATCTTCTGTTAAAAGTGGATGAGCTGGAATTGCTGGAATCAAACGATAACCAACTTCGTTTCCAATAGCAGTTTTAATGTTTGGGTTCACTATTGCAAGTTCAGCTGGTGCAACTCCAATTGTGATCTTTGCATCTGATTCAGTCTTAGCAGTTTCAGTCTCAGTTGTCCAATAACTCTTTCTCTTTGAACTTCCATTTGAGATTCTTACAGTCCTTAAACTTGTCTTCTCAAACGAGTTGTCTACACCATCGATATCAAAATCAAGATAGTAAATATAGAAATGGTCGTGGTAAATACCAATACTGTTTGCTGACACCAGTTTACCATGTAGATCTTCCTTAATCTCATCCTTGTTCTTAATATCTGTTCCCTTAATTTCAATTATACCTGATAGTGCTATCTGTATACATAAATAAAAGCATATATTTAAAAATTAATCAGAATCACTGTAGTCCAAGCCAAATGAGGTATGTAGTCTCTTACCGCTGGCTTGATGGAGCCACTTGCTTTAAACTCCCAATCTATAACATTGTCATAGTTTCCAACAGTCGCTATGGTTCTTACAATCAAGTTCACTTCCGTTCTAGATTCTTCAATCTGTATATAATCAAAGAGATCATGACTACTTACTAGTTAAATGAATAACTTAATTAGTTGGTCTCTTAGATTTAATAAAGATTCTTACGGATTCATTAGGAATTCCAATTTCAGTGTGACGCCACATGATATTTCCATATTGTTCGAAAACACATATTGCATTCTCTAAGAGGCGTGGAGTACCATCAGCTGAGTGAATGTATGTATCAATGAACTGTGCATGTGGTGGACAATCACGGTTGGGTATCAAAGACACCGTTGACAGACCAAAACCATACTCTCCAGAATCAAAGAAGGTCTTAAAGTAAAACTCTTCAGTCGGGTCTTGATAAGGTACAAACAGTTCAGAAATATAGCCTTTGTATAGAACACTACGATACTTGTGCTTCTCTAGATCATAAATAGAAGCAAGTGATATAACACTACCAGCTCGTACATCAAATCCTATATGAAACTTCCAATTGGCCCAGCTGAACAAACACGTGACAATGTTATTTTATTTCTAAAGCAAGTGACATTGCACAAAATAAATCATAAAGTATATTAAAATTAAAGTGTTTATTACCTAACACTATGGCCGTTGATCTGGAAGCCAGGACCTTGTGGTTGATGACTGGTGAGACTATGCTGTTTTGGTCCAAATGGTGCGCTTTGTTTTGAAACTCGGTATTCTGTGTTCTCTGCGGTTGGCACTGCTTCAATATCTCTATCATGATACTCAACTATTTTTATAAGATCAAGATCAGCAACTATTGTGATTCCAGTAATAGGTCTCACATAGATATTCACAGTATTATCTTTCATGAAACAGTCTAGTCTCACAGTTCTACTATTCTTCTCTTCTCCAAACCAGCCCATAGTGAAACTAAAACACACTATCTCGGAGAGATTCAATCCTCTCTTGTTAACTGAGGCAATGAAAGGAGGATATTTCAATGGAAGTTGATTGACAATCTCTTGTTCATCAATGGATAAGACAGGGAAACCATATCCATTATAAACATTGTCAGAGACAATGCTTCTCAACTTTAAATTAATTACTATCTCATGAGTTTGGCTATTGATTATTGCAACAACAAAGATTTTACGAGGGATTGTTACAAGAGTTGGGTAAGTTTCATATTTTAAGACAATATCTTTTTCGGGGTCATCTAGGCCAATATAGTGGAAAGCTAATTTGTTGTTTGAGATGGGGTATTTATTTCGGACTATGGTTTGAACTGCTAGAAACTCTTCCTTGGTTAAAGGGTCAAGTGGATGTTGAAAATGCAATGTTGCAACTGAGACCACTGCATGGAAGGAGAGGAGTGTAAGAACAGAAAAAAGAGCAAGTTTCATGGCGGCGTCGGTGGAATACATGATGTGAGATGTAAGCTCTCAAAGGGTGACCTTAAATAACAGAGAATGCAAACCCTTTATTAATTTTTTTTTTTTAAAAAGCCAAAACAAAATTTAATTAAAAACAAGCAGTGGCATTAGAAATGCCATAAGCAAAACAGGTTCCCGAGACACTTCCACTACACCTAACCAATAACCAAATGAAAACAAAAGCAAGTACACAAAACTATAATATAAATTATATACTAGTTGCACATGTGTTATATTTTAAATTTCAGTTTCCCTCCAATGCATTTATTCAAATTTCCAAACTTCTATCCAATTCTTCCACTTGCCATACTTGAATGAACCACTAGCATAAGATGAGGTAACCACTAAAAGCTTTAATAAGGATTTTGGTCAAAGTTCAACTTTTCATGGTTTTCCTTTGACCAAAAGTCAAAGTTTTATCAAATGCCCTCCAAATTTTGAATGACCAAATAATACACCGTTAAACTTCAATTCTTGCATAAAACCAAAAGTATTGACTTACGACATAATTAACCAGATGAATCCATCTTTGAATGAATGATGAAAGTCATAGCAAAACCTTATTCATCAGATGATCATAAGCATAGTAACACAAACCCTAATCTATGGTCAGAGAGAATCTTGGTTGAAAAACAAGCCTTTATGGGTAAAGGAGCCCTAATCATATGAAACCCTAGATCTCACATGTACAATGACCCAATGAGTTTGAAGATATTTCTTGATCAAATGCATGCTATGATGATGACCTGATGGAAAAGTGAGGCAGATGAAATGAGAAGCATAAGTCAGATAAAAGTATAATTAGGAGGATAAATTTTGAGGTATGACAGATACTTCGAAGTATGGGCTTTGGTATCCCAAATGATGCGATTATAGTTTAGTTGGTTACTCTGATTCTGACTTTTCTGATTGCAAATCGGATAGGAAGAGCACTAATGGAACTTGCCACTTATTTTCAAATTCTTTAGTCAGTTGGCATAACAAGAAGCAAGTATTTGTTGCCTTGTCAAATACTGAGTCGGAATACGTCATTGCGAGTAGTTGTTGCACTCAAATTTTGTGGATTAAACAACAATTACTTAATTTGTACATTAAACTTCAATGTATTCTGATAATGTGCGACAATATTAGTGCTATTTATCTAACTAAAAATCTTGTGCTACACTCACGTACTAAACATATTGATATACACCACCATTTCCTACACGATCATGTTGAAAAAGGGGATGTCGCTTTTGTGCATGTTGATAGAAAAAATCAATTTGTCGATATTTTCACAAAATCTCTTGCAACTGAACCATTTTTCAACATTCGTCGGGAATTGGGCATTCTCGATATCTCAAAATTTTCCTAAATAGTTTGATGCATGCACTCTCTCTATAATTGTTTTAACCTTCATTTGAAAGTTCTAGTTCATGTGAGTGTATCTTATGTTTCTCATCTTATGAGGTAATATCATTTCACTTATCTCTTTGTTCGTAAGTTTTTATTTCTTGTGATACTTATCTATGTCTATTGTAAATTGATTATGTGTTTATGTTCCAAAAGTATGTGATATATTTGATGTGTAATATAATTCCATGAATGTTCAATTCCAAAAAATTTGTTGTTAACCCATGAGCATTTTCGATACATATGTTTATACTCACTTCATGTTTTAATCATTTGTATTTCATCATCATTTGTATTTCATGGTATTAATTATTCACATTTGAAATATCTTATGATAGTATTCTTGGACATGTTATTTATCTCTCTTGCATTTTTGTGCATTGTTGGTTATTTATGATTATACATTTTTCACTTTAACATCATTCTATGTGAGTGTTGTTTTTGTTGATTGATTTATCTTTTCAACGCCTCTGAGTGGTTTATATGTGATTGTGTGTTTTACTTAATGCTTCTTACGTTTGATGTTCTTTTTCTCTTTATGGTGTTTCAAAGGGGGAGAAACTATGTAATGCAAGTACAAAGAAAAAGTTATTTGCAAATATTAAAAGAAAGATACATATATTCAGGGAGAGATATGATCAGAGATAACAAATACATCGCATATTTTGCCATCATCAAAAGGAGGAGTATGTGAGTGCAATACCCTCTCTTAGATGTTTTGAATGATGTAAAAACTAGGTAATATGAAGTATTTGTATATTGGACCTTATCTCTCTATGTCTAGGTAGAATTCTCATCTTATGACACTTAGGGATCAAGTACAAAGCATGCAGACAAGTTAAAAATGTCAAAAATATCTTTTTTTGGGGAAAAATCATGTTTGAAGTCGAATCATTCGTGTTAGGAGTCACTCCCACTAACAACATTTTGAAAGAAAGCTCTTTGACAAAATGAGTCAATACATAAGGCCTTTGGATTCGAAACACAACACTAAGGATTCGACTCCCTAGAGTTGTGGGGTTGACTCCCATTGAAAGCTATTTTAAATTTTAAAACTCTATTTAGGATGGATCGACTCCCAACCACTTGGAGTCGATACATAACATGAAGGAGACGACTCCTACGTGGTATGTCTCGACTCCCACTAAAGCATATTTTTTTAAAAACTTCTCTAACCATTTGGAGTCGACTCCCAGGAAATATGGGTCGACGCCCTTGCCCTTAGAAATCGGCTCTCACTTCGAATGGGTCAGCTCCCACTGTTCAAAATGTCCAATTTTGTAATTTTGTAAACCTATTTTTGCTATTTCATTCTTTAATACACCCACACATATATAATCATTCATGCATCATTTCATAGTAGTGAAACCAAAAATATATAAATATTCTCATCATCTGCATCCTCTCTCATTGCATACATACAACAATTATACATGATCATTTTTGTTGTGTGATCAAGAGATAGTTTGATAAATACATACAACAATTACACATGATCATTTTTGGTGTAATCAATTGGGTTTAAAGATCTTTGGGGGTTTCAAGATAAATACATCAAGGGCTAGTTTCTTTAAAATGTTCTATGGCTACAACAACATAATCAAATTGAGGAGTAAGGGATATTATTACCTTATCAATGATCACTTGTTCATAGAGTGTTTCTCCATAAGAATTCATCTCATTCGTGATCAGAACCACTCTGGAGATGTAATCTGGTACCTTTTCATTGTTCTTCAGGATGAGATTCTCATATTGCTTGCGTAGGGATTGCAATTTCACCTTCTTCACCGAGGCATCACCTCCATAACACCACAATAGTGTATCCCATTCCGCCTTTGTTTTCGTAACATCAGCAATCTTCTCAAACACACTCGTACCCACCCACTGATAGATATATAACAATCTTTCTCAATTCACGTTACATGTTTCTTTGTGCTTCTTTCATATCTGCTGCTGCAACCATCATGCAATCTTTATTGATGAGATCAAGAACACCTTGAGCGCCAAACAACACATGCATTTCAATCAACCACCGATTATAATTATTCTGTATAATATTGGAAGCTTTGTAATCAAGCTACCGTTTTCGCCATTAATCTTTTATCTTGTGCAAATAACTCAACTTTCACAAAATACTCGTGTTTCCTGATCCCACTAAATCAAAAAATGTGATTCTTCTCCGATTTCGATCAACAATTCAATGTGAATTTGAAGAAATAAATCAATCACACACCTTACGTACACTCGTGTTTCCCAAAACCAGATCCGAAATTCTTGATACCAATTTGTTGGAGTTCATGATAAGTGTAAATTGTAGTTATTTTTGTATATACTTTTTATTGCACTTATCGACTCTTTATTGTTAATATCGTTGAATAAACCCGACTTTTGTGTAAATATGTTTAGTTTGTATTTTTGTGTACATAGTGTACAGTTTGATGTTTTTCATTCATTTTGTAGGTATTTGTTGCATTTTGGAGCATTGAGGAACAAAGTGTCGAAGGCACGGCTCTGGATGCACGTTTTCGAAATAAAAAACCAGTTTTTCCCAGGAGAGCCCGCTTAGCGCATTTTGTAGCGCGCTTCTTGCGTTTGACATTTTGGCAGAAGCATTATTTTAAAGCCCGCTTAGTGCGGATATCGCGCTTAGCGCGGTTTAGGTCAGTTTGATGTGTAAAATAAAGAAGTTGCGCTTAGCGCGTCGGGCCCGCTTAGCGTGGTCTACTGAGATTTGTTTTATAACTTCATTTTATTCATTTGTTAGAGGATGGTTTTGGGAAAGTTTTTGCTCCCAACTCCATCAACCTTCATTTTTGCTAGATTAGCTTAGAAAATAACATTAGGGCTTTGCTTATGGATGGTTGGAGGTGGATTTCTCATCGACTGACGCTGACAAACTGGAAGATTTGTGGTTTATCTCTTCTCATCTATTTGTATTTCTCTTTTGTTGGGTATTGTATGTATGTTTTCTTTGAACTCATGTATGTTTGTCGCCCTTGGCGTTATATAAAACTTGCTTTACAAATCTTTGTCGATTTTTATCCTTGATTTTTGCTCTGTGTTGGATTTGAGTTGCTATAGACATATACTGCTTAATTCTTATCTAGGATAATTATCTAATAGTGTATGAATTCTATAGATAGATTTAGTATTGTTATTCACTTAGGGTGTTTGTGATTAATACCTCTTTGTTGTTTGTGTCGCTTTGAGAGATCATCGATGCAAGCAAGCACAATTGACTTCTGTGTTGTTGAGGTGGTTGTGAGTCGCTACCGAGGTGATGCAGTCAGCCTCTCAATTTGGGTTAGAAATTACATAGGTTGTGAGTGACACGTGATGATATTGATGAATATTGTAGGTTGAGTATAACAGTTCAATATGTTTAAGTTTGTGATAAGTAGTATATATGCATGCTTGATAAGTTATTCTTTTTTCCTTTTTATACATTTATTTTTTGTTGATATTTTTCCTTTCAACCTATTTATCCCTAAACTCATTAACGAGAGATATTTCGAACTACATTTTAATTCATCATTCTCTGTGGATGCAATACGATATAACCTATATCACCCGGTAAATTAATAACTTTACTTTTTGCTTTCCGCTTTACCGCACCAGCAAAATGGCGCCGTTATCGGGGATTGGTGTTTATTGTTTTTGCATTATGTGATCGGTGGATCTGGAACTGACTGTTTAACGCTGGTTCGCGAAATGTCGCGGTAAGCAAGAGTCGCCACCGTCTTTTATTTTCTCCAACATGGAAAGGACAAAAGCACAGAAAAATTCCTTATTGAGATTAGCTCTCGGTTCGGGAGGTAGATTTATAGAAAGGGAAGGTGTTAGCACCCTTTCTATCCGTGGTTATCCACGGGCTCTTAGATACTTGCTCATTTGTGTTTTCAAAATGTTTGTTTGCTTTTCAACTGTGGGTTTGAAAAAGTTTCGTTTAAAATTTCAGTTCGACTCTTGTATCAGTCCTCCAGAGTGTTTGAAAAGTTGTTTTGAAAGCTTTTTGCAAAGTGTCGGTGTGAAAAGAAGTTTTTGATTTATTTTGAATTAGAGCAAGTATCTACGAGTCATCTACCTACCCTAAGGAATTAGTCTGTGTAAATGTCCTTAAGATAGTGCCATCCCACCATTGAGAGGTAGGTAGCACCACCATTGGAGGTGTTCGGGTCAATTCGAGTTTAGGGACAGTGTGGTCACCAGAGCAATAGGAGGATACCTTAGAAGCTACCCTCATGCCATGTTCATGGACATGAGGACTTACTAAAACGTCCTCTACTCGACGACCACGTTTCGAGGGGCAAGGCAACAGTGAGGCGTACCCTAGGAGTGGTGTGTGAATTGTGTGTCATTTTCAGTTATCGTTTATCTTGATCATGCATTGAGTGTTCTACGTTTTGATTTTATTGGAGCATACATTCTTTCATGTTATTATTAGCAGTTAAAGGTGTGGGAATTAAAATGCGGAAAAATAAAGGTCTTATGCTATTACAAGGCGCGGGTCTACATCGCCAAATTAAACCAAGACCCGATTTGAAATAAAATGCGGAAAGTAAATGTCCTAATTAACTATTACAAGGCTTTGGGGCAATTACATGAAATTTAAAAAAGAAATAAAAAAGCAAACGCGCGAAATGGAATTATGATCGAAGGTGCGAGGGCGTTGGACCCTTTAAAGAAATTAAATTGAAATTATAAAGTAATTAAATTAAATAAAGGAAAGAACTTATTTTTTTTATGTTTTTGGATTTATGAAATTAAAGAAAATTAAATTGGAATTAAAAGTTAAATAACCCTAGTTCTAAATTGTTTTTTAATTTATTAAAAAAAATGTTTAAGTTTGACCTAATTTAACCTAATTAATTAATTGCATATTTATTTACAAGAATAATTAATAATTAATAGTGATAAGAAAAAAAGATTATTTATTAAGAAAAAGAATAAAAAAGCTAAAACCTAATTTTTATGTTTTTTAAGTTTATTTAAGAAAAATATTAAAGTTAAAACCCTAATTTAAAACTAAATTAATGATCAAATTTATTTACAACAAAAACTATTAGTGAATTAAATATTAAAACATATTTTTATTTTGACTTTCTGACTTTTTGTATTTTTATATTATAAAACTAATTTTGTGGAATTAAATGAAACAAATAATATAATTAAAATAAATAAAAGAAAAGAAGAAAAATAGAGAAAGAAAAGGCAAACATGGGGGGTTTTCTGACCCATTTGGAGGTATATTGCAGTAATTAGGCCCAAGAATTCAGGCCTTGTTTGACTTTTCAGTGATTGCATGTGGACCCATTGACTGGCGTGTATGATGAGCCCCTTGGATAACCTTCAGATTGGACTTTCCAGGCGCGTGGCAAGCCAGATGATGTGGTTGTATGATGGTCCCTCATGAACATACTGCACAGAAGCGTGTTAAAGAAAAAAATATAGAGGAAGTGAGGGGGGACCTGGGAATCGAACCCAGGTCCCAACATTTACCAAGTACATCCTTTGCCAAGTGAGCTGTGCGCGCGCGTTGTATAGAAACTGGCAAGCAAATAACATAAGGCAAAGCAGCACTGAGTGGTATCCAACGCGCCAAATTTCAAATGTGCCTGTAGGTGTTTAGGTATTGGCTTGTATTTTTGGTGTATGTGTGAATGTCATGACTGATGTCATAACATTCTAGTTCAGGTTGTACTAACTCTTTAGGTACATATGCAGAAAAATATTGTAACTCAAATACTGATGTTCATAAGTGTGTATCTGAGCATGTTTGCAAAATGATCACATTTAGCTAATCAGTAGACAGGTTTTCTCAGATGTCATAACAGATGTTATGACATCCTGTTCTGAACTAGCAGGATTACAGGATTGGATAAGTCTGAGTTTTTTCAGGAAATAACTCAGTCCTTCCTAAACAGAATCCTGCGTTTTCTGAGGAATAACCTCACTCAATCCTAACCTGATCAACAAAGTACTGTGACCTGGACTTTAGGTCAAACGGAATCAACCCTAGGTTTTTGGAAACCCTAACTGAAGTTGCAGCTGCTATATATTCAACAGAGCTGCGGTTTTTGAAATCATCCCTGCTGATTAATTAGAAGATCGAGTTTGTAATCTGTATAGATTTGTTTAATTGTACTCCAAGCAATTATCATTGTGATAAGTGTCTTGGAATAGGTTTCAATTGTAAGGGTTGTGTAGCACTCAAAGCTTTGAAGCAAGAGTGTTTGAATGTTACTTGACTAAAGCTGTGAAGCAGAGTCAAGTTAGTTGTGTACATCACTCAAAGCTGTGAAGCACGAGTGATTGTGTTACTTGATTAAAAAGCTGTGAAGCATAATCAAGAGTGTGTTTTGAAGAGTGTCTTCATCAATCCTCAAGTCAAATTGGTTTATGTATCACTGCTGTGATTGAGGGGGAGTGAGTAGGAACTCAGGTTTAAGTTGTACTTAGATTAGAATTGCATTGGGTAGGTCTTAAGTGAAGGAGATAAACTGGTTGGTTTATTCCTGAATTAACATCTCTTATAGTGGATTCTCTCCCTGGCTTGGTAGCCCCCAGAGTAGGTGTTGTTGCACACTGAACTGGGTAAACAATTGACTGTGTTATTTACTGCTTTTGTATTTACTGTCATATAGTAAGTCAGATACAGTGTCATAACATTGGACGTGACATTGAGTATCTGTAGCCAGAATTTTCAATTGGCATCAGAGCAGGCACCCTGCCTGTATTACTGGGTGAGATCTAGGGATATCACTTTCTGGCACTATGGACAAAGAAGGAGTTTTTGGAAACAGACCACCCATTCTGGATGGAACTAATTATGACTATTGGAAACCTCGTATGATTGCCTTCCTAAAATCTCTGGACAAAAAGGCTTGGAGAGCTGCTGACAAAGGATGGATTCATCCCACCATAACTGAAAGAGATGGGACAATCAGTCTGAAGCCTGAGGAAGATTGGAGTAAAGAAGAAGATGAGTTAGCTCTGGGAAATTCAAAAGCCTTAAATGCCTTGTTCAATGGAATTGATAGAAACATCTTCAGATTAGTACATCAATATGAACTGGCCAAGGAAGTTTGGGACACCCTCAAAACTACTCATGAGGGCACTTCCAAAGTAAAGATGTCAAGGCTTCAGATGTTGACCACTAAGTTTGAGAATCTAAAAATGATGGAAGATGAAACCATCCATGAATTTCACATGAACATCTTGGAGATTGCCAACACCTCAGGAGCACTGGGAGAAAAAATGTCAGAAGAAAAACTGGTGAGGAAGATTCTCAGATCCTTGCCTAAAAGATTTGCAATGAAGGTAACTGCCATAGAGGAAGCCCAGGACATTAGCAAGTTAAAAGTGGATGAACTTATTGGGTCTCTTCAGACTTTTGAGATGGGGATCACTGATAATGGTGACAAGAAGAACAAAAGCATAGCACTTGTAACCAACACTGATGTTGAACACAAGGAGGATGAAGAAGAAAACATATCAGAAGCCATTGCCATGCTTGGAAGACAGTTCAACAGGCTCATCAAAAGAATGGACCCAAAGTCAAGGTCAAATGTTCACAACATTCCTTCTGACATTGACAGTTCCAGCAGAAGACCAAGATCAGAAGATAAGGAAAACCAAGGCAGAGGAATTCAATGCCATGGATGTGAAGGATATGGACATATTCGAGCTGAATGTCCTACCTTTCTTAAGAAGCAAAAGAAAGGAATGACTGTTACCTGGTCTGACTATGATTCAGAAAGCAATTCTGAAGAAGAATCTGCCAAACTAGTTACTGCCCTAACTAGTGTTTGTCCTTCTGAAAGTGACACCAGTGATGAAGAAGTAACATTTGAAGAACTGGCTGATACCTACAAGAAATTGTGTATCAGAAGTGGTGAAGTCTGTGTGCAAAATGAGAAACAATCAAAACTCATTGTAAAGCTGGAGGCTGAAAAGAGAGCAAATCTTGAAACTATAAGTCATTTAGAAGGAGAAGTTCAACTGCTGAACTCACAACTGAATCAAATGACCAAATCAGTCAAGATGTTGACAAATGGGACAGACAAATTGGAAGAGATTCTTCAGGCTGGACAAAATATGGGAAATAAATCTGGCCTAGGATTTGTGGAAACAAAGAAAGTTGTTACCAGGAAGCAAATGTCATACCGAATGTCTCAACATTACTCTCCACATCAGGGACAGAGACACATGAAGAAGAGGTACCAAAGATGGAGATGTCATCATTGTGGGAAATATGGCCACATAAAGCCCTTCTGCTACAGACTACATGGATATCCTAATCAGAAATCAGATGTCAAACCTAAGTCTAAAAGGGTACCACACGCTCCTAAATGGAAGAAAAAGGCTATTGCACTGATAGCACACACTTTCCCGAAGATCTCAACAAAGGAAGATTGGTACTTTGACAGTGGATGTTCCAGACACATGACTGGATTCAAAAATCTCCTCAATAATGTTATGCCTCACACCACCAGTTTTGTGACCTTTGGAGATGGTGCTAAAGGAGAAATCAAAGGAGTTGGTAATTTGGACTACCCTGGAGTTCCAAGTCTGAATAAGGTACTGCTGGTAAAAGGGTTGACTACTAATCTCATCAGCATCAGTCAATTATGTGATCTAGGATTCATGGTCAACTTCTCAAGATCTGAATGTCTAGTGTTTAATGATAAACTAGATATTGTAATGAGAGGAATAAAATCCAAAAATAACTGTTATGTGTGGCAGCCTGAGAACACTGATATCCACACTTTGAGTCAAATCATCAAAGAAGAAAAAGATATGAAACAGTGGCAGCATAAACTTGAAGGAATGAAAATGGAAGATGTCAGAAGAACTCCTAAACTACAGGCTGATAATATATGTGATGTGTCAAAGAACAAGTCTCATAAATTCTGTTCAAAAAAATTCTGGTCAACACAGATGCTACCTGAAGACAATGTTACACAAGATGTTGTGACATTGTGTTGTGATAATCTGAAAACATTCAACATTTCCTTAAACCCTATTGACTTTGGAGAGAAGAAATCATTTGAACTGAAACATAGGTTCTCTGAGCTTCAGCTAACTGATTCTTCTATCAAGGCGCTTGTTGGAAATCAACTTGAAAATTTGAAGGGCAGATTGGGTATTCACCAACATGAGAAATTATAGCAATTAGTTTTGCTGAAAACAAGGGTTGAAGGGATTAATTCTATTAAGTCTATATTTAGTGGGTTGATCATAGTCATTCACAATTCCTTCAAAAGCCTTCAGAAGTTGAAAAGACTCCCTTGTACTCCCTATCTCTCTCATTCTTGCAACCTGTTTTCTCCTCCCAATCAAAGAGCTTTCTCAAAGTGCTACTGCTACTCAACGTTAAACACAATGTCTCAGACATCATCTTCCACTATGGCGGCTTCGTCTCACTCATCATCATCGTCATCTGATCACGATTCTAGGGCAATCACGACATGCATAGAATCAGAAGTACTTGAGGTCACTCCTCTCAGGGAGATGGCTACTAATCCAGCCAAAATCAAGAAGCTCAGGACCAGACATGCAGGAAGAGCTCAAGCTGCAGTCTCTGGTAACTCTTCTCTTCCTTCATCTACTATACCTAATAAAGAAGGAACAGTGCAAGTACACCAAGCCATTGCTAGACTGGTTACTAGCATTCTGAGTGGCAACCAATCTGTACCAGGGATCTCTATTCCTCTGAATCAATCTGAGAGTCCAAATATGGAAGGTTCTGAAAATATAGATGTCACTGAGGATGTTGTGACACCAAAAGACAACATTCAGAATCCCTCTGAAAAGGCTGCTGATCCACCTATCATTGATGTGGATGAAGAGTACTCAGATAATGAACTGATTGCTAATGTAAACCCTAGCATTGCTAGGAGATTGATGAAGAGAAAAAGTAGTGAGACTGTTAAACCTAAGAAGTCCAAGGCTGAAGGGATGGCTGAAAAAATTCAGACTAAAGGGAAGAAGGCACAGGTGCTGACTGCTAGACAACCAATCTCCAAGAAAAGAAAAGAACCTGAAACTTCTGACTCTGATGATGAATCAGAATTTGAGATTGACATTGACAATGCTCCCATCAGAAGGAAGCTCCCTTCCAGCAAGATTGCTAGAGTGCCTGAAGTGCCAACTGACAACATCTCCTTTCATCATCCTGATAATGCAAACAGGTGGAAGTATGTTTGCTTGAAGAGAATAGCCTTGGAGAGAGAACTCAACAATGATGCTTTGGAGTGCAAAGACATCATGGAGCTGATCAGGAATGCTGGACTAATAAAGACTGTGATGAAGTTTGGCAAATGTTATGAAAATCTGGTTAAAGAGTTTGTAGTGAACCTATCTAATGATTGTGCTGATGGGAGGTCAGCTGACTTTGAGAGTGTGTTTGTTAGAGGAAGAAGGGTCAAGTTCTCTCCATCAGAAATCAACAAGTTTCTTGGAAGAACGAATAAGGACTGTCCTGATCTAGAGGCAACTGACAATGAAGTATGCTTGACCATCACTGCCAGGCAAGTAAAGTGCTGGCCATTGAAAGGGAAGTTGAATGCTAGTAAACTCAGCATGAAATTTGCCATCTTGCATAAAATAGGTGCAGCAAACTGGGTGCCTACAAATCACAAATCAACCATCTCCACAGGATTGGGGAGATTCATCTATGCTGTAGGAACCAAGACTGCCTTTGATTATGGAAGGTACATTTTTGAACAAACCTTGAAGCATGCTGGCAGTTATGCTGTCAAAGGACCAATTGCATTTCCCTCCCTCCTTTGTGGAATCATCCTTGCACAATATCCTGACATACTTGTAGCAAGAGATACAGTCTGCAAAAGAGCCCCTGCCCTTGGCCTGCACTACAAACTGTTTCAGGGATCCCATGCTCCAGACATTGTCATAACATCAGCTGAGACATCGTCTGCAAAGAGCCAGTCCAAAACATCTGATGTCATAGCTGTCTTAAAAGAAACTTGCAAAGATCTGGATGCTAGGAAAAGGACCCTAGAAGCACTAATTGCCAAGCTAGAAAAGGAAGAAGCTGAAGCAAGCATGAGGGAAGAAGATGAAGGACAGTCCAACAGTGAAGAAAGTGGCTCCTCTGATGACAGTACTTGAAGGATGATTGCTGCGTGGTGGTGTTGCTGGTGGAGGTTGGAAGTATGTCCTGCTGTTGTCTGCTGCTGTTGTCTGGTGTTCTGCTGCTGATCTCATTATTTTGTCTTGGATAACTGTATTACTTTATAAACATGTAATCTTTGGCCCATTTGTGGCTAAAGTGGGGGAGAATATTTGGTACTGCTTAATTAGTACTTAACACTATATTTTTCTGCTGTCGTCATTTATTTCTGCTGCTATCTCTGATTGTTTAGGGACTTTAGCCAAAAATCTGCCAAAGGGGGAGTTTGTAGGTGTTTAGGTATTGGCTTGTATTTTTGGTGTATGTGTGAATGTCATGACTGATGTCATAACATTCTAGTTCAGGTTGTACTAACTCTTTAGGTACATATGCAGAAAAATATTGTAACTCAAATACTGATGTTCATAAGTGTGTATCTGAGCATGTTTGCAAAATGATCACATTTAGCTAATCAGTAGACAGGTTTTCTCAGATGTCATAACAGATGTTATGACATCCTGTTCTGAACTAGCAGGATTACAGGATTGGATAAGTCTGAGTTTTTTCAGGAAATAACTCAGTCCTTCCTAAACAGAATCCTGCGTTTTCTGAGGAATAACCTCACTCAATCCTAACCTGATCAACAAAGTACTGTGACCTGGACTTTAGGTCAAACGGAATCAACCCTAGGTTTTTGGAAACCCTAACTGAAGTTGCAGCTGCTATATATTCAACAGAGCTGCGGTTTTTGAAATCATCCCTGCTGATTAATTAGAAGATCGAGTTTGTAATCTGTATAGATTTGTTTAATTGTACTCCAAGCAATTATCATTGTGATAAGTGTCTTGGAATAGGTTTCAATTGTAAGGGTTGTGTAGCACTCAAAGCTTTGAAGCAAGAGTGTTTGAATGTTACTTGACTAAAGCTGTGAAGCAGAGTCAAGTTAGTTGTGTACATCACTCAAAGCTGTGAAGCACGAGTGATTGTGTTACTTGATTAAAAAGCTGTGAAGCATAATCAAGAGTGTGTTTTGAAGAGTGTCTTCATCAATCCTCAAGTCAAATTGGTTTATGTATCACTGCTGTGATTGAGGGGGAGTGAGTAGGAACTCAGGTTTAAGTTGTACTTAGATTAGAATTGCATTGGGTAGGTCTTAAGTGAAGGAGATAAACTGGTTGGTTTATTCCTGAATTAACATCTCTTATAGTGGATTCTCTCCCTGGCTTGGTAGCCCCCAGAGTAGGTGTTGTTGCACACTGAACTGGGTAAACAATTGACTGTGTTATTTACTGCTTTTGTATTTACTGTCATATAGTAAGTCAGATACAGTGTCATAACATTGGACGTGACATTGAGTATCTGTAGCCAGAATTTTCAGTGCCAATTATCAAGGGACACATCCTCCTTCTTCTTCATGTTTCCTGCAAATAAAAGACAGATAGCGGGGGTTTTAAACCCCCACTAACCCTAAACCTGGAAAATAGCGAATAGGCCATACATGAATATAAAAAGAGCGCGATGAGATGGTTAGATTCGTCTGGAGTTTCTGAGTTCAATGATACAAGTCTCGTGGTCCAATTTTTCCATGGGAAAGAAACCCCAATTTCAAACCTCTGAAACCCTAGGCAGCTTTCATGGTGGATTCATGTATATGGCTTAAAAACTCAATCAAAGAATGTCAATAGCTTTAGAACAATCAGCTTAGTATAAATCAATCATTAGAATGCATTAATATGGCATGAAAATATGAATACGAATATGCAAAAATGTATGAACAGGGTGACTTCGTGCTACCAGTTCTTGAGGTTAAGGATTGTGACTTTGATTGGAAAAGCTTCCTTGATGCGTCAGGAATGAATTGGGATGGTTTTGAGGCTTTGAAACACACTCTAGCTATGAAATTAGTTTTGGCTTTTTTTGTGAAAAATACAAGTTTGATTCTCTATCCTGAGCGCAGCTTGCTTGTTTCTATGATTAGGGTTGTGTTCTGCTTATGTATGTGAACAATTTAGGTTAACAAAACTAGTCCAAAATCCATTCAATCAATGTTTTTGAATTTCTGATCTTCAGGAATCTTTTTCAATCTTTTTTCATCAAAATATTGCCAATCATTGAAGATTCTTGCCTTTTTGAGTATGCACGAAATATTGAGTGAATAATGAGGGCATATGCTGCATAAAAAGATTCAAAAACATTTGTTTAGTATTTTTCTCATATTTAATTTTAATTAAATGAATTAATGGATTTAAAAATTCAATTAATAAATTAAAAATAAGAAAATAACTCCCCTTTGGGTCAATGGGTCGTGCATAGCTTTTGGGTGATGATTCTTGGAAGAAATTGTGGCCCATTAGCAATTTTGAGGCATTTGAAGCAAAGTTGACTTTTCAAAATTCCCAAAAATTTCCCAACTTCCACAAGGCATATCTTGCTCAATGTTTAAGATTTGATCATGTTCTTGGACATTTTGGAAAGGTCTTGAAGTCCTTTAACCAATTCCTTTGGTCCCATGTCATTTTGATTTACCAATCTCAAGTTATGGTCTTTGACTTAAAGTTCCTTTTTGTTGACCTTTGAAAATGACCTATAATGTTGAGATTGATAACTTTTTGTGAGAGCATTCCTTGGACTTGAAGTGTGAAGAGGAGTTGTAGGAAATGTAATTCTCTTAAAAATGAGCTTTGGATGGAATTTTTCTGATAAACCATGTGGAAGCTATGCCTTGGTCAATTTGCAGTTGACTTTTTCAGCTGTCCAAAAATAGAAACTTTTGCATCTTGAGACTTTTTGAGCCATGCCTTGAGAATCATGATCAAGAATTGATCAAATGATGTTTGTGGCTTCAAAATAAGATGTTGACCAAATTTTTTGACTTTTGACTGTCAAATGACCATTTTGCCCCTGCAGTTGACTGTTGAGCAATTAGGGTTTTTGACTGTGCAATTTTGTGCTGTGAGTCTTGAAACTTGGCATATGGATGCTTGACCATGTTTGTAGGCATGTGGGACTTGTTTGGACCCTTGGAACCTTCAACTTCTTTATTAGAACCAAAACCCTAATTTTTGACTGTTAGGAGGCCATTGAACTGTGCAACCCTTGAGAGACTTTTGAACCTTGATCTTGGCAAATCTTGAAGAATATGGGAGGGCAAATTTTGGGGTACAACAGTTGCCCCTGTTCAATCTTCTTAGACCTGAGGATGTAAATTGGCTGACGTGTCTTTCGTAATCCGAGGGTGGAAGATGATTGAACACTAGAGTGCCCAGAAATTTGCGCTCACATAATAGCAGTGTGATGATGGGAATGGGCTTACAGATGCCATTTGGAGATTGATGGATGGGAAGATGGGCTTACAGATGCCATGCTGAAAGGTGATGGATAGGTGGATGGGCTTATAGATGCCATCTGGGTGTCGATCGCGTAAGAGATTCCTTAGCGAGAACTTGCGTACCTGCAAAAGAAAGATAATTACCTGGCCTGTTATAGGAGTTGATCTTCACACTCTTTGGGTAGATACGCTCTGGCTGGATACATGTATCGAATCTTTGAACTCGTCAGACGTGCCCTCAACAGTAACGATGAGAGAACCTTGGGCGATTACTAACTCAACAGTAACGATGAGAGAAGCTTGGTCGATTACTACCTCAACAGTAACGATGAGAGAACCTTGGTCGATTACTACCTCAACAGTAACGATGAGAGAATCTTGGATGTCTTCTACCGAGTCTTCATTAGGAAAATCTTTAGGAATCGATTTAACTGGACTAGAGAAGGCCTTTGACTGGATCGGCATCAGAAAAAATCTTTAGGAGTCGATTTAACTGAACCAGGCAAGGTCTTGGAATCTTCAACTGGATAAGAATCAGGGAGATCTTAGGGTCGATCTGACTGAACCAGAGAAGGCCTTTGACTGGATAAGAATCAGAAAAATCTTTAGGAATTGATTTAACTGAACCGGACAAGGTCTTGAAATAACTTCAGCTGGATAAGAATCAGGGAGATCTTAGGGTCGATCTGACTGAACCAGAGAAGGCCTTTGACTGGATAAGAACCAGGAAAATCTTTAGGAATCGATTTTAACTGAACCAGGAAAGGTCTTGGAATCTTCAACTGGAATAAGCATCAGGGAGATCTTAGGGTCGATCTGACTGAACCAGAGAAGGCCTTTGACTGGATAAGAATCAGAAAAATCTTTAGGAATTGATTTATACTGAACCGGACAAGGTCTTGGAATCTTCAACTGGATAAGAATCAGGGAGATCTTAGGGTCGATCTGACTGAACCAGAGAAGGCCTTTGACGGGATAAGAATCAGGAAAATCTTTAGGAGTCGATTTAACTGAACCAGACAAGGTCTTAGAATCTTCGACTGGATAAGAATCAAGGAGATCTTAGGGTCGATCTGACTGAACCAGAGAAGGCCTTTGATTAACTTTGACTGGATAAGAATCAGAAAAATCTTAGAATCGATTTAACTGAACCAGACGAAAGTCTTGGAATAGCTGAGAACTTAACTGGATCTTTCCTGAAAGGTAAAGGTCAGTCATATGCAATGCATGATATGGATCGAGCAATGATGTTCTTAACATAAATGAGATTGTATGTTCATGATGCGTACATGTATGCTATAATGTATGGAAATACGATGGTTGTGAATGTATGTTTTTGTCTAGGAAAGTAAATCCTTGACGGGTGCCGGGAAATCACATCCTGGGCTGATGTTGGAGGATAGTGCTTTGTTGTTTCCGCTGGGGATGATAGTTGCAAGAACACCGGTAGGAGAAGATGACTCCGTTGAGGAATAAACTTGGCGAATGGATTACTCTGCGGGGAAACATTACTTTAGCTACTTTGCTGGGGAACAATACTCTGTGGGAAGAGAGATACTTTGCTGGGATGTTGATGGTAACTCCGCTGGGGATACCGTTGTTATGTTGGAAGTTTTAATGGACTCCGTTGGGGATAAGAAGACTTTACCGAGGACGGTCTTTCCAGGGTTTTTGGCTGAGGATAACCCAGTTATATCCTGGTAGGGAAATAACCTTTGAATAAAGCCGGGAGACGCGTTCGTGCTCTGTAAGGGGGGAAGCTTCCAGAACCTACTGGGGATAAGCTTCCTGCTGGGGAGATGGATTCAAACTTTCCTAGAGAAATCTTGATTGGACTCTCCTGGGGAAAATTTGAGATGTACTGGGAGTGACTCCGCTGAATATCTGGTATACCGCCGGGGAACAATCTTAGATCAAGACTGCCGGGGATGCTTGTTAAGAATATCTGTATGATGTGCTGGGGGATGTTTGAGATCTGCTGGAGGATACCCAAATTTCCTTAAGGCTGATTGTATAGCTTTGCTTGGGGAGAGTGCATTGATTTGCTGGCTCACTCTCTGGGGGATTAAGATATCTTGGCTATGTTCTTCAGCTGAACCTACCTTGATACCTTGGCGGACAGAGCAATTAGATCGCTTAGACAAACATAATTGCCCCTGTTTCTAATGTTACCTGTAATTAATCCTTTATTTCGTATGCAAATATTTATGAGTTAGCAATTAGTGTCAAATGCATATATCACAAACTGAACCTTGGACGTTCTTTGCAAAACAAAACAGAAAAAGGAAAAACAACAATTGGCAATTTTAACTGAAAAGTGATTTTTGTATTGATTTTTGAATTTGCCCGTAAATAGGCGTTTTATGTACAAGAGGCTGACGTCCTAGTAAGAGAACGCCGCCGAACAAAAGAGTTTATACAATTTGTACAAAGGGAAAACAAAACAGCTATGTGAAAAGAATAATCCCACTGGGTTCCAACTCTGCTATCGCCTTTATATCTTCGAGTGTCTCATCACTTGATGACCTAGTCGAGGATGAAGCTGATTGATTGATGCCGTCTGAACTTGATAGCTGATACCAGATTCTGGATGCAGAGTGATCCAATGAGAAATAGTATTACGCTTTATCCCTAACTTTTGCCTGGACCGCCCTTTCAGGTTTTCAGTCCACCAGGATACCCATTTTTGCCCAAGCCGCCTTTTCAGGTTTTCGACTTGCCGGGTGTACAAATTTTTTTTATTTCATCCCTTCATTTTGCCCGAACCCTTTTGGTTCGCCGGGAAGCCCTAATTTTTGCCTAGGTATGTCAACCTAGCGGGTCTTTCTTCATGCGTAGTATCTTTTTACTATGTCTGCATTGGCGGGGTGAGGAAGGTCGTCACCATCCATGGTGGTTAGGATCATGGCTCCTCCTAAGAACACATGCTTAACCACAAATGGCCCTTCGTATGTAGGGGTCCATTTTCCCCTTGGATCGCTCTGAGGAAGGATGGTACGTTTGATTACCAGATCCCCAACTTGATACTCTTGTGGTCTGACCTTTTTGTTAAATGCCCTGATCATCCATTTTTGGTACGTCTGACCATGACAAATAGCAGCAAGTCTCTTTTCGTCAATTAAGTTTAACTGATCAAGTCGTGTCTGGATCCAATCATCTTCGCTCAGATCTGCATCCTTCATTATCCGGAGAGAGGGTATTTGCACTTCAATCGGTAAGACTGCCTCCATACCGTAGACCAGGGAGAAGGGAGTTGCCCCAGTTGACGTCCTTGCTGAGGTACGGTACCCATGTAGAGCAAACGGTAACATCTCGTGCCAATCTTTGTAAGTCACTGTCATCTTCTGCACAATTTTCTTAATATTCTTATTCGCTGCTTCTACAGCCCCATTCATCTTCGATCTGTAGGGAGAAGAGTTGTGGTGCTGTATCTTAAACTGCTCGCAGAGCTCAGTGATCATCTTGTTATTAAGATTGGTACCGTTGTCTGTAATGATTCTTTTAGGGACACCGTATCGACAGATCAGGTTATGACGAATGAACCGTGCCACAACGTTCTTGGTTACCGTAGCATAGGAAGCTGCTTCAACCCACTTTGTAAAGTAATCAATCGCTACCAGGATGAAGCGATGCCCATTGGACGCTGTAGGTCTGATCTCGCCGATCATATATATGCCCCACATTGCAAAAGGCCAAGGTGCTGTCAAGACATTCAGAGGAACTGGAGGAACGTGCACCTTATCTGCATATATCTGGCACTTATGACATATCCGAGAATGTTGGTAACAATCAGCTTCCATTGTGGACCAGAAATATCCTGCCCGAAGGATTTTCTTTGCCATGGTATGTCCACTGGAATGTGTTCCGAAGGTACCTTCATGTAGCTCTGCCATGATCCTTTCTGCTTCAGCTTTATCCACACAACGCAGTAAAGTCGAATCATGGTTTCGCTTGTATAGAATGTCGTTGCTGAGGAAGAACTTCGCTGCGAACCTTCTCAGAAACTTTTTATCATTGATAGACGCACCTTCAGGGTATTCCTGAGCTTCCAAATATCTCTTCACCTCATGGTACCAAGGCTTCTCAGTCACCAACTCAGTCTCAAGATCACAACAGTATGCCGGTTCGTCCAATTTCCAGATGATGACCCGGGGAGCCTCATTGTCCCACTTGACTTTGAACATGGAAGACATCGTAGCTAACGCGTCCGCCAACTGATTCTCCTCTCTTGGGAAGTGTTCAAAAGTTATCTCTGTGAAATGGGGGATCAATGCCAACACACATTCTCTGTAAGGAATAAGATTCAGATGTTTCGTATCCCACTCCCCTTTGATATGATTGATCACGAGAGCGGAATCTCCGAAGACACTCAGAAACTAGATCCTTAAGTCGATCGCAGCTTGAAGACCCATGATGCATGCTTCATACTCCGCCATGTTGTTGGTGCAGTTGAAACATAGCCGGGCAGTGAGTGGAGTATGAGTGCCTTGAGGGGATATGATCATAGCGCCGATACCGTTACCCAAAGCATTAGAGGCTCCGTCAAAGTGCATAGACCATCGGGATCCTTCCTCAGGTCCTTCATCCGGTCCAGGTACTTCACAATCAGTCACAATCATGATGCTTTCGTCTGGAAACTCGAAGTTCATTGACTGATAGTCGTCGACTGCCTGATGTGCCAAGTGGTCCGCCAATACACTTCCTTTGATGGCTTTCTGAGTCGTGTATTGTATGTCGTATTCTGTCAGGATCATTTTCCATCTTGCTATTCTCCCAGACAGAGCAGGCTTTTCAAATATGTACTTTATAGGATCCATCTTTGAAATCAACAAGGTAGTATGAGTCAGTATATACTGTCTCAGCCGGCGAGCAGCCCATACCAAAGCGCAGCAAGTTTTCTCGAGCAGTGAGTATCGGGTCTCACAGTCGGTAAACTTTTTGCTAAGGTAATAAATGGCATGCTCTTTTCGGCCAGACTCGTCATGCTGCCCCAACACACACCCCATTGAGTTGTCAAGTACTGTCAGGTATAATATCAGAGGTCTCCCTTCAACCGGTGGCATAAGAATGGGTGGTTCTTGGAGATACTCCTTGATTCTGTCAAAGGCGGCCTGACATTCATCATTCCAACGTACTACCTGATCTTTCTTCAGTAGCTTGAAGATTGGTTCACAAGTAGCAGTTAGGTGCGAGATGAATCGAGCAATGTAATTCAAGCGTCCTAAAAAGCCTCTGACCTCTTTCTCTGTCTTAGGAACTGGCATCTCTTGAATGGCTTTAACCTTGGCAGGGTCCACTTGAATACCCTTATCACTTACAATGAAGCCTAGCAACTTTCCAGATCTTACCCCGAAGGTGCACTTGTTCGGGTTCAACCTCAGCTTGTACAGTTTCAGACGGTCAAACAGCTTCTGCAGATGGTCAAGGTGTTCCTCCTCAGTTTGAGACCTTGCAATCATATCGTCAACATACACTTCAATCTCATGATGGATCATGTCATGAAATAAAGCAACCATGGCACGTTGGTAGGTTGCCCCATCATTCTTCAACCCGAATGGCATGACCTTGTAGCAGAAGGTGCCCCACTGAGTAACAAAGGTAGTCTTTTCCATGTCTCCAGGAGCCATCTTGATCTGATTATACCCTGAAAAACCATCCATGAAAGAGAACACCTTATGCTGAGCCGTATTGTCAACCAGAACATCAATGTGAGGCAGGGGGAAGTCATCCTTGGGGCTGGCCCTGTTCAGATCCCTGTAATCAACACACATTCTGACCTTACCATCCTTCTTTGGCACCGGCACTACATTGGCAACCTACTGAGGGTAAGAAGTTACTGCAAGAAATCCGGCATCGAATTGCTTCATAACCTCAGCTTTGATCTTCTCAGACATCTCTAGACGCATACGGCGGACCTTTTGCTTAACCGGAGGGCAGTATTCCTTGGTAGGCAAATGATGGACCACAATATCAGTATCTAACCCGGGCATGTCTTTGTAGGACCAGGCAAAGTTCTCCACATAATCATGTAGCATTTGAGTCAACCGTTGCTTCACGCTGAGTTCTAGGTTGGCACCAATTTTAACTTCCTTTCTGTCTGCCTTAGTGCCCAGATTTATTGTTTCCACTGGCTCTTCGTGTGGTTGAATTGCCCTCTCCTCCTGGAGTAACAGTCTTGCAAGCTCGCCAGACACTTCGCAATCATCTTCACCTTCGTCTTCGGCTAAGTTGATCGGATTTTCGAAGTCATAACTGGCAGTAGCAGAGTCGTTACCAGTGAGATCCAGAGTGGATTAAAACCTGTATGAGTGAGTGTGTGTAAATACAGTTGTTTTGCAATATATAAAGAAAGGAAAGAAAGAAAAGGAGCATAAGATTTGAAATGCGAGAAAACGTCCAAGGCCTTTATTCATGATATATGAAATGACAATTAATATGCCCTCACAAATGAAGCCACGGTGCCCAGGGTAAGACACCGGGCCATAGAGTTTCAATTCATTGTTTATTACAAATAACAAAAACAAAGGAGTTTATTACTGCGTAACAAAAGTAACAGGAGTATGATCTTTTGCGCTCCAATTGTTTAATCCACCATCAGTCGTCGGGTAGATCCAACTATCGATCTCTGATTCTTCCACTTCGTCCTCATCCCCAATAGCATTCACTCCTGGATTGGTAATGAGCACAGGAGGTCTTCTGGTCCTAGCCTTGCGCACAGCCCTCTGAGCCTCTGCAGTAAAACCCAGTCCAAACTTGCCAGTTTTTGGTGTAAAATCAGGGAGCCTGCCCCAGTTAGCATATTCACCTTTCTTGATTACAGCCCGGGCGTCCTTCAAGGAAGCCATCTTCAAAGGAAAGTCCTCTTCAACCACTGTTTCTGCTGCTGCCAATGTTGGAGGTACCTCTTCAAAATGCTGAAAGGGGGTTTCAATAAACTCCCCGTCCATCTCAATATATCGGAAGGAATTCAAGTGACTAACCATATACTCCTCCTCTCCCTGCACAATGACAATCTTCCCTCTGACGGGGTACTTGAGCTTCTGGTGTAGGGTAGAGGTCACTGCCCCATCTTTGTGAATCCAAGGTCGACCCAGTAAACAGGAATAAGATGGACGGATATCCATCACATAGAAAGTTGAATCGAATACCTGAGAACCCACACGAATAGGAATGTCTACCTCTCCATGAACCATCCTCTTAGAACCGTCAAAGGCTCTGACAATGATGTTGCTAGGTTTCAGCTCCAGGCCCTCACAATCCAAACGGTCTAAGGCCTTTTTAGGTAGCACATTCAGGGAAGAACCGGTGTCCACCAACACGTGCGCAAGAGTAGTGCCCCTGCATTCTATAGAGACATGCAGGGCATCATTGTGGTTCTTTCCCTTAGCAGTAAGGTCAGCATCCGAGAAACCTAAACCATTGTCAGCTGTCAAATTGGCTACGCAATCAGTAAACTGGTCTGCAGATGTCTCCTGTGGCACATGAGCCGTCTTGAGAAATGAAATCAGGGCCTTAGCATGGGCCTCTGAGCACAGCAGCAAGGAGAGCATAGAGATCTTGGAGGGGGTATGCCCCAGCTGTTCAACAACATTAAAGTCACTCTTCTTGATTATTTTAAGAATTTCCTCCATCTCTTGCTGGGAGGCTTCAACATTCAAAGACTTTGGCGCCTCCATCCGGGCAGGCTCATCTTCAATCCCTTTGCCTCGAGCATTAGATGACTCGGCAGCAGGGGAAGCAACTTGATCAGAAATGGGAACAGGTGCACTTGCATGTGTTATAATGAGAGGTCTTCGAACAACCGGTGGCGCAATGTCAGGCGAGAAGAGCCTGCCACTGCGGGTTACTTTTGCTGGACCAGTGATATTGCTGATGCTGGTACCAGTGTTGAATTCTTGCTTTATACCATGTGCATATACATCTGCCCCATAGTGCCATGGGATAACCTTATCAGATTCATAGGGGAGAGGCCCCGGAACAGTAATAACAATGGGTGCGACAGTCATGATTTTAACTGGCTTCCTCGGGGGAGCCTTGATCGGATTAATGAAAATTGTAACAACAGATACTTCTTCCACAGGAACAAACAGAACAACGGTCTTCTTGAATAGAATCTCTTTGCTGTCCATCAGGCTTTGGATGCCTAACTTCAGCAAAGGACAACCAGAAAGGGAAACAACACACAAAAGGCCACCTTCGCTACAACCCGGAAATAAACCGGCCAGCAGTAGGTTCCTCTTAACAGTCATCAGAGGAGTAGCTACATCATTCACAGAAACGGCATACACATCTTCATCAATGGCATTCACTCCATGCTGGGGCATAGGAGCAGTCACCACATTTGGCCTCTCAGGCGCCTCAAATTGTATCTCTTTTGCGTCAATAAGGTCCTGCACCTTATTTCTCAGGGCCCAACAATCATCAGTGGAATGCCCCGGGCTATCAGAGTGATAAGCACAGCGGGCATTTGGATTATACTTGGGAGAGGCAGTATTCACAACCTTTGGGGCCTCCCTGACAGTCACCAAATTGGTGGATAGCAACTGCGGCAAGATTTGTGACAAGGTCATGCTCAGCCGGGTAAACTCTCTTCTGGGTCTTTCAGCCCTTTGTGGATTGGTTTGCCGAGGAGCGGCAGCAGGTTTAGCAATAACCACCGCGTTGACAGATTGGCGGCGTTCTGGTTTATCATGCCTTCTAGGCCCATACACAGCACTGGCCTCTTTTTTAAAGGGTTTCTTCTCAGAACTTGAAGACGCACCTTTCTGAATTTTACCGGACTTCATTCCAGCCTCTATCCTCTCCCCAGTCAAAATGAGGTCAGTGAACCCTGCAGACGAATTACCGATAAGATGATTGAAGAATGGCCCTGAGAGGGTCCCCAAGAACATATCCACCAGCTCACGGTCAGTTAACGGAGGCTGCACCCTGCCGGCCAGATCCCTCCACTTCTGTGCATACTCTTTAAAACCTTCGCTTGATCCTAGCGACATACCCTGGAGTTGGGTACGTGTAGGAGCAAGGTCGGCATTATATTGATACTGCTTGTAAAAAGCAGTAGCCAACTCCTCCCAGTTACGAACTTTGGTTCCATCCAGCTGATAGAACCATTCGAGATGAGTCCCTGAAAGACTCTCCTGGAAGAAGTGGATCCACAAGTTCTTGTCCACTGTGTACGGCTGAATCTTCCGCACATAAGGTCTGAGGTGCAACTTAGGGCAGGACGCCCCGTCATACTTGGTGAAAGATGGTGCTTTAAACTTGTGAGGAATGATCACACCAGTAGATAAGCCTAAGTCTCCGAAATCCAGCCCAGGCACTTGTTGGATCTCCATGGCATTCAGTCTGTCTTCCAACTGCTTGTACCGGTCTTCAGCAGGAGGATACTGTTCCTCATTAAAATCAGTCTCGTTGTCAGAGACTACTGGACTTGGAGCCTTTCCCCCCTGGGGACTGTCTTTTCCTACAGAAGAACCAGCTTCCTCATTCTACAAAGTATTGCCAAACCTCCGGCCCGAGTTGAAAAGAACTGTTCTCTTCTTCTTCTTCTCCTTCTTCAGGAGCAAAGCCTTCAGCTCTTCTTGGCCTTGAGCCAAACCCATGATCAGCTCTTGAAATTGTGCGTTCTGCGCCTGAAGGGCCTTGATAGACATCTCGGTTGATGATTCAGGGTTCATGATGCTGAAATAAACAGCGAAGAACAGTAAGCAACCTGAAAAGAAGAGTACCTACTATGCACATGATGAATGATATGTGTTTATGCAATGCATTCAAGGGTTCGAAAGTTCAAATTTGTTGTAGACAAAAAGGAACACACATTATCATTAAGGAAATAATTGTTCAGTACATCAAAACCTCATGGGCACATATTACAAAGCAAATCAATCCCAAAAGACACTACGCATCCTCTTTGGAGCTATGTAGGTGTTGAGATTCCTCTCCTTGTGCAATAGGCGGGTGAGCTCCAAGACCTTCTTTTCACTAGCATGTAGACTGGTCTCAAGAGAATTCCGTTCTTCCTTTAGCTGGATCCAGCTCTTCTGCATCTCTTCCCAGGACGTGGGCATGTCAGGATGTTGAATGGTGTAGGACACCTCTCCCTCCAAGACTGGCTCTTTGATTACAGAGAGCACATGAGGATAAGGCATTACTAACTTCTGGGAGCGGGCTCGTACCCACTTGAGATAAGGTTCCAATGGGATGGAATTCTTGTGCCCCAGTGTCTTGCTGTCTATCTTACTGGGCATCCTCCAAGCTCTGATAAATCTCTGGCGAAGTCCTTGTGCATCGTTGTCGAAGTCAAAAACTATGTCAGGAATTAACATGTCATGAGGGCCATCCCTCCGAGCATAACCAAACTGTCTCCAAGCCAGGCATGGGTTGTAAGTAATACCTCCTCTGATTCCAAGTAAAGGAACATTAGGGTACTCCCCGCAACGATCAATGATAGTGACATCCTCTCTGGACTGAGAACACCAATGTATGTCAGCACATGTAAGAGTCATCAATCGCTGTGACCATCTCAAACCCCGCTCATTCTTCAAAACTGATTGTGGAAGGTGCGAAATAAACCACCTTCCCAGGAGAGGAGTACAACACATAAGGACACCTCTTTTTCTCATGGTTCGAGTGTAACATGAGTGAAGGATGTCCCCCAACAACGTAGGTATAGGATTTCTGGACATGAAGATCTGGACAGCACTGATATCTATAAGCTGATCTGGGTTAGGGAACAACACCAAACCATAGACAAGAAGGGCCATAACTTCTTCAAAAGCTTGTAGGTCAAGGGAATTCCAACATTCTTGGGCCTTTTCAAACAGAAACCTGGCTAAGAACCCTTTGATACCACTTCTAGCTTCCCAATGCCCCTTGAGGTCAGATGACTGTAGGTGTAAGGCTTTAGCAACCTCTTCAAGCTTGGGTTCCTTTTCCGTACCGTTGTAGGGTAGTTGATCAAGGATAGGGATCTTCAGAAGCCGGGAGAACTCTTCCAGTGTAGGTATCAAATGATAATCCAGGAAATTGAAACAGTGATGCAGAGGGTCAAAGAACTGGAACAGGACCTTTATCATATCTTCCTCAATGTTGGTGTTGACCAAGCTGATGAGTCTTCCATGTCTTTCACTGAATGAAGAGCTCTCGGGAATCCTGGATATAAGCTCCTTAAGCTGAGGAGGGATCCTTACAAGGCTAATCTGAATTGTCTTCCTGCGAACAGTTTCCATGTCCTACAAAACAAGAACAAAGATGAAGATTCGAACCCCTGAAATGGTTAGTCAATGCATGTGATGCTGTATGATGTCATGCTGCTATGATTAAACACACCATAAATATTTACAAAGGCAAACATGATAAGGCACACAAGTCACACAAGAAAAGCCCTTAGAGTTTAGGCCTGCATGGGGTCTGGGTATTACCCTCTTGAAGTTGGTGGGCTCAACCTGTCCTATCAGAAGTAACCGGGTTCTAAGGGTCTCAATATCACTGGATTGCTTTCATTGTTCATCGTTTCGATTTAGCCACTGAACTGGCGACCAAAATATTCCAGGAGGGCAACCCTCAATTGAGTGTAGTATCGAGTATCAACCAACCTCGGACTGCACCAAAGCCAGTTATCTCACTACCCTAAAGAGGCCAAGATAGTTCAATTAAGGTTCCTAAGGTCAGTTGATGCTTCACGACACCACATGGAGGCCCCGTACTCTCCTTGACTGAACTCAAGGGTTACCGGTACACACCAAAGTGCCACATCAACGTAGTAGACTGTTTCAACCATGTCGGTATACCCCGCACAGTTCCCTCACAGCCTTGTTGCTACTTTCTAAGAAGGTATCCCCAGATCCGGTTAGGATCTATAGAACTCCCAAGACAGTCCCACAATTTAAAGCAAGCAAGTCAAAGCAATTGAAAACACAGTTATGAACTATCCTAAGGTACACCTCACTTTATAACAGTCCCCAGCAGAGTCGCCAGTTCTGTGATCGGTGGATCTGGAACTGACTGTTTAACGTTGGTTCGCGAAATGTCGCGGTAAGCAAGAGTCGCCACCGTCTTTTATTTTCTCCAACATGGAAAGGACAAAAGCACAGAAAAATTCCTTATTGAGATTAGCTCTCGCTTCGGGAGGTAGATTTATAGAAAGGGAAGGTGTTATCACCCTTTCTATCCGTGGTTATCCACGGGCTCTTAGATACTTGCTCATTTGTGTTTTCAAAATGTTTGTTTGCTTTTCAACTGTGGGTTTGAAAAAGTTTCATTTAAAATTTCAGTTAGACTCTTGTATCAGTCCTCAAGAGTGTTTGAAAAGTTGTTTTGAAAGCTTTTTGCAAAGTGTCGGTGTGAAAAGAAGTTTTTGATTTGTTTTGAATTAGAGCAAGTATCTACGATTCATCTACCTACCCTAAGGAATTAGTCTGTGTAAATGTCCTTAAGATAGTGCCATCCCACCATTGAGAGGTAGGTAGCACCACCATTGGAGGTGTTTGGGTAAATTCGAGTTTAGGGACAGTGTGGTCACCAGAGCAATAGGAGGATACCTTAGAAGCTACCCTCATGCCATGTTCATGGACATGAGGACTTACTAAAACGTCCTCTACTCGACGACCACGTTTCGAGGGGCAAGGCAACAGTGAGGCGTACCCTAGGAGTGGTGTGTGAATTGTGTGTCATTTTCAGTTATCGTTTATCTTGATCATGCATTGAGTGTTCTACGTTTTGATTTTATTGGAGCATACATTCTTTCATGTTATTATTAGCAGTTAAAGGTGCGGGAATTAAAATGCGGAAAAATAAAGGTCCTATGCTATTACAAGGCGCGGGTCTACATCGCCAAATTAAACCAAGACCCGATTTGAAATAAAATGCGGAAAGTAAATGTCCTAATTAACTGTTACAAGGCTTTGGGGCAATTACATGAAATTTAAAAAAGAAATAAAAAAGCAAACGCGCGAAATGGAATTATGATCGAAGGTGCGAGGGCGTTGGACCCTTTAAAGAAATTAAATCGAAATTATAAAGTAATTAAATTAAATAAAGGAAAGAACTTATTTTTTTTATGTTTTTGGATTTATGAAATTAAAGAAAATTAAATTGGAATTAAAAGTTAAATAACCCTAGTTCTAAATTGTTTTTTAATTTATTAAAAAAAATGTTTAAGTTTGACCTAATTTAACCTAATTAATTAATTGCATATTTATTTACAAGAATAATTAATAATTAATAGTGATAAGAAAAAAAGATTATTTATTAAGAAAAAGAATAAAAAAGCTAAAACCTAATTTTTATGTTTTTTAAGTTTATTTAAGAAAAATATTAAAGTTAAAACCCTAATTTAAAACTAAATTAATGATCAAATTTATTTACAACAAAAAATATTAGTGAATTAAATATTAAAACATATTTTTATTTTGACTTTCTGACTTTTTGTATTTTTATATTATAAAACTAATTTTGTGGAATTAAATGAAACGAATAATATAATTAAAATAAATAAAAGAAAAGAAGAAAAATAGAGAAAGAAAAGGCAAACATGGGGGGTTTTCTGACCCATTTGGAGGTATATTGCAGTAATTAGGCCCAAGAATTCAGGCCTTGTTTGACTTTTCAGTGATTGCATGTGGACCCATTGACTGGCGTGTATGATGAGCCCCTTGGATAGCCTTCAGATTGGACTTTCCAGGCACGTGGCAAGCCAGATGATGTGGTTGTATGATGGTCCCTCATGAACATACTGCACAGAAGCGTGTTAAAGAAAAAATATAGAGGAAGTGAGGGGGGACCTGGGAATCGAACCCAGGTCCCAACGTTTACCAAGTACATCCTTTGCCAAGTGAGCTGTGCGTGCGCGTTGTATAGAAACTGGCAAGAAAATAACATAAGGCAAAGCAGCACTGAGTGGTATCCAACGCGCCAAATTTCAAATGTGCCAATTATCAAGGGACACATCCTCCTTCTTCTTCATGTTTCCTGCAAATAAAAGACAGATAGCGGGGGTTTTAAACCCCCACTAACCCTAAACCTGGAAAATAGCGAATAGGCCATACATGAATATAAAAAGAGCGCGATGAGATGGTTAGATTCGTCTGGAGTTTCTGAGTTCAATGATACAAGTCTCGTGGTCCAATTTTTCCATGGGAAAGAAACCCCAATTTCAAACCTCTGAAACCCTAGGCAGCTTTCATGGTGGATTCGTGTATATGGCTTAAAAACTCAATCAAAGAATGTCAATAGCTTTAGAACAATCAACTTAGTATAAATCAATCATTAGAATGCATTAATATGGCATGAAAATATGAATACGAATATGCAAAAATGTATGAACAGGGTGACTTCGTGCTACCAGTTCTTGAGGTTAAGGATTGTGATTTTGATTGGAAAAGCTTCCTTGATGCGTCAGGAATGAATTGGGATGGTTTTGAGGCTTTGAAACACACTCTAGCTATGAAATCAGTTTTGGCTTTTTTTGTGAAAAATACAAGTTTGATTCTCTATGCTGAGCGCAACTTGCTTGTTTCTATGATTAGGGTTGTGTTCTGCTTATGTATGTGAACAATTTAGGTTAACAAAACTAGTCCAAAATCCATTCAATCAATGTTTTTGAATTTCTGATCTTCAGGAATCTTTTTCAATCTTTTTTCATCAAAATATTGCCAATCATTGAAGATTCTTGCCTTTTTGAGTATGCACGAAATATTGAGTGAATAATGAGGGCATATGCTGCATAAAAAGATTCAAAAACATTTGTTTAGTATTTTTCTCATATTTAATTTTAATTAAATGAATTAATGGATTTAAAAATTCAATTAATAAATTAAAAATAAGAAAATAACCCCCCTTTGGGTCAATGGGTCGTGCATAGCTTTTGGGTGATGATTCTTGGAAGAAATTGTGGCCCATTAGCAATTTTGAGGCATTTGAAGCAAAGTTGACTTTTCAAAATTCCCAAAAATTTCCCAACTTCCACAAGGCATATCTTGCTCAATTTTTAAGCTTTGATCATGTTCTTGGACATTTTGGAAAGGTCTTGAAGTCCTTTAACCAATGCCTTTGGTCCCATGTCATTTTGATTTACCAATATCAAGTTATGGTCTTTGACTTAAAGTGCCTTTTTGTTGACCTTTGAAAATGACCTATAATGTTGAGATTGATAACTTTTTGTGAGAGCATTCCTTGGACTTGAAGTGTGAAGAGGAGTTGTAGGAAATGTCATTCTATTCAAAATGAGCTTTGGATGGAATTTTTCTGATAAACCATGTGGAAGTTATGCCTTGGTCAATTTGCAGTTGACTTTTTCAGCTGTCCAAAAATAAAAACTTTTGCATCTTGAGACTTTTTGAGCCATGCCTTGAGAATCATGATCAAGAATTGATCAAATGATTTTTGTGGCTTCAAAATAAGATGTTTACCAAATTTTTTTACTTTTGACTGTCAAATGACCATTTTGCCCCTGCAGTTGACTGTTGAGCAATTAGGGTTTTTGACTGTGCAATTTTGTGCCGTGAGTCTTGAAACTTGGCATATGGATGCTTGACCATGTTTGTAGGTATGTGGGACTTGTTTGGACTCTTGGAACCTTCAACTTCTTTATCAGAACCAAAACCCTAATTTTTGATTGTTAGGAGGCCATTGAACTGTGCAACCCTTGAGAGACTTTTGAACCTTGATCTTGGCAAATCTTGAAGAATATGGGAGGGCAAATTTTGGGGTACAACACATTATGATAGTTTCTTTGTTTTTGAGTTTTGTAATTAATGTATATGTTGTATAGAATGTGTACATAAACTTGTCTATTTTTACTTGTACATGTTTTGTGTTTACTTTTCATACTTGTGTGTATATGTGTTTTTCATTGTTTTCACGTATTGTTGTGAATTGTCTTATTTTAGTAACATTTGTTGTGTGAAAGTTAGGACAATGTCTTTAGGTTTGTGCGGTGTAACAATACCATGGCATGACGAGAGGAGGTTACTAGCTCGCACAATAAAGGCGTCAAGCTTACGACGTAAAACAAGCATGTTTTGTTTGTATTTATTTATGTATGTGTTGACATGTGTTTTAACAAGTTGAAATTGGACTTGTTTTAAATTCTCAAAATTTCACTTTTCAACTTCTTAATTCACTTTCACCCGTTAGTTTTGTTATGTCAATTTGTGTTTTTCCGCAAGCTTGTCGTGTTTAGCTTGAGGAAGTTTGTGTGTAGTAAATACTATACATGTATACTTGAGATTGTGTAGGTCATTATGGAGGGTGCTGTTGCACTATTGTTGTTGTCCTGTTTTTCTACAACTGGTGTAGCGCGCTTAGCATGCTCTGTGCCACTTAGTGCGCTCTCTTGTGATACGCCAGTGAAGTTTTTTTTAGTGTTCACTTGGCCATCCTTTTTCTCAATTTCACCAAGGCCTTGTAGTAGTAAATAAAATAAGTATTATTTTTCTAATTCTTTTGTGTTTGTCTTTGAGCTTGTTGTGAAAAAATTGAGGATATTGAGGTGATTTGTTGATCAGTGGTTTTTACACAGTTATTTATCATTAATTTTAGTTATCTTTTCTTTTTATCGCCCAGTGTTTTATTTCGTTTTACCACTTTTTATGCGTTGGTTGTGTGTTTTACTGTTTTCAAGTTCACGGGAATAAATCAGGACAAATCAATGCGAAAAAAGTGAAAAATTTAGAGTTTCAGAAAAGTTTCTAGCACACTTCAGAAGGCATGACACGGCCACCCGTGTCACCTGACACATGTTGTATCATCCATTGTGCTTATTGGTCCGTTTTCACTAAAAAATTCATAACTAGAGCTACGAGAATCAAATCGACGCATTATAATATTTATTGGAAAGCTGAGAGAAAGAGATATAACCTTCATTTTGAAGTCAGAAGCTGATTAAGACTGTATAATCCTCGAAAAATTTATTAAAGTTGTAGACTTTGGAAATTTAGTTGTTTCAGGTTGTTTTACGGGCCTGGTTTATGTTTCCGATCCAGTTTGAGTTAGTAGTGAAAACCCTTATTTGGTTTATAAGACTTTTTGACATTTTGTTGGAGGGGAGAATAGTTTACATGACTGGAGATTGGGGAGTTTTGTACCCCAAAATTTTCACTCCCATTTTTACTCAAAACATAGTCTTAGAGGTCCTCAATTGCTCAAGTTGACTAAGGATTGACCAGACAAATCCTCCTCCTAAGACAATGAGCCTCAAACTAGGGTTTCACTCCTCATCAATATGTTTGAGTTCCAAGGGTCATAAGTTATTTCCATTGCCCTAATATGTTCTCAAGATCATCCATGCCAAGTTTCATGCCTTCCACAAGAAGTTTGCTCAGTCAACTGCTCAAATGCCTGGAAATCAACTGTATTAGGTCAAAAGTCAACTGTGACCCTCATACAATCAAACTTCAAGATTTTTGTTCAACATGAACATTTTGAAGTGATATCCATCATTTTATCAAGGGTTGATCATGATTCCTCAAGGAATGCTCCCAATTCATCAAAACTCAAAAGTTACCAAATTAGGGTTTATATAGGAAAACTCAACCAAACTTTGACTAGGCATAACTTTCTCATGCTTTATCAGAAATTTCTCATCCAAGGCTCATTTTGAAGAGAATCCAATTCTCCACAACTCATCTTCAGCCCTCAAGTTCAAAAAATACACTCATGAAAAGATATAAATTCAGACATTATAGGTCATTTCAAAAAGTCAACAAAAACACCTTTTGGGTCAAAGCTCCTTACATGAACATGGAAGATCCAATGGAGATGAAACCAAATCGGTTGTTTAGAGGACATCCTAAGCTTTCTAAAAAGTCCAAGAACACCTTCTTAGGGTAAAAAATGAGAGAGATATGCATTGCTAAAGTTGACCAAATTTTGGAAATGTGCATAAAGTCAACATTGATCAAAATTGATTTTTATCCAAAGAGGCCCATGTTTTCTTGTTTGAAACTTGTTACTAAGAGGACCCACAACCCCTGAGATTATCCACCTATTATTCACTATTTTTACTATTTATTTTGATTTTTTATTCATTTAAATCAAAATAAATCAATTTAAATAGTGGAATAATCAAATAAAATTAAAGATGTGATTTTGTGAGCACATTATGAGTCCATAAACAGCTAGCAAGTCAGAAACACTCGTGCAAGGGATAATTGATTGGAAAAGATCATGATTTGGTTGGTTTTAGAAACAAATGACACAAGGCAAAAAAAATCAAATCTTTTTCAATAATTTGCAAAGATTGAATGCAATTTTGTTAACCTAATTGCTTCTACTACATATAGACAAGATTTCCAAAGCATAAGGACAAGGTTTAGCCGTGTGAATTAGCAGCACAAAGCTCAAATTTTTTGAACAAAAAAGAGGCAATCAGATTTCCTTCTACAAGGAGATTCAAGGTGTTTCAAAGCCAGCAACTCATTCCTGGAAGTATTTGGGAGCTGTTTGGATCATCACCAAGCCTCAACAAGCCCATAAACGCGCTACACGAGCACCACAGTTTGCCTTCCATCTTGAAATTAATTTTTTCAATTCACGCCTGATAAACGATTTCTAACTATACATTTATGTTTGTATCATTATTTAGAACATGTTTGCATATTTAATTGTAAGTTTTGATGCGTATTGGACAACCTGCCATTATTAGGGTTTAAAACTTCCTTTTAGGGCTTTTCTTTTCAGGTAAAATCAAGGCGAAAGATGGATACCATTGCATTCCAGAGATCAAACCCAATTGATTTGTGTAATTAGAATGGATTTATATTGCCTGGACATGATGGTTGAGATGCACAGGTTACAGCTACAGACGTTAGACCGTAGGTAAAAGTCCAGCACCTAAAACGACGGTTCTGGGGAAGAAGATGAAGGTGTGGCAGCACACCACTGGCCCATTTGAAATTCGCGTGTTTTTTCTTATGATACTGACTCATGATTTAATATATTATTTGTTGTTTATTTGTATCAACGAATGATCAGCTTGGCTCAGTGGCAAAGAGAAGAGGTTTTAAGGCGCGCGTGTGTAGGAGGTCAGGGGTTTGATCCCTGTCTCCTACATAATATTTTTCCTAATGTTTAACTGCAGATCTGGTACTATCATCCCAAGCGTGCCTACCATACACCACATCATCTCATCGTTGGATCATCACATGTCCTAGATCTAACACACCACAAGCGTAGCACATGGTGAACCCTCCAAAGGCCAATGGCACTGGATCAGGCGCAGCCTTGGGCCAGCTATTATGGGCCTGAACGAATTCAGCATACACCCCCAGGATTATTTTTCATACCAGGCCCATTCTTTTTCTTTTTTAATTTCTTATTTTAATTATTGGTTTTTAATTATTTTACAAAATCATTGTTTTTTTAATTAAATAAAAAAATAATAATAAAACACAAAAAAAATTAGAATTAGGTTTTTTTATAAAATATTTGATTCTATTAATTAATTAGGTTAATTAGGATAACTTAAAATTCTTTTTTTCATAATTAAAATTAATTAGAAGTTAGGTTAATTTGCAAAAATTAATTATTTTTTCTCAAAAAATCCAAAAAAATATTTTTCTTTATTTACTAAATTAAATGTCCTTGAATTTAATTTTAATTCCTAGTATTTAATTTCATCACGCGCATTTATTTCATTTTTTTAATTAATGTAATTGTTCCGAGTTTGTAATAGTTAATTAGGTTTATTATTATTTTCATTTACTGTTTTCCCTCGGTTCTTGATAATGTAATCCCCCTCCCCAAAGCCTTGCAATAGCTAGGTTTAAATTTCTCGCACTTTATGTTCCGTCATTATAAACTGTTAGATGATTGATAATAGGATTGTACGCGAAAGATAAATCCATAATTTAAAACAGTAGAAAACCCTAACTGTGCAAAGATAAATAACTGAAAAAACAAACACTTGCATATGCTCACTCCTAGGGTTTTCCCCACTTCGGTTTCCTTCGGTAAACAGTCATGAAGTATAGGGAGTTTTAGTGGTTTCCCTCCAGTCCCAAAAGATAAAAAATGACCCATTCGAATGTTGCCTCAAAAAGATCTTTAGGACTTTAGGGTAATTACTAAGGTTTCCTAACCATTGTTTTAGTGATTGTAGTCGTCCCTTTCGATTGTCCCTTAAACTCCAAAGATGGAGCTACCTACTCCTTAATAGTAGGATAGCGCTGTCTAAAGGAAATAAGAAAACGAACAGACTTTTTTCGAGTAGGTAGAAATTTTTAGGTACTTGCTCAAAACAACATTTTTTACACTTACACTTTCAAACAAACTTTTCAAACTAAAGTTTTCAAAAACACTTTATCACACCCTTGAGGAATGATACAAGGGTTACCATAAAGTGAAACGTCGCACTAAGGCAAATTTCAAAACTTTTTAAACACACAAACATACGAAAGCAACTTAAGAATGAGTAAGTACCTAAGAGCCCATGGAAAACCACAAATAGAAAGGGTGCTAATACCTTTCCTTTCTATAATCTACCCCCCCCCCCCCCCCCCCCGGTACTCAGAATCATCTCGAAGAAGGTTTTTCTATTCTTTTTTCCTTTTCCTTTGTTGAATGAAATAAAATTCGGTGGCGACTCTTGCTTACCGCGACATTTGTGAACAAAAAACACAAAACCAATAGTAACAAAAAACAGTCGGTTCTGCCACCGTATCACAAAACTGGCGACTCTGCTGGGGAAATTCTGAAAAGTGGGGTTTACCTTAGGATCTAGGTAATTCTTAATTACTTCTTTGGCTTGCCTTGTTTGATTTACTTTTAAGGATATCTGTTTGGGTTGTTTGGATCCTAAACCCGGATCGGGGAATTCCTTTTAGGTAAGTAGCAATAAATTGTGAGGGATCTGTGCGGGGTATACAAACACGGTTGAAACAGTAGCTACGTTGATGCGATAATTTGGTGTGTACTGGTATCCCTTGAGTAATCAAAGAGAATACAGGGCCGTTGTGTGATATCATAAAGCGTCAACTGATCTTAGCACCTTAATTGACCAACTTGGCTTTTAGGACGTAGTGAGATATCCGTCTTTGGTGTAAACCCAAAGTCGGTTGATACTCGATGCTACACTCATTGAGGTTTTACTCTTGAGTTTTTTTTGGTGGCAAGTCAATTGTCTATCGGAACAAAATTTGGGGGAAAGATCGGTGATATTGAGATCCCTTAGAACCCAGTTACTATATTTAGGACAGGTTGAACCAATCCAACTTCAAGAGGGTATATCTTAAAACCCATGAAAGCCTTAAACCTAAGGTATCTGTGTGATTTTCTTGTGTTTGATATATCTGCTATATCTGAGCATAATCATGACATCATAACATAGCATATCATACTAACCATTTCAAGGATTCTTAGGGTTTATTTTTGTCTTATTTTGTAGGACATGGCCCATGCCCGCAGATTCACTATCCAAGTCAGTCTGGTAAAGGTACCTCCTCAGCTTAAGGAATTGGTATCAAAGGTTCCTGAAATCTCTCCCTTCATTGAAAGACATGGTCGACTTCTCATCTTGGTCACCTCAAATCCTGATGAAGAAATGTTAAAAGTACTCTTTCAGTTCTTTGACCCACTACATCACTGCTTCACTTTTCCGGATTACCAGTTAGTGCCTACTATGGAGGAGTTGTGTCTGTTATTCGGGGTGCCTATCCTTAACAAGGTACCTTTAAATGGCATGGAAAGAGACCTTAAACCTGAAGATATTGCTAAAGATTTGTCCTTACAACGGTCTGACGTAGTAGAAAATTGGGAAACCAGGAGAGGTGTCAAGGGTTTTTTGGCTAAGTTCTTGTTTGAGAAAGCTCATCATTTTTGGGACACCCTGGACTTACAAGATTTTGAAGAGGTGTTAGCCCTTCTCATCTATGGGTTGGTACTGTTTCCTAATACAGACCAGCTCATAGACGTGAACGCGGTTAAGGTTTTCCTATCACACAATCCGGTACCTACTTTGCTTGGAGATATCCTACATTCTCTACATACTCGCACTATAAAGAGAAGAGGGACCCTTCTGTGTTGCACTCCTCTTTTGGCTAGGTGGTTTATTTTGCATCTACCCCTATCCGTCCTGAAGAATGAACAGGGTTTGGTATGGTCTCATAGGCTAATGACTCTTACACATTCAGGTATTCATTGGTGTTCTCGATCCTTGGAGAATGTCACCATTATTGATTGATGCAAAGAATTCCCTAATGTCCCTCTCTTAGGCATTAGAGGAGGATTCACTTAGAATCCTTGCTTGGCATTGCGACAGTTTGGATATGCGAGAAGGGATGGTCCTCATGATACACTTATCCAAGGAATCGTCTTCGACTACGAGAATGATACTCAGGGTTACTGTAAAAGGTTCATGCGAGCTTGGGGCATGGTACATAGAGTTGATAGCAAGACAATGGGGCACAAGAATTCCATCCCTCTTGAGCCTTATCTCAAATGGGTACAAGCTCGTGCCCAAAGTCTTATGATGCCTTACCCCACCATCCTACCTATGATTATGGAACCGGTTGCTGAAGGAGACACTTCTCACCTTATTCTTCATCCTGACATGCCAACTGATCATGAGGAGTTGCAAAAATCCCGGGTTCAACTTAAAGAGGAGCGAGATACGTTTGAAACTCAATTCTACGCCAGCGAGAAGAAGGTCCTGGAACTCACCAGGCTACTTCATGAAGAGAGGAATATATACGCTTACATTGCACCAAAGAGGATGCGCTCATGGGAAACCTAATTTTCTTTTTGCTTTAAGTTTTGTTTTGTTTGATTGTAAGCCTAAAAGGCACCCTTTGTAACAATTCAAACTTATTAATACAATTAACATGTGTTTCTTTTGGTTAAGCAAATTTGAGCCTTTAAGAATCCTTGAAATCATTGCATACGCATATCATCAATGACATTGCATAAATAGGTTTCAGAACAGGTTTCTCATCGTCTTCGCTATTTATTTCAATAATAATGACTTCTAAACAAAGTATCAAGGATCTCTAGGCACAAAATGCCCAATTTCAGCAAATGTTCGTAGCTTTGGCAAAAGGGCAGGAAGATCTGAAAGCCCTTATTATGAAAGAGAAAAAGAAGAAGACAAAGAAGACTGCTGGTGTCCTGAATCTGGGCAGAAGATTCAAGGGACCGTTGAAGCAACCAATTGATCTGACCTCTTCATCCAAAGAAGGGGAGAATCAAGATGGAGAGACAAGAGAGGAGGACCCTGGCCTAGAGGTTTCTGATAATGACACTGATTATAATGAAGAACAGTATCCTCGAATGAGGATAGATACAAGCAGTTAGACGATCGTCTGAATGCAATGGAGATCCAAAGAGTACCAGGGCTGGATTTTGAAAAGCTGGGTTTGGTATTTGGGGTTGTCATCCCACCGAAGTTCAAGGCTCCGGTATTTGAAAAGTATGATGGGGTTTCTTGTCCCAAGCTTCATCTCCGTTCTTATGTGAGGAATATTCAGCCTCACACTGCTGATAGGAATTTGTGGGTCCATTTCTTTCAGGACAGTCTGTCTGGGACTCAACTCGAGTGGTTCTATCAACTGGAGGGAACCAATGTTCACAACTGGGAAGATTTGGCTGCTGCTTTTTATAAGTAGTATCAATATAATGTTGACCTTGCCCATACCCTTACTCAACTCCAGAGTATGTCCATGGGTGCAAGCGAAGGTTTTAAGGACTATGCGCAAAAGTGGAGAGATCTGGCAGGGAGAGTCCAACCCTCTTTGTCTGATAGGGAGTTGGTGGACATGTTTCTTGGTACATTATCTGGTCCTTTCTTTAATCACTTGATTAGTAGCTCCTCAGCTGGTTTCACCGAGCTGATATTGACTGGAGAAAGGGTAGAAGCTGGGATCCGGAGTGGTAAGATCCAGAAAGACACCTCTTCGAGTACAGTGAAGAAGACATTCACGGGTAAGAAGGAGGTCAGTTCCATTTATAACCCAAGAGGTCAGAGTTGAGCTGAGCATCATCCAACGGTAGGGGCTGTAATGATACCTAGGCATGTGGCTACTTAACAATGAAACAATCAGCCAAGGGCAGAAAGACCTCAAAGGCAGTTCACCCGGATTAATATGACGTTGTCTGAGGTTTTACGCCATCTGTTAAGATCTAACTTGGCAACCATGAAAGAGACCCCGAAGAATCCTAACACATCATCTCCTTGTTATAATCCAAACGCTCAGTGTGCTTACCATTCTGAGAGTCCAGGCTATGATGCAAATGACTGTTGGGCTCTGAGGAATAAGATACAAGATCTGATCGAAGCCAAGGAGATTGAGTTTGATGCTCCAGAGAAGCCTAATGTCATAACTGCTCCCATGCCCAAGCACAACTGCGGTGTTAATGCCGTTGATACTGATCTATTTGTTACCTCTGTTGACGAAGTTTCCACTCCTCTCATGACTGTCAAGAAGAATTTTTTGCTAGCCGGTTTATTTCCGGGCTGTGGTGAAGGTTGCCACATGTGTCTATCTCTTCCTTCTGGTTGTTATTTGCTGAAAGCAGGTGTTCAACGCCTGATGGATAACCGAGAGATTTTGTTCGAAAGGACTCTGATTCTGACTGTCCTACATGAAGATGTTGCTATCATAACCATTTCCGCCGATCCTTCCAAGGTCTCCTCTAAAAGACTTGTTAGGATTGCACCTGCTCCAAGAATTGCTCCATTAATAATCACTTTTCCTGGCCCTGTACCGTACTCCTCAGACAAAGTTGTTCCTTGGAATTATGGTGCTAACGTTTACTACCATGGCGTCAAGCAGGATTTGAAGACTAAAGAGGATGATCCCGATGCTAGTAACATTGTCGGGACCAACAAAATTACTCGAAGTGGAAGGGTTTTCTCTCTCAAGGTCTCCCTGAAGACTATTGCTAGGCCTGTTGTTATTCCGTCTGTTATTCCTGCTAGTACTTCTGCTACTACTCCCATCCTTACTCCAGTTGCTACCCCTACTGACGAGTCATCTGGGACTCGGGGCAAAGAAGTTGTAGGTGAGCCTGCCCGGACGGAGGAACCTAGAAAAGTTGTTTTAGAATCCTCTAAACAAGAAATGGAGGAAATTTTAAAAATAATCAAGAAAAGCGACTACAGTGTAGTCGAACAGCTGGGGCAGACCCCTTCGAAGATATCAATGTTGTCTCTGCTATTGTGTTCTGAGGCCCATGCAAAGGCTTTGATTGCATTTATCAAGACTGCGCATGTGCCACAAGAAACCTTCGCTGACCAATTCAAAGACTGTGTGGCCAGTTTGACTGCTGATAATGGGTTAGGTTTTTCAGATGCCGATTTGACACCAAAAGGGAGAAAGCATAATGATGCTTTGCATGTCTTGATCAAATGCAGGGGAACTACTATGGCCCATGTACTAGTGGACACTGGATCGTCACTAAATTTTCTGCCCAAGAAGGCTCTTGATAGGCTAGATAGTGAAGGTTTGGCCTTAAAGCCCAGTAACATCGTGGTGACGGCTTTTGATGGTTCAAAAAGAATGGTGCACGGGGAGGTGGACATACCTATCAAAGTGGGTTCCTAGACCTTTGAATCCACCTTCTACATGATGGATATCAAGCCATCATACTCTTGTTTTTTGGGTCGTCCTTGGATCCATGAAGCTAGAGCCGTTACTTCTACGCTGCACCAAATGCTGAAGTACCCAGTGAAGAGGAAGATTGTCACCGTGCATGGTGAAGAGGAGTATATGGTAAGCCACCTGAACTCTTTCAGGTATTTGGAGATGGATGGGGAATTCATAGAGACCCCTTGTCAAAATTTTGAAGAGGTTCCCCAGATTACGGCACCAACCGAGACTGTCACCAGTGCGCCGAAGATCACCAAACCTCCTTTGAAGATGGCTTCTCTCAGGGACGCCAGAGTGGTAGTTGAAGAAGGTGGATGTACCACTTGGGAACAGCTCCCTGATTTTCCTCATAAAACTGACAAATTTGGTTTCGGCTTTACTTCAGGAGCTCAAAGGGTTGTTCGACGTGCTCGGGCTGGAGGACCTCCCATATGCATCAGCAATCGTGGGGTTAACACTATAGAAGACAATGATGAGGATTCTGATATTGACAGTTGGATCTACCCTACTACCAATGGTGGACCTAGTAACTAGACGACCAAAGATTTTGTGCCGATTACTTTTGTTCAGTAGTAATCGTCTTACTTGTTTTTCAGTTTTGTAATAAACAATATAAACTCTATGGCCTTGTGTCTTACCCGAGGCACAATGGTTTATTTGTGAGGGTTATTATATGTCATTATCATATGTCATCAATAAAACATTGGACGTTTCCTGCATACAAATTTTGCGCTCTCTGTTTTTCTTTTCTACTTTTCACTTAATCAATACATCTATGCTCTTACACACACTCACATATCAAACTACAGGTCCATATCCACTCTGGATCCCATTGATAACAGTTCTGCTATTTCCAGTTATAACTTCGAAAATCCGATCAACCAAGTCGAGGACGAAGGTGAGGAAGATTGTGAGGTACCTGGAGAACTTGCTAGACTGTTACAGCAGGAAGAGAGGGCTATGCAGCCTCATGAAGAGCCAGTTGAGACGATAAATTCCATCAACTAGTACAAAACAATAGTGCAAAAGATAAGGTAAAATTGGAACTAAACCCTTGGCTTGTGACTCAAGTTTCGTGGCCCTTTCTCACATACCTCTGCCAGTAGTGTTGGTTAAAACTTGTTTTAGTGACATGGTGGATTGATGAATTGGAAAACCTATTGCTAATTTGAATCTTATTTTGTGAATTGATTTACAACTTGTTAGTCGGTTTTTAGTGTGAACTTAGAATTTCGATGATGGTAGTGAAATTCCTTAGACTGGAACTGAATTTGTTTGGAATGCAGGATTCGAATTATGTTTTGAATGTTGGTTGTGGCTTGACTGAAATGGTTAGGGATCGCGCTTGGATCTGTTAGTGGTTAGCTTATTGATTTTCTGCACATGTATTACTTGTATCTTTGTTTACAGTCAAGTTGGATTGCCTTTTTCTGTTTTGTATTTCTGTTTGCGAATGCAGCTTGTTGTCATGTATTGATTCTTATTAATGAACTGTTGTGGAATTCTTAGCCTTAAGTGTGATATTTGACTTATGAAGTTAGGACTAAAAGGCTTGAAAGCATGTATGTTAGCTTGAATATTGGTTTGTACTGCTTGTGAATTCTACTGCCATCATCTGTATGTGTTGTGATGATGATGCTTCATGATGAATGAATGTTGACTTCTTGTAGTGAGAATTGAAGAAATTATAACTTGTTGAAATGTTAGTTTGAAGCTAACTTAGTTTATTTGCTCGTTTGGATGAGGCTTGAAGGAATAAAAAAGATGAAATCATGGAAGCTTGTGACATGTCTTGGAGATTGACAAGATGCATAGGGTAGTGAGGGAATAGGTTTAGGACATGTATTGACTTTGGGTAGAATGTATAGACTTTTTTGTGTAAATTTTCTTGTAACTTTGTTTACGGAATGCAATTGGATTTGAATATGGATGTAATGTAGTCTCTTATAATTCAACATGTATTTATGAACATGTAATGGAAATGTGACCTTTTTGAAAATGCGATAGTTTTTTTTCCAAGTCACACTTAAATTTCATTTTCCCTCCAATGCACTTATTCAAATTTCAAAACTTCTATCCAATTCTTCCACTTTCCATACTTGAATGAACCAATAGCATAAGATGAGGTAACCACTAAAATCTTTAAGAAGGACTTTGGTCAAAGTTCAACCTTCCATGGTTTCCCTTTGACCAAAAGTCAAAATTTTATCAACTGCCCTCCAAATTTTGAATGACCAAATAATACACCGTGTAAAATTCAATTCTTGCATAAAGCCAAAGGTATTGACTTACGACATAATTAACCAGATGAATCCATCTTTGAATGAATGATGAAAGTCATAGCATAACCTTATTCATCAGATGATCATAAGCATAGTAACATAAACCCTAATCTATGGTCAGAGAGAATCTTGGTTGAAAAACAATCCTTTATGGGTAAAGGAACCCTAATCATATGAAACACTAGATCTCACATGTACAATGACCCAATGAGTTTGAAGATATTTCTTGATGAAATGCATGCTATGATGATGACCTGATGGAAAAGTGAGGCAGATGAAATGAGAAGCATAAGCCAGATAAAAGTATAATTAGGAGGGTAAATTTTGAGGTATGCCAGATACTTCGAAGTATGGGCTTTGGTATCCCAAATGATGCGATTATAGTTTAGTTGGTTACTCTGATTCTGACTTTTCCGATTGCAAATCGAATAGGAAGAGCACTAATGGAACTTGCCACTTATTTTCAAATTCTTTAGTCAGTTGGCATAGCAAGAAGCAAGTATTTTTTGCCTTGTCAAATACTGAGGCGGAATACGTCACTGCGAGTAGTTGTTGCACTCAAATTTTATGGATTAAACAACAATTACTTAATTTGTACATTAAACTTTAATGTATTCTGATAATGTGCGACAATACTAGTGTTATTTACCTAACTAAAAATCTTGTGCTACCCTTGGAACACCCCAATTCTACCCGGAAATTATAATGTAAATCAGAGTTATAAAATTCATACAACTTAATTAGGATGCCACAAATTCAACTTAAAAATACATTGCATTCAACGTGGATACATAACACTTTAAAACTCCGGAGGAACCATCAGCATAATAATTTAATCTCTTAATTCAACAACTTGAACATCTACGCAGCGGAATCATAATAACATCTTTCTCCATCGTTACAGCAACTTCAAAGTAACACATACTTAGAAACAATCAAATTAAATTTCAACAACTGAAATAATCAATAATCAAAAGCAACAAGCGTTCATCCCCCCGAGTGTTACATATCAGAGCAATGAAACTGAATCGAACTACCGAAGATATATTGCCTTCACTCTCGATTACCCGCATGTTAACAATGTAAGGGTAACATTCAAACAGAAGGGGTGAGACATATAACAATATAATAAAATGTATGATAAGTAATATATTAAATCAGATCACATAACATTACCACTTCTCATCTTATAATCAACAATAATCGCAACAGAATACCAATGATAATACACATTCACCACATCAATACACAACTTCTTTATGCAATCATACAATGAGACTTAATACTATGAAAATGCATGTGGTACCATTGGAGCAGAACTCCCATCTCAAAATAATTGCCAATAAATAGAGGCATCAACAAGGTATAAGACTTCATCTTAATATTCGCCAATACATGCCATCTTAACGAGCATCAACTCCATCTTAAAATGTAATGTATGCGGCACAATCATGAATATAATGACAACACCATAGTTAACTACATCTCAATACAACATCATCGTGGGTCAGGAACCCACATCTCAATAGCTGCCAATTATTAGAGGCATTTCAACATCTTTCATCAACATCATTCATCAACATCATTTATCGACATAATTCATCAAACATCATTTATCATCATAATTCATCAAACATCATTTATCATCACAATTCATCAAACATCATTTATCATCATAATTCATAGCAACTCAGCCACAACAACAATACAATGGTAGATCGACTATCCCGCGACGTGACCATAGGCCTACAACATGATATTGCCTATAATTAATTAATCATCTAAGGCTTACCTCTAAATTGCCAAACTTCTACGTATTACTATTATGTAATACTACATCATTATCATTATTAATCTTACTGTTATGAACCAAACAGTAATCTATAATCATCTCATCCTCGTCATTCTTCACAAAATCATCATAGCGATTAACGCGGGAAGCTATCTCTAGTCCTAAATTGGGTTACTAGGATCATTCTTCTTATCCTTCACTTTAATCCTTAAGAATTAAGTTCATCGCGTTAGCTATCCAACGCTTCGAACGACACCTCAAACGGAGTCCGAAAACTCAAGTTACAGCCTTTTCAAAATGATTATGTCAAAAACCAGACTACACAGGTCGACGCATAACATCTTGGTCGACGCGTTCTGGGCTTAAAATTCTACATGAGTCGACGTGTTCTCCCTTTGTATCGACTCATACTGAGTCTGCCACACTACATGTATCGACACATACTCCTATGTATCGACTCATCCTGAGTCTAAAAGCCTGCATGTATTGACGCATGACCTCTTCGTATTGACTCATCCTGAGTCTAAAGGCCTTCATGCATCGACGCATAGCTTTTGGGGTCGACACATACTGTTCTGTCACGAATATTTTCTGCAATTGCACTGTGTTTTCACCACGGTTTCCATGCTTTAGGCCCTAAAAACATCCTCTAATCATGGGTAATCATCAATTATAATTATCCTATATTTCTACATCAATTACACAGCATTAAGGCATCATAATTCATCCTTAAATCATTGATTCTCACCATACAACAATGTATATAATTCAATCATAAACCAAACAATCTTTGACATCTAATCCCACATATTAATCATCATAAACTCTATTATAGAGTCAGAACCCCACCCTTACCTTGGATTGAAGGCTGCTCTACGACTTTTCCAATTGAATTTCGTTCTTCCTCTTTTCCTTCTTTCCTGCAACTTTCACGTTATTTCTCTTCTTCTAACCCTTATTCCTTCTCTCTTACTGCTTCTTCTTTTCTTATTATTTCTAACAATAATAAAATAACCCTATAAATCTCAAAATGCCTAAATGGGCTTATAACTCCTACACCTCCTTTTCTACTACTTCTATCCTCTATAACAAGCCCACATTAAATAATATTATCATTCTAATATTATTCCACAACTTAATAGAATAAATAAATCCAATAACAATAACCCATCGACTATCATCATAATACAACTTTACAAATATTCCAAAAAAATAATTTATTTAAACAATTAATTAAATTACGGGCGTTACAACTCTCCCCCACTTAGAATATTTTTGTCCTCGAAAATTTACCTTAATCAAACAACTCAGGATATGAGTACCTCATCTTGCTCTCCAACTCCGAAGTCATGCTTTCTCCGGCAGCCCCAAGCCAAACCACTTTAACCAAAGCAATCTCCTTTCCCCTCAGAGTCTTTATTTCACGATCTGCGATTCGTACAGGCATCGTCTCTAGCGTAAGATTATCCCGTACTTACACATCATCCATATGAATCACATGTGATGGATCTGAAATATACTTCCGGAGTTGCGACACATGTAACACATCATGCAAATTCGAAAGATTAGGCGGTAAAGCCAATTTATAAGCAACATTCCCAACTCTATCTGAAATCTGATATGGTCCAATAAAATGAGGAGTGAGCTTCTTAGACTTCAATGCTCGCCCAACACCAGTCACAGGTGTAACTCTAAAAAACACATGGTCACCCGCTTGAAATACTAAATCTTTCCTTCTCTTGTCATGATAACTCTTTTGTCTACTCTAGGAAGCTTTCATCTTTTCTCGAATCAACTTCACCTTCTCAGTAGTCTCACGAACAAGTTCAGGTCCAAGTACTACACTTTCACCAGATTCATGCCAGCATAAAGGAGTTCTACATCTTCGACCATACAACACTTCAAAAGGTGCCATCCCAATACTGGAATGGTAACTGTTATTATAGGTGAACTCTATCAATGGAAGATAAGTATCCCACGAACCTCCCTGCTCAAGAACACATGCCCTCAACAAGTCTTCCAACGATTGGATACTCTGTTCGGTCTGCCATCTGTCTGAGGATGATACGTTGAACTCAACCTCAACTTAGAACCCAACGCTTCTTGCAAACTCTTCCAAAAATCAGAAGTAAATATTGCATCTCTATCTGACACAATGCACAAAGGAACACCATGCAGCTTCACGATCACATTAGTGTAAATCTCAGCCAACTTCGACACTGGAAAACTAATGTTAATAGGAATAAAATGAGCCGACTTTGTAAGCCTATCAACAATCACCCAAATTGAATCATGTCCTCTTAAAGTATTAGGTAACCCCATCATAAAGTCCATCGAAATGCTATCCCATTTCCATTCTGGAACTTCTAACGGTTGCATCAACCCTTCTGACTTCTGATGTTCAACTTTCGACTTCTGACAAATCATACATGCATACACAAATCGAGCCAAATCACTCTTCATCCCAGGCCACCAAAACAAACCTTTCAAATCTTGATACATATTTTTAGCTCATGGATGAATACTCAACTTATTTCTATGACTCTCTTCAAGTATTACTTTCTTCATCTCGGCATCATTAGGAATACAAATTCGGTTACGAAACCTCAACACACCTTGCGCATCTAGCTTAAAATCATTATTCTCAGACTGATCGATTCCAACCATCGAATCTACCAGTTTCACATCCAGCTTCTGAGCTTCTCTGATATTGTCCAAAAATTCATTATTAATCTTCAACATACCCAACTCTTATCTCTGAACTAAGCTCATATCTCTGAACTGTTTAATTAAATCCAACTCTTTAACCATCATTACTGACATGTGTAAAGTCTTTCGACTCAACGCATCAGCTACAACATTAGCTTTTCCTGGATGATAATTCAAACTAAAATCATAATCCTTTAACAATTCCAACCATCTTCGTTGCCTCATATTCAACTCCTTCTGATCGAATAAATACTTTAAGCTCTTATGGTCACTAAACACTTTGAATCTAGAACCATAAAGATAATGCCTCCAAATCTTCAACACAAAGACAACTGCAGCAAGCTCAAAATCATGCGTAGGATAGTTCTACTCATGAGTCCTCAACTGCCTTGACGCATAAGCAACTACCTTATCATTCTGCATAAGCACACCTCCTAAACCCATCTTGGAAGCATCACAATATACCACGAATGGCTCTCCTGGATTAGGTAACGTCAAAATCGGAGTCGACGTCAACCTCTTCTTCAATTCTATAAAACTTTCTTCGCACTGAACATCCCACACAAAACCTTTACCTTTACAAGTCAACTTAGTCAACGGAAGTGCCAACTTAGAAAAAGCTTCGATAAACCTTCTATAGTAACCAGTTAATCCTAAAAAGCTTCTAATATCAGTAGCTGACTTCAGAGTTTCCCATTGTAACACAACATCAACCTTCGATGGATCTACAGAAATGCCACTACCTGAGATCACATGACCAAGAAAACTAACCTCTTTTAACCAGAACTCACACTTGGACAACTTTGCATACAACTTCTTCTCTTTCAAAACTTGCAATACTACTCTTAAGTGTTCTGTATGCTCTTCTTATGACTTAGAGTAAATCAAAATATCGTCAATAAACACCACCACTAACCGATCCAAATAAGTATGAAAGATACGGTTCATGTATTCAATGAATACACCCGGCGCATTAGTAACACCGAAAGGCATCACTGAATACTCATAATGTCTATAAAGCATTCTGAAAGCCATCTTCTGGATATCTTCATCCTTCACCTTAATCTGATGGTAACCCGACCTTAAATCAATCTTACTAAACATACGAGCGTCCACCAATTGGTCCATCAAGTCATCTATTCTTTGAAGTAAATACTTGTTCTTAATCGTCACTTTATTCAACTGTCTATAATCAACATAAAGCCTCATACTTCCATATTTCTTCTTTACTAAGACCACTGGAGCACCCCACGGCGATAGACTGGGTCTTATAAACTTCTTTTCAAGTAACTCTTCCAATTGCTTCTTTAACTCTGACAATTCAGATGCAGACATCCTGTATGGTGCCTGTTGTACCCCAAAATTTTCCCTCATATTTTTCACTCAAGATGCTATCCCAGGGTTTCTCAAACACTCAATTTGGCTCAAAAGTTGATCAAGCAGATTCTCTTCCTAGGAAACCAGTCAGTAATTAGGGTTTTGCACTTCTCAAAGGAATTTGAGTCATCAAGGTTTCAAATAAATCACCATGTCTCCTCAAAGTTTTGTTTAAGTCAATTTTCAAACCTCACATTGCAAGTTTGCCCAATCCATGGCCCAGATAACTGCAAAGGCATTTGTGTGATTTTAAATTTTCTTAACCATAATTTTCTGAGGGTTGGTGTTATTCTTGGGAGCATGTCCTGTTTGGATAAGGTATAAAGTTTAAGGCTCTCATTTTAAATATTCATGATTGTGGATTCAATTAATCAATTGGGTTGGAGCTTTTAAAAATTTATTTTGTTTAAGAATGCAAAATACATGATTTATCCTATCATATTGTGTTTGCTTAAAATGCAAGTTACCAAGCCAAGATGTTTTATTCAAAACATTCAATCAAGAATTGCAAAGTTAAGTTAAAGCTCAAAGTTTTGTACAACAAATTTCACTATTACTCAAGTTTTGTGTTCATCACATTCTGTGGGTCATTCACAAAGTAAATTACAAATGGATTACAAGTGAAATACAAGTTAAATTTACAAGGAAAGAATCGCTTCTTCTTCAAGACTCTTTGCTTCATCTTCAAGAAATTCCTCATTGCTAGCTATGGTCTTCTCTTCATCTTGTCTTGCTTGCCATTCATTTGTTTGTACATGTAACAAAAGAAAAGAAAAAAAACATTAGCAAATAATCAATATTGAAAAGTCCAAGCAAAAATGATTTTCATCACTAGGGTTTGCTTTTAGGAATCAGAATTTTGTTTGTTTTAATCACCATCCATTTCTCCCTATTTTTGCAAATCTCAAAACCTAGGTTTTGGTTCACAAAAAATGGAAAAAAGAGAAAATATACAAACTGGACAGGCAAGGCAGCAAATACAAACAGGAAAACAGCATCACAAAAAAAGCAGTGCTATGCAAAATAATAACAGCAGGCCAGATGCAGCAGTCAAGCTGCCCAAATAGCAGACAGCAAGCAAGTTGTCTAAGACAGAACCAAACCTGCTGCAAACCAACAAGCAAATACAACAAAGGCTACAACAGAACAAAACAAATAATACGCAAGCAACATGACAAAGGGTCAAAAACACCAAATATTGCAAAACAAGTTAATTTGCTCAGCTTGTTCACATATCATCACCTTCCTAAATCAAGCAAACCCTTCAGAAAATATATCCAAAGCAAAAAGTTCTTTATTTCATAAAAAGAGGAAAGAAGAAAGATATCACCTAGCCAACAAATAATCTAAAGCCATGCCAAGACAAACAGGCTGCTATTGCTACAAAGGCATGCTATAAAAATAGTCCAAGAAGACTTTCTCTCAAAGCATCCTTATGTTTCCCATAGTAGTCCAAGACCTGTCCAAATTCTGCATAAAAAGCATGTCAAAATAAACCACAGCAAACCAGCCTGCATTACAGTCCAAAAACCTGCCCAAACTTGCACCAAAATGGAAATAGTTCAAACTGCACTCAAAATCCCAAAGCCGGAAAAACCGAAACTGTCAAAATTCACAAGTTTTTCCTCTTATTTTCACCCTAATCTGATAACAAGGATACCACTGTTTTATAAAAACCAAGAGAACCAACAGAACCATCAAACATCAAAGAGCCAGAATCTAAAAGCCACATATTTTCGAAGCATCACAAAAACCAGAACACAACAGAACCAACAAGTATAAAAAAAAACCAAGAGAACCAAGAGAACCATCAAACATCAAAGAGCCAGAATCCAAAAGCCACAGATTTTCTAAGTATCACAAAAATCATAACACAATAGAACCAGCAAGTATCAAAAACCAGAAGCCAAAAAACCAGCAAAATCCCAAAAAACTTAGGGGCCAAATCTTTCCACAAATCTTTTGCCTCAAACAAAATACTCAAAGCCATCAAAAATAACCAACAACTCAAAAACCAAAATATACAGTGAATCAATAACTCAAACAAACAGCAAAAAAGGATAAATATTATGTTCATCATTTTTCCCTTTTCAAAATCCATTCAGAACATACAAAGCTACACACAAATCTCAAAAATTGCAAAAACCCCACAAAATCACAGCAAGCTACCAAGTAGGCCAAACCCTAGTCATTATCATCATTTTCTATTTTGTTCAAAAAACCTTCCAGAAAAAAAAATCTAAGACCACAAGTTCAGAAGAAGAGAGAAAGCAGTTTACAAGCACAGGGTCAGAATAGTCTTACCGGAAAAGCTTTTGGAGGTTAGTAAGGTCACAAATCCGGACCTCACTGACGATCTCCTTCTTCTTTTTTCTGTACTTTCATTGGTATATCGTTGCATGCATCATTACCTTCATCGATCCCACCAAACATAGAACTAAGGTTTCGGTTTCCCCCTTTTTAGATTTAGGGTTATTGAATGAGAATCTGCAAAAATTGAGCACAAATTAGTAATTAGGGAAAAGAGGCGATCATAGTGATGTAAAAAAGTTAGTGTTTGAATTCACGTCGTCGCTGTCACCGCTGTAAGGTGATTTCCGGTGCGGCCCGGTGGTCTTCTCCGGTGAAGACTCAGAATAAGAGAGAAGAGAGAGAGCGCATTAAGAGAGAGAAAAAGATGTGAGTTATGAGGGTTCTGTGCTTCCAACATAGTTAATTTTTGTTTTGTTAGTTAATTACACCTTGGCCCAATCCGGTGGTGACACTTGTCACCACCTCTTTAATCATCATGGGGGATCATATGCATGCATCCCCATATTAGTCACTGATGCGCCCTCATCATCTCCCCGTCTGTTCATCTATCATAACCCTTTCAGCGCACCTTAGATGCACGCCCATGGTGCACCTCCAGGGGGCTGCTGCACCTGATCAACCAGGAGCTTTAGGCCTTTTGATTTCTGCACCCCCAGTTTTGGCTCTATTTGCAGGCCCATTTCTAGTTTTGCCTTTATATTTTTTGTTGTTAATATTTTTTTATTATTTGATTTTTATTTTATATTTCAGCATACATTTAAAAATTGCAAATAGGTAGATATTTGTTTTAATTAATTATTAACTTTAAAATAATTTTTGTTTGACATTATTAATTAAGTCCTTAATTAATTTTATCAAATGAAAATAGTTTTAACTTAAATAATTACTTAACAGTTTGGACTTGTATTATGTGATTTAAATATTTATTTCTTAATATCACCCCCATTCATTAATTTGTACCCCCATTCCCGAAGCTCTGTAATAGCGTAGAATTTCAATTTCTGCATTTTATTGTTTTACTCATTATTGTATAGTAGTTAGGCGTGTATGGCAAGATCAAAAAATCAACCGCTAGATAACCTAATTTCAAAGATAAAATTAACTTGAATCAAACACACTTTTTCACACGCGCACCTCTAGGGTAACCTCGCTCGTTGCCTCGGAAATACAGTCATGTCCCTCGAATATGGAACGCTTTAGCAATGACCCTTCGATAAAAAAAGATCGTAGTCCCGCGATGACCCTCGACGTTGCCTTCGATAAAACGATCTCGTCCCTTACGAAAATTTCTAAAGCGTCACATAAGTTGCTTTCGATGACTGTAAAATTGACCCGCGCCTGTCCCTTTACATCTAACGATGGGGCTTCTTACCAAATCAATGGTAAGACAACAACATTAAAAGGAGGAAGAAAAGAACATTTTAGACCTTTCGAGTAGGTAGATTCACTCCTAATTGTTCGCTCGTTCATGGAAAAAAACATTTTCACACCAACACTTTCAAAAGACAAGACTTTTTATATGCATTCTTATAGAGACGAGAACCATTGAAAAATATCTTTTCAAAAACCACTTTCCAAAACAGAATCCACAAACACACCTTTGAACTATCTTTCGAAACAAAAATTTGTACACGTTCTTATAGAAACGAGAACCATTACAAAGAGATTTTTCAAAAAACTTTTCAAAGCCCACACCACAAGCACACTGTCAAACAAAAGAAAGTGATCTAAGTGAGTAACTAAGAGCCCATGGAAAACCATGGATGAAAAGGGTGCTAATACCTTCCCTTTTCATAATCTACCCCCCGAACCCGAGAAATAATCTCGAAAGGTCTTTCCTGTGCTTTTTTACCTTTCCTTTTGGATAAAAGAAAAGTCGGTGGCGACTCTTGCTATCCGCACAAATGCGATCAAAACGCAAAACACCCCAGTCAGTTCTCCCACCGTATCATAGAACTGGCGACTCTGCTGGGGATTATTCTAAAAGTGGGGTTACCTTAGGGTTAGATCACCTTTACTTGCTTTCATTGTTTGATTTGTGTGCTTTATATTTAGTTATTTGTATTGGGCTTGCTTTGATCCTCCACCCAGATCTAGGTCACCTTTTAGGTAAATAGCAATAGATTGTGGAAACTATACGGCGTAAACCGATATGGTTGAAACAATGGCTATGTTAGTGTGACGCATTTGTGGGTACCGGTATCCCTCGTGGTGAATCAAGGAGAATACGTGGCCACTGAGTGGCGTCATGAAGCACTAATTGACTTTAGAACCATAATTGAACAAACTTGGCCGTTAGGACGTAGTGAGATAGCCGGTTTCGGTGTAGAGCTGAAAATTGGTTGATACTCGATACTACACTCATTGAGGCTAGACTCTTGGGATATCTCGGCCGCAAGAAAAGATTAGTGTGTTGAGACAATGCCTAAGAGAAAGGTTGGTGATATTGAGATCCTATAAAACCCGATCACTATTACTAGGACAGGTTGATCCAACTAAACTTCAAGAGGGTACTTACCTATAAAACCCCATGCAAGCCTAAAACATAGGGACTTGTTTACTCTGTGTGTATATATTTACTTGTACATCATAAACATCATGAACATCATACGCATGTTCACTAACCATTTCAAGGATTTAGAAATTTATCTTTGTTTTTATTTTGTAGGTCATGATTTCCCTCCGAAGAAACACCATCTGAATCAGCTTTGTAAAAGCACACCCTCAACTTCAAGAGCTAGCCTCAAGAGTTCCCGAGGATTCTCCTTTTACCAAGAAATATGGTCGACTCATTAGTTTGGCTACATCCAACTTCCAAGAAGAGATGATGTGTGTACTATTCCAATTCTTTGATCTCGTACATCATTATTTCACTTTCCCGGACTATTAGTTGGTACCTACACTGGAAGAGTTCTCTCTACTCTTAGGGGTGCCTGTGCTTAATCAGATACCGTTCACCAGTCTAGAAGGGATTCCAAAACCTGAAGTCATCGCTGAATCTTTATATATGAAGAGGTCCGACATCATAGCCAATTGGGAGACAATAAGCGGGGTTAAAGGCTTTCTAGCTAAGTTTCTATTGGAAAAGGCTCGTTCATTCTAGGATGACATGGATTTCCAAGCTTTCGAAGATGTCCTCGATCTTCTCATTTATGGTTTGGTTCTGTTTCCCAATTCGGACCAATTCATAGACGTTAATGCCATCAAAGTCTTTCTCTCTCGCAATCCTATACCTACCTTACTAGGAGACATCTTGCATTTCCTTTATACCCGCACCATGAAGAAAAGAGGTACTTTTTTATGTTGTATCCCCTTACTCGCTAAGTGGTTCACTTCACACCTACCTCAATCAGCATTGAAGAACGAGCAAAGACTAACTTGGTCTCAAAGGATGATGTCTCTCACCCACTCTAATATCCGTTGGTGTTTGAGATCCTTGGAATATGTCTCTATCATTGAACACTTTGGGGAGTTCCCTAACGTACCTCTGCTTGGTATTAGGGGGGGTATCACCTACAACCCCTGCTTAGCTCTTCGACAGTTTAGGTATGCCCAAAGAGACGGCCCTCACGAGATTCTAATCCAAGGTCTGGTGTTCGACTACAACAAAGAAGACCAAGGTTACCGCCAGAGGTTTACACGTGCTTGGGGAATGGTGAACAAGGTGGACAGTAGGAATTTAGGACACAAAAACTCTATCCCCCTTGAGCCTTACCTTAGGTGGGTACGGGCTCGTGCTCAGAGTCTCGTGATGCCTTAACCTTCCATCCTTTTTGTCATCATAGAGCCTGTTGTCGAAGGAGACGTCCCATACACTGTTCTTCATCCTGACATGCCTACCTCTCTCGAAGATTTGCAGAAAGCTTGGGTTCAGTTGAAGGAAGAGAGGGACACCTTTGAAGCCCAGTTTTATGCCAGTGAGAAGAAGGTTCTGGAGCTCACCAAGCATCTTCATGAGGAGAAAAACCTGAGTGCCTACATCGCTCCAAAGAGGATGCGTTCAGTCTTTTTGTCTTAGGAGCTTTGTTGTATTTTGTTTCTTTCATTGTAAGCCCAAGGAGGCATGATGTATTCAAACTTGGTTTTATTAATATAACATGTGTTCTTTTTTGGTTTGAACAAATTTAAATCTCTAAATTTCCTTGAAATCATTTGCATATTGCATCTTCATTCATCATAACATCATACAGGTTTCTCATAACAGGTCACCTTATCCTTCTACTGTTTATTTCAGTGAGATGGATGTTGAATAGACTGTGAAGGATCTTCTGGCGTAAAACGCCCAGTTTCAACAAATGCTCTTGGCTCTGACAAAAGGACAAGAGGAGTTGAAGACTCTACTGGTCAAAGAGAAGAAGAAGAAAGCAAAGAAATCAACCGGTGTTGTGATCATGGGAAGAAGGTTTAAAGGACAAGCCAGACGAACTTTGGAATTTGCGACATCATCGGGTGAAGGAGATAATCAAGAAGACGGGACCCGGGAAGTGAACAACGACCCAACATCTGCGGAAGAGGAAGAACCCGATTAATCTGAGGAGCAATATCCTCATGCTGATGATAAATACAAATAGCTAGAGGATCGTTTGAATGCTATGGAGATTCAGAGGGTACCCGGTTTGGATTTTGAAGAATTAGGACTTATCTCAGGGGTTGTCATCCCACAGAAATTCAAGGTCCCAACTTTCTCCAAATACGACGGTGTCTCTTGCCTAAAGCTACATCTAAGGTCATACGTCAGAAAGATTCAACCCCATACGGATGACAAGAATCTGTGGGTGCATTTCTTCCAAGAGAGCTTGTCTGGGACGCAGTTGGATTGGTTCTATCAATTGGAAGGGACCAATGTTCGTAATTGGGAAGATTTGGCCGCCGCTTTCTACAAACAATATTAGTACAATGCTGATTTAGCTCCAACCAGGATGCAATTGCAAGGCATGTCTATGGGAACAGGTGAAGGTTTCAAAACCTATGCTCAAAAATGGAGGGATCTCACAGGCAGAGTCCAGCCCCCTCTATCTGACAGAGAATTAGTGGATATGTTCCTTGGCACCTTGTCAAGACCATTCTTCAACCACCTGATTGGGAGTTCCTCAACTGGATTTACTGAATTAATCATGACTGGTGAGCGGGTCGAAGCCGGTATAAAAAGCGGCAAAATTCAAAGAGATGCATCCTCGAGCATGATGAAAAAGCCCTTTGTTGGAAAGAAGGAGGTCAATGCTGCATATGACTATAGGAATCAAAACAAAATTGACCGTCGCCCGACAGTAGGGGCTGTTATGATTTCTAATCCTGTGCCAAATCAGTAGCGAAATTATCAGCGCAAGCTAGAAGCGCCCATGAGACGATTTACCCGGATCAACATGACCATGTCTCAAGTTTTGCCACACCTTCCGAAGACCAATCTGGAAACTTTAAAAGAAGCTCCCAAGAACCCCAATACTGCTTCTCCTTTTTACAACCCAAATGCTCAATGTGCCTATCATTCTGAAAGCCCGGGGCACGATACAAACGACTGTTGGGCCTTAAAGAATAAGGTGAAAGACCTTATCGATGCGAAAGAGATTGAGTTTGATCCCCCAGAAACGCCTAATGTAATAACGGTGCCAATGCCCAGACATGGCCAAGGTATCAATGCCATTAATGATGATCGTTTTGTATCCTCCGTGAATGACTTAATTACTCCTCTGTTGACCATTAAACAAAATTTACTGCAAGCCGATCTGTTCCCGGGCTGCGATAAAAATTGTCACTTGTGCAAGTCTCTACCGAACGGTTGTTTGTTACTAAAGATAGGCGTGCAACGCCTGATGACTATCAAAGAAATCTTATTTGAAAAGCTTCCTCTTACCAGAAGTTCTTATCAAGATGTTTCGATAATCACCATTTTCGACAATCCTCCCGGGGTCTCCACCAAAAGATCCGTCAGGATTACATCTGTTCCAAGGTCGGCACCTTTAATTATCACTATGCCAAGACCAATATCATACTCTTCGGATAAAGCTGTTCCCTGGAGTTATGAGGCTGGCGTTTATTACTATGACGCCAAGCAAGATCAGTTGGCTGTCAAAGACGAAGTTGCGAGAGATATTGATCTCGACGTCGGTAATATCACTGGGACCAACAAAATAACAAGAAGTGGAAGAGTATTCTCACCCGATATTTCTCCAAAGACCGTTGCTACTCCTGTGATCATCCCTGCTGCCACTCCTACCGACACTCCCAGTGATACTCCTACTGTTATCCCTACTACAGAGACAAGGGGCAAATGGGTCTTGAACGAGCATGTCCAAGCAAGAGAGCGTTCCGAGATCATCCTTGAAGCTTCAAGAAAGGAGATAGAAGAAATACTGAAGATAATCAAGAAAAGTGACTACAACATTGTAGAACAGTTGGGGCAGACTCCCTCGAAGATATCATTGTTGTCCTTACTTTTGTGTTCTGAGGCCCATGCCAAAGCCTTGGTAAAGTTTCTTAAGACCGCCCACGTGCCCCAAGAGACTTCCATCGACCAATTTGAAAATTGTGTGGCCAGTTTAACTACTGATAACGGATCGGGCTTTTCCGACGCTGATTTAACTTCTAAGGGAAGGAAGCACAATGATGCCTTGCATATTTCCATTGAATGCAGGGGCACCACACTTGCCCATGTTCTGGTGGATACCGGCTCATCATTGAATGTCTTGCCCAAAAATGCTATTGACCGACTGGACTGTGAGGGGCTCACCTTAAAGCCTAGAAACTTCATAGTAAGGGCCTTTGATGGTTCCAAGAGGACAGTGCACAAAGAATTTAGTATCCCCATAAAAATCAGAACTCAGACTTTTGACTCAACTTTCTATGTGATGGACATCCGCCCTTCATACTCTTGTCTATTGGGTCGACCCTAGATCCATGGTGCCGGTGCCGTCACTTCTACCCTGCACCAAATGCTAAAGTACCCAATCAAAGGAAAGATTGTCACAGTTCACGGAGAGGAGGAGTACATGGTTAGCCATCTGAACTCTTTCATGTATGTTGAAATGAATGGTGAATTCATTGAGACTCCCTGTCAGAACTTTGAGGAGGTTCCAGCAACAGTCGCGGCAACCAAGTCTACTCTTAAAGTCCTGAAGATTACCAGACCTCCACTGAAGATGGCCTCTTTGAAAGATGCTCGAGCCGTAGTTGAAGAAGGCGGGTGTACCATCTGGGGTTAGCTTCCATATATTCCCTACAAGTCTGACAAATTTGGTTTAGGGTTCACTATAGAGGCCCAAAGAGCTGTTCGACGTTCTCGCACCGGGGGACCACCTCTGCGTATCATCAATCAGGGAGTCAATGCAGTAGAAGACAGTGATGGCAGCTATGATATGGAAAATGGATTTTCCCAACCACCGGCGGAGGGCTCAACAATTGGGAGGCCAAAGATTTCATTCCTATTACTTTTATTCAAGAGTAATTTTCTTTTAATGTTTTCAGGCTTGTAATATTTAAACAATTCACACTTTTAAAACCTTGTGTCTTACCCGAGGCACAACGGTCCATTTGTGAGGGTTGTCACTTCATTTTCATATGTCATTAATGAATCATGGATGTTTTTGCATCAAATTTTGTGTTCTTTGTTTTTCTTTCTTACATTTTAAAGGTAGCTATGCTCTTACACACACTCACATATTAAAATGCAGATCTATATCCACTCAGGATCCCATGGGTAACAGTTCTGCTATGGCCAATTGTGACTTTGAAAATCCGATCTACCAAGCCGACGATGAAAGAGAAGGAGATTATGAGGTGCCAGGGGAGTTGGCCAGGTTGTTTCAACAGGAAGAAAGAACCATTCAGCCTCACGAAGAGCCAGTTGAAACACTTAACTTGGGTATTGAGGAGGACAAAAAGGAGGTCAAGGTGGGTGCCAATTTGGAACCTAGTGTAAAGGAGCGTCTGATTCAGTTGCTGCACGATTATGTTGAAGTCTTTGCCTGGTCGTATGAAGACATGCCGGGACTTGATACAGACATTGTGGTACATCGTCTGCCTACAAGGGAAGATTGTCCTCCAGTAAAGCAAAAGGTTCGCCGCATGATACCTGATATGTCAGAAAAGATTAAAGAAGAAGTCATGAAGCAATTCAATGTTGGATTCTTGGTTGTCACCTCTTATCCCCAATGGGTTGCCAATGTTGTTCTCGTGCCCAAGAAAGACGGTAAAGTGAGAATGTGTGTGGATTACAGAGATCTGAATAGGGCAAGCCCAAAAGATGATTTCCCGCTCCCCCACATCGACATTCTAGTTGACAATACGACACAACACAAAGTGTTTTCCTTCATGGATGATTTCTCAGGCTATAACCAAATCAAAATGGCGCCTGAGGATATGGAGAAAACAACCTTTGTTACACAGTGGGGCACATTCTGCTATAAGGTCATGCCATTCGGACTGAAGAATGCTGGGGAAAATTATCAACGCGCCATGGTAGCTTAATTTCATGACATGATACATCATGAGATAGAGGTCTACATAGACGATATGATAGTCAGATCTCAAACGGAAGAATAATATCTCAATCATTTATAGAAGTTGTTCGAGAGGCTGAAGAAGTACAAGTTGAGGTTGAATCCAAACAAATGCACATTCGGAGTACGGTCTGGTAAACTCCTAGGCTTTGTCGTCAGCAACAAAGGTATCGAGGTTGATCCTACTAAGGTTAAAGCAATACAAGAGATGCCTTATCCTCGTACTGAGAAGGAAGTAAGAGGATTCTTGGGACGTTTGAACTACATCACCAGGTTCATTTCTCACCTGACAACTACTTATGAGCCAATCTTCAAATTGTTGAAGAAAGATCAAGTAGTCAAATGGAATGACGAATGCGAAGTTGCTTTTAACAAAATCAAGGAATACTTACAAGAGCCTCCTGTGTTGTTACCACCCGTCGAGGGAAGGCCTTTAATCCTGTATTTGACTATTTTAGGAAACTCAATGGGGTGTGTGTTGGGGCAGCATGATGAGTCTGGCCGAAAAGAGCATGCTATTTATTACCTGAGCAAAAAGTTTACCGATTGTGAAACAAGATATTCACTGCTCGAGAAAACTTATTGTGCTCTGGCATGGGCTGCTCGCCGGCTGAGACAGTATATGCTGACCCATACTACCTTGTTAATATCTAAAATGGATCTGATAAAATACATTTTCAAGAAGCCTGCTCTTTCTGGGAGAATAGCGAGATGGCAGATGATCCTAACAGAATATGACATACAATATACAACCCAGAAGGCTATAAAAGGTAGCGTATTAGCTGATCACCTCGCTTACCAAGCTGTGGAAGACTATAAGTCCATGAAGTTTGAATTCCCGGATGAAAACATCATGACATTAGACAACTGTGAAGAAATCAGGCCATATGAAGGACCTGAACAAGGATCCCGATGAACCTTATTCTTTGATGGAGCATCCAATGCACTTGGCAATGGTATCAGTGTTGTACTCATATCTCCGGAAGGATGTCATACTCCCTTTACTTCCATACTTTGCTTCAACTATACAAACAACATGGCAGAATATGAATCATGCATCTTCGGTCTCAAAGCTGCCATAGACTTGGGGATCAAATCCTTGGATGTATTTGGAGATTCAACTTTGGTCATCAGTCAGATCAAAGGGGAATGGGACACCAAACACCCCAACCTTATCCCTTACAAAGAACATGTCTTGACATTGCTACCGCATTTTGAGAAGATTACCTTCGAGCATTTCCCGCGAGAAGAAAATCAACTAGCAGACACATTAGCTATAATGTCATCTATGTTTAAACTTAATTGGGATAACGAGGCTCCTCAAATCACCATTGAGTGGATGGATGAACCAGCCTAATGTCATGAGATCGGTAATGAAGGAGTAGTGGATCAACCTTGGTTCCATGAAGTTTAAAGGTATCTCGAGTCTCGGGAATATCCAGAAGGAGCTTCAGTGAATGACAAGAAGTTCCTAAGAAGATTCTCGGCTAAATTCTTCCTTAGTAATGGCATTTTGTACAAACGCAGTCATGACTCTGTATTACTTTGGTGCGTAGACAAGGTTGAAGCTGAAAGGATCATGGTTGAATTACACGAAGGCACTTTTGGTACCTATTCCAGCGGGTATATGATGGAAAAGAAAATCCTACGGGCAGGCTATTATTGGTCTACCATGGAGGCAGACTGCTATTAAAACTCTCGAATTTGCCATAAGTGTCAAATTTATGTTGACAAAGTGTACGTACCTCTGGTTCCTCTGAATGTCTTGACGGCTCTTTGGCCCTTTGCTATGTGGGGAATCAATATGATTGAGGAAATCAAGCCAACAACCTCCAATGGACACCACTTCATCTTAGTGGCCATCGACTATTTTACAAAGTGGGTTAAGGCAGCTTCCTTCGCTTCAGTTACTAAGAATGTGGTCGCCCGGTTCATCAAACAGAATCTCATCTGTCAGTACGATATCCCAGAGAGAATCCTCACTGATAATGGTATGAATCTAAACAACACTATGATCACCGCCTTGTGCAAGCAATTCAAGATCCATCATCATAATTATTCCCCTTATCGGCCAAAGATGAATGGCGCTGTAGAAGCTGCTAACAAAAACATTAAGAAGATCATACAGAAAATGAAAGTCACCTACAAAGACTGGCATGAGATGCTACTGTTCGCTCTCCACGAGTATCGTACCACAACTTGCACATCAACTGGGGAAACACCCTATTCTCTGGTATACAGCATGGAGGTTGTCTTACCTATCGAGGTCTAGATCCCCTCTCTGAGGATCATGAAGGATGCTGGTTTGAACGAAGAAGATTGGATCCAGACTCGACTTGACCAATTGAACTTGATTAATGAGAAGAGGCTTGCAGGTATCTAGCATGTTCAGATATATCAAAAACGCATGATCAAAGCTTTTAACAAAAAGGTCAAACGTCAGGTATATCGGGTCGGTGACTTGGTAATCAAGCGTATCATTTTGCCACAAGGTGATCCCAGGGGCAAATGGACTCCTACATATGAAGAACCATTTGTAATCAAAAGCATATTCTATGGTGGAGCAATGATCTTAACCACTATGGATGGCGACGATCTCCCGCACCCTGTAAATACGGACATAGTTAAAAGATACTACACATGAACAAGGACCCGCTAGGTCGACTGACCTAGGCAAAAATTAGGGCATCCCGGCGAACCAAAAGGTTCAGGAAAAAATTAGGGATAAAATACAAAAAAAAATCTATACACCCGGCAAGCTGAAAATCCGAAAGGGCGACTTGGGCAAAAAAGGGTATCCCGGTGGATCGAAAACCCGAAAGGGCGGTCCAGGAAAAAGTTAGGGATTTAAAGCGTATGAATATGTCCCATTGGATCATCTTACAGACAATCTTCAGCGTTGACCAACCAACTCAAACGGTTCTAATCAATCCAATCAGCTTCGCCGAAGCGACAAGTGGACAAGACACTCAGAGACACGAAGACTATAGCAGAATGGGAACCCCATGGGATTATTGCACATAGTTATCTTTTCTTTGCATCAATTTTCATTTTTTTATGACGACATTCTCTTACTAGAATGCTCGTCTCATTGTACAAAAAAGACTTATTCGAGTTAATACAAAGATACCCCTTTTGGAAGTGCAAAACTATCTATCTTTCTTTATTTCTGTGTTTTTTGTTTACAAAAACGTCCAATGATTTATTTTTGAACATATGCATTTGAACGTCATTACTATTTAAAAATGAATAGAAAACAGAAAGACAATTACTAATGGCTTTAAGAAATAGGATAATATCTATAGGCCATTTCATAAGATCCTCGCAGGTACCTTCTCCAGCAAGAGCGGAAGCAAATACATCCTACTACAGAATCGCTAACGTATCCCCAATATGTAGCATGTTGGTATCAAGCGCTCTCATACCCCTGACAGAGCAAAACTTCCAACTACCGCTCAGAGGTTCTCCAATAAGTTGCCCAACTTCTCAAGTTTCCCCAGAAGGATTTCACGAAGTCTACAAGCAATGTCCGACATTTCCCTTCTACAACAGAGTTTATTTCTCTAATGATTAGAAACTCACTCATCAGTGCTTCAAGAGGGATTTATTTTCCCCGCTTCCAACAACACTACGGCACGAACAATCTCTAAGTCCATACATTTGCATTCATACGTCATAACATTAACAACACAAGTACATACAGTGCAATCTCATTTATTTTGAGAAAAAACATCATACCATGCATTACATACATCATAGCATTGCACACAATTAACTCTTCGCCTTTTGCAGGAAAGAATCAATCGACAGGAAATTGTTATCAACAAATTTCCGATAGACAAATATTTTCAACAAGTCAAATACAGATCAATTCCCGAGAAAAGACTGGTCGACCATCTACATAGCAAAATATTTCTTTTAAACTCCTGCTGGTTCAGATAAATCTCTCAACAGTTTATTCTGATTCATTTCCAGATTACTGTTGGTTCAGATAAATCTCTCAACGGTTTATTCTGATTCGTTTCCAGATTCTTAATGGTTCAGATAAATCTCTCAATGGTTTATTCTGATTTGTTTCCAGATTCTTACTGGTTCAGATAAATCTCTCAATGGTTTATTTTGATTCGTTTCCAGATTCCTGCTGGTTCAGATAAATCTCTCAATGATTTATTCTGATTCGTTTCCAGATTCTTACTGGTTCAGATAAATCTCTCAACGGTTTATTCTGATTCGTTTCCAGATTCCTGCTGGTTCAGATAAATCTCTCAACAGTTTATTCTGATTTGTTTCCAGATTCTTACTGGTTCAGATAAATCTCTCAACGGTTTATTCTAATTCGTTTCCAGATTCTTACTGGTTCAGATAAATCTCTCAATGGTTTATTCTGATTCGTTTCCAGATTCTTACTGGTTCAGATAAATCTCTCAACGGTTTATTCTGATTCGTTTCCAGATTCTTACTGGTTCAAACTCTTACTGGTTCAGTTTAAATTTCTCAACAATTTATTCTGATTCTTCCCCACCAACAATTTTCTCTAGTTCAGATAAAATTGCACCAAGATTCATTCTGATGCTTCCCAGTCAAGATTAATCTAAGATATCTTTTGGTTCAGTTTAAATCGCTCCAAAAGATGTTCTGATTCTTTCCAACAACATTCGAGACTTCCGCTAGCTCTAGTTTAAATCGACCAAAGGTTTATTCTGATTTGTTTTCTGTTAAAGTCAAGTTCATACTTTCTGTCAACAATCACCTTTGGATGGCATCTATAAGCCCATCTCTGACAACTCTCCATCATTTCTCCGAAATGGCATCTATAAGCCCATTCCCTACACAATCAATCAACACATCATCAAGTGCAAATTTCTGGGCACTCTAGTGTTCAATCATCTTCTACTTTCAAGCCACGAATGACAACCACGTCGATCTCACTTTTCAAGTTTAAGAAGATTGAACAGGGGCAGCTGTTGTACCCCAAAATTTGCCCTCCTAGTTTTCACTCAAGATGCTATCCCAGGGTTTCTCAAACACCTAATTTGGCTCAAAAGTTGATCAAGCAGATTCTCTTCTTAGGCAACCAGTTAGCAATTAGGGTTTTGCACTTCTCAAAGGAATTTGAGTCATCAAGGTTTCAAATAAATCACCATGTCTCCTCAAAGTTTTGTTTAAGTCAATTTTCAAACCTCACATTGCAAGTTTGCCCAATCCATGGCCCAGATAACTGCAAAGGCATTTGTGTGATTTTAAATTTTCTTAACCACAATTTTCTGAGGGTTGATGTTATTCTTGGGAGCATGTTCTGTTTGGATAAGGTATAAAGTTTAAGGCTCTCATTTTAAATATTCATGATTGTGGATTCAATTAATCAATTGGGTTGGAGCTTTTAAACATTTATTTTGTTTAAGAGTGCAAAATACATGATTTATCCTATCATATTGTGTTTGCTTAAAATGTAAGTTACCAAGCCAAGATGTTTTATTCAAAACATTCAATGAAGAATTGCAAAGTTAAATTAAAGCTCAAAGTTTTGTAAAACAAATTTCACTATTACTCAAGTTTTGTGTTCATCACATTTTGTGGGTCATTCACAAAGTAAATTACAAATGGATTACAAATGGATTACAAGTGAAATACAAGTTAAATTTACAAGGAAAGAATTGCTTCTTCTTCAAGACTCTTTGCTTCATCTTCAAGAAATTCCTCATTGCTAGCTATGGTCTTCTCTTCATCTTGTCTTGCTTTCCATTCAGTTGTTTTTACATGTAACAATAGAAAAGGAAAAAAAAACATTAGCAAATAATCAATATTGAAAAGTCCAAGCAAAAATGATTTTCATCACTAGGGTTTGCTTTTAGGAATCATAATTTTGTTTGTTTTAATCACCATCCATTTCTCCCTATTTTTGAAAATCTCAAAACCTAGGTTTTGGTTCACAAAAAAAGGAAAAAAGAGAAAATTTACAAACTGGACAGGCAAGGCAGCAAATACAAACAACCAAACTGCATCACGAAAAAAGCAGTGCTATGCAAAACAATAACAGCAGGCCAGATGCAGCAGTCAAGCTGCCCAAATAGCAGACAACAAGCAAGTTGTCCAAGGTAGAACCAAACCTGCTGCAAACCAACAAGCAAATACAACAAAGGCTACAACAGAACAAAACAAACAATATGCAAGCAACAGGCCAAAGGGTCAAAAACACCAATTATTGCGAAACAAGTTAATTTGCCCAGCTTGTTCACATATCATCACCTTCCTAAATCAAGAAAACCCTTCAGAAAATATATCCAAAGCAAAAAGTGCTTTATTTTATAAAAAGAGGAAAGATGAAAGATATCACCTAGCCAGCAAATAATCTAAAGCCATGCCAAGACAAACAGGCTGGTATTGCTATAAAGGCATGCTATAAAGACAGTCCAAGAAGACTTTCTCTCAAAGAATCCTTATGCTGCCCATAGCAGTCCAAGACCTGTCCAAATTCTGCATAAAGAGCATGTCAAAATAAACCACAACAAACTAGCCTGCATTACAGTCCAAAAACCTTCCCAAACTTGCACCAAAATGGAAACAGTTCAAACTGCACTCAAAAGCCCAAAGCCAGAAAAATCGAAACTGTCAAAATTCACAAGTTTTTCCTCTTATTTTCACCCTAATCTGATAACAAGGATACCAACATTTTATAAAAACCAAGAGAACCATCAAACACAAAAGAACCAGAATCCAAAAGCCACAGATTTTCGAAGTATCACAAAAACCAGAACACAATAGAACCAGCAAGTATAAAAAAAACCAAGAGAACCAACAGAACCAATAGAACCATCAAACATCAAAGAGCCAGAATCCAAAAGCCACGGATTTTCTAAGTATAAAAAAAACCATAACACAATAGAACCAGCAAGTATCAAAAACCAGAAGCCAAAAAACCAGCAAAATCCCAAAAAACTCAGAGGCCAAATCTTTCCATAAATCTTTTGTCTCAAACAAAATACTCAAAGCCATCAAAAATAACCAACAACTCAAAAACCAAAATACACAGTGAATCAGTAACTCAAACAAACAACAAAAAAGGCCAAATATTGTGTTCATCATTTTTCCCTTTTCAAAATCCATTCAGAACATACAAAGCTACACACAAATCTCATAAATTGCAAAAACCCCACAAAATCACAGCAAGCTACCAAGTAGGCCAAACCCTAATCATCATCATCATTTTCTATTTTGTTCAAAAAACCTTCCAGAAAAAAAAATCTAAGACCACAAGTTCAGAAGAAGAGAGAAAGCAATTTACAAGCACATGGTCAGAATAGTGTTACCGGAAAAGCTTTAGGAGGTTAGTAAGGTCACAGATCCGGACCTCACAGACAATCTCCTTCTTCTTTTTTCCTGTACTTTCATTGATATATCGTTGCATGCATCATTACCTTCATCGATCCCACCAAACTGAGAACTAGGGTTTCAGTTTCCCCCTTTTTAGATTTAGGGTTATTGAATGAGAATCTACAAAAATTTAGCACAAATTAGTAATTAGGGAAAAGAGGCGATCAGAGTGATGTAAAAAAATTAGTGTTTGAAGTCACGCTGCCGCCGTCACCGCCGTAAGGCGATTTCCGGCGCGGCCCGATGGTCTTCTCCGGTGAAGACTCAGAACAAGAGAGAAGAGAGAGAGAGCGCATTAAGAGAGAGAAAAAGATGTGAGTTATGAGGGTTTTGTGCTTCCAGCATAGTTAATTTTTGTTTTGTTAGTTAATTACACCTTGTCCCAATCCGGTGGTGACACTTGTCACCACCTCTTTAATCATCATGGGGGATCATACGCATGCATCCCCAAATTAGTCACTGATGCGCCCTCATCATCTCTCCGTCTGTTCATCTATCATAACCGTTTCAGTGCACCTTAGATGCATGCCCTGGTGCACCTCCAGGGGGCTGCTACACCTGATCAACCAGGAGCTTTGGGCCTTTTAATTTCTGCACCCCCAGTTTTGGCTCTATTTGCAGGCCCATTTCTAGTTTTTCCTTTATATTTTTTGTTGCTAATATTTTTTTTATTATTTGATTTTTGTTTTATATTTCAGCATACATTTAAAAATTGCAAATAGGTAGGTATTTGTTTTAATTAATTATTAACTTTAAAATAAATTTTGTTTGACTTTATTAATTAAGTCCTTAATTAATTTTATCAAATGAAAAGAGTTTTAACATAAATAATTACTTAACGATTTGGACGTGTATTGTGTGATTTAAATATTTATTTCTTACTATCACCCCCATTCATTAATTTGTACCCCCCATTCCCGAAGCTCTGTAATAGCGTAGAATTTCAATTTCCGCATTTTATTGTTTTACTCATTACTGTATAGTAGTTAGGCGTGTATGGCAAGATCAAAAAATCAATCGCTAGATTACCTAATTTCAAAGATAAAATTAACTTGAATCAAACACACTTTTTCACACGCGCACCTCTATGGTAACCTCGCTCGTTGCCTCAGAAATACAGTCATGTCCCTCAAATATGGGACGCTTTAGCAATGACCCTTAGATATAAAAAAAGATCATAGTCCCGCGATGACCCTCGATGTTGCCTTCGATAAAACATTCTTGTCCCTTATGAAAATTGCTAAAGCGTCACATAAGTTGATTTCGATGACTAAAATTGACCTGCGCCTGTCCCTTTACATCCAACGATGGGGCTTCTTACCAAATCAATGGTATGACAACAACATTAAAAGGAGGAAGAAAATAATATTTGAGACCTTTCGAGTAGGTAGATTCGCTCCTAATTGTTTGCTCGTTCACAAAAAAAAACATTTTCACACCAACACTTTCAAAAGACAAGACTTTTTGTATACGTTCTTATAGAGACGAGAACCATTGCAAAATATCTTTTCAAAAACCACTTTCCAAAACACAATCCACAAACACACCTTTGAACTATCTTTCGAAACAAAACTTTGTACGCGTTCTTATAGAAACGAGAACCATTATAAAGAGATTTTTCAAAACACTTTTCAAAGCCGACACCACAAGCACACTGTCAAACAAAAGCAAGTGATCTAAGCGAGTAACTAAAAGACCATGGAAAACCGTGGATGAAAAGGGTGCTAATACCTTCCCTTTTCATAATCTACCCCCCGAACCCGAGAAATAATCTCGAAAGGTCTTTCCTTTGCTTTTTTACCTTTCCTTTTGGATAAAAGAAAAGTCGGTGGCGACTCTTGCTATCCGCACAAATGCGATCAAAACACAAAACACCCAAGTCAGTTCTCCCACCGTATCACAGTGCCATAGACACAGGTCTGGTACCAAGTACAAGATTAATCGCAAATTCAACTTTGCTCTCCGGCGGTACATCAGGAATTTCATCAGGGAAAACTTCAGGAAATTCACACACCACCTGCAATTCCTCAATTATAGCTTGGGTATCTACAGATAGTGACGCCATCAACGAGAACATCTGTGCTTCTTCTTGCAATAACTTCCTCAATAGTTTAGTAGATAACATACCATCTTCCTCTTCTTCAGGAGTAGAAAACCTCATAGACTTTTCATAACAGTTAATATGAACATAGTTATGCTCTAACAAGTTCATACCCAAAATCACATCCAAACCTCTTAACAGTAAATAAACCAAATAACTAGCAAAGTCTCTATCGATCATCGACAAGGGACACTTTAAACAGACAAAAGAAGTAGTCACTGACCCCTTGGCTAGAGCATCGACGACCATTTCTCCACTCATAGATGACAACATACGACCCAATCTTTCAACACAATCAGCAGCAATAAAGCAATGAGTAGAACCAGTATTAATAATAGTAATTAAAGGAGTACTATTAATGAAACTTGTGCATCTGATAAGTCTTTCCTCAGTAGCTGCCTGATCCTCAACCAAAGAGAATTTTTTACCACTTGTCTGCGCCCTCTTTGGTTTCTGACACTGACTACCAATGTGCCATTCCTCACTACAATTGAAACAAATCACATCCTTATGTTTGCACTCAGATACAACATGTTTGTTCTTACCACAACAGAAATACCTCTTTACTTCAGTAGTACACACATTGCTCTTATGCCCAGGCTTCCCACATTTAAAACAAACCACACCAGCAGGAGCATCTCCCCCACTAGTCCTCTGACCCTGAGCAGCTTTCTATTTACCTTTACCAGCTGGGGTATCATAAGGATTACCATGATCAGTTGGTGCTTACCTCTCTTCTCACTGATAATCTTGTAATGACCATTATTATCCTCTTCAAAAATCCTGCAACTATCAGTCAAATCAGCAAAGACACGAATCTTCTGGTATCCAACTGCCTTCTTGATCTCTGGGTGCAACCCATTCTCAAACTTGATACACTTAGAAAACTCAGCATCTGCCTCAATGTAGTGCATATATAACTTAGCCAACTCAGAAAACTTTGCAGCATACTTAACAACTGACATATTCCCTTGCTTCAGCTCAAGGAACTCAATCTCCTTCTTACCACGAACATCTTCAGGAAAGTACTTCCTCAGAAACTCCCTACGAAACACAGCCCAAGTGACATTTTCACCTGCAACTTCTAATCTCTGACAAGTCTCTAGCCACCAGTAATCACCCTCAACTGCTAGCATAAGAGTACCATATCAAAACTTTTGCGCTGGAGTGCAGTCCATCACACGAAAGATTCTATCAATCTCTTTCAACCAATCCAATGCTCCGTCAGAATCATACTTTCCCTTGAAGGTAGGAGGATTCTCTCTCTGGAAAGTCGCCAAACTACGAGATCCAGCATTCCCGTCAACATTCGGATGATTATCCATCGCATGAGCCATTGCTTCTAAAGCAGCAGCAAGTCCAGCATCATCCCTTCCAGCCATCTCAACTTATCACTACAACATAAATAACAGTTAGAACTCAAATTAACAATACTTGATTGTTATACAACTACGACTCGACAACAAGATCGGACGACCCAACCTTTGCTCTGATACCAACTTTGTAACACCCCAATTCTACGCGACAATTATAATGTAAATAAGAGTTATAAAATTCATACAACTTAATCAGGATGCCACAAATTCAACTTAAAAACACATTGTATTCAACATGGATACATAACACTTTAAAACTTCAGAGGAACCATCACCATAATAATTTAATCTCTTAATTCAACAACTTGAACATCTACGCAGCGGAATCATAATAACATATTTTTCCATCGTTACAACAACTTCAAAGTAACACATACTTAGCAACAATCAAAGTAAAGTTCAACAACTGAAATAATAAATAATCAAAAGCAACAAGCGTTCATCCCCCCGAGTGTTATGTATCAGAGCAATGACACCGACTCGAACTACCAAAGGAATACTGCCTTCACTCTCGATTATTTGTACGTTACCAACGTAAGGGTAACATTCAAACAGAAGGGCTGAGATATCTAACAATATAATAAAACGTATGATAAATAATATATTAAATTAGATCACATAACATCACCACTTCTCATTTTAAAATCAACAATAATCGCAACAGAATACCAATGATAATACACATTCACCACATAAATACACAACTTCTTTATGCAATCATACAATGCGACTCAATACTATGCAATTGCATGTGGTACCATTGGAGCAGAACTCCCATATCAAAATAATTGCCAATAAATAGAGGCATCAACAAGGCATAAGCCTTCATCTTAATATTCGTCAATACAGGCCATCTTAACGAGCATCAGCTCCATCTTGAAATGCAATGTATATGACACAATCATGAATGTAATGACAACACCATAATTAACAACATCTCAACACAATACCATCGTTGGCTAGAAGCCCACATCTCAATAGTTGCCAATTATTACAGGCATTTCAACATCTTTCATCAACATCATTCATCAACATCATTTATCAACATAATTCATCAAACATCATTTATCATCATAATTCATCAAACATCATTTATCATCACAATTCGTCAAACATCATTTATCATCATAATTCACAGCAACTCAGCCACAACAATAATACAACGGTAGATCAACAATCCCGCAACATTAACCATAGGCCTACAACATGATATTGCCTATAATTAATTAATCATCTAAGGCTTACCTCTAAATTTCCAAACTTCTACATATTACTATTATGTAATACTACATCATTATCATTATTAATCTTACTGTTATGAACCAAACAGTAATCTATAATCATCTCATCCTCATTATTCTTCACAAAATCATCATAGCGATTAACGCGGGAAGCTATCATTAGTCCTAAATCGGGTTACTAGGATCATTCTTCTTATCCTTCACTTTAATCCTTAAGAATGAAGTTCATCGCGTTAGCTATCCAATGCTTTGAACGACACCTCAAACAGAGTCTGAAAACTCAAGTTACAACCTTTTCAAAATGATTCTGTCAAAAACCAGACTACATGGGTAGACGCATAACATCTTGAGTCAACGCGTTATGGGCTTAACACGCTACATGAGTCGACGCGTTCTCTCTTTGTATCGACTCATACTGAGCCTGCCACATTGCATGTATCGACACATGCTCCTACGTATCGACTCATTCTGGGTCTAAAAGCCTGCATGTATCGATGCATGGCCTCTTCGTATCGACTCATCCTGAGTCTAAAGGCCTTCATGCATCGACACATAGCTTTTGGGGTCGACACATACTGTTCTGTCACGAATATTTTCTGCGATTGCACTGCGTTTTCACCATGGTTTCCATGCTTTAGGCCCTAAAAACATCCTCTAATCATGGGTAATCATCAATTATAATTATCCTATATTTCTATATCAATTACACAACATTAAGGCATCATTATTCATCCTTAAATCATCGATTCTCACCATACAACAATGTATATAATTCAATCATAAACCAAACAATCTTTCACGTCTAATCCCACATACTAATCATCATATACCCTATTATAGAGTCAGAACTCAACCCTTACCTTGGATTGAAGGTTGCTGTATGTCTTTTCCAATTGAATTTTGTTCTGCCTCTTTTCCTTCTTTTCTCCAACTTTCACGTTCTTTCTCTTCTTCTAACCCTTATTCCTTATCTCTTACTGCTTCTTCTTTTCTTATTATTTCTAACAATAATAAAATAACCCTATAATTCTCAAAATTCCTAAATGGGCTTATAACTCCTACACCCCATTTTCTACTACTTCTATCCTCTAAAACAAGCCCACATTAAATAATATTATCATTCTAATATTATTTCACAACTTAATAGAATAAATAAATCCAATAACAACAACCCATCGACTATCATCATAACACAACTTCACAAATATTCCAAAAAAATAATTTAATTAAATAATTAATTAAATTTCGGGCGTTATAACTCTCCCCCACTTAGAATATTTTCGTCCTCGAAAATTTACCTTAATCAAACAACTCAGGATAGGAGTCCCACATCTTGCTCTCTAACTCCCAAGTCATGCTTTCTCCGGCAGCCCCAAGCCAAACCACTTTAACCAAAGCAATCTCCTTGCCCCTCAGAGTCTTTATTTCACGATCCGCGATTCGTACAGGCATCGTCTCCACCGTAAGATTATCCCGTACTTGCACATCATCCATATGAATCACATGTGATGGTTCTGAAATATACTTTCGGAGTTGCGACACATGAAACAAATCATGAAAATTCAAAAGATTAGGCGGTAAATCCACTTTATAAGAAACATACCAACTCTATCTGAAATCTGATATCGTCCAATAAAACAAGAAGTGAGCTTCTTAGACTTCAATGCCCGCCCAACACCAGTCACATGTGTAACTCTCAAGAACACATGGTCACCCGCTTGAAATTCTAAATATTTCCTTCGCTTGTCATGATAACTCTTTTGTCTACTCTAGGATGCTTTCATCTTTTCTCGAATCAACTTCACCTTCTCAGTAGTCTCACGAACAAGTTCGGGTCCAAGTACTACACTTTCACCAGATTCATGCCAGCATAAAGGAGTTCTACATCTTCGACAATACAACGCTTCAAAAGGTGCCATCTTGTTGTACCCCAAAATTTTCCCTCTCATTTTATCAAGATTTCCCCTCATAAGACTCTTTGGACTCCAGATAGGATTAGGGTTTGCTCAGCTCAAGACATCTCCTTGCACTGTTGACCTGGAATTAGGGTTTGAGTTTACACAAGGATTTTTGGACTTCCAATGCTCAAAGTGACTTTCATACTTCATGTTGGACTTATAAGATTGCTCATACCAAGTTTCAAGCTTTGAATCAAATTTTTGCCCTGTCAATTGGACAGTTGACCTAAAAATCAGCTTTATTGGGGAAAAAGTCAACTGTGGCCAATTTAAAGTCAAACCTCATAATTCTTGATCCACATAAACATTATAGACTCCTGTGAACCATTTGATCAAGTTTGGACCACAACTCCTCAAGAAATTTGATCAGATCACCAAAAGGGCAAGATGGTTATTTTTAGGATTTTGATTGCAGAAGGGCAATTTCTGATTTTTCACCTAGCCAATGGAAAATTGGGTTCAAGCATGGATTCAAGGACTAAATGGCATCATCTTGACCTAATCACAAGGTTCAAAAGATCTCAAATTCATTAGATTGACAGATGAATTTTCCAATCAACTGATCAAAAATCAACTGTACACTGAAAAGTCAAATTTTGACTTTTTGGTCAAAACCAAGTGCCAAGGGTCATTTTTCATCAAGATGTGTCAAAACATGAAACTTGTTCACCAAGAAACTCAAATTTCAAAATTAGGGTTTAAAATGGAAAATTTTCATAACTTAGAAATTTTCTAAGTTATGAAAATTTCTTATTTTTTCCCAAATTTGCCCAACATTTTCACCTTGATGCAATTGGATTCAAAGAAAACTTCCAACATGAAAGATGTATTCCTCCACAAAATCTACAACTTTTATTCACAAAGTTTTCCCAAAAGATGCTTTGATATCAAGTTATGATTTTATGAACAAGGGTCCAAAAACTTTCTAACTTAGTGAAATTTTGCCCTAGTTTAGGCAGGATTTTGACCTATCTTCATACATAGTTCCAATTGGAATATAAAAATTAATTTCAAATATGTATTATAGAGCATGTTACAAGCTTTCCAAAATGTCCAAGAACTCTTCAAAATCATTTGTGGTTAGGGAGGATCGGAGGATTGAAAATGGCAAAATATCACTTTTGGCCAAGGCATTTTACACCATGCTACAAGTTGCAAATTCTATCCAACCATGATTGTACTTGGTTTACAGGTCCTTAAACCCTTCCACAATCATAAATTAAATTCAAACACATTGGTTAGAGGCATTGTTCTGATCTATGAAGCATTATACAAAGGATTAATCTAAAAATGGCAAAAAGTTAACAATGCCATTTACATAAAGCATGCTTTATGTCAATTTGATTATCTTGAGCCATACACCAAGCCTTTTGCTGCAAACAAAGCTCCCTAACATCAGGAAAAGCTCACCAACTTTGTGAAGCTAGAGTACAGGCCTGTACAACCTTGGCTTTGTCACTTCCCACTTTTACTTCAAAAACAAGTCAACTTGCAAAATCACTACAACTTTGTAATCTGATATAACCTAAGCATCTCAAATACACTCTAACATAAAAACACCAAGTTCTTGTCAAAACAGGGCAGGTTCTGCAGATTGATTTCCATCTTCACATTGCCTCGTGCATTTTGTCCCAAACCAGTTCCAATACACTCCATACAATACACCTAAGCTATCCCAACCATTCCCAAGTCACTGTAACTCCATTTACACACTTCACCATTTTCAAATTCTGAGTTTGCAGGTTGAGTTCTACAAGAAGTTTCAGGCCATTTCAAAGCAAACCAAGCATTGGGAAAGGTCAAGGGAACATCAAGCAAGCTCAAAAGAACCTCAGGCCTCACTGAAAGTTGTTGCATTTCCATACTCGAGCTTGACTGAAATAGGTAAAGTTTAAACTTCTATCTCCTTATTTAGGAATCATTAGGCTTAGGTTTGTGATGCAAAAATGTAGTCCTCATTGTCCTTGAGCTGTACATATGCATAGAATTCATTTATGTTAACTGGGCTAGGAGTATTTGATAGTTGAACTTTCTGAAAAAACTAGGTTAGAAATTAGGGCCAAGGAAATTTTCTCTGGTCTTTGAGAGTTAGATCAAGTTTTTTATATGGTTAGAATCATGGTTTAATGCTCTATAACTTTCATGTTACAAGTTTTTGTTTTTAAGCACAAATGCAGGAGTTACCAGTTTGAACATCAAGCGCGCGTTTTTCTGTTTCTCAAGGTTAGAGATGAAGTGAGTTGGGCAGGGCCTGGTCCTTTTGGCTATTTGCACCCCTTGCTTGCTTTCTGCAGCCCTTGGCCCATTGATTTTATTTTTTTATATCTTTTCCATTTCTATTTTCATTTCTGACTTTTATTATTTTTTCTAAATATAAAAAATCACCAAAAATATTTTCTTAAATTTTCATATTTTATTTTATTTTATAATTATTTTTTGGACATAGAAATAATTAATATAATAATATACTTTTATTTTCTTAAATAAAAACTTATAATTAATACAAAAATATTATATATTTTTATTTTTATTATTTATACATATAAAATATTATTTTCTCACATATTTTATTTTTTAATATTTTTGTGAATATTTTATTTATTTTCTTTGTACATAAATAAATTATATATATATATATATATATATATATATATATATATATATATATATATATATATATATATATATATATATATATATATATATATATATATATATATATATATATATATATTCTTAAAACAAAACTAGGGTTTACATCCTTAATAAAAATAATCATCTTTATTTTTCTTATTTTTAGGACATTAAATAACTTATTTTTACATATATAAAATCAAAAATACAAAAAACATTTTGCATATATATATTTATTTGCATATTTAAATAACTGTCTATTTATTTATTTTGCACAATGAGTTCAATTTGGTTGTAATAGTTGACTTAGGGTTTTATTTTCTTGCAAATATCTCTCTATTCAAATTTGTATCCCCCTCCCCATATCAAATGTTGTAATAGTCGTAGATTTACTTTTACGCATTTATTGCTTTCAAATATGCATGATAGAAAGATTAGGGTTTGTATGACAACCAAAAATCAAACAAATAGCATGACTAATACAAGACAAAAAATGCATGAAAAATGACAACACAATGCACACAAGCACCCCTAGGGTTTCATCCACTTGTTGCCTTAAACATGGCCATGGTATGCATGTTAGGTATCTTGGCAAAACAAATCAAAACAAAAAAGGATCATAGTCCCTCGATGACGCTATCTTGGTTGCCTATAACAAATGATCTAGACCCTCAAAAAACTTGCTAAGATACTTGGCAACATTGTTATCATGGTCATACGATGACCCACGCCTGTCCCGTTTAACATCCAAACACAAGGTTGTTTACCAAATGCAATGGTAAAACAACAATGTCAAAGGGTTAAAAATGTGTAGGAAAGACTTTTAAGTAGGTAGGTAGATGCTCCTAGTTACTTGATCAAAACTTGCAAACATCCTTGCTATTTTCAAAAACACATCACAACACAATTTCAAAACATTTCCCAAAACAAACTTTTAAACATTGAAACATTTTTCAAAAGACAAACACCTTTGTATACATTCAAACAAAAATTATTACAAAGGTTGCCTAGACAAAGGCTTCTTTTCAAAATACTTTCAAAACCACACACAAAGCACCATTTCAAACAATTGTAAAGCAAAAGCAAGTGATCTAAAACAAGTAACTAAGAGCCCATGGAAAACCATGGATGAAAAGGGTGCTAGCACCTTCCCTTTTCATAATCTACCCCCCGAACCCAAAAAAACATCTCAAAGGTCTTTCCTGTGCTTTTTGACCTTTCTTTTGGATAAATAAAAAGTCGGTGGCGACTCTTGCTAAACCGAAACATTTGCGAACGAAAAAACACAAAACCTCAAGTCAGTTCTCCCACCGCATCAAAGAACTGGCGACTCTGCTGGGGAATTAATATAAAAGTGGGGTTACCTTAGGGTTTAGATCACCTTTACATGCTTATCTTGTTTGACTTGATTGCTTTACATTTGGTTCTATTATTTGGGTTTGAAATCCTCTACCCAGATTTGGGAAACATTCATAGGTAAATAGCAATACATTGTGGAAACTGTGCGGGGTATACTGACATGGTTGAAGCAATAGCTATATTAGTGCGACATATTTGTGGGTACCGGTAGCCTTTGAGTTAATCAAAGAGAATATGGGGCCGCTGAGTGGTGTCATGAAGCACTAATGGACTTTTAGAACCTTTATTTGACCAACTTGGCCTTTTTTAGGGGTAGTGAGATGACCGGCTTTGGTGCAGTCTGAAGTTGGTAGATACTCGATACTACACTCATTGAGGGTTGTTTTCTTATAATATTTCGGTCGCCAGTAAAGTGGCTAAACTGAAACAATGAACACAAAAAATAATCTGGTGATATTGAGCTCCTTAGAACCCGGTTACTATTTATAGGACATGTTGAGCCGACTAAACTTCAAGAGGGTACTTACCTATGAAACCCCATGCAAGCCTGAAACTAGGAACTTGTGTGATTTGTTTGTACATATATATACTTGTGCATAACATCATAACATCATGAAGCATCATATGCATCCACTAACCATTTCAAGGATTTGGATCTTCATCTTTGTTCCTGTTTTGTAGGTAATGGATTCACTTCGCAGGAAAACAATTCAAGTAAACCTTGTAAGAATTCCTCCTCAACTAAAGGAACTAGCTTCAAGGATTCCTGAGAGTTCTCCATTCACCGAGAGGCATGGTCGTCTTCTCAACTTAGTCAACACCAACACAGAGGAGGACATGGTGAAAGTTCTCTTCCAGTTATTTGACCCCCTACACCATTGCTTCACATTTCCTGACTACCAGCTTGTGCCTACTTCAGAGGAATTTTCTCAACTCCTGAGGATTCCTATTCTCCATCAACTACCCTACAACGGTACAGAAAGAGATCCAAAGCCTGAAGATGTTGCTCAAGCCCTACACTTGCAACCATCTAATATCATAGGCCATTGGGAAACTAGAAGTGGTGTCAAGGGTTTCTTGTTAAAGTTCTTGTTTGAGAAGGCCCAAAGTTGCTAGAATTCATTGGACTTACAAGCTTTTGAGGAGATTGTAGCTCTTCTCATCTATGGGTTGGTCTTGTTCCCAAACCCTGACCAGCTTATAGATGTCAGTGCTATCAAAATTTTCATGGCTCGCAACCCGATGCCTATATTGCTTGGGGATATCCTCCACTCATTTCACACTCGAACAATGATAAAAAGAGGTGTTCTCATGTGATGTACTCCTATTCTAGCAAGGTGGTTTATTTATCACCTTTCCCAATCAGTTTTGAAGAATGAGCAAGGTTTGAGGTGGTCACAATGGTTGATAACTCTTACACATTCAGATGTTCATTGGTGTTCTCGATCCAGAGAAAATGTTCTCATCATTGATCGTTGTGGGGAATTCCCTAATGTTTCTCTACTTGGCATTAGGGGAGGCATCACCTACAACCCTTGCTTGGCTCTGAGACAGTTTGGGTATGCCCAAAGGGATGGCCTACATGACATGCTGATTCCAGACTTGGTTTTTGACTTCGACAACGACGATCAAGGACTTTGACAAAGGTTCATCCGAGCTTGGAGAATGCCCAAAAAAGTGGATAGTAAGACCTTGGGACACAAGAATTCCATCCCCCTTAAGCCTTACCTCAAGTGGGTACGAACCCGCGCCCAAAGTCTTATGATGCCTTACCCCTACATTCTGCCTATGATCAAAGAGCCTGTTATGGAAGGAGAGGTTCCATATACCCTCCTACATCCTGACATGCCAACATCACTTGAAGATTTGCAAAGGAGTTGGATACAACTCAATGGAGAGGGCGATACTTTCGAGGCCCAATTCTATGCCAGTGAGAAGAAGGTTTTGGAACTTACTCGTCAACTTCACGAAGAGCAGACTCTCAACACCTACATTGCACCAAAAAGGATGCGCAACGTCTTTTTACATTAGAATTTTGTATTATTTTGCCCATGGGGCATTTATGTACTAACAAATTCTATCTTATTAATATGACGTGTGGTCTATTTTTTGTTTACAACGAATTTGAATTTCTGAATCCTTGAATGCATTACATGAATACATCTCATTCATCATATGCATAAACATGTCACCACACCAGGTTTCCTTATCTCTCTGTTGTTTACTTCGGCAAGATGGATATTGAGCAGATAATTAAAGACTTACAAGCACATAATTCTCAGTTTCAACAGCTGCTTCTGACCTTGGCAAAGGGACAGGAGGAGCTCAAAACCTTGCTGGAAAAGGAAAAAGAGAAAAAGAAAAAGAAAAGAGTTGGTGTGGCTACCTTGGGTAGAATATTTGAAGGTCAAGCTAGAAGGGTCCTGGATTTCCCCTCAACATCTGATGAAGGGGTAGGAAAAGGAAAGGGAGCTGCAGTGCCAACTGAGTCTGAGGAAGAAGAAGAATAGGATGAAGACTATTCTGAGCAACAATACCCTCCTGCAGACGACAAATACAAGAATCTGGAAGAACGTCTGGTAGCTATGGAGGTACAGAGAGTGCCTGGGCCGGACTTCGAAGATCTAGGGTTGGTTTCTGGGATTGTCATTCCCCCCAAGTTTAAGATGCCTATATTTGCTAAGTACGACTGTTTGTATTGTCCAAAGATGCATCTGCGATCTTACGTCAGAAAAATCCAACCATATTCTTCTGATAAGGATCTGTGGGTCCATTTCTTCCAAGACAGTCTTTCGGGGACGCAATTAGATTGGTTCTATCAGCTAGAGAGGTCTGATGTGCATAATTGGGAGGATTTGGCGGTTACCTTTTAAAGACAGTATCAATATAATGTGTACTTAGCACCAACCCATACTCAATTACAGAGTATGGGCATGGTCTCAAATGAAGGTTTCAAGGAGTATGCCCAGAAATGGAGAGACTTGGCGGGACGAGTGCAACCACCTCTATCTGAGAGGGAGCTGGTAGATATGTTCTTGGGTACACTGTTAGGCCCCTTTTTCAATCACCTGATTGGAAGTTCTTCTACAGGGTTCATCGAGTTGATTCTAACTGGTGAGAGAGTTGAAGCCGGCATCAAGAGCGGAAAAATTCAAAAGGATGCATCTGCTTCCGCTGCCATCAAAAAGACTTTTCCAACCAAGAAAGAAGTCTCAGTTGTCTACTCCCAAAGAAGTCAAGGAAGAGTTGAGCACCGGCTAGCGGTGGGGGCTATAATGATTCAGAAGTCTGCAGCTGATCAGCCTAGAAACAATCAACCCAAAACCAACCAAGCAAGAGTGGAAAGGCCTGCACGACAATACACCCGGATAAACATGAATCCCGCCCAGGTTTTACCCCATATCTTGAAGTTAAACCTTGTCAGTTTGAGGGAGGCCCCTAAAAACCCTAACACTTCGTCACCGCACTACCATCCCAATGCCAAGTGTGCTTATCATTCAGACAGCCTGGGGCACGACACCATCAATTGTTGGGCCCTCAGAAATAAGATCCAGGATTTGATAGATGCTAAAGAAGTTGAATTCGACGCCCCTGAAGAACCTAATGTGATCTCTGCTCCAATGCCAAAGCATGGCCATAATGCCCATGCTATAGAAGAAGACCTTTTTGTTGCTACTGTTGATGATTTGATGACTCCGCTACCAATAGTCAAGTTGAATTTGCTGAAGGCTGGGATTTTCCCAGGTTGTGAAGAAGATTGATGCCTTTGTTCGTCCTTACCAACCGATTGTCTGTTGTTGAAGTTAGGCATCCAACGCCTAATGGATAACCAAGAGATCCTTTTTGAGAAGACTCATGTTACACCAACTCCTGTCAATGATGTTTTGATAATTACCATATCCTCCAATCTTTCCAAGGTCTCCAAAAGACCTGTTAAGATTACATCCGATCCGAAGATTGCACCTTTGAAAATAACCATGTTGGGGCCTATCCCGTACAAGTCCAACAAATCAATACCGTGGAACTATGGGGGAGAGATCTTTTACCACGGTGTTAAACAAATTGAATCAACTGAAGAGAGTTCTGATGAAGAGACTTCCGAAATTGGAAACATTGCCGGAACGAGTAAAATAACCCGCAGTGGAAGAATTCTCTCTCCGGAGATTGTGACTCTAAAGGCAATCTTCGGACCCTCAGCCGCTCCTAATGTTACTCCCGCACCGGTCAACATATCTGCGAGAACTCCAGTTATTGAAGAAGTTGTAACTCCTGTGGTTGTCCCCTCTGTTACTACTGATGATAGAGGGAAAGGGATCCAAGAAGAGCCTGTCAGGATGAGGGCTCAGCGTTGATCATCCCTGAAACATCTCAAAAAGAAATGGAAGAGATTTTGAAAATAATCAAGAAAAGCGATTATAATGTTGTGGAACAACTGGGGCAAACCCCCTCAAAGCTGAGAGAAAGAGATACAACCTTCATTTTGAAGTCAGAAGCTGATTAAGACTGTTTAATCCTCGAAAAATTTATTAAAGTTGTAGACTTTGGAAATTTAGTTGTTTCAGGTTGTTTTACGGGCCTGGTTTATGTTTCCGATCCAGTTTGAGTTAGTAGTGAAAACCCTTATTTGGTTTATAAGACTTTTTGACATTTTGTTGGAGGGGAGAATAGTTTACATGACTGGAGATTGGGGAGTGTTGTACCCCAAAATTTTCACTCCCATTTTTACTCAAAACATACTCTTAGAGGTCCTCAATTGCTCAAGTTGACTAAGGATTGACCAGACAAATCCTCCTCCTAAGACAATGAGCCTCAAACTAGGGTTTCACTCCTCATCAATATGTTTGAGTTCCAAGGGTCATAAGTTATTTCCATTGCCCTAATATGTTCTCAAGATCATCCATGCCAAGTTTCATGCCTTGCACAAGAAGTTTGCTCAGTCAACTGCTAAAATGCCTGGAAATCAATTGTATTAGGTCAAAAGTCAACTGTGACCCTCATACAATCAAACTTCAAGATTTTTGTTCAACATGAACATTTTGAAGTTATATCCATCATTTTATCAAGGGTTGATCATGATTCCTCAAGGAATGCTCCCAATTCATCAAAACTCAAAAGTTACCAAATTAGGGTTTATATAGGAAAACTCAACCAAACTTTGACTAGGCATAACTTTCTCATGCTTTATCAGAAATTTCTCATCCAAGGCTCATTTTAAAGAGAATACAATTCTCCACAACTCATCTTCAACCCTAAAGTTCAAAAAATACACTCATGAAAAGATATAAATTCAGACATTATAGGTCATTTCAAAAAGTCAACAAAAACACCTATTGGGTCAAAGCTCCTTACATGAACATGGAAGATCCAATGGAGATGAAACCAAAACGGTTGTTTAGAGGACATCCTAAGCTTTCTAAAAAGTCCAAGAACACCTTCTTAGGGTAAAAAATGAGAGAGATATGCATTGCTAAAGTTGACCAAATTTTGGAAATGTGCATAAAGTCAACATTGATCAAAATTGATTTTTATTAAAAGAGGCCCATGTTTTCTTGTTTGAAACTTGTTACTAAGAGGACCCACAACCCCTGAGATTATCCACCTATTATTCACTATTTTTACTATTTATTTTGATTTTTTATTCATTTAAATCAAAATAAATCAATTTAAATAGTGGAATAATCAAATAAAATTAAAGATGTGATTTTGTGAGCACATTATGAGTCCATAAACAGCTAGCAAATCAGAAACACTCGTGCAAGGGATAATTGATTGGAAAAGATCATGATTTGGTTGGTTTTAGAAACAAATGACACAAGGCAAAAAAAAACTCAAATCTTTTTCAATAATTTGCAAAGATTGAATGCAATTTTGTTAACCTAATTGCTTCTACTACATATAGACAAGATTTCCAAAGCATAAGGACAAGGTTTAGCCGTGTGAATTAGCAGCACAAAGCTCGAATTTTTTGAACAAAAAAGAGGCAATCAGATTTCCTTCTACAAGGAGATTCAAGGTGTTTCAAAGCCAACAACTCATTCCTGGAAGTATTTGGGAGCTGTTTGGATTATCACCAAGCCTCAACAAGCCCATAAACGCGCTACACGAGCACCACAATTTGCCTTCCATCTTGAAATTAATTTTTGCAATTCACGCCTGATAAACGATTTCTAACTATACATTTATGTTTGTATCATTATTTAGAACATGTTTGCATATTTAATTGTAAGTTTTGATGCGTATTGGATAACCTGCCATTATTAGGGTTTAGAACTTCCTTTTAGGGCTTTTCTTTTTAGGTAAAATCAAGGCCAAAGATGGATACCATTGCATTCCAGAGATCAAGCCCAATTGATTTGTGTAATTAGAATGGATTTATATTGCCTGGACATGATGGTTGAGATGCACAGGTTACAGCTACAGACGTTAGACCGTAGGTAAAAGTCCAGCACCTAAAATGACGGTTCTGGGGAAGAAGATGAAGGTGTGGCAGCACACCACTGGCCCATTTGAAATTCGCGTGTTTTTTCTTATGATACTGACTCATGATTTAATATAGTATTTGTTGTTTATTTGTATCAACGAATGATCAGCTTGGCTCAGTGGCAAAGAGAAGAGGTTTTAAGGCGCGCGTGTGTAGGAGGTCAGGGGTTCGATCCCTGTCTCCTACATAATATTTTTCCTAATGTTTAACTGCAGATCTGGTACTATCATCCCAAGCGTGCCTACCATACACCACATCATCTCATCGTTGGATCATCACATGTCCTAGATCTAACACACCACAAGCGTAGCACATGGTGAACCCTCCAAAGGCCAATGACACTGGATCAGGCGCAACCTTGGGCCAGCTATTATGGGCCTGAACGAATTCAGCATACACCCCCAGGATTATTTTTCATACCAGGCCCATTCTTTTTCTTTTTTAATTTCTTATTTTAATTATTGGTTTTTAATTATTTTACAAAATCATTGTTTTTTTTAATTAAATAAAAAAATAATAAAAAAACACAAAAAAAATTAGAATTAGGTTTTTTTATAAAATATTTGATTCTATTAATTAATTAGGTTAATTAGGATAACTTAAAATTCTTTTTTTCATAATTAAAATTAATTAGAAGTTAGGTTAATTTGCAAAAATTAATTATTTTTTCTCAAAAAATCCAAAAAAATATTTTTCTTTATTTACTAAATTAAATGTCCTTGAATTTAATTTTAATTCCTAGTATTTAATTTCATCACGCGCATTTATTTCATTTTTTTAATTAATGTAATTGTTCCGAGTTTGTAATAGTTAATTAGGTTTATTATTATTTTCATTTACTGTTTTCCCTCGGTTCTTGATAATGTAATCCCCCTCCCCAAAGCCTTGCAATAGCTAGGTTTAAATTTCTCGCACTTTATGTTCCGTCATTATAAACTGTTAGATGATTGATAATAGGATTGTACGCGAAAGATAAATCCATAATTTAAAACAGTAGAAAACCCTAACTATGCAAAGATAAATAACTGAAAAAACAAACACTTGCATATGCTCACTCCTAGGGTTTTCCCCACTTCGGTTTCCTTCGGTAAACAGTCATGAAGTATAGGGAGTTTTAGTGGTTTCCCTCCAGTCCCAAAAGATAAAAAATGACCCATTCGAATGTTGCCTCAAAAAGATCTTTAGGACTTTAGGGTAATTACTAAGGTTTCCTAACCATTGTTTTAGTGATTGTAGTCATCCCTTTCGATTGTCCCTTAAACTCCAACGATGGAGCTACCTACTCCTTAATAGTAGGATAGCGCTGTCTAAAGGAAATAAGAAAACGAACAGACTTTTTTCGAGTAGGTAGAAATTTTTAGGTACTTGCTCAAAACAACATTTTTTACACTTACACTTTCAAACAAACTTTTCAAACTAAAGTTTTCAAAAACACTTTATCACACCCTTGAGGAATGATACAAGGGTTACCATAAAGTGAAACGTCGCACTAAGGAAAATTTCAAAACTTTTTAAACACACAAACATACGAAAGCGACTTAAGAATGAGTAAGTACCTAAGAGCCCATGGAAAACCACAGATAGAAAGGGTGCTAATACCTTTCCTTTCTATAATCTACCCCCCCGGTACTCAGAATCATCTCGGAGAAGGTTTTTCTATTCTTTTTTCCTTTTCCTTTGTTGAATGAAATAAAATTCGGTGGCGACTCTTGCTTACCGCGACATTTGCGAACAAAAAACACAAAACCAATAGTAACAAAAAACAGTCGGTTCTGCCACCGTATCACAAAACTGGCGACTCTGCTGGGGAAATTCTGAAAAGTGGGGTTTACCTTAGGATCTAGGTAATTCTTAATTACTTCTTTGGCTTGCCTTGTTTGATTTACTTTTAAGGATATCTGTTTGGGTTGTTTGGATCCTAAACCCGGATCGGGGAATTCCTTTTAGGTAAGTAGCAATAAATTGTGAGGGATCTGTGCGGGGTATACAGACACGGTTGAAACAGTAGCTACGTTGATGCGATAATTTGGTGTGTACCGGTATCCCTTGAGTAATCAAAGAGAATACAGGGCTGTTGTGTGATATCATAAAGCGTCAACTGACCTTAGCACCTTAATTGACCAACTTGGCTTTTAGGACGTAGTGAGATATCCGTCTTTGGTGTAAACCCAAAGTCGGTTGATACTCGATGCTACACTCATTGAGGTTTTACTCTTGAGTTTTTTTTGGTGGCAAGTCAATTGTCTATCGGAACAAAAATTGGGGGAAAGATCGGTGATATTGAGATCCCTTAGAACCCAGTTACTATATTTAGGACAGGTTAAACCAATCCAACTTCAAGAGGGTATATCTTAAAACCCATGAAAGCCTTAAACCTAAGGTATCTGTGTGATTTTCTTGTGTTTGATATATCTGCTATATCTGAGCATAATCATGACATCATAACATAGCATATCATACTAACCATTTCAAGGATTCTTAGGGTTTATTTTTGTCTTATTTTGTAGGACATGGCCCTTTCCCGCAGATTCACTATCCAAGTCAGTCTGGTAAAGGTACCTCCTCAGCTTAAGGAATTGGTATCAAAGGTTCCTGAAAGCTCTCCCTTCATTGAAAGACATGGTCGACTTCTCATCTTGGTCACCTCAAATCCTGATGAAGAAATGTTAAAAGTACTCTTTCAGTTCTTTGACCCACTACATCACTGCTTCACTTTTCCGGATTACCAGTTAGTGCCTACTATGGAGGAGTTGTGTCTGTTATTGGGGGTGCATATCCTTAACAAGGTACCTTTAAATGGCATGGAAAGAGACCTTAAACCTGAATATATTGCTAAAGATTTGTCCTTACAACGGTCTGACGTAGTAGAAAATTGGGAAACCAGGAGAGGTGTCAAGGGTTTTTTGGCTAAGTTCTTGTTTGAGAAAGCTCATCATTTTTGGGACACCCTGGACTTACAAGATTTTGAAGAGGTGTTAGCCCTTCTCATCTGGTTGGTATTGTTTCCTAATACAGACCAGCTCATAGACGTGAACACGGTTAAGGTTTTCCTATCACACAATCCGGTACCTACTTTGCTTGGAGATATCCTACATTCTCTACATACTCGCACTATAAAGAGAAGAGGGACCCTTCTGTGTTGCACTCCTCTTTTGGCTAGGTGGTTTATTTTGCATCTACCCCTATCCGTCCTGAAGAATGAACAGGGTTTGGTATGGTCTCATAGGCTAATGACTCTTACACATTCAGGTATTCATTGGTGTTCTCGATCCTCGGAGAATGTCACCATTATTGATTGATGCAAAGAATTCCCTAATGTCCCTCTCTTAGGCATTAGAGGAGGATTCACTTACAATCCTTGCTTGGCATTGCGACAGTTTGGATATGCGAGAAGGGATGGTCCTCATGATACACTTATCCAAGGAATCGTCTTCGACTACGAGAATGATACTCAGGGTTACTGTAAAAGGTTCATGCGAGCTTGGGGCATGGTACATAGAGTTGATAGCAAGACACTGGGGCACAAGAATTCCATCCCTCTTGAGCCTTATCTCAAATGGGTACAAGCTCGTGCCCAAAGTCTTATGATGCCTTACCCCGCCATCCTACCTATGATTATGGAACCGGTTGCTGAAGGAGACACTTCTTACCTTATTCTTCATCCTGACATGCCAACTGATCATGAGGAGTTGCAAAAATCCCGGGTTCAACTTAAAGAGGAGCGGGATACGTTTGAAACTCAATTCTACGCCAGCGAGAAGAAGGTCCTGGAACTCACAAGGCTACTTCATGAAGAGAGGAATATAAACGCTTACATTGCACCAAAGAGGATGCGCTCATGGGAAACCTAATTTTCTTTTTGCTTTAAGTTTTGTTTTGTTTGATTGTAAGCCTAAAAGGCACCCTTTGTAACAATTCAAACTTATTAATACAATTAACATGTGTTTCTTTTGGTTAAGAAAATTTGAGCCTTTAAGAATCCTTGAAATCATTGCATACGCATATCATCAATGACATTGCATAAATAGGTTTCAGAACAGGTTTCTCATCGTCTTCGCTGTTTATTTCAACAATAATGACTTCTAAACAAAGTATCAAGGATCTCTAGGCACAAAATGCCCAATTTCAGCAAATGTTCGTAGCTTTGGCAAAAGGGCAGGAAGATCTGAAAGCCCTTATTATGAAAGAGAAAAAGAAGAAGACAAAGAAGACTGCTGGTGTCCTGAATCTGGGCAGAAGATTCAAGGGACCGTTGAAGCAACCAATTGATCTGACCTCTTCATCCAAAGAAGGGGAGAATCAAGATGGAGAGACAAGACAGGAGGACCCTGGCCTAGAGGTTTCTGATAATGACACTGATTATAATGAAGAACAGTATCCTCGAATGAGGATAAATACAAGCAGTTAGACGATCGTCTGAATGCAATGGAGATCCAAAGAGTACCAGGGCTGGATTTTGAAAAGCTGGGTTTGGTATTTGGGGTTGTCATCCCACCGAAGTTCAAGGCTCCGGTATTTGAAAAGTATGATGGGGTTTCTTGTCCCAAGCTTCATCTCCGTTCTTATGTGAGGAATATTCAGCCTCACACTGCTGATAGGAATTTGTGGGTCCATTTCTTTCAGGACCGTCTGTCTAGGACTCAACTCGAGTGGTTCTATCAGCTGGAGGGAACCAATGTTCACAACTGGGAAGATTTGGCTGCTGCTTTTTATAAGTAGTATCAATATAATGTTGACCTTGCCCATACCCGTACTCAACTCCAGAGTATGTCCATGGGTGCAAGCGAAGGTTTTAAGGACTATGCGTAAAAGTGGAGAGATCTGGCAGGGAGAGTCCAACCCTCTTTGTCTGATAGGGAGTTGGTGGACATGTTTCTTGGTACATTATCTGGTCCTTTCTTTAATCACTTGATTGGTAGCTCCTCAGCTGGTTTCACCGAGCTGATATTGACTGGAGAAAGGGTAGAAGCTGGGATCCGGAGTGGTAAGATCCAGAAAGACACCTCTTCGAGTACAGTGAAGAAGACATTCACGGGTAAGAAGGAGGTCAGTTCCATTTATAACCCAAGAGGTCAGAGTTGAGCTGAGCATCATCCAACGGTAGGGGCTGTAATGATACCTAGGCATGTGGCTACTTAACAACGAAACAATCAGCCAAGGGCAGAAAGACCTCAAAGGCAGTTCACCCGGATTAATATGACGTTGTCTGAGGTTTTACGCCATCTGTTAAGATCTAACTTGGCAACCATGAAAGAGACCCCGAAGAATCCTAACACATCATCTCCTTGTTATAATCCAAACCCTCAGTGTGCTTACCATTCTGAGAGTCCAGGCTATGATGCAAATGACTGTTGGGCTCTGAGGAATAAGATACAAGATCTGATCGAAGCCAAGGAGATTGAGTTTGATGCTCCGGAGAAGCCTAATGTCATAAATGCTCCCATGCCCAAGCACAACTGCGGTGTTAATGCCGTTGATACTGATCTATTTGTTACCTCTGTTGACGAAGTTTCCACTCCTCTCATGACTGTCAAGAAGAATTTTTTGCTAGCCGGTTTATTTCCGGGCTGTGGTGAAGGTTGCCACATGTGTCTATCTCTTCCTTCTGGTTGTTATTTGCTGAAAGCAGGTGTTCAACGCCTGATGGATAACCGAGAGATTTTGTTCGAAAGGACTCCGATTCTGACTGTCCTACATGAAGATGTTGCTATCATAACCATTTCCGCCGATCCTTCAAAAGTCTCCTCTAAAAGACTTGTTAGGATTTCACCTGCTCCAAGAATTGCTCCATTAATAATCACTTTTCCTGGCCCTGTACCGTACTCCTCGGACAAAGTTGTTCCTTGGAATTATGGTGCTAACGTTTACTACCATGGCGTCAAGCAGGATTTGGAGACTAAAGAGGCTAATCCCGATGTTAGTAACATTGTCGGGACCAACAAAATTACTCGAAGTGGAAGGGTTTTCTCTCTCAAGGTCTCCCTGAAGACTATTTCTAGGCCTATTATTATTCCGTCTGTTATTCCTGCTAGTACTTCTGCTACTACTCCCATCCTTACTCCAGTTGCTACCCCTACTGACGAGTCATCTGGGACTCGGGGCAAAGAAGTTGTAGGTGAGCCTGCCCGGACGGAGGCACCTAGAAAAGTTGTTTTAGAATCCTCTAAACAAGAAATGGAGGAAATTTTAAAAATAATCAAGAAAAGCGACTACAGTGTAGTCGAACAGCTGGGGCAGACCCCTTCGAAGATATCAATGTTGTCTCTGCTATTGTGTTCTGAGGCCCATGCAAAGGCTTTGATTGCATTTATCAAGACTGTGCATGTGCCGCAAGAAACCTTCGCTGACCAATTCAAAGACTGTGTCGCCAGTTTGACTGCTGATAATGGGTTGGGTTTTTCAGATGCCGATTTGACACCAAAGGGGAGAAAGCATAATGATGCTTTGCATGTCTTGATCAAATGCAGGGGAACTACTATGGCCCATGTACTAGTGGACACTGGATCGTCACTAAATTTTCTGCCCAAGAAGGCTCTTGATAGGCTAGATACTGAAGGTTTGACCTTAAAGCCCAGTAACATCGTGGTGACGGCTTTTGATGGTTCAAAAAGAATGGTGCACGGGGAGGTGGACATACCTATCAAAGTGGGTTCCTAGACCTTTGAATCCACCTTCTACGTGATGGATATCAAGCCATCATACTCTTGTTTTTTGGGTCGTCCTTGGATCCATGAAGCTAGAGCCGTTACTTCTACGCTGCACCAAATGCTGAAGTACCCAGTGAAGAGGAAGATTGTCACCGTGCATGGTGAAGAGGAGTATATGGTAAGCCACCTGAACTCTTTCAGGTATTTGGAGATGGATGGGGAATTCATAGAGACCCCTTGTCAAAATTTTGAAGAGGTTCCCCAGATTACGGCACCAACCGAGACTGTCACCAGTGCGCCGAAGATCACCAAACCTCCTTTGAAGATGGCTTCTCTCAGGGACGCCAGAGCGGTAGTTGAAGAAGGTGGATGTACCACTTGGGAACAACTCCCTGATTTTCCTTATAAAACTGACAAATTTGGTTTCGGCTTTACTTCAGGAGCTCAAAGGGTTGTTCGACGTGCTCGGGCTGGAGGACCTCCCATATGCATCAGCAATCGTGGGGTTAACACTATAGAAGACAATGATGAGGATTCTGATATTGACAGTTGGATCTACCCTACTACCAATGGTGGACCTAGTAACTAGACGACCAAAGATTTTGTGCCGATTACTTTTGTTCAGTAGTAATCGTCTTACTTGTTTTTCAGTTTTGTAATAAACAATATAAACTCTATGGCCTTGTGTCTTACCCGAGGCACAATGGTTTATTTGTGAGGGTTATTATATGTCATTATCATATGTCATCAATAAAACATTGGACGTTTCCTGCATACAAATTTTGCGCTCTCTGTTTTTCTTTTCTACTTTTCACTTAATCAATACATCTATGCTCTTACACACACTCACATATCAAACTACAGGTCCATATCCACTATGGATCCCATTGATAACAGTTCTGCTATTTCCAGTTATAACTTCGAAAATCCGATCAACCAACTCGAGGACGAAGGTGAGGAAGATTGTGAGGTACCTGGAGAACTTGCTAGACTGTTACAGCAGGAAGAGAGGGCTATGCAGCCTCATGAAGAGCCAGTTGAGACGATAAATTCCATCAACTAGTACAAAACAATAGTGCAAAAGATAAGGTAAAATTGGAACTAAACCCTTGGCTTGTGACTCAAGTTTCGTGGCCCTTTCTCACATACCTCTGCCAGTAGTGTAGGTTAAAACTTGTTTTAGTGACATGGTGGATTGATGAATTGGAAAACCTATTGCTAATTTGAATCTTATTTTGTGAATTGATTTACAACTTGTTAGTCGGTTTTTAGTGTGAACTTAGAATTTCGATGATGGTAGTGAAATTCCTTAGACTGGAACTGAATTTGTTTGGAATGCAGGATTCGGATTATGTTTTGAATGTTGGTTGTGGCTTGACTAAAATGGTTAGGGATCGCGTTTGGATCTGTTAGTGGTTAGCTTATTGATTTTCTGCACATGTATTACTTGTATCTTTGTTTACAGTCAAGTTGGATTGCCTTTTTCTGTTTTGTATTTCTGTTTGCGAATGCAGCTTGTTGTCATGTATTGATTCTTATTGATGAACTGTTGTGGAATTCTTAGCCTTAAGTGTGATATTTGACTTATGAAGTTAGGACTAAAAGGCTTGAAAGCATGTATGTTAGCTTGAATATTGGTTTGTACTGCTTGTGAGTGCTACTGCCATCATCTGTATGTGTTGTGATGATGATACTTCATGATGAATGAATGTTGACTTCTTGTAGTGAGAATTGAAGAAATTATAACTTGTTGAAATGTTAGTTTGAAGCTAACTTAGTTTATTTGCTCATTTGGATGAGGCTTGAAGGAATCAAAAAGATGAAATCATGGAAGCTTGTGACATGTCTTGGAGATTGACAAGATGCATAGGGTAGTGAGGGAATAGGTTTAGGACATGTATTGACTTTGGGTAGAATGTATAGACTTTTTTGTGTAAATTTTCTTGTAACTTTCTTTACGGAATGCAATTGGATTTGAATATGGATGTAATGTAGTCTCTTATAATTCAACATGTATTTATGAACATGTAATGGAAATGTGACCTTTTTGAAAATGCGATAGTTTTTTTTCCAAGTCACACTTAAATTTCATTTTCCCTCCAATGCACTTATTCAAATTTCCAAACTTCTATCCAATTCTTCCACTTGCCATACTTGAATGAACCAATAGCATAAGATGAGGTAACCACTAAAATCTTTAAGAAGGACTTTGGTCAAAGTTCAACCTTCCATGGTTTCCCTTTGACCAATAGTCAAAGTTTTATCAACTGCCCTCCAAATTTTGAATGACCAAATAATACACCGTGTAAAATTCAATTCTTGCATAAAGCCAAAGGTATTGACTTACGACATAATTAACCAGATGAATCCATCTTTGAATGAATGATGAAAGTCATAGCAAAACCTTATTCATCATATGATCATAAGCATAGTAACATAAACCCTAATCTATGGTCAGAGAGAATCTTGGTTGAAAAACAAGCCTTTATGGGTAAAGGAACCCTAATCATATGAAACACTAGATCTCACATGTACAATGACCCAATGAGTTTGAAGATATTTCTTGATGAAATGCATGCTATGATGATGACCTGATGGAAAAGTGAGGCAGATGAAATGAGAAGCATAAGCCAGATAAAAGTATAATTAGGAGGGTAAATTTTGAGGTATGCCAGATACTTCGAAGTATGGGCTTTGGTATCCCAAATGATGCGATTATAGTTTAGTTGGTTACTCTAATTCTGACTTTTCCGATTGCAAATCGAATAGGAAGAGCACTAATGTAACTTTCCACTTATTTTCAAATTCTTTAGTCAGTTGGCATAGCAAGAAGCAAGTATTTGTTGCCTTGTCAAATATTGAGGCGGAATACGTCACTGCGAGTAGTTGTTGCACTCAAATTTTGTGGATTAAACAACAATTACTTAATTTGTACATTAAACTTTAATGTATTATGATAATGTGCGACAATACTAGTGTTATTTACCTAACTAAAAATCTTGTGCTACCCTTGTAACACCCCAATTCTACCCGGAAATTATAATGTAAATCAGAGTTATAAAATTCATACAACTTAATTAGGATGCCACAAATTCAACTTAAAAATACATTGCATTCAACGTGGATACATAACACTTTAAAACTCCGGAGGAACCATCAGCATAATAATTTAATCTCTTAATTCAACAACTTGAACATCTACGCAGCGGAATCATAATAACATCTTTCTCCATCGTTACAACAACTTCAAAGTAACACATACTTAGCAACAATCAAATTAAATTTCAACAACTGAAATAATCAATAATCAAAAGCAACAAGCGTTCATCCCCCCGAGTGTTACATATCAGAGCAATGAAACTGAATCGAATTACCGAAGATATATTGCCTTCACTCTCGATTACCCGCACGTTAACAATGTAAGGGTAACATTCAAACAGAAGGGGTAAGACATATAACAATATAATAAAATGTATGATAAGTAATATATTAAATCAGATCACATAACATTACCACTTCTCATCTTATAATCAACAATAATCGCAACAGAATACCAATGATAATACACATTCACCACATCAATACACAACTTCTTTATGCAATCATACAGTGAGACTTAATACTATGAAAATGCATGTGGTATCATTGGAGCAGAACTCCCATCTCAAAATAATTGCCAATAAATAGAGGCATCAACAAGGTATAAGACTTCATCTTAATATTCGCCAATACATGCCATCTTAACGAGCATCAACTCCATCTTGAAATGTAATGTATGCGACACAATCATGAATATAATGACAACACCATAGTTAACTACATCTCAATACAACATCATCATGGGTCAGAAACCCACATCTCAATAGCTGCCAATTATTAGAGGCATTTCAACATCTTTCATCAACATCATTCATCAACATCATTTATCGACATAATTCTTCAAACATCATTTATCATCATAATTCATCAAACATCATTTATCATCACAATTAGTCAAACATCATTTATCATCATAATTCATAGCAACTCAGCCACAACAACAATACAATGGTAGATCGACAATCCCGCAACGTGACCATAGGCCTACAACATGATATTGCCTATAATTAATTAATCATCTAAGGCTTACCTCTAAATTGCCAAACTTCTACGTATTACTATTCTGTAATACTACATTATTATCATTATTAATCTTACTGTTATGAACCAAACAGTAATCTATAATCATCTCATCCTCGTCATTCTTCACAAAATCATCATAGCGATTAACGCGGGAAGCTATCTCTAGTCCTAAATTGGGTTACTAGTATCATTCTTCTTATCCTTCACTTTAATCCTTAAGAATTATGTTCATCGCGTTAGCTATCCAACGCTTCGAACGACACCTCAAACGGAGTCCGAAAACTCAAGTTACAGCCTTTTCAAAATGATTATGTCAAAAACCAGACTACACAGGTCGACGCATAACATCTTGAGTCGACGCGTTCTGGGCTTAAAATGCTACATGAGTCGACGTGTTCTCCCTTTGTATCGACTCATACTGAGTCTGCCACACTGCATGTATCGACACATACTCCTATGTATCGACTCATCCTGAGTCTAAAAGCCTGCATGTATTGACGCATGACCTCTTCGTATTGACTCATCCTGAGTCTAAAGGCCTTCATGCATCGACGCATAGCTTTTGGGGTCGACACATACTGTTCTGTCACGAATATTTTCTGCAATTGCACTGTGTTTTCACCACAGTTTCCATGCTTTAGGCCCTAAAAACATCCTCTAATCATGGGTAATCATCAATTATAATTATCCTATATTTCTACATCAATTACACAGCATTAAGGCATCATAATTCATCCTTAAATCATTGATTCTCACCATACAACAATGTATATAATTCAATCATAAACCAAACAATCTTTCACATCTAATCCCACATACTAATCATCATAAACTCTATTATAGAGTCAGAACCCCACCCTTACCTTGGATTGAAGGCTGCTCTACGACTTTTCCAATTGAATTTCGTTCTGCCTCTTTTCCTTCTTTCCTGCAACTTTCACGTTATTTCTCTTCTTATAACCCTTATTCCTTCTCTCTTACTGCTTCTTCTTTTCTTATTATTTCTAACAATAATAAAATAACCCTATAAATCTCAAAATGCCTAAATGGGCTTATAACTCCTACACCTCCTTTTTTACTACTTCTATCCTCTATAACAAGCCCACATTAAATAATATTATCATTCTAATATTATTCCACAACTTAATAGAATAAATAAATCCAATAACAATAACCCATCGACTATCATCATAATACAACTTTACAAATATTCCAAAAAAATAATTTATTTAAACAATTAATTAAATTACGGGCGTTACAACTCTCCCCCACTTAGAATATTTTTGTCCTCGAAAATTTACCTTAATCAAACAACTCAGGATATGAGTACCTCATCTTGCTCTCCAACTCCCAAGTCATGCTTTCAACGGCAGCCCCAAGCCAAACCACTTTAACCAAAGCAATCTCCTTTCCCCTCAGAGTCTTTATTTCACGATCCGCGATTCGTACAGGCATCGTCTCTAGCGTAAGATTATCCCGTACTTACACATCATCCATATGAATCACATGTGATGGATCTGAAATATACTTCCGGAGTTGCGACACATGAAACACATCATGCAAATTCGAAAGATTAGGCGGTAAAGCCACTTTATAAGCAACATTCCCAACTCTATCTGAAATCTGATATGGTCCAATAAAATGAGGAGTGAGCTTCTTAGACTTCAATGCTCGCCCAACACCAGTCACAGGTGTAACTCTCAAAAACACATGGTCACCCGCTTGAAATTCTAAATCTTTCCTTCGCTTGTCATGATAACTCTTTTTTCTACTCTAGGAAGCTTTCATCTTTTCTCGAATCAACTTCACCTTCTCAGTAGTCTCACGAACAAGTTCAGGTCCAAGTACTACACTTTCACCAGATTCATGCCAGCATAAAGGAGTTCTACATCTTCGACCATACAACACTTCAAAAGGTGCCATCCCAATACTGGAATGGTAACTGTTATTATAGGTGAACTCTATCAATGGAAGATAAGTATCCCACGAACCTCCCTGCTCAAGAACACATGCCCTCAGCAAGTCTTCCAACGATTGGATACTCCGTTCGGTCTGCCATCTGTCTGAGGATGATACGTTGAACTCAACCTCAACTTAGAACCCAACGCTTATTGCAAACTCTTCCAAAAATCAGAAGTAAATATTGCATCTCTATCTGACACAATGCACAAAGGAACACCATGCAGCTTCACGATCACATTAGTGTAAATCTCAACCAACTTCGACACTGGAAAACTGATGTTAATAGGAATAAAATGAGCCGACTTTGTAAGCCTATCAACAATCACCCAAATTGAATCATGTCCTCTTAAAGTATTAGGTAACCCCAACATAAAGTCCATCGAAATGCTATCCCATTTCCATTCTGGAACTTCTAACGGTTGCATCAACCCTTCTGACATCTGATGTTCAACTTTCGACTTCTGACAAATCAAACATGCATACACAAATCGAGCCAAATCACTCTTCATCCCAGGCCACCAAAACAAACCTTTCAAATCTTGATACATATTTTTAGCTCATGGATGAATACTCAACTTACTTCTATGACTCTCTTCAAGTATTACTTTCTTCATCTCGGCATCATTAGGAATACAAATTCGGTTACGAAACCTCAACACACCTTGCGCATCTAGCTTAAAATCATTATTCTCTGACTGATCGATTCCAACCATCGAATCTACCAGTTTCACATCCAGCTTCTGAGCTTCTCTGATATTGTCCAAAAATTCATTATTAATCTTCAACATACCCAACTCTTATCTCTGAACTAAGCTCATATCTCTGAACTGTTTAATTAAATCCAACTCTTTAACCATCATTACTGACATGTGTAAAGTCTTTCGACTCAACGCATCAGCTACAACATTAGCTTTTCCTGGATGATAATTCAAACTGAAATCATAATCCTTTAACAATTCCAACCATCTTCGTTGCCTCATATTCAACTCCTTCTGATCGAATAAATACTTTAAGCTCTTATGGTCACTAAACACTTTGAATCTAGAACCATAAAGATAATGCCTCCAAATCTTCAACACAAAGACAACTGCAGCAAGCTCAAAATCATGCGTAGGATAGTTCTACTCATGAGTCCTCAACTGCCTTGACGCATAAGCAACTACCTTATCATTCTGCATAAGCCCACCTCCTAAACCAATCTTGGAAGCATCACAATATACCACGAAAGGCTCTCCTGGATTAGGTAACGTCAAAATCGGAGTCGACGTCAACCTCTTCTTCAATTCTATAAAACTTTCTTCGCACTGAACATCCCACACAAAAGCTTTACCTTTACAAGTCAACTTAGTCAACGGAAGTGCCAACTTAGAAAAAGCTTCGATAAACCTTCTATAGTAACCAGTTAATCCTAAAAAGCTTCTAATCTCAGTAGCTGACTTCAGAGTTTCCCATTGTAACACAACATCAACCTTCGATGGATCTACAGAAATGCCACTACCTGAGATCACATGACCAAGAAAACTAACCTCTTTTAACCAGAACTCACACTTGGACAACTTTGCATACAACTTCTTCTCTTTCAAAACTTGCAATACTACTCTTAAGTGTTCTGTATGCTCTTCTTATGACTTAGAGTAAATCAAAATATCGTCAATAAACACCACCACTAACCGATCCAAATAAGTATGAAAGATACGGTTCATGTATTCAATGAATACACCCGGCGCATTAGTAACACCGAAAGGCATCACTGAATACTCATAATGTCTATAAAGTATTCTGAAAGCCGTCTTCTGGATATCTTCATCCTTCACCTTAATCTGATGGTAACCCTACCTTAAATCAATCTTACTAAACATACGAGCGTCCACCAATTGGTCCATCAAGTCATCTATTCTTTGAAGCAGATACTTGTTCTTAATCGTCACTTTATTCAACTGTCTATAATCAACATAAAGCCTCATACTTCCATATTTCTTATTTACTAAGACCACTGGAGCACCCCACGGCGATACACTGGGTCTTATAAACTTCTTTTCAAGTAACTCTTCCAATTGCTTCTTTAACTCTGACAATTCAGATGCAGACATCCTGTATGGTGCCTGTTGTACCCCAAAATTTTCCCTCATATTTTTCACTCAAGATGCTATCCCAGGGTTTCTCAAACACTCAATTTGGCTCAAAAGTTGATCAAGCAGATTCTCTTCCTAGGAAACCAGTCAGTAATTAGGGTTTTGCACTTCTCAAAGGAATTTGAGTCATCAAGGTTTCAAATAAATCACCATGTCTCCTCAAAGTTTTGTTTAAGTCAATTTTCAAACCTCACATTGCAAGTTTGCCCAATCCATGGCCCAGATAACTGCAAAGGCATTTGTGTGATTTTAAATTTTCTTAACCATAATTTTCTGAGGGTTGGTGTTATTCTTGGGAGAATGTCCTGTTTGGATAAGGTATAAAGTTTAAGGCTCTCATTTTAAATATTCATGATTGTGGATTAAATTAATCAATTGGGTTGGAGCTTTTAAACATTTATTTTGTTTAAGAATGCAAAATACATGATTTATCCTATCATATTGTGTTTGCTTAAAATGCAAGTTACCAAGCCAAGATGTTTTATTCAAAACATTCAATCAAGAATTGCAAAGTTAAGTTAAAGCTCAAAGTTTTGTACAACAAATTTCACTATTACTCAAGTTTTGTGTTCATCACATTCTGTGGGTCATTCACAAAGTAAATTACAAATGGATTACAAATGGATTACAAATGGATTACAAGTGAAATACAAGTTAAATTTACAAGGAAAGAATCGCTTCTTCTTCAAGACTCTTTGCTTCATCTTCAAGAAATTCCTCATTGCTAGCTATGGTCTTCTCTTCATCTTGTCTTGCTTGCCATTCATTTGTTTGTACATGTAACAAAAGAAAAGAAAAAAAACATTAGCAAATAATCAATATTGAAAAGTCCAAGCAAAAATGATTTTCATCACTAGGGTTTGCTTTTAGGAATCAGAATTTTGTTTGTTTTAATCACCATCCATTTCTCCCTATTTTTGCAAATCTCAAAACCTAGGTTTTGGTTCACAAAAAATGGAAAAAAGAGAAAATATACAAACTGGACAGGCAAGGCAGCAAATACAAACAGGAAAACTGCATCACAAAAAAAGCAGTGCTATGCAAAATAATAACAGCAGGCCAGATGCAGCAGTCAAGCTGCCCAAATAGCAGACAGCAAGCAAGTTGTCCAAGACAGAACCAAACCTGCTGCAAACCAACAAGCAAATACAACAAAGGCTACAACAGAACAAAACAAATAATACGCAAGCAACATGACAAAGGGTCAAAAACACCAAATATTGCAAAACAAGTTAATTTGCTCAGCTTGTTCACATATCATCACCTTCCTAAATCAAGCAAACCCTTCAGAAAATATATCCAAAGCAAAAAGTTCTTTATTTCATAAAAAGAGGAAAGAGGAAAGATATCACCTAGCCAACAAATAATCTAAAGCCATGCCAAGACAAACAGGCTGCTATTGCTACAAAGGCATGCTATAAAAATAGTCCAAGAAGACTTTCTCTTAAAGCATCCTTATGTTTCCCATAGTTGTCCAAGACCTGTCCAAATTCTGCATAAAAAGCATGTCAAAATAAACCACAGCAAACCAGCCTGCATTACAGTCCAAAAACCTGCCCAAACTTGCACCAAAATGGAAATAGTTTAAACTGCACTCAAAATCCCAAAGCCGGAAAAACCGAAACTGTCAAAATTCACAAGTTTTTCCTCTTATTTTCACCCTAATATGATAACAAGGATACCACTGTTTTATAAAAACCAAGAGAATCAAGAGAACCATCAAACATCAAAGAGCCAGAATCTAAAAGCCACATATTTTTGAAGCATCACAAAAACCAGAACACAACAGAACCAACAAGTATCAAAAAAACCAAGAGAACCAAGAGAACCATCAAACATCAAAGAGCCAGAATCCAAAAGCCACAGATTTTCTAAGTATCACAAAAACCATAACACAATAGAACCAGCAAGTATCAAAAACCAGAAGCCAAAAAACCAGCAAAATCCCAAAAAACTTAGGGGCCAAATCTTTCCACAAATCTTTTGTCTCAAACAAAATACTCAAAGCCATCAAAAATAACCAACAACTCAAAAACCAAAATATACAGTGAATCAATAACTCAAACAAACAACAAAAAAGGCTAAATATTGTGTTCATCATTTTTCCCTTTTCAAAATCCATTCAGAACATACAAAGCTACACACAAATCTCAAAAATTGCAAAAACCCCACAAAATCACAGCAAGCTACCAAGTAGGCCAAACCCTAATCATTATCATCATTTTCTATTTTGTTCAAAAAACCTTCCAGAAAAAAAAATCTAAGACCACAAGTTCAGAAGAAGAGAGAAAGCAGTTTACAAGCACAGGGTCAGAATAGTCTTACCGGAAAAGCTTTTGGAGGTAAGTAAGGTCACAGATCCGGACCTCACTGACGATCTCCTTCTTCTTTTTTCTGTACTTTCATTGGTATATCGTTGCATGCATCATTACCTTCATCGATCCCACCAAACATAGAACTAAGGTTTCGGTTTCCCCCTTTTTAGATTTAGGGTTATTGAATGAGAATCTGCAAAAATTGAGCACAAATTAGTAATTAGGGAAAAGAGGCGATCAGAGTGATGTAAAAAAATTAGTGTTTGAATTCACGTCGTCGCTGTCACCGCTGTAAGGTGATTTCCGGTGCGGCCCGGTGGTCTTCTTCGGTGAAGACTCAGAAAAAGAGAGAAGAGAGAGAGCGCATTAAGAGAGAGAAAAAGATGTGAGTTATGAGGGTTCTGTGCTTCCAACATAGTTAATTTTTGTTTTGTTAGTTAATTACACCTTGGCCCAATCCGGTGGTGACACTTGTCACCACCTCTTTAATCATCATGGGGGATCATATGCATGCATCCCCATATTAGTCACTGATGCGCCCTCATCATCTCCCCGTCTGTTCATCTATCATAACCCTTTCAGCGCACCTTAGATGCACGCCCATGGTGCACCTCCAGGGGGCTGCTGCACCTGATCAACCAGGAGCTTTAGGCCTTTTGATTTCTGCACCCCCAGTTTTGGCTCTATTTGCAGGCCCATTTCTAGTTTTGCCTTTATATTTTTTGTTGTTAATATTTTTTTATTATTTGATTTTTATTTTATATTTCAGCATACATTTAAAAATTGAAAATAGGTAGATATTTGTTTTAATTAATTATTAACTTTAAAATAATTTTTGTTTGACATTATTAATTAAGTCCTTAATTAATTTTATCAAATGAAAATAGTTTTAACTTAAATAATTACTTAACAGTTTGGACTTGTATTATGTGATTTAAATATTTATTTCTTACTATCACCCCCATTCATTAATTTGTACCCCCATTCCCGAAGCTCTGTAATAGCGTAGAATTTCAATTTCTGCATTTTATTGTTTTACTCATTATTGTATAGTAGTTAGGCGTGTATGGCAAGATCAAAAAATCAACCGCTAGATAACCTAATTTCAAAGATAAAATTAACTTGAATCAAACACACTTTTTCACACACGCACCTCTAGGGTAACCTCGCTCGTTGCCTCGGAAATACAGTCATGTCCCTCGAATATGGAACGCTTTAGCAATGACCCTTCGATAAAAAAAGATCGTAGTCCCGCGATGACCTTCGACGTTGCCTTCGATAAAACGATCTCGTCCCTTACGAAAATTTCTAAAGCGTCAAATAAGTTGCTTTCGATGACTGTAAAATTGACCCGCGTCTGTCCCTTTACATCTAACGATGGGGCTTCTTACCAAATCAATGGTAAGACAACAACATTAAAAGGAGGAAGAAAAGAACATTTTAGACCTTTCGAGTAGGTAGATTCGCTCCTAATTGTTCGCTCGTTCATGGAAAAAAACATTTTCACACCAACACTTTCAAAAGACAAGAATTTTTATATGCGTTCTTATAGAGACGAGAACCATTGAAAAATATCTTTTCAAAAACCACTTTCCAAAACAGAATCCACAAACACACCTTTGAACTATCTTTCGAAACAAAAATTTGTACACGTTCTTATAGAAACGAGAACCATTACAAAGAGATTTTTGAAAACACTTTTCAAAGCCCACACCACAAGCACACTGTCAAACAAAAGCAAGTGATCTAAGTGAGTAACTAAGAGCCCATGGAAAACCATGGATGAAAAGGGTGCTAATACCTTCCCTTTTCATAATCTACCCCCCGAACCCGAGAAATAATCTCGAAAGGTCTTTCCTGTGCTTTTTTACCTTTCCTTTTGGATAAAAGAAAAGTCGGTGGCGACTCTTGCTATCCGCATAAATGCGATCAAAACGCAAAATACCCCAGTCAGTTCTCCCACCGTATCATAGAACTGGCGACTCTGCTGGGGATTATTCTAAAAGTGGGGTTACCTTAGGGTTAGATCACCTTTATTTGCTTTCATTGTTTGATTTGTGTGCTTTATATTTAGTTATTTGTATTGGGCTTGCTTTGATCCTCCACCCAGATCTGGGACACCTTTTAGGTAAATAGCAATAGATTGTGGAAACTGTACGGCGTAGACCGATATGGTTGAAACAATGGCTATGTTAGTGTGACGCATTTGTGGGTACCGGTATCCCTCGTGGTGAATCAAGGAGAATACGTGGCCACTGGGTGGCGTCATGAAGCACTAATTGACTTTAGAACCCTAATTGAACAAACTTGGCCGTTAGGACGTAGTGAGATAGCCGGTTTCGGTGTAGAGCTGAAAATTGGTTGATACTCGATACTACACTCATTGAGGCTAGACTCTTGGGATATCTCGGCCGCAAGAAAAGATTGGTGTGTTGAGACAATGCCTAAGAGAAAGGTTGGTGATATTGAGATCCTTTAAAACCCGATCACTATTACTAGGACATGTTGATCCAACTAAACTTCAAGAGGGTACTTACCTATAAAACCCCATGCAAGCCTAAAACATAGGGACTTGTTTGCTGTGTGTGTATATATTTACTTGTACATCATAAACATCATGAACATCATACGCATGTTCACTAACCATTTCAAGGATTTAGAAATTTATCTTTGTTTTTATTTTGTAGGTCATGATTTCCCTCCGAAGAAACACCATCTGAATCAGCTTTGTAAAAGCACACCCTCAACTTCAAGAGCTAGCCTCAAGAGTTCCCGAGGATTCTCCTTTTACCAAGAAATATGGTCGACTCATTAGTTTGGCTACATCCAACTTCCAAGAAGAGATGATGTGTGTACTATTCCAATTCTTTGATCTCGTACATCATTATTTCACTTTCCTGGACTATCAGTTGGTACCTACACTGGAAGAGTTCTCTCTACTCTTAGGGGTGCCTGTGCTTAATCAGATACCGTTCACCGGTCTAGAAGGGATTCCAAAACCTGAAGTCATCGCTGAAGCTTTACATATGAAGAGGGCCGACATCATAGCCAATTAGGAGACAAGAAGCGGGGTTAAAGGCTTTCTAGCTAAGTTTCTATTGGAAAAGGCTCGTTCATTCTAGGATGACATGGATTTCCAAGCTTTCGAAGATGTCCTGGATCTTCTCATTTATGGTTTGGTTATGTTTCCCAATTCGGACCAATTCATAGACGTTAATGCCATCAAAGTCTTTCTCTCTCGCAATCCTATACCTACCTTACTAGGAGACATCTTGCATTTCCTTTATACCCGCACCATGAAGAAAAGAGGTACTTTTATGTGTTGTATCCCCTTACTCGCTAAGTGGTTCACTTCACACCTACCTCAATCAGCATTGAAGAACGAGCAAAGACTAACTTGGTCTCAAAGGATGATGTCTCTCACCCACTCTAATATCCGTTGGTGTTTGAGATCCTTGGAATATGTCTCTATCATTGACCACTTTGGGGAGTTCCCTAACGTACCTCTGCTTGGTATTAGGGGGGGTATCACCTACAACCCCTGCTTAGCTCTTCGACAGTTTAGGTATGCCCAAAGAGACGGCCCTCACGAGATTCTAATCCAAGGTCTGGTGTTCGACTACAACAAAGAAGACCAAGGTTACCGCCAGAGGTTTACACGTGCTTGGGGAATGGTGAACAAGGTGGACAGTAGGAATTTAGGACACAAAAACTCTATCCCCCTTGAGCCTTACCTTAGGTGGGTACGGGCTCGTGCTCAGAGTCTCGTGATGCCTTAACCTTCCATCCTTCTTGTCATCATAGAGCCTGTTGTCGAAGGAGACGTCCCATACACTGTTCTTCATCCTGACATGCCTACCTCTCTCGAAGATTTGCAGAAAGCTTGGGTTCAGTTGAAGGAAGAGAGAGACACCTTTGAAGCCCAGTTTTATGCCAGTGAGAAGAAGGTTCTGGAGCTCACCAAGCTTCTTCATGAGGAGAAAAACCTGAGTGCCTACATCGCTCCAAAGAGGATGCGTTCAGTCTTTTTGTCTTAGGAGCTTTGTTGTATTTTGTTTCTTTCATTGTAATCCCAAGGAGGCATGATGTATTCAAACTTGGTTTTATTAATATAACATGTGTTCTTTTTTGGTTTGAACAAATTTAAATCTCTAAATTTCCTTGAAATAATTTGCATATTGCATCTTCATTCATCATAACATCATACAGGTTTCTCATAACAGGTCACCTTATCCTTCTACTATTTATTTCAGTGAGATGGATGTTGAATAGACTGTGAAGGATCTTCCGGCGTAAAACGCCCAGTTTCAACAAATGCTCTTGGCTCTGACAAAAGGACAAGAGGAGTTGAAGACTCTACTGGTCAAAGAGAAGAAGAAGAAAGCAAAGAAATCAACCGGTGTTGTGATCATGGGAAGAAGGTTTAAAGGACAAGCCAGACGAACTTTAGAATTTGCGACATCATCGGGTGAAGGAGATAATCAAGGAGACGGGACCCGGGAAGTGAAAAACGACCCAGCATCTGCGGAAGAGGAAGAACCCGATTAATCTGAGGAGCAATATCCTCTACTGATGATAAATACAAACAGCTAGAGGATCGTTTGAATGCTATGGAGATTCAGAGGGTACCCGGTTTGGATTTTGAAGAATTAGGACTTATCTCAGGGGTTGTCATCCCACAGAAATTCAAGGTCCCAACTTTCTCCAAATACGACGGTGTCTCTTGCCCAAAGCTATATCTAAGGTCATACGTCAGAAAGATTCAATCCCATACGGCTGACAAGAATCTGTGGGTGCATTTCTTCCAAGAGAGCTTGTCTGGGACGCAGTTGGATTGGTCCTATCAATTGGAAGGGACCAATGTTCGTAATTGGGAAGATTTGGCCGCCGCTTTCTACAAACAATATTAGTACAATGCTGATTTAGCTCCAACCAGGATGCAATTGCAAGGCATGTCTATGGGAACAGGTGAAGGTTTCAAAACCTATGCTCAAAAATGGAGGGATCTCGCAGGCAGAGTCCAGCCCCCTCTATCTGACAGAGAATTAGTGGATATGTTCCTTGGCACCTTGTCAGGACCATTCTTCAACCACCTGATCGGGAGTTCCTCAGCTGGATTTACTGAATTAATCATGACTGGTGAGCGGGTCGAAGCCGGTATAAAAAGCGGAAAAATTCAAAGAGATGCATCCTCGAGCATGATGAAAAAGCCCTTTGTTGGAAAGAAGGAGGTCAATGCTGCATATGACTATAGGAATCAAAACAAAATTGACCGTCGCCTGACAGTAGGGGCTGTTATGATTTCTAATCCTGTGCCAAATCAGTAGCGAAATTATCAGCGCAAGCTAGAAGCGCCCATGAGACGATTTACCCGGATCAACATGACCATGTCTCAAGTTTTGCCACACCTTCCGAAGACCAATCTGGAAACTTTAAAAGAAGCTCCCAAGAACCCCAATACTGCTTCTCCTTTTTACAACCCAAACGCTCAATGTGCCTATCATTCTGAAAGCCTGGGGCACGATACAAACGACTGTTGGGCCTTAAAGAATAAGGTGAAAGACCTTATCGATGCGAAAGAGATTGAGTTTGATCCCCCAGAAACGCCTAATGTAATAACGGTGCCAATGCCCAGACATGGCCAAGGTATCAATGCCATTAATGATGATTGTTTTGTCTCCTCCGTGAATGACTTAATTACTCCTCTGTTGACCATTAAACAAAATTTACTGCAAGCCGATCTGTTCCCGGGCTGCGATAAAAATTGTCACTTGTGCAAGTCTCTACCGAACGGTTGTTTGTTACTAAAGATAGGTGTCCAGCGCCTGATGACTAGCAAAGAAATCTTATTTGAAAAGCTTCCTCTTACCAGAAGTTCTTATCAAGATGTTTCGATAATCACCATTTTCGACAATCCTCCCGGGGTCTCCACCAAAAGATCCGTCAGGATTACATCTGTTCCAAGGTCGGCACCTTTAATTATCACTATGCCAAGACCAATATCATACTCTTCGGATAAAGTTGTTCCCTGGAGTTATGAGGCTGGCGTTTATTACTATGGCGTCAAGCAAGATCAGTTGGCTGTCAAAGACGAAGTTGCGAGAGATATTGATCTCGACGTCGGTAATATCACTGGGACCAACAAAATAACAAGAAGTGGAAGAGTATTCTCACCCGATATTTCTCCAAAGACCGTTGCTACTCCTGTGATCATCCCTGCTGCCACTCCTACCGACACTCCCAGTGATACTCCTACTGTTATCCCTACTACAGAGACAAGGGGCAAATGGGTCTTGAACGAGCATGTCCAAGCAAGAGAGCGTTCTGAGATCATCCTTGAAGCTTCAAGAAAGGAGATATAAGAAATACTGAAGATAATCAAGAAAAGTGACTACAACATTGTAGAACAGTTGGGGCAGACTCCCTCGAAGATATCATTGTTGTCCTTACTTTTGTGTTCTGAGGCCCATGCCAAAGCCTTGGTAAAGTTTCTTAAGACCGCCCACGTGCCCCAAGAGACTTCCATCGACCAATTTGAAAATTGTGTGGCCAGTTTAACTACTGATAACTGATCGGGCTTTTCCGACGCTGATTTAACTTTTAAGGGAAGGAAGCACAATGATGCCTTGCATATTTCCATTGAATGCAGGGGCACCACACTTGCCCACGTTCTGGTGGATACCGGCTCATCATTGAATGTCTTGCCCAAAAATGCTATTGACCGACTGGACTGCGAGGGGCTCACCTTAAAGCCTAGAAACTTCATAGTAAGGGCCTTTGATGGTTCCAAGAGGACAGTGCACAGAGAATTTAGTATCCCCATAAAAATCGGAACTCAGACTTTTGACTCAACTTTCTATGTGATGGACATCCGCCCTTCATACTCTTGTCTATTGGGTCGACCCTAGATCCATGGTGCCGGTGCCGTCACTTCTACCCTGCACCAAATGCTAAAGTACCCAATCAAAGGAAAGATTGTCACAGTTCACGGAGAGGAGGAGTACATGGTTAGCCATCTGAACTCTTTCATGTATGTTGAAATGAATGGTGAATTCATTGAGACTCCCTGTCAGAACTTTGAGGAGGTTCCAGCAACAGTCGCGGCAACCAAGTCTACTCTTAAAGTCCTGAAGATTACCAGACCTCCACTGAAGATGGCCTCTTTGAAAGATGCTCGAGCAGTAGTTGAAGAAGGCGGGTGTACCATCTGGGGTCAGCTTCCAGATATTCCCTACAAGTCTTTCAAATTTGGTTTAGGGTTCACTACAGAGGCCCAAAGAGCTGTTCGACGTTCTTGCACCGGGGGACCACCTCTGCGTATCATCAATCAGGGAGTCAATGCAGTAGAAGACAGTGATGGCAGCTATGATATGGAAAATGGATTTTTCCAACCACCGGCGGAGGGCTCAACAATTGGGAGGCCAAAGATTTCATTCCTATTACTTTTATTCAAGAGTAATTGTCTTTTAATGTTTTCAGGCTTGTAATATTTAAACAATTCACACTTTTAAAACCTCGTGTCTTACCCGAGGCACAACGGTCCATTTGTGAGGGTTGCCACTTCATTTTCATATGTCATTAATGAATCATGGACGTTTTTGCATCAAATTTTGTGTTCTTTGTTTTTCTTTCTTACATTTTAAAGGTAGCTATGCTCTTACACACACTCACATATTAAAATACAGATCTATATCCACTCAGGATCCCATGGGTAACGGTTCTGCTATGGCCAATTGTGACTTTGAAAATCCGATCTACCAAGCCGACGATGAAAGAGAAGGAGATTATGAGGTGCCAGGGGAGTTGGCCAGGTTATTTCAACAGGAAGAAAGAACCATTCAGCCTCACGAAGAGCCAGTTGAAACAGTTAACTTGGGTATTGAGGAGGACAAAAAGGAGGTCAAGGTGGGTGCCAATTTGGAACCTAGTGTCAAGGAGCGTCTGATTCAGTTGCTGCACGATTATGTTGAAGTCTTTGCCTGGTCGTATGAAGACATGTCGGGACTTGATACAGACATTGTGGTACATCGTCTGCCTACAAGGGAAGATTGTCCTCCAGTAAAGCAAAAGGTTCGCCGCATGATACCTGATATGTCAGAAAAGATTAAAGAAGAAGTCATGAAGCAATTCAATGTTGGATTCTTGGTTGTCACCTCTTATCCCCAATGGGTTGCCAATGTTGTTCCCGTGCCCAAGAAAGACGGTAAAGTGAGAATGTGTGTGGATTACAGAGATCTGAATAGGGCAAGCCCAAAAGATGATTTCCCGCTCCCCCACATCGACATTCTAGTTGACAATACGACACAACACAAAGTGTTTTCCTTCATGGATGATTTCTCAGGCTATAACCAAATCAAAATGGCGCCTGAGGATATGGAGAAAACAACCTTTGTTACACAGTGGGGCACATTCTGCTATAAGGTCATGCCATTCGGACTAAAGAATGCTGGGGCAAATTATCAACGCGCCATGGTAGCTTAATTTCATGACATGATACATCATGAGATAGAGGTCTACATAGACGATATGATAGCCAGATCTCAAACGGAAGAAGAATATCTCAATCATTTATAGAAGTTGTTCGAGAGGCTGAAGAAGTACAAGTTGAGGTTGAATCCAAACAAATGCACGTTCGGAGTACGGTCTGGTAAACTCCTAGGCTTTGTCGTCAGCAACAAAGGTATCGAGGTTGATCCTACTAAGGTTAAAGCAATACAAGAGATGCCTTATCCTCGTACTGAGAAGGAAGTAAGAGGATTCTTGGGACGTTTGAACTACATCGCCAGGTTCATTTCTCACTTGACAACTACTTATGAGCCAATCTTCAAATTGTTGAAGAAAGATCAAGTAGTCAAATGGAATGACGAATGCCAAGTTGCTTTTAACAAAATCAAAGAATACTTACAAGAGCCTCCTATGTTGTTACCACCCGTCGAGGGAAGGCCTTTAATCCTGTATTTGACTATTTTAGGAAACTCAATGGGGTGTGTGTTGGGGAAGCATGATGAGTCTGGCCGAAAAGAGCATGCTATTTATTACCTGAGCAAAAAGTTTACCGATTGTGAAACAAGATATTCACTGCTCGAGAAAACTTGTTGCGCTCTGGCATGGGCTGCTCGCCGGCTGAGATAGTATATGCTGACCCATACTACCTTGTTAATATCTAAAATGGATCTGATAAAATACATTTTCAAGAAGCCTTCTCTTTCTGGGAGAATAGCGAGATGGCAGATGATCCCAACAGAATATGACATACAATATACAACCCAGAAGGCTATAAAAGGTAGCGTATTAGCTGATCACCTCGCTTACCAAGCTGTGGAAGACTATAAGTCCATGAAGTTTGAATTCCCGGATGAAGACATCATGACATTAGACAACTGTGAAGAAATCAGGCCATATGAAGGACCTGAACAAGGATCCCGATGAACCCTATTCTTTGATGGAGCATCCAATGCACTTGGCAATGGTATCAGTGTTGTACTCATATCTCTGGAAGGATGTCATACTCCCTTTACTGCCATACTTTGCTTCAACTATACAAACAACATGGCAGAATATGAATCATGCATCTTCGGTCTCAAAGCTGCCATAGACTTGGGGATCAAATCCTTGGATGTATTTGGAGATTCAACTTTGGTCATCAGTCAGATCAAAGGGGAATGGGACACCAAACACCCCAACCTTATCCCTTACAAAGAACATGTCTTGACATTGCTACCGCATTTTGAGAAGATTACCTTCGAGCATTTCCCGCGAGAAGAAAATAAACTAGCAGACACATTAGCTATAATGTCATCTATGTTTAAACTTAATTGGGATAACGAGGCTCCTCAAATCACCATTGAGCGGATGGATGAACCAGCCTACTGTCATGAGATCGGTAATGAAGGAGTAGTGGATCAACCTTGGTTCCATGAAGTTTAAAGGTATCTCGAGTCTCGGGAATATCCAGAAGGAGCTTCAGTGAATGACAAGAAGTTCCTAAGAAGATTCTCGGCTAAATTCTTCCTTAGTAATGGCATTTTGTACAAACGCAGTCATGACTCTGTATTACTTTGGTGCGTAGACAAGGTTGAAGCTGAAAGGATCATGGTTGAATTACACGAAGGCACTTTTGGTACCTATTCCAACGGGTATACGATGGAAAAGAAAATCCTACGGGCAGGCTATTATTGGTCTACCATGGAGGCAGACTGCTATTAACACTCTCGAATTTGCCATAAGTGTCAAATTTATGTTGACAAAGTGTACGTACCTCTGGTTCCTCTGAATGTCTTGACGGCTCTTTGGCCCTTTGCTATGTGGGGAATCAATATGATTGAGGAAATCAAGCCAACGGCCTCCAATGGACACCACTTCATCTTAGTGGCCATCGACTATTTTACAAAGTGGGTTAAGGCAGCTTCCTTCGCTTCAGTTACTAAGAATGTGGTCGCCCGGTTCATCAAATAGAATCTCATCTGTCAATACGATATCCCAGAGAGAATCCTCACTGATAATGGTATGAATCTAAACAACACTATGATCACCGCCTTATGCAAGCAATTCAAGATCCATCATCATAATTATTCCCCTTATCGGCCAAAGATGAATGGCGCTGTAGAAGCTGCTAACAAAAACATTAAGAAGATCATACAGAAAATGAAAGTCACCTACAAAGACTGGCATGAGATGCTACTGTTCGCTCTCCACGGGTATCGTACCACAACTTGCACATCAACTGGGGAAACACCCTATTCTCTGGTATACAGCATGGAGGTTGTCTTACCTATCGAGGTCTAGATCCCCTCTCTGAGGATCATGAAGGATGCTGGTTTGAACGAAGAAGATTGGATCCAGACTTGACTTGACCAATTGAACTTGATTAATGAGAAGAGGCTTGCAGGTATCTAGCATGGTCAGATATATCAAAAACGCATGATCAAATCTTTTAACAAAAAGGTCAAACGTCAGGTATATCGGGTCGGTGACTTGGTAATCAAGCGTATCATTTTGCCACAAGGTGATCCCAGGGGCAAATGGACTCCTACATATGAAGAACCATTTGTAATCAAAAGTATATTCTATGGTGGAGCAATGATCTTAACCACTAAGGATGGCGACGATCTCCCGCACCCTGTAAATACGGACATAGTTAAAAGATACTACACATGAACAAGGACCCGCTAGGTCGACTGACCTAGGCAAAAATTAGGGCATCCCGGCGAACCAAAAGGTTCAGGAAAAAATTAGGGATAAAATACAAAAAAAAATCTATACACCCGGCAAGCCGAAAATCCGAAAGGGCGGCTTGGGCAAAAAAGGGTATCCCGGTGGATCGAAAACCCGAAAGGGCGGTCCAGGAAAAAGTTAGGGATTTAAAGCGTATGAATATGTCCCATTGGATCATCTTACAGACAATCTTCAGCGTTGACCAACCAACTCAAACGGTTCTAATCAATCCAATCAGCTTTGCCGAAGCGACAAGTGGACAAGACACTCAGAGACACGAAGACTATAGCAGAATGGGAACCCCATGGGATTACTGCACATAGTTATCTTTTCTTTGCATCAATTTTCATTTTTTTATGACGACATTCTCTTACTAGAATGCTCGTCTCATTGTACAAAAAAGACTTATTCGAGTTAATACAAAGATACCCCTTTTGGAAGTGCAAAACTATCTATCTTTCTTTATTTCTGTGTTTTTTGTTTACAAAAACGTACAATGATTTATTTTTGAACATATGCATTTGAACGTCATTACTATTTAAAAATGAATAGAAAACGGAAAGACAATTACTAATGGCTTTAAGAAATAGGATAATATCTATAGGCCATTTCATAAGATCCTCGCAGGTACCTTCTCCAGCAAGAGCGGAAGCAAATACATCCTACTACAGAATCACTAACGTATCCCCAGTATGTAGCCTGTTGGTATCAAGCGCTCTCATACCCCTGACAGAGTAAAACTTCCAACTACCGCTCAGAGGTTCCCCAATAAGTTGCCCAACTTCTCAAGTTTCCCCAGAAGGATTTCACGAAGTCTACAAGCAATGTCCGACATTTCCCTTCTACAACAGAGTTTATTTCTCTAATGATTAGAAACTCACTCATCAGTGCTTCAAGAGGGATTTATTTTCCCCGCTTCCAACAACACAACGGCACGAACAATCTCTAAGTCCATACATTTGCATTCATACGTCATAACATTAACAACACAAGTACATACAGTGAAATCTCATTTATTTTGAGAAACAACATCATACCATGCATTACATACATCATAGCATTGCACACAATTAACTCTTCGCCTTTTGCAGGAAAGAATCAATCGACAGGAAATTGTTATCAACAAATTTCCGACAGACAAATATTTTCAACAAGTCAAATACAGATCAATTCCCGAGAAAAGACTGGTCGACCATCTACATAGAAAAATATTTCTTTTAAACTCCTGCTGGTTCAGATAAATCTCTCAACAGTTTATTCAGATTCATTTCCAGATTACTGCTGGTTCAGATAAATCTCTCAACGGTTTATTCTGATTCGTTTCCAGATTCTTAATGGTTTAAATAAATCTCTCAATGGTTTATTCTGATTTGTTTCCAGATTCTTACTGGTTCAGATAAATCTCTCAACGGTTTATTTTGATTCGTTTCCAGATTCCTGCTGGTTCAGATAAATCTCTCAATGATTTATTCTGATTTGTTTCCAGATTCTTACTGGTTCAGATAAATCTCTCAACGGTTTATTCTGATTCGTTTCCAGATTCCTGCTGGTTCAGATAAATCTCTCAACGGTTTATTCTGATTTGTTTCCAGATTCTTACTGGTTCAGATAAATCTCTCAACGGTTTATTCTAATTCGTTTCCAGATTCTTACTGGTTCAGATAAATCTCTCAATGGTTTATTCTGATTCGTTTCCAGATTCTTACTGGTTCAGATAAATCTCTCAACGGTTTATTCTGATTCGTTTCCAGATTCTTACTGGTTCAGACTCTTACTGGTTCAGTTTAAATTTCTCAACAATTTATTCTGATTCTTCCCCACCAACAATTTTCTCTGGTTCAGATAAAATTGCACCAAGATTCATTCTGATGCTTCCCAGTCAAGATTAATCTAAGATATCTTTTGGTTCAGCTTAAATCGCTCCAAAAGATGTTCTGATTCTTTCCAAAGACATTTGAGACTTCCGCTAGCTCCAGTTTAAATTGACCAAAGGTTTATTCTGATTCGTTTTCTGTTAAAGTCAAGTTCATACTTTCTGTCAACAATCACCTTTGGATGGCATCTATAAGCTCATCTCTGACAACTCTCCATCATTTCTCCGAAATGGCATCTATAAGCCCATTCCCTACACAATCAATCAACGCATCATCAAGTGCAAATTTCTGGGCACTCTAGTGTTCAATCATCTTCTACTTTCAAGCCACGAATGACAAGCACGTCGATCTCACTTTTCAAGTTTAAGAAGATTGAACAGGGGCAACTGTTGTACCCCAAAATTTTCCCTCCTAGTTTTCACTCAAGATGCTATCCCAGGGTTTCTCAAACACCTAATTTGGCTCAAAAGTTGATCAAGCAGATTCTCTTCTTAGGCAACCAGTCAGTAATTAGGGTTTTGCACTTCTCAAAGGAATTTGAGTCATCAAGGTTTCAAATAAATCACCATGTCTCCTCAAAGTTTTGTTTAAGTCAATTTTCAAACCTCACATTGCAAGTTTGCCCAATCCATGGCCCAGATAACTGCAAAGGCATTTGTGTGATTTTAAATTTTCTTAACCACAATTTTCTGAGGGTTGATGTTATTCTTGGGAGCATGTTCTGTTTGGATAAGGTATAAAGTTTAAGGCTCCCATTTTAAATATTCATGATTGTGGATTCAATTAATCAATTGGGTTGGAGCTTTTAAACATTTATTTTGTTTAAGAGTGCAAAATACATGATTTATCCTATCATATTGTGTTTGCTTAAAATGTAAGTTACCAAGCCAAGATGTTTTATTCAAAACATTCAATGAAGAATTGCAAAGTTAAATTAAAGCTCAAAGTTTTGTAAAACAAATTTCACTATTACTCAAGTTTTGTGTTCATCACATTTTGTGGGTCATTCACAAAGTAAATTAGAAATGGATTACAAATGGATTACAAGTGAAATACAAGTTAAATTTACAAGGAAAGAATTGCTTCTTCTTCAAGACTCTTTGCTTCATCTTCAAGAAATTCCTCATTGCTAGCTATGGTCTTCTCTTCATCTTGTCTTGCTTTCCATTCATTTGTTTGTACATGTAACAATAGAAAAGGAAAAAAAACATTAGCAAATAATCAATATTGAAAAGTCCAAGCAAAAATGATTTTCATCACTAGGGTTTGCTTTTAGGAATCAGAATTTTGTTTGTTTTAATCACCATCCATTTCTCCCTATTTTTGAAAATCTCAAAACCTAGGTTTTGGTTCACAAAAAAAGGAAAAAAGAGAAAATTTACAAACTGGACAGGCAAGGCAGCAAATACAAACAGCCAAACTGCATCACAAAAAAAGCAGTGCTATGCAAAACAATAACAGCAGGCCAGATGCAGCAGTCAAGCTGCCCAAATAGTAGACAACAAGTAAGTTGTCCAAGGTAGAACCAAACCTGCTGCAAACCAACAAGCAAATACAACAAAGGCTACAACAGAACAAAACAAATAATATGCAAGCAACAGGCCAAAGGGTCAAAAACACCAAATATTGTGAAACAAGTTAATTTGCCCAGCTTGTTCACATATCATCACCTTCCTAAATCAAGAAAACCCTTCAGAAAATATATCCAAAGCAAAAAGTGCTTTATTTTATAAAAAGAGGAAAGAGGAAAGATATCACCTAGCCAGCAAATAATCTAAAGCCATGCCAAGACAAACAGGCTGGTATTGCTATAAAGGCATGCTATAAAGACAGTCCAAGAAGACTTTCTCTCAAAGAATCCTTATGCTGCCCATAGCAGTCCAAGACCTGTCCAAATTCTGCATAAAGAGCATGTCAAAATAAACCACAACAAACTAGCCTGCATTACAGTCCAAAAACCTTCCCAAACTTGCACCAAAATGGAAACAGTTCAAACTGCACTCAAAAGCCCAAAGCCAGAAAAATCGAAACTGTCAAAATTCACAAGTTTTTCCTCTTATTTTCACCCTAATCTGATAACAAGGATACCAACGTTTTATAAAAACCAAGAGAACCATCAAACACAAAAGAACCAGAATCCAAAAGCCACAGATTTTCGAAGTATCACAAAAACCAGAACACAATAGAACCAGCAAGTATAAAAAAAACCAAGAGAACCAACAGAACCAATAGAACCATCAAACATCAAAGAGCCAGAATCCAAAAGCCACGGATTTTCTAAGTATCAAAAAAACCATAACACAATAGAACCAGCAAGTATCAAAAACCAGAAGCCAAAAAACCAGCAAAATCCCAAAAAACTCAGGGGCAAAATCTTTCCATAAATCTTTTGTCTCAAACAAAATACTCAAAGCCAACAAAAATAACCAACAACTCAAAAACCAAAATACACAGTGAATCAGTAACTCAAACAAACAACAAAAAAGGCCAAATATTGTGTTCATCATTTTTCCCTTTTCAAAATCCATTCAGAACATACAAAGCTACACACAAATCTCATAAATTGCAAAAATCCCACAAAATCACAGCAAGCTACCAAGTAGGCCAAACCCTAATCATCATCATCATTTTCTATTTTGTTCAAAAAACCTTCCAGAAAAAAAAATCTAAGACCACAAGTTCAGAAGAAGAGAGAAATCAATTTACAAGCACATGGTCAGAATAGTGTTACCGGAAAAGCTTTAGGAGGTTAGTAAGGTCACAGATCCGGACCTCACCGACAATCTCCTTCTTCTTTTTTCCTGTACTTTCATTGATATATCGTTGCATGCATCATTACCTTCATCGATCCCACCAAACTGAGAACTAGGGTTTCAGTTTCCCCCTTTTTAGATTTAGGGTTATTGAATGAGAATCTGCAAAAATTGAGCACAAATTAGTAATTAGGGAAAAGAGGCGGTCAGAGTGATGTAAAAAAATTAGTGTTTGAAGTCACGCCGCCGCCGTCACCGCCGTAAGGCGATTTCCGGCGTGACACGGTGGTCTTCTCCGGTGAAGACTCAGAACAAGAGAGAAGAGAGAGAGAGCGCATTAAGAGAGAGAAAAAGATGTGAGTTATGAGGGTTTTGTGCTTCCAGCATAGTTAATTTTTGTTTTGTTAGTTAATTACACCTTGGCCCAATCCGGTGGTGACACTTGTCACCACCTCTTTAATCATCATGGGGGATCATACGCATGCATCCCCAAATTAGTCACTGATGCGCCCTCATCATCTCTCCGTCTATTCATCTATCATAACCCTTTCAGTGCACCTTAGATGCATGCCATGGTGCAACTCCAGGGGGCTGCTACACCTGATCAACCAGGAGCTTTGGGCCTTTTAATTTCTGCACCCCCAGTTTTGGCTCTATTTGCAGGCCTATTTCTAGTTTTGCCTTTATATTTTTTGTTGCTAATATTTTTTTTATTATTTGATTTTTGTTTTATATTTCAGCATACATTTAAAAAATGCAAATAGGTAGATATTTGTTTTAATTAATTATTAACTTTAAAATAATTTTTGTTTGACTTTATTAATTAAGTCCTTAATTAATTTTATCAAATGAAAAGAGTTTTAACATAAATAATTACTTAACGATTTGGACGTGTATTGTGTGATTTAAATATTTATTTCTTACTATCACCCCCATTCATTAATTTGTACCCCCTATTCCCGAAGCTCTGTAATAGCGTAGAATTTCAATTTCTGCATTTTATTGTTTTACTCATTATTGTATAGTAGTTAGGCGTGTATGGCAAGATCAAAAAATCAATCGCTAGATTACCTAATTTCAAAGATAAAATTAACTTGAATCAAACACACTTTTTCACACGCGCACCTCTATGGTAACCTCGCTCGTTGCCTCAGAAATACAGTCATGTCCCTCAAATATGGGACGCTTTAGCAATGACCCTTAGATATAAAAAAAGATCATAGTCCCGCGATGACCCTCGATGTTGCCTTCGATAAAACGTTCTTGTCCCTTATGAAAATTGCTAAAGCGTCACATAAGTTGATTTCGATGACTAAAATTGACCTGCGCCTGTCCCTTTACATCCAACGATGGGGCTTCTTACCAAATCAATGGTATGACAACAACATTAAAAGGAGGAAGAAAATAATATTTGAGACCTTTCGAGTAGGTAGATTCGCTCCTAATTGTTCCCTCGTTCACAAAAAAAAACATTTTCACACCAACACTTTCAAAAGACAAGACTTTTTGTATACGTTCTTATAGAGACGAGAACCATTGCAAAATATCTTTTCAAAAACCACTTTCCAAAACACAATCCACAAACACACCTTTGAACTATCTTTCGAAACAAAACTTTGTACGCGTTCTTATAGAAACGAGAACCATTATAAAGAGATTTTTCAAAACACTTTTCAAAGCCGACACCACAAGCACACTGTCAAACAAAAGCAAGTGATCTAAGCGAGTAACTAAAAGCCCATGGAAAACCGTGGATGAAAAGGGTGCTAATACCTTCCCTTTTCATAATCTACCCCCCGAACCCGAGAAATAATCTCAAAAGGTCTTTCCTTTGCTTTTTTACCTTTCCTTTTGGATAAAAGAAAAGTCGGTGGCGACTCTTGCTATCCGCACAAATGCGATCAAAACACAAAACACCCAAGTCAGTTCTCCCACCGTATCACAGTGCCATAGACACAGGTCTGGTACCAAGTACAAGATTAATCGCAAATTCAACTTTGCTCTCCGGCGGTACATCAGGAATTTCATCAGGGAAAACTTCAGGAAATTCACACACCACCTGCAATTCCTCAATTATAGCTTGGGTATCTACAAATAGTGACGCCATCAACGAGAACATATGTGCTTCTTCTTGCAATAACTTCCTCAATAGTTTAGCAGATAACATACCATCTTCCTCTTCTTCAGGAGTAGAAAACCTCATAGACTTTTCATAACAGTTAATATGAACATAGTTATGCTCTAACAAGTTCATACCCAAAATCACATCCAAACCTCTTAACAGTAAATAAACCAAATAACTAGCAAAGTCTCTATCGAAGATCGACAAGGGAAACTTTAAACAGACAAAAGAAGTAGTCACTGACCCCTTGGCTAGAGCATCGACGACCATTTCTCCACTCATAGATGACAACATAAGACCCAATCTTTCAACACAATCAGCAGCAATAAAGCAATGAGTAGAACCAGTATTAATAATAGTAATTAAAGTAGTACTATTAATGAAACATGTGCATCTGATAAGTCTGTCCTCAGTAGCTGCCTGATCCTCAACCAAAGAGAATTTTTTACCACTTGTCTGCGCCCTCTTTGGTTTTTGACACTGACTACCAATGTGCCATTCCTCACTACAATTGAAACAAATCACATCCTTATGTTTGCACTCAGATACAACATGTCTGTTCTTACCACAACAGAAATACCTCTTTACTTCAGTAGTACACACATTGCTCTTATGCCCAGGCTTCCCACATTTAAAACAAACCACACCAGCAGGAGCATCTCCCCCACTAGTCCTCTGACCCTGAGCAGCTTTCTATTTACCTTTACCAGCTGGGGTATCATAAGGATTACCATGATCAGTTGGTTCTTACCTCTCTTCTCACTGATAATCTTGTAATGACCATTATTATCCTCTTCAAAAATCCTGCAACTATCAGTCAAATCAGCAAAGACACGAATCTTCTGGTATCCAACTGCCTTCTTGATCTCTGGGTGCAACCCATTCTCAAACTTGATACACTTAGAAAACTCAGCATCTGCCTCAATGTAGTGCATATATAACTTAGCCAACTCAGAAAACTTTGCAGCATACTTAACAACTGACATATTCCCTTGCTTCAGCTCAAGGAACTCAATCTCCTTCTTACCACGAACATCTTCAGGAAAGTACTTCCTCAGAAACTCCCTACGAAACACAGCCCAAGTGACATTTTCACCTGCAACTTCCAATCTCTGACAAGTCTCTAGCCACCAGTAATCACCCTCAACTTCTAGCATATGAGTACCATATCAAAACTTTTGCGCTGGAGTGCAGTCCACACACTAAAGATTCTATCAATCTCTTTCAACCAATCCAATGCTCCGTCAGAATCATACTTTCCCTTGAAGGTAGGAGGATTCTCTCTCTGGAAAGTCGCCAAACTACGAGATCCAGCATTCCCGTCAACATTCAGATGATTATCCATCGCATGAGCCATTGCTTCTAAAGCAGCAGCAAGTCCAGCATCATCCCTTCCAGCCATCTCAACTTATCACTACAACATAAATAACAGTTAGAACTCAAATTAACAATACTTGATTGTTTTACAACTACGACTCGACAACAAGATCGGACGACCCAACCTTTGCTCTGATACCAACTTTGTAACACCCCAATTCTACCCGACAATTATAATGTAAATAAGAGTTATAAAATTCATACAACTTAATCAGGATGCCACAAATTCAACTTAAAAACACATTGTATTCAACATGGATACATAACACTTTAAAACTTCAGAGGAACCATCACCAGAATAATTTAATCTCTTAATTCAACAACTTGAACATCTACGCAGCGGAATCATAATAACATATTTTTCCATCGTTACAACAACTTCAAAGTAACACATACTTAGAAACAATCAAAGTAAAGTTCAACAACTGAAATAATCAATAATCAAAAGCAACAAGCATTCATCCCCCCGAGTGTTACGTATCAGAGCAATGACACCGACTCGAACTACCAAAGGAATACTGCCTTCACTCTCGATTATTTGTACGTTACCAACGTAAGGGTAACATTCAAACAGAAGGGCTGAGATATCTAACAATATAATAAAACGTATGATAAATAATATATTAAATTAGATCACATAACATCACCACTTCTCATTTTAAAATCAACAATAATCGCAACAGAATACCAATGATAATACACATTCAGCACATCAATACACAACTTCTTTATGCAATCATACAATGCGACTCAATACTATGCAATTGCATGTGGTACCATTGGAGCAGAACTCCCATATCAAAATAATTGCCAATAAATAGAGGCATCAACAAGGAATAAGCCTTCATCTTAATATTCGTCAATACAGGCCATCTTAACGAGCATCAGCTCCATCTTGAAATGCAATGTATGTGACACAATCATGAATGTAATGACAACACCATAATTAACAACATCTCAACACAATACCATCGTTGGCTAGAAGCCTACATCTCAATAGCTGCCAATTATTACAGGCATTTCAACATATTTCATCAACATCATTCATCAACATCATTTATCAACATAATTCATCAAACATCATTTATCATCATAATTCATCAAACATCATTTATCATCACAATTCGTCAAACATCATTTATCATCATAATTCACAGCAACTCAGCCACAACAATAATACAACGGTAGATCAACAATCCCGCAACATTAACCATAGGCCTACAACATGATATTGCCTATAATTAATTAATCATCTAAGGCTTACCTCTAAATTTCCAAACTTCTACATATTACTACTCTGTAACACTACATCATTATCATTATTAATCTTACTGTTATGAACCAAACAGTAATCTATAATCATCTCATCCTCATTATTCTTCACAAAATCATCATAGCGATTAACGCGGGAAGCTATCATTAGTCCTAAATCGGGTTACTAGGATCATTCGTCTTATCCTTCACTTTAATCCTTAAGAATGAAGTTCATCGCGTTAGCTATCCAACGCTTTGAACGACACCTCAAACAGAGTCTGAAAACTCAAGTTACAGCCTTTTCAAAATGATTCTGTCAAAAACCAGACTACATGGGTAGACGCATAACATCTTGAGTCGACGCGTTATGGGCTTAACACGCTACATGAGTCGACGCGTTCTCTCTTTGTATCGACTCATACTGAGCCTGCCACACTGCATGTATCGACACATGCTCCTACGTATTGACTCATTCTGGGTCTAAAAGCCTGCATGTATCGATGCATGGCCTCTTCGTATCGACTCATCCTGAGTCTAAAGGCCTTCATGCATCGACACATAGCTTTTGGGGTCGACACATACTGTTCTGTCACGAATATTTTCTGCGATTGCACTGCGTTTTCACCATGGTTTCCATGCTTTAGGCCCTAAAAACATCCTCTAATCATGGGTAATCATCAATTATAATTATCCTATATTTCTATATCAATTACACAACATTAAGGCATCATTATTCATCCTTAAATCATCGATTCTCACCATACAACAATGTATATAATTCAATCATAAACCAAACAATCTTTCACGTCTAATCCCACATACTAATCATCATATACCCTATTATAGAGTCAGAACTCAACCCTTACCTTGGATTGAAGGTTGCTCTATGTCTTTTCCAATTGAATTTTGTTCTGCCTCTTTTCCTTCTTTTCTCCAACTTTCACGTTCTTTCTCTTCTTCTAACCCTTATTCCTTATCTCTTACTGCTTCTTCTTTTCTTATTATTTCTAATAATAATAAAATATCCCTATAATTCTCAAAATGCCTAAATGGGCTTATAACTCCTACACCCCCTTTTCTACTACTTCTATCCTCTAAAACAAGCCCACATTAAATAATATTATCATTCTAATATTATTTCACAACTTAATAGAATAAATAAATCCAATAACAACAACCCATCGACTATCATCATAACACAACTTCACAAATATTCCAAAAAAATAATTTAATTAAATAATTAATTAAATTTCGGGCGTTACAACTCTCCCCCACTTAGAATATTTTCGTCCTCGAAAATTTACCTTAATCAAACAACTCAGGATAGGAGTCCCACATCTTGCTCTCTAACTCCCAAGTCATGCTTTCTCCGGCAGCCCCAAGCCAAACCACTTTAACCAAAGAAATCTCCTTGCCCCTCAGAGTCTTTATTTCACGATCCGCGATTCGTACAGGCATCGTCTCCACCGTAAGATTATCCCGTACTTGCACATCATCCATATGAATCACATGTGATGGTTCTGAAATATACTTTCGGAGTTGCGACACATGAAACACATCATGAAAATTCAAAAGATTAGGCGGTAAATCCACTTTATAAGAAACATACCAACTCTATCTGAAATCTGATATCGTCCAATAAAATAAGAAGTGAGCTTCTTAGACTTCAATGCCCGCCCAACACCAGTCACATGTGTAACTCTCAAGAACACATGGTCACCCGCTTGAAATTCTAAATCTTTCCTTCGCTTGTCATGATAACTCTTTTGTCTACTCTAGGAAGCTTTCATCTTTTCTCGAATCAACTTCACCTTCTCAGTAGTCTCACGAACAAGTTCGGGTCCAAGTACTACACTTTCACCAGATTCATGCCAGCATAAAGGAGTTCTACATCTTCGACAATACAACGCTTCAAAAGGTGCCATCCTGTTGTACCCCAAAATTTTCCCTCTCATTTTATCAAGATTTCCCCTCATAAGACTCTTTGGACTCCAGATAGGATTAGGGTTTGCTCAGCTCAAGACATCTCCTTGCACTGTTGACCTGGAATTAGGGTTTGAGTTTACACAAGGATTTTTGGACTTCCAATGCTCAAAGTGACTTTCATACTTCATGTTGGACTTATAAGATTGCTCATACCAAGTTTCAAGCTTTGAATCAAATTTTTGCCCAGTCAATTGGACAGTTGACCTAGAAATCAGCTTTATTGGGGAAAAAGTCAACTGTGGCCAATTTAAAGTCAAACCTAATAATTCTTGATCCAAATAAACATTATAGACTCCTGTGAACCATTTGATCAAGTTTGGACCACAACTCCTCAAGAAATTTGATCAGATCACCAAAAGGGCAAGATGGTTATTTTTAGGATTTTGACTGCAGAAGGGCAATTTCTGATTTTTCACCTTGCCAATGGAAAATTGGGTTCAATCATGGATTCAAGGACTAAATGGCATCATCTTGATCTAATCACAAGGTTCAAAAGATCTCAAATTCATTGGATTGACAGATGAATTTTCCAATCAACTGTACACTGAAAAGTCAAATTTTGACTTTTTGGTCAAAACCAAGTGCCAAGGGTCATTTTTCATCAAGATGTGTCAAAACATGAAACTTGTTCACCAAGAAACTCAAATTTCAAAATTAGGGTTTAAAATGGAAAATTTTCATAACTTAGAAATTTTCTAAGTTATGAAAATTTCTTATTTTTTCCCAAATTTGCCCAACATTTTCACCATGATGCAATTGGATTCAAAGAAAACTTCCAACATGAAAGTTGTATTACTCCACAAAATCTACAACTTTGATTCACAAAGTTTTCCCAAAAGATGCTTTGATATCAAGTTATGATTTTATGTACAAGGGTCCAAAAACTTTCTAACTTAGTGAAATTTTGCCCTAGTTTAGGCAGGATTTTGACCTATCTTCATGGCAGTTTTTCACATAGTTCCAATTGGAATATAAAAATGAATTTCAAATATGTATTATAGAGCATGTTACAAGCTTTCCAAAATTTCAAAGAACTCTTCAAAATCATTTGTGGTTAGGGAGGATCGGAGGATTGAAAATGGAAAAATATCACTTTTGGCCAAGGCATTTTACACCATGCTACAAGTTGCAAATTCTGTCCAACCATGCTTGTACTTGGTTTACAGGTCCTTAAACCCTTCCACAATCATAAATTAAATTCAAACACATTGGTTAGAGGCATTGTTCTGATCTATGAAGCATTATACAAAGGATTAATCTAAAAATGGCAAAAAGTTAACAATGCCATTTACATAAAGCATGCTTTATGTCAATTTGATTATCTTAAGCCATACACCAAGCCTTTTGCTGCAAACAAAGCTCCCTAACATCAGGCAAAGCTCACCAACTTTGTGAAGCTAGAGTACAGGCCTGTACAACCTTGGCTTTGTCACTTCCCACTTTTACTTCAAAAACAAGTCAACTTGCAAAATCACTACAACTTTGTAATCTGATATAACCTAAGCATCTCAAATACACTCTAACACAAAAACACCAAGTTCTTGTCAAAACAGGGCAGGTTCTGCAGATTGATTTCCATCTTCACATTGCCTCGTGCGTTTTGTCCCAAACCAGTTCCAATACACTCCATACAATACACCTAAGTTATCCCAACCATTCCCAAGTCACTGTAACTCCATTTACACACTTCACCATTTTCAAATTCTGAGTTTGCAGGTTGAGTTCTACAAGAAGTTTCAGGCCATTTCAAAGCAAACCAAGCATTGGGAAAGGTCAAGGGAACATCAAGCAAGCTCAAAAGAACCTCAAGCCTCACTGAAAGTTGTTGCATTTCCATACTCGAGCTTGACTGAAACAGGTAAAGTTTAAACTTCTATCTCCTTATTTAGGAATCATTAGGCTTAGGTTTGTGAAGCAAAAATGTAGTCCTCATTGTCCTTGAGCTGTACATATGCATAGAATTCATTTATGTTAACTGGGCTAGGAGTATTTGATAGTTGAACTTTCTGAAAAAACTAGGTTAGAAATTAGGGCCAAGGAAATTTTCTTTGGTCTTTGAGAGTTAGATCAAGTTTCTTATATGGTTAGAATCATGGTTTAATGCTCTATAACTTTCATGTTGCAAGTTTTTGTTTTTAAGCACAAATGCAGCAGTTACCAGTTTGAACATCAAGCGCGCGTTTTTCTGTTTCTCAAGGTTAGAGATGAAGTGAGTTGGGCTGGGCCTGGTCCTTTTGGCTATTTGTACCCCTTGCTTGCTTTTTGCACCCCTTGGCCCATTGATTTTATTTTTTTATATCTTTTCCATTTCTATTTTCATTTCTGACTTTTATTATTTTTTCTAAATATAAAAAATCACCAAAAATATTTTCTTAAATTTTCATATTTTATTTTATTTTTTAATTATTTTTTGGACATAGAAATAATTAATATAATAATATACTTTTATTTTCTTAAATAAAAACTTATAATTAATACAAAAATATTATATATTTTTATTTTTATTATTTATACATATAAAATATTATTTTCTCACATATTTTATTTTTTAATATTTTTGTGAATATTTTATTTATTTTCTTTGTACATAAATAAATTATATATATATTCTTAAAACAACTTATTTTTCTTATTTTTAGGACATTAAATAACTTATTTTTACATATATAAAATCAAAAATACAAAAAACATTTTGCATATATATATTTATTTGCATATTTAAATAACTGTCTATTTATTTATTTTGCACAATGAGTTCAATTTGGTTGTAATAGTTGACTTAGGGTTTTATTTTCTTGCAAATATCCCTCTATTCAAATTTGTATCCCCCTCCCCATATCAAATGTTGTAATAGTCGTAGATTTACTTTTACGCATTTATTGCTTTCAAATATGCATGATAGAAAGATTAGGGTTTGTATGACAACCAAAAATCAAACAAATAGCATGACTAATACAAGACAAAAAATGCATGAAAAATGACAACACAATGCACACAAGCACCCCTAGGGTTTCATCCACTTGTTGCCTTAAACATGGCCATGGTATGCATGTTAGGTATCTTGGCAAAACAAATCAAAACAAAAAAGGATCATAGTCCCTCGATGACGCTATCTTGGTTGCCTATAACAAATGATCTAGACCCTCAAAAAACTTGCTAAGATACTTGGCAACATTGTTATCATGGTCATACGATGACCCACGCCTGTCCCGTTTAACATCCAAACACAAGGTTGTTTACCAAATGCAATGGTAAAACAACAATGTCAAAAGGTTAAAAATGTGTAGGAAAGACTTTTAAGTAGGTAGGTAGATTCTCCTAGTTACTTGATCAAAACTTGAAAACATCCTTGCTATTTTCAAAAACACATCACAACATAATTTCAAAACATTTCCCAAAACAAACTTTTAAGCATTGAAACATTTTTCAAAAGACAAACACCTTTGTATACATTCAAACAAAAATTATTACAAAGGTTGCCTAGACAAAGGCTTCTTTTCAAAATACTTTCAAAACCACACACAAAGCACCATTTCAAACAATTGTAAAGCAAAAGCAAGTGATCTAAAACAAGTAACTAAGAGCCCATGGAAAACCATGGATGAAAAGGGTGCTAGCACCTTCCCTTTTCATAATCTACCCCCCGAACCCAAGAAAACATCTCAAAGGTATTTCCTGTGCTTTTTGACCTTTCTTTTGGATAAATAAAAAGTCGGTGGCGACTCTTGCTAAACCGAAACATTTGCGAACGAAAAAACACAAAACCTCAAGTCAGTTCTCCCACCGCATCAAAGAACTGGCGACTCTGCTGGGGAATTAATATAAAAGTGGGGTTACCTTAGGGTTTAGATCACCTTTACATGCTTATCTTGTTTGACTTGATTGCTTTACATTTGGTTCTATTATTTGGGTTTGAAATCCTCTACCCAGATTTGGGAAACATTCATAGGTAAATAGCAATACGTTGTGGAAACTATGCGGGGTATACCGACATGGTTGAAGCAATAGCTATATTAGTGCGACATATTTGTGGGTACCGGTAGCCTTTGAGTTAATCAAAGAGAATATGGGGCCGCTGAGTGATGTCATGAAGCACTAATGGACTTTTAGAACCTTTATTTGACTAACTTGGCCTTTTTTAGGGGTAGTGAGATGACCGGCTTTGGTGCAGTCTGAAGTTGGTAGATACTCGATACTACACTCATTGAGGGTTGTTTTTTTGTAATATTTCGGTCGCCAGTAAAGTGGCTAAACTGAAACAATGAACACAGAAAATAATCTGGTGATATTGAGCTCCTTAGAACCCGGTTACTATTTATAGGACATGTTGAGCCGACTAAACTTCAATAGGGTACTTACCTATGAAACCCCATGCAAGCCTGATACTAGGAACTTGTGTGATTTGTTTGTACATATATATACTTGTGCATAACATCATAACATCATGAAGCATCATATGCATCCACTAACCATTTCAAGGATTTGGATCTTCATCTTTGTTCCTATTTTGTAGGTAATGGATTCACTTCGCAGGAAAACAATTCAAGTAAACCTTGTAAGAATTCCTCCTCAACTAAAGGAACTAGCTTCAAGGATTCCTGAGAATTCTCCATTCACCGAGAGGCATGGTCGTCTTCTCAACTTAGTCAACACCAACACAGAGGAGGACATGGTGAAAGTTCTCTTCCAGTTCTTTGACCCCCTACACCATTGCTTCACATTTCCTGACTACCAGCTTGTGCCTACTTCGGAGGAATTTTCTCAACTCCTGAGGATTCCTATTCTCCATCAACTACCCTACAACGGTAAGAAAGAGATCCAAAGCCTGAAGATGTTGCTCAAGCCCTACACTTGCAACCATCTAATATCATAGGCCATTAGGAAACTAGAAGTGGTGTCAAGGGTTTCTTGTTAAAGTTCTTGTTTGAGAAGGCCCAAAGCTGCTAGAATTCATTGGACTTACAAGCTTTTGAGGAGATTGTAGCTCTTCTCATCTATGGGTTAGTCTTGTTCCCAAAACCTGACCAGCTTATAGATGTCAGTGCTATCAAAATTTTCATGGCTCGCAACCCGATGCCTACATTGCTTGGGGATATCCTCCACTCATTTCACACTCGAACAATGATAAAAAGAGGTGTTCTCATGTGATGTACTCCTATTCTAGCAAGGTGGTTTATTTATCACCTTTCCCAATCAGTTTTGAAGAATGAGCAAGGTTTGAGGTGGTCACAATGGTTGATAACTCTTACACATTCAGATGTTCATTGGTGTTCTCGATCCAGAGAAAATGTTCTCATCATTGATCGTTGTGGGGAATTCCCTAATGTTTCTCTACTTGGCATTAGGGGAGGCATCACCTACAACCCTTGCTTGGCTCTGAGACAGTTTGGGTATGCCCGAAGGGATGGCCTACATGACATGCTGATTCCAGACTTGGTTTTTGACTTCGACAACGACGATCAAGGACTTCGACAATGGTTCATCCGAGCTTGGAGAATGCCCAAAAAAGTGGATAGTAAGACCTTGGGACACAAGAATTCCATCCCCCTTAAGCCTTACCTCAAGTGGGTACGAACCCGCGCCCAAAGTCTTATGATGCCTTACCCCTACATTCTGCCTATGATCAAAGAGCCTGTTATGGAAGGAGAGGTTCCATATACCCTCCTACATCCTGACATGCCAACATCACTTGAAGATTTGCAAAGGAGTTGGATACAACTCAATGGAGAGCGCGATAATTTCGAGGCCCAATTCTACGCCAGTGAGAAGAAGGTTTTGGAACTTACTCGTCAACAACACGAAGAGCAGACTCTCAACACCTACATTGCACCAAAAAGGATGCGCAACGTCTTTTTACATTAGAATTTTGTATTATTTTTCCCATGGGGCATTTATGTACTAACAAATTCTATCTTATTAATATGACGTGTGGTCTATTTTTTGTTTACAACGAATTTGAATTTCTGAATCCTTGAATGCATTACATGAATACATCTCATTCATCATATGCATTAACATGTCACCACACCAGGTTTCCTTATCTCTCTGTTGTTTACTTCAGCAAGATGGATATTGAGCAGACAATTAAAGACTTACAAGCACAGAATTCTCAGTTTCAACAGCTGCTTCTGACCTTGGCAAAGGGACAGGAGGAGCTCAAAACCTTGCTTGAAAAAGAAAAAGAAAAGAGTTGGTGTGGCTACCTTGGGTAGAATATTTGAAGGTCAAGCTAGAAGGGTCATGGATTTCCCCTCAACATCTGATGAAGGGGTAGGAAAAGGAAAGGGAGCTGCCGTGCCAACTGAGTCTGAGGAAGAAGAAGAAGAGGATGAAGACTATTCTGAGCAATAATACCCTCCTGCAGACGACAAATACAAGAATCTGGAAGAACGTCTGGTAGCTATGGAGGTACAGAGAGTGCCTGGGCCGGACTTCGAAGATCTAGGGTTGGTTTCTGGGATTGTCATTCCCCCCAAGTTTAAGATGCCTATATTTGCTAAGTACGACGGTTTGTATTGTCCAAAGATGCATCTGCGATCTTACGTCAGAAAAATCCAACCATATTCTTCTGATAAGGATCTGTGGGTCCATTTCTTCCAAGACAGTCTTTCGGGGACGCAGTTAGATTGGTTCTATCAGCTAGAGAGGTCTGATGTGCATAATTGGGAGGATTTGGCGGTTACCTTTTAAAGACAGTATCAATATAATGTGTACTTAGCACCAACCCGTACTCAATTACAGAGTATGGGCATGGTCTCAAATGAAGGTTTCAAGGAGTATGCCCAGAAATGGAGAGACTTGGCGGGACGAGTGCAACCACCTCTATCTGAGAGGGAGCTGGTAGATATGTTCTTGGGTACACTGTTAGGCCCCTTTTTCAATCACCTGATTGGAAGTTCTTCTGCGGGGTTCATCGAGTTGATTCTAACTGGTGAGAGAGTTGAAGCCGGCATCAAGAGCGGAAAAATTCAAAAGGATGCATCTGCTTCCACTGCCATCAAAAAGACTTTTCCAGCCAAGAAAGAAGTCTAAGTTGTCTACTCCCAAAGAAGTCAAGGAAGAGTTGAGCACCGGCTAGCGGTGGGGGCTATAATGATTCAGAAGTCTGCAGCTGATCAGCCTAGAAACAATCAACCCAAAACCAACCAAGCAAGAGTGGAAAGGCCTGCACGACAATACACCCGGATAAACATGAATCCCGCCCAGGTTTTACCCCATCTCTTGAAGTTAAACCTTGTCAGTTTGAGGGAGGCCCCTAAAAACCCTAACACTTCGTCACCGCACTACCATCCCAATGCCAAGTGTGCTTATCATTCAGACATCCTTGGGCACGACACCATCAATTGTTGGGCCCTCAGAAATAAGATCCAGGATTTGATAGATGCTAAAGAAGTTGAATTCGACGCCCCTGAAGAACCTAATGTGATCTCTGCTCCAATGCCAAAGCATGGCTATAATGCCCATGCTATAGAAGAAGACCTTTTTGTTGCTACTGTTGATGATTTGATGACTCCGCTACCGATAGTCAAGTTGAATTTGCTGAAGGCTGGGATTTTCCCAGGTTGTGAAGAAGATTGATGCCTTTGTTCGTCCTTACCAACCGATTGTTTGTTGTTGAAGTTAGGCATCCAACGCCTAATGGATAACCAAGAGATCCTTTTTGAGAAGACTCATGTTACAGCAACTCCTGTCAATGATGTTTTGATAATTACCATATCCTCCAATCTTTCCAAGGTCTCCAAAAGACCTGTTAAGATTACATCCGATCCGAAGATTGCACCTTTGAAAATAACCATGTTGGGGCCTATCCCGTACAAGTCCAACAAATCAATACCGTGGAACTATGGGGGAGAGATCTTTTACCACAATGTTAAACAAATTGAATCAACTGAAGAGAGTTCTGATGCAGAGACTTCCGAAATTGGAAACATTGCCGGAACGAGTAAAATCACCCGCAGTGGAAGAATTCTCTCTCCGGAGATTGCGCCTCTAAAGGCAATCTTCGGACCCTCAGCCGCTCCTAATGTTACTCCCGCACCGGTCAACATATCTGCGAGAACTCCAGTTATTGAAGAAGTTGTAACTCTTGTGGTTGTCCCCTCTGTTACTACTGATGATAAAGGGAAAGGGATCCAAGAAGAGCCTGTCAGGATGAGGGCTCAGCCGTTGATCATCCCTGAAACCTCTCAAAAAGAAATGGAAGAGATTTTGAAAATAATCAAGAAAAGCGATTATAATGTTGTGGAACAACTGGGGCAAACCCCCTCAAAGATCTCTATGCTGGCCTTGCTGCTTTGTTCAAAAGCTCATGCCAAAGCTTTGATCAGATTCTTGAAGACGACCCATGTGCCCCAGGAAACCTCCGCGGACCAGTTCCAGGAATGTGTAGCTAGCCTAACAGCAGACAACGATTTAGGATTCTCTAACGCTGACCTAATAGTCAAAGGGAGAAAATATAATGACGCTTTGCATGTCTCGGTAGAATGCAGAGGGACTACTCTAGCACATGTATTGGTAGACACTGGTTTATCGCAGAATGTCTTACCAAAGAAAGAATTGGATAAGCTAGATTGTGAAGGTCTAACTTTGAAGCCCAGCAACATCAATGTCAGAGCCTTTGATGGTTCTAAAAGGATGGTCCACTGGGAGGTGGACATCCCGATTAAAGTGGGAACCGAAACCTTCAACTCCACATTCTATGTCATGGACATCCGTCCCTCCTATTCTTGCTTGTTGGGAAGACCCTGGATTTATCATGCTGGAGCCGTCACTTCTACTCTGCATCAAAAGCTCAAGTACCCTGTCCAGGGGAAAATTGTGACAGTTCACGGTGAAGAGGAATACATGATAAGCCATCTTAATTCTTTCCGCTATGTGGAATTGGATGGTGAATTCATCGAGACCCCCTTTCAACACTTCGAACAAGTTTTTAAAGAGATTGCAGCAACCAAGACAGTTCCTTATACACTTGTGATTACAAGACCTCCACCTCGGATGTCTTCTTTGAAGGATGCTAAGGCTGTGATTGAAGAAGGAGGAAGCACAATATGGGGGCAACTTCCCGATTTTCCTTTCAAATCTGATAAATTCGGCTTGGGTTTCACTGCTTCTGCTCAAAAGGTTGTGCGTCGCTCCCGGGCTGGAGGGCCACCAGTGAAGATCACCCATCATGGAGTCAATGCTTTGGAGGATGGTGAAGAGGAGAGCAATCTGGAAGACTGGATTTTCCCTACCGTTGAAGGAGGATTGTGCAATTGGGAGGCAAAGGACTTTGATCCCATTACTTTCATCAATCATTAATTTATCTTTCAAACATTTCTGTTGGTTTGTAATAATTCCTAAACAATTCGTACACTTTTAGCCTTGTGCCTTACCCGAGGCATATAGGTCCATTTGTAAGGGTTTGATTTTTCATCTTCATATGCCATTTTAATGATTCATGGACGTTTTCACATATAAACTTTTGTGTTCATTTTCTTTCTTTTTACATTTTATTTGTTTAAAGGTGGCTATCCCTTACACACACTCACACTTACAAATGCAGGTACCCATCCACTCAGGATTCCATGGGTAACAATTCTGCTATGGCCTTCAGTGACTCTGAAGATCTGGTCTACCATGCTGAATACAAAGGTGATGAAGACTGTGAAGTGCCTGTAGAATTGGCTAGACTGCTACAACAAGAAGAAAGGGCTATTCTACCTCATGAGGAGTTGTTAGAGACAATCAACTTAGGAACTGAGGAAGACAGAAAAGAAATTAGAGTGGGTGCCAACCTAGAGCCAAATGTCAAGGAGCGCTTAGTTCAACTGTTGAATGAATATGTTGAGATCTTCGCCTGGTCCTACGAAGACATGCCGAAACTTGATACAAATATTGTGGTTCACTGCCTCCCCACAAGAGAAGACTATCCACCAATTAAACAGAAAGTTCACCGCATGAGGCCCGACATGTCTGAAAAGATCAAAGCTGAAGTTATGAAGCAGTTCAATGCTGGATTTCTTGCTGTTACATCCTATCCATAATGGGTTGCTAACATTGTGCCTGTGCCCAAGAAGGATGACAAAGTCAGAATGTGTGTGAATTGCAAAGACTTAAACAGGGCTAGCCCTAAAGATGACTTTCCACTTCCGCACATTGACATCTTGGTTGACAATACAGCTTAACACAAGGTATTTTCTTTCATGGACGGATTTTCAGGGTACAACCAGATTAAAATGGCCCCTGAAGACATGGAGAAAACTACTTTTGTTACACAGTGGGGTACGTTCTACTACAAAGTGATGCCATTCAGACTGAAGAATGTCGGGGCAACCTATCAACGCGCCATGGTAGCTTTGTTTCATGACATGATACATCATGAGATAGAAGTCTACGTAGACGACATGATAGCTCGTTCACAAACTGAAGAAGAACACCTCTACCATCTGCAAAAGATGTTTATCAGGTTGAAATTGTACAAGCTCAGACTGAACCCTAACAAGTGCACTTTCGGAGTCAAGTCCGGTAAACTCTTGGGTTTCATCGTCAGCAACAAAGGCATCGAGGTTGATCCTGCCAAAGTCAAAGCTATACAAGAAATGCCTTCCCCTCGCACTGAGAAGGAGGTCAGAGGTTTCTTGGGACTCCTAAACTACATTGCAAGGTTCATTTCTCACCTAACATCTACCTGTAAGCCAATCTTCAAGCTGTTGAAGAAAGATCAGGTGGTTAAATGGAATGATGACTGTCAAGTTGCTTTCGATAAGATCAAGGAGTATTTGCTAGAACCTCCTATCTTGATGCCTCCCGTCGAAGGAAGACCGCTTATCATGTATCTGACTGTCCTGGAGAATTCAATGGGGTGCGTATTGGGCCAACATGACGAGTCTGGCCGAAAAGAGCATGCCATTTATTACCTTAGCAAAAAGTTTACCGACTGTGAGACCCGATACTTACTACTCGAGAAAACTTGTTGCGCTTTGGTATGGGCTGCTCGCCGGCTAAGGCAGTATATGTTGACCCATACCACTTTGCTGATCTCTAAGATGGATCTGATTAAGTACATCTCTGAGAAGCCTGCTCTATCCGGAAGAATCACTAGATAGTAGATGATCCGCACAGAGTATGATATACAGTACACGACCCAAAAATCTATAAAGGGGAGTGTGCTAGCCAATCATCTGGCTCATCAAGCTGTCGAAGATTACCAATCTATGAGATTCTACTTCCCCGATGAGGATATCATGACTTTGGACAACATTAAAGATTTCAGACCATATGACGGACCTGAACAAGGATCCCGATGGACCCTGTACTTTGATGGTTCCTCCAATGCACTTGGCAACGGTATTGGTGCTGTACTTATTTCTCCGGAAGGTTGCCATACACCTTTCACCGCCAGACTCTGCTTCAGCTGCACCAACAACATGGCCGAGTATGAAGCTTGTATCTTTGGTCTCAAGGCTTCCATTGACTTGGGAATCAAATCATTGATCGTATTTGGGGACTCCGCTTTGATTATCAGTCAGATCAAAGGAGAGTGGGATACTAAACATCCAAACCTAATCCCTTACAAAGAATATGTCTTGACATTGTTACCATATTTCGAGCAGATTACCTTTGAGCACTTCCCGCGAGAAGAGAATCAGCTAGCGGATGCTCTAGATACAATGTCTTCCATGTTTAAACTTAACTAGGATAACGAGGCTCCCCAAATCACCATTGAACGGATGGACGAACCTGCACATTGTCACGAGATTAATACCGAAGAAGTAGTGGACTGACCTTGGTTTCATGACGTCAAAAGGTATCTCGAGACTCAAGAGTACCCTGAAGGAGCTTCAGTCAACGACAAAAAGTTCTTGAGGAGGTTCTCTGCCAAGTTCTTTCTAAGCAATGATATCCTATACAAGCGCAATCATGATTGCATTATACTCTATTGTGTGGACAAGGTTGAAGCTGAGCAGATTATGACTGAATTGCACAATGGTACTTTTGGCACTCACTCAAGCGGACATACGATGGCTAAGAAGATTCTACGGGCAGGCTATTACTGGTCTACCATGGAAGCTGACTGCCATCAACATTCCAGGACTTGTCACAAAGTCAAATCTACGCGGACAAGGTACATATACCTCCAGTTCCTCTAAATGTCTTAACAGCTCCTTGGCCATTCGCTATGTGGGGAATCAACATGATTGGAGAGATCAAGCCTACAACATCCAACGGACACCGCTTCATTATGGTGGCCATTGATTACTTTACCAAGTGGGTCGAAGCAGCTTCCTTCGCATCCGTCACAAAGAATGTGGTTGCCCGATTCATCAAGCAGAACCTTATTTGCCGGTACGGTATCCCCGAAAGGATTATCACTGACAACGCTACAAACCTGAACAACACTATGATCACTGCTTTGTGCGAGCAGTTCCAGATTCAACATCACAATTCATCTCCCTATCGACCAAAGATGAACGGTGTTGTCGAAGCTGCTAACAAAAATATCAAGAAGATCATACAAACGATGACATTCACCTACAAGGACTGGCATGAGATGTTACCGTTTGCTCTACACGGGTACCGTACCAGGGCACGAACATCAACTAGGGCAACACCCTATTTTTTGGTGTACAGCATGGAATCTATTTTACCTATCAAGGTTCAGATTCCCTCCTTGAGAATCATGAAAGATGTTGGTTTGAGTGAAGACGATTGGATTCAGACCCGACTTGATCAACTTAACTTGATTGATCAGAAGCGACTTACTGCTGTTTGCCATGGTCAGGCGTATCAGAAACAGATGATCAAAGCATTCAACAAGAAAGTCAGGCGCCAGACATATCAAGTCGGGGATCTTGTAATCAAGCGGATCATCTTACCGTAAAGTGATCCCAGGGGCAAATGGACTCCTACTTACGAAGGACCATTTGTGATCAAAAACATCTTTTCTGGTGGGGCAATGATCTTAACCACCATGGACGGTGACGACCTGTCGCACCCTGCAAACGCATACATAGTTAAAACATACTACGCATAAATGACCCAGCAAGTTGAAAACCCGAAAGGGCGACTTGGGCAAAAAATGGGCATCCCGGTGAATCGAAAACCCGAAAGGGCGGTTCAGGCAAAAATTAGGGATAAAAAAAACTATACACTCGGCAAGTTGAAAACCCGAAAGGGTGACTTGGGCAAAAAAGGGTTTCCCGGTGGACTGAAAACCCGAAAGGGCGGTCTAGGCAAAAATTAGGGAATTAAAGAGTATGACTATGTCTCGTCGGATCACTTTAAGGACAATCTCTTCACCAGACAAGCTTCGGGCTTCTGATCAACTCAGTCATGTTCGGATGAAGCAACGAATGGACAAGATATTCAGAGTTACGAAGGCTATAGCAGAATGGGAACCCCATGGAATTTTTACACATAGCCATCTTTCTTTGTATAAATTTTCTCATTTTTTATGACAACATTCTCTTACTAGGATGTATGTCTCCTTTGTACAAAATACTTACACAAAGTTAATACAAAGATACTTCAAAGTGCAGAAAACTATTTGCCTTCTTTTCTTCTTTTACACTTGTGTTTTATTTGAAAATGTCCAATGATTTATTAAATGAGCATATGCATTTGAATATAATCACCATTTACAAATAAACGAAATGTGAAAGAACAATCACTGACAGGTTGAAAGTATAGGAAAACGTCTTTAGACTATTCTAAGAGCAATCCCCTGCAATACATCAGCTAGATCCCCAGCGGAGCTACAACCTTGAAATACATATCCCCAGCGGAATTAAATTTCAGAATCCCCGTCTGAGTCAAATTTCAAACTCCCAATTCCCAGCGGAGTTACAATTTCAAATCCTTAATTCCCACAAGAGTTAAGTCTTCAAACTCCAAATCCCCAGTGGAGTAATTACTTTGGGTTATTATTCCCCATCATAGATGAAACCTTCTTCCCCAGCGAATTCAAATTTCCAACTATCAATCCCCAGCAGAAACCATTTAGTTTTCCCCAGATTTTCCAGCAAGTTGTCTTAAAGTCTGAGAATCAACCAGATAACAGTTAACTTTTATCCCCAACCTCCGGATAATTCCCCAGTAGATTGGCATACAACCCAAACTCCTGAACTTTTTCCAAACAGGAATAAGCTTTTTCCCCAGAAAGTCTTGAACTTACTTTCCAGCAAGATAGCTACCCGCCAGCAGTATAGCTATTCCCCACAGAGTTTTTACTCCCCAACAGAATGAGGATTCTCATTCTTAACTCCCCAGCTTGAAGTCCCCACAGAGTTCTTCATCCCCTAGAAGATTGAAGATTTTCAGTGAAGTTGCCAGAGTTTTTATTACTCCCTAGCATGAATTAATCAGAATTTTTAATCCCCTGCAGATCGAAGATTCTCATCCTCACTTCTCCAGTGAAGCCCCCAAGGGTTCATTTTCCCCAGGAGATCGAAGTTTCTCATTCTTAATTCTCCATGGAAGCCATCAGAGTTTTCCTTATTCTCCAGCAGATCAAGGTTTTTCTTTTGTCTGATCCCCAGTAGAGATCGTCAGAGTTTTCCCTATTCCCCAGCCGAGTAAGGATTCCCATGGTGTAATCCCCAGCTTTAGTCATCAAAGATCTCAGGATTTCCCAAGCAGGTTTCTCAAGCAGACTTGAAGGATCTCTATCCCCAGGAAAGTCATGAAGGATTCTCACATCCCCACAGAAGTTGTCAAAGTTTTTGATAATCCTCGCGAGTTGCCAAGGATTTTCTATCCCCAACAATAGTGGTCCAAGGATTTCTCATCCTCAACAATCAAAGATTTTGAATCTCCAACAGCGGTCAAGGATTTATTTTCCCCGGCAGCAGTCGAAGATTTTATCATCTCCAACAGCTATCAAGGATTTATTTTCCTCAGCAAGACAGCGAATCAGCTTACATGCACATACATTACATTCATATATCATAAACATTGATAAAACACATTTTATTGCATCATACATTTCATGCAACATAACTTTGTGTTTCAGCTAACGTTTTACCCTTTTCAGGATAAGATTAAAATCTATCTTTAACAAATATTCAAAGATTTCAGATACAGTATGGATACACCCCAGACACAGAGGTCATTTTTTACTCATTCAGAATTTTAAAGTCAAGATATAGTACGGATACACTCCAGACATGGAAGTTATTCTGTCACTTATTCAGATCCCAGTTACAGTTCAGATACACTCTAGACGCGGAAGTCATTCTGCTACTCATACAGATCTCAACTTCAGATACAGTCCAGATATGCTCCAAACACGGTAGCCATGCTGATCACTCATGCTGATGTTCCCTAGCTCGGATACACTCGCCACAGAAGCTATACCCTTTCTCTCGCAGATTCAGATACAGTCCAGATATGCTCCAAACACAGTAGCCATGCTGATCACTCATGCTGATGTTCCCTAGCTCGGATACGCTCGCCGCGACAGCTATACCCTTGGTCTCGCAGATTCAGATACAGTCCAGATACGCTCCAAACACGGTAGCCATGCTGATGTTCCCTAGCTCGGATACGCTCGCCACGACAGCTATACTCTTGCTCTTACAGATTCAGATACAGTCCAGATACGCTCCAAACACGGTAGCCATGCTGATCACTCATGCTGATGTTCCCTAGCTTGGATATGCTCTAGACACAGCAGCTATACCCTTGCTCTTACAGATCCAGTTATAGCTTGGATACGCTCCAAACACGGCAGCTATACCCTTGCTCGTATAGATTCAGACGTAGTTACAGCTCGAATATGCTCCAGACACGGCAACTATACTCTTGCTCGTACAGGTTCAGTCCCCAGATTGAGTTCAGATACGTTCCCGACACGGATACCATTCTGATACTTATTCTTCTGACCTACAACATTCAATTCAACAAACATTCTTGGATGTCATCTTTAAGCCCATCTCCAACAAGATTCTATAACATCTCCAAATGGCATCTTTAAGCCCATTTCCTCAACTACAATTTGACGAGTGCAAATTTACAGGCAATCTAGTGTCCAATCATCTTTTACCTTCGAGTCACGAACGGCAAAATTCGCCAATCTAACTCTTCAGGTTAAAGAAGATTGAACAGGGGCATCTGTTGTACCCCAAAATTTGCCCTCTCATTTTATCAAGATTCCCTCACAAGACTCTTTAGACTCCAGACAGGATTAGGGTTCGCTCAGCTCAAGACATCTCCTTGCACTATTGACCTAGAATTAAGGTTTGAGTTTACACAAGGATTTTTGGACTTCCAATGCTCAAAGTGACTTTCATACTTCATGTTGGACTTATAAGATTGCTTATACCAAGTTTCAAGCTTTGAATCAAATTTTTGCCCAGTCAATTGGACAGTTGACCTAGAAATCAGTTGTATTGGGGAAAAAGTCAATTGTGGCCAATTTACAGTCAAACCTCATAATTATTGATTCACATCAACATTATAGACTCCTATGAACCATTTTATCAAGTTTGGACCACAACTCCTCAAGAAATTTGATCAGATCACCAAAAGGGCAAGATGGTCATTTTTAGGGTTTTGACTGCAGAAGGGCAATTTCTGATTTTTCACCTAGCCAATGGCAAATTGGGTTCAAGCATGGATTCAAGGACTCAATGGCATCATCTTTACCTAATCACAAGGTTCAAAAGATCTCAAACGCATTGGATTGACAGATGAATTTTCCAATCAACTGATCAAAAATCAATTGTATACTAAAAAGTCAAACTTTGACTTTTTGGTCAAAATCAAGTGCCAAGGGTCATTTTTCATCAAGATGTGTGAAAACATGAAACTTTTTCACCAAGAAACTCAAATTTCAAAATTAGGGTTTAAAATGGAAAATTTTCATAACTTAGAAATTTTCTAAGTTATGAAAATTTCTTATTTTTTCCCAACGTTGCCCAACATTTTCACCATGATGCAATTGGATTCAAAGAAAACTTCCAACATGAAAGTTGTAGTACTCCACAAACTCTACAACTTTGATTAACAAAGTTTTCCAAAAAGATTCTTGGATCTCAAGTTATGATTTTATGAACAAGGGTCCAAAAACTTTCTAACTTAGTGAAATTTTGCCCTAGTTTAGGCAGGATTTTGACCTATCTTCATGGAAATTTTTCACATAGTTCCAATTGGAATCTCAAAATACATTTAAAATATGGATTGTAGAGAATGTTACAAGCTTTCCAAAATGTCCAAGAACTCTTCAAAATTATTTGTGGTTAGGGAGAATCGAAGGATTGAAAATGGAAAAATATCACTTTTGGCCAAGGCATTTTACACCATGCTACAAGTTGCAAATTCTGTCCAACCATGCTTGTACTTGGTTTACAGGTCCTTAAACCCTTCCACACTCATAAATTAAATGCAAACACATTGGTTAGAGGCATTGTTCTGATCTATGAAGCATTATACAAAGGATTAATCTAAAAATGGCAAAAAGTTAAAAATGCCATTTACATAAAGCATGCTTTATGTCAATTTGATTATCATGAGCCATACACCAAGCCTTTTTATGCAAACAAAGCTCCCTAATATCAGGCAAAGCTCACCAACTTTGTGCAGCTAGAGTACAGGCCTGTAAAACCTTGCCTTTGTCACTTCCCACTTTTACTTCAAAAACAAGTCACCTTGCAAAATCACCACAACTTTGTAATCTGATATAACCAAGCTATGTGAAAATTTCAAACCAGTTTTACACAATACACTAAGCCAGAAACACGAGCCCTAAGCCTCTCAAATACCCTATAACACAAAAACACCAAGATCTTGTCAAAACAGGGCAGGTTCTGCAGATTGATTTCCATCTTCACACTGCCTCGTGCATTTTGTCCCAAACCAGTTCCAATACACTCCATACAATACACCTAAGATATCCCAACCATTCCCTAGTCACTGTAACTCCATTTACACACTTCACCATTTTCAAATTATGAGTTTGCTGGTTGAGTTCTACAAGAAGTTTCAGGCCATTTCAAAGCAAACCAAGCATTGGGAAAGATCAAGGGAACATCAAGCAAGCTCAAAAGAACCTCAGGCCTCACTGAAAGTTGTTGCATTGCCATACTCGAGCTTGACTGAAACAGGTAAAGTTCAAACTTCTATCTCCTTATTTAGGAATCATTAGGCTTAGGTTTGTGAAGCAAAATGTAGTCCTTGAAGGGGTGAAAAACACAAGAAGGGGGGGGTTGAATTGTAAAACTGGAAACTTAAAGCAAATGACAAGGTATTTTTATCCTGGTTCGTTTGATCTCAAACTACTCCAGTCCACCCGTTCAAGGTGATTTCGCCTCTCTCCAACGAGGTCTTAATTCACTATATTCAACTGAATACAAATCTGTTTTAGCAACTGCTAAAACCTTCTTGATTCAAACCACAATCCGGTTTGTCAAGGCAATACTTTCTTTCAAAGGAATAATCAAATGTGTGTGAATGTTTCTACAAAAACTATATCACAACTGTGATGTTTACACAAATGAAGCTTAGAATACTAAGTTGCTAAACGCTAATAGAGTATCAGAGTTTGGTGGTTTAGCAAAACTTGGAGAGTGAAGATTATTGATCAGCTTTGTGCGTGTAGAGAGTTTGGAAGCATTAGCCATTATAATCTTCAAAGCTTGGTTTATATAGCACTTTGAGAAGATGAACGTTGAAGCAAATATTCTTGATTCAATGCTATTAACAAGCTTTCCTTTCTGAGCAGATCTTGTCTAGAATGATGCCGTTGGTATTGATTAGCTTTCAATGCACAGTACCGTTGCTTCTTCAATGCACGATCTGGCTTGGCTCATTCTGATTCTGCTTTGCTGCTGATGAACTGATTTGATTCTGTATCAGAGTATTTTACGCGCAGTTCTGTTCATCAAGCTTCAGCATGTGCAAGCGTTGATCATCTGATCTTGACGTTCTGATTCAGCAACTTCTGATGCTGGAGTGCAAACTCATATTCTGATGCTGAGAACGTGATCTTGCTTATTTTAATCAGCATATCTGCAAGTCAGAGCATAGTAATTTTAAGTAGCATATAATTCAATCATGAAATATTTAACTACTATATCTTTTCACTTTGTTATCATCAAAACTTAAATATAGGGTACTAGATTCAAACATTGTTCTAACAATCTCCCCCTTTTTGATGATGACAAAAACTAGATATTTTAAATGAAAAATAACGTGAAAAGGTTATCAGATCTATGTATCAGAATAAGAAGTACGGAGAAGTCAGAGTTAAGAAATACTCCCCCTGAGTTTGTTACTTCCCTTTGATATGCGTGTTCTTCAGAGTCAGATCTTTTTCAATCTTTGAGCATCAGATTATAGGTCTTTGACTTATCAGAAAGCAGAGCTTCAGAGCTTTTCCTGTCAGAGCTTTGCTTCAGATCAGAGTGTTAGGTCGATCAGAGCTTCATATATCAGAACTTCATATTTGATCAGAGCAACATGGTCTTCATTGTGCCTGTAGACTTAAAGACAAAACAGAAAAACATTTCAAGTAATAGAGTTAGAATGTTTGAGAATTTCTGTCTAGTTAGCCGTTATTGATTTTAAATATCATTCTTGTTCTCCCCCTTTTTGTCAGCAATCAAAAAGTGCTGGTGATGTGCTAAAATGATTTAGTTCAGAAAAACTAATAATATTAAAGATAGTTCAGAATCAGAGCAAAATAGCATTACAAACCATAGTCAAAACATAGTCAAAAGTACATCAGAAAATAAGGAAAATATAGAAAATGTCATGCATGAAAAAATTTCAAGGTTGTGGGGGCATGCGTGAGAACAGGCTTTCCAGCATTGCCTGAATCTTTTCAGAAGTTGCATTCTGCTTCTGAACCATGGTGACAACAGTATCAATTTTGCTGTCCTGGACATTCATTCTTGCTTCCATCTTCTGATTATTCTCATCCATCCGCTGCTGTAGACGCAAGTCATTCAGCCTTAATTCTTCCAGAGCCTGCCTGTCCAAGGCAGCTTGAGAACTTTCAGCAGGAGGAAGCTTCTCAGAACTTTCAGCTACATCTTCTGCTGGATTTTCTTCTTGAAGAGTCTTGTCTTCTTCTGCTGGTTCCACCTGAGCAGCTTGCTCTTTCTCAGCCCAAGATTCAGAGTCCAGAGGCAGCACAACTTCTTGAGGCAGCTGACTCTCAACTTCCTTCAGCAGCTTGCTAAAGTTCTGTTGAGCCTGCTCATAGTTGACGTCCTGCAGCTTGAGTGCTTCAGCACGAACCCATATTCTGAACTGAGACCAGAGCTGATCAGAAGCAGCTGGGTCGATCATCCCGGGACAGACTTGCTTCAAGGAAGCAATCCACTGCAGCATACCTGTTTCAAAGTCCAAAATACCAGAGCCAACATCTAATTGCTTTGGTTTGGGAATGGCCAATTTGTGTCTTAAATCAGCAAGACGTTCAAGACTTGTTAAGTCAATGAATGTTTTGCTGGGGTTTTCAGAGGATTGGCTTTCAGAGGTGTGCTGAGGTGCTGTTTGTTTTGGTGGATGGTTATCAGAGTCAGAGGATATGTCTATTGGAGTGGTTGGAGTTTTTGGAGGTGTTGATTCCTCTGATGATGGTAACTGGGGTCTGACAATGGTGGTTCCACATGGCAACTGTATTGCCAGCGGTGAAGGTTGAGGTGAGTGGGGATCAGAATGATGAGGAGATGGGGTTTCATAGCGATGAAACTCTGTTGGAGGTGAGCGAGTATTATTTTCTGGTTGAGGGGGTGGAACTTCTGATTGTTCATGGATCAGAGGTTCTTCTGTGATAGGTTGTTGAGATTGTGGTTCTGGTTCTTGTTCTGGTTCTGGTTGTGGTTGAATTTCTGGTTCAGGTTGAATTTCTGGTTCAGGTTGTGGAGGAGGAATATTTGGTGGTTCAGAGTGAGGTTGAACAGAAGTATGTTCGCGCTCAATGTCAGCTAGCACTCTATCAAGTGCTGGTGTTGTTGAAACAGTTGGTTGTTGTTTGGTAATTTTGAGAGGAATTTTTATTCTGGTTCTTCTGAGTTGTAAGGCCTCAGAAGGGTCTTCTGGAATGGTTTCATCAATAGTGGGGATTGGAATGGAAATTCTGTGAGAGGTTTGGGGTGGAGCAACAGATGTTGGAATAGTAGTTGAAATTGAAATAGGAGCAGTAGCTGGATTACCTCGTTTCTTTGGAGTCTGGTGAGATGATCCTTCTGCTTTCCTCTTCTTTGACTTCTTCTGAGTCACTTCAGGTTGAACTTGACTCAGATCTTTAATCTTCAGCTTCGAACCTGCAACTTCTTCCTTGAAAGAATCTGGATACTTGGCAACCATATCAGGGTGGGATTCCATCTCAGAAAATCTTGGGAAATCACTCAGAGGCACTCTTCTTCTGGAGATGTCAGCAGTTGAAGAAGCTCTGGGTTCCTTCCTGATATTGTCTATCAGCTTCATCTTTTTGAGATTCTTAGCATTCAGCGCTTTTCCAACAGTTGGTTCAAAATTGCCCAGTACTTTAGCTTCGCTCAGATAATCTATCAGCTTATTCTCTGTCAGAATATCTGATATGAGCCTCCCAAATGGTATCCAGTCCCTTTTGGTCCTTTCTTCTTCTCTAGTCTCTTTCACACTAGTCTTCAGATGATTGAACAGGAAGTGTGCCAAATTGATCTTCACCTTCTGATCAATAAAGTAGATCAGAAATTGCTGATCCACGTTTATATAGTCAGGAGAGCTTGTTGGCTTCCTGTGATTGAAACAGCCTAGAACAATCTTGGCCCACACTCTGCAGTGATCCTTCAGATCCTTGATTTTGCTGCTGGGAAAACCAAGGGTGAAAATGCAGTTTGCTACCACACCAATATCAGGGCACCTATCAGCCATGTCCACACAACGGACTCCACCACCACTCTGACCAATTAACCTAGCAATGAGGTCTTCAGAAATTATTATCTTCTTTCCCATAACAGAAGAGACGACTAGATGCTTATCAATCTTGGCATGAATCCAAAATTCTTTGACAAGCTCTGGGAAGGTTGGTCCAACCAATCTATCAAAGTACCTCTCCCACTTTTGAGTTTTGACTTCAGCAGTTAGGTCAAATCCATTTTCCTTCAAACTTTCGAAATCCACTATTAACTCAGAGAGAACCTCAAGATTCTTTACTGGTGTGAGAAGAGTTCTGGTAGGCGCTTGATATTGCTCAGAGGTTTCCTTCTTCTGATTTCCTGCAGAAATGCTGGAGGATGCCATTGTTCTCACACAAAAAGCTTGAGAGTGATTTGAGAAAAGCTAGGGTTTTGAAGGAGATATGCAGAAAAATTCTTAAGAGATTATGAGTAAGCGTAAAGATTAAGAATGAAGAGTAATGTGCTTAAATAGGATTTTCAAAAATTATTTTGAAAAATAAAACGTTTTTAAGAGAGAGAAAAAAAATAATGATTGCAATTAACAAGCGTGATTACTTTTGCATTTAATGCTTGCTGATTTTGGGGGATTTGAGAAAGATACTTAAAAACGGTTACCAGACATGTGTCTCAATGCACCCAATCAGCGTTTTCCTTTCTCAGAAACGTGCACGCGTTCTGCTTCAGGGATTTGCTGATGATTGGATGACACTTGTTTGATATAGTGATCAGCACGTCTGTCTTTGAGATTAGACTCTCAGATCTTCAGACTTGCCTCTGATACAATCTGCATGTTCTAACTTTTCTCAAAAATCTGGAAGTCTTCAAGCTGACTTTTCATCCAGAGCATCTGTGTGCTGCAACCAGCTGCTGCTATGTACTCAGCTTCTGCTGTTGACAGAGCAATAGTTGATTGCCTTTTGCTGGACCACGAGATCAGATTTTCTCCCAGAAACTGGCAGCTTCCAGAAGTACTTTTTCGTTCCACTCTGTCTCCAGCAAAATCAGCATCGCAGTAGCCTACTAAACTGTAATCACTAGATTTTCTATAAAACAAACCCAGATTAGTAGTACCTTTCAGATACTTGAAAATTCGCTTAACAGCTGTTAAGTGAGATTCTCTAGGATCTGATTGGAATCTAGCACAAATACATACACTGAATAGAATATCAGGTCTTGAAGCAGTCAGATAAAGGAGAGAACCAATCATACCTCTGTAGACTTTCTGTTCTACGCTTTTGCTTACCTCTTCTCTTTCCAGAATGCACGTGGGATGCATTGGAATCTTTGATGGCTTACATTCTGAGAGGTCAAATTTCTTCAGAAGATCTCTGATGTATTTGCTCTGATGAATGTAAGTTCCTTCTGGAGTTTGATTGATCTGAATTCCTAGAAAGAACTTCAGTTCCCCCATGAGGCTCATCTCAAATTCTGCCTGGCGACTGGGGCAAAGGTTTCTGTATAGTCTATCCCCTCTTGCTGACTATAACCTTGTGCAACCAGTCGTGCCTTGTTTCTGACGACTTCACCTTGTTCATTAAGCTTGTTTCTGAACACCCATCTTGTTCCAATGACGTTGAATCCTTTTGGTCTTGGAACGAGATCCCAAACGTCGTTTCTGGTGAATTGATTCAGCTCTTCTTGCATTGCCAGAATCCAGTCATTGTCCAGAAGTGCTTCATCAATAGAAGAAGGTTCAATCAGAGACACAAGTCCCATCAGAGTTTCTTCAGAGTTTCTGAGGCTTGCTCTTGTTCTGATTGGATCTTCCTTTCTTCCTAGAATAGATTCTTCTGGGTGATCCAAACTGCTTCTGGGTACTCTCTTCTGAGGTTGATCAGCAGTTGTAGGATTTCTAGCATTGCTTCTTTCAGACGTTGAAGGAATGTCTGTGTTGAGAGCTTCTGATGACTTGTCTTCAGAACCTGCAAATTCAATTTCTATACCTGCAAGATTTTCATTCTGCTTTGACTTTTCAGAGTCAAGCTTGTCATCAAAACGAACACTGATTGATTCTTCCACAATCTGTGTTTCTGTATTGTATACTCTGTACCCTCTTGAACGTTCAGAGTATCCTAACATAATACACTTCTGTGCCTTAGAATCAAACTTGTTCAAATAATTCTTAGTATTTAACATATAGCAAGTACATCCAAATGGATGAAAATACGAAATGTTGGGCTTTCTGTTCTTCCACAATTCATATGGAGTCTTTTCCAGAATAGGTCTTATTGAGATTCTATTCTGAATGTAGCACGCTGTGTTTATTGCCTCTGCCCAGAAAGTCTTAGCAACGTTTGTCTCGTTGATCATGGTTCTGGCCATTTCTTGCAATGTTCTGTTCTTTCGTTCTACAACTCCATTTTGTTGGGGAGTTCTAGGACAAGAGAAATCATGCAGAATGCCTTTGTCATTAAAGAATGACTCAAAATCTTTATTTTCAAATTCTCCACCATGATCACTTCTGACTTTAACGATTCTAAGATCTTTTTCATTCTGAACTTGGTTACAGAAGGTAACAAACACAGAGTGTGACTCGTCCTTGTGTCTTAAGAACTTTACCCATGTCCATCTGCTATAGTCATCTACGATTACTAACCCATACTTCTTGCCACTGACAGAAGCAGTCTTAACTGGTCCAAATAAGTCAATGTGCAGAAGTTCTAATGGCTTAGAGGTAGAAACAACATTTTTGGATTTAAAAGAGGGTTTTGCAAATTTGCCTTTCTGACATGCTTCACACAGAGCATCTGAATTGAACTTCAAATTTGGAAGTCCTCTGACCAGATTGAGTTTGTTAATCTGAGATATTCTTCTCATACTAACATGTCCCAATCTTCTGTGCCAGATCCATTGCTCGTTGTTAACAGACAGAAGACATTTTACGTTCTGACTCTTAAGTTCAGAAAGTTTGATTTTGTAAATGTTGTTTTTCCTCTTACCATTAAATAGGATAGTCCCATCTTTCTGACTAACAGCTTTACATGATTTTTGATTAAAGATTATATCATAACCGTTATCACTTAATTGACTTATGGATAACAGGTTATGCATCAATCCATCAACAAGCAGAACATTATTAATAGAGGGAAGATTTCCGTTACCTACAGTTCCAGAGCCAATTATCTTTCCCCTCTGATTGCCTCCAAAGCCAACGTGGCCTCCAGGCTTAAGTTCCAGGCTTTGGAACATATGCCTTCTTCCCGTCATGTGACGTGAGCAGCCAGAGTCCAGGTACCATGACTGGTGTTTCTGACTTGCTGCTAAAGATATCTGCAACATGTATTATTTTATCCTTAGGTACCCAGATCTTCTTGGGTCCTGTTTTGTTAGTTTTACCAAAACTCTGATTGAATTTTGGTTTCACAAAGTGATTACTACTAGTATATTTGATGTCATGTGTGTGACCATACACAAAGTGTGAATTTATAGGAGTGTGTTTAATAACTAAATCCATGACATTTTTAGGTGTAGGAACCTTACCTAGGTATCCTATTCCTTTCCTGCCGTTTCCGCTAACTCCATAGATCATTGAAGCCATTCTGCTTCTATCTATGCTTTTAGCAAGGAACTTCTGGAAACTATGATCATACTCCTTGATGATCTCATCAGCGTTGCTGGGAGTTTCAGCAATTGGTTCCTTCTGAGAGTTTTGTAAAGAGTTTTCTAATTTTAAAATTTTATCTCTCAGCTCAGAGTTTTCCAATCTGAGACTCTCAGACTTATTAGAGTCAGATTCAAGAGTCCTTTTCAGGTCTCTGAATTTAGCTCTAATCTGCTGATAACGTTCCAGAATTTCATTTAGGCTTTCAGCAAGTTCAGCCTTTGTAAAATTAACAGCGAAGTTAGGGAATACCTCTTCTGTGTCTGATTCTGAGTCTGAGTCAGAAGCTTCACTGTCATCTTGAATGTTAGCCATAAGTGCTATGTTCGCCCGTTCATCATCTGATTCTGAGTCAGCTTCAGACGAGTCAGAGTCATCCCATGTGGCCATGAGACTTTTCTTCTTCTCTCTTCCAAACTTCCTTTTTGGCTTTTCCCTCTGAAGCTTTGGACAGTCACTCTTGTAGTGACCTTGCTCATTGCACTCGTAGCAGATGATGTCTTTTGTATTTGGCTTCTTGCTACCTGAGGAGCCTTCAGATCTTCTGTATCCAGAGGAAGAATCTGTCCTTCTGTGTCTGGAAGAAGACTCGTTATGATCAGATCTTCTGGGATTCCTGAACTTCTTTTGTCTTTGCTTCCACAGTTGATTTACTCTTCTGGAGAGAAGAGAAAGCTCGTCTTCTTCTGATGAGGATCCATCAGATGTTTCTTCAACTGCCTGCAAAACTTTAGATTCAGATTTTCTGTTAGATTTTAAAGCTATAGGCTTACCTTGCTTCTGAGGCTCGTCAGCTTCCAGCTCTATCTCATGACTTCTGAGGGAGCTTATAAGTTCCTCCAGAGTGATTTTGTTGAGATCTTTCGCCAGCTTCAGAGCAGTAACCATAGGCCTCCACTGCTTGGGTAAACTTCTGATTATCTTCTTGACATGGTCAGCAGTAGAGTACCCCTTGTCCAGAACTTTGAGACCAGCTACCAGAATCTGGAATCTAGAGAACATAGTTTCAATGGATTCAGATTCTTCCATTTTAAACGCCTCATACTTCTGAATGAGCGCCAGAGCCTTTGTTTCCTTGACTTGAACGTTGCCCTCATGCGTCATTCTGAGAGAATCAAAGATGTTCTTAGCTGTGTCTCTGTTGGAGATCTTCTCATACTCAGTATATGAGATGGCACTGAGGAGGATGGTTCTGGCCTTATGGTGATTCTTGAAATCACGCTTTTGTTGATCAGTCATTGATTTTCTATCAATCTTCTGACCAGTTGCATTAACAGGGTGCGTGTATCCATCTGTCACCATATCCCACAGATCAGCATCATGTGCTAGAAAGAAGCTTTCAATTCTGTCTTTCCAGTAGTCAAAGTTTTCTCCATCAAAGACTGGAGGTTTGCCGCTGAATTTGTCTCTATCCTCATTGTTGTCATTGCTGAAATGAGAGTTGTTTCCTGCCATAGTGTTTTTCTGACGCTGGATCTTTTACTGACACGGTTAAGTGTTTTAGCTCAGAACCAGGCGCTCTGATGCCAATTGAAGGGGTGAAAAACACAAGAAGGGGGGGGTTGAATTGTAAAACTGGAAACTTAAAGCAAATGACAAGGTATTTTTATCCTGGTTCGTTTGATCTCAAACTACTCCAGTCCACCCGTTCAAGGTGATTTCGCCTCTCTCCAACGAGGTCTTAATTCACTATATTCAACTGAATACAAATCTGTTTTAGCAACTGCTAAAACCTTCTTGATTCAAACCACAATCCGGTTTGTCAAGGCAATACTTTCTTTCAAAGGAATAATCAAATGTGTGTGAATGTTTCTACAAAAACTATATCACAACTGTGATGTTTACACAAATGAAGCTTAGAATACTAAGTTGCTAAACGCTAATAGAGTATCAGAGTTTGGTGGTTTAGCAAAACTTGGAGAGTGAAGATTATTGATCAGCTTTGTGCGTGTAGAGAGTTTGGAAGCATTAGCCATTATAATCTTCAAAGCTTGGTTTATATAGCACTTTGAGAAGATGAACGTTGAAGCAAATATTCTTGATTCAATGCTATTAACAAGCTTTCCTTTCTGAGCAGATCTTGTCTAGAATGATGCCGTTGGTATTGATTAGCTTTCAATGCACAGTACCGTTGCTTCTTCAATGCACGATCTGGCTTGGCTCATTCTGATTCTGCTTTGCTGCTGATGAACTGATTTGATTCTGTATCAGAGTATTTTACGCGCAGTTCTGTTCATCAAGCTTCAGCATGTGCAAGCGTTGATCATCTGATCTTGACGTTCTGATTCAGCAACTTCTGATGCTGGAGTGCAAACTCATATTCTGATGCTGAGAACGTGATCTTGCTTATTTTAATCAGCATATCTGCAAGTCAGAGCATAGTAATTTTAAGTAGCATATAATTCAATCATGAAATATTTAACTACTATATCTTTTCACTTTGTTATCATCAAAACTTAAATATAGGGTACTAGATTCAAACATTGTTCTAACAGTCCTCATTGTCCTTGAGTTGTACATATGCATAGAATTCATTTATGTTAACTGGGCTAGGAGTATTTGATAGTTGAACTTTCTGAAAAAAAACTAGGTTAGAAATTAGGTCCAAGGAAATTCTCTCTGGTCTTTGAGAGTTAGATCAAGTTTTTATATGGTTAGAATCGTGGTTTAATGCTCTATAACTTTCATGTTGCAAGTTTTTGTTTTTAAGCACGAATGCAGGAGTTACCAGTTTGAACATCAAGCGCGAGTTTTTCTGTTTCTCAAGGTTAGAGATGAAGTGAGTTGGGCTGGGCCTGGTCGTTTTGGCTATTTGCACCCCCTTGCTTGCTTTCTGCACCCCTTGGCCCATTGATTTTATTTTTTTATATATTTTCCATTTCTATTTTCATTTCTGACTTTTATTATTTTTTCTAAATATAAAAAATCACCAAAAATATTTTCTTAAATTTTCATATTTTATTTTATTATTTTTATTATTTTTTGGACATAGAAATAATTAATATAATAATATACTTTTATTTTCTTAAATAAAAACTTATAATTAATACAAAAATATTATTTATTTTTATTTTTATTATTTATACATATAAAATATTATTTTCTCACATATTTTATTTTTTAATATTTTGTGAATATTTTTTTTATTTTTTTTGTACATAAATAAATAATAATATATATTTTTTTTTCTTTCTTAAAACAAAACTAGGGTTTCCATCCTTAATAAAAATAACCATCTTTATTTTTCTTATTTTTAGGACATTAAATAACTTATTTTTACATACATAAAAATAAAATACAAAAAACATTTTGCATATTTATATTTATTTGCATATTTAAATAATTGTCTATTTATTTATTTTGCATAATGAGTTCAATCTGGTTGTAATAGTTGACTTAGGGTTTTATTTTCTTGCAAATATCCCTCTATTCAAATTTGTATCCTCCTCCCCATATCAAATGTTGTAATAGTCGTAGATTTACTTTTACGCATTTATTGCTTTCAAATATGCATGATATAAAGATTAGGGTTTGTATGACAACCAAAAATCAAACAAATAGCATGACTAATACAAGACAAAAAATGCATGAAAAATGACAACACAATGCACACAAGCACCCCTAGGGTTTCATCCACTTGTTGCCTTAAACATGGCCATGGTATGCATGCTAGGTATCTTGGCAAAACAAATCAAAACAAAAAAGGATCATAGTCCCTCGATGACGCTATCTTGGTTTCCTATAACAAATGATCTAGACCCTCAAAAAACTTGCTAAGATACTTGGCAACATTGTTATCATGGTCATACGATGACCCACGCCTGTCCCGTTTAACATCCAAACACAAGGTTGTTTACCAAATGCAATGGTAAAACAACAATGTCAAAGGGTTAAAAATGTGTAGGAAAGACTTTTGAGTAGGTAGGTAGATGCTCTTAGTTACTTGATCAAAACTTTCAAACATCCTTGCTATTTTCAAAAACACATCACAACACAATTTCAAAACATTTCCCAAAACAAACTTTCAAACATTGAAACATTTTTCAAAAGACAAACACCTTTGTATACATTCAAACCAAAAATTATTACAAAGGTTGCCTAGATAAAGGCTACTTTTCAAAATACTTTCAAAACCACATACAAAGCACCATTTCAAACAATTGAAAAGCAAAAGCAAGTGATCTAAAACAAGTAACTAAGAGCCCATGGAAAACCATGGATGAAAAGGGTGCTAGCAACTTCCCTTTTCATAATCTACCCCCCGAACCCAAGAAAACATCTCAAAGGTCTTTCCTGTGCTTTTTGACCTTTCCTTTGGATAAATAAAAAGTCGGTGGCGACTCTTACTAAACCGAAACATTTGCGAATGAAAAAACGCAAAACCTCAAGTCAGTTCTCCCACCGCATCACACATCCCAATACCGGAATGGTAACTGTTATTATAGGTGAACTCTATCAACGTAAGATAAGTATCCCACGAACCTCCCTGCTCAAGAACACATGCCCTCAACAAGTCTTCCAACGATTGGATAGTCCGTTCGGTCTGAGCATCTGTCTGAGGATGATACGCCGAACTCAATCTCAACTTAGAATCCAACACTTCTTGCAAACTCTTCCAAAAATCAGAAGTAAATCTTGGATCTCTATCTGACACAATGCACAAAGGAACACCATGCATCTTCACGATCACATTAGTGTAAATCTCAGCCAACTTCGACACTGGAAAACTGATGTTAATAGGAATAAAATGAACCGAATTCGTAAGCCTATCAACAATCACCCAAATTGAATCATGCGCTCTTAAAGTATTAGGTAACCCCATCACAGAGTCCATCGAAATGCTATCCCATTTCCATTCTGGAACTTCTAACGGTTGCATCAACCCTGTTGGCTTCTGATGTTTAACTTTCGACTTCTAACAAGTCAAACATGCATACACAAACCAAGCCACATCACTCTTCATCCTAGGCCACCAAAACAAACCTTTCAAATCTTGATACATCTTTGTAGCTCCTGGATGAATACTCAACTTACTTCTATGACTCTCTTCAAGTATCACTTTCTTCATCTCGGAAACATCAGGAATAAAATCTGGTTAAGAAACCTCAACACACCTTGTGCATCTAGCTTAAAATCATTATTCTCAGACTGGTCAATTCCAACCATCGAATCTACCACTTTCACATCCATCTTTTGAGCTTCTCTGATACTGTCCAGAAATTCATTATTAATCTTCAACATACCCAACATAACACTCTGCAGCGTAACCTCACAAACTAAGCTCATATCTCTGAACTGTTTAATTAAATCCAACTCTTTAACCATCATTGCCGACATATGTAAAGTCTTTTGACTCAACGCATCAACTACCACATTCGCTTTTCCTGGATGATAATTCAAACTGAAATCATAATCCTTTAACAATTCCAACCATATCCGTTGCCTCATATTCAACTCCTTCTGGTAGAATAAATACTTTAATCTCTTATGGTGACTAAACACTTTGAATCTAGAACCATAAAGATGATACCTCCAAATCTTCAACACAAAGATAATTGCAGCAAGCTCTAAATCATGCGTAGGATAGTTCTTCTCATGAGTCCTCAACTGCCTTGACGCATAAGCAACTACCTTATCATTATGCATAAGCACACCTCCTAAACCCATCTTAGAAGCATCACAATATACCACCGAAGGCTCTCCTGGATTAGGTAACGTCAAAATCGGAGCCGACGTCAACCACTTATTTAATTCTGTAAAACTTTCTCCGCACTAAACATCCCACACAAAAGCTTTACCTTTACAAGTCAATTTAGTCAACGAAAGTGCCAACTTATAAAAACCTTCGATAAACCTTCTATAGTAACCAACTAATCCCAAAAAGCTTCTAATCTCAGTAGCTGACTTCGGAGTTTCCCATTGCAACACAGCATCAACCTTCAATGGATATATAGCAATGCCATTACCTGAGATCACATGACCAAGAAAACTAACCTCTTTTAACCAAAACTCACACTTGGACAACTTTTCATACAACTTCTTCTCTTTCAAAACTTGCAATACTACTCTTAAGTGTTTTGTATGCTCTTCTTCTGACTTAGAGTAAATCAAAATATCATCAATAAACACCACCACGAACCGATCCAAATAAGTATGAAAAATACGGTTCATGTATTCCATGAATACTCCCGGCGCATTAGTGAAACCGCCGGCAAAAAACACAGAGCTGCCACCGAACTTTATTTATCCCGAAGGAAGGGGAATATCGATAAAACCACAAGGTAATGGATAAGATGGTCTTACGACCAAGAGAAAGGGTAAGGGACTCGGTTATGCAAGGAGAAGGTATTAGCACCCCTCACATCCGTTGTACTCAACGGGATTCATTTTGTTTGTTTATCTTAAAGGGTGTATTTATCTACAACTATGCTTGCTTAAGGGGAAATGAAAGGTTTTTTATTATTGCATTCGTGAGGGTTTCGCGACCCTTTGCCTACGTATCCAATGAAGGAATCAGAACACCGTAGTTCCTCTAGAAAATGGTTGATTTGTTTGTGTTTTTTAGTGGGCGACATTAACGCACGCATTCTAGCAATAGGCACGGCCGGTATCGCGGTAGAACGGAGATAACATGCCCTTTGGGGGAGTTTTGATTGGTTGAGTGTTTTGTGAGTTTTAGAATAAATTCAAGTAACGATTAAAAGAGTGTGTTTGGATTTTCGATTTGTGAATCTTAAGTTTCAATTACAAAAGGAAAGGGTTAAGAGGGAGACTAGAAACCTAATTGTTTGTTATGCACAAAAGTGGACTTAATATTGGATGTAAAAGAGGAATTATATCCTAAATGTTATGCAATTGGTTTCATCCTAAAGTCTAATTCAATACAAAACGATCAAAAGAAAATTAATGGTTTCCTAGAATCACTTAAGGGAACATGTTATCGAACAATCAAACAAAACAAAGATAACAGATATACAAAACTAATATTTTTTATGTGATTTTTATCAAGTAAAGAAAATATGAATAAGCAAAATAACTAAAAAAATAATTAACTAAGCTAAAAAGAATTAAAATAAATTCAAAAGGTTATTAACTTGATTCTAAGGCTAAACTAAATAGTTATAAAGCTAAGAAAATTAAAGAAAGAAAATTAAACTAATTAAAAAAAGTTAGACGAAATAAATAAATCAAACTAAATAAACAAATGAATAAACTAAGTAAATAAATGATTAAATAGATGAAAGAAACAAATTAAATTAAACGGATTGTTGGTGCAATGGGTGTATGTAGGATCTAAAATGGGCCTGCAACCAGTGTTGCATCCTTCGATTCACACTCCTTTCTTTATTCTGTTTGCCACTGTGAAGCAGTAAGAGGCGAAGCCTAAGGCTTCGATTCACACAAAAATTTTCCTTCATTTGGGTCTGTACAAGTTAGTCTCTAACATATACTTGGACAAGAAAAGCATACAATCGAAAGGATAAAAACGAAAAGTAAACAACTGTTATTTACATTCTTGAAACGAAAGGGTTAAGGTCAGGGTGACTTACCTTGGATCTGAAGCTGGTGCTTCTGGACCTTGAGTGATTGAATTGGATGCTCTGGATGAAGTTCTTCCCGGTAGACTCCTTCTTCGATCCTTTCCTTCTCCTCTTGATTCTGATTTTGTTGGTTTTGGTTGGCTTTGTGTTTGGTATGTTGTCTTGGTTCTTTTTTTTTGGTTTATTACTGGATCTTTTGGGTGGACAGTGTGTGGGTTTTTTTTTGCTTTTTGTTCACAGTTTGTGGTTGGTTTTTTTGGTTTTTTAAGCTATGTGTTCCCTAAAAACTCGATGGGATAATGCATACTGAAGGAGGTTTATGGTCAAGTTAATTTAGAGTTTCAGTTTGAAACTCTTAACAACTTGTGATAGAGCTTTGATGGAAGGTCATGGAAGAAGAATTTTTTTTGATGAGTTTTTTGCAGCACTACTATTTTTTTTAATGTTTCTCGTGAACAAAAGTTTTGAAATCTATTTTCTCTATTCTTTTTTTTCTTGTCCCCTGTTCTCACTATGAATCAAGTCAGTTATAGGAAGATTGAGGGGTGTTTTTTGGGGGAAATTTGCTGAGGTTTGAACAATGTTGGAATGCTGTTTTGATCCTTTTTTATGTCATTTGTGCTTTTTCCATTTTTATACAAGTTATAGACATCAGGTCTGGTTTTGCATAGCAGGTTTTTTGGACTGGTTTTGGACAGTTTTGTAGCAGGTTTTTCTGTTTTGTTTTGGCATCTTACAACAGGCATTGGAGCAGCAACAACAGATTTTTGGAGTGTTGTATTTGGCTATTTGTCCAAGAATTGTATTATCCAATGAATAAACCTTCGAACCCTTAGGAAATGTATCACAAACTTGTGTAAGCCTCTGATTATGTAAAGATTTGGAAGCAGCTTAGCATTGAAAATGAGACTTGATCTTGAGTCGAATGCAAGAATGAGATCGAAACACAATTGTTCGAAGGAAGCCTTTCCCTCAGTTGAAGCTTGTGGTCGAAACAAGCTAATGCCCAGTCGAAGCTTGTATCGAAGAAAACATACTGTCGAATCGAAAGCTCAAGCTCGAAGGAAGCACATTGCCCAATCGAAGCATGTGGATTGAAACAAACATAAAGGGAGTCATTGCCTTGTGTCTTTTTAGCATGAGGGAAGTTCCTGGCTTCTAAATTGAAGGGCGCTTTTTCAAGGGAAGCAAGAACTTAGTCAAATCTTGTATGAAGATACCTCTTGGCTCAAACGAAACTTGTATGAAGCAAAGTATGCAAGAGGCCCTTGGTGCAAGTGGATTCTAAGGATGCATAGAGATGGTTACTTTGTCCCATAGAAAATTGTCCAAACGAAGCAAGCATGTAGGCAGCAAACTTGTCCAGTTGAAGCAGGTTTGTAGGCAGTAAACTTGTCCAAATCGAAGTAGGCTTGTAGGCAGTAAACTTGTCCAAATCGAAGTAGGCTTGCAGGCAGCACACTTGGTGAATCGAAAAGGTTTCCTTGCAGGGGGCATGTGTGGCCAACATGTCATGGCTTGTGATTGCAAGCATGTAGGCAGCACACTTGTCCAAACCGAAGTAGGCTTGCAGGCAGCACGCTTGGTGAATCGAAAAGGTTTCCTTGCAGGGGGCATGTGTGGCCAACATGTCATGGCCTATGATTGCAAGCATGTAGGTAGCACACTTGTCCAATCGAAAGGCTGAATCAAAGGAGGTTTCAAATCCAAACGAAGGATGTACCTAAACTTGCATTCGAAGGAGGCTTTAAGTTCAAAATGAAGGACATGCCCAAGTTGCATTCGAAGGAGGATAAGAGTCAATCAAAGGATGTAATCCAAGTTGCATTCGAAGGAGGCTAAGAGTCAATCGAAGGGTGCTGAATCCAAGTTGCATTCGAAGGAGGCTAAGAGTCAATCGAAGGGTGTTGAATCCAAGTTGCATTCGAAGGAGGCTAAAAGTCAATCGAAGGGTGTTGAATCCAAGTTGCATTCGAAGGAGGCTAAGAGTCAATCGAAGGGTGCTGAATCGAAGGAGACCTGTTTCCCTCCAAATTTGTCAAAATAATATTTTTATCTGTTTTCTCTCTTTTTGACAATTTCCTTTTAATTTTGGTACTGTAAGATCCCAATGCACTTGTGAAAACTTAAACCCTGAGAATCCTTGTGAGAAAGGCCTAATACACTGAGCTTTGAGCCACCCTCGAGGCAGGCGACAGAAAAATCTTCACAGAAACCAAAAACTCGAAACCCTAGCATCTTGACCAGCACACATAGGGAAATAAACCCTAATCCAGGCTCTGACAAAATTTAGCGAGAACCAACCTTGTAACATGATGACAAAATTCGATCCATGATCCACTAATCGAGAACCAGATGGGCTTCCTTTTTACCTGATAAGAAAACCTCAAAACAAGATTAGACAAAAAGAAGGCATAGCCCTAATACTTCAAACCAAAGTGCCTGATTCCATGAGATGCGGGATATGCAAATGACTGAATGATAAAATGATGCAAATGGAATGCAAAGTTCAAAGCTAGACCAAAAATAAAGAGATAGGGAAAATTTGGGGTACGACAATTAGTAACACCGAAAGGCATCATCGAATACTCATAATGTCCATAACGCGTTCTCAAAGCCGTCTTCTGGATATCTTCATCCTTCACCTTAATCTGATGGAAACCCGACCTCAAACCAATCTTACTAAACATACGAGCGTCCACCAATTGGTCCATCAAGTCATCTATTCTTGGAAGCAGATACTTGTTCTTAATCGTCACTTTATTCATCTGTCTATAATCAACACAAATCCTCATACTTCCATATTTCTTCTTTACTAACAACACTAGAGCATCCCACGGCGATACACTGGGTCTTACAAACTTCTTTTCAAGTAACTCTTCCAATTGCTTCTTTAACTCTGACAATTCAGATGCAGATATCCTGTATGGTGCCATAGACACAGGTCTGGTACCAAGTACAAGATCAATTGCAAATTCAACTTCCCTCTCCGGCGGTACATCAAGAATTTCATCAGGGAAAACTTTAGGAAATTCACACACCACCTGCAATTCCTCAATTATAGCTTGGGTCTCTACAGATAGTGATGCCATCAACGAGAACATCTGTACTTCTTCTTGCATCAAATTCCTCAGCAGTTTAGAAGACAACAAACCATCTTTCTCTTCTTCAAGAGTAGAAAACCTCACAGACTTGTCACAACAGTTAATATGAACATAGTTATGCTCTAACCAGTTCATACCCAAAATCACATCCATACTTCTTAACAATAAACAAACCAAATCAACAACAAAGTCTCTGTCGAAGATCGACAAGGGACACTTTAAACACACAAAAAAAGTAGTCACCGACCCCTTGGATAGAGTATCGACGACCATTTCTTCACTCATAGATGACAACATAAGACCCAATCTTTCAACACAATCAGCAGCAATAAAGCAATGAGTAGCACCAGTATCAATAATAGTAATTACAGGAGTACTATTAATGAAGCATGTACATCTGATAAGTCTGTCCTCAGTAGCTGCCTGATCCTCAACCAAAGCGAATACTTTACCACTTATGTGCGCCCTCTTTGGTTTCTGACACTGACTACCAATGTGCCCTTCCTCACTATAATTGAAACAAATCACATCCTTATGTTTGCACTCAGATACAACATGTCTGTTCTTACCACAACAGAAACACCTCTTTACTTCAGTAGTACACACATTTCTCTTATGCCCAGGCTTCCCACATTTAAAACAAACCATACCAGCAGGAGAATCTCCCCCACTAGTCCTCTGACCCTGAGCAGCTTTCTGTTTACCTTTACCAACTGGGGTATCACAAGGTTTACCACGATTCTGTTGGTGCTTAACTTTCTTCTCACTGATAATCTTGTAATGAGCATTATTATCCTCTTCATAAATCCTGCAACTATTAATCAAATAAGCAAAGACATGGATCTTCTGGTATCCAACTGCCTTCTTGATCTCTGGGCGCAATCCATTCTCAAACTTGATACAATTCGAAAACTCATCATCTGCCTCAGCATAGTGCGGATAAAACTTAGCCAACTCAGAAAACTTTGCAGCATACTCAACAACCGACATATTCCCTTGATTCAGCTCAAGGAACTCAATCTCCTTCTTACCACGAACATCTTCAGGAAAGTACTTCCTCATAAAATCCCTACGAAACACAGCCCAAGTGACATTTTCACCTGCAGCTTCCAATCTCAGACAAGTCTCTAACAACCAGTCATCAGCCTCAACTGCTAGAATATGAGTACCATATCGAACCTTCTGCGATGGAGTGCAGTCCATCACACAGAACATTCTCTCAATCTCTTTCAACCAATCCAATGCTCCGTCAAGATCATACTTTCCCTTGAAGGTAGGCATATTCTCTCTCTGGAAAGTCGCCAAACTACGAGATCCAGCATTCCAGTCAGCATTTGGCTGATTCTCCATCGCATGAGCCACTGCTTCTAAATCAGCAGCAAGTGTAACATCATTCCTTCCAACCATCTCAACTTATGACTACAACATAAACAACGGTTAGAACTCAAATTAACAATACTCAATTGTTAGAAAACTACGACTCGACAACAAGATCAGACGGACCAACCTTTGCTCTGATACCAACTTTGTAACACCCCAATTCTACTCGGAAATTATAATGTAAATCAGAGTTATAAAATTCATACAACTTAATCAGGATGCCACAAATTCAACTTAAAAACACATTGCATTCAATGTGGATACATAACACTTTAAAACTTCGGAGGAACTATCAGCATAATAATTTAATCTCTTAATTCAACAACTTGAACATCTACGTAGTGGAATCATAATAACATATTTTTCCATCGTTACAACAACTTCAAAGTAACACATACTTAGCAACAATCAAATTAAAGTTCAACAAATTAAATAATCAATAATCAAAAGAAACAAGCGTTCATCCCCCCGAGTGTTACGTATCAGAGCAATGGCACCGACTCGAACTACCGAAGGAATACTGCCTTCACTCTCGATTACCTGCACGTTACCAATGTAAGGGTAACATTCAAACAGAAGGGGTGAGATATCTAAAAATATAATAAAACGTATGATAAATAATATATTAAATTAGATCACATAACATCACCACTTCTCATCTTATAATCAACAATAATCGCAACAGAATACTAATGATAATACACATTCACCACATCAATACACAACTTCTTTATGCAATCATACAATGCGGCTCAATACTATGCAAATGCATGTGGTATCATTGGAGCAGAACTCCCATCTCAAAATAATTGTCAATAAATAGAGGCATCAATAAGGCATAAGCCTTCATCTTAATATTCGCCAATACAAGCCATCTTAACGAGCATCAACTCCATATTGAAATGCAATGTATGCGACACAATCATGAATGTAATGACAACACCATAATTAACAACATCTCAACACAACATCATCGTTGGCTAGAAGCCCACATCTCAATAGCTGCCAATTATTACAGGCATTTCAACATCTTTCATCAACATCATTCATCAACATCATTTATCAACATAATTCATCAAACATCATTTATCATCATAATTCATCAAACATCATTTATCATCACAATTCGTCAAACATCATTTATCATCATAATTCACAGCAACTCAGCCACAACAATAATACAACGGTAGATCGACAATCCCGCAACGTTAACCATAGGCCTACAACATGATATTTCCTATATTTAATTAATCATCTAAGGCTTACCTCTAAATTTCCAAACTTCTACATATTACTATTCTGTAATACTACATCATTATCATTATTAATCTTACTGTTATGAACCAAACAGTAATCTTAATCATCTCATCCTCATCATTCTTCACAAAATCATCATAGTGATTAACGCGGGAAGCTATCTCTAGTCCTAAATTTGGTTACTAGGATCATTCGTCTTATCCTTCAGTTTAATCCTTGAGAATGAAGTTCACCGCGTTAGCTATCCAACGCTTCGAACGACACCTCAAACGGAGTCTGAAAACTCAAGTTACAACCTTTTAAAAATGATTCTGTCAAAACCCAGACTACATGGGTCGACGCATAACATCTTGAGTCGACGCGTTCTGGGCTTAACACGCTACATGAGTCGACGCGTTCTCCCTTTGTATCGACTCATACTGCTCCTGCCACACTGCATGTATCGACACATGCTCCTACATATCGACAAATCTTGGGTCTAAAAGCCTGCATGTATCGATGCATGGCCTCTTCGTATCGACTCATCCTGAGTTTAAAGGCCTTCATGCATCGACACATAGCTTTTGGGGTCAACAGATACTGTTCTGTCACGAATATTTTCTGCGATTGCACTGCTTTTTCACCACAGTTTCCATGCTTTAGGCCCTAAAAACATCCTCTAATCATGGGTAATCATCAATTATAATTATCCTATATTTCTACATCAATTACACAACATTAAGGCATCATTATTCATCCTTAAATCATCGATTCTCACCATACAACAATGTATATAAATCCATCATAAACCAAACAATATTTCACATCTAATCCCACATACTAATCATCATATACCCTATTATAGAGTCGGAACTCCACCCTTACCTTGGATTGAAGGTTTCTCTACGTCTTTTCCAATTGAATTTTGTTCTGCCTCTTTTCCTTCTTTTCTCCAACTTTCACATTCTTTCTCTTCTTCTAACCCTTATTCCTTCTCTCTTACTGCTTCTTCTTTTCTTATTATTTCTAACAATAATAAAATAACCCTATAATTCTCAAAATGCCTAAATGGGCTTATAACTTCTACACCCCCTTTTCTACTACTTTTATCCTCTAAAACAAGCCCACATTAAATAATATTATCATTCTAATATTATTCCACAACTTAATAGAATAAATAAATCCAATAACAACAATCCATCGACTATCATCATAACACAACTTCACAAATATTCCAAAAAAATAATTTAATTAAATAATTAATTAAATTACGGGCGTTACAACTCTCCCCCACTTAGAATATTTTCGTCCTCGAAAATTTACCTTAATCAAACAACTCAGGATATGAGTCTTGTATCTTGCTCTCTAACTCCCAAGTCATGCTTTCTCCGGAAGCCCTAAGCCAAACCACTTTAACCAAAACAATCTCCTTTCCCCTTAGAGTCTTTATTTCACGATCCGCGATTCGTAAAGGCATCGTCTCCACCGTAAGATTATCCCGTACTTGCACATCATCCATATGAATCACATGTGATGGATCTGAAATATACTTCCAGAGTTGCGACACATGAAACACATCATGCAAATTCGAAAGATTAGGCGGTAAATCCACTTTATAAGCAACATTCCCAACTCTATCCGAAATCTGATATGGTCCAATAAAACGAGAAGTGAGCTTCTTAGACTTCAATGCTCTCCCAACACGAGTCACGTGTGTAACTCTCAAGAACACACGGTCACCCGCTTGAAATTCTAAATCTTTCCTTCGCTTGTCATGATAATTCTTCTGTCTACTCTAGGAAACTTTCATCTTTTCTCGAATCAACTTCACCTTCTCAGTAGTCTCACGAACAAGTTCAGGTCCAAGTACTACACTTTCACCAGATTCATGCCAGCATAAAGGAGTTCTACATCTTCGACAATACAACGCTTCAAAAGGTGCCATCCCAATACTGGAATGGTAACTATTATTATAGGTGAACTCTATCAACGGAAGATAAGTATCCCACGAACCTCCCTGCTCAAGAACGCATGCCCTCAGCAAGTCTTCCAACGATTGGATATTTCGTTCGGTCTGACCATCTATCTGAGGATGATATTCCGAACTCAACCTCAACTTAGAATCCAACACTTCTTGCAAACTCTTCCAAAAATCAGAAGTAAATCTTGGATCTCTATCTGACACAATGCACAAAGGAACACCATGCATCTTCACGATCACATTAGTGTAAATCTCAGCCAACTTCGACACTGGAAAACTGATGTTAATAGGAATAAAATGAACCGAATTCGTAAGCCTATCAACAATCACCCAAATTGAATCATGCGCTCTTAAAGTATTAGGTAACCCCATCACAGAGTCCATCGAAATTCTATCCCATTTCCATTCTGGAACTTCTAACGGTTGCATCAACCCTGTTGGCTTCTGATGTTTAACTTTCGACTTCTAACAAGTCAAACATGCATACACAAACCAAGCCACATCACTCTTCATCCCAGGCCACCAAAACAAACCTTTCAAATCTTGATACATCTTTGTAGCTCCTGGATGAATACTCAACTTACTTCTATGACTCTCTTCAAGTATCACTTTCTTCATCTCGGAATCATCAGGAATAAAATCTGGTTACGAAACCTCAACACACCTTGTGCATCTAGCTTAAAATCATTATTCTCAGACTGATCAATTCCAACCATCGAATCTACCAGTTTCACATCCATCTTTTGAGCTTCTCTGATACTGTCCAGAAATTCATTATTAATCTTCAACATACCCAACATAACACTCTGCAGCGTAACCTCGCAAACTAAGCTCATATCTCTGAACTGTTTAATTAAATCCAACTCTTTAACCATCATTGCCGACATATGTAAAGTCTTTCGACTCAATGCATCGGCTACCACATTCGCTTTTCCTGGATGATAATTCAAACTGAAATCATAATCCTTTAACAATTCCAACCATCTCCGTTGCCTCATATTCAACTCCTTCTGATTGAATAAATACTTTAAGCTCTTATGGTTTGTGATATGGTGGCAAAACCAGACTGTTTTGAAAATGTTGGGTAGCGTTTTGTGTTTGTGTTTGCAAAATGTCGCGATAAGCAAGAGTCGCCACCGACTTTTATTTTATCCAACTGGAAAGGACAAAAGCACAGAAAAATTCCTTTTTTCGAGATTTTGAGTACGGGGGGTTGATTATAGAAAGGGAAGGTATTAGCACCCTTTCTATCAGTGGTTTTCCACAGGCTCTTAGGTACTTGCTCATCATTTTCAAAATTGCTTGTGCATGTTTGATTTGAAAAAGTATTTTGTTTTACTTTGATTTAACCCTTGCTTCTGTCTTCAAGAGTGTTACGAAGTTGTTTTGAAAACTTTGTTTGAAAAGAGTGTAAGTGTGAAAAATATTTATTTTGAGGAAGTACTTAAGAACTAATCTACCTACTCGAAAAAGAGAATGTTTCTATTCTTGTTTCCTTTATACAATGCTATCTTACTATTAGTGAGTAGGTAGCACCGTCGTTGGAGCTTTAAGGGTCAATTCGAAAGGGACATACGATCATTAGAGCAATGTTAGGACATCTTAGTAATAACCCTAATGTCTTAAGATCAATATTCGAGGCAACATATCCGAGGCAACCTTTCCGAGGCAACTTTTCCGAACAGGACTTTGATCATTGTGTAGACAAGACAGCAACCACTAAGATACCCTATACTTAATGATCGTTTACCGAAGGCAACCGAAGTGAGAGTAACCCTAGGAGTGCGCATGTGCGAGTGATTCAATTTCAAGTTATTTATCTTTGCACATTTAGGGTTTGCTAACCGTTTTAAAGTTAATCATACATTCTTGTCATGCAACCCTAATATCATACATCTAACAGTTTAATATTTGCGAGAATTTAAAGTGCGGAAAGTAAAGCTATGCTATTACAAGGATTCAGGTATTAATTTACATAGCCAAAAACAACCCATAAAAAACGATAAATGGCGAAAAAAGTCTTAATTAATCTATTACATCCCATGAGCAATTACATCAATATTGTAAAAATAAATAACCGCGCGACGAATAGAGAACGAGAGGAAATTAGGGGTTTCTCCCCGTCTAAACTAATTAAAGGAAAACTATTTTTTGATTGTTTTTGATTATTTTAAGAAAAAGAATAAGGTTTTAAATTAAACATGAAAGAACCTAATTACTAATTAATTAAATCAAAAATATATTAAATTTGACCTATTTTTGTATTTTGTTATTTTTTAAGAAAAAGAAAATAGAAATTAAATTAAACTAAAACCCTAATTTTTAATTGTTTTAATTTATTTACAAAAGAATTAAAGTTATCTAATAAATTAAATAAACTAATTAAATTAAATTAATTTTTTTGATAAAAAATAAACTAAATCTAATTTGATGGAAAAATTATTTTTATGATTTTTTGATAAAAAGAAAAATTAATTTGTGTTAGTAAATAATTAAATAAATTAAATAAGGAAAATTATAAAAGAAAAAGGAAAAGAATATGGGCCTGCAATCAACAATTTAGAGAGGTGTCTTTAGCAATTATGGGCCCAAGAGAAAGCTGATCCTTGTTGACTTCCACGCTCACATGTTGTGTATTGACCAAGGCTTTTGGGGGACCATCACATGATAGCCTTCAGATCTGGCCTGTGGAGATCTGGTTGGTTGGATGATGATGGTCCATGGTGGTCATCACACCTATACGCGCGCCTGATCAAGCAATGGAAAATAATATGAAGTATATGGGGGACCTGGGATTCGAACCCAGGCCCTATGGCTTTTTCACCTGCATCAAAGCCAGCTGAGCTACGCACGTTTGTTGTTTACAAAGGAACAAATAAATAATAGATATAAAAAAATAACTTTGTTAAATTCCTGCGCGCGAATTTGCAAATGGACTAATGGGATGGTGCCACGCCATCGTCCATGTCCTCTCTCCATTGCTAAAAGGTTCAGTGACCTTTACCTACGGACAAAGGTCTGTCACTATAAACCCTGCACACTTCAAAATCAAATACTGGCACGATAAATGGATTCTAAAGCCATGAATCAAATCGCCTTGGCCTGCTTAGCATTATGGTGCCCTTCTTGTGGACCAATTTCACCTGTACCAAAAGATCCTAAAACGAGACAACAAAACCTAGCAATGGTAGATTCCAGTATAGCCAATAAAAATGCAATTAATTGTTATGAGTAGCTTGCAAATGCTTCAAGGAACAAGAATATGTAAGTATTTCATGCTATAAGTGCCAAAATCATGTGATTTGATTTCAAGAAAAAGCCATGGTCGTGGATCACTTACAGTGAGTTCTAGCGTTGGAAAATGCTTGTTCTTGATTGGTATAGCTTCCTTGCAATCCCAGGAAGCGAATGAGATGGCTAGGGGATCTTGAAAACACCTAGAAGTATCAAAACGGATTACCACTTTTCTTTTTTTTTTCAAGTTTGGTTCTGCCTTTGTGTGCCTCCAAACCCTGTTGTTTCAGACTGCAATTGTTCACTATATACCAAGGGATGAATTAGGTTTACAAATATGATCTCAATCTTTGCCAATTATGATTTGTGATCTTGATTTGATTTCCATAAAATTCCTTCCGAAATAGGCCAAAATCAATCTTTTTGTGCCCACCTATGCCTTGCACGAATTAATTCACTTGCTAGCTTTATATGGGACTTGAAATGTGCACAAGATCTTGAGGTTTCAATGATTTGAATATTTTCATGATTTAATTAGATTTAAATTGATTTAATTGGAATAAAAAATCAAAATAAATAGTAAAAATAAGATAAAGACAAGTGGAAAGAGCTAGGTCTCGTGAAACGTGCTACCAACTCAAAACAAGTGCAAAAGATTGGGCTCATTTGACAAAAATTGCAATTTGAGGCATAGTTGACTTTTGACAATTTTGCAAAAAAGGTCAACTTCACCAATGCATAACTTCCTCAATTTTGACTATTTGAAGGTGTTCTTGTACTTTTTAGAAAGCTCAAGATATCATCTAAGCAACCCTTTTGGTATCATGTCAATTGGGTCTTCCATGTTCATGTATGTAGCCTTGACAAAAAAGGTGTTTTTGTTGACTTTTCAAAATGACCTATAATGTCCAAATTCATAACTTCTTGTGAGTGCATATTTTGAACTTGTGAGATGAAGATGAATTGTATAGCATTGCTTCCTATTAAATATGAGCTTTGGATGGTCCATTTGTCATAAAGTATGAGAAAGTTATGCTTGGTCAAAGTTGGGTTGACTTTTCCTGCAAAACCCTAATTTAGCAACTTTTGGGTTTTCATGAATTGTGAGCATCCCTTGATGAATCATGATCAACCCCTGATAAAATGATTAAATATTCTTCAAAATAAGGATGGTGACCAAAAATCTTGAAGTTTGACTGTATGTGGGCCACAATTGACTTTTGCCCTAGCATAGTCGATTTTCAAGCCTTTGAGCAATTGACTGAGCAAACTTTCTCTGCAAGGATTGAAACTTGACATGGATGATCTTGATAACATATTAGGGCAATGATTAGCATTTGAGACCCTTTGGACTCAAGTATCTTGATGCAACATGAAACCCTAATTTGAGGTAGACTGCCTTATGAGAGATTTTGTCTGGTCAACCATTGGACTTCCTTGAGCAATTTGAGGATCTTTCTTGAAATGTTTTGAGAAATATGGGAGGGAAAATTTTGGAGTACAACAGCTGCCCCTGTTCAATCTTCTTAAACTTGAGGATGTAGATTTGCTTGCTTGCCTTTCGTGATCCAAAGGTGGAAGATGATTGAACACTAGAGTTCCCAGAAATTTGCACTCGCAAAAAGTGATACTTGTCTTGTGATGTAGGGAATGGGCTTACAGATGCCATTTGGAGATAGATGATGGAAGATGGGCTTAAAGATGCCATCCAAAGGAGTGTCAATCGCCTAAGAGATTCCTTAGCGAGAGCCTGTATACCTGTTGTTGAGGAAAACTACACTGGGGAATGCTGATCTCTGCTTGTGAGAAATAGAACTTTAGGAGCTTCGGTCGTCTGTTATTCTACTGGGAAATCGTCTCTTAGATGAAGAGGTGAAAATGAACTACTATTTGGTCGTAATCCAGGCTTCATAGTGATAAGGCCGACTACTATTTGGTCGTGCTCTGGGATTTACAGTGACTTACTGGGGAGATGAGATTAAACTTGCTATCCGGTCGTGATCTAGGCTTCACAATTTCTCAATTCTTATCTAGTCGTAATCCAGGCTTCAGAAGGAATTAAGTTGTTATCTGGTCGCGTCCAGGCTTCAACTTGAATTTAGGGCACACTAATATCCGGTCGACTCCGGGCTTCTTAGTAATTGTCCAAGTAAACTACTATTTGGTCGAAATCCAAGCTTTGCAACGTCTTGTACTGTTATCTGACCATAATCCAGGCTTCAGTCCTTTTATCGTTATCTGGTCGTAATCCAGGCTTCACAATACCCTACTTCTTATATGGTCGTAATCCAGGCTTCAGAAGGAATCAAGTGGTTATCCGGTCGCCTCCGAGCATCCCTTTGAGTATTGGGCCTACTAATATCCGGTTGAATCTGGGCTTCATAGTAATTGGCCGGGTAAACTACTATTTGATCGTAATCCAAGCTTCACAGTGTCCCTCACTGTTATCTGGTCGTAATCCAGGCTTCAGTGTCTTTTATTGTTATCTAGTCGTAATCCAGGCTTCGCGATGTCTCATACCATTATCTGGTCGAATCCAGGCTTCATGGTGTTCGGAGGAATCAAGATACTATCCAGTAGAATCCGGGCTTCATAACTTGTATTAAAGATGTACCACTATCTGGTCGTAATCCAGGCTTCGCGGTGTCTTTGGCTGCTATCTGGTTGTAATCCAGGCTTCACAGAAACTTGTATTGCTCTCTGGTCATAATCCAGGCTTCACAATAACTTGTTGAGCTATTATCTGGTCGTAATCCGGGCTTCACAACTTGTGTTTATGATATACCACTATCTGGTCGAATCCAGGCTTCGCGGTGTTTGATACTGTTATCTGGTCGTTCTCCGGGTTTCACAATATGATGTAAAAATCAAGATATTATCTAGTCGAATCCGGGCATCATAGCTTGAACTTTATGAGAATTTGATTATATCTTTCCTGAAAGGTAAGGGGTTAGTCGTATGTAATGCATAACATGTATCAAGCAATGATGTTCTCAAAATAAATGAGACTGTGTTATATGATGCGTATGCGCATGTCATGATGTATGCAATGTTTTTTATGATATTCTCTAGCTGGGGAAAATAAATCCCGGATTGCTGCTGGAGAAAAAGTGTTGAAATCTTTTTTCTTGCTGGGAATAACGACCGAAGATGATTGTGAGGATAATCCTGTTGGAGAATAAACTGACGGGAAAATGACTCTGTGGGGAAGAGATGATCTGCTAGAGGATTTGTTGATTCGGAGGAATAACCTTGGCTGGGGATGAATTACCGTTGCTGGCGATAATGAACCCCGTTGGAGATTGAGTTTCTGCTTGTGGAAGAAATAAACTCCGTTGGGGATAATCTTCTAGTACTGGTGATAGATAAACTCTGCTTGGAGAGAATCAATGTTTTTAGATACTTTTTACTCTGCGGGGAGTGAATGTACCTTTAGTCGTGTTCTCCGACTAGGTCTACCCCTATACGTGGTGGACAAAGAAACTGTAGGGTTTGGACATTTCTTGTTTGCCCCGGTTCCTGCTATTACGAGTGATCGTATTTTGTTTCCCATGTAAACATTTATGTGCAACAATTATTGTCAAATGCATATATCAAAAATGAACCATTGGACGTTCTTGCGAAACAAAACAGAAAAAGAAAAACAATTTGAAATTTCTCTGTGAAAATGAATTGTATTGATTTTGAAGTTGGCCTGAAAATAGGCATTTTTGTACAAGAGGCTGACGTCCTAGTAAGAGAATGCTGCCGAATGATAGAAATTATACTATTTGTGTAAAACAAAGAAAAACAGCTATGTGAACAATCCCACTGGGTTCCAACTCTTCTATTGCCTTTATATCTTCGAGCGTCTCATCACTTTGCTACTTGGTTGAAGGTAGATCAGATTGATTGGCACCGTCCGAGCTTGATAGTCGATACCGAAGTCTGGTTGCAAGATGATCCAATGAGACATAGTGTTACGCTTTAATCCCTAATTTTTTCCTGGACCACCCTTTTGGGTTTTCAGTCCACCGGGATACCCTTTTTTGCCCAAGCCGCCTTTTCAGGTTTCTGACTTGTCGGGTGTACAGATTTTTCATTTTCATCCCTTACTTTTTCCCAAACCCTTTTGGTTTGCCGGGAAGCCCTTATTTTTGCCTAGGCCAGTCAACCTAGTAGGTCTCTGATTATGCGTAGTATTGTTTCACGATGTCGGCATTGACGGGGTGAGGAAGGTCGTCACTATCCATGGTGGTTAGAATCATAGCTCCTCCTGAGAAAATATTCTTAACCACAAATGGACCTTCATACGTAGGGGTCCATTTTCCCCTGGGATCACCTTGTGGCAGTATGATGCGTTTGATTACCAGATCCCCGACTTGATATTCTTATCGTCTGACTTTCTTGTTAAATGCCTTGATCATCCGCTTTTGATATGTATGACCCTGACAAATAGCAGTAAGTCTCTTTTCATTGATTAAGTTCAGCTGATCAAGTCGGGTCTGGATCCCGTCGTTCTCGCTCAAACCTACATCCTTCATAATATGAAGAGAGCGTATCTGGACCTCAATGGGTAAGACTGCTTCCATGCCATACACCAAAGAGTAGGTTGTTGCCCCTTTTGAAGTTCGCGCTGAGGTTCGGTACCCATGAAGAGCAAATGGTAACATCTCGTGCCAATCTTTGTATGCCATCATCATCTTCTGCACAATCTTCTTAATGTTCTTATTAGCCGCTTCAACAGCCCCGTTCATCTTCGGTCGGTAAGGAGAAGAGTTGTGATGCTGTATCTTGAACTGCTTGCAGAGCTCGGTGATCATCGTATTATTGAGATTTGTACCATTATCCGTAATGATCCTCTCCAGTACGCCATATCGACAGATCAAGTTGTGTCTGATGAACCGCGCCACAATGTTCTTGGTTACTGTAGCAAAGGAAGCTGCCTCCACCCACTTCGTAAAGTAATCAATAGCTACCAGAATGAAACGATGCCCGTTGGATGTAGTAGGTCTGATCTCGCCAATCATATCGATACCCCACATTGCAAAAGGCCAAGGAGCTGTCAAGATGTTCAGAGGAACTGGAGGTATGTGCACCTTATCAGCATAGACTTGGCACTTATGACAAGTTCGAGAATGCTGATAACAATCGGCTTCCATAGTAGACTAGTAGTATCCCGCCCGTAGGATTTTCTTTGTCATGGTATGTCCACTGGAATGAGTTCCGAAAGTACCTTCATGTAATTCCGCCATGATCCTTTCTGCCTCATTTTTGTCCACACATCGCAGTTAGGTTGAATCATGGTTACGCTTGTAAAGGACACCATTGCTGATGAAGAACTTCACAGCGAATCTCCTCATAAACTTCTTGTCATTAACAGATGCACCCTCAGGGTACTCTTGAGCCACAAGATACCTCTTTACCTCGTGAAACCAAGGTTTATCTGTTACCTCTTCAGTCTCAATGTCACAGCAATGTGAGGGTTCGTCTAACCTCTCGATGGTAATCTGGGGAGCTTCATTGTCCCATCTGACCTTGATAATGGAAGATGTGATCGGTGGATCTGGAACTGACTGTTTAACGCTGGTTCGCGAAATGTCGCGGTAAGCAAGAGTCGCCACCGTCTTTTATTTTCTCCAAATGGAAAGGACAAAAGCACAGAAAAATTCCTTATAGAGATTGCTCTCGGTTCGGGAGGTAGATTATAGAAAGGGAAGGTGTTAGCACCCTTTCTATCCATGGTTATCCATGGGCTCTTAGATACTTGCTCATTTGTGTTTTCAAAATGGTTTGTTTGCTTTTCAACTGTGGGTTTAAAAAAGTTTCTTTAAAAATTTCAGTTCGACTCTTGTATCAGTCCTCAAGAGTGTTTGAAAAGTTGCTTTCGAAAGTTTTTTGAAAAGGTGTCGGTGTGAAAAGTATTTTTGATTTGTTTTGAAATTAGAGCAAGTATCTAGAGTCGTCTACCTACCCTAAGGAATTCGTCTGTGTAAAGGTCCTTGAAGTAGTGCCATCCCACCATTGAGAGGTAGGTAGCACCACCGTTGGAGGTGTTCGGGTCAATTCAAAGGTTCGGGACATGGTGGTCACCAGAGCAATAGGAAGACACCTTAGAAGCTACCCTCATGCCATGTTCATGGACATGAGGACTTACTAAAACGTCCTCTACTCGACGACCACCTTTCGAGGGGCAAGGCAACAATGAGGCGTACCCTAGGGGTGGTGTGTGATTTGTGTGTCGTTTTCAGATATGTTTATCTTGTTCATGTGATTGGTGATCTACGCGTTGCTTTTATTTTGACATTCATTCTTTCATGCAGGTTAATTAACAGTTTAAAAGTTGCGGGAATATAAAAGTCTTACGCTATTACAAAGGCGCGGGTCCATATCGCCAAATTAATCCAGGACCCGATTTGAAAATAAAATAAAGCGGAAAATATAAATGCCTAATTATTACATAGCTTTGGGAGAATTACATTATATTCACAAAAAGAAATAAAAATGCGAAGAGGATTAAAATCGGGAATGCGAGGGCGTTGGACCCTTTTGAAGAAATTGAATTAAAATTACGAAATTAATTAAAGTAAGTGTGAAAGGAAGTTATTTTTGAGTTTTTTGTATTTATGGATTTTAATGAGAATTAATGGAATTAAAACCTAATTCTAGCTATTTTTTATTTATTAAAATAATGTGAAAATTAAACCTAAAGTTAACCTAATTAATTAATACAATTTTATTTACAAAAATAATAATTAATAATTAATATGGTGAAAAAAGAAAAAAAAAAGGATAAAAGTATAAAACCCTAATTCTACATTTTTTAATTTATTAAGAAAAACATTTAAAATTAAACCTAGAATTAAAAATTAAATTAATTATTAAATTTATTTACAAAATAACATTAAATAAAAATATATTTTATTTTTTGTCTTTTCTGATTTTTATTATTTTTATATTATGAAAACATTAATTTATGAATTAAAAGGAAATAATCAAATTAAACAAATAAAAATAAAATAGGAAAAAGAAAAGAAATGCAAACCCTTGGGGGTGTTGACCCCAGTTTGGAGGTGTTTTGGCCAGTAATTAGGCCCAACGATTTAAGGCCCTTTTGACTTTTCATGCTGCGTGCGTATGCGTTGACTGAAGCATTCCATAGATCTTAGATCCTGGCCACTGGATGGATGTTGTGGGACAAATGGCGTGCTGGATATGAGGCTACATGGTAGATCTTCAGATAAAGCGCTGCATGGGAAGGTATTAGGAAAAATAACATTGAAAGAATGGGGGGACCTGGGAATCGAACCCAAGTCCCAGTACCTATTGGACAACGCATCAACCAGCTGTGCCATTTGCTTTCTTTGTATTATTACTGGAATGCAATTAATATATAACAAAACAAACGCTAACGCTGTTAATTCAAAAAACGCGCTAAAGCTTGAATTGACCTATCCCGTTGAGACAAATCATCATCTTCTCCATTCATTCGTTGAGACAAATCATCATCTTCTCCATTCATTCGTTTGTATCCCTCCACTTCTGTGCATACTCTTTGAAACCTTCACTTGACCCTAGCGACATGCCCTGGAGTTGGGTACGTGTAGGGGCAAGGTCGGCATTATATTGATACTGCTTGTAAAAAGCAGTAGCCAACTCCTCCCAGTTACGAACCTTGGTCCCATCCAGCTGATAGAACCATTCGAGATGAGTCCCTGAAAGACTCTCCTGGAAGAAGTGGATCCACAAGTTCTTGTCCACTGTGTACGGTTGAATCTTCCGCACATAAGATCTGAGGTGTATCTTGGGACAAGACGCCCCGTCATACTTGGTAAAAGATGGTGCCTTAAACTTGTGAGGAATAACCACACCAATAGATAAGCCCAAGTCTCCGAAATCCAGCCCAGGCACTTGTTGGATCTCCATTGCATTCAGCCTGTCTTCCAACTGCTTATATTTGTCTTCAGCTGGAGGATACTGTTCCTCATTGAAGTCAGTCTCGTTGTCAGAGACTACCGGACTAGGACCTTTTCCCCCTTGGGGACTGCTCTTGCCTATAGAAGAACCAGCCTCTTCATTCTGTAGAGTGTTGCCAAACCTTCGGCCCGAGTTGAAAAGAACAGTTCTCTTCTTCTTCTTCCCCTTCTTCAGGAGCAAAGCCTTCAGCTCTTCTTGGCCCTGAGCCAAACCCATGATTAGTTCCTGAAATTGCACGTTCTGCGCCTGAAGAGCTTTGATAGACATCTCGGTTGATGATGAGTCAGGATTCATGATGCTGAAATAAACAGCGAAGAACAGTAAGCAACCTGAAAAGAAGAAAACTTGTTATGCACATGATGAATGGAATGCGTATGATTTATGTTTTCAAAGACAATTGGGAATCAACTTTGTAAACAAAAAGGAACACACTTCATTAGATTCAACTTTGAAACTTAAATTGTTCAACAGGTTGCCCTTAGGCGTTACATAAAAGGGAAATACTGAAAAGGGAAATAAAATTGTAAAAGAATATCCAGAGCTCCTTATTGATCCCATGGTCTCCTCTTCTCAGTACAGATGTAATCATTCAGAGCTTGCTCATTCTCCAACTGCTTTGTCAGCTTCTGGATCTTCAATTCCTGCTCGTTGAACTTTTCCCGGTAAGAATCCCGTTCTTCTCGCAGTTGCGACCAAGACCTCTTTAATGTCTCATAATCAGTAGGTATCTGGGGAGGGAGGACAGTTGGAGGAACACCATCTTTGTCAGGATACTCAAGAATGATAGGTCTGACGGCTTCGTATGGCATACCTAACTTCTGAGCACGGATACGAACCCATTTGTAGTAGGCTTCCATAGGTAGAGAAGTCTTTGGCCCCAACTCTTGTGGGTCAGCTTTATGAACTTTGTCCCAAGCCTTGATGAACCTACGACGCAGCTCGTCACTATCCACCTGAAACTCAAAACTGATGTGAGGCACCAACATCTCATGAGGCCCTGCTCTTCTGGCTCTTCCAAACTGACGGAGAGCTAGACATGGATTGTAAGAGATTCCTCCTTGAGTACCAATCAAGGGAACATTAGGGTATTCTCCGCAGCGATCAATAACAGCTATCTCATCCAAACCTCTGAAAGTCCAAATGATGTCTTTATCAGTGAGAGACATTAACCTATGAGCCCAACCTCTTCCTTCTTGGTTCTTCAGCACGAACTTAGGGAGGTGCGAAATAAACCACCTCACCAACAAAGGGATACAACACCATAGAGTTCCTCGTCTTCGGGCAGTACGAGCATGAAGTTGTTGCAGGATATCACCCAAGAGAGTGGGCACAGGGTTCTGAGACATAAAGATCCTTATGGCAGTGACATTGATGAAGTTGTCAGGATTAGGAAACAAGACTAGCCCATAGATTAAGAGAGCTAGGATGTCTTCATATGCCCTAAAGTCCAGGTCATTCCAGAAACTGTTAGCTTTACCAATCAGAAACTTGGCCAAGAAACCCTTAACTCCGCTTCTAGTCACCCAGTTGTCCATTACTTCTTGATGTGTCAAGGGAAGAGCTGCAGCAACCTCCTCAAGCCTGAGGGTCTTTTCCCAACCAGTAAAGGGAGTCTGATCCAAGATAGGGATACCAAGTAAATCAGAGAACTCTTCCAGGGTAGGGACCAGCTGGAAGTCTTGAAAGGTGAAGCACTGGTACAGAGGGTCATAGAACTGAGTCAGGACACTCATCAGCTGTTGATCCCGCTTTGCAGTGACTAAACTGAGAAGAGAACCATGCCTCTGGATGAAGGAAGTGGTATTTGGAATTCTGCTAACCAACTCTTCAAGCAACTCAGGTGAGTGAACAAAGTTAAACCGGATAGTATTCCTTCGCACAGGCATCATGGTGTCCTACAAAACAGAGCAAAGGTGAAACCCTTTTGTCTTTGAAATGGTCAGTCCTTATGCAGGATGCATGCAATGCTCATGATGTTATGATGTTATGATAAAACACACCACAAATAGATACAAAGGCAAACATGGTAAGGCACACAAGTCACACAAGACAAGCCCCTAAAGTTTAGGCCAGCATGAGGTCTGGGTATTACCCTCTTTCAGTTTGTTGGTTCATACCTGTCCTATCAAAAGTAACCGGGTTCTTAGAGGATCCCAATATCATTGACTACCCTCAATCGGTCATAACTCCAGCATCGCAATCTTTTCTTGCGGCCAGAACCATCACGAGAGTTTAGCCTCAATGGGCGTAGCATACTGCTACTGTTCTAATGGCCAAGTTGTGTCATTTAAGGTTCTAAGGTTGTTGGTGCTTAATGACTCCTCAGAAGACCCATATTCTCCTCGTTGCAACACAAGGGATATTGGTACAGACCAAGGTGCCACACCAACGTAGCCACTGCTTCACCCGTGTCGGTCTACGCCGGACAGGTCCCTCACAGCTTATGCTACCTAAACAGGGTATTCCCAGATCCGGGTTAGGATCTATGTAACTCCCATTCAACCCATAATTTTAAAGCAAGCAAGTCAATACAATTGAAAACACAGTGATCTTAGTCCTAAGGTACACCTCACTTTAAGAGAGTTTCCCCAGCAGAGTCGCCAGTTCTGTGATCGGTGGATCTGGAACTGACTATTTAACGCTGGTTCGCGAAATGTCGCGGTAAGCAAGAGTCGCCACCGTCTTTTATTTTCTCCAAATGGAAAGGACAAAAGCACAGAAAAATTCCTTATAGAGATTGCTCTCGGTTCGGGAGGTAGATTATAGAAAGGGAAGGTGTTAGCACCTTTTCTATCCATGGTTATCCATGGGCTCTTAGATACTTGCTCATTTGTGTTTTCAAAATGGTTTGTTTGCTTTTCAACTGTGGGTTTAAAAAAGTTTCTTTGAAAATTTCAGTTCGACTCTTGTATCAGTCCTCAAGAGTGTTTGAAAAGTTGCTTTCGAAAGTTTTTTGAAAAGGTGTCGGTGTGAAAAGTATTTTTGATTTGTTTTGAAATTAGAGCAAGTATCTAGAGTCGTCTACCTACCCTAAGGAATTCGTCTGTGTAAAGGTCCTTGAAGTAGTGTCATCCCACCATTGAGAGGTAGGTAGCACCACCGTTGGAGGTGTTCGGGTCAATTCGAAGGTTCGGGACATGGTGGTCACCAGAGCAATGGGAAGACACCTTAGAAGCTACCCTCATGCCATGTTCATGGACATGAGGACTTACTAAAACGTCCTCTACTCGACGACCACCTTTCGAGGGGTAAGGCAACAATGAGGCGTACCCTAGGGGTGGTGTGTGATTTGTGTGTCGTTTTCAGATATGATTATCTTGTTCATGTGATTGGTGATCTACGCGTTGCTTTTATTTTGACATTCATTCTTTCATGCAGGTTAATTAACAGTTTAAAAGTTGCGGGAATATAAAAGTCTTACGCTATTACAAAGGCGCGGGTCCATATCGCCAAATTAATCCAGGACCCGATTTGAAAATAAAATAAAGCGGAAAATATAAATGCCTAATTATTACATAGCTTTGGGAGAATTACATTATATTCACAAAAAGAAATAAAAATGCGAAGAGGATTAAAATCGGGAATGCGAGGGCGTTGGACCCTTTTGAAGAAATTGAATTAAAATTATGAAATTAATTAAAGTAAGTGTGAAAGGAAGTTATTTTTGAGTTTTTTGTATTTATGGATTTTAATGAGAATTAATGGAATTAAAACCTAATTCTAGCTATTTTTGATTTATTAAAATAATGTGAAAATTAAACCTAAAGTTAACCTAATTAATTAATACAATTTTATTTACAAAAATAATAATTAATAATTAATATGGTGAAAAAAGAAGAAAAAAAAAGGATAAAAGTATAAAACCATAATTCTACATTTTTTAATTTATTAAGAAAAACATTTAAAATTAAACCTAGAATTAAAAATTAAATTAATTATTAAATTTATTTACAAAATAACATTAAATAAAAATATATTTTATTTTTTGTCTTTTCTGATTTTTATTATTTTTATATTATGAAAACATTAATTTATGAATTAAAAGGAAATAATCAAATTAAACAAATAAAAATAAAATAGGAAAAAGAAAAGAAATGCAAACCCTTGGGGGTGTTGACCCCAGTTTGGAGGTGTTTTGGCCAGTAATTAGGCCCAACGATTTAAGGCCCTTTTGACTTTTCATGCTGCGTGCGTATGCGTTGACTGAAGCATTCCATAGACCTTAGATCCTGGCCACTGGATGGATGTTGTGGGACAAATGGCGTGCTGGATATGAGGCTACATGGTAGATCTTCAGATAAAGCGTTGCATGGGAAGGTATTAGGAAAATAACATTGAAAGAATGGGGGGACCTGGGAATCGAACCCAGGTCCCAGTACCTATTGGACAACGCATCAACCAGCTGTGCCATTTGCTTTCTTTGTAATATTACTGGAATGCAATTAATATATAACAAAACAAATGCTAACGCTGTTAATTCAAAAAACGCGCTAAAGCTTGAATTGACCTATCCCGTTGAGACAAATCATCATCTTCTCCATTCATTCGTTTGGACCTGAAAAAAAGAGAAAGGATAGCGGGGGTTTTAAACCCCCACTAAGTGCTGCATACAAAAATAGCGAATAGCACCCTGTTAATCATAAATTAATCGCGAGGTATGGAATCAATTGGTCATAAGCTTCTGGTTTCAATGGCGTGGGTCTCGTGGTCTGATTTTTCCTGAAGAGGAAACCCCTAATTTGTGACCTCTGAAAACCTAGAATGCTCCAATGGTAACTTCGCGTATAGGCAATGAAAACTCAATTAAACAATGTCAAAAGACTCAGAAGGTCCAGATTAGTACAAAACAACAATTAGATTGTATGGAAACGCCCAAAAATTGTAACACGACTATGCATAAAGTATGAGAAATTTTGAGTTCTATATACCAATTCTTGAGGCTATGGGCGTGGAAAGGGATTCAGTCCGGTTCAGTGATGTCTTAGGAAGCTTTTGGGATAGTTCTTTTGCCTTGAAACGCTTTGGAATGGTGTTTTCAGTTTTGAAAATTTGGACAAAAAATGCCAACTTTGTTCTTGAGATGAGGCGCAGCTTTTTGGTTTTTTTTCTTTAGGGTTAGGTTTGTGCTTGTATAAGGAACGATTTTTTGTCAATAATCCAAGCCCAAAGCTTTGTCTTTAATGGTTTTCAAAATTTGATTTTTATGAATCTTTTCAAATCTTTTTCCATGAAGAACATGCCAAGTTTGGAAGATCTTGCTCTTGTTGATTGGCACACGAGATAATGAGCATGTGATAGACCTATTTTCTGCACAAAAAGATTTAAAACCAATGATTTCATATTTTCTTCATATTTAAAACTAATTAAATGAATAAATAGAAATAAAAATTCATTTAATCAATCAAAAATAAGAAAGTAAATCCCTTATGGGCCAAATGGTCGTGCATAGCCTTTGGATAATGAATCTTGGAAGAAAATGTGGCCCATTAGCAATTTTGAGGCATTTGAAGTAAAGTTGACTTTTCAAAATTCCCAAAAATTTCCCAACTTCCACAAGGCATATCTTGCTCAATTTTTAAGCTTTGACCATGTTCTTGGACATTTTGGAAAGGTATTGAAGTCCTCTAACCAATGCCTTTGGTACCATGTCATTTTGATTTACCAATCTCAAGTTATGGCCTTTGACTTAAAGTCCCTTTTTGTTGACTTTTGAAAATGACCTATAATGTTGAAATTGATAACTTTTTGTGAGAGCATTTCTTGGACTTGAAGTGTGAAGAGGAGTTGTAGGAAATGTCTTTCTCTTCAAATGAGCTTTGGATGGAACTTTTCTGATAATCCATGTGGAATTTATGCCTTGGTCAAGTTACAGTTGACTTTTTCAACTGTCCAAATATGGAAACTTTTGCATCTTGAGACTTTTTGAGCCATACATTGAAAATCATGATCAAGAATTGATCAAATGATGTTTGTGGCTTCAAAATGAGATGTTGACCAAAAAATTGAATTGTTGCCTGTCAAATGACCATTTTGCCCCTACAGTTGACTGTAGGGCAATTAGGGTTTTTGACTGTGCAATTTTGTGCTGTAAGTCTTGAAACTTGGCATGATGATGCTTGACCATGTTTATAGGCATGTGGGACTTGATTGGACCCTTGGAAACTTCAACTTCTTTGTCAGAACCAAAACCCTAGTTTTTGACTGTTAGGAGAACCTTGAACTGTGCAACCCTTGGGGAGATTTTGAAGCATGCTCTTTGCAATTCTTGAAGAATATGGGAGGGAAAATTTTGGGGTACAACAGTTGCCCCTGTTCAATCTTCTTAGACCTGAGGATGCAGATTGGCTGACGTGCCTTTCGTAATCCGAAGGTAGAAGATGATTGAACACTAGAGTGCCCAGAAATTTGCGCTCACATAGTAGTATGATGGTGGGAATGGGCTTATAGATGCCATTTGGAGGTTGATGGATAGGATGATGGGCTTATGGATGCCATCTGGATGTCGATCGCGTAAGAGATTCCTTAGCGAGAGCTTGCGTACCTGAAAAAGAAAGATGATTACCTGACCTGTTACAGGAACTGGTCTTCAAACTCTTTGTATAGATGCGCCCTGACTGGTTACAGGAATTGAATCTGGAGCTTCAAACGGTGATGAATGAACCAGGGATGGTTACTACCTCAACAGGAACGGTGAGAGAACCTTGGACGATTACTACCTCAACAGGAACGCTGAGAGAATCTTGGGCGACTTCAACCTCAACAGTAGCGCTGAGAGAATCTGGGGTGATTACTACCTCAACAGGAATGCTGAGAGAATCTTGGGTGTCTTCTACTGAGTCTTTATCAGGAAAATCTTTTAGGGATCGATTTAACTGGACTAGAGAAGGCCTTTGACTGGATAAGAAACAGAAAAATCTTAGGGTCGATTTAACTGAACCGGACAAGGTCTTGAAATCTTCAACTGGATAAGAAACAGGGAGATCTTAGGGTCGATCTGACTGAACCAGAGAAGGCCTTTGACTGGATAAGACACAGGAAAATCTTAGGGTCGATTTAACTGAACCGGTCTAGGTCTTGAAATCTTCAACTGGATAAGAAACAGGGAGATCTTAGGGTCGATCTGACTGAACCAGAGAAGGCCTTTGACTGGATAAGAAACAGGAAAATCTTAGGGTCGATTTAACTGAACCGGTCAAGGTCTTGAAATCTTCAACTGGATAAGAATCAGGGAGATCTTAGGGTCGATCTGACTGAACCAGAGAAGGCCTTTGACTGGATAAGAAACAGGAAAATCTTAGGGTCGATTTAACTGAACCAGACTAGGTCTTGAAATCTTCAACTGGATAGGAATCAGGGAGATCTTAGGGTCGATCTGACTGAACCAGAGAAGGCCTTTGACTGGATAAGAAACAGGAAAATCTTAGGGTCGATTTAACTGAACCGGTCAAGGTCTTGAAATCTTCAACTGGATAAGAAACAGGGAGATCTTAGGGTCGATCTGACTGAACCAGAGAAGGCCTTTGACTGGATAAGAAACAGGAAAATCTTAGGGTCGATTTAACTGAACCGGTCAAGGTCTTGAAATATAGCTGAGAACTTGACTGGATCTTTCCTGAAAGGTAAAGGTCAGTCATATGCAAGGCATGATATGAATCAAGCGATGATGTTCTCAACATAAATGAGATTTGTAAGATATGATGCATATGTGCATGCTATAATGTATGGAAATGTGATGTTTTGTGAATGTATGTTTTCGTCCTAGGAAAATAAATCCTTGACGGGTGCCGGGAAGTCACTCTTGGGCTGATGTTGAAGAATAGATCTTTGCTTCCGCTGGGGATGATAGTTGCAAGAATACCGGTAGGAGAAGATAACTCCGTTGGGGAATAAACTTGGCGAATGGATTACTCTGCGGGGAGAAAAGTACTCTAGCGATCTTGGTGGGGATCCATACTCTGTGGGGAGAGAGGTACTTTGCTGAAATGTTAATGGTAACTTCGCCGGGGATACCATTGTTGTGTTGGAAGTGCTAATAGACTTCGCTGAGGATAAGAAGATTTTGCCGAGGACGACCTTTCCATGGCTTTGGCTGAGGATAACCCAGTTATATCCTGGTAGGGAAATAACTCTTTGAATAAAGCCGGGAGACGCGTTCGTGCTCTGCGGGGGAGAAGCTTCCAGAATTTACTGGGGATAAGCTTATTGCTTGGGGAGATGATTCAACTTTCCTGGGGAAATCTGGATTGGACTCTCCTGGGGAAATTTTGAACTGTACGGGGAAGTGACTTCGTTGAATGTTTGATATACCGCAGGGGAACAATCTTTAGGCCAAGACTGCCGGGGATGCTTGCTGAGAATGCATGTATATCGTGCTAGGGAATGTTGAGATCTGCTGGAGGATACCCAACTTCCTTAAGGTTGATAATATTGCTTGGGGAGAGTGGACTGACTTGCTGGCTCACTCTCTGGGGAATTAAGATGTACTGGTTATGTTCTTCAGCTGAACCTACCTCGATACCTTGAAGGATAGAACAATTAGATTGCTTAGACAACTCTTTATTGCCCCTGTTTCTAATGTTACCTGTAATTAATCCTTTGTTTTATATGCAATTATTCATGAGTTAGCAAATTATTGTCAATGCATATATCACAAATTGAACCTTGGACGTTCTTCGCAAAACAAAACAGAAAAGGAAAAACAAAAGGCAATTTGTCTGAAAAGTGATTTTTGTATTGATTTTTGAATTCGCCTGTAAAATAGGCGTTTATGTACAAGAGGCTGACGTCCTAGTAAGAGAATACCGCCGAACAAAAGAGTTTATACAAATTTGTACAAAATAAAATAAAACAGCTGTGTGAAATGAATGATCCACTGGGTTTCAACTCTGTTATCGCCTTTATATCTCCGAGCGTCTCATCACTTGATGACCTTAGTTGAAGATGAAGCTGACCGATCGATGCCGTCTGAGCTTGATGTAGATACCGGATCTGGATGCAAGGTGATCCAATGAGACATAGTATTACGCTTTATCCCTAACTTTTTCCTGGACCGCCCTTTCGGGTTTTCAGTCCACCGGGATACCCATTTTTGCCCAAGCCACCTTTTCAGGTTTTCGACTTGCCGGGTGTACAGATTTTTTCATTTCATCCCTTAATTTTGCCCGAACCCTTTTGGTTCGCCGGGAAGCCCTAATTTTTGCCTAGGTATGTCAACCTAGCGGGTCTTTTTCATGCGTAGTATCTTTTTACTATGTCTGCATTAGCGGGGTGAGGAAGGTCGTCACCATCCATGGTAGTTAGAATCATGGCTCCTCCTGAGAACACATGTTTAACCACAAATGGCCCTTCATACGTAGGGGTCCATTTTCCCCTTGGATCACTCTGAGGAAGGATGATTTGCTTGATTACCAGATCCCCAACTCGATACTCTTGTGGTCTGACCTTTTTGTTAATTGCCCTGATCATCCAATTCTGATATGTCTGACCACGACAAATAGCAGCAAGTCTTTTTTCGTCAATAAGGTTTAGCTGATCAAGTCGTGTCTGGATCCAATCATCTTCGCTCAGATCTGCATCCTTCATTATCCGGAGAGAGGGTATCTGCACTTCGATCGGTAAGACTGCCTCCATGCCGTAGACCAGGGAGAAAGGAGTTGCCCCGGTTGACGTCCTGGCTGAGGTACGGTACCCATGTAGAGCAAACGGTAACATCTCGTGCCAATCTTTATAAGTCACTGTCATCTTCTGCACAATTTTCTTAATGTTCTTATTCGCTGCTTCTACAGCCCCATTCATCTTCGGTCTGTAAGGAGAAGAGTTGTGGTACTGTATCTTAAACTGCTTGCAGAGCTCAGTGATCATCTTGTTATTGAGATTGGTACCATTGTCTGTAATGATTCTTTCAGGGACGCCACATCGACAGATCAGATTATGCCGAATGAACCGTGCCACAACGTTCTTGGTTACTGTGGCGTAGGATGCTGCTTCAACCCACTTCGTGAAGTAATCAATCGCTACCAGAATGAAGCGATGCCCATTGGATGCCGTAGGTTTAATCTCGCCGATCATATCTATGCCCCACATTTCAAAAGGCCAAGGTGCAGTTAGGACATTCAGAGGAACTAGAGGAACATGCACTTTGTCTGCATATATCTGGCATTTGTGACATGTCCGAGAATGCTGGTAACAGTCGGCTTCCATTGTGGACCAGAAATACCCTGCCCGAAGGATCTTCTTTGCCATAGTGTGTCCACTGTATTGCGTTCCGAAGGTCCCTTCGTGTAGCTCTTCCATGATCCTTTCTGCTTCTATCTTATCCACACAACGCAGTAAGGTCGAATCATGGTTTCGCTTATACAGAATGCCATTGCTAAGGAAGAATTTCGCTGCGAACCTTCTCAGAAACTTCTTATCATTGACAGATGCACCTTCAGGGTATTCCTGAGCTTCCAAGTATCTCTTCACCTCATGGTACCAAGGCTTCTCAGTCACCAATTCAGTCTCGAGATCACAATAGTATGCCGGTTCGTCCAGTTTCCAGATGACGATCCGGGGAGCCTCATTGTCCCATTTGACTTTGAACATGGAAGACATCGTAGCTAACGCGTCCGCCAGCTGATTCTCCTCTCTCGGAAAGTGTTCAAAGGTTATGTGATACGGTGGGAGAACTGACTTGAGGTTTTGCGTTTGTATTCGCAAATGTTTCGGTTGAGCAAGAGTCGCCACCGACTTTTTATTTTATCCTAAGGAAAGGTTAAAAAGCACAGCAAAAACCTTTTGAGATGTTTTCTTGGGTTCGGGGAGTAGATTATAGAAAGGGAAGGTATTAGCACCCTTTCTATCCATGGTTATCCATGGGCTCTTAGTTACTTGCTTAGATCACTTGCCTTTTGTTTTCAATTGTTTTAAATGGTGCTTGAGTGTGTGGGTTTGAAAATGTTTTGAAAAGAAGCCAATGTGGTGGCAACCTTTGTAATGATCCATGTGGGGATGTATACAAAGATGTACATCTTTTGAAAAGGTTTTCATTTGTTTTTTGAAAGTTACTTTGAAAGTGTAGTGATGTGTGGTTTTTGAAATAGGCAAGTGTTTTAGTTTGCAAGATTAATTCAAGTAACTAAGAGGTTATCTACTCCTAAATTTCTCAAAAGATTATTGCTATGTTTTAACCCTTTTAACAAGTTTGTTCCACCATTGTATTGGGTGGACAATCTTATGTTTAGGATGTGAAAGGGACGGGCGTGGGTCATCGTTTAGACCATAATTGCAATGGTGCCAAGTATCTTTGGGCCTTTTCTTTAAGGGACTTGATCATTTGATTTGTGTTTGTTTTGAAAAAATATTATCGAGGGACTATGATCATTAAATTTGTTTGTTTTGCCCAAAGAGACCTAACATGCAATATGGCCCAATTTTGAAAGGCAACAAGTGGAATACCCTAGGGGGTGCAAGTGTGATTTAGTGTGTTCATTTTCATGCTTGTTTGTCTTGAGATTAGGTCATAGCTATTTTTGTTGTTTTTTCGCATACAAACCCTAATTCTAACATGGTATAATTTAGAAAGCAATAAAGTGCGAAAATAAATTTACTAAGCTATTACAAAACCAAATATGGGAAGGGGGGTACAAATGTTCAAATGGGGATATTGACAAGTAATGTAAACCTAAAATTATTACATCAATTTGAATATTTGCAATGTAAATGAATTGCATAATTAAATGGAAATGAAGTAAATGTGCAAAATGCAAAAAGAAAGTTTTTATATGTATGAAAAAAAGTATGATTTATGTAAAATAAAATAAGAAAATAAAAAGGTATTATTTTGAGTATTTTTAACTTTTAGGGCAAAAACCCTAATTTCAATGAAAATGGATATTAATTACTTAATTCATATAATATTTATTATTTACATACAAAAATAAAATAAAATATAGTATATTTGTAAAATGGGGTATTTTTTAGTATTAAATATTAAAAAAATAAAATATGTACATTTTTGGTATTTTTACTCTAAGTATATTAATATATATGTATGTATATTTATATTATTCTAAATATGTATTATATACAAATGATAATAATAATTAATTTTTTTGAAAATAGTATTTTTTTTTTTTTTATATAAAATATTTTTCAGAGGATAATATAAAATAAAAATAAAAATAGAAGTGTTTTTACATATTTTCCTATTTGTCCTAAATAATAATATATATATATGTATTTATGTATAAACTAAAGGAAAATCAAATAAAATCAAATAAAAATCAAAAAATGGTGAGAAAAATATTTTCAAAATTTTAATATGCTGAGAAAAAATAAACAAGTCAAACAAAAAAAGAAAAAGTCAAAAAGAATTAAAAATAAGGCAAATGGGCTTAGGGGGTGAGAAAATGGAAATAGGGTGCAAAAAGAAGAAACCACACAGGCCCAGCCCATGTGGCTTCATCTTCAACCTTCGTTCAACAACATTCAAAAACGCGCGCCCTGTACTCCAGCTGCTAACTCCTGATTCCTGGCTTTTTAACAAAAACTCATAACATAAAAAATGCTCAGCATGAAGAGACGATTCCAACCATGTATAGAACTTGACCTAACTCTCTAAGATGAGGGAGAATTTCTCCTCCCCCAAATCCTAACCTAGTTTTTCTGCCATTTTCAAACTCCAAATTCTCTCTACTCAGGCAAAAGAAATGAAATGTAAAGATATGTACATGTTCAGGGCTATGAGTAGAACCTTGTTTCTTCACAAACTTAAGACTAAAGATACATAATAAGAGAGATACGAGTTCAAAGTTTTACCTGTGCAGTTGAACTTCTATCTGGAGAATGAGGAACTTCTAGTGCAAGGTGATGATTGGAAAAGCTTCCTTGAGGTCCAGGGATGCTATTTCAATGCTTACTTTGTCTTGAAACTTCTTGTATCGAGCTGTGGAACTTCAACTGCAAAAGGAAAAAATGAAAATGGTGGAAGCTGTTAGAGGGATTACAGGTCAGGTTTTAGGTCATGGTTAGCTTACATACATGCTAGGGAATGTGTATGAATTGATTTTGGTAAGAATGCTCGAGGGAAATGGGAGTTGGCACTCAAACTGCAGAGGCAACTCTGTTTTTGCAGTTTGAGGATGATTCTGAGATGAAGGGTGTTTTGGAGGTCAAAGGCTCATGCAAAAGCTTGGATATGTTCTTTGGAATGTGTTTGATAACTTTGTTCTTGTGTTAGTGAGCTGAGATGAGAGTTGTTACAAGTTATGGACTTTTCTTCTATGTGAAGCAACAAAATGCAACTTGGCTTTCTAGGTCAGTAGAGGACCCCCTAATGTGCTGCATAAGCTTCTCTTGATCAGTGTGTTATGCACATAATCTTGTGCCAAGCAGATTTTCCATGTACTTGTTGGATTTCTAATTTGACATAAAGCTACTTTATACAAAAATGGCCAATTTGCTTTATCCATTTTGGGATTAATCCCTCATACAATGCTTGCACTCAAAGAACAACACTTTAACACATTGAATATGCATTAAATTATGGAGTGTAACTTGGTTTAAAGACCTGTAATCTTGCCTAAAGCATGCTGAGTTCAAATGGTAAGGTTATGGACATGTTTTGATGAAGAACAAAAGTGAATTTTTGCCAACTTGTGAAATTCGAATCTCTCAAGTTATGAGGTTGTTTGATGAGTTATTGGACATTTTGGAAAGCTTGGAATTTGTACTACAATCCATCTTTGAAATGCAAATTGAAATTCCAAGTGGAAGGGTATGAAAAATGGCCTTGAAGTGGGGTAGAAAACCTTGTCAAAATAGGTTAAAATTCCACTAAGTTAAAAATGGTTTAGTGCCCTTATTCAAAAAATTGTAACTTGAGATACAAGCTTCAAATGAGAAAACTTTGTGAATCAAAGTTGTAGATTATGCAACAAGCTACAACTTTCATGTTTTGAATTTTGTTTGAATCCAAATGGATCTTGGTTAAAAGATGGGGCAAAGTTGGGAAAAAATTAGGGTTTTTCATAACTTAGAAAAATTCTAAGTTATGAAAAATTCCATTTTCTAACCCTAATTTGCATTTTGTGATTTCTTGGTGAACAAGTTTCATGATTTGGCATGTTTTGATGAAAAATGAATCTTGACTCTTGATTTTGACCAAAAAGTCAAAGTTTGACTTTTCAGTATACAGTCAAAATTGATCAATTGATTGGGAAATTCAACTGTCAACCTTGTGTACTTGGGATCTTTTGAGCTTGATGAATGTGTCAAGACCATTTCATTGAGTCCTTGAGTCCATATGTGAGCTTGATTTGCCATTGGCTAGGTCAAACAGTCAAAAATTGCCTTTGTGCAGTCAAAACCCTAAAAATGACCATTTTGCCCTTTTGGTGATCTGATCAAATTTCTTGGAGAATTGTGATCCAAACTTGATCAAATGGTCCATATGAGTTCAATATGTTGATGTGGGTCAAATTTCATGAGGTTTGACTGTCAATTGGCCATAGTTGACTTTTTCCCCAATACAGCTGATTTCTAGGTCATCTGTCTAATTGACTGGGCAAAACTTGGACTCAAGACTGGAAACTTGGTGAGGATAAACTTGGGAGTCCAATATGAAACATGAAAGTTATCTTAGGCATTTTAGGTCAAAACATCTTTGGGCAAACACAAACCCTAATTTGAGTCCACAGTGCAAGGAGAAGTCTTGAGCAGAGGAAACCCTAACTGGATCTTGATCTTCAAGGGTCTTGTGATGAGAAAATGTTGAGGAAATGGGAGGGCAAATTTTGGGGTACAACAGTTTCCCCTGTTCAATCTTCTTGGACCTGAAGAGTTAGATTGGCAAGTTTGCCTTTCGTGACTCGAGGGTAAAAGGAGATTGGACACTAGAGTGCCCGGAAATTTGCACTCGCATGTTGGAGTCTCAACAATGTGATGTCGGGAATGGGCTTACAGATGCCATTTGGAGAGATGGTGGATAGGGGGATGGGCTTATAGATGCCATCTGGAGATGTGACAGAACCTTGTCGGGAATGGGCTTATAGATGCCATTTGGAAGTGTCGATCGCATAAGAGATTCCTTAGCGAGAACTTGTATACTTGAGAAAGACGGATGTTTTCCTGGCTTGTTACAGGTGTTTGATCTTCAGTCTCCTTATGCAGATATGCCCTGGCTAGATACAGGTATCGAATCTACAATTGGTTGCTCACAAATGTGCCCTGGCTGGATACAGGAGTCGAACCTGGAAATAGTCGTTAATAGATGTGCCCTGGCTGGATACAGGAGTCGAATCTGGAAATAGTCGTTAATAGATGTGCCCTGGCTGGATACAGGAATCGAATCTTCGAACTCTTCAGACGTGCCCTGGCTAGATACAGGACTCGAGTCTGGAAACGTGGTCAACAGATATGCCCTGGCTGGATACAGGAATCGAATCTGGAGATGTTGTAGTTGATAGATGTGCCCTGGCTGGATACAGGAATCGAAACTTCGAACTCTTCAGACGTGCCCTGGCTAGATACAGGAATCGAGTCTGGAAACGTGGTCAACAGATATGCCCTGGCTAGATACAGGAATCGAATCTGGAGATGTTGTAGTTGATAGATGTGCCCTGGCTGGATACAGGAATTGAATCTTCGAACTCTTCAGACGTGCCCTGGCTAGATACAGGAATCGAGTCTGGAAACATGGTCAACAGATATGCCCTGGCTGGATACAGGAATCGAATCTGGAGATGTTGTAGTTGATAGATGTGCCCTGGCTGGATACAGGAATTGAATCTTCGAACTCTTCAGACGTGCCCTGGCTAGATACAGGAATCGAGTCTGGAAACGTGGTCAACAGATATGCCCTGGCTGGATACAGGAATCGAATCTGGAGATGTGACAGTTGAAGGTAGTTGTTTTTGGGATTGTCTTTTTCCTGAAAAGGCAAAAACATAAGTTGTATGCGATGTCATGATGTATGATATGCACGATGTCATGATGTTCAACATGAGATGGTGTTGTATGTACTTTATCATATATGTAAGCAAGATGTATGAAAATGTGAAATGTTTATGAATGTAATTTCGTCTTAGGAAAATAAATCCTTGATGAACGGCCGAGGAGTTGCTCTGTGGTGAGAGAATTGGCCGAAGTTTTGATGAGAGGCCTGTTGAGGACTTTAGTGATGGATTTCGCTGAGGATAATGATGATAAACTCCGCTGGGGAGCATCGAAGATAAACTCCGCCGGGGATTGAAGGAACTTTGCCGCGGGCGGTCTTCCGTGGTTTTTAGCTGAGGATAACCCAATTATAAGTCCTTGTGAGGAAATAACTCTACATAAAACTCGGGAGAGACGTCCGTGCACTATAGGGAACAAGCTTCCAGGACCTACTGGGGATGAGCTTTAAGGCCTGCCGGGGAATGTTGTGCCTTTTCAGGATTGTCGGGGAGTCAACTCCGCTTGGGGAAAGTATTGCTGAATCTTGTTTTACTCTGCGGGGAGTTGAGATGATTTGGTCACATTCTTCAGTTGAATCTAACTTGGTACCTTGGCGGACAAAACAACCAGACTGCATCAGACAACTTCACATTGCCCCTGTCTCTGATGTCAACTGTAATCAATCTCTTATTTCATATGTAAACATTTATGAATCAGCAATTTAATGTCAAATGCATATATCAAAAATGAACATTGGACGTTCTTCGCAAGACAAAACAGAAAAAGGAAAACAATGGTAATTTGTATGGACAAGTGAATTTGTATTGATTTAAACTTTGCCTGTGAATAGGCGTTTTTGTACAAGAGGCTGACATCCTAGTAAGAGGACGCCGCCAAATAACATAGAGTTTACAATTTGAAAAAGGAAACAAAACAGCTATGTGAACAATCCCACTGGGTTCCAACTCTGCTATCTCCTTTATGTCTTCGAACGTCTCATCGCTTTGTTGCCTAATTTGAAGATGAAGCTGATTGGTCAATGCCAAAATCTGGAGCCAGATAGTTGATGCCGAATTCCGGATGCGAAGCGATCCAATGAGACATAGTGTTACGCTTTTATCCCTAACTTTTGCATGGACCGCCCTTTCGGGTTTTCAGTCCACCGGGATACCCATTTTTGCCCAAGTCGCCTTTTCAGGTTTTCGACTTGCCAGGTGTACAGATTTTTATTCATTTCATCCCTTATTTTTGCCCGAACCCTTTTGGTTCGCCGGGAGGCCCTTATTTTTGCCTAGGTATGTCAACCTAGCGGGTCTTTTATTTATGCGTAGTATTTTTTCACTATGTCTGCATTGGCGGGGTGAGGAAGGTCGTCACCATCCATGGTGGTTAGGATCATGGCTCCTCCTGAGAACACACGTTTAACCACAAATGGCCCTTCGTATGTAGGGGTCCATTTGCCCCGGGGATCACTTTGAGGAAGGATGATGCGTTTGATCACCAGGTCCCCAACTTGATACTCTTGTGGTCTGACTCTCTTGTTAAATGCCCTGATCATCCGTTTTTGATATGTTTGACCATGACAGATAGCAGTGAGCCTCTTTTCGTCAATCAGATTTAATTGATCAAGTCGAGTCTGGATCCAATCATCTTCATTCAAGTCTGCATCCTTCATTATTCGGAGAGAGGGTATCTGGACTTCAATTGGCAAGACTGCCTCCATGCCATAGACCAAGGAGAAGGGAGTTGCCCCGGTTGACGTCCTTGCTGAGGTGCGGTACCCATGAAGAGCGAACGGTAACATCTCGTGCCAATCTTTATAGGTCACTGTCATCTTCTGCACAATTTTCTTGATATTCTTATTGGCTGCCTCTACAGCCCCATTCATCTTCGGTCGGTAGGGAGAAGAATTGTGGTGCTGTATCTTGAATTGTTCACAGAGTTCAGTGATCATTGAATTATTGAGATTGGTACCATTGTCCGTAATGATTCTTTCCGGGACGCCGTACCGACAGATCAGATTATGCTGGATGAAACGTGCCACGACGCTCTTGGTTACTGTGGCGTAGGAAGCTGCCTCAACCCACTTCGTAAAGTAGTCGATCGCCACCAAGATGAAGCGATGCCCATTGGATGCCGTCGGTCGGATCTCACCGATCATATCGATGCCCCACATTGCAAAAGGCCAAGGTGCCGTCAGGACATTCAATGGAACCGGAGGGATATGCACCTTGTCAGCATAGATCTGGCATTTATGACAAGTTCGGGAGTGTTGGTAACAATCGGCTTCCATTGTGGACCAGAAATATCCTGCCCGAAGGATTTTCTTAGCCATGGTGTGTCCACTGGAATGTGTTCCAAATGTGCCTTCATGCAGTTCTATCATGATTTTCTCTGCTTCCGCCTTATCCACACAACGTAGCAGAGTTGAATCATGATTCCGTTTGTAGAGAATGTCGTTGCTGAGGAAGAATTTTGTAGCAAACCTCCTCATGAACTTCTTATCATTGACAGACGCACCTTCAGGGTATTCCTAAGCTTCCAAGTACCTCTTCACCTCATGATACCAGGGTTTTTCAATCACCTTCTCAGCCTCGAGCTCGCAGCAGTATGCCGGTTCATCCAACTTCCAGATAATGATTCGGGGAGCCTCATTGTCCCATTTAACTTTGAACATTGAAGACATCGTAGCTAGGGCGTCCGCTAGCTGATTCTCCTCTCTAGGGAAGTGTTCGAAAGTTATCTCTTCAAAGTGGGGGAGCAAGGTCGACACATATTCTTTATAGGGAATAAGATTCGGGTGTTTCGTATCCCACTCGCCTTTGATCTGATTGATCACGAGAGCGGAATCTCCGAAGACACTTAGAAATTTGATCCTTAAGTCGATTGCAGCTTGTAAACCCATGATACATGCCTCATATTCTGCCATATTGTTGGTGCAGCTGAAACATAATCGGGCGGTGATGGGAGTATGAGTTCCTTTGGGAGATATGATTACAGCGCCGACGCCGTTACCCAAAGTGTTGGAGGCTCCATCAAAATGCATAGACCATCGGGATCCTTCCTCAGGTCCTTCATCCGGTCCAGGTACTTCACAGTCCGTTACCACCATGATGTCTTCGTCCGGAAAATCAAAGTTCAATGATTGGTAATCGTCCACAGGTTGGTGTGCCAAATGATCTGCCAGTACACTTCCCTTAATTGCTTTCTGAGTTGTATACTGGATATCATATTCTGTTAAGATCATTTGCCATCTCGCTATTCTTCCAGACAGAGCGGGCTTTTCAAATATGTACTTGATGGGATCCATCTTTGAAATCAATAAAGTAGTGTGAGTCAGCATATACTGTCTCAGCCGGCGAGCAGCCCATACAAGAGTGCAGCAAGTTTTCTCAAGCAGTGAGTAACGAGACTCACAGTCGGTAAACTTTTTGCTCAAGTAATAAATAGCGTGCTCTTTTCGGCCAGACTCGTCATGCTGCCCCAGCACACACCCCATTGAATTGTCAAGTACTGTCAAGTATAGTATTAGAGGCCTTCCTTCCACTGGTGGCATAAGAATGGGTGGCTCTTGGAGATATTCCTTTATCTTTTCAAAGGCGGCCTGACATTCATCATTCCAGCGTACTACCTGATCTTTCTTCAGCAATTTGAAGATTGGCTCACAAGTAGCAGTCAGGTGTGAGATGAATCGGGCAATGTAATTCAGTCGTCCCAGGAAGCCTCTGACTTCTTTCTCTGTTTTTGTAGTCGGCATCTCTTGTATGGCTTTTACCTTGGCAGGGTCCACCTGAATACCTGTTGGCTCCTGAATTCGACACCTTTGTTTTGATTGATGACAGCCATTAAAAGCTGAAAGATGCTTTCGACTGGCTAAGCCTGTCGAAGTACCCGTCGAAAGATGGCCAAATACTTAGAAGATTTCTTCCAAGGAAGAAGGCTGATTGTCTTCGACGTCGAAGGAGTTTTCGTCGAAGACGTCTCTTGACGAACGTGTTCGATGATCCAGAAGTGGAGCAGTTTGAAATTCAAAGCTTTGGAGGGAAAACGGTTTCCAGCAGTTACTACGTGCAAACGTGCAAGGATCTGGAGCGTCGAACATGGAGAACGTGACAAGTGGCTTGATCTCGAAGCAGTGTAACTGCCCGACGGTTACTTGGAATGTTTTTGTATAAATAGGAGTAGACGTGTAGTTTCTCGCGTGTGTTCACAATAGATACATAGTCACTCATTTAGATTCAAGTACCCAGTGTGAGCGATCGAATTGTTGAGAAATGTATGTGTGAAACACCAATTTAATCAATTCAAGTCATTTACTTTTCCAGTATTTTACTTGCTTTCTCCTTTAAGATTCCTGTCGAACCTTTACATTCAAGCATTGTTTATTTTACCAGCCCTTTTCCTTTATGCAATTTACTTTAAACAATTTACTTAAAGCCTTATCCACATTAATTAAACTTCAAAATCAACCTATGTCCATAGGATCAATCTGATCGATCCTGCGAGTAACCAAATAAGTAACCATTTGGAGGATCAGCGGTTGTTTACCAAATCCCTAGGTAAACAAATTGGCACACCCGGTGGGACTGTGTGTTGATTGTTGAAAAATCTCATCTTTTCGAGTTGTATGTTATTGAGGAGTGGTAGAATATACACCAACGATAATAATACTGCCAGGAGAAGGGAAGAGATGGCGAATCCGCCAAACAATAATGAAATTCCACCACCAAGTGTGGGAGCAACGGTTAATATGACCGTTAGTGAAGCGACGAATGTTGGTTCGATGCCAGCAGTGTCAGTCACAACCACGGGGCCAATAACTTCGTTAACAGGCCCCAGAATGCCTTTGGGAACCCCCCCACCAAGGGGAAATACAGGCCCAAGGCCAGTGGTTCCCCCAGGATTTATTCCATTCTATGGCATGCCAACTTCTGAATTGGCAAGCCTAACGAATGCTGCGTCCACTTATTCAGACCCTTTCGTGAGTGCCACTTCGCCACTCCAAGGCTCTGGAGTAGGCATGGCGAATAGAAATAGGACCCAACTCCTAGGAGGAACGTCCCAAGTAGCCCATGGCCTTACAAATGCCTCGACAGCAGTCTTGAGGCAACAGATGGACGAAAGCAACCATGATATGGTGCAAATGTTGGCACAAACTTTGAGTACAGTGCTAAATCCTCTAATACAAAATACTACTCAGTCGAATCAGCAAGTTACAGCGCAAATGACGCGTTTGGCTGATTTCTTTGGAGTACCCCCACCTCTTCGACAGCCCCAAAGGGCACAAATAAGAGGAAATCAGGGGATATTTGTAGAGGAAGAAACCACCATCAATCAGGCTCAACAGCCTGTAGAACAACCTGTCGAAGAACCTAGGGTAATAGCCCCAGAGGTAAGGTTAGTTAACAGAAACCAAAATGCTGACGAAGTGGTTCAGCATGTCCAATACCAAAACATGGGTTTGGAGAACAATCTGGCAACCATGATCGAAAGAATCATGACTCAGAATGGAATGAACATGGGCTTTCGAAGGCCCAACTTTACATCTCCATTGTCAGAATATGTGTTACAAACTGACTTACCCCCTAGAACCAAAGTCCCCAAATTTACTAAGTTCTCTGGGGACACGACAGAATCTACTGTCGAACATGTGGCAAGGTATTTGATCGAAGCAGGAGACATCTCAAATAATGAAAACCTAAGAATCAAATACTTCCCAAGTTCCTTAACCAAGAACGCTTTCACTTGGTTCACAACATTACCCCCCAATTCGATCCACCATTGGACCCAGTTGGAAAGATTGTTCCATGAACAATTCTATATGGGGCAAACCAAGATAAGCTTGAAAGAACTGGCGAGTGTGAAGAGACGTTTCACTGAACCTATAGACGAATATCTGAATAGGTTTAGGTTGCTTAAGGCGAGATGTTTCACACAAGTGCCAGAACATGAGCTGGTCGAAATGGCCGCAGGAGGTTTAGATTATTCCATTAGGAAGAAACTAGATACCCAGTACCTAAGAGACATGGCCCAACTGGCCGATAGAGTTCGACAAGTCGAACGCCTTAAAGCTGAAAAAGCTAAGGCAACAAAAACTCACAAGAGAGAGAGAATAGCTTACGTTGAGATGGATGACGAAGATCTAGAATCCTTCGACGATACTTTAGCTGTCGAGGAAGGAGAGGTCGATTTAGCAGAACTAAAACAAGGGCATCCATACTCTTGTAAACAGTTAGTCCCCTCAAATGGGAAAAATCCTATTGGTCCAGACAAGACCAACGATAGGTTCCCAAAAAAGACTTACAGTTTTGACATCACAAAATGTGATGAAATATTCGACTTGCTAGTTAAAGATGGCCAAATGATAGTACCCCCTGGGGTAAAAGTGCCTCCTCTTGATCAAAGAAAGAAGAGAGGTTTTTGCAAATATCATAATTTTCTGGGCCATAAAACTTCTCAATGTTTTCTTTTCAGGAATCTTGTGCAAGACGCTATTGAGGAAGGGAGATTAAAGTTTGCTGACAAATCCCCCATGGCTGTCGACTCCAACCCAATGAAGGCTGAAGCCCACTATGCAGAACCCTCTGAGGTGAACATGATAGAGGCTACCAAGATCCAGTCGAAGAAGCCAGGCATTACCATGGTCGAAGTCTCAAAGGACCACATTAACATGCCAATCTTTGGCAGTTTTTCTGGAAACTTATCCAGGAAGACAATTGAGGCTGTCCAGAAAGCGGTCGAAGATCCAAAGTCGAAGACTGCTGAAGTACAAAAAACTGGACCAAAGCCCAGTTCCCAATTGGCCACTGTACAAGGCCAGACGGAGAAACTGGAGACACAAACGAAACAACTAACTCTTGCTAATAAGGATACAATGAATATCAACATGGTTGAACTTTCTGACCCTAAAACTTCAGAAGAAGCCATAAGGCAAGAGCAGGCAAATAAAACGGCTTTCCCTAGGGAAAACGAAAACTTGGCAGATTTTTTACAAAGATGCCAGAAGAAAAAATCAGAGGTTATGCTATGTCCAAGATGTAGTTCTATCTTTGATAAAAAAGCTGCTGAGCACATACAAGGAGTGAGAGCAGCGAACAAGAGAAGGGAGAATTCTGACCTTCGACGTGATCCCAGAAAGGGTTCTAATCAAGACAAGAGGCCTTTGACTTTTAGGCCTCCAACAAATGTACCAGTAGACACTTGGTACAAAACATCTGGCCGGAAAAGGCCAAGTGAAGAGAAATGGCATTCTTTCGAAGTGCCAAGAGGTTCCTCTTTAATCCAGAAGAAAGATCCTCAAGTTGCTGCACCCAAGGTTGCTCAAGTGTCCAGCAACTACAAGGGAAAAAATCCTATGTCGAGATCCCAATGGAGGAGGTATCAAAGAAGGCGAAAAGCTGAAAGAGAAGCTGCCAACGAACCTACGGCTGAAACTAGTTCGAATGTGCCTCAAAGGAAACAAAGAAAGCCTCTTGAGAGAGAACCAGTTACCAACAGGCTAGTTTGGCCTAACCAGAGCGAAGTCGAAGACGAAGATGATGCTGAGTCCGACGACACTTTGGATATAATGGTGAACGTTGTTTCAATGCTGCCTAGGGAATTCAATCGACAAGTAGAAGTCGAAACCAGTGACTGGGAGATGGAACAAGAAATGGCCAGACACAGGCCAGTGTGCTATTTTGTCATGGACAATGGCACTACAGAAGAACAAAATGGCTTCTTCGAGCCACCTACAGAGGCGATGAAGAATCACCTCAAACCTTTGTTCATAAGGGCCAAGCTCGAAGAGACCACTGTGAACAAGATATTGGTCGACTGTGGGGCCACTATCAATATTATCCCTCATTCTGTGCTAATAAAGATTGGCAAAAGGGATGAAGAAATTAAACCTCACAATATGGTCCTTTCCAACTATGAGGGAGGCATTGGGACCACCATGGGAGTGATCCAGCTCGACATAAAAGTTGGGTCGATCCTTCGACCAACAATGTTCATGGTCATTTCGGCCAAACCTAACTACAACCTTTTGTTAGGCCGTGAGTGGATACATGGTGTGGGTGCTGTGCCTTCATCGATGCATCAAAGGTTGCTTCTATGGCGCCCAGATGGGCTGGTCGAAAACATAGAGGCTGATCAGAGTTACTACCTTGGCGAAGTAAACCACTTGGGTGTAACAGATTTCGACAAAAACTTGGCTCACATAGGGCCATGTCCAGCTCCTGACTTCGATATGGCGCCAGCGCCAAACACCTTTTGTTCCCTATACCTGCATCCTGAGCATGGTTTCCAATGGGACAGAGAGGACGTGTCCCACATAGAATTCAGTGGGCTAACTGGTATCCAACCAACTGGTTGGGGAAGTGAATTCAGTGATAATGACTGAGTCACAATCTCTGAAGCGAATTTCGGCCTATGTGGCTGAAACCAAGATGATAACGGCTCTCGAAGCCGAAGTAAAGTACATGGCCACACAGGCCAATGATCAACAATTATCTGCTGTTGGCCCAGGAAAGGATTTCGATCCAAGACCTCCTGATATCATGCCAAACGAAATGCAGGAACAGAGGCTCGACGCGATCTATGACGATGAGCCTTTGGGCTTCGAAAAGGATCCCTTGGCGAACAACATTAAGATGTTAGCACAAGACCCTTTAGAAGAAATCAACTTAGGCGAAGGATCAGAGAATAGGCCAACTTACATCAGCGCCAAAATTGATCCAGAACTTAGGTTGGAAGTAATCCAATTGCTGAAAGAGTTTAAAGACTGTTTTGCATGGGATTATGACGAGATGCCTGGTCTCGACAGAGGATTGGTAGAACTTCAGTTGCCAATCAAACCTGGAAAGAAGCCAATCAAGCAAAATCCAAGACGCTTCGCTCCAGAAATTTTGTCGAAGATCAAAACGGAGGTCGAAAGACTTCTGAAATGCAAATTCATCCGTGTTACAAGGTATGTCGAATGGATTGCAAATATTGTGCCAGTAATTAAGAAAAATGGCACATTAAGGGTGTGCATAGATTTCAGAGATCTGAATGCTGCCACCCCCAAAGATGAATATCCAATGCCTGTGGCGGAAATGCTAGTCGATTCTGCCGCTGGCTACGAATACCTGAGTATGCTCGATGGTTATTCAGGATATAATCAAATATTCATTGCTGAAGAGGATGTGTCGAAAACAGCTTTTCGATGTCCTGGGGCCTTAGGCACTTACGAATGGGTAGTGATGCCTTTTGGCCTAAAGAACGCTGGGGCAACGTACCAGCGAGCAATGAATACTATCTTCCATGATTTTATTAACACGTTTATGCAAGTTTATATTGATGATATTGTTATAAAATCTGTTTCCAGGAAGAGTCACATTGACCACCTTCGACAATCATTCGAAAGAATGAGAGAACATGGTCTGAAGATGAACCCTTTGAAGTGTGCGTTCTGTGTAAAAGCTGGAGATTTCTTGGGTTTCGTTGTCCACAAGAAAGGAATCGAAATCAATCAGAACAAGACGAAGGCAATTTTGGAAGCGAAAGCGCCATCGAATAAGAAGGAATTGCAATCTCTCTTGGGCAAGATAAATTTCTTGAGAAGGTTTATATCTAACCTAAGTGGGAAAGCTCAGGCCTTTTCACCCTTACTTCGACTGAATAAGGAGGGGTTCGAATGGGGGCAAGAGCAACAAGAAGCCTTCGACAAAATCAAAGGGTACCTCACTAAGCCACCTATTTTGGTGCCTCCTTGTAGTAATAGGAGTATGAGATTGTACATTGCTGCATCTGACAAAACTCTGGGAAGTATGTTAGCCCAAGAGGATGAGAATGGAGTCGAAAGACCCATTTATTATCTCAGTCGAGTTTTGAATGATGCAGAAACTAGATATAGCGAAGTTGAAAAATTGTGTCTATGTCTGTATTTCTCTTGTACAAAGCTCAAACAATATATAAAACCAGTTGATGTTTATGTTTCGTCTCATTTTGATGTTTTCAAATATATGTTGTCGAAACCTATCTTGCATAGTCGAATTGGCAAGTGGGCATTAGCATTGACTGAATACTCCTTGACCTTTATGCCTCTTAAGGCAGTAAAAGGACAAGTGGTTGCAGATTTCATAGTCGACCACTCTATTCAAGTCGAGGATATTAACTATGTGGAGATAGAACCTTGGAAATTCTACTTCGATGGTTCCAGCCATAAAAATGGAACAGGAGTAGGAGTCTTGATTATTTCTCCAGATAAAATTCCAACAACGTTCAAGTACCAAATCGAAGGTTCTTGTTCGAACAATGAGGCTGAGTATGAAGCTCTAATTACTGGCCTTGAAATATTGTTGGAATTGGGGGCAACTCGAGTCGAAATAATGGGAGACTCAGAGTTAGTCATCAAGCAAGTCACAAAGGAGTATAAATGCATAAGAGAAAATCTCATTATGTACTTTGTGATAGCAAATCGTTTATTGAAACAATTTGAAAGTGTCAATATTCGACACATTCCCAGAGTCGAAAATCAAATAGCCAATGACTTGGCACAGATTGCATCTGGGTATAAAATTTCAAAAACGAGATTACAAAGAGCAATCGAAGTTCGAGAGAAGATAAGAGCAACTTGCCTATCACCAACAGACTTGGAATCAACAAGGTTAGGCTATGCTGATCACTCAAACTTCGAGATTTCGTTCATTGATAATTTGTCAGACCAGGATTGGAGGAAACCCATTGTGGACTATCTTCAAAATCCAGGAGCTCCGACAGAACGAAAAACAAAATACAGGGCGTTGAGTTTTGTACTCATGGGTAATGAGTTATTCAAGAAGACGCCTGAAGGGGTGTTGCTGAAATGTTTAAGTGAAACTGAAGCATACATAGCCCTTTCGACTACACATGCTGGGGCATGTGGGGCTCACCAAGCAGGCCATAAGATGAAATGGTTGTTGTTTCGACAAGGACTATATTGGCCCACTATGCTGAAAGATTGTGTTGAGTTCGCCAAAGGTTGCCAAGAGTGTCAAGTTCATACAGGCATCCAGCATGTACCAGCAAGCGAACTTCACTCGATAGTGAAGCCTTGGCCCTTTCGAGGATGGGCGTTGGATCTTATTGGAGAGATTCGACCAGCATCATCAAAGAGTCAAAAATACATATTGGTAGGCATTGATTATTTTACTAAGTGGATCGAAGCTGTCCCTTTAGTCAATGTAGACCAAGAAAATGTCATTGAATTCATTCAAAAGAACATTATATTTAGGTATGGAATCCCTGAGACAATAACAACTGACCAAGGTTCAGTTTTCACTGGTCGAAAGATGCAGGAATTTGCTCAGGAAACAGGTTTCAAACTCCTAACATCCGCGCCTTACTATGCACAGGCGAATGGTCAAGTCGAAGCAGCTAACAAAGTGGTAATTGGCTTGATAAAGAAACATGTTGGGAAGAAACCAAAGAATTGGCATAAGACGTTAGACCAGATTTTATGGGCTTGTCGAACGTCCCCAAAAGAGGCCATTGGTACAACACCATATAGGCTAACTTTTGGCCATGATGCAGTATTGCCAGCAGAAATTTGTCTTCAATCTGCAAGAGTTCAGAGGCATTATGATATTCCTTCTGAGGTTTATTGGAACATGATGTTAGATGAATTGGTGGATTTAGACGAAGAGAGATTACACGCTCTCGACTTACTCAGGCTTCAGAAGAAAAGAGTCGAAGACTCTTATAATAGAAAGGTAAAACCTAAGGTATTTTTGCCTGAAGATTTAGTTTGGAAGGTAATTCTTCCCATGGATCGACGGGATCGAAGCATGGGGAAATGGTCACCCAAATGGGAAGGACCCTTCAGAATTATCCAAACTTTTTCTGGTGGAGCCTATGAGGTCGAAGAGATAAGTGGTGATAAAAGACTCTTGAGAGTAAATGGTAAATATTTGAAAAAATATAAACCTATACTTCAAGAGATAAAAATAAAATAATAAACTAAATTAACCATAGAAATGCCAAAATGGAAATTTTTATTAATTTCTGCCAAAATGGCAATTGTTGTCGAAAGCGATTACAGAAGATGGTTACAAAAGAGAATCAAAAAGAAAGAGAATTCTTAAGTCGAAGATACTTAGCATGCTGCAAATCCAACCTCTTCTTGCACCAAGATTTTTCTTGCTCCAGTTTGGCAATTTGAGCGTCGAGGCTTTGGGCCCTCTCAGCGAATTCCAGGCCTTGCTTGATTTCAGTCTGGCTTTCAGCGTCTGGGATGTTCGAAAGAATTTCCTCCTGGAGCACAGTGTTGGCGTTTATCTTCGCCTCTATCTCTGCAATTTGTGCTCGGAAGGAGACATTCTCTCGCTCAATAGCATCGAACCTTTCCTGTGCAGACGCTTTCTGTTTCGACAACTCGGCAATTCGAGAAGTTGAACTTGAGACAGCAGTCCAAGCAGATAAGCTCTTGCCATGCAGCGTTTCGAGCTGACTGTTGAAAGTTCGTTGGCGCCGGTAATCCGCTGAGACTTGGTCAATCATAGAATGTAATTCCATGATTAAGTCTGAGATTTCTGGGGCTACAGCATCGAAATCAACAGCATTCAGAACCTCTTTCAAGCAAGATGGAGCAGTGGGGTCCCCCTCTAAAGCCTTCATTAAATCTCTCTTGAAGAACTGGGCCTTGACCTTCGCCAATGCATCATCAAGAGGAGAAGTCTCAGTAGATTTCCCCGACAGAGTAGGAATTTCCTGACTGGTGTCGGAAGAACTCTTACTCTCAACGATTGCATTAAGGTAGCTGACAGGGTCAGTTTGTTTCAAGATTTCCAAGTCCTCTTTCGACCTGTGCTTTGAGGAAGTGACCCTTGCCACAGTATGATCTTGGACTTGAGGCTGTTGAATGCTGAGTGCCTCGTTTGGTTGCTCTTCGACTTGAACTGAGGCGGTACTAGCGTCGACTCGTGGCTCTTCGTTAACTTCACCTTGGGGTCTTTCGCCAGCGTCATTCTGTGGTTCTTCGCTGGCGTCATCCTGGTGTTCTTCGCCAGTACCACCTTCATGCTCTTCGTCAATAGCATCTTGATTCTCTTCGCCATTGCCTTGGTCTCTTCCTTCAGGATTCTCTTCTGACGACAAGACCACCACAGGAACCGTTTCTGGCTGTGTTTCCTCCGCCATAGGTTCTTCAGTCGTCTTCTCCACTGTTTCAGCATTGGCCTCATGCTCAGTGTGGGCTTCGTCATTGCCCAAATCTTGCACCTGAGGCCTGCTAAGGTCAGCAGATTCCAGAGTTTCTGAAGTCCTTGGTGGGGAACTTCCAGTAGTTTCCTGAAAAGGAGAAAGAAGGCAAATCTTCAGATGTCGAAAGAGACATAATCAAATACTGGTATCTATGCCTAAGTTATAAGAAGGGTTCAATAGATTACCTGTGGATTGGCTTCAGCCCCAGGGCTGGAATTATCACTTTCGACAGGCTTGTTAACTAGAGCGTTCAGTTCCTCCTCAGTTGGTTCTTCGATGACCACTGCAGGTGGCCTAGGCTTCCTCACACCAACCTTTATTCTGACGGTTCGACCTTCAGGAGCTGGAGTAGGAACAGAAGCGTCCTTCGTTAACTTTCTCCTCTTTAAGGGAGTAGGAGGGGTATCACTGTCGTCGTCACTCCCCGATTCGACCACCAATGTTGCCCTTTTCTTGGGCGAAGGGGCCTGGAAAACCAATAGGAATTCGATTGAATAATTACGTCGAAAATAAATAATCGAAAGCCAGAATGAAAATGAAGAAAATCTGGTTACCGATGCAGGAGGCCTCCTCGAAGAGCCTTCCCCCTGTTGGTTGCCCGTTGTCTTCGCCGGCGCTATAGTCTTCGCCGGCGGTGGAGGTTTTGTCGAAGGGACCCTTCCTTGTGGGCCTTCTGTAGCTTTCTTGGCTAGGGGTTTTCGAACAACTGAAAGCGAAAAGGAAAGTTAACAAGCTAACAGTCGAAGAGAAAGATAAAAAGTAATGTGAGAGTGTGAACTTACATTTCTTTACTTTGTCAAACACAAGGACAAAAGACTTCTGCAACTCTGCTATGAAGTCCTTCTCGTCGAAGAAGTACTCAGCGTAATAGCTTCTCCACCATTCTTCAAAAGATGGCGAACAAAGGAAGTTAAGCTAGTAGTTGAACAGCGAGAGGATGGTTCGACCAGCATATCTTCCGATATGCCTGGTGGCAGCTTCTTCTGTATAATCGTTGCAGAAGTACAACATTGACTTCTCTCTTGGGAAAATGGGAGAAGGCAGGGTTTGGATGATACCAAACTGGCGAGATACCAGATTTGGTTGATAGGCAAGCAGACTCAGATGAGTCTTAGAACTCTTAAATCGAAGAGGCATAATCCTTGGGGTAAGGAATGCCTCCCAAAGTACAGAGTGCTCATCGACGTTGGGACCGCTCGACTCCTTGGGATGCGGCCTTGTAAACCATGCTGGCCCCACCTTTCGTTGTGCGAATGGAGCCATAGTCGAAACAAATTCCTTCCTTCGAGCGAACATCAGGACGAAGTTAGTGAAGGTTTGTTGGAACTCTAGCCCATCTTCCACAGGTGTCAGTAGAGCCAGCCTAATCCCTTCGATTCGTCTATTAGCTATCGCTGGGGCTTGTTCGTTTATCTGACTCTTCTTGGGTAAGAAGGATTCGAAAGTGGCGTTGAGCCACAGTTGAAGTAGCCAGAAAGGCCCAGCGAGTAACAAACTGTTCCTATCTTCGATATGCTTCAAAAGAGTAACCCCATTGCTGATGGAGTCATAAAGACTGGCCAGAATTAGTTCTGCCAAACAGATGTTCTGGCGGTGATGCAGTTGGGTGGCCAGAGTGACCATCTTTTTGGTCACTTGCAGAGACTTCGAACAGAACACGAAGCGAGTTAGCCATAAGGCTAGAAACGCTATGTGTTCAACGTCTGACACTGCGTCTGTCGACTGGTCATGAAAATGGTTGATAAAGGTGGTGAATGTTGGCTTCGTCTCAGAAAAACCAATTTGGTCCTCCGACATCTCTTCCGGGTCGAAGTAATCTCCGGTTGGTCGAAGGCCAGTGATGGCTGCTACGTCGAAGAGTGTGGGGGTTAACATCCCACATGGAAGGTGAAAGGTGAAGTGAGAGTTATCCCAGAACAGCATCGAAGCTATAAGCATCTCTGGGGAGTAGTTTAAACCTGTCTTCGACAGCATTATTAGGTCAAAGATGCCCATTTCCTTCCAGACTGGAGTTTGATGTTTTTCCAGCTTTGTTAGCCAAGCAACATAGTCCTGGGTGAGATTAGGGCAAGACCTAAAAACTCTAACACTTCTGTTGAAGAAACGAAGGTCGATCTTCTCGTGTGTGGGGTCTTCGTTGTCTTCCGCATCCTTCTTAGCACAGGCTACTGGCTTGAGTTTCTCGACGATGGGAAAGTAGCTCTTGATCTTCAGAGCTTCAGAGATGCTGGGGTTCATGGGTCCAGCCATTGCGAAGATTTGGTTGGAGTATCCAACCGGAATCATCAAGTGACGCGAGTAAGCATCACGAACGGAGATGTCAGATGGTTCAGGGACCCTTCGTTTCCCTGTAGCGTTCACTACCGGAGCAGTTACAAAGACCTTGGGCTTAGCAAGTTGTTCAGTTGGTGCGTTAGTCTTGGGGGCAGTTGAAGCAGAAGCCATTGTTGAGGATGAAGATGAAGTTGGAAAAGGAAGAGTTTTTCTGCAAAGAGAACAAGTTTGCAAGAAAGCAAGGGAGTTTGAGAGATAGTTTGCGTGAAAAGTCCCACAATGGGATATTCACTACTATTTATAGTAGTGGGAGAAATTCCCAATTACGAGGGCATTAAATGTCATTTAATGCTGCAGGAATTAGTGGGACGCGTGGCAGCATCCTGTTGTTTTGGCCGTTTCTGCAGAAACAGAGAGACGCAGCGTGCGTCCTCGTTTTTTGAATTCGTCATAATGACAAATTATGAAGTGATGTTTGGTTCTGCACGCCGTACTGACAGTGACGTCCTAGGATCAAATCAATGATGGTTTCTTGGGATTGCCAATAGTTGGTAAAAAGCAACAAAAAGTGCACAAGTTAACTTGTGACTAAGCGTGGAAAAAAACAAGTGTCGAATGGCGTTTTCAAAGAATGCCTTTTTCTTTCAGAGTCGAAATAAGGCATTCTTGGGGGGCAATTTGTTGGCTCCTGAATTCGACACCTTTGTTTTGATTGATGACAGCCATTAAAAGCTGAAAGATGCTTTCGACTGGCTAAGCCTGTCGAAGTACCCATCGAAAGATGGCCAAATACTTAGAAGATTTCTTCCAAGGAAGAAGGCTGATTGCCTTCGACGTCGAAGGAGTTTTCGTCGAAGACGTCTCTTGACGAACGTGTTCGATGATCCAGAAGTGGAGCAGTTTGAAATTCAAAGCTTTGGAGGGAAAACGGTTTCCAGCAGTTACTACGTGCAAACGTGCAAGGATCTGGAGCGTCGAACATGGAGAACGTGACAAGTGGCTTGATCTCGAAGCAGTGTAACTGCCCGACGGTTACTTGGAATGTTTTTGTATAAATAGGAGTAGACGTGTAGTTTCTCGCGTGTGTTCACAATAGATACATAGTCACTCATTTAGATTCAAGTACCCAGTGTGAGCGAACGAATTGTTGAGAAATGTATGTGTGAAACACCAATTTAATCAATTCAAGTCATTTACTTTTCCAGTATTTTACTTGCTTTCTCCTTTAAGATTCCTGTCGAACCTTTACATTCAAGCATTGTTTATTTTACCAGCCCTTTTCCTTTATGCAATTTACTTTAAACAATTTACTTAAAGCCTTATCCACATTAATTAAACTTCAAAATCAACCTATGTCCATAGGATCAATCTGATCGATCCTGCGAGTAACCAAATAAGTAACCATTTGGAGGATCAGCGGTTGTTTACCAAATCCCTAGGTAAACAATACCTTTATCACTTACAATGAAACCTAGCAATTTTCCGGATCTCACCCCAAAGGTGCATTTGTTGGGATTCAATCTCAGCTTGTACAACTTGAGTCGGTCAAATAACTTCCTCAGATGGTCAAGGTGCTCCTCCTCAGTTTGAGACCTTGCAATCATGTCATCAACGTATACCTCAATCTCATGATGGATTATATCATGAAATAAAGCAACCATGGCACGTTGATAGGTTGCCCCAGCATTTTTCAATCTGAATGGCATGACCTTATAACAGAAGGTGCCCCACTGAGTCACAAAGGTAGTCTTCTCCATATCTTCTGGAGCCATCTTGATCTGATTATACCCTGAAAAACCATCCATGAAGGAGAACACCTTGTGTTGAGCTGTATTGTCAACAAGGACATCAATGTGAGGTAGGGGGAAGTCATCCTTGGGGCTGGCCCTGTTCAGATCCCTGTAGTCAACACACATTCTGACTTTACCGTCCTTCTTCGGTACTGGCACCACATTGGCGACCCACTGAGGGTAAGAAGTCACTGCAAGGAACCCAGCATCAAACTGTTTCATAACCTCGGCCTTGATCTTTTCAGACATCTCTGGACGCATCCGTCGGACTTTTTGCTTTACCGGAGGGCAATCTTCCTTGGTTGGCAGGTGGTGAACTGCAATGTCGCAATCTAAACCAGGCATATCTTCATAGGACCAAGCAAAAATCTCCATGTAATCCTGTAGCATCTGGATCAATCGTTGCTTCACGCTGAGCTCTAGATTGGCACCAATCTTGACCTCTTTCCTATCCGTCTCAATACCCAGGTTAATTGTTTCCACAGGCTCTTCATGTGGTTGAATAGCCTTCTCTTCCTGGAGTAGCAGTCTTGCGAGTTCACCAGGAACTTCACAATCATCTTCACCTTCGTCTTCGGCCAAGTTGATCGGATTTTCGAAGTCATAACTGGCGGTAGCAGAGCTGTTACCAGTGAGATCCAGAGTGGATTGAGACCTGTATAAGTGAGTGTGTGTAAATATAGCTGTTTTGCAATATATATAACACAGAAAGGAAAAGAGCACAAGATTTGAAATGCAACAAACGTCCAATGTTTTGATTGATGATATATGAAAATGTCATACAAAAAAGCCCTCACAAATGGAGCTACGATGCCCCGGGTAGGACACCGAGCCAACAAAGTTTTAACATATTGTTTGTTACAAATTGGAAATCAAAAGAAATTAATTACTGCGTGACAAATGTGATAGGGGTAAAATCCTTTGTCGTCCAGTTGCTTGGTCCGTCGCTGGTAGTCGGGTAGATCCAACTGTCAAACTCTGCTTCCTCTACATCCTCCTCGATAGCATTCACCCTTGAGCTGGAGATAAACACCGGAGCCTTTCTGACCTTCTCCTTGCGCACAGCCCTCTGAGCCTCTGCAGTAAAGCCCAGCCCAAACTTGTCATTCTTCTGAGTGAAGTCAGGAAGCTGACCCCAGTTTGCACAATTGCCTTTCTGAACCACAGCCCGGGCATCCCTTAGGGAAGCCATCTTCAAGGAAACATTCTCTTCGACTGTTGTTTCTGCTGCTGCTGAAATTGGATGTACCTCCTCGAAATGCTGAAAGGGGGTTTCAATGAACTCCCCGTCCATCTCAATGTATCTGAAGGAATTCAGATGGCTTACCATATACTCCTCTTCTCCTTGCACAGTGACGATCTTCCCCCTGACAGGGTACTTCAGCTTCTGGTGCAAGGTAGAGGTCACAGCCCCAGCTTTATGGATCCAAGGTCGACCCAGTAGACAAGAGTACGATGGACGTATATCCATCACATAAAACGTAGAGTCGAACACCTGAGAGCCCACACGAATAGGGATGTCAACCTCTCCATGAACCATCCTTTTGGAACCGTCAAAGGCCCTGACGATGATATTGCTAGACTTCAGTTCTAGGCCTTCATAATCCAGACGGTCTATAGCCTTCTTCGGTAGGACATTCAAGGAAGAACCAGTATCCACCAATACATGCGCCAGAGTAGTGCCCCTGCATTCGATAGAGACATGCAGGGCATCATTGTGGTCTCTTCCCTTCGCAGTCAGGTCAGCATCTGAAAAACCCAAGCCATTGTCTGCCGTCAGATTTGCTACGCAATCAGTGAACTGGACTGCAGATGTCTCCTGTGGCACATGGGCCATCTTGAGAAATGAGATCAAGGCCTTAGCATGGGCCTCGGAGCATAGCAATAAGGAGAGCATGGAGATCTTGGAGGGCGTATGCCCCAGCTGCTCGACAACATTGAAATCACTCTTCTTTATTATTTTCAGGATCTCCTCCACTTCTTGTTGGGAGGCCTCAGCATTTATAGGTATTGGTGCCTCCATCCGGGCAGGCTCCTCTTCAATCCCTTTGCCCCGAGCGTTAGATGACTCGGCGGCAGGGGAAACAACTTGATCAGCAACAGTAACAGGTACACTTGTAGGTGTTATAAGGAGGGGTCTTCGAATAGCGGGCGGTGCAATGTCAGGCGAGAAGAGCCTGCCACTGCGGGTGACCTTGGCTGGACCAGTGATATCGCAGATACTGGCGCCAGTGTCGAATTCTTGTTTGATTCCATTTACATATACGTCTGCCCCATAATGCCAGGGGACAGCTTTATCAGATACGTAGAGGAGAGGCCCCGGAACAGTAATAACCACAGGTGCAACAGTCATGATTTGAACAGGCTTCTTCGGGAGAGCCTTGATTGGATTATTGAAGATGGTAACCACAGAAACTTCTTTTACCAGAACCAACTGAACAGCAGACTTCTTAAACAGAATCTCCTTGCTATCCATTAGGCTTTGGACGCCTAACCTCAGCAAGGAACAACCAGATAGGGAAACAGCACAGAACAGGCAACCTTCACTGCAACCCGGAAATAAACCGGCCCGCAGTAGGTTCTTCTTGACAGTCCTCAGAGGGGTGACAACTTCATTTACCGAAACAGCATACAGTTCTTCCTCAATGGCATTTACTCTATGCTAGGGCATAGGAGCAGTTACAACATTTGGTCTCTCCGGCGCTTCAAACTGAATTTCCTTTGCGTCGATCAGATCTTGTACTTTGTTTCTCAAGGCCCAGCAGTCATCAGTAGTGTGCCCGGGACTATCAGAATGATAAGCACACCGGGCATTTGGGTTATACTTAGGAGACGCAGTGTTGACGACCTTAGGAGCTTCTTTGAGGGTCACCAGGTTGGTGGATAATAGTTGGGGTAAAATTTGAGATAAGGTCATACTCAGTCGAGTATACTGCCTCTTGGGCCTTTCGCTTCTTTGTTGATTGTACTGCTGAGGAGCAGCAACAGGTTTCGAGATGACCAAAGCATTGACGGCTTGGCGACTTTCGGGCTTGACTTGTCTTCTAGTACTATAGACGGCACTTGCTTCTTTCTTAAATGGCCTCTTCTCAGCACTTGTGGAGGCAGCCTTTTGTATCTTGCCTGACCTGATGCCAGCTTCAATTCTTTCTCCCGTCAATATCAAATCTGTAAACCCAGCGGAGGAGTTACCAACCAAATGATTGAAAAACGGACCAGACAACGTCCCTAGAAACATATCAACCAGCTCACGATCAGTCAATGGAGGTTGCACCCTGCCAGCCAAATCTCTCCATTTTTGTGCGTACTCTTTGAACCCTTCACCCGTTCCTAGAGACATACCCTGAAGTTGGGTACGTGTAGGAGCGAGATCAGAATTGTATTGGTATTGTCTGTAGAATGCGGTTGCCAAATCTTCCCAGTGTCGGATGCTGGTTCCATCTAATTGGTAGAACCATTCAAGCTGTGACCCCGAGAGGCTATCTTGGAAGAAGTGAATCCAGAGGTTCTTATCCGCCGTATAAGGTTGGATCTTCCTTACGTACGACCTTAGATGCAGCTTTGGGCAGGAGACCCCATCATACTTGGCGAAGGCAGGCGCCTTAAACTTGTGTGGAATTACTACCCCAGAAGATAACCCCAAATCTCCGAAATCCAGCCCCGGCACATTCTGAATTTCCATGGCGCTTAAGCGGTCCTCCAGTTGCTTGTATCTGTCAGCAGCAGGTGGGTATTGTTCGTCGTTATAGTCCGTCTCGTTGTCGGAGACTGCGGGACTAGGAGCTCCTCCCCCTTGGGGACTGTTTTTCTCAGCAGAAGAAGTAGTTGGATCAGCTTCATTATGGAGTGTGTTCCCAAATCTGCGTCTGGTGTTGAACAACGCAGTCCTCTTTTTCTTCTTCTTCTTCAGGAGTAGAGTCTTCAACTCTTGCTGACCTTGGGCTAGGCTTAGGACCATCTCTTGAAACTGTGCATTTTGGGCCTGAAGGGCCTTGATTGCTTGCTCACTGGATGAGTCTGGATTCATGATGACTGTGCAAAATAAACAGCGAAGGAGATTAAGCAACCTGTGAAATAGGGTACCTGCTATGCATATGGTGCAATGGAATGCGTATGTTTTATGTTTTCAAAGACAAACAAGATTCAACTTTGTAGACAAAAAGGGGAAACACACTTCATTAGATTAAAATTTTCAATTGTTCAACAATTTGCCCTTAGGCATTACAGGAATGAAAAATACTGGAAAGGAAATAAACTATAAAAGGAAACATCCAAAGCTCATCAATGCTCCCATGGCCTCCTCTTTTCAGTGCTGATGTAGTTGTTCAGGACCCGTTCTTCCTCCAATTGCTTAGTCAGCCTCTGAATCTTCCGTTCCTGCTCGTTGAATTTCTCCCGATAGAAATCCCGTTCTTCCTTTAGCTGCGCCCAAGATCTCTTCATGGTGTCAAAATCAGTAGGTATCTGAGGAGGGAGGACAGTTGGAGGAACCCCATCTTCAACAGGAGACTCAAGAATGAGAGGTCTAACAGCTTCGTAGGGCATACCTAACCTTTGAGCACGGATGCGGACCCATTTGCAATAGGGCCTCAATGGCAGAGAAGTCTTTGGTCCCAACTCATGTGGGTTGGCTTTGTGGATTCTGTCCCAGGCTCTAATGAATCCTTGGCGTAGTTTGTCACTGTCTGCCTGAAACTCAAAATGGAAGTGAGGAACCAGCATTTCATGAGGCCCATCTCCTATGGCTCTTCCAAACTGACGGAGAGCTAAGCACGGATTGTAAGAGATTCCTCCTTGGATACCAATCAACGGAACATTAGGGTATTCTCCGCAACGGTCAATAACAGCTACCTCATCCAAACCTCTGAGAGTCCAGGTGATGTCATTATCAGTGAGAGCCATTAACCTCCTAGCCCAACCTTTTCCTTCTTCATTCTTCAGCGCGAACTTAGGAAGATGCGAAATAAACCACCTTACTAGCAAAGGAGCACAACACCACGGAGTTCCCCGTTTTCGAGCAGTACGAGCATATAGTTGTTGTAGAATATCACCCAAAAGAGTGGGTACCGGATTCCGAGACATGAAGATCCTTATGACATGGATACTGATAAAAGTGTCAGGGTTGGGAAACAACACCAGACCATAGATCAAAAGAGCCAGAATATCCTCGTACGCCTTGAAGTCCAAGTCATTCCAGAAATCATTAGCCTTGCCAACCAGAAATTTGACCAAAAAGCCCTTGATCCCATTTCTAGTTTCCCAGTTGGACAATACCTCTTCTTTGGTCAAGGGGAGAATTGCAGCAATCTCTTCAGGCCTAGGAGTCTTTTCCAAACCAGTGAATGGAGTTTGTTCCAAGACAGGGATCCCAAGCAAATAAGAGAACTCTTCCAGGGTAGGAACCAGTTGGAAGTCTTGAAAGGTGAAACAATGGTACAGAGGGTCATAAAACTGGGTCAGAACACTTATCAGTTGTTGGTCCCATTTTGCAGTGACCAAGCCAAGGAGAGAACCATGTCTGTTGATGAAGGAAGAAGTGTTTGGAATCCTTCCAACCAAATCCTTGAGTAACACTGGTGGTTGAACAAAGTTGAGCCGGACAGTATTCCTACGCACGGGCATCATGATGTCCTACAAAACAGAGCAAAGATGAAACCTTTTTGTCTTTGAAATGGGTTAGCCCTTTATACAGGATGCATGCAATGGTATGATGGCATGATGCTATGATGAAGCACACCACAAGTATTCACATAGGAAAATAAGGCACACAAGTCACACAAAACACCCTTAGGTTTCAGGCCAGCATGAGTCTCAGGTATTACCCTCTTTTGGTTTTGTTGGTTAAAACCTGTCCTATCAAAAGTAACCGGGTTCTAGAGGATCTCAAATCATTGGCTACCCTCAATCGGTCATAACTCCAGCATCGCAATCTTTTCTCGCGGCCAGAACCATCTCGAGAGTTTAGCCTCAATGAGTGTAGCATACTGCTACTGTCCTAATAGCCAAGTTGGTCAATTTAGGGTTCTAAGGTTGGTTGGTGTTTAATGACCCCTTAGAAGACCTATATTCTCCCCGTTGCAACACAAGGGATATAGGTATAGACTAAGATGCCACACCAACGTAGCCACTGCTTCACCCATGTCGGTCTACGCCGGACAGGTCCCTCACAGATTATGCTACCTAAAAAGGGTATTTCCCAGATCCGGGTTAGGATCTATGAAAATCCAATGCAAAGCCCAAAAATATAAAAGCAAACAAAGCAAACAATTGAAAACAAAGGTGATCTAAGCCCTAAGGTTACTCCACTTTTAAAAACAATTCCCCAGCAGAGTCGCCAGTTCTGTGATACGGTGGGAGAACTGACTTGAGGTTTTGCGTTTGTATTCGCAAATGTTTCGGTTGAGCAAGAGTCGCCACCGACTTTTTATTTTATCCTAAGGAAAGGTTAAAAAGCACAGCAAAAACCTTTTGAGATGTTTTCTTGGGTTCGGGGAGTAGATTATAGAAAGGGAAGGTATTAGCACCCTTTCTATCCATGGTTATCCATGTGCTCTTAGTTACTTGCTTAGATCACTTGCCTTTTGTTTTCAATTGTTTTAAATGGTGCTTGAGTGTGTGGGTTTGAAAATGTTTTGAAAAGAAGCCAATGTGGTGGCAACCTTTGTAATAATCCATGTGGGGATGTATACAAAGATGTACATCTTTTGAAAAGGTTTTCATTTGTTTTTTGAAAGTTACTTTGAAAGTGTAGTGATGTGTGGTTTTTGAAATAGGCAAGTGTTTTAGTTTGCAAGATTAATTCAAGTAACTAAGAGGTTATCTACTCCTAAATTTCTCAAAAGATTATTGCTATGTTTTAACCCTTTTAACAAGTTTGTTCCACCATTGTATTGGGTGGACAATCTTATGTTTAGGATGTGAAAGGGACGGGCGTGGGTCATCGTTTAGACCATAATTGCAATGGTGCCAAGTATCTTTGGGCCTTTTCTTTAAGGGACTTGATCATTTGATTTGTGTTTGTTTTGAAAAAATATTATCGAGGGACTATGATCATTCAACTTGTTTGTTTTGCCCAAAGAGACCTAACATGCAATATGGCCCAATTTTGAAAGGCAACAAGTGGAATACCCTAGGGGGTGCAAGTGTGATTTAGTGTGTTCATTTTCATGCTTGTTTGTCTTGAGATTAGGTCATAGCTATTTTTGTTGTTTTTTCGCATACAAACCCTAATTTTAACATGGTATAATTTAGAAAGCAATAAAGTGCGAAAATAAATTTACTAAGCTATTACAAAACCAAATATGGGAAGGGGGGTACAAATGTTCAAATGGGGATATTGACAAGTAATGTAAACCTAAAATTATTACATCAATTTGAATATTTGCAATGTAAATGAATTGCATAATTAAATGGAAATGAAGTAAATGTGCAAAATGCAAAAAGAAAGTTTTTATATGTATGAAAAAAAGTATGATTTATGTAAAATAAAATAAGAAAATAAAAAGGTATTATTTTGAGTATTTTTAACTTTTAGGGCAAAAACCCTAATTTCAATGAAAATGGATATTAATTACTTAATTCATATAATATTTATTATTTACATACAAAAATAAAATAAAATATAGTATATTTGTAAAATGGGGTATTTTTTAGTATTAAATATTAAAAAAATAAAATATGTACATTTTTGGTATTTTTACTCTAAGTATATTAATATATATGTATGTATATTTATATTATTCTAAATATGTATTATATACAAATGATAATAATAATTAATTTTTTTGAAAATAGTATTATTTTTTTTTTTTTATATATAAAATATTTTTCAGAGGATAATATAAAATAAAAATAAAAATAGAAGTGTTTTTACATATTTTCCTATTTGTCCTAAATAATAATATATATATATATGTATTTATGTATAAACTAAAGGAAAATCAAATAAAATCAAATAAAAATCAAAAAATGGTGAGAAAAATATTTTCAAAATTTTAATATGCTGAGAAAAAATAAACAAGTCAAACAAAAAAAGAAAAAGTCAAAAAGAATTAAAAATAAGGCAAATGGGCTTAGGGGGTGAGAAAATGGAAATAGGGTGCAAAAAGAAGAAACCACACAGGCCCAGCCCATGTGGCTTCATCTTCAACCTTCGTTCAACAACATTCAAAAACGCGCGCCCTGTACTCCAGCTGCTAACTCCTGATTCCTGGCTTTTTAACAAAAACTCATAACATAAAAAATGCTCAGCATGAAGAGACGATTCCAACCATGTATAGAACTTGACCTAACTCTCTAAGATGAGGGAGAATTTCTCCTCCCCCAAATCCTAACCTAGTTTTTCTGCCATTTTCAAACTCCAAATTCTCTCTACTCAGGCAAAAGAAATGAAATGTAAAGATATGTACATGTTCAGGGCTATGAGTAGAACCTTGTTTCTTCACAAACTTAAGACTAAAGATACATAATAAGAGAGATACGAGTTCAAAGTTTTACCTGTGCAATTGAACTTCTATCTGGAGAATGAGGAACTTCTAGTGCAAGGTGATGATTGGAAAAGCTTCCTTGAGGTCCAGGGATGCTATTTCAATGCTTACTTTGTCTTGAAACTTCTTGTATCGAGCTGTGGAACTTCAACTGCAAAAGGAAAAAATGAAAATGGTGGAAGCTGTTAGAGGGATTACAGGTCAGGTTTTAGGTCATGGTTAGCTTGCATACATGCTAGGGAATGTGTATGAATTGATTTTGGTAAGAATGCTCGAGGGAAATGGGAGTTGGCACTCAAACTGCAAAGGCAACTCTGTTTTTGCAGTTTGAGGATGATTCTGAGATGAAGGGTGTTTTGGAGGTCAAAGGCTCATGCAAAAGCTTGGATATGTTCTTTGGAATGTGTTTGATAACTTTGTTCTTGTGTTAGTGAGCTGAGATGAGAGTTGTTACAAGTTATGGACTTTTCTTCTATGTGAAGCAACAAAATGCAACTTGGCTTTCTAGGTCAGTAGAGGACCCCCTAATGTGCTGCATAAGCTTCTCTTGATCAGTGTGTTATGCACATAATCTTGTGCCAAGCAGATTTTCCATGTACTTGTTGGATTTCTAATTTGACATAAAGCTACTTTATACAAAAATGGCCAATTTGCTTTATCCATTTTGGGATTAATCCCTCATACAATGCTTGCACTCAAAGAACAACACTTTAACACATTGAATATGCATTAAATTATGGAGTGTAACTTGGTTTAAAGACCTGTAATCTTGCCTAAAGCATGCTGAGTTCAAATGGTAAGGTTATGGACATGTTTTGATGAAGAACAAAAGTGAATTTTTGCCAACTTGTGAAATTCGAATCTCTCAAGTTATGAGGTTGTTTGATGAGTTCTTGGACATTTTGGAAAGCTTGTAATGTGTACTACAATCCATCTTTGAAATGCAAATTGAAATTTCAAGTGGAAGGGTATGAAAAATGGCCTTGAAGTGGGGTAGAAAACCTTGTCAAAATAGGTTAAAATTCCACTAAGTTAAAAATGGTTTAGTGCCCTTATTCAAAAAATTGTAACTTGAGATACAAGCTTCAAATGAGAAAACTTTGTGAATCAAAGTTGTAGATTATGCAACAAGCTACAACTTTCATGTTTTGACTTTTGTTTTAATCCAAATGGATCTTGGTGAAAAGATGGGGCAAAGTTAGGAAAAAATTAGGGTTTTTCATAACTTAGAAAAATTCTAAGTTATGAAAAATTCCATTTTCTAACCCTAATTTGCATTTTGTGATTTCTTGGTGAACAAGTTTCATGATTTGGCATGTTTTGATGAAAAATGAATCTTGACTCTTGATTTTGACCAAAAAGTCAAAGTTTGACTTTTCAGTATATAGTCAAAATTGATCAATTGATTGGGAAATTCAACTGTCAACCTTGTGTACTTGGGATCTTTTGAGCTTGATGAATGTGTCAAGACCATTTCATTGAGTCCTTGAGTCCATATGTGAGCTTGATTTGCCATTGGCTAGGTCAAACAGTCAAAAATTTCCTTTGTGCAGTCAAAACCCTAAAAATGACCATTTTGCCCTTTTGGTGATCTGATCAAATTTCTTGGAGAATTGTGATCCAAACTTGATCAAATGGTCCATATGAGTTCAATATGTTGATGTGGGTCAAATTTCATGAGGTTTGACTGTCAATTGGCCATAGTTGACTTTTTCCCCAATACAGCTGATTTCTAGGTCATCTGTCTAATTGACTGGGCAAAACATGGACTCAAGACTGGAAACTTGGTGAGGATAAACTTGGGAGTCCAATATGAAACATGAAAGTTATCTTAGGCATTTTAGGTCAAAACATCCTTGGGCAAACACAAACCCTAATTTGAGTCCACAGTGCAAGGAGAAGTCTTGAGCAGAGGAAACCCTAACTGGATCTTGATCTTCAAGGGTCTTGTGATGAGAAAATGTTGAGGAAATGGGAGGGCAAATTTTGGGGTACAACAGGTTATCTCTGTGAAGTGGGGGATCAAGGTCAACACACATTCTCTGTAAGGAATAAGATTCGGATGTTTCGTATCCCACTCTCCTTTGATCTGATTGATCACGAGAGCGGAATCTCCGAAGACACTCAGAAACTTGATCCTTAAGTCAATCGCAGCTTGGAGACCCATGATGCATGCCTCATACTCCGCCATGTTGTTGGTGCAGTTGAAACATAGCCGGGCAGTGAGTGGAGTATGAGTGCCTTGAGGGGATATGATCACAGCGCCGATGCCGTTACCCAAAGCATTGGAGGCTCCGTCAAAGTGCATAGACCATCGGGATCCTTCCTCAGGTCCTTCATCCGGTCCAGGTACTTCACAATCAGTCACTATCATGATACTCTCGTCTGGAAACTCAAAGTTCATTGACTGATAGCCGTCTACTGCCTGATGTGCCAAGTGATCTGCCAATACACTTCCCTTGATAGCTTTCTGAGTCGTGTACTGGATGTCGTATTCTGTCAAGATCATTTGCCATCTTGCTATCCTCCCGGACAGAGCAGGCTTTTCAAATATGTACTTTATAGGATCCATCTTCGAGATCAACAAAGTGGTATGAGTCAGCATATACTGTCTCAGCCGGCGAGCAGCCCATACCAAAGCGCAGCAAGTTTTCTCAAGCAGTGAGTATCGGGTCTCACAGTCGGTAAACTTTTTGCTAAGGTAATAAATGGCATGCTTTTTTCGGTCAGACTCGTCATGCTGCCCTAGCACACACCCCATTGAGTTGTCAAGTACTGTCAGGTATAGTATCAGAGGTCTCCCTTCAACCGGTGGCATAAGAATGGGTGGTTCTTGGAGATACTCCTTGATTCTGTCAAAAGCAGCCTGACAGTCATCATTCCAACGTACTACCTGATCTTTCTTTAGCAGCTTGAAGATTGGTTCACAGGTAGCAGTCAGGTGTGAGATGAACCGAGCAATGTAATTTAGGCGTCCTAAAAAGCCTCTGACCTCTTTCTCCGTCTTAGGAACTGGCATCTCTTGAATGGCTTTAACCTTGGCGGGGTCCACTTGAATACCCTTATCACTTACAACGAAGCCTAGCAACTTCCCAGATCTAACCCCGAAGGTGCACTTGTTCGGGTTCAACCTCAGCTTGTACAACTTCAGACGGTCAAACAGTTTCTGCAGATGATCAAGGTGCTCTTCCTCAGTTTGGGACCTTGCAATCATGTCGTCAACATACACTTCTATCTCATGATGGATCATGTCATGAAATAAAGCAACCATGGCACGTTGGTAGGTTGCCCCAGCATTCTTCAGTCCAAAAGGCATGACCTTGTAGCAGAAGGTGCCCCACTGAGTAACAAATGTAGTCTTTTCCATGTCTTCAGGAGCCATCTTGATCTGATTGTACCCTGAGAAACCATCCATGAAAGAGAACACCTTATGCTCAGCCGTATTGTCAACAAGGATATCAATGTGAGGTAGAGGGAATTCATCTTTGGCGCTGGCCCTGTTCAGATCCCTGTAATCGACACATATTATGACCTTTCCATCTTTCTTTGGCACCGGCACCACGTTAGCAACCCACTGAGGATAAGAAGTTACTGCAAGAAACCAGGCATCAAACTGCTTCATAACCTCGGCTTTGATCTTCTCAGACATCTCTGGACGCATACGGCGGACCTTTTGCTTAACCGGAGGGCAGTCTTCCTTGGTAGGCAAGTGATGGACCACAATGTCAGTATCCAACCCGGGCATGTCTTCGTAGGACCAGGCAAAGATCTCCACATAATCATGTAGCATCTGAGTCAACCGTTGCTTCACGCTGAGCTTTAGGTTGGCACCAATCTTAACTTCCTTCCTGTCAGTCTCAGTACCCAGATTTATTGTTTCCACTGGCTCTTCATGTGGTTGAATTGCCCTCTCTTCCTGGAGTAACAGTGTTGCAAGCTCGCCAGGCACTTCGCAATCATCCTCACCTTCGTCTTCGGCTAAGTTGATCGGATTTTCGAAGTCATAACTGGCAGTAGCAGAGTCGTTACCAGTGAGATCCAGAGTGGATTGAAACCTGCATGAGTGAGTGTGTGTAAATACAGCTGTTTTGCAATATATAAAGAAATGAAAGAAAGAAAAGGGAGCATAAGATTCGAAATGCGAGAAAACGTCCAAGATCTTTATTCATGATATATGAAATGACAATTTATATGCCCTCACAAATGAAGCCACGGTGCCCCGGGTAAGACGTCGGGCCATAGAGTTTTAATTGTTTATTACAAATAACAAAACAAAGAAGTTTATTACTACGTAACAAAAGTAACAGGAGTATGATCCTTAGCAGTCCAATTGGTCAATCCGCCATCAGTCGTCGGGTAGATCCAGCTTTCAAATTCTGACTCTTCCACTTCATCTTTGTCCCCAACAGCATTCACTCCTGGATTGGTAATGAGCACAGGAGGTCTTCTGATCTTTGCCTTGGGCATAGCCTTCTGACCCTCTTTCTTGATCACAGCCCGGGCATCCTTCAAGGAATCCATCTTCAGAGGAACATCCTTTTCGACCACTGTTTCTACTGCTGCCAAAGTTGGAGGTACCTCTTCGAAATGCTGAAAGGGGGTTTCAATAAACTCCCCATCCATCTCAATATACCTGAAGGAATTCAAATGGCTCACCATATACTCCTCCTCTCCCTGCACAGTGACAATCTTCCCTCTGACGGGGTACTTGAGCTTCTGGTGCAGGGTAGAGGTCACTGCCCCAGCTTTGTGGATCCAAGGTCGACCCAGTAGACAAGAATACAATGGACGGATATCCATCACATAGAAAGTAGAGTCGAATACTTGAGAACCCACACGAATAGGAATGTCTACCTCTCCATGAACCATCCTCTTGGAACCGTCAAAGGCTCTAATGATGATGTTGCTAGGTTTCAGCTCCAGGCCCTCACAATCCAACCGGTCTAAGGCCTTCTTGGGTAGCACATTCAGGGAAGAACCAGTGTCCACCAACACGTGCGCAAGAGTAGTGCCCCTGCATTCAATAGAGACATGCAGGGCGTCATTGTGGTCCTTTCCTTTAGCTGTAAGGTCATCATCCGAGAAACCCAAACCATTGTCGGCTGTCAAATTGGCTACGCAATCAGTAAACTGGATTGCAGATGTCTCCTGTGGCACATGGGCCGTTTTGAGGAATGAAATCAGGGCCTTAGCATGGGCCTCTGAGCATAGCAGCAAGGATAGAATTGAGATCTTGGAGGGGGTGTGCCCCAGCTGCTCGATAACATTAAAGTCACTCTTCTTGATTATTTTCAGAATTTCCTCCATCTCTTGTTGGGAGGCCTCAGCAGTCACAGATCTTGGTGCCTCCATCCGGGCAGGCTCATCTTCAATCCCTTTGCCCCGAGCATTGGATGACTCGGCAGCAGGGGAAGCAACTTGATCATAAACGGGAACAGGTACACTTGCAGGTGTTATAGTGAGGGGTCTTTGAATAGCTGGTGGCGCAATGTCAGGCAAGAAGAGCCTGCCACTGCGGGTTACTTTTGCTGGACCAGTGATATTGCTGATGCTGGTGCCAGTGTTGAACTCTTGCTTGATTCCATGTACATACACGTCTGCCCCATAGTGCCAGGGGACAGCCTTATCAGATTCGTAGGGGAGAGGCCCCGGAACAGTAATAACAACGGGTGCGACAGTTATGATTTTAACCGGCTTCCTTGGGAGAGCCTTGATCGGATTATTAAAGATTGTAACAACAGAAACTTCTTCCACTGGAACAAACTGAACAGCAGTCTTCTTGAACAGAATCTCTTTGTTGTCCATCAGGCTTTGGATGCCCAACTTCAGCAAAGGACAACCAGAAAGGGAAACAGCACAGAAAAGGCAACCTTCACTACAACCCGGAAATAAACCGGCCAGTAGTAGGTTCCTCTTAACAGTCATCAAGGGAGTAGCTATATCATTTACAAAAACGGCGTATACATCTTCCTCAACGACATTCACTCCATGCTGGGGCATAGGAGCAGTCACCACATTTGGCCTCTCAGGCGCTTCAAACTGTATCTCTTTTGCGTCAATAAGGTCTTGCACCTTATTCCTTAAGGCCCAGCAGTCATCAGTGGAATGCCCCGGGATATCGGAGTGATAAGCACAGCGGGCATTTGGATTGTATTTTGGAGAGGCAGTATTTACAACTTTCGGGGCCTCCCTGACAGTCACTAAGTTGGTGGACAGCAACTGCGGCAAGATTTGTGATAGAGTCATACTCAGCCGGGTAAACTCTCTTCTGGGTCTTTCAGCCCTTTGAGGATTGGTTTGCCGAGGAGCGGCAGCAGGCTTAGCAATCATCACCGCGTTGACAGATTGGTGGCGCTCAGGTTTCTCTTGTCTTCTAGACCCATATACAGCATTGGCCTCCTTCTTAAAGGGCTTCTTCTCAGAACTTGACGATGCACCCTTCTGAATTTTGCCAGACTTTATTCCAGCCTCTATTCTCTCTCCAGTAAGAATAAGATCAGTAAACCCTGCAGATGAGTTACCAATAAGATGATTGAAAAATGGCCCAGATAGGGTCCCCAAGAACATGTCTACCAACTCCCGATCAGTTAACGGAGGCTGCACCCTGCCAGCCAGATCCCTCCACTTCTGTGCATACTCTTTGAAACCTTCACTTGACCCTAGCGACATGCCCTGGAGTTGGGTACGTGTAGGGGCAAGATCAGCATTATATTGATACTGCTTGTAAAAAGCAGTAGCCAACTCCTCCCAGTTACGAACCTTGGTCCCATCCAGCTGATAGAACCATTCGAGATGAGTCCCTGAAAGACTCTCCTGGAAGAAGTGGATCTACAAGTTCTTGTCCACTGTGTACGGTTGAATCTTCCGCACATAAGATCTAAGGTGTAGCTTGGGACAAGACGCCCCGTCATACTTGGTAAAAGATGGTGCCTTAAACTTGTGAGGAATAACCACACCAGTAGATAAGCCCAAGTCTCCGAAATCTAGCCCAGGCACTTGTTGGATCTCCATTGCATTCAGCCTGTCTTCCAACTGCTTATATCTGTCTTCAGCCGGAGGATACTGTTCCTCATTGAAGTCAGTCTCGTTGTCAGAGACTACCGGACTAGGACCTTTTCCCCCTTGGGGACTGCTCTTGCCTATAGAAGAACCAGCCTCTTCATTCTGTAGAGTGTTGCCAAACCTTCGGCCCGAGTTGAAAAGAACAGTTCTCTTCTTCTTCTTCCCCTTCTTCAGGAGCAAAGCCTTCAGCTCTTCTTGGCCCTGAGCCAAACCCATGATTAGTTCCTGAAATTGCACGTTCTGCGCCTGAAGAGCTTTGATAGACATCTCGGTTGATGATGAGTCAGGATTCATGATGCTGAAATAAACAGCGAAGAACAGTAAGCAACCTGAAAAGAAGAAAACCTGCTATGCACATGATGAATGGAATGCGTATGATTTATGTTTTCAAAGACAATTGGGAATCAACTTTGTAAACAAAAAGGAACACACTTCATTAGATTCAACTTTGAAACTTAAATTGTTCAACAGGTTGCCCTTAGGCATTACATAAAAGGGAAATACTGAAAAGGGAAATAAAACTGTAAAAGAATATCCAGAGCTCCTTATTGATCCCATGGTCTCCTCTTCTCAGTACGGATGTAATCATTCAGAGCTCGCTCATTCTCCAACTGCTTTGTCAGCTTCTGGATCTTCAATTCCTGCTCGTTGAACTTTTCCCGGTAAGAATCCCGTTCTTCTCGCAGTTGCGACCAAGACCTCTTTAATGTCTCATAATCAGTAGGTATCTGGGGAGGGAGGACAGTTGGAGGAACACCATCTTTGTCAGGATACTCAAGAATGATAGGTCTGACGGCTTCGTATGGCATACCTAACTTCTGAGCACGGATACGAACCCATTTGTAGTAGGCTTCCATAGGTAGAGAAGTCTTTGGCCCCAACTCTTGTGGGTCAGCTTTATGAACTTTGTCCCAAGCCTTGATGAACCTACGACGCAGCTCGTCACTATCCACCTGAAACTCAAAACTGATGTGAGGCACCAACATCTCATGAGGCCCTGCTCTTCTGGCTCTTCCAAACTGACGGAGAGCTAGACATGGATTGTAAGAGATTCCTCCTTGAGTACCAATCAAGGGAACATTAGGGTATTCTTTGCAGCGATCAATAACAGCTATCTCATCCAAACCTCTGAAAGTCCAAATGATGTCTTTATCAGTGAGAGACATTAACCTATGAGCCCAACCTCTTCCTTCTTGGTTCTTCAGCACGAACTTAGGGAGGTGCGAAATAAACCACCTCACCAACAAAGGGATACAACACCATAGAGTTCCTCGTCTTCTGGCAGTACGAGCATGAAGTTGTTGCAGGATATCACCCAAGAGAGTGGGCACAGGGTTCTGAGACATAAAGATCCTTATGGCAGTGACATTGATGAAGTTGTCAGGATTAGGAAACAAGACTAGCCCATAGATTAAGAGAGCTAGGATGTCTTCATATGCCCTAAAGTCCAGGTCATTCCAGAAACTGTTAGCTTTACCAATCAGAAACTTGGCCAAGAAACCCTTAACTCCGCTTCTAGTCACCCAGTTGTCCATTACTTCTTGATGTGTCAAGGGAAGAGCTGCAGCAACCTCCTCAAGCCTGAGGGTCTTTTCCCAATCAGTAAAGGGAGTCTGATCCAAGATAGGGATACAAAGTAAATCAAAGAACTCTTCCAGGGTAGGGACCAGCTGGAAGTCTTGAAAGGTGAAGCACTGGTACAGAGGGTCATAGAACTGAGTCAGGACACTCATCAGCTGTTGATCCCGCTTTGCAGTGACTAAACTGAGAAGAGAACCATGCCTCTGGATGAAGGAAGTGGTATTTGGAATTCTGCTAACCAACTCTTCAAGCAACTCAGGTGAGTGAACAAAGTTGAACCGGATAGTATTCCTTCGCACAGGCATCATGGTGTCCTACAAAACAGAGCAAAGGTGAAACCCTTTTGTCTTTGAAATGGTCAGTCCTTATGCAGGATGCATGCAATGCTCATGATGTTATGATGTTATGATAAAACACACCACAAATAGATACAAAGGCAAACATGGTAAGGCACACAAGTCACACAAGACAAGCCCCTAAAGTTTAGGCCAGCATGAGGTCTGGGTATTACCCTCTTTCAGTTTGTTGGTTCATACCTGTCCTATCAAAAGTAACCGGGTTCTTAGACGATCCCAATATCATTGACTACCCTCAATCGGTCATAACTCCAGCATCGCAATCTTTTCTTGCAGCCAGAACCATCACGAGAGTTTAGCCTCAATGGGCGTAGCATACTGCTACTGTTCTAATGGCCAAGTTGTGTCATTTAAGGTTCTAAGGTTGTTGGTGCTTAATGACTCCTCAGAAGACCCATATTCTCCTCGTTGCAACACAAGGGATATCGGTACAGACCAAGGTGCCACACCAACGTAGCCACTGCTTCACCCGTGTCGGTCTACGCCGGACAGGTCCCTCACAGCTTATGCTACCTAAACAGGGTATTCCCAGATCCGGGTTAGGATCTATGTAACTCCCATGCAACCCATAATTTTAAAGCAAGCAAGTCAATACAATTGAAAACACAGTGATCTTAGTCCTAAGGTATACCTCACTTTAAGAGAGTTTCCCCAGCAGAGTCGCCAGTTCTGTGATCGGTGGATCTGGAACTGACTGTTTAATGCTGGTTCGCGAAATGTCGCGGTAAGCAAGAGTCGCCACCGTCTTTTATTTTCTCCAAATGGAAAGGACAAAAGCACAGAAAAATTCCTTATAGAGATTGCTCTCGGTTCGGGAGGTAGATTATAGAAAGGGAAGGTGTTAGCACCCTTTCTATCCATGGTTATCCATGGGCTCTTAGATACTTGCTCATTTGTGTTTTCAAAATGGTTTGTTTGCTTTTCTACTGTGGGTTTAAAAAAGTTTCTTTGAAAATTTCAGTTCGACTCTTGTATCAGTCCTCAAGAGTGTTTGAAAAGTTGCTTTCGAAAGTTTTTTGAAAAGGTGTCGGTGTGAAAAGTATTTTTGATTTGTTTTGAAATTATAGCAAGTATCTAGAGTCGTCTACCTACCCTAAGGAATTCGTCTGTGTAATGGTCCTTGAAGTAGTGCCATCCCACCATTGAGAGGTAGGTAGCACCACCGTTGGAGGTGTTCGGGTCAATTCGAAGGTTCGGGACATGGTGGTCACCAGAGCAATGGGAAGACACCTTAGAAGCTACCCTCATGCCATGTTCATGGACATGAGGACTTACTAAAACGTCCTCTACTCGACGACCACCTTTCGAGGGGCAAGGCAACAATGAGGCGTACCCTAGGGGTGGTGTGTGATTTGTGTGTCATTTTCAGATATGTTTATCTTGTTCATGTGATTGGTGATCTACGCGTTGCTTTTATTTTGACATTCATTCTTTCATGCAGGTTAATTAACAGTTTAAAAGTTGCGGGAATATAAAAGTCTTACGCTATTACAAAGGCGCGGGTCCACATCGCCAAATTAATCCAGGACCCGATTTGAAAATAAAATAAAGCGGAAAATATAAATGCCTAATTATTACATAGCTTTGGGAGAATTACATTATATTCACAAAAAGAAATAAAAATGCGAAGAGTATTAAAATCGGGAATGCGAGGGCGTTGGACCCTTTTGAAGAAATTGAATTAAAATTACGAAATTAATTAAAGTAAGTGTGAAAGGAAGTTATTTTTGAGTTTTTTGTATTTATGGATTTTAATGAGAATTAATGGAATTAAAACCTAATTCTAGCTATTTTTGATTTATTAAAATAATGTGAAAATTAAACCTAAAGTTAACCTAATTAATTAATACAATTTTATTTACAAAAATAATAATTAATAATTAATATGGTGAAAAAAGAAAAAAAGGATAAAAGTATAAAACCCTAATTCTACATTTTTTAATTTATTAAGAAAAACATTTAAAATTTAACCTAGAATTAAAAATTAAATTAATTATTAAATTTATTTACAAAATAACATTAAATAAAAATATATTTTATTTTTTGTCTTTTCTTATTTTTATTATTTTTATATTATGAAAACATTAATTTATGAATTAAAAGGAAATAATCAAATTAAACAAATAAAAATAAAATAGGAAAAAGAAAAGAAATGCAAACCCTTGGGGGTGTTGACCCCAGTTTGGAGGTGTTTTGGCCAGTAATTAGGCCCAACGATTTAAGGCCCTTTTGACTTTTCATGCTGCGTGCGTATGCGTTGACTGAAGCATTCCATAGACCTTAGATCCTGGCCACTGGATGGATGTTGTGGGACAAATGGTGTGCTGGATATGAGGCTACATGGTAGATCTTCAGATAAAGCGCTGCATGGGAAGGTATTAGGAAAAATAACATTGAAAGAATGGGGGGACCTGGGAATCGAACCCAGGTCCCAGTACCTATTGGACAACGCATCAACCAGCTGTGCCATTTGCTTTCTTTGTAATATTACTGGAATGCAATTAATATATAACAAAACAAACGCTAACGCTGTTAATTCAAAAAACGCGCTAAAGCTTGAATTGACCTATCCCGTTGAGACAAATCATCATCTTCTCCATTCATTCGTTTGGACCTGAAAAAAAGAGAAAGGATAGCGGGGGTTTTAAACCCCCACTAAGTGCTGCATACAAAAATAGCGAATAGCACCCTGTTAATCATAAATTAATCACGAGGTATGGAATCAATTGGTCATAAGCTTCTGGTTTCAATGGCGTGGGTCTCGTGGTCTGATTTTTCCTGAAGAGGAAACCCCTAATTCGTGACCTCTGAAAACCTAGAATGCTCCAATGGTAACTTCGCGTATAGGCAATGAAAACTCAATTAAACAATGTCAAAAGACTCAGAAGGTCCAGATTAGTACAAAACAACAATTAGATTGTATGGAAAACGCCCAAAAATTGAAACACGACTATGCATAAAGTATGAGAAGTTTTAAGTTCTATATACCAATTCTTGAGGCTATGGGCGTGGAAAGGGATTCAGTCCGGTTCAGTGATGTCTTAGGAAGCTTTTGGGATAGTTCTTTTGCCTTGAAACGCTTTGGAATGGTGTTTTCAGTTTTGAAAATTTGGACAAAAAATGCCAACTTTGTTCTTGAGATGAGGCACAGCTTTTTGGTTTTTTTTCTTTAGGGTTAGGTTTGTGCTTGTATAAGGAACGATTTTTTGTCAATAATCCAAGCCCAAAGCTTTGTCTTTAATGGTTTTCAAAATTTGATTTTTATGAATCTTTTCAAATCTTTTTCCATGAAGAACATGCCAAGTTTGGAAGATCTTGCTCTTGTTGATTGGCACACGAGATAATGAGCATGTGATAGACCTATTTTCTGCACAAAAAGATTTAAAACCAATGATTTCATATTTTCTTCATATTTAAAACTAATTAAATGAATAAATAGAAATAAAAATTCATTTAATCAATTAAAAATAAGAAAGTAAATCCCTTATGGGCCAAATGGTCGTGCATAGCCTTTGGATAATGAATCTTGGAAGAAAATGTGGCCCATTAGCAATTTTGAGGCATTTGAAGTAAAGTTGACTTTTCAAAATTCCCAAAAATTTCCCAACTTCCACAAGGCATATCTTGCTCAAGTTTTAAGCTTTGATCATGTTCTTAGACATTTTGGAAAGGTCTTGAAGTCCTCTAACTAATGCCTTTGGTCACATGTCATTTTGATTTACCAATCTCAAGTTATGGCCTTTGACTTAAAGTCCCTTTTTGTTGACTTTTGAAAATGACCTATAATGTTGAAATTGATAACTTTTTGTGAGAGCATTTCTTGGACTTGAAGTGTGAAGAGGAGTCGTAGGAAATGTCTTTCTCTTCAAAATGAGCTTTGGATGGAATTTTTCTGATAATCCATGTGGAAGTTATGCCTTGGTCAAGTTACAGTTGACTTTTTCAACTGTCCAAATATGGAAACTTTTGCATCTTGAGACTTTTTGAGCCATACTTTGAAAATCATGATCAAGAATTGATCAAATGATGTTTGTGGCTTCAAAATGAGATGTTGACCAAAAATTTGAACTTTTTCCTGTCAAATGACCATTTTGCCCCTGCAGTTGACTGTAGGGCAATTAGGGTTTTTGACTGTGCAATTTTGTGCTGTAAGTCTTGAAACTTGGCATGATGATGCTTGACCATGTTTATAGGCATGTGGGACTTGATTGGACCCTTGGAAACTTCAACTTCTTTGTCAGAACCAAAACCCTAGTTTTTGACTGTTAGGAGAACCTTGAACTGTGCAACCCTTGGGGAGATTTTGAAGCATGCTCTTTGCAATTCTTGAAGAATATGGGAGGGCAAATTTTGGGGTACAACAGAAGACATGGTAGCTAGCGCGTCTGCTAACTGATTCTCCTCCCTGGGGAAATGTTCAAAGGTAACCTCCTCAAAGTGCGGAAGCAAAGTCAGCACATACTCTTTGTAAGGAATAAGATTTGGGTGTTTCGTATCCCACTCGCCTTTTATATGACTGATCACTAGAGCGGAATCTCCGAATACACTCAAGAACTTAATCCTTAGGTCAATAGCTGCTCGAAGGCCCACGATGTACGCTTCATACTCTGCCATGTTGTTGGTGCAGTTAAAACATAATCGGGCGGTGAACGGAGTATGACAGCCTTCAGGAGATATGATCACGGTGCCAATGCCATTACCCAACGCGTTTGAAGCTCCATCAAAGTTCATAGACCATCGGGATCCCTCCTCAGGTCCTTCATCCGGTCCAGGTTTTTCACAGTCGGTCACCAACATGATGCTCTCATCCGGAAACTCGAAATTCATAGACGGATAATCATCCACGGCCTGATGCGCTAAATGATCGGCCAACACACTCCCCTTGATTGCTTTCTAGGTTGTGTATTGGATGTCATACTCAGTTAGGATCATCAGCCATCTTGCTATTCTTCCGGACAAGGCAGGCTTTTCAAAGATATACTTGATTGGATCCATTTTTTTATATCAATAGGGTAGTGTGAGTCAGCATATACTGTCTCAGCCAGCGAGCAGCCCATGCCAAAGCGCAACAAGTTTTCTTAAGCAGTGAGTATCGGGTCTCACAATCGGTAAACTTTTTGCTAAGGTAGTAAATAGCATGCTCTTTTCGGCCAGACTCGTCATGCTGCCCCAGCACGCATCCCATCGAATTGTCGAGTACTGTAAAGTATAAGATCAAAGGTCTTCCTTCAACTGGAGGCATCATAATAGGGGGCTCTTGGAGATATTCCTTGATCCTTTCAAAAGCGGCCTGACATTCATCATTCCATCTTACCACTTGATCTTTCTTCAACAACTTGAAGATCGGTTCACAAGTAGCAGTCAGATGTGAAATGAATCGGGCAATGTAATTCAGACGTCCCAAAAATCCTCTGACTTCTTTTAACATTCGGGGAACCGACATTTCTTGTATAGCCTTCACCTTTGCAGGATCCACTTGAATACCTTTATCACTAACAACGAAACCCAGCAGCTTACCAGATCTTACCTCGAAGGTGCATTTGTTCGGGTTTAACCTTAGCCTGTACATCTTCAACCTGTCAAAAAGTTTCTGGAGATGGTAAAGATGTTCTTCTTCAGTCTGGGACCTTGCAATCATGTCATCAACGTACACCTCAATCTCATGGTGAATCATGTCATGGAACAAAGCGACCATGGTGCGCTGATACGTTGCCCCAACATTCTTCAATCCGAACGGCATGACCTTGTAGCAAAAGGTGCCCCACTGCATAACGAAAGTCGTCTTCTCCATGTCCTCGGGAGCCATCTTAATCTGATTGTAACCGGAAAAACCATCCATAAAGGAGAAGATCTTATGCTGCGCGGTGTTGTAGATCAGAACATCGATGTGAGGGAGTGGGAAATTATCCTTGGGGCTTGCCCTATTCAGATCCCTATAGTCTACACACATTCTTACCTTACCATCTTTCTTCGGCATCGGAACAACGTTGGTAACCCACTGCGGGTAAGAAGTAACCGCTAGAAAACCGGTGTCAAACTGTTTCATGACCTCAGATTTGATTTTCTCAGACATCTCTGGGCGCATGCGGCAAACTTTCTGCTTTATCGGAGGACAGTCTTCTTTGGTTGGTAGGCGGTGTACCACAATATCAGTATCCAACCCAAGCATATCTTCATAAGACCAAGTGAAGATCTCAACATAGTCGCGTAACATCTGCATCAACTGTTTATTGACACTAGGCTCCAGATTTGCACCTATCTTGACCCATTTCTTGTCTTCTTCTGTACCCAAATTCACTGATTCTACTGGCTTTTCATGGGGCTGTATGGCCCTCTCTTCCTGTAGTAACAGTCTAGCAAGTTCCCCAGGCACTTCACAATCATCCTCACCTTCGTCCTCGACTTAGTTGATCGGACTTTCGAAGTTATAATTGGCAGTAGCAGAGTCATTATCAATGGGATCCATAGTGGATGTGGATCTACATTATGATATGTGAGAGTGTGTGTAAGACAATAGTTATTTTAATAAAGTGCAAGATAGAAAAAAGAAAAACAAGGAGCGCAACATTTGTAATGCAAGAAAATGTCCAATGCTTTATTGGTGGTATATGAAAATGACAAATAATAAGCCCTCACAAACAAAGCCAAAGTGCCTCGGGCAAGGCCCCGGGCTATAAAGTTTCAAATTGTCTGTTACAAATTTCAAAACAAAAGTCTATTACTGTGTAATAAAAGAAACAGGAACGAAGTCCTTTGTCATCCAATTGTTCAATCCATCGTCGGTAGTCGGGTAAATCCATCTTTCAAACTCAGACTCTTCTTCATCATCTTCAATTGCATTCACTCCCGGATTACTGATGCGCAGGGGAGGTCTTCCAATTCGCGCGCGCCGAACAGCCCTTTGAGCCTCTGCAGTAAAGCCCAAACCAAACTTGTCAGTTTTGTGTGCGAAGTCAGGGAGTTGACCCCAATTTGCAGACCCACCTTTTTCAATAACAGCCCTAGCATCCTTGAGGGAAGCCATCTTCATTGGAGGTTCTTCAGCAACAACTTCAGTCGATGCCAGAGTCTGGGGGACTTCTTCAAAGTTCTGACACGGGGTTTCGATGAACTCTCCATCCATCTCCACATACCAAAAGAAGTTAAGATGGCTCACCATATACTCCTCTTCTCCTCGTATCATAACAATCTTCCCCTTCACTGGATATTTAAACATCTGATGGAGCATGGAAGTCACTGCCCCATCCTTATGAATCCACGGGCTACCCAACAAATAGGAATAGGATGGTCGGATGTCCATCACATAGAATGTAGATGCGAAAGTCTGAGAGCCAACTTTAACAGGGACCTCCACCTCCCCGTGCACCATCTTTTTGGACCCGTCAAAAGCCATAACCACGATATTACTCGGCTTCAGAACCAAACCTTCACAGTCCAACCGGTCTAATGCTTTCTTGGGTAAAACGTTCAATGAAGACCCAATATCCACCTGTATGTGGGCCAGAGTAGTGCCCCTGCATTTGATTGAGACATGCAGGGCATCATTGTGATTTCTTCCTTTAGTAGTTAGGTCTGCGTCGGAGAAACCCAACCCGTTGTCAGCGGTCAAACTAGCTACACAGTTTTTGAATTAATCGGCAGAAGTTTCCTGTGGCACATGTGCAGTTTTGAGGAAAGCAATTAAAGCCTTTGCATGGGCTTCCGAACACAACAACAAGGATAACATGGAGATTTTAGACGGGGTCTTCCCCAGCTGCTCGACTAAGTTGTAGTCGCTCTTCTTGATAATCTTCAGAATTTCCTCTATCTCCTTCCTAGAGGTTTCTACAGTGACCTTCTTAGGTGCCTCCGTTCGGGAAGGCTCACCTATGACTTCTTTGCCCCGAGCGTCAGATGGCTCGGTGACAGGGGTGATAATTGGAATACGTACTGGGACAGTAGCTGATGTACTGGCAGATGGAATAGCAACAGGCTTTTGAACAGTTGGAGGGAAAATCTCAGGAGAGAAGAGCCTTCCGCTTCGGGTGACCTTGCTAGCCCTGACAATATTGCTGACATCAGTATCAGCTTCTTCAACCTTCAAATTTTGTTTGATCCTATAATAATACACATCGGCCCCATAGTGCCACGAGACAGCCTTATCCGAAGTGTATGGGATAGGACCAAGAATAGTAATGATCAATGGAGCAACTCTTGGAACGGATGTAATCCTAACAGGCTTTCTCGAGGAAGCCTTGGAAGGATTGGCAGAAATGGTTATGATGGAAACATCTTCAACAGGAATCAACAGAATCAAAGTTTTCTCAAACAGGATTTCTTTGTTATCCATCAGGCGCTGAACACCTGTTTTCAATAAATGGCAACCAGCAGGCAGGATTGAACATAGGTGGAAACCTTCGCTACAGTCCGGAAATAAACCGACCGATAATAGGTTCTTCTTTACTGTCATCAACAGAGTAGAAATGTCTTCCATAGAGGTCACAAATGAATCATCGTCCACATCATTTACTCCATGCTTGGGCATAGGAACAGTCATGACATTAGGCTTTTCTAGAGCGTCAAACTCGATTTCTTTTGCTTCAATCAAGTCTTGGACCTTATTCCTCAAGGCCCAGCAGTTGTTTGTATCATGCCCTGGGCTATCAGAGTGATAGGCGCAACGGGCGTTCGGATTATATAGCGGAGATGTGGTGCTGGGATTCTTCGGGGCTTCCCTCAGAGTTATCAAGTTGGTCTTCAATAATTGCGGTAAAATTTGAGATAAGGTCATACTGAGCCGAGTATACTGTCTTTGCAGTCTCTCTACTCTTTGCTGATTATTACATTGTGGGGAAACGGTGGGTCTTGATATCACTACCGCATTAATTGCTTGGCGGTGTTCAGGTCGGTTTTGGCTCCTCGAGCTGTAAACTACACTAGCTTCTTTCTTGAAAGGCTTCTTTTCTGTACTTGATGAAGCACCTTTATGTATCTTACCACTTTTGATACCAGCTTCTACCCTCTCCACGGTCAAAATAAATTCAGTAAACCCTGATGATGAACTACCGATCAGATGATTGAAAAATGGACCAGACAAAGTCCCAAGAAACATATCCACCAACTCCATATCAGACAGAGGGGGTTGGACTCTCCCAGCCAGATCTCTCCACTTCTGAGCGTAGTCATTAAGGCCTTCACCCGCAACCATATACATACCCTGAAGCTGAGTACGCATGGGAGCAAGGTCGGTGTTATACTGGTATTGCTTGTAAAAAGCAACAGCAAGGTCCTCCCAGTTGCGGACATTAGCTCCTTCCAGTTGATAAAACCATTCAAGTTGAGTCCCTGACAGACTATCTTGAAAGAAATGAACCCACAAATTTCTATCAGCAGTGTAGGGTTGAATTTTTCTGACGTATGAGAGGAGATGGAGTTTTGGAGAGGATACTCCATCGTATTTAGCAAAAATAGGAGCTTTAAATTTGTGAGGGATCACCACCCTAGATGCTAGTCCCAGATCTATGAAGTCCAAACCAGGTATCTTTTGAATCTCCATTGCACTCAGACGGTCTTCGAGTTGCTTGTACCTATCCTCAGCAGGAGGATATTGTTCTTCATCAAAATCAGTGTCATTATCAGAGACCACAGGACTAGGACCCTTTTCTTCCTCTTGATTCTCTCCTCCTATAGATGAATGAGACAAACCAGCTTCATGTCGCAACCTATTTCCAAATCTGTGACCCATATTCAGAAGGACCACCTTCTTCTTCTTCTTTTTCTTCTCCTTCATGATGAGAGTCTTCAAATCTTCCTGCCCTTTAGCCAAGTTCAGGAACATCTCTTTGAATTGAGCATTTTGTGCTTGAAGAGCTTTAATGGCTTGATCATTAGGTATTTCAGAAGACATTTTGTGCTGAAATAAACAGTGAAGAAGATGAGAAACCTGTAATGATACCTGTAATGAGGTGCATGATAATGGAATGCATACGAAATAATTTCAAAGACTTTGGGAGGTTTAAATTTGCAAACCAAGAAATAAATAAACTTTATTAGGTTCAAACTTGTAAAAATGTTTAACAATGCCTTTAAGGCGTTACAAAAGAAATAGACTGAAAGAAAATCTAAACCAGAAAAACAACAAAATCAGAAGTTCCATGGTCGCTTTCCCTTCGTGCTGACATAGTCATTGATCGTCTTATCATTCTCAAGTTGCCTCGTGAGCTTCAAGATCTTCCTCTCTTGCTCATGATAATTCTCCCTGTAGGTATCCCTTTCCTCCTTCAGCTGGATCCAAGATCTCTTTAATGCCCCAAGATCAGTAGGCATGTAAGGATAAAGGACTGTATAAGGAACACCTTCTTCATTAGTATGCTCCACAATCACTAGCAACACAACATCATAAGGCATCCCAAGCTTCTGAGCCCAAGCTCAGACCCACTAGAGGTAAGGTTGCATAGGGAGAGAAGTCTTTGGTCCTAGCTCGTGAGGGTCAGACCTGTTCACCATGCCCTAGGCTCGTATAAACCTTCGGCGATGCTTTTCGACGTCCTCCTTGTAGTCAAAGACAATGTCTGTAAGTAGCACATGAGGACCGTCTCTCCTAGCGCGACCAAACTGTCGTAAAGCCAAACAAGGACTGTAGGTTATTCCCCCTCTAATTCCAAGTAGCGGGACATTAGGGTATTCCCTACATCGATCAATAATAGAAACACCTTCCATATCCTTAGAACTCCAAAGAATGTTCGTATGAGCAAGGGACATTATCCTGTAAGACCATCCTGAACCTTCCTCATTCTTCAACACGGACTTGGGGAGGTGCGAAATAAACCACCTTGCCAACAACAGCATGCAACACATGAGGGTCCCTCTTCTATGCGCCGTACGAGTATAAAGAGCATGCAAAATATCACCCAAGAGGGTAGGCACAGGATTGCGAGACAAGAAGATCTTAACCGCATTCACGTCTATAAAGGAATCTGGATTCGGGAAGAGAACCAAACCATAAATGAGGAGAGCTAAGATGTCTTCAAAAGCCTGAAAGTCCAAACTGTCCCAGAATAGTTGAGCTTGATCCATTAGAAACTTGGCTAAGAAACCTTTAACCTCGCTTCGTGTCTCCTAATTAGACACTACATCAGCCTTTTTTAAGTGTAAATCTAAGGCAATGTCTTATGGCCTAGGAGTCTCTTCTAAACCTGTGAAAGGCATCTGCTCGAGGATGGATATACCCAACAAATGAGAAAACTCTTCCAAAGTAGGAACTAGCTGATAATCCGGGAAAGTGAAGCAATGATGCACTGGATCGAAGAACTGGAAAAGCACACTCATCATTTTCTCATCAAACCTGGAGGTAACTAAACTAAGAAGCTGACCATGTCTTCTAATGAATGAAGAAGTATCAGAAACTCTTGAGGCTAAATCTTTGAGTTGAGCAGGTATTTGCACAAAGTTGACTCGGATGGTGTTTATGCGCAAGGAAGCCATAATCTGCAAAACAGGACAAAGATAAATCCCCTCGGTCTTTGAAATGGTTAGTCTAATGAAGTATGCATACTATATTATGATGCATAATGTCATGATAAAACACACAACAGGTATAGCAGATAGCAGACATGGTAAAGGCAAACAAGTCACACAATAGCCCTTAAGTTTAAGGCTTGCATGGGGTCTAGGTATTACCCTCTTGAAGTTCAGTTGGTTTTAACCTGTCCTAATAATAGTAACCGGGTTCTAGAGGTTCTCAATATCACTGACCATCCTCCATCGGTCATGGTTTTAGCTTACGCAATATTTTCTTGCGGCCGGGACTATCTCGAGAGTATGGTCTCAATGAGTGTAGTATCGAGTATCAACCAGTTCCCAGCTCTACACCGAGACCGGCTATCTCACTACTTCCTATGGCCAAGTTGGTCAATTATAGGTTCTAAGGTCAGTTGATGCTTAACGACCCATATAGAAGCCCCGTATTCTCCTCGTTTCTCCACAAGGGATACCAGTACCAACCAATGTGCCACATCAATGTAGCTACTGCTTCAACTGTATCGGTCTACGCCATACAGTTCCCTCACAGTTTATTGCTACTTACCTAAAAGGTGTCCATCAGATATGGGTTAGGATCTATAGTAACTCCCGATACAAAGCCCTCAAAGATAAAGCAATCAAATCAAACAATAGAAGCAAATATGATGAACTAATCCTAAGGTATACCCCACTTATTAAGTCCCCAGTAGAGTCGCCATTTCTGTGATACGGTGGCAGAACCAGACTGTTTTGAAAATGCTGGTTAGCGTTTTGCGTTTGTGTTTGAAAAATGTCACGGTAAGCAAGAGTCGCCACCGACTTTTATTTTATCCAACTGGAAAGGACAAAAGCACATAAAAATTCCTTTTTTCGAGATTTTGAGTACGGGGGGTAGATTATAGAAAGGGAAGGTATTAGCACCCCTTCTATCTGTGGTTTTCCATGGGCTCTTAGGTACTTGCTCATCATTTTCAAAATTGCTTGTGCATGTTTGATTTGAAAAAGTTTTTTGTTTTACTTCGATTTAACCCTTGCTTCTGTCTTCAAGAGTGTTACGAAGTTGTTTTGAAAACTTTGTTTGAAAAGAGTGTAAGTGTGAAAAAGATTTGTTTTGAGCAAGTACTTAATAACTAATCTACCTACTCGAAAAAGAGAATGTTTCTGTTCTTGTTTCCTTTAGACAATGCTATCTTACTATTAGTGAGTAGGTAGCACCGTCGTTGGAGCTTTAAGGGTCAATTCTAAAGGGACGTACGATCACTAGAGCAATGTTAGGACGTCTTGGTAATAACCCTAATGTCTTAAGATCAATATTCGAGGCAACATATCTGAGGCAACCTTTCCGAGGCAACTTTTCCGAACGAGACTTTGATCTTTGTTTAGACAAGAGAGCAACCACTAAGATACCCTATACTTAATGATCGTTTACCGAAGGCAACCGAAGTGAGAGTATACCCTAGGAGTGCGCATGTGCGAGTGATTCAATTTCAAGTTATTTATCTTTGCACATTTAGGTTTTGCTAACCGTTTTAAAGTTAATCATACATTCTTGTCATGCAACCCTAATATCATACATCTAACAACTTAATATTTGCGAGAATTTAAAGTGCAGAAAGTAAAGCTACGCTATTACAAGGCTTCGGGTATTAATTTACATAGCCAAAAATAACCCGTAAAAAAATGATAAATGGCGAAAAAAAGTCCTAATTAATCTATTACATCCCATGAGCAATTACATCAATATTGTAAAAATAAATAACCACGCGACGAATAGAGAACGAGAGGAAATTAGGGTTTTGACCTCGTCTAAACTAATTAAAGGAAAACTATTTTTTGATTGTTTTTGATTATTTTAACAAAAAGAATAAGGTTTTAAATTAAACATGAAAGAACCTAATTACTAATTAATTAAATCAAACAAAAATATTAAATTTGACCTATTTTTGTATTTTATTATTTTTTAAGAAAAAGAAAATAGAAATTAAATTAAACTAAAACCCTAATTTTATAATTGTTTTAATTTATTTATAAAAGAATTAAAGTTATCTAATAAATTAAATAAACTAATTAAATTAAATTAAATTTTTTGATAAAAAATAAACTAAATCTAATTTGATGGAAACAATATTTTTATGATTTTTTGATAAAAAGAAAAATTAATTTGTGTTAGTAAAATAATTAAATAAATTAAATAAGGAAAATTATAAAAGAAAAAGGAAAATAATATGGGCCTGCAATCAACAATTTAGAGAGGTGTCTTTAGCAATTCTGGGCCCAAGAGCAAGCTGATCCATGTTGACTTCCACGCTCCCATGCTGTGCATTGACCAAGGCTTTTGGTGGACCATCACATGATAGCCTTCAGATCTGGCCTGTGGACATCTGGTTGGTTGGATGATGATGGTCCATGGTGGTCATCACACCTATACGCGCGCCTGATCAAGCAATGAAAAATAATATGAAGTATATGGGGGACCTGGGATTCGAACTCAGGCCCTATGGCTTTTTCACCTGCATCAATGCCAGCTGAGCTACACACGTTTGTTGTATACAAAGGAACAAATAAATAATATATATAAAAAAACAACTTTGTTAAATTCCTGCGTGCGAATTTTCAAATGGACTAATGGGATGGTGCCACGCCATCGTCCCTGTCCTCTCTCAGTTGCTAAAAGGTTCAGTGACCTTTACCTACGGACAAACGTCCGTCACTACAAACCCTGCACACTTCAAAATCAAATACTGGCACGATAAATGGATTCTAAAGCCATGAATCAAATCGCCTTGGCCTGCTGAGCATTATGGTGCCCTTCTTGTGGATCAATTTCACCTGTACCAAAAGATCCTAAAACGAGACAACAAAACCTAGCAATGGTAGATTCCAGTATAGCCAATAAAAATGCAATTAATTGTTATGAATAGCTTGCAAATGCTTCAAGGAATAAGAATATGTAAGTATTTCATGCTATAAGTGCCAAAATCATGTGATTTGATTTCAAGAAAAAGCCATGGTCGTGGATCACTTACAGTGAGTTCTAGCGCTGGAAAATGCTTGTTCTTGATTGGTATAGCTTCCTTGCAATCCCAGGAAGCGAATGAGATGGCTAGGGGATCTTGAAAATGCCTAGAAGTATCAAAACGGATTACCACTTTTCTTTGTTTTTTTCAAGTTTGGTTCTGCCTTTGTGCGCCTCCAAACCCTGTTGTTTCTGGCTGCAAATGTTCACTATATACCAAGGGATGAATTAGGTTTACAAATATGATCTCAATCTTCGCCAATTATGATTTGCGATCTTGATTTATTTCCATAAAATTCCTTCCAAAATAGGCCAAAATCAATCTTTTTGTGCCCACCTATGCCTTGCACGAATTGATTCACTTGCTAGCTGTATATGGGACCTGAAGTGTGCATAAGATCTCGAGGTTTCAATGATTTGGATATTTTCATGATTTAATTAGATTTAAATTGATTTAATTGGAATAAAAAATCAAAATAAATAGTAAAAATAAGATAAAGACAAGTGGAAAGATCTAGGGCTCGTGGACCGTGCTACCAACTCAAAACAAGTGCAAAAGATTGGGCCCATTTGACAAAAATTGCAATTTGAGGCATAGTTGACTTTTGACAATTTTGCAAAAAAGGTCAACTTCGCTAATGCATAACTTCCTCAATTTTGAATATTTGAAGGTGTTCTTGGACTTTTTAGAAATTTAAAGCTGTCCTCTAAGCAAACCTTTTGGTCTCATCTCAATTGGGTCTTCCATGTTCATGTATGAAGCCTTGACAAAAAAAGTGTTTTTGTTGACTTTTCAAAATGACCTATAATGTCCAAATTCATAACTTCTTGTGAGTGCATATTTTGAACTTGGGAGATGAAGATGAATTGTATAGAATTTATTCCTCTTAAAAATGAGCTTTGGATGGGCCATTTATCATAAAGTATGAGAAAGTTATGCTTGGTCAAAGTTGGGTTGACTTTTCCTAGAAAACCCTAATTTAGCAACTTTTGGGTTTTGATGAATTGTGAGCAACCCTTGATGAATCATGATAAACCCCTGATCAAATGATGAAATATTATTCAAAATGAGGATGTTGACCAAAAATATTGAAGTTTGACTGTATGTGGGCCACAGTTGACTTTTGCCCTAGCACAGTCGATTTGCTGGCCTTTGAGCAATTGACTGAGCAAACTTTCTCTGCAAGGCTTGAAACTTGACATGGATGATCTTGATAACATATTAGGGCAATTATGAGAATTTGAGACCCTTTGGACTCAAGTATCTTGATGCAACATGAAACCCTAATTTGAGGTAGACTGCCTTAGGAGAGATTTTGTCTGGTCAACCCTTGGACTTCCTTGAGCAATTTGAGGATCTTTCTTGAAATGTTTTAAGAAATATGGGAGGGAAAATTTTAGGGTACAACATGGTCACTAAACACTTCGAATCTAGAACCATAAAGATAATTCCTCTAAATCTTCAACACAAAGACAACTGCAGCAAGCTCTAAATCATGCGTAGGATAGTTCTTCTCATGAGTCCTCAACTTCCTTGACGCATAAGCAACTACCTTATTATTCTGCATAAGCACACCTCCTAAACCCATCTTGGAAGCATCACAATATACCATGAAAGGCTCTCCTGGATTAGATAACGTCAAAATAGGAGCCGACGTCAACATCTTCTTCAATTCTGTAAAACTTTCTTCGCACTGAACATCCCACACAAAAGCTTTACCTTTACAAGTCAACTTAGTCAATGGAAGTGCCAACTTAGAAAAACCTTTGATAAACCTTTTATAGTAACCAGCTAATCCCAAAAAGCTTCTAATCTCAGTAGATGACTTCGGAGTTTCCCATTGCAACACAACATCAACCTCCGATGGATCTACAACAATGTAACTACCTGAGATCACATGACCAAGAAAACTAACCTCTTTTAACCAGAACTCACACTTGGACAGCTTTGCATACAACTTCTTCTCTTTCAAAACTTGCAATACTACTCTTAAGTGTTCTGTATGCTCTTCTTCTGACTTAGAGTAAATCAAAATATCGTTAATAAACACCACCACGAACCGATCCAAATAAGTATGAAAAATATGGTTCATGTATTCCGTGAATACTCCCGGCGCATTAGTAACACCGAAAGGCATCACTGAATACTCATAATGTTCATAACGCGTTCTCAAAGCCTTCTTTTGGATATCTTCATCCTTCACCTTAATCTGATGGTAACCCGACCTCAAATCAATATTACTAAACATACGAGCGTCCACCAATTGGTCCATCAAGTCATCTATTCTTGGAAGCGGATACTTGTTCTTAATCGTCACTTTATTCAACTGTCTATAATCAACACAAAGCCTCATACTTCCATATTTCTTCTTTACTAACAACACTGGAGCACCCCACGGCGATACACTGGGTCTTACAAACTTATTTTCAAGTAACTCTTCCAATTGCTTCTTTAACTCTGACAATTCAGATGCAGACATCATGTATGGTGCCATAGACACGGGTCTGGTACCAGGTACAAGATCAACCACAAATTCAACTTCCCTCTCCGGCGGTACATCAGGAATTTCATCAGGGAAAACATCAGGAAATTCACACACCACCTGCAATTCCTCAATTATAGCTTGGGTCCTACAGATAGCGACACCATCAACGAGAACATTTGTGCTTCTTCTTGCATCAACTTCCTTAACAGTTTAGCATAAAACAGACCATCTTCCTCCACTTCAGGAGTAGAAAACCTCACAGACTTGTCATAACAGTTAATATGAACATAGTTATGCTCTAACCAGTTCATACCCAAAATCACATCCAAACCTCTTAACGGTAAACAAACCAAATCAACAGCAAAGTCTCTGTAAAATATCGACAAGGGACACTTTAAACACACAAAATAAGTAGTCACCGACCTCTTGGCTAGAGTATCGACGACCATTTCTCCACTCATAGATGACAACATAAGACCCAATCTTTCAACACAATCAGCAGCAATAAAGCAATGAGTAGCACCAGTATCAATAATAGTAATTAAAGGAGTACTATTAATGAAACATGTACCTCTGATAAGTCTGTCCTCAGTAGCTTCCTGATCCTCAACCAAAGCGGATACTTTACCACTTGTCTGCGCCCTCTCGGGTTTCTAACATTGACTACCAATATGCCCTTCCTCACTACAATTAAAACAAATCACATCCTTATGTTTGCACTTAGATGCAACATGTCTGTTCTTACCACAACAGAAACACCTCTTTACTTCAGTAGTACATACATTTCTCTTATGCCCAGGCTTCCCACATTTAAAACAAACCACACTAGCAGGAGCATCTCCCCCACTAGTCCTCTGACCCAGAGCAACTTTCTGTTTACCTTTACCAACTGGGGTATCATAAGGCTTACCACAATTCTGTTGGTGCTTACCTTTCTTCTCACTAATAATCTTGTAATGAGCATTATTATCCTCTTCATAAATCCTGCAACTATTAATCAAATCAGCAAAGACACGGATCTTCTGGTATCCAACTGCCTTCTTGATCTCTGGGTGCAATCCGTTCTCAAACTTGATACACTTCGAAAACTCATCATCTGCCTCAGCGTAGTGCGGATAAAACTTAGCCAACTCAAAAAAATTTTGCAGCATACTCAACAACTGACATATTCCCTCGATTCAGCTCAAGGAACTCAATCTCCTTCTTACCACGAACATCTTCAGGAAAGTACTTCCTCAGAAACTTCCTATAGAACACAGCCCAAGTGACATTTTCACCTGCAGCTTCCAATCTCTGACATGTCTCTAGCCACCAGTCATCAACCTCAGCTGCAAGCATATGAGTACCATATCGAAACTTTTGTGCTGGAGTGTAGTCCATCACATGGAACATTCTCTCAATCTCTTTCAACCAATCCAATACTCTGTCAGAATCATACTTTCCCTTGAAGGTAGGCGGATTCTCTCTCTGCAAAGTCGCTAAACTACGAGATCCAGCATTCCCGTCAGCATTCGGCTGATTCTCCATCGCATGAGCCATTGCTTCTAAAGCAGCATCAAGTGCAACATCATTCCTTCCAGCCATCTCAACTTATCACTACAACATAAACAACGGTTATAACTCAAATTAATAATACTCGATTGTTAGACAACTACGACTCGACAACAAGATCGGATGGACCAACCTTTGCTCTGATACCAACTTTGTAACACCCCAATTCTACCCGACAATTATATTGTAAATCACAGTTATAAAATTCATACAACTTAATCAGGATGCCACAAATTCAACTTAAAAACACATTGCATTCAACGTGGATACATAACACTTTAAAACTTCGGAGGAACCATCAACATAATAATTTAATCTCTTAATTCAACAACTTGAACATCTACGCAACGAAATCATAATAACATATTTTTCCATCGTTACAGCAACTTCAAAGTAACACGTACTTAGCAACAATCAAATTAAAGTTCAACAACTGAAATAATCAATAATCAAAAGCAACAAGCGTTCATCCCCCCGAGTGTTACGTATCAGAGCAATGACACCGACTCGAACTACCGAAGGAATACTGCCTTCACTCTCGATTACCTGCACGTTACCAACTTAAGGGTAACATTCAAACATAAGGGGTGAGATATCTAACAATATAATAAAACGTATGATAAATAATATATTAAATTAGATCACATAACATCACCACTTCTCATCTTAAAATCAACAATAATCGCAACAGAATACCAATGATAATACACATTCACCACATCAATACACAACTTCTTTATGCAATCATACAATGTGACTCAATACTATGCAAATGCATGTGATACCATTGGAGAAGAACTCCCATCTCAAAATAATTGCCAATAAATAGAGGCATCAACAAAGCATAAGCCTTCATCTTAATATTCGTTAATACATGTCATCTTAACGAGCATCAGCTCCATCTTGAAATGCAGTGTATGCGACACAATCATGAATGTAATAACAACACCATAATTAACAACATCTTAACACAACACCTTCGTTGGCTGGAAGCCCACATCTCAATAGCTGCTAATTATTAGAGGCATTTCAACATCTTTCATCAACATCATTCATCAACATCATTTATCAACATAATTCCTCAAACATCATTTATCATCATAATTCATCAAACATCATTTATCATCACAATTCGTCAAACATCATTTATCATCATAATTCACAGCAACTCAGCCACAACAATAATACAATGGTAGATCGACAATCCCGCAATGTTGACCATAGGCCTACAACATGATATTTCCTATAATTAATTAATCATATAAGACTTACCTCTAAATTGCCAAACTTCTACATATTACTATTATGTAATACTACACCATTATCATTATTAATCTTACTGTTATGAACGAAACAGTAATCTATAATCATCTCATCCTCATCATTCTTCACAAAATCATCATAGCGATTAACGCGGGAAGCTATCTCTAGTCCTAAATTGGGTTACTAGGATCATTCTTCTTATCCTTCACTTTAATCCTTAAGAATGAAGTTCATCGCGTTAGCTATCCAACACTTCGAACTGCACCTCAAACGGAGTCCGAAAACTCAAGTTACAGCCTTTTCAAAATGATTCTGTCAAAAACCAGACTACATGGGTCAACGCATAACATCTTGAGTCGACGTGTTCTGAGCTTAACACGTTACATGAGTCGACGCGTTCTCCCTTTGTATCGACTCATACTGAGTCTGCCACACTGTATGTATTGACACATGCTCCTACGTATCGACTCATCCTGAGTTTAAAAGCCTGCATGTATCGACACATGGCCTCTTCGTATCGACTCATCCTGAGTCTAAAGGCCTTCATGCATCGACACATAGCTTTTGGGGTCAACACATATTGTTTTGTCACGAATGTTTTCTGCAATTGCACTGCGTTTTCACCACGGTTTACATGCTTTAGGCCCTAAAAACATCCTATAATCATGGGTAATCATCAATTATAATTATCCTATATTTCCACATTAATTACACAGCATTAAGGCATCATTATTCATCCTTAAATCACTGATTCTCACCATACAACAATGTATATAATTCAATCATAAACCAAACAATCTTTCACATCTAATCCCACATACTAATCATCATAAACCCTATTATAGAGTCAGAACTCCACCCTTAACTTGGATTGAAGGTTGCTCTACGACTTTTCCAATTGAATTTCGTTCTGCCTCTTTTCCTTCTTTCCGCAACTTTCACGTTCTTTCTCTTCTTCTAACCCTTATTCCTTCTCTCTTACTGCTTCTTCTTTTCTTATTATTTCTAACAATAATAAAATAACCCTATAATTCTCAAAATGCCTAAATGGGCTTATAACTCCTACACCCCCTTTTCTACTACTTCTATCCTCTAAAACAAGCCCACATTAAATAATATTATCATTCTAATATTATTCCACAACTTAATAGAATAAATAAATCTAATAACAACAACCCATCGACTATCATCATAACACAACTTCACAAATATTCCAAAAAAATAATTTAATTAAATAATTAATTAAATTACGGGCGTTACAACACTCACATACTAAACATATTAATATATGCCACCGTTTTCTACACGATCATGTTGAAAAAAGGGGATGTCGTTTTTGTGCAAGTTGATAGCAAAAATCAATTTGTCAATATTTTCACAAAATCTCTTACAACTGAACCATTTTTGAATATTCGTCGGGAATTGGGAATTCTCGATATCACAAAATTTTCCTAAATAGTTTGATGCGTGCACTCTCTCTATAATTGTTTTAACCTTCATTTGAAAGTTCTAGTTCATGGTAGTGCATCCTCTGTTTCTCATCTTATGAGGTAATATCGTTTCACTTATCTCTTTGTTTGTAAGTTTTTATTTCTTGTGATGCTTATTTATGTCTCTTGTAAATTGATTATGTGTTTATGTTCCAAAAGTATGTGATATATTTGATGTGTAATATAATTTCATGAATGTTCAATTCCAAAAATTTTGTTGTTAACTCATGAGCGTTTTCAATCCATAAGTTTATAGTGACTTCATGTTTTAATCATTTGTATTTCATCATCATCATCTGTATTTCATGGTATTAATTCTTTGCATTTGAAATATCTTATGATAGTATTCTTGGACATGTTATTTATCTCTCTTGCATATTTGTACATTGTTGGTTATTTATGATTATACATTTTTCACTTTAACATCATTCTATGTGAGTGTTGTTTTTGTTGATCGATTTATATTTTCAACGCCTCTGAGTGGTTTATATGTGACTGTGTGTTTTACTTGATGCTTCTTACATTTGATGTTCTTTTTCTCTTTATGATGTTGTAAAAGGGGGGGGGGGAGCTATGTAATGCAAGTACAAAGAAAAAGTTATTTGCAAATATTAAAATAAAGATGCACATATTTAGGGGGAGATATGATCAGAGATAACAAATACGTCGCATGTTTTGCCATCATCAAAAGGGGGAGTATGTGAGTGCAATACCCTCTCTTAGATGTTTTGAATGATGTCAAAACTAGGTAATATGCAGTATTTGTATATTGGTCCTTATCTCTCTATGTCTAGGTTGCATTCTCATCTTAGGATACTTAGGGATCAAGTACAAAGCATGCAGACAAGTTAAAAATGTCAAAAATATCTTCTTTTTTTGTGAAAAATCATGTTTGAAGTCAAATCATTCGTGTTAGGAGTCAACTCCCACTAACAACATTTTGAAAGAAAGCTCTTTGACAAAATGAGTCAATACATAAGGCCTTTGGATTCGACACATAACACTAAGGAGTCGAATCCCTAGAGTTGTGGGTTGACTCCCATTGAAAGCTATTTTAAATTTTAAAACTCCGTTCAGGATGGATCAACTCCCAACAACTTGGAGTTGATATATAACACGAAGGAGACGACTTCTATGTGGTATGTCTCGACTCCCACTAAAGTATATTTTTCAAAAAACTTCTCTAACCATTTGGAGTTGACTCCTAGGAAATATGGGTCGACTCCCTTTCCCTTAGAAGTCAGCTCTCACTTTGAATGGGCCAGCTCCCACTGTTCAAAGTGTCCAATTTTATAATTTTGTAAACTTATTTTCGCTATTTCATTCTTTCACACACCCACACATATATAATCATTCATGCATCATTTCATAGTATTGAAACCAAAAATATACAAAGATTCTCATCATCTGCGTCCTCTCTCATTGCATACATACAATAATTACACATGATTATTTTTGTTGTGTGATCAAGAGATAGTTTGATAACATCCAATTAGGATTTGGTGTAATCAATTGGGTTTAAAGATCTTTGGGGGTTTCAAGATAAATACATCTAGGGCTAGTTTCTTTAAAATGTTCTATGGCTACAACAACGTAATCAAATTGAGGAGTAAGGGATATGATTACCTTCTCAATGATCACTTGTTCATAGAGTGTTTCTCCATAAGCCTTCATCTCATTCGTGATCAGAACCACTCTGGAGATGTAATCTGGTACCTTTTCATGGTTCTTCAGGCTGAGATTCTCATATTGCTCGCATAGGGATTGCAATTTCACCTTCTTCATTGAGGCATCACTGCCATAACACCGTAATAGTGTATCCCATGCCGCCTTTGTTGTCGTAACATCAACAATATTCTCAAACACACTCGTATCCACCCATAAATAGATATATAAAAATCTTTCTCAATTCACGTTACGTGTTTATTTGCGCTTCATTCGCATCTGCTGCTGCAACCATCTTGTAAACATTGTTGATGAGATCAAGAACATCTTGAGCGCCAAACAACACATGCATCTCAATTGACCACCGATTCTAATTCTTCCGTATAATATTGGAAGCTTTGTGTTTAAGCTACCATTTTCTCCATTCATCTTTGATCTTGTGCAAATCACTCAACTTTCACAAAACACTCGTGTTTCCTGATCCCACTAAATCAAGAAATGTGATTATTCTCCGATTTCGATTAACAATTTAATGTGAATTTGAAGAAAGAAATCAATCACACACCTCATGTACACTCGTGTTTCCTAAAACCAGATCCGGAATTCTTGATACCAATTTATTGGAGTTCATGATAAGTGTAAATTGTAGCTATTTTTGTATATACTTTTTGTTGCACTTATCGACTCTTTATTGTTAATATCGTTGAATAAACCCGACTTTTGTGTAAATATGTTTAGTTTGTGTTCTTGTGTACATAGTGTACAATTTTATATTTTTTCATTCATTTTATAGGTATTTGTTTCATTTTAGAGCATTGAGGAATAAAGTGTCAAAGGCACGGCTCCGGATGCGCGTTTTCAGAATAAAAAACCAGTTTTGTCCAAGAGAGCCCGCTTAGCATGCAGAAGGCCGCTAAGAGCGAGTGTGCTTAGTGCATTTTGTAGCGCGCTTCTTGTGTTTAACATTTTGGAAGAAGCATTGTTTTGAAGCCCGCTTAGCGCGGATATCGCGCTTAGCGCGGTTTAGGTAAGTTTGATGCGTAAAATAAAGAAGTCGCGCTTAGCGCGCCAGGCCCGCTTAGCGTGGTCTACTGAGATTTGTTTTATAACTTCATTTTATTCATTTGTTAGAGGATGGTTTTGGGGAAGTTTCTTGCTCCCAACTCCATCAACCTTCATTTTTATTAGATTAGCTTAGAAAACAACATTAGGGCTTTGCTTATGGATGGTTGGAGGTGGATTTCTCATCGACCGACACTGACAAACTGGAAGATATGTGGTTTATCTCTCATCATCTCTTTGTATTTCTATTTTTTTGGGTATTGTATGTATGTTTTCTTTGAACTCATGTATATTTGTCGCCCTTGGCGTTATATAAAACTTGCTTTATAAATCTTTGTCGATTGTTATCCTTAACTTTTGCTCTGTGTTAGGGATTGAGTTGCTATAGACATATACTGCTTAATTCTTACCTAGGATGATTATTTAATAGTGTCTGAATTCTATAGATAGATTTAGCATTATTATTCACTTAGGGTGTCTGTGATTAATACCTCTGTGTTGTTTGTGTCACTTTGATAGTTCGTCGATGCAAGCGAGCATGGTAGACTTCTGTGTTGTTGAGGTGGTTGCGAGTCCCTACCGAGGTGATATAGTCGGCCTCTCAATTTGGGTTAGAAATTACTTAGGTTGTGAGTGACACGTGATGAAATTGATGAATATTGTAGGTTGAGTATAACAGGTCGATATGTTTAAGTTTGTGAGAAGTAGTATATATGCATGCTTGATAAGTTATTCATTTTTCCTTTTTATACATTTATTTTCTGTTGATATTTTTCTTTTCAACCCATTTATCCCCAAAATCATTAACGAGAGATTTGTCGAACGAAATTTTAATTCACCACTCTCTGTGGACACGATACGATATAACCTATATCACCCGGTAAATTAATAACTTTAATTTTTTCTTGCCGCTTTACCGCACCAGAAAAATGGCGTTGTTGTCGGGGATTGGTGTTTATTAGTTTTGCATTGCGATAGTTTCTTTGTTTTTGAGTTTTGTAATTAATGTATATGTTATGTAAAATATGTACATAAACTTGTCTATTTTTACTTGTACATGTTTTGTGTTTACTTTTCATACTTGTGCGTATATGTGTTTTTCATTTTTTTCACGTATTGTTGTGAATTGTCTTGTTTTAGTAACATTTGTTGTGTGAATGTTAGGACACTTTCTTTAGGATTGTGCGGTGTGAAAATACCATGGCATGACAAGAGGATGTTACTAGCTCGCACAATAAAGGCGTCGAGCTTACGACGTAAAACAAGCATGTTTTGTTTGTATTTGTTTATGTATGTGTTGACTTGTGTTTTAACAAGTTGAAATTGGACTTGTTTTAAATTCTCAAATTTCACTTTTCAACTTGTTAATTCACTTTCACCCGTTAGTTTTGTTATGTCAATTTGTGTTTTTCTGCAAGCTTGTCGTGTTTAGCTTGAGGAAGTTTGTGTGTTGTAAATACTATACATGTATAGTTGAGATTGTGTAGGTGATTATGGAGGGTGTTGCTGCACTGTTGTTGCTGTCCTGTTTTTCTACAACTAGTATAGCGCGCTTATCACGCTCTATGCCACTTAGCGTGCTCTCCTATGATTCACCAGTGAATTTTTTTTAGTGTTCACTTGACCATCTTTTTTCCCACTTTCACTAAGGCCTTGTAGTAGTAAATAAAATTAGTATTATTTTTCTAATTCTTTTGTGTTTGTCTTTGAGCTTGTTGTGAATAACTTGAGGATATTAAGGTGATTTGTTGATCAGTTGTTTTTACACAGTTATTTACGATTAATTTTAGTTATATTTTCTTTTTATTATCGAGTGTTTTATTTCATTTTACCACTTTTTATGCGTTGGTTGTGTATTTTACTATTTTCAGGTTCACGGGAATAAATCAAGACAAATCAGTGCGAAAAAAGTGAAAATTTTAGAGTTTCAGAAAAGTTTCTAGCACGCTTCAGAAGGCCTGACACGGCCACCTGTGTCACCTGACACGGGCCGTATCAGCCAATGCGCTGATCGATCCATTTTCACTAAAAAAATTCATGACTGAAGCTACGCGAATCGGATCGACGCGTTCTAATATTCATTGGAAAGCTGAGAGAAAGAGATACAACTTTCATTTTGAAGTCAGAAGTTGATTAAGACTATAGAAGCCTCTAAAAATTTATTAAAGTTGCAGACTTTGGAAATTTAGTTGTTTCAGGTTGTTTTACGGATCTGATTTATGTTTCCGACCCAGTTTGAGTTAGTAGTGAAAACCCTTATTTGGTTTATAAGACTTTTTGACCTTTTGTTGGAGGGGAGAATAGTTTACATGACTGAAGATTGGGGAGATCAAGGTTCTTGGAGAGTGGAAGATTCTCATGAACGGAAGCAATTGAAGATCGAAACTATCCAATTACTTGTAATGTCTAATTTTTATCTTGTGATTATTTTGAACAATATGAGTAGCTAAATCCAACGATGCTAGGGGTGTCCCTGATTAGACTCTGTAAATGATTTTGATTCCTGAATTTCTTTAATACAATAGTCTTCTCTATTCAATTTAGTTGTACAATGTTTTTATGCTTTCTTGATCGAACAAATTAGGATTGATTTATGGTTAATAATTATCTGGACCGCGGTTGCTAAGGTTTTTGTACAATTAGGATATAGTAGATATCACCTGGGACTAGGGATACCCTATAGTTACTAGATAACTCTTGATAAAACAAAGGCTTGACTCCATCAGAAATCTTTAAGGACTTAGAATTTAGGATGAAGGTTCAAAGATTTTCCCACTAAGTACTTAGGGGAAGATAACCTAAAGGACTGGTAATTGAATGTTATAAACTTGTTGAAGAGATCAGGAATCAAGGTAGTTACATAGAAAATCATACATCTTCCCTAGCATGTTACTCATATTTGTCAAAATAGTCCTTTGCATCTATTTATTTTATTCGCAATTATTTTATTTTAGAAAATCATACCCAAACTCTAGTTTTTGTTTAGTTGAACAACAATTCAAACTCCATATTTATACGTAGTCCTTGAGATCGACATTCGGGGAACATTCTTCATTATTACTGCAGAGGAAAAATAGTACACTTGCTATTTTTCCCATCATTTGTCAAATTTGATCATTTCGACTTGCGAATGCATGGTAATGATTTTGTTAAAGTTTTGTACACATTTGAGGTATGTGTTTATCGTTTTCTACACTTTAGCATATTCACGATACTTAAACTTTTTACAATTTTTATGTCATTCATTCTTTTGTATACTTGTTCATTTGTAAATCACTTTAGTTTCTATCCTTTTTGTGAGGTAGTTTTCTATTATTCACATATACTGGAGACTACAACTCTTGTTTTAATTGGATTTTATTATATTTAATATTTTGTTTGTATTAATTGTATGAAAATGATCAAAGCATTTTTTTCCATTTTGAGCACAACTACCTTGTCTAAATAGTCAATTCACCTTGTGAGTGTGTGATCATTAGTATCCTCTTTTGACCCTTTTTGTCGATATCCATGTTATTTTTTCTAAATGCTTGTCAATGAGTGTTTTGTTTATCTTTTTGTATGTATATTGATTCTTTGTTTTCTTGAACCCTTAACTATGATTTGTAGTTTGAATTTTTGCTTTGCCTTAGAAAGTAAGGAGTATTCACATTATGATGATGATTGAATTCAAGTTGGGGAGAGGAATGTTGTGATTTCTATGAGGTTGTGATAGAAAATAAAAATAAAAAATGTGAAAAAGAAGTGAAAAGAAAAAGAAATGAAAAAAAAGAAAAAAAAAGCTTTGAAAAAGAAAAGCAAAAATAGTTCGAATAATTGTGCTAATAAGTGATGTGTGTTGGTTTGAAATTCGGAATGAAGAAGAAGTTTGATTGAAATTATTTTACTTGAGACTCTGTGAGTTGATCACTCCCTTAGGTTTAGGAAAGTTTTTGTTTTGATTAGCTTTAGGATTTATCCATTGTTTGTTAACCAAGCCACATTACAACCTTAAAAAGACCTTTAGATTCTTGCCTTTGTATTTTTAATATGAGTTTTTGGATGAATGCATAATTTAGTCTTTTGTTTGCAAGATTGTGGATGAGTGAAAATACCTTATTTTGTGTGTTTTTCATCTCCCGATGATTGTTTTTTCTAGGTGTGATTCATTTGTGAACTAGTGTTGTTTTAGAATGTTTGACATGTTCTTTGTATTTAGCATTTGTTTCGTGTTTATGTTATAGTCGTACTTAGTGGTAAGTATTTACTTTGTGTGTATTGTTTTTCATTTGAACCATTGCATTTGTTTTGCATTTTTTAAATTTGTAGATTCGTGATTTTTTGGTGGATCATTCTTGGTTCTTCGAGTTGTTTGTTTTTTGTTTAGGGACAAACAAGTTCAAGTTGAGGAGAGTTTGATAGGTGCAAATTGTAGCTATTTTTGTATATACTTTTTGTTGCACTAATTGACTCTTTATTGTTAATATGGTTGAATAAACCCGACTTTTATGTAAATACGTTTAGTTTGTGTTTATTTGTGTTTTTGTATACATAATATACCATTTGACGTTTTTCCATTCATTTTGTAGGTATTTGTTGCATTTTGAAGTATTGAGGAATAAAGTGTCGAAGGCACAACTCCGAATGTGTGTTTTCGGAATAAAAAACCAAATTTGCCCAGGAGAGCCTGCTTAGCACACAGAAGGCTGCTAAGCGCGAGTGCGCTCAATGCATTTTGTAGCGTGCTGCTTGCGTTTGATATTTTGGCAAAAGCATTGTTTTGAAGCCCTCTTAGCGCGATTTAGGTCGGATTGATGCGTAAAATAAAGAAATCGCGCTTAGCGTCAGACCCACTTAGTGCGATCTGCTGAGATTTATTTTATAACTCCATTTCATTAATTTGTTAGAGGATGGTTTTGGGGAAGTTTTTGCTCTCAACTCTATCAACCTTCATTTTTGTTAGATTAGCTTAGAAAACAACACCAGGGCTTTGCTTATGGATGATTAGAGGTGGATTTCTCATCGACCGACACTGACAAACCAGAATATTTATGGTTTATATCTTCTCCTCTCTTTATATTTTTCTTTTGTTGGGTATTGTATGTATATTTTCTTTGAATTCATGTATATTTGTCTCCCTCGGCGTTATAAAAAAACTTGCTTTACAAATTTTTGTCGATTGTTATCCTTGATTTTTGCTCTATGCTAGGAATTTGAGTTGCTATAGACATATACTGCTTAGATTCTTATCTAGGATGATTATCTAATAGTGTTTGAATTCTAGAGATAAATTTAGCGCTCTTATTCACTTAGGGTGTCTGTGATTAATGTCTCTGTGTTGTTTGTGTCGCTCTGAGAGATCGTCAATGCAAGCGAACACAGTTGACTTTTGTGTTGTTAAGGTGGTTGAGAGATTGTCACCGAGGTGATGTAGTCGGCCTCTCAATTTAGGTTAGAAATGACTTAAGTTGTGAGTGACACGTGATGACGTTGATGAATATTGTAGGTTGAGTATAACAGGTCAATAGGTTTAAGTTTGTGAGAAGTAGTATATATGTATGTTTGATAAGTTATTTCTTTTTCCTTTTTATACATTTATTTTATGTTGATACTTTTCCTTTCAATCTATTTATCCTCAAACTCATTAACGAGAGATTTATCGAACAACATTTCAATTCACCAATTTATGTGGACACGATACAATATAACCTATATCACCCAATAAATTAATAACCGTATCAGCAATTCATACATCCATTAATATATATAAACTTCTAACTAACTTTCTCAATGTGTAAAATCAGATTACAACTGAAAAATGAGTTTCATTATTTATTTAACCAAATACTGAAATAAATCTCAAAATGCAACTTGAGATGTAACTCAAATGCAAATTAAATCTAAATACAATTGTTGTATTTGAATTACAACTACCAGAAAACACCCATTGAAATTCAACTTGCATGGAAAACTAACTCATTAGAACTATATGCCATTTTGTTCAAATGATTATTTCTCAATGTACCTGCCAACCAATATACATTTAATAAAATATTGGATCGATTCATGTGGCATACTGAATCATGTCACAAATGTAACATCTTTAAAATACAGCGTGTCCATGTCTTTGTCTATTGATATTTATAATTATTTTTAATTTATTCATTTTTTAAAATTATGTATCGTCACGTCACTGTCAAGACAAGTTATATTTGAGATATATGTGTTTTATTATTGATAAGAAAAATTTAGATACATATAAATATAACATTTGGTTTTATAAGCAATTAATCACATTTCATTTATCAATTAAAAATAAAAATATAATATTTTCTTTCTTTCATAATCACAATCGCTCTATAATATTAATTTAAAAAGAAATTAAAAATAAATAAAATATTTTCAATTGTTTGTAATAATTAAGATTTATATTCATATGCATGTAAGTATTTCTCTTATTGATATTATCCTACCACTTAGGCTTTTCCCTTAAAACTAGGTAAATGACTTGAGATTGCGGTTTATTAAACTCCACTCATTTAGTTTTTAAAATTTAAATATGTATTTCTGAAGTTATAAAATTTCATTTTTTTTAAATGATTTCGAAGATATATTTCAAAATATTTCCTGATTTTTTTTTTTTGATAAAAATCATAGTTGAGGAAAAATATAGAAATAATGTGATTGATAACTCGGTCAATTGACAAACAATGAATGTACGAACTTTTTTATACACGTGGAAAAAAAATAATGAACTCCTTTTTTCCTATCCCACGATAATTAATATATTTGATCCGGTAAATGTTTTAAAATCCACACAGTTGTGAGATTAATTTTTGAGTTAGCAACAAAGTAAATGATTTTTTTTTATTAGAATACCAGTCAAGTCTAAAGAGATAGTAGCAAATATGTGGTTAGAAAATCATAGTATTTTTATTTAAGAAAAAAACAAAAGGATAACTAATTCCATGCATCTACTAAAGTCACGAATTAGAATTTTATTATGTCTGAATGTTTTAGAAATACACTTTCGAAATAATTTTTTATTTTTTTATAAAATATTTCTAAAATATTTTCTGATTATTATTTTTAAAATTTTCAAAAATTATCTCTGAAACACTTTGATTTAGAGTGCGTTCAGATATACATCTCCGAAGAATATTTTGAAATTTTCAAGGATTTTGTCTCATCCCTAAGAGGTGTACAAAGAAATTCTCTAGTCTTTTGGAGATTGCCCTATGTTCGGTTCTCACATGTACAATTCGGTCGAAACTCGATCAGGTAGAAGATTTGAAACACGATGCAATTCTAATAAACCACATTTTTCCTCTTTTCAATTTGCAAGTCACTCTTGTTAGAAAGTATAATTCTTGTCCTGTCGAAATATATGTGTATTGTGTATGTCGATAGCTAGTTGAATGGATTGTATGTTGTATTCGACAGAGTCGAATACATCAACTATGTAATTGGTCGAAATTAAGTATGGGATATATCATAATGAGTCGAATTGGACCTGTGCATTGTTTGCCTATATAAAGGGCTGGTTAGTTTGTAATTTTTACAGATATACACATTCAATGCAATAACAAATCCAGTTAGAATCATAACAAACTTTCAATTGTCTCTCTTCTCTCTTCTCTCTTCTCTCTTCTTCTTCTTCTTCTTCTTCTTCTTCTTCTTCTTCTTCTTCTCTTTCATAAATCATCTTTCTTGAAAATTCTTTGTTCCAACAAATTGGTATCATAGAGCTCGGTTGCGATTCAGAGAGAATCTAATCGCAAACGGAACAACAACGTCAACACAGTTTCCAACGAATCTACTAGTTTTCAAAAATGAAACCTATCAGCGGTGGATTGCGCATATGAAGGTTATTTTCAGATTTCAAGATGTTGTTGAAATCTTGAATGATGGAGTATCAGAATTAGAAGCAAATGCGGTGGAGGTTCAGAAAACAGCGCACAAAGATCAAAGGAAGAAAGATGGTAAAACATTATTCTTCATTCATCAGTGTGTGGATTCTGATGTATTTGAGAAGATAATTGAAGAAGAAACAACAAAAGGAGCTTGGGAAAAGTTAAACAACTTGTATGGTGGAGATGAAAAATTGAAGAAGGTAAAGTTGCAGACGCTAAGGAAGCAATACGAGATGCTTCAAATGAAAGAAGATGAATCAATTTCTGCATATTTCTTAAGAATTACGACACTAACAAACCAGATGAAGGCATGTGGTGAATCAGTTACGAATCTGCATAAGATAAAAAAAGGTTTTGAGATCTTTGGTTGCAGATTTTGACTATATTATTGTGACAATTGAAGAGGCCAAGACTCTATCTAAGATGAAGTTAGAAGAACTTCAAGCTTCATTGGAGGCTCATGAAATGAGGCTGAAGCAAAGAAACTCATAAATAAAGAAAGTGGTTGAACATGCATTGCAATCAAGATTCAGCAAGAAAGCTGGAAAAGAGAATTCGAAGCAGTGAAAGAATCTTGCTAGTGATGAGAAGTCAAACAAGAATACTGATTCGATCAAGAAAGGTGTGGGCAACAAGTATTCTGGGAAGAAAGTTGACTCGAAAGAGATGCAATGTTACAATTGTCAAGTTTTTGGTCACTATACTAGAGACTTTCGAAGAAAGAAAGCTGCGAGGGCGAAAGATGGTGATGAAGCTCAATATGCACGAGCTGTAGATAGTGATTCTGATGATGTGTTGTTGATGGTGAACACTCAGTCGAACACTAAGAAAAAAACATATGGTATCTGGATTCAGGATGTAGCAACCACATGACTAGCAATAAAACTGGTTTACCAAGTTAGATGAGTCAGTCGAAAATGTGATAAAGTTTGCAGATGACAGACACATCAAATCAAGTGGTAAAGGAGATATTTTGATTGTCAGGAAGGATAGTCGAAAAACAACTATCACTGAAGTGTTGTATGTACTTTCTATGACAAGTAACTTGATAAGTGTAGGTTAATTACTTGCAAAAGGCTTCAATATGAAGCTGGAGAAGAATCAGATGAAGGTATATAGGACTGATAAGAAGCTAATAATGAAAACACCATTGGCAGAGAACAAAACGTTCAAAGTTAACTCAACACGTCAGATCAAAAATGTCTTGCTTCAACTACAGAAGAAGACAAAAACTGGCTATGTCATCACATGTATGGACATCTAAACTTCAGAAGTTTATGCATGCTCAATCAAAAAAGGATGGTGTTTGGGTTGCCGTATGTAAAGGAACCAAAGCAGGTATGCAAGGAATGCTTCAAAGCAAAACAGGCTAGGAAGGAATTCAAACATGACTTACTCGTGAAATCAAAGCAAAAACTGGAGCTAGTTCATTCTGATGTGTGTGAATCCTTTGAAGTAAATTCAAATGGAGGTAACACATATTTCCTTACTTTCATTGATGAATTCACCAGACATATGTGGATCTACCTTATTGAAAGAAAGAGTGAGGTATTCACACAATTCAAGAAGTTGAAGTTGCATGTTAAGAAACAAAGTGGCTACAAATTGAAGAAGTTAAGAACTTATGGTGGTGGTGGTGAATATACTTCTGCTGAATTTGCTATATTTTGCAATGAGGAAAGTATAGAGCATGGGGTTATTGCACCCTATACGCCTCAACATAATGGCATAGGTGAGAGAAAGAATATAAGTATATTGAACATGACGAGAAGTATGTTGAAAGCTAAAGATATGCCTAAGAGATTTTGGGTTGAAGCAGTTTCGGCAGTAGTATACATTCTAAATAGATGCCCACCAAAGAAGATGGTCGAAAAGACACCTCATAAGGCTTGGACAGGGTCGAAGTCAAATGTGAGTCATCTTAGAGTTTTTGGATCAATGTGCTTCAGGCATGTACCTGAACAATTGAGAAAGAAACTGGATGATCAAAGTGAAGTCATGGTGCTCATAGGTTATCATTTGACTGATGCATACAAGTTTTATTTTCCAAACAAAGATAAACTAGTGATCAGTCGAGATTTTATTGTAGACAAAAGCAAAGGGTGGGACTTGAGTCGAAGTTCAGTTCGACAAGAATCAGATACAATCACAACTGTGCTCGAAGAAGATGAACATAACAAAGCTTAAACGAGTCAAAATGAACAAGGTGATGCTTCAACCATTCAAAATGAAGAACCACCTATGTAGAATGAAAGAAGGTCGATAAGAATAAGAACTGAGTCGACAAGGCTAACTGGATATGAAAGGTTTCCAAATCAAGCAGTTGATGCAGATGGTGACTTAATCGAAGAAGCCATGATGATGGCTGAAGCAAAACCGATTGATCTGGATAAAGCCATGAGCAATTCGAATTAGTGTGAAACCATGAAAGAAAAAATCAGAGCTATTGACAAGCACAAGACTTGGGAGCTTGTCGAAAGAACCAACAAGAAAACAATTGAAGTAAAGTGGATTTAGAAGGTGAAACGAAGGCTAAATGGTGAGATTGCAAAGTATAAAGCAAGATTGGTGGCGAGAGGTTTTCTATAAAAACCTGGTATCGACTTCAACGAAGTATATGCACCCGTTGCAAGGTTAGAAACAATCAAAATTGTTGTTTCGAGAACAACATATAGAGGATGTAAGATGCATCAGTTGGATGTAAAGTCAACATTTTGAACGGTCCATTGGAAGAAGAAGTCAATGTTACTCAACCACCAGGATTCAATGTTAAATGGCAGGAGTCGAAGGTATATAGATTAAGGAATGCTCTATATGGTTTGAAGCAAGCTCCTAGATCTTGGAATAAGATGATAGATAGCTTTCTGATAGAAGCTGGTTTCACAAAGTGTGTCTCTGAACATGGAGTGCATGTAAATGATATCAACAATGTCAGTAGAATCATTTTATGCCTATATGTTGATGACTTACTCATTACAGGAGCAGACAAATCTGAAATAATGAAGGTAAAGTCGAAATTAATGCAGGAATTCGAAATGTCTGACTTACGGAATATCTCATATTTCCTAGGGATGGAATTCAAAGATACTGAAGAAGGAATATTCTTGCATCAGACGAAGTATTCCCAAGATATACTGAAGAGGTTTAATATGAGCAACTATAAGGCAGCTTTCACTCTGTTAGAAACTGCAGCAAAGTTAAAAAAGGAAACTAATGATGAGTTTGTAAGTTCGACACTATACAAACAAATCATTAGATCCTTGAGATATATTTGCAATACTAGACCAGAAATATGCCAAAGTGTTGGATTATTGAGTCGGTTTATGGAGAAGCCCCAAAAGTGTCATCTCATTACAGTGAAGAGAGTGTTGAGATACATAATGGGAGTAATTGATCATGGTAGTTGTTGCCAACGAAGTCGAAGAGCGGCACAGATGTCGAAGACCATGGATACACTGACTCAAATTTCAGCGGACATCAAGACGAAAAGAAAAGCACTGCAGGCTACATTTTCATGATCAATGATGCTCCAATCTCCTAGAATTTAATGAAGCAAATCATTATGCCTTTGTCATCATGTGAAGTAGAATATGTGGTTGCATCATATGATGTATGCCAAGCAACATGAATCGAAATGTTAGTTGAAGAATTCAGGATAATGGAACCTAAGAAGATAAAGTTGTTTGTAGACAACAAGTCAGCTATTAACTGGAAAATCACCCAGTATGTCATGGTCGAAGTAAAACACATAGAAAAGAGGTATCATTTTCTGAGGGATCAAGTCAACAAAGGGAAGCTAGAGATAAAACATTGCAAGACAGAAGTGCAACTAGGTGACATATTTACCAAACCTCTAAAGAAAGTCAGATTCAACGAGTTAAAGAGAAACATCGGGATGAGAAGTGTTGTACCACAAAATGTTCCCTCTCATTTATCAAGTATTTTCTCACAAGATCTCCTTTGGTTCAAGACTGCACAAGGGTTGATCAGCTCAAGACACCTCCTTAAGCACTGATGACTAAAAATTAGGGTTTGAGATTGCACAAGGATAATTGAACTTTTAATGCCTCATATGACTTTCATGGATCATTATGGATCCTCAAGATTACTCATGTCAAGTTTCAAGTCATGGATCACATTTTTGCTCAGTCAATTGACCAGTTGACCTAAAAATCAACTATATTGGGGAAAAAGTCAACTATGGCCAATTTACAGTCAAAATCCATAATTTTTTATCCATATCAACATTGTGAACTCCTATATGTTATTTGATCAAGTTTGGACCATAATTCCTCAATAAATTTGATCAGGTCATCAAAAGGGCAAAATGGTCAAAATTAGGGTTTTGACTGAGAAAGGGCAATTTCTGATTTTTGAGCTAGCAAATGGTTAATTGGTTTGAGGCGTGATCTCAAGAGCTCAATTGCATCATTTTGACCTAATGGCATGACTCAAAACATTTCTCAAGGTCATTTGATTGATAGTTGATTTTCAGTCAATTGATCAAAAGTCAACTGTACACTAAAAAGTTAAACTTTGACTTTTTGGTCAAAATCAAGTGTCAAAGATCACAATTCATCAAAACATGCCAAAATATGAAACTTTTTCATCAAGAAATCAAAAAGTCAAGATTTCATTTTGAAAAGTCAAAGTTTCCAAACATAGAAATTTTTCTAAGTGTTGAAAACTTCATATTTTTTCACAACTTTGAGCCAATTTTTCACCATGATGCAAGATGATTCAAAAGAAACTTTCAACATGAAAGTTGTAGATCTCCATAAGATATAAAACATTTCTTTAAACAAGTTCTCCTAGAAATGCTTGGATCTCAAGTTATTAATCCATGAAGTCATGGTCATGAAACTAAAATACTTGGTGAAATTTTGAACATTTTTGGTCAGGATTTTGACCTAACTTCTGACCCAAGTTTCACATAGTTCCATTTGGATTTTTCAAAAGTGATTCAAAGAGGGGTTGTAGAGAACATTACAAGATTTCCAAAATTTCCAAGAACTCCTTGAGATCATTTGTGAGCAAGGAGAATCGAAGGCCAGAAGTTAGGGTTTCAAGTTATTTTGCAAGGCAAAATTTGTGATGAACAAGAATTCAAATCTCAAGCCTATGCTGCACAATCTTGCTTTGAAGGCCTCTAAAACTCAAAATCTCTCCCTAATCATAAGATTACACTTGCTTTTGAGCTATTATCCATTTGATTCAAGCTTTATCCAAGATAATTTTCCATTAATGGCACAAAGGCACCATTGCCATTTACATAATGCAAGCTTTATGCAAAGTCAACTTGCATTGAGCTTTGCACTTGTTCCTTCTGTACAAGCTTCCTCTACAAAGTCAGATAAACATGTTTAAAGTTGGTAACCACTATAGATAGCTTTGTACCTTGCCTTGAAACCGTACTTGTCAAGCTTGCTTCAAAAACAAGTCAAAATCCCATAACTTGTGATCTTGTGATTCTGACCACCTCAAGTATCCAAACCTCTTGCTTATACAAAAGGCAATATATGCAAGCTAACACACGAATTCACAAGCCTAAAAACTCCCTAAAACTCATTGAGATCATAATTTGCACAAAAACTCTATTTTTGTGTCATTTCTGACTTTGAATTCAAAACTCACATTTCACTCGTGTGTTCTCACTCAAATTCAATCACAAAGCTTCCATACACCATTTAGAACTCATCCCACACCCTGTTACACGACTGTAACACCATTTTCACCATCTTCCATTTTCAAAAATAGAGCTTTTCACTTGGACTTCTCCAGCACGATTCAGCCATCTCCATTACAAACTAAATATTGCATTAGCATCTTGGAGGGTCACTGAAGCTATTCTAATCATCAAAACACCTTGAAGAGTGCTCAAACTCAGAATACGATTTCCAGTTTTGAGGTAAGTTTCCTTAACTTTGAACTCTCTATACAAGCATCATTATTGATTCATTTATGAAGATAAAATGTAGACCTCATTGCCCTGAAGCTGTACATATCCTTAGTTTTCATTTACATGGCTTGAGCTTAGAGAATTTTAAGTTTGAAGTTTCTGAAAAAATTAGGTTTCAAATTAGGGCCAGAGAAATTCTCATTCATCTTTGATCTATAGCTTTAGTTGTTTACATGGTTAGATTCGTGAGGAAAAATAACACCACTTTCATGTTTGCACTTTCTATTTTTGTTGAGAAATGAATGAGATACAGGTGGTCTGGCTGGCTAAAGGTTGAAGACGAAGTACAGGTCACAGAGACATTTTATATTATGTATTTATTCTTTCATTTAAGTTAACAGATGTATAGCCACCCCAGTGGTAAGGCAGCGCGTTGGTAACCAAGAGGGCGTGGGCTCAACACCCAGCACACTGCCTTTTGTCAATTTTTATATTTTTCCACATTTTTGCCTCTTTACAGCGCCTGGGCCCAACTTTGGGCTTTTCTCCATTTTTGCTGCACCACAGCCCCTGCTTGCTTGCTACCACACAGGTCCAAACCCTTTTTTATTTTCTGATTTTTAAACAAAAAACATCATTTGGGCCAGATTCAAAAAACTACTTTTCTAACAAACTCCCAAATTTAATTTCACACCTCCCTGACTTTTTCTTTATATTTTATTTTTATTTATTTTCTTTATTTTTATTTTTATTATTTTTATCAATAAAAATCTAAAAATATTTATATTTTATTATTTATATTTATTTAGTTTATTTTTCTTCATAAAACAAAAGAATAAAAAACATTTACTTAATAAATTAATTTCTCTTTCTTGATTAATATTTAGATAATTAGGCTTAATTATTATATTATTTCTTGTAAATTAAAATTAATTTAGAACTTAGGTTTATTTTAATTAAATTTCCTATTATTTCTATTATTTAAAACCTTTTCATAAATAAAACCCTAAAAAACCTTTTTTAGTTAATTTCTTTTCTTATTTAGTTTAAGTTAACTTTATATTAATTTTCATTAATCATTTTTTCTTTATTAGGTTTAGGTTAAAACCTTTTCATGAAAACCAAACAAAAATCACATTTCTTTTTACATTTACATTCTTGCATTTTTATTTATTCATTTTTTGTACAATATTCAATATGGTTGTAATAATTATTTAGATTTAATTTTCTTGCAATTTCCCCATTTGTAAATTTGTATACCCCCTCTCCTAAATGATGTAATAGCTTAGTATTTTTATTTTCCGCAATTTAATGCTTCATATACAAATGCTAGTAATTAGGGTTTGTATGGAAAGATTAAAACCAACAAATAGCAAACCCTAATCAAGACAAATCAAGCATGTTAAACCAATACACTTGCACACATACACCCCTAGGGTAAATCCACTTTGTTGCCTTACAAAAATGGCCATATTATGCATGTGAGGTGTCTTAGCAAAAGCAAATCAAAATATAAGATCATAGTCCCTCGATGACGCTATCAAATTTGCCTTTCAAAAATGATCTTAGCCCCTTAAAGAAAATGCTAAGATATCTTACAACATTGCTAACCATGGCTATACGATGACCCTTGCCCGTCCCTTTTACATTCAAAGATAGGGTTACTTACCAAATCAATGGTAAGATAAAAATGTCAAAGGAAAGAAGAAATAAACATGAAAGAATTTTGAGTAGGTAGATTGTCCCTAGTTGCTTGCTCAATGTCAAAACCAAAAACATCCTTGCTATTTTTAAAACAAACACCAACACTTTCAAAAAACACCTTTAAAACTTGAAAACATTTTCAAAGGATCAACACTTTTTATACATTCCTACGAACGAGAATCATTACAAAGTTTACCTAAACGATGGCGCCTTTTCAAAATACTTTCAAAAACCACACAAAGCATATTTTCAAACAAAAGCAAGTGATCTAGCAAGCAACTAAGAGCCCATGGAAAACCATGGATGAAAAGGGTGCTAATACCTCCCCTTTTCATAATCTACCCCCGAACTCAAGAAAACATCTCAAAGGTCTTTCCTGTTCTTTTCAGCCTTTCCTTTTGGATAAAATAAAATTCGGCGGCGACTCTTGCTAAACCGCAACATTTGTGATCAAACGTAAAACCACCAAGTCAGTTCTCCCACCGCATTACAGAACTGACGACTCTGCTGGGGAGATTACTTAAAAGATGGGTTACCTTAGGGCTAGATCACATTTACTTGCTTTCTTTATTTGACTTGCATGCTTTACATTATGGTTCCTTGTTTTGGTTTACTTTGATCCTACACCCGGATTTGGGGCACATTTCTTAGGTAAGTAGCAATAAACTGTGAGGGAACTGTGCAGGTTATACCGACACGGTTGAAACAGTAGCTACATTGATGCGATACTTTGGTGTGTATTGGTAGCCCTTGAGTAATCAAGGAGAATACGGGGCCACTGCGTGGTATCATAAAGCGTCAACTGACCTTAGCACCTTAATTGACCAACTTGGATTTTAGGACGTAGTGAGATAGTCGTCTTGGGTGTAAAACCAAAGTCGGTTGATGCTCGATGCTACACTTTTGTACCCCAAAATTTTCCCTCTCACTTATCAAATATTTTCTCACAAAGATCTCTCTTGGTTCAAGACTGCACTAGGGTTGATCAACTCAAGACACCTCCTTAAACACTGATGACTGAAATTAGGGTTTGAGACTACACAAGGATAATTGAACTTTCAATGCTTCATATGACTTTCATGGATCGTTACGGACCCCCATGATTACTCATGTCAAGTTTCAAGCCTTGGATCACATTTTTGCTCAGTCAATTAAGCAGTTGACCTAAAAATCTACTGCATTGGAGAAAAAGTCAACTGTGGCCAATTTACAGTCAAACTTCATAATTTTTGATCCACATCGACATTATAAACTTATATGTATCATTTTATCAAGTTTGTACCACAATTCCTCAAGAAATTTGATCAAATCATCAAAAGGGCAAAATGGTCAGAATTAGGGTTTTGACTAAGAAAGGGCAATTTTTGATTTTTGACCTAGCAAATGGTTAATTGGTTTGAGGCATGATCTCAATAGTTAAATTGCATAATTTTGACCTAATGGCATGACCCAAAACATTTCTCAAGATTCAATTGGATTGTTAGTGAATTTTCAGTTAACTGATCAAAAGTCAACTGTACACTGAAAAGTCAAACTTTGACTTTTTGGTCAAAATCAAGTGTCAAAGATCACAACTTCATCAAAACATGTCAAAATATTAAACTTATTAATCAAGAAATCAAAAATTCAAGATTTCATTTTGAAAAGTTAAAGTTTTCTAACAGAAATTTTTCTAAGTGTTTAAAACTTCATGTTTTTTCACAACTTTGAGCAAATTTTTCACCATGATGCAAGATGATTCAAAAGAAACTTTCAACATGAAAGTTATAGATCTCCATGAAAATTTTCACCATGATATCTACAACATTTATTTACACAACTGTTGGCTGAAGATTTTGATAATATTATTAGAAGCCAAGTGAATTGAACGTTTCGATCAAAATGAAACAAAGCGTCATGTTTCGAAATAGCAGAAGCAGTGTTTCGAATGAGCATATCAAAGCTTGGAGCTTCGAGTGGCAATTATGGGAACATATCTAAAGAAGTCTCGAAATGACAACAAGGCTGTGTCTGAGAAGTGCGTTCGAAGCGGAGAAATACCAAAACATTTTGAAATTCAAATGCAAGCGGGACATTCGAAGTTTGAAATTTATGTGCTGGAGCATTTGGAGACACGTGGAAACAAGACAGAGGCATTGTTCTGCATGTTCTGAACGTGGCATAATCTTATAGCAAGACCGTTATGGTCGAAGTAGTATAAATAGAAGTCTTAGTATTAAGATTTCGTGTGTCATATCTATTGTACTAAATACTCAGTAAACATTCAAATTACCACATGGCTAGGGAAACGAATGCAAGAGAAATGTACATATGATAGCACCACATGTTTATGATTTAATGAAAACCTTTTATCATTTCCAGTACTTTCCTTTATCTTCCTGCCAAATACCATTTACAAGTTTTCTCATTTAAAGTCTTTTTATTCGAAATCTTTTCATTGAAGCCTTACATTTTAATGCTTTCTTTACATTTCAAACACTTTACATTTCAGAAAACTGTCATACTTTTCATGCCTTTATCTTCAAGTTTTATCCTTCGAACGCCTATTTTTACTTAAAGTCATTTTACAGATTTCTTGCATTAAACGCTTTCTTCATATTTCGAATCTTTTACATTCCAGAGCATCTTTTGCATTAACTGTTTTTATAATTCGAAGCCATTTACTTGCTTTTTATGCAATTTTACATGTCTTTACAATTAACATTTATTCATGCAAGTTAGTTTCGCGCATATATATTTTGATTACACCTTTAGATCTTTAAGAGAGAAATCGAAATAAGTCAAACACCTACACAACACTCAAATACCAACCATGAATATCTGTTTGATCATGAGAGTTACCCTAATGACCAATGAGTCCTATGATCAATCTAGTCGATCCTGCGAGTTACCAGAGAAATTGAATAACAGTCAGTAAGTTTATTCGATAGTTTGGAAGACTAGCGGTTGTTTACCAGAAATCACTGGAAACAACAACTTCTTCTAAAAGTGCTTGGATCTCAAGTTATTAATTCATGAAGTCATAGTCTTGAAACTAAACACTTAGTGAAATTTTGCCCTAGTTTAGGCAGAATTTTGACCTAACTTCATGGAACTTTTTCATATAGTTCCAATGGAAATTTTCCAAAGTGATTCAAAGAGGGGTTATAGAGCACAATACAAGCTTTCCAAAATGTCCAAGAACTCCTTGAGATAATTCTTGAGCAGGGAGAATCGAAGAGAAGTTAGGATTTTCAAACTTGAATTACAAGTCATTTTTGATGAACACATGAACCAAATCCATGCTAGGCTTCATAATGTTTGCTTTGCAGGCCTCAAACTTGTTTGTCACTCCATAATTAATGTTTTGCACAACTGCTAGAAGCTTTAATCCAAGCATTCAATGCATTGCCCATGCTTAATACCATTTTAGGAAGAAAGGCAACATTGCCATTTTGGAAAAGTGGCTTTATGCACAAAGTCCACTCTTCTTGAGCCTCTAACTTGTTTGTTCAGCACACACTCAACATAAAAAATCAGATAAACATGTTTAAATTTTGCAACCACTCTAGACAGCCTTGTACTATGCATTGGGACAATGTGTGTCAAGCTTGCTTCAAAAACAAGAAAAAGAGCCATAACATGTGATTTTTGAATCCTGATCAAGGACAAGTCTCCAAACTTGTTGCTTATAAATAGAGTCACTATTTGTGAGCTAGAAGACGAGCTTAAACACCCTGAAATACTCCCAAACTCCCTCTAGCCAGAAATTGCACAAAAAAACTCCATTGATACACAGTTCTGACCTTAAACTTGTATCTCTCATTTCCCTCGTGCGTTTTCCCTCAAATTTATTCCTAAAGCTTCCTTACATCAAATAAAAACCATCCCTGACCCTGTTTCATAACTGTAACTCCATCTTCATCAACCTCCATAACCAAAAATAAAGCTCTGCAAGTTGACTTCTTCAGACCATTTCAGTCACCCATTGCTCAAGCTAATCATTGCATTAGCTTCCTGGGAACTTGAGGAAGCTAACCTGATCATTGCAGCACCTTGAATCAAGCCCATTTGCATTTCACGATTTCCAGTTTTGAGGTATTTTTCTTGAACTTCTATCTTCATATTTAGGCATTGTTAGGCTTGCATTTGTGAAGATAAAATGTAGACATTATTGCCCTGAAACTATACATGTCCATAGATTTCATTTATTTTGATTGAGCTAGGAGAATTTTGAGTTTGAACTTTCTGAAATATTTTGGTCATAATTTGGTACTTTTAGAAATTCTCATTCATCTTTGATTTATAACTTATGATATTTATATGGTTGGACTCGTGTGGAAAAATGGAGCAATTTTCATGTTTGTATCTTTCACTTTTGTTGAGAAATGAGTAAGTTACAGGATCTATGGCTGGAGGTTGAAGATGAAGTTGAATTCAGGGCATAACTTATATTATATATTTATTGTTATGCCAATGTTAACGGATGTATAGCCACCCCAGTGGTAAAGCGCACGCCTGTTAACCTCTAGGACCTGGGCTTCCAACAATTGGGCCTTGCTTTTGTTTTTGCTTTTACTAACCCCTGTTGTTACTTCCATACACATGGCCCAAACTTTTTTTCAATTTACTTTCTTTTCTTGTTTTCTTTTTATTATTATTATTATTAATATTATTTTTATTATTATTAATAAAAATCCAAAAAATATTTATTCTATTATTTTGACACTCATTTATTTATTTTATTTGTTTTAATAAAATTAAAAGAACAAAAACATTTTCTTAATAAATTAGTTTCTTTCTTAATAATTAATATTTAGGCTTAGGTTTAATTATTATATTATTTTGTTTTCATGTAAATTAAAATTAATTTAGAACTTAGGTATATTTTAATTAATTAATTTTTTGCTAATTCTAATTAAAAACCTTTTCATAGAAAAACCCTAAAAATCCTTTTTTATTTAATTTCTTTTCTCAATTAGTTTAAGTTAATTTTATTTTAATTTTAACTAACCATTTTTCTTAATTAGGTTTAGGTTAAACCCTTTTCATGAAAACCAAACAAAAATAATTTCTTTTTCCATTTATATTCTTGTATTTATATATTATTATTTATTCAATTATTTGTACATATTCAATATAGTTGTAATAGATAATTAGGTTTAATTTTCTTGCAAAATCCCCATTTGTAAATTTGTACACCCCCTCCCCTAATGATGTAATAGCTTAGTATTTTTATTTTCCGCAATTTATAGCTTTATATAAATGCTAGTAAACTAGAGTTTGTATGGCAAGATAAAATCAATAATTAACAAACCTTAATCCAAGATAAAATCAATAATTAGCAAACCTTAATCCAAGATAAACAAGCATGAAAATCAATACACTTGCACACTTCCACCCTTAGGGTAATTCCACTTTGTTGCCTTATAAAAATGGACATGTTATGCATGTGGGATATCTTAGCAAAAAGTAATAAAAAATACAAGATCATAGTCCCTCGATGACGCTATCAAATGTTGCCTTTCAAAATGATCTTAGTCCCTCAAAGAAAATCGCTAAGATATTTCACAATATTGCTATCATGACTATACGATGATCCACGCCCGTCCCTTTTAAATCCAAAGATAGGGTTGCTTACCAAATCAATGGTAAGATAACAATGTCAAAGGAAAAAGGAAATGAACATGAAAGACTTTTGAGTAGGTAGAACGTTCCTAGTTACTTGCTCAATTTCAAAGCAAAAACATCCTTGCTATTTTCAAAACAAACACCAACACTTTCAAAATATCTTACAAACTTGAAAATATTTTCAAAAGATCAACACCTTTGTATACATTCTTACGAACGAGAATCATTACAAAAGTTTTCCTAGACAAAGGCCTCTTTACAAAATACTTTCAAAAACCACACAAAGCACATTTTCAAACAAAAGCAAGTGATCTACCAAGTAACTAAGAGCCCATGGAAAACCATGGATGAAAAGGGTTCTAATACCTTCCCATTTCATAATCTACCCCCGAACTCAAGAAAACATCTCAAAGGTCTTTCCTGTGCTTTTTCACCTTTCCTTTTGGATAAAAGAAAAGTCAGTGGCGACTCTTGCTAACCGCAACTTTTGCAATAAAATGCAAAACACCCAAGTCAGTTCTCCCACAGTATAACAGAACTGGCGACTCTGCTGGGGAAAATTCTAAAAGTGGGGTTACCTTAGGGTTAGATCACATTTACTTGTTTTCATTGTTTGACTTGTATGCTTTACATTATAGTTCTTTGTTTGGGTTTGAATCCTCTACCCGGATTTGCGATACCTTATAGGTAAGTAGCAATACATTGTGGAAACTGTGTGGGGTATACCGACATGGTCTAAGAAATAGCTACGTTAGTGTGACATATTTGTGGGTACCGGTAGCCCTTGAGTAGTCAAGGAGAATACGGGGCGTCTGAGTGATGTCATGAACCACTAATGAACTTTTAGAACCTTTACTTGACCAACTTGACCATTAGGATGTAGTGAGATGACCGGATTTGGTGCAGTACGAAGTTGGTAGATACTTGATACTACACTCATTGGGTTTGGTTTTTTGGGATATTTCGGTCACCATTAAAGAGGATTGCGCTGAAACAATGCCCAAAGAAACAAACCGGTGATATTGAGCTCCTTAGAACCCAGTTACTATTACTAGGACAGGTTTGAGCCAACTAAACTTCAAGAGGGTACTTGCCTATGAGACTCCATGAAAGCCTAAACCTAAGGACTTGTTTGCTTTGCTTGTATATATTTACTTGTATATAACACCATAAACATCATAACATCATACTCATATTCACTAACCATTTCAAGGATCTTGGGATTTATCTTTTTTCTGTTTTGTAGGACATGGATTTTATTCGCAGGAAAATTACTCAAGTCAATCTTGTAAGGATCCCTCCTCAACTTAAAGAGCTAGCATCAAGGATTCCTGAAAATTCTCTATTTACCAAAAGACATGGTCGCCTACTAAACTTGGTCACCTCCAACACTGATGAGGACATGCTTAAGGTGCTCTTCCAGTTCTTTGATCCTTTACACCATTGCTTCACATTTCCTGATTACCAACTTGTGCCAACTTTGTAAGAATTATCCAAACTCTTGAGTATCCCCATTCTTAATCAACTACCTTTCAATGGTACAGAAAGAGATCCAAAGCTAGAAGAGATTTCTCAAGCTCTACACTTGCAACCATCTGATATCACAACTAATTGGGAAACAAGGAGTGGTGTCAAGGGTTTCCTAGCAAAGTTCTTGTTTGAGAAAGCCCAAAACTGTTGGAACTCTTTGGGTTTGCAAGCTTTTGAGGAAATTGTGGCTCTCCTCATCTATGGGATGGTTTTGTTTCCAAATCCTGACCAAGTCATAGATGTGAACACCTTCAAAATCTTCATGTCTCGTAACCCGGTGCCTACTTTGCTAGGGGACATACTACATTCCTTTCACACTCGGTTTATGAGGAAAAGAGTCATCCTTATGTGTTGTACTCCTCTCTTGGCAAGATGGTTTACTTCGCATCTTCCTTAATCTGTATTGAAAAACGAGCAAGGTTCAAGGTGGTCACATAGGTTGATGACGCTTAAACATTCAGACATTCATTGGTGTCCCGATCTATAGAGAATGTTACTATTATCGACCGTTATGGAGAATTCCCTAATGCCCCTTTACTTGGCATTAGAGGAGGTATCACCTATAACCCCTGTTTAGCCTTGAGACAGTTTGGTTACGCCCGAAGGGATGGCCCATATGAGATTCTTATTCAAGGTTTGGTATTTAACTACGAGAACAACGATCAAGGTCACCGCCAGATATTTATCCGAGCTTGGAGGATGTTGAACAAGGTAGATAGAAAGAAATTGGGGCATAGGAATTCCATCCCTATTTAGCCTTACCTCAAATGTGTACGAGCTCGTGCTCAAAGTCTTATAATGCCTTACCCCTCCATTCTCCCGATAATTATAGAGCCTGTTGTGGAAGGAGATGTTCCATACACTATCCTACATCCTGACATACCCACCTCTTTTGAAGACTTACAATGGGATTGGATACAACTTAAGGGGGAGCGAGACACTTTCGAGGCCCAATTATACGCCAACGAGAAGAAGGTTTTGGAACTCACTAAACAACTTCATGGGGAGAGGAGCCTGAACGCCTACATCGCACCAAAGAGGATGCGTACAACCTTTTTATCTTAGAGTTTTTGTAAGCCCAAAAGAGGCATGATGTACTCAAGCCTTGATTTATTAATATAATGTGTGTTCTTTTTTGATCTATAGCAAATTTAAATCTCTAATTTCCTTGAAATCATTGCATATGAATTTACCATTCATCATAACATAAGCAGGTTTCTTACAACAAGTCTCCTCATCTTTCTACTGTTTATTTCAGTAAGATGGATCTCGAGCAGACAGTAAAAGACCTCCAGGCACAAAATGCTCAGTTTCAATAGTTGTTCTTGACTCTAGCCAAAGGACAAGAAGATTTGAAAACTTTGCTGATTGAAGAAAAGAAGAAGAAATCAAAGGAAACAACCGGAGTTCTGAATATGGGAAGAAGGTTCCAAGAATAAGCCAGACGAACCCTAGACTTTGCAACATCATCTAGTGAAAAAGATAATCAAGATGGGAAAGGCAAGGAAGCGATTGTCTAGCCAGATTCTAAAGAGGAAGAAGAAGAGGATTACTCTGAAGAGCAATATCCCCCGGCCGTCGACAAATACAAACATCTGGAAGAACGACTAAGTGCAATGGAGATTCAGAAAGTGCCTGGGTTGGACTTTGAAGAGCTGGGTTTAGTCTCTGGGATTGTTATTCCACCAAAATTCAAGGCACCAGTGTTCGCTAAATACGACAGAGTTCCGTGTCCCAAAATGCATCTCCGATCCTATGTGAGGAATATACAACCTCACACTGCTGATAGAGATTTGTGGGTCCACTTCTTCCAAGACAGTCTATCTAGAACTCAGCTTGATTGGTTCTATCAACTGGAAAGGGCCAATATCCATAATTGGGAAGACCTTGCCACTGCTTTCTATAAACAGTATCCGTACAACGCAGACCTTGCTCCTACCCGTACTCAACTCCGGAGTATGGCTATGGTTTCAAGTGAAGGTTTCAAAGAATACGCTCAGAAATGGAGGGACCTAGCAGGAAGAGTCCAACCTCCCCTGTCCGAAAGGGAGTTAGTAGACATGTTTCTGGGTACCTTGTCTGGTCCTTTCTTTAATCATTTAATTTGAAGCTCCTCAGCAGGCTTCACTGAATTAATCTTGACCGGAGAAAGAGTGGAAGCTGGGATTAAGAGTGGGAAGATCCAAAAAGACGCATCCTCCGCCGCTGTAAGAAAACCATTTATTGGGAAGAAAGAAGCTGGTGCTGTGTATCCTCAAAGAAATCAAGATAGAACTGAACACCGACCAATGGTAGGGGCTGTCATGATCCCTAAGCCTGCACCTACTCAACAAAGGAACGATCAGCCTAAAACAGAAAGACCAGTAAGACAATTTACCCGGATTAATATGAAATTATCTCTAGTCTTGCCACATTTATTGAGATCTAATCTGGTAACTTTGAAGGAAGCTCCGAAGAATCCTAACACAACCTCTCCTCATTACCATCCTAATGCTCGCTGTGCATACCATTCAGAAAGTCCAGGTCATGATACTAATAACTGTTGGTCTTTGAAAAACAAGGTGCAAGACCTTCTTGAAGCAAAAGAAATTGAGTTTGATGCTCCTGAGATCCCAAATGTTATCATAGCCCCTATGCCTAAGCATGGCCGTGGTGTTAACGCTATTGAAGATGACATGTTTGTTACTGCTGTTGATGAACTTGTTACTCTTCTGCTGACTATCAAGAAGAATCTATTGAGGGCCGGTTTATTTCCGAGCTGTGACGAAAGTTGCCACCTCTGCTTATGCCTACCAACTGACTATCATTTATTGAAAGCAGGTGTTCAACGCCTAATGGTGGACAAAGAGATTTTGTTTGAAAAGACTTTTGTTCCAACCATTTCTTACAAAGATGTTTCAATAGTAACCATTTCCTCCAATCCTTCCAGGGTCTCCACCAAAAGACCCGTTAGGATTACATCAGTTTCTAAAGTAGCTTCGTTGATAATTACTATGCCAGGTCCAATCCCGTACTCATCAGATAAAACTGTCCCATGGAACTATAGGGGCGACTTCTACTATCACGGTGTCAAGCAAGATTGACTGGCTGAAGAAGACTCAATTCTTGAGAAGGATAGCCCTGACATCAGTAATATTGTGGGAACCAGCCAGATAACCCGAATTTGTAGAGTATTCTCCCCAGAGATTGCTCCTCTAAATACTGTTACCGGTCCTGTGATCATCCCTGTTTCTGTTCCTGTTGACACTACTACTACTACAATCCCTTTGGTTACCCATGGTGACACTCCTACCACCGAGTCGACCGAGACTCGGGGCGAAGGTATTCTGGTTGAGCCTTTCTGGATGAAGGCGCAAACAGTATCTATCCCTGAGGCCTCCCAAAAGGAGATGGAAGAAATTCTGAAAATTATAAAGAGAAGCGACTACAACATAGTCGAACTGCTAGGGCAGACTCCATCAAAGATTTTCATGCTGGCTTTATTGTTATGCTCCAAGGCTCATGCGAAGGCCTTGGTGAAATTTATTAAACCTGCCCATGTACCACAAGAAACCTCTGTTGATCAGTTCCAAGACTGCGTGGCTAGTTTAACCGTTGGCAATGGTTTAGGCTTTTCTGATGCTGACTTGACACCTACAAGAAGGAAGCACAACGAGGCATTGCATGTCTCTATCGAATGTAGGGGCACAACTTTGCCCCATGTCTTGGTTGATACCAGTTCTTCTTTAAATGTGTTGCCTAAGAAGGCTCTTGATAGACTTGACTGTGAAGGTTTGACCTTAAAACCTAGCAATATAGTGGTAAGGGCCTTCGACGGTTCAAAGAGAATGGTGCATGGGGAGGTGGACATCCCCATAAAATTTGGAACCCAAACCTTTGATTCAACTTTTTACGTGATGGACATTCACCCTTCCTACTCCTGCTTATTGGGCCGACGATGGATTCACAATGCTGGTGCAATTACCTCTACATTACATCAAATGCTGAAATATCCAACTAAGGGAAAAATCATTACTGTTCATGGAGAAGAGGAATATATGGTCAGTCATTTAAACTCCTTCAGATACGTGGAATTGGATGGTGAATTCATTGAAACTCAGTTTTATCATTTCGAAGAAGTCCCACCAACCGTGGCAGTAACCAAGGTTGTTTCCCAAGTCCCAAAGATTACAAGGCCTCCGCTAAAGATGTCATCTTTGAAAGATGCCAAGGCGGTGATCGAAGAAGGTGGATGTACTATTTGGGGCCAACTCCTGGATATCCCATACAAATTTGACAAATTTGGTTTGGGTTTCACTTCAGGAGCCCAGAAAGCTGTATGTCGTGCTCGTGCCGGGGGACCACCCTTGAAGATCAGCAACCACGGAGTCAACGCGGTGGAGGATGATGAGGACAACTACGACTTGGAGGAATGGATTTTCCCAACTGTCAATGGAGGACTCAGCAACTTGGAAGCTAAAGATTTTGTCCCAATTACTTTTATCCAACAGTAATTGTCTTTAAATTTTGTTGGATCTGTAATAATAAAACAATACAGACTTTTAAAGCCTTGTGTCTTACCCGAGGCACAATGGTCCATTTGTAAGGGTTGTTACCTCATTTTCATATGTCATCAATCAATCATGGATGTTTTGCATACAAATTTTGTGTTCTTTGTCTTTCTTTTTACATTTTTATTTCTTTCAAAGATAGCTATACTCTTACACACACTCACATTCAAAATGCAGGTCTACATCCACTCAGGATCCCATGGGTAACGATTCTACTATGGCTTTTTGTGACTCTGAAAATCTAATCTACCAAGCCGAAGACGAAGGTGAGGAAGATTATGAAATGCCAGGGGAACTTTCCAAGTTACTACAACAAGAAGAGAGGACCATTCAGCCCTAGAAAGAACCAGTGGACACAGTTAACCTAGGTACCGAAGAGGACAAGAAAGAAGTCAAGGTGGGTGCCAATCTAGAACCCAGTGTCAAGAAGTGTCTGATTCAGTTGCTACATGATTATGTTGAGGTCTTTTCCTGGTCGTAAGAACACATGCCAGGACTTGATGCTGATATCGTGGTACATCGTCTACCAACAAAAGAAGAATGCCCTCCAATAAAACAAAAGGTCTGTCACATGCGACCAGACATGTCAGAGAAGATCAAAGCGGAAGCATGAAACAATTCAACGCTGGATTCTTGGCCCTAACCTCCTATCCACAACGGGTCGCCAATGTTGTTCCCGTGCCTAAAAAGTACGACATTATGCGTATGTGCGTGGACTACTAAGATTTGAATAGGGCAAGCCCTAAGGACGATTTCCCACTTCCCCACATCGATATTCTGGTTGACAATACAACACAACATATGGTGTTTTATTTCATGGATGATTTCTTAGGCTACAACCAAATCAAAATGGCGCCTGAGGACATGGAGAAAACGACCTTTGTCACACAGTGGGGCATATTCTGTTACAAGGTTATGCCATTCGGGTTGAAAAATATTGGGGAAACCTATCAACGTGCCATGGTAGCTTTATCTAACGACATGATACATCACGAAATAGAGGTCTATATGGATGATATGATAGCCAGATCTCAAACTGAAGAAGAACATCTTGACCATTTGCTGAAACTGTTTGAGAGACTGAAGAAATACAAGCTGAGGTTGAACTCGAATAAATGCACATTTGGGGTGAGGTCCGGTAAACTCCTAGGCTTTATCGTCAGCGGTAAAGGTATCGAAGTGGATGCTGCCAAGGTGAAAGAAATACAAAAAATTCCTGCTCCTCGCACCGAGAAGTAAGTCAGAGGATTCTTGGGACAGTTAAACTACATTGCCAGATTCATTTCTCACCTGACAGCTACTTGCGAACCAATCTTCAAGTTATTGAAGAAAGATCAAGTAGTCAAATGGAATGATGAGTTCCAAACTGCCTTCGATAAGATCAAATAGTATCTACAAGAGCCTCCTGTTTTGATGCCACCAGTTGAGGGAAGACCATTGATTATATATCTAACTATTTTGGAAAATTCAATGGGGCGTGTGCTGGGGAAGCATGACGAGTCTGGCCGAAAAGAGCATGCTATTTATTACTTGAGCAAAAAGTTTACTGACTGTGAAACAAGATATTCACTGCTCGAGAAAACTTGCTGCGCTCTGGCATGGGCTTCTCGCCGGCTAAGACAGTATATGCTGACCCATACTACCTTATTGATATCCAAGATGAATCCAATAAAATACATATTCGAGAAGCCTTCCCTCTTTGGGAGAATAACAAGATGGCAGATGATCCTGACGGAGTATGACATTCAGTACACTATCCAGAAAGCAATAAAGGGAAGTGTGTTAGCCGATCACCTTTCTCATCAAGCTGTGGATGACTACCAGTCCATGAAGTTCGAATTCCCAGATGAAGACATCATGATGGTAACCAACAGTGAAGAATTCAGACCATATGACGGACCTGAACAAGGATCCTGATGGACCTTGGTTTTTGATGGGGAGTCCAACGCACTCGGCAATGGCATAGTGTGATATGGTGGGAGAACTGACTTGGATGTTTTGCGTTTGATCGCAAATGTTGTGGTTAGCAAGAGTCACCACCGACTTTTATTTTATCCAAAAGGAAAGGTGAAAAAGCACAGGAAAGACCTTTGAGATTGTTTCTTGAGTTCGGGGGGTAGATTATGAAAAGGGAAGGTATTAGCACCCTTTTCATACATGGTTTTCCACGGGCTCTTAGTTACTTGCTAGATCACTTACTTTTGTTTGAAATTATGCTTTGTGTGGTTTTTGAAAGTATTTTGTAAAGAGGCCATTGTTTAGGAAAACTTTGTAATGATTCTCGTTCTTAAGAATGTATACAAAGTGTTTGATCTTTTGAAAATGTTTTCAAGTTTTAAAAGATGTTTTAAAAGTGTTGGTGTTTGTTTTGAAACTAGAAAGGATGTTTGTTTTTTGAAAGTGAGCAAGTAACTAGGGGCATTCTACCTACTCAAAAGTCTTTCATGTTCATTTCCTCTTTCCTTTGACATTGTTATCTTACCATTAATTTGGTAAATAACCCTATCTTTGGATGTAAACGTGACGGGCGTGGGTCATCGTATAACCATGATTAGCAATTTTGCAAGGTATCTTAGCATTCTCTTTAGGGACTAAGATCATTTGAAAGGCAACATAGATAGCGTCATCAAGGGACTATGATCTTTGTATTTTGTTTGTTTTTGCTAAGATACCTCACATGCGTAATATGGTCATTTTATAAGGCAACAAAGTGGATTTACCCTAAGGGTGCAAGTGTGCAAGTGTGTCTTTTTCATGTTTGGTTTTGTCTTTAATTAGGGTTTTCTAATTGATTGGTTTTAGTTTTTCCATACAAACCCTAATTACTAGCATTCATATATAAAGCGATATACTGCGAAATTTAAAATTACTACACTATTACAATTCTCGTGGGAGGAGGTGTACAAATTACAAATGGGGATTGCTAGAAAATAAACCTAATTATCTATTACAACCATATTGAATTTGGATAAATAACGTACAAAAATGAGTAAATATACAAGAATGTAAAATGGAAAGAAAATGGACCTTTATTTGGATTTTTTAGGAAAAAAGAGGGTTTTGTTTTAACCTAATTAACTAAAAGAAAAATAATTAATTAAATTAGTAAAAATTAAAACCTAAATTTACTAGGAAAATAATTTAAATAAAACCCTAATCTATTAATTGATTAAAAAAGAAATTAAGTTTATAAGAAGAATATTTTTGGTATTTTTGTCTTAAAAATAATTTATAGTATTATAAAATATTTTTGGTCTTTTTATATTTTAAAATAATATATTTAAATTGTGCAAAAGAAAATAACTAAAAAAACTAGTTTCTAATTAAATTTACAAATCAATTAGTAAAATAAATAAATTATGATTAAATAAAATAATTTTTTGTGTAAAAAATAAATAAGCTATATCAAAATATAAATCTAATGTTTTTTTTATATTTTTCTGATTTTCTAGTATTAGATAAATTATTTAAGAAAACAAATAAATAAAAATGAGAAAAAGAAAATAAAATGGGCAGGGGTGTGAATAGCCAGCAAGGGGGGTCAGAAGTAAAAAAAATAAAGCCCAAGGGGATGAGGCCCAGCGCTGCCAAAAAAGGTCAGAATATGTAAAAAATATGAAAAAAAATCCAAAAGGGTACCACTGAGGCTCGAACCCAGGTCCCTACGCGCGCTTCTACCAATGGGGTGGCTATACATCTGTTTATTAATATCAAACCATAAATATATATCGTAAACACATTCCTGAAGACAACTTCATCTTCAACCTCACGCCCAACCTAAACCTCTGTATCTTTTTCAATTCTCAACCAAAATGAAAAATGTAAACAGGAAACTTGTAACAAATTTCCTCACGATTTCAAAAATGAAAAGCAATAAAATTATATATCAAAGACAAATATGAATTTTAATGGCCCTAATCTGAACCCTAGAAATTCCAGAAACTTCAATCTTAAAATTCTCTAAGCTCAAGTAATATAAATGAAAACTATGGACATGATTAGCTTTAGGGCAATGATATCTACATTTGTTATTCACAAATAAACCATTAATGATGCTTGTATGAAGAGTTCAAAGTTGAGATAACTTACCTCAAAACTGGAAATTATATTCCGCAAATGAGCACTCCTCAAGGTGTTGTGATGATCAGTATAGCTCCACTGAGGTCCGAGGAAGCTAATGCAATAGTTAGCTTGGTTGGAGAGTGATTGAAATGATCTAGAGAAGTCCACTTACAATGTTCTGTTTTTGAGCTTGGAAATGGAGGAATATGGTGTTACAGAACTGTAATAGGGGAAGGGATGACTTTTAAATGATGTTTAGAAGCTTTTGGAAGCAAAAAGCCAAGAAACGCACGAGTAGTTTTTGGTTTTGGGATTTTTGGCCAGAATCTGCAACAATGGAAGTGTAAGATGCAAATTTATGGTCTTGGTGTTTTCATGGCTCAAGCATGCATGGGATTTATGGAAAACAACTTGTGTATGTATAAGCAAAAGGTCTTAGTTCAATAGAGAGTCAGAGGTACAAGTTATAGGCTGATTGCTATGTTACTTGATTTTGAAGAAAATTGGGAAAACAAGTTTCAATGTGTAGTAGAAGCATGGGCTGGGTGATTGTAAGTGTTGATATCAACTTCTCTTGAGTTATAAGACATGTATGATCATAAGAGAACAAGTGCAAGGCTCAAGAACAAGTTTTATGCAAAAAGCTACTTTATCAAAATGACATTGTGTACTTTCTTCCAAAAATGGATATAAAGCATGGCCTTGTATTGAATGCTTGAATTGAGACCTCTAACAGTTATACAAGAAATTAATTATGGATTTCCTAACAAGTTTGAGGCCTGTAAAGTAGAGATCATGCAGCATAGGTTTAAAATTTGAATCTTGTTCATCACAAAATGACTTGTAATTCAAGTGTGAAAACCCTAACTTCATCTCTTCGATTCTCCCTACTAAAAAATGATCTCAAGGAGTTCTTCGACATTTTGGAACGCTTGTAATGTGCTCTACAAACCCTCTTTGAATCACTTTCGAAAATTCCCATTGGAACTAAATGAAAAAGTGCCATGAAGTTACGTCAAAATCCTGACCAAATTAGGGCAAAATTTCACTAAGTGTTTTGTTTCATGACCATGTGTTCTTAAAACTATTACTTGAGATCCAAGAACTTTTGGAAGGATTTGTGTAAATAAATGTTATAGATTTCATGGAGATCTGCAACTTTCATGTTGAAAGTTTCTTTTGAATCATCTTGCATCATGGTGAAAATTTTGCTCAAAGTTGTGAAAAAAAAAAGAAATTTCCAACACTTAGAAAAATTTCTAAGTTTAGAAATTTTAACTTTTCAAAATGAAATCTTGAATTTTTGATTTCTTGATGAATAAGTTTCATATTTTGACATGCTTTGATGAATTGTGATCTTTGACATTTGATTTTGACCAAAAAGTCAACGTTTGATTTTTCAGTATACAGTTGATTTTTGATTAGTTGACTGAAAATTCATATGTCAACCCATTGGAATTAAGCAATGTTTTGAGCTATGTCATTAGGTTAAAATGATGAAATTGGACTCTTTACATCATGCCTTAAACTAATTTATCATTTGCTAGGTCAAAAATCAGAAATTTCCCTTTCCCAATCAAAACCCTAATTTTGACCATTTTGCCCTTTTAAAGATTTGATCCAATTTCTTGAGGAATTGTGGTACAAACTTGATCAAATGATACATATGAGTTTAAAATGTTTATGTGGATAAAAAATTATGAAGTTTGACTGTGAATTGGCCATGGTTGACTTTTTCCCCAATACAACTGACTTTTAGGTCAACTGCTCAATTGACTGAGCAAAAGTGTGATCCAAAGCTTGAAACTTAACATGAGTAATCTTGGGGGTCCATAATGATCCATGAAAGTCATATGAAGCATTGAAAGTTCAATTATCCTTGTGCAATCTCAAACCCTAATTTGGTCATCAGTGCTTAAGGAGGTGTCTTGAGTTGATCAATCCCAGTGCAGTTTTGAACGAAGAGAGATCTTTGTGAGAAAATAATTGATAAGGGAGAGGGAAAATTTTGGGGTACAACATATATGTGTTATACTCATATATCCGGAAGGATGCCATACTCCTTTTACTGCAAGACTCTGCTTCAACTGTACAAATAACATGGCAGAATATGAAGCGTGCATTTTTGGTCTCAAAGTTACCATAGATTTGGGGATCAAGTCCTTAAGTGTATTCGGAAATTCAGCCTTAGTCATCATCCAGATCAAAGGAGAATGGGACACGAAGCACCCAAACCTCATCCCCTATAAAGAACATGTGTTGACATTAATCCCACACTTTGAGAAGATTACCTTCGAGCATTTCCTGCGAGAAGAAAATCAGCTAGCAGACGCGCTAGCCATAATGTCATCCATGTTTAAACTCAAATGGGATAACGAGTCTCCCCAGATCACCATTGAACGAATGGATGAACCAACTCACTGTCACGAGATCTATACTGAAGAAGTAGTGGACCGACCTTGGTTCCATGAAGTCAAGAGGTATCTCGAGGCTCAAGATTATCCAGAAGAAGCTTTAGTCAATGATAATAAGTTCTTAAGGAGATTCTCTGCTAAGTTCTTCCTTAGTAATGGCATTCTCTACAAACGTAACCACGAATCTGTATTGCTTCGTTGAATAGACAAGGTTGAGGCAGAAAATATCATGGCTGATCTACATGAAGGAACTTTTGGCACCCATTCCAGTGGGCATACGATGGCAAAGAAAATCCTACGGGAAGGGTATTACTGGTCTACCATGGAAGTAGATTGTTATCAACACTCTCGAACTTGTCATAAGTGTCAGATCTATGCTGACAAAGTGCATGTACCTTCAGTTCCTCTGAATGTCCTGACTTCTCCTTGGCCCTTTGTTATGTGGGGCATCGATATGATTGGGGAAATCAAGCCTACAACCTCTAATGGACACCACTTCATCTTGGTGGCCATTGACTATTTCACGAAGTGGGTTGAGGTAGCTTCTTTCGCTTCCGTTACCAAGAATGTTGTCACCCGGTTCATCAAACAGAATCTCATCTGTCAGTACGGTATCCCAGAGAGGATCATCACAGACAATGGTACGAATCTCAACAATACTATGATCACCGCACTGTGCATGCAATTCAAAATCCAACACCATAATTCTTCCCCTTACCGGCCAAAGATAAATGGTGTTGTCAAAGCCGCAAACAAGAACATCAAAAAGATCATACAGAAAATGACATTAACCTATAAGGACTGGCATGAGATGCTACCATTCGCTCTCCACTGTTATCGTACCACGACGCGCACATCGACCGAGGAAACACCTTACTCTCTAGTATATGGCATGGAAGTTGTCTTGCCTATTAAGGTCCAGATCCCTTCTCTGAGAATCATGAAGGATGCAGGGTTGAGTGAAGACGATTGGATCCAAACTCAACTTGATCAATTGAACTTGATTGATGAGAAAAGGCTTACTGCTGTCTATCATGGTCAAATGTATAAAAAACGGATGATCAAGGCTTTCAACAAAAAGGTCAGACTCCAAGTGTATCAAGTCGAGGATATGGTGATCAAGCGCATCATATTGCCGCAGGGTGATCCCAGGGGAAAATGGACTCCTACATATGAAGGACCATTTGTGATCAAAAGCATATTCTCTGATGGAGCAATGATCTTAACCACTATGGATGGCGACGAACTGTCGCACCCTGTGAACGCAAACATAGTCAAAAGATACTACGCATAAGAGACTCGCTAGGTTGACACACCTATGAAAAACAAGGGCATCCCGGAGAACAAAAAAGGTTCAGGAAAAAATTAGGGATAAAACAAAAAAAATCTATACACCCGACAAGTCGAAAACCAGAAAGGGCGACTTGGGCAAAAAAGGGTATCCCAGTGGACTAAAAACCCGAAAGGGCGGTCCAGGCAAAAGTTAGGGAATTAAAGCATATGAATATGTCCTGTTTGGATCACCTTACAGACAACCTTTGGCTTCGACTGAAAAACTCAGCGGTTCTGATCAATCCAATCAACTTCGGACAAGGAAGCAAGTGTACAAGACGCTCAGAGATACGAAGGCTATAACAGAATGGGAATCCCATGGGATTATTGCACATAGCTATCTTTTCTTTGTATCAAATTTCCGTTTTTTTACGATGACATTCTCTTGCTATGATGTTCGTCTCATTGTACAAAATACTTATTAATACAAAGATATTCCTTTGAAAGTGCAAAACTATCTGTTTTTCTTTATTTCTGTGTTTTGTTTACAAAAACGTCCAATGATTTATTTTTGAGCATATGCATTTGAACGTAACTATTGTTTACAAATTAGCAAAAAATAGAAGATAATCACTAATGGCTTTAAGAAATAGGATAATATCTTTAGACTATTCCATAAAATTCCCCACAGTGTGCAGTTTAATGAGGTCAAGCTACATCCCCGGTCGAATAAAACTTCCAGTTATTACTCCCCAGTGAAAGTCGCCCAATTTCTTAGGATTCCCCAACAGATTTCACAAGCCATACACGATGTTTCCCTTACAAAAATATTTATTTCTCTAACAAATAGGAGCCCATCAATTCACCAGCACTTCAAAACATGAAGACTTACACTCCACGTCCCCAACAACAGTCAGAGATTTATTTTCCCTAATCCAACAGTGTTACAGCAGCATAGCTTACATGCCCATACATCGCATCCATACATCATAACATTGACAACACGAACACATACAACATAATCTCATTCATTTTATTGAGACCATCATTATACAATGCATTTCATACATCATGACATTACATACAATTAATTTTTCATCTCTTCAGGAAAGAACAATCAACAGATGGCTATCATCAATAATTTACAAAAAGGTCAGAGATTGATACTTGAAACAAGTCAGGACAATTATCTATACGACCAGCTGAACCTTCAGATACGATTCAGATACGCTCTAGACACGAATTCCATTTTGATCCTCATTCAGATTCAACTTTCAGATACAGTTCAGATACGCTCCAGACACGGATGCCATTCTAGTACTCATTCAGATTCAACTCTTAGATATAGTTCTGATACGCTTCGTACACGGATGCCATTCTGATACTCATTCAGATTCAGCTCTCAGATACAGTTCAGATACGCTCCAGACACAGATGCCATTCTGATACTCATTCAAATTCAAATTTCAGATACAGTTCAGATATGCTCCAGATACGGATGCCATTCTGATACTCATTCAGATTTAGTTTTCAGATACAGTTCAGATACGCTCCAGACACGGACGATATTCTGATACTCATTCAAATTAAACTTTCAGATACAGTTCAGATACGCTCTAGACATGGATGCCATTCTAATACTCATTCAGATTCAGTTTTCAGATACAATTCAGATACGCTCTAGACACAGATGCCATTCTAATACTCATTCAGATTCAGTTTTCAGATACAGTTCAAATACGCTCCAGACATGGACGCCATTCTGATACTCATTCAAATTCAAATTTCAGATATAGTTCAGATACGCTCCAGACACATATGCCATTCTGATACTCATTCAGATTCAGTTTTCAGATACAGTTTAGATACGCTCCAAACACGGACGCCATTCTGATACTCATTCGGATTCAGCTTTCAAATACAGTTCAGATACGCTCCAGACACGTACGCCATTCTGATACTCATTCAAATTCAACTTTCAGAAACGATTCAAATACAATCCATTTATGGATATTATTCTAGTACTCAACCCGACACATCCACTATTCCAGTGTAAATCAACCAGAGATTTATTATGACACTTCTTCTATTCCTACCAAAAATCATTTTTGGATGGCATTTGTAAGCCCATATCCAAACAAATTTCCATCATCTCTCCAAATGTCATCTTTAAGCCCATTCCCTACACCATCAACCATCACATCCTCGAGTGCAAATTTCTGGGCACTCTAGTGTCCAATCATCTTCCACCTTCAAGTCACGAATGGAAAATCTGCCAATCTAACTCTTCAGGTTTAAGAAGATTGAACAGGGGCAGCTGTTGTACCAAAAAATTTTCCCTCTCATTTATCAAATATCTTCTCACAAAGATCTCTCTTGGTTCAAAACTACACTAGGGTTGATCAACTCAAGACACCTCCTTAAACACTGATGACTAAAATTAGGGTTTGAGATTTCACAAGGATAATTGAACTTTCAATGCTTCATATGACTTTCATGGATCATTGTGGACCCCCAATATTACTCATGTTAAGTTTCAAGCCTTGAATCACATTTTTGCTCAGTCAATTGAGCAGTTGACCTAAAAATCAGCTGTATTGGAGAAAAAGTCAACTAGGGCTAATTTACAGTCAAAATTCATAATTTTTTTTATCTAAATCAACATTATAAACTCATATGTATCATTTGATCAAGTTTGGACCACAATTCCTCAAGAAATTTGATCAAATCATCAAAAGGGCAAAATGGTCAAAACTAGGGTTTTGACTGAGAAGGGGCAATTTCTGATTTTTGACCTAGAAAATGGTCAATTGGTTTGAAGCATGATCTCAAGAGTTCAATTGCACCATTTTGATCTAATGGCATGACCCAAAATATTGCTCAAGATCAATTTGGATTGATAGTGAATTTTCAGTCAACTGATCAAAAGTCAATTGTACATTGAAAAGTCAAACTTTGACTTTTTGGTCAAAATCAAGTGTCAAAGATCAAAATTCATAAAAACATGTTAAAATATGAAACTTATTCATCAAGAAATCAAAAAGTCAAGATTTCATTTTGAAAAGTCAAATTTTTCTAAGAGTTGAAAACTTCATGTTTTTTCACAACTTTGAGCAAATTTTTCATCATGATGCAAGATGATTCAAAAGAAATTTCAACATGAAAGTTGTATATCTACATGATATCTACAAAATTTATTTACACAACTTCTCCTAAATATTCTTGGATCTCAGTTATTAATTCATAAAGACATGGTCTTGAAATTAAACACTTAGTGAAATTTTGCCCTAGTTTAGGCAGGATTTTAACCTAACTTCATGGCACTTTTTCATATAGTTCCAAGTGGAATTTTCAAAAGTGATTCAAAGAGGGTTGTAGAGAACGTTACAAGATTTCCAAAATGTCCAAGAACTCCTTGAGATCATTCTTGAGCAGGGAGAATCGAAGAAAGGAGGTTAGGGTTTTCAAACTTGAATTACAAGTCATTTTTTATGAACACGTGAACCAAATCCATGCTAGGCTGCATAATCTTTGCTTTGCAGGCCTCAAAATTGTTTGTCACTCCATAATTAATGCTTTTCACAGCTTCTAGAAGCTTTAATCCAAGCATTTAATGCATTGCCCATGCTTAATACCATTTTAGGAAGAAAGGCAACATTGCCATTTTGGAAAAGTGGCTTTATGCAAAAAGTCCACTCTTCTTGAGCCTCTAACTTGTTTGTTCAGCACACACTCAACATGCAAAGTCAGATAAACATGTTTAAAGTTTGCAACCACTCTAGACAACCTTGTACTATGCATTGGGACAATGTTTGTGAAGCTTGCTTCAAAAACAAGAAAAAGAGCCATAACATGTGATTTTTGAATTCTGATAAAGGAAAAGTCTCCAAACTTTTTGCTTAAAAATAGAGTCACTATTTGTAAGCTAGAACACAAGCTTAAGAATCCTGAAATACACCAAAACTCTCTCAAATCAGAAATTTCCCAAAAACTCCATTGTTGCACAGTTTCTGGCCTTGAACATCAAACTCACATTTCCCTCGTGCGTTTATTGGCCTTTTGGTCCCTAAAGCTTCCTTACATCAAGTGTAACTTATCCTTGTCCCTGTTTCATTACTGTAACATCATCTACCATATCCTCCATAACCAAAACCAGACATTTCACATTGACTTCTCCAAGCCATTCCAGCCATCCATTGCTCAAGCTAAGCATTGCACTAGCTTCCTGGAGACTCAAGGAAGCTAACCTGACCATTGCAGCAACTTGAATCAAGCTCATTTGCATTTCACAATTTCCAATTTTGAGGTATTTTTCTTGAACTTCTATCTCATTACTTAGGAATTGTTAGGCTTGCATTTGTGAAGATAAAATGTAGACATCATTGCCCTGAAGCTGTACATGTCCATAGATTTCATTTATATTGTTTGAGCTAATAGAATTTTAGGATTGAATCTCTGAAAATAATTAGGTCATAATTTGGTACTTTCAAGAATTCTCATTCATCTTTGATTTATAGTTCATGATATTTATATGGTTGGATTCATGTGAAAAAATGGAGCAACTTTCATGTTTGCATCTTCCATTTTAGTTGAGAAATGGTGAAGTTACACGTGGTCTGGCTGGAGGTTGAAGATGAAGTGTGTTTAGGACTTGTTTTGCCTTACATATTTATTATTTCAGTTATATTAACGGATATATAGCCACCCCACTGGTAAGACAGCGTGCTGGTAATCAAGAGGTCATGGGTTCGAACCTCAGTGCGCTGCCTTTTTCTTTTTTTTCTCCACATTTTTGACATTTTTTGGTTTCAGGAAAAGCGCTTGGGCCTCTATCCTTTGGGCTGACTTTTTTTTCTCACAATACCCCCTGATTCACTTATCAACCCCTCTGACTTTATTTTTATTTTTATTTTATTTTTACTTTTTTTCTTTTAATATTATTATTAATATGATTATTATTATTATTATTATTATTTTCATTACTAAAAAACCCAAAAATATTTATATTTATTTATTTTTATTTAGTTTATTTTTCATAAAACTAAAAGCACAAAAACATTTTTTCTCTAAATAATTCCTTTTTTAATAATGTTTAGATGCTGTAATTTTAAATATTATTATTATATTATTTTTCTTGTAAATTAAAATCCATTTAGAATTTAGGACTTTTATTTATTTATTTATTTATTTTATTTACTAACTTAATTAAATTCACCAAAACCCTAAAAAATACTTTTCCTTAAATTAGTTATTTTTACTAACTTAACCTTAATTTTTAATTATTTTATTTTAGTTAATTAGGTTAAAAAACCATTTTCATAAAAAAAACAACAAAAATCATATTTCTTTACATTTATATTCTTGCATTTTTATCTTTATTTTGTACATTTATTCAATTTCAATATGATTGTAATAATTAATTAGTTTTAATTTTTCTTGCAATATTCCCCATTTGTAATTTGTATATCCCCTCCCCTAAATGATGTAATAGCGTAGTAATTTTAAATTCCGCAATTTATCGCTTTATATACAAATGCTAGTAATTAGGGTTTTGTATGGAAAGACTAAAACCAATCAATAGAAAACCCTAATCAAAGACAAATCAAGCATGAAAATCAATCCACTTGCACACAAACACCCCTAGGGTAAATTCACTTGGTTGCCTTACAAAAATGGCCATATTACGCATGTGAGGTATCTTAGCAAAGACAAGCAAAATACAAGATTATAGTCCCTCGATGACGCTATCTATGTTGCCTTTTCAAAATGATCTTAGTCCCTAAAGAAAAATGCTAAGGTACCTTGCAACATTGCTAATCATGGTTATACGATGACCCACGCCCGTCCCTTTTACATCCAAAGATAGGGTTACTTACCAGATCAATGGTAAGATAACAATGTCATAGGAAAAAGGAAATGAACATGAAAGACTTTTGAGTAGGTATAATGCTCCTAATTACTTGCTCCATTTCAAACAAAATCATCCTTGCTACTTTCAAAACGAACACCTACACTTTCAAAACACCTTTCAAACTTGAAAATATTTTCAAAAGATCAACACTTTTGTATACATTCTTACGAACGAGAATCATTACAAAGTTTGCCTAAACAAAGGCCTCTTTACAAAACACTTTAAAAAAACCACACAAAGCACATTTTCAAACAAAAGCAAGTGATCTAGCAAGTAACTAAGAGCCCATGGAAAACCATGGATGAAAAGGGTGCTAATATCTTCCCTTTTCATAATCTACCCCCCGAACTCAAGAAAATATCTCAAAGGTCTTTCCTATGCTTTTTCACCTTTCCTTTTTGGATAAAAGAAAAGTTGGTGGCGACTCTTACTAAACCGCAACATTTGCAATCAAACGCAAAATACTCAAGTCATTTCTCCCACCATATCACATACACTCATTGAGGTTTGACCCTTGAGTTTTGTTTGGTGGTAAGTCAATTATCTATTGGAACGAGATTTGGGGGAAAGACCGGTGATATTGAGATCCCTTAGAACCCGATTACTATATTTAAGACAGGTTGAGCCAACCCAACTTCAAGAGGGTATCACCTTAAAATCCATGCAAGCCTTAAGCCTAAGGTCTTTGAGTGATTTGATTGTGCTTGCTATATCTTCTATATATGAGCATAATCATGACATCATAACATAGCATGTCATACTAACCATTTTAAGGTTTCTTAGGGTTTATTTTTGTCTTGTTTTATAGGACATGGCTCTCGCCCGCAAATTCTCTATCTAAGTCAGTCTAGTAAAGGTACCTCCTCAGCTCAAGGATTTGGTATCAAGGGTTCCCTAAAGCTCTCCATTCACTGAAAGACATGGACGACTTCTCATCTTAGTCACTTCAAACCTTGATGAAGAAATGTTAAAAGTGCTCTTTCAATTCTTTGACCCTCTACATCACTGCTTCACTTATTCGGATTACCAGTTAGTGCCTACTATGGAGGAGTTTTCTCTACTGTTGGGGGTGCCTATCCTTAATGAGGTACCTTTCAATGGTATGGAAAGAGACCCTAAACCTAAAGATATTGCCAAAGCTCTGTCCTTACAACGTTATGACGTAGTAGCAAATTGGGAAACCAGGAGAGGTGTCAAGGGTTTTTTTTGGCTAAGTTCTTGTTCGAGAAAGCTCATCATTTTTGGGATTCCTTGGACTTACAAGATTTTGAAGAGGTGTTAGCCCTTCTCATCTATGGTTTGGTACTTCTTCCTAATCCGGACCAGCTCATAGACTTGAATGCGATTAAGGTTTTCCTGTCACGTAATCTGGTACCTACTCTGCTTGGAGATATCCTACATTCTTTTCATACTCGCACTATAAAGAGGAGAGGAACCCTTCTGTGTTGCAAACCTCTTTTGGATAGGTGGTTTATTTTTAACCTACCCTGATCCTTCTTGAAGAACGAACAGGGTTTGAGATGGTCTCAAAGGCTGATGACTCTCACACATTCAGGCATTCATTGGTGTCCCCAATTCTCGAAGAATGTTACCATCATTGATCGATGAGAATAATTCCCTAATGTACCTCTCTTAGGCATTAGGGGAGGAATCAATTACAATCCTTGTTTGGCACAAAGAAATTTTGGATATGCAATAAGGGATGGTCCTCATGATGCAATTATTCAAGGAATCGTCTTTGACTACGAGAATGATGCTCAGGATTACTGCAAAAGGTTTATGCGAGCTTAGGGCATGGTACATAGAGTTGATAGAAAGACACTGGGGCCCAAGAATTTCGTCCCTCTTGAGCCTTATCTCAAATGGGTACGAGCTCGTGCTCAAAGTCGTATGATGCCTTACCCCTCTATTCTCCCAGTTATCATAGAGCCTATTATGGAAGGAGATATCCCATATACTATCCTGCATCCTGACATGCCCACCTCTCTCGAAGACTTGCAAAGGGATTAGATACAGCTTAAAGGGGAGCGAGACACTTTCGAGGCCCAATTCTACGCCAGTGAGAAAAAGGTTCTGGAACTCACCAAACAGATTCATGAGGAGCGGAGTCTGAACGCCTATATCGCACCAAAGAGGATGCGTTCAACTTTTTTATCTTAGAGTTTTTGTATTTCTTTGTAAGCCCAAAAGAGGCATGATGTACTCAAACTTTGATTTATTAATATGAATGTGTTCCTTTTTTGTCTAAAGCAAATTTAAATCTCTAATTTCCTTGAAATCATTGCATATGCATCTTCATTCATCATAACATAAACAGGTTTCTTACCAATAGGTCTGCTTATCTTTCTACTGTTTATTTCAGTAAGATGGATCTTGAGCAGACAGTAAAAGATCTCCAGGTGCAGAATGCCCAGTTTCAACAAATGTTCTTAACTCTGGCCAAAGGATAAGAGGATTTGAAAACTTTGCTGATCAAAGAAAAGAAGAAGAAGGCAAAGAAGTCAACCGGTGTTTTAAATCTAGGAAGAAGGTTCCCAGGGCTAGCCAGCCAGACCCTAGACTTCGCAACATCACCAAGTGAAAAGGATAATCAAGAAGGGAAAGACAAGGGGGGTAACTGACCATCCAGAATCTGAAGAGGAAGAAGAGGATAACTACTCTGAAGAGCAATATCCTCCAGCTGATGAGAAATACAAACATCTGGAAGAGCGTCTAAATGCAATGGAGATTCAGAAAGTGCCCAGGCTGGATTTTGAAGAGTTGGGTTTTGGTTTTTGGGATTGTTATGCCACCAAAGTTCAACGCACCAGTGTTTTCTAAGTACGACAGTGTTTCGTGTCCCAATATGCACCTTCGATCTTATGTGAGGAAGATACAGCCTCACACTGCTGACAGAGATTTGTGGGTCCATTTCTTCCAGGATAGTCTATCCGGGACTCAGCTAGATTGGTTCTATCAATTGGAAAGGGCCAATATCCATAATTGGGATGACCTGGCCACTGCTTTTTATAAACAGTATCAATATAACGCAGACCTTGCTCCCACCCGTACTCAACTCCAAAGTATGACAATGGGTTCGAATGAGGGTTTCAAAGACTACGCTCAGAAATAGAGGGGCTTAGCAGGAAGACTCCAGCCTTCCCTGTCTGACAGGGAGCTAGTATACATGTTTTTGGGTACCCTATCCGGTCCTTTCTTTAATCATCTAATTGGAAACTCCTCAGCTAGCTTCACTAAATTAATCTTGACCGGGGAAAGAGTGGAAGCTGGGATTAAGAGTGGGAAGATCCAAAAAGACGCATCCTCCAATGCCGTGAGAAAACCATTCATTGGGAAGAAAGAAGTTGGTGTTGTATATCCTCAAAGAAATCAGGACAGAACTGAACGCTGTCCAACGGTAGGGGCCGCCATGATCCCTAAGCCTGTACCTACTTAAAAAAGGAACAAACAGCCTAGAACGGAAAGACCAGTAAGACAATTTACCTAGATAGATATGATACTGTCTCAAGTCCTGCCATATTTGTTGAGATCTAATCTAGTAACTTTGAAGGAAGCCCCGAAGAATCCCAACACCTCCTCTCCTCATTACAACCCTAATGCACGATGTGCTTACCATTCAGAAAGTCTAGGCCATGATACCAACAACTACTGGGATTTGAAAAACAAGGTGCAAGACCTTCTCGAAGCTAAAGAAATTGAATTTGATGATCCTGAAATCCCAAATGTTATCACTGCTTCTATGCCCAAGCATGGCCATGATGTTAACTTCGTTGAAGATGATGTGTTTGTTACTGTTGTTGATGAACTTGTTACTCCTCTCCCGACTGTCAAAAGGAATCTGTTGAAGGCCAATTTATTTCTGGGCTGTGGCGAAGGCTACCACCTATGTTTATACCTATCAAATGATTGTCATTTAATGAAAGCAGGTGTCCAACGCCTAATGGATGACAAAGAGATTTTGTTTGAAAAGACTCCCATTCCAACCATTTCTTACAAATATGTTTCAATAGTAACCATTTCCGCCAATCTTTCCAGGATCTCCACCAAAAGACCCGTTAGGATTACATCCGTTCCTAAGGTGACTCCACTGATAATTACTATGCCAAGGCCGATCCCGTACTCCTCATATAAAACTTTACCCTAGAATTATGGGGGCGACGTCTACTATCACGGTGTCAAGCAGGATTGGCTGGCTGATGAAGACTCGATTTTTGAAAAGGATGACCCCCACATCGGCAAAATTGCGGGAACCAGCAAAATAACCCGAAGTGGAAGGATATTTTCCCCTGAGATTGCTACTCCGAAAATTCTTACTGGTCCTGTGATCATCCCTGCTTCTGTTCCTGTTGATACCACTACTACAGTTCCTGTGGATACCCCTGCTGACGCCCCTATCACTAATTCGACCAAGACTCGAGGTAAAGGTATTTTGGTTGAACCTTTCCGGATGAAGGCGCAATCAGTATCTATCCCAGAGGCCTCCAAGAAGGAGATGGAAGAAATTTTAAAAATTATAAAGAGAAGCGACTACAATGTAGTCAAACAACTAGGGCAGACTCCATCAAAGATTTCTATGCTAGCTTTACTGTTGTGCTTCGAGGCTCATGCAAAGGCCTTGGTGAAATTTCTTAAAACTGCCCATGTGCCACAGGAAACCTATGCTGACCAATTCCAAGACTGAGTAGCCAGTTTGACCGCTGATAATGGTTTGGGATTTTCTGATGATGATCTTACACCTAGATGGAGGAAACACAATGATGCGTTGCATGTCTCTGTCGAATGCAGGAGCACAACTTTGGCCCATGGTCTAGTTGATACTGGTTCATCTTTGAATGTGTTGCCTAAGAAGGCTCTTGATAGACTAGACCGTGAAGGTCTGACCTTAACACCCAGCAACATAGTGGTAAGGGCTTTCGACGGTTCAAAATAATGGTGCATGAAGAGCTGGACATCCACATTAAAGTTGGAACTCAAACCTTTGATTCAACTTTTTACGTGATGGACATTCACCCTTCCTATTCCTGTTTATTAGGCCGACCTTGAATTCATGACGCTGGTGTCGTCACCTCTACATTACATCAGATGCTGAAATACCCAACTAAGGGAAAAATCATCATTGTCCATGAAGAAGAGGAATATATGGTCAGTCACTTAAACTCCTTCAGATACGTAGAAATGGATGGTGAATTCATCGAAACTCTGTTTCAGCATTTCGAGGAAGTCCCACAAACAGTGGCAACAACCAAGACTGTTTCCCAAGTCCCGAAGATTACAAGACCTCCGCTAAAGATGGCTTCTCTGAAAGATGCCAAGGCAGTGGTCGAAGAAGGTGGGTGTACTGTTTGGGGCTAACTCCCGGACATCCCTTACAAATATGACAAATTTGGTCTGGGTTTCACTTCAGGAGCCCAGGAAGCTGTTCATCGTGCTCGTGTCGGGGAACCACCTTTGCAGATCAGCAACCATGGAGTCAATGCAATGGAGGATAGTGATGACGGCTGTGACCTGGAAGAATGGATTTTCCGAAATATCAATGGAGGACTCATAAACTGGGAAGCTAAAAATTTTGTCCCAATTACTTTTATCCAATAGTAATTGTCTCTAAATTTTTGTCGGACTTGTAATAATTAAACAATTCAGACTTTTAAAACCTTGTGTCTTACCCGAGGCACAACGGTCCATTTGTAAGGGTTGTTACTTCATTTTCATATGTCATCAATGAATCATGGACGTTTTTGCATGCAAACTTTGTGCTCTTTGTATTTCCTTTTCTACAATTTTATTTATTTCAAAGATAGCTATGCTCTTACACACACTCACATATCAAATGCAGATCTACATCCACTCAGGATCCCATGGGTAACGATTCTGCTATGGCCTATTGTGACTTTGAAAATTAATCTACCAAGTCGAAGACAAACGCGAGGAAGGTTGTAAAGTGATAGGGGAATTAGCCAGGTTACTACAACAGGAAGAAAGGACCATACAGCCCCACGAAGAACCAGTGGACACAATTAACTTAGGTACCGAAGAGGACAAGAAAGAAGTCAAGGTCGGAGCCAATCTGGAACCCAGTGTCAAGAAGCATTTAACTCAGTTACTACATGACTATGTTAAGATCTTTGCTTGGTCATACAAAGACATGCCTGGACTTGATGCTGATATCATGGTCCATCGTCTACCGACAAAAGAAGACCGCCCTCCGGTAATAAAGAAAGTCTGTCGCATATGGCCAGACATGTCAGAGAAGATCAAAACTAAAGTCATGAAACAATTTAACAACGGGTTCTTAGCCGTCACCTCCTATCCATAACGGGTTGCCAATGTTGTTCCAGTGCCTAAAAAAGACGCTAAAGTACGCATGTGTGTGGACTACAGAGACTTGAATAGGGCAAGCCCCAAGGATGACTTCCCGCTGCCCCATATCGATATTCTGGTTGACAACACCGCACATAATAAAGTATTATCCTTCATGGATGGATTCTCAGGCTACAATCAAATCTAAATGGCACCTGAGGACATGGAGAAGACGACCTTCGTCACACAGTGGGGCACATTCTGTTACAAGGTTATGCCATTCGGGTTGAAGAACGCTGGGGAAACTTATCAAGGCACCATGGTAGCTCTATTTCACGATATGATCCATCACGAAATAGAGGTCTATGTGGACGACATGATAGCAAGATCTAAAACTGAAGAGAAACATCTTGACCATTTGCAGAAACTGTTTGAAAGACTGAAGAAATTCAAGCTAAGGTTGAACCCAAGTAAATGCACATTTGGGGTGAGGTCCGGTAAACTCCTAGGCTTCATCGTCAGTGGTAAAGGTATCGAAGTGGACCCTGTAAAGGTAAAAGCAATACAATAAATTCCTGCTCCTCGCACCAAGAAGGAAGTCAGAGGATTCTTAGGAAGGCTAAACTACATCGCCAGATTCATTTCTCACTTAACCTCTACTTGTGAACCAATCTTCAAATTACTGAAGAAAGATCAAGTAGTCAAATAGAATGATGAATGCCAAGCTACCTTTGACAATATCAAAGAGTACCTTCAAGAGCCTCTTGTTCTGATACCACTAGTCGAGGGAAGACCTTTGATCATGTATCTAACTGTCTTAGAAAATTCAATGGGGTGTGTGCTGGGGCAGCATGACGAGTCTGGACGAAAAGAGCATGCTATTTATTACCTGAGAAAAAAGTTTACCGACTTTGAAACAAGATATTCACTGCTCGAGAAAACTTGGTGCGCTCTGGCGTGGGCTGTTCGCCGGCTAAGACAATATATGTTGACCCATACTACCTTATTGATATCCAATATGGATCCAATAAAATACATATCCGAGAAGCCTTCCCTCTCTGGGAGAATAGCAAGATGGCAGATGATCCTGACTGAATGCGACATTCAGTACATTACCCAAAAAGAAATAAAGGGCAGTGTGTTAGCTGATCACCTTGCTCATCAGGCTGTGGATGACATCATGATGGTAAACAACTGTGAAGAATTCAAACCATATGAAGGACCTGAACAAGGATCCCGAAGGACTTGGTTTTTGATGGAGCCTCCAACGCACTCGGCAATGGCATAGGTGCTGTAATCATATCCTCTGAAGGATGTCATACTCCCTTCACCGCAAGATTTTGTTTCAACTGTACCGATAACATGGCAGAATACGAAGCGTGTATTTTTGGTCTCAAAGCTACCATAAATTTGAGAATCAAGTCTTTAAGTGTATTTGGAGATTCAGCCTTAGTCATCAGTCAGATGAAAGGAGAATGGGACACGAAGAACCCTAACATCATCCCCTACAAAGAACATGTGTTGACATTAATCCCATATTTTGTGGAGATTACCTTTTAGAATTTCCCACGAGAAAAAAATCAACTAGCGGACGCGCTAGCCACCATGTCATCCATGTTTAAAATCAAGTGGGGTAACGAGGCTCCCCAGATCACCATAGAGCGGATGGATGAACCAGCTTACTGTCACGAGATCGATACTGAAGAAGTAGTGGAATAACCTTGGTTCCATGAAGTTAAGAGGTATCTCGAGGCCCAAGAGTATCCGGAGGGAGATCCAGTCAATGATAAGAAGTTCTTGAGGAGATTCTCTGCTAAGTTCTTCCTCAGTAATGGCATTCTCTACAAGCGCAACCATGACTCTTTTTTGCTTCGTTGCATAGATAAGGTTGAGGCAGAAAAGATCATGGATGATCTGCATGAAGGCACTTTTAGCACCTATTACAGTGGGAATACAATGGCTAAAAAGATCCTACGGGAAGGGTACTACTGCTCTACCATGGAAGCAGATTGCTACCAGCATTCACGAACCTGCCACAAATGTCAGATCTATGCTGACAAAGTGCACGTGCCTCCAGTTCCTTTAAACGTCCTGACTGCTCCTTGGCCATTCGCGATGTGGGGAATCAATATGATTGGAGAAGTCAAATCTACAGCTTCTAATGGACACCGCTTCATATTGGTGGCCATTGAGTACTTCACGAAGTGGGTTGGGGCAGCTTCTTTCACTTTCGTTACCAAGAATGTTGTGGCCCGATTCATCAAATAGAATCTCATCTGTCGGTATGGTATCCCGGAGAGAATCATCACAGACAATGGTACAAATCTTAATAATACTATGATCATTGCATTGTGCGTGCAATTCAAGATCCAGCACCATGATTCTTCTCCTTACCGGCCAAAGATGAATGGTGTTGTCGAAGCCGCAAATAAGAACATAAAAAAGATCATACAAAAAATGACAGTAATCTACAAGGACTCGCATGAGATGTTACCATTTTCTCTCCATGGTTACCGTACCACGACGCACACGTCAACAGGGGTAACTCCCTTCTCCCTGGTATACAACATGGAAGTTGTTCTACCGATTAAAGTACAAATACCTTCTCTGAGAATCATAAAGGATGCAGGGCTGAATGAAGACGAATGGATCCAAACTCGACTTGACCAGTTGAACCTAATTGATGAGAAGAGGCTTACCACTGTCTGCCACGGCTAGATGTACTAAAAATGTATGATCAAAGCTTTTAACAAAAAGGTCAGACGTCAGGTATATCAGGTTGGTCACTTGGTAATCAAGCATATCATATTACCACAAGGTGATCCCAGGGGCAAGTGGACTCCTACATACGAGGGATCATTTGTGATCAAAAGCATATTCTATGGTGGAGCAATGATTTTAACCACTATGGATGGCGACGACCTTCTGCACCCTGTGAACACGGACATAGTCAAAAGATACTACACATAAGAGACCCGCTAGGTTGACACACCTAGGAAAAACAAGGATATCCCGGAGAACCACAAAGGTTCGGGCAAAAATAAGGGATAACATACAAAAAAATCTGTACACCCAACAAGTTGAAAACCTGAAAGGGCAGCTTGGGAAAAAAGGGTATCCCAGTGGACTGAAAACCCGAAAGGGAAGTCCAGGAAAAAGTTAGGGAATTAAAGCGTATGACTATGTCCCGTTACATCACCTTACAAACAACATTCAGCATCGACTGACAAGCTCAAACGGGTCTAATCAATCCAATCAACTTCGGACAAGGTATCAAGTGGACAAGACGCTCAGAGACACGAAGGCTATAGCAGAATGGGAACCCCATGGGATTATTTCACATAACTATCTCTTCTTTGTATCATATTTCATTTTTTACAACGACATTCTCCTACTAGAATGTTCGTCTCATTATACAAAAATACTTATTCAAGTTAATACAAAGATATTCCTTTGAAAGTGCAAAATTATCTACTTTTCTTTATTTCTGTGTTTTGTTTACAAAAACGTCCAAATGATTTATTTTTGAACATATGCATTTGAATGTAACTACTGTTTACAAATGAGCAAAAAAGGGAACATAAAATAAAAAGGAAATCACTAATGGCTTTAAGAAATAGGATAATATCTTTAGACTATTCCCTAAAAAAAACCCACAGGTACCTTTTCCAACAAGAACGGAAATCTGAGACATCCCACTACAGGATCACTAACATATCTCCAGTACGCATCCTAATGGTATCAAGTGTCTCACATCCCCGGTCGAACAAAACTTCCAGTTACCACTCCTAATATTCCCTAGTGAAAGTCGACCAATTTCTCAAGATTCCCTAGCAGTATTTCACGAGGTCTACATGCAATGCATGGCGTTTCCCTTACACAACAGAGTTTATTTCTCTAACAATAGGAAGTTCATCAAAACTTCAACTTCAAAACATGAAGACTTACACTCCTCATACCCAACAATACTCAGGGATTTATTTTCCCTGACTCCAGCGACACTGCGGCATAACAATTAACATGTCCATATATTGTATCCATACGTCATAACATCGACAACACAAATACACACGACACAGTCTCATTTATTTTGATAACATCATTGCACTATGCATTTCATACATCATGACATTGCATACAACTAACCTTTCATCATTTCAGGAAAGATCAATCAACAGAAAATTATCGTCAAATTTTCAACAAGTCAATTACAGATCAATTCCAAAGAAAGGACTGGTCAACCATCTACACAACAGATATTTCTTATAGACCCCTGCCAATCCATGTAGTTTCAGATAAATCTCCCAATGATTTGATTTGATTCTTCTCCAGATCCCTGCCGTTTCAGTTTAAACCTCTCAACGATTTATTCTGATTCTTTCCCGCAGACGCTTTCTCTGGTTCAGATAAATCGCTCAAAGATTTACTCTGATTCGTTCTAGTTAAAGAACATTCAAGATCTCTTTTGCTTCAGTTTAAACCCCTCAATGGTTTATATTGATACTTTCCAAAGGAACACTTTGGGTTCAGATAAATCTCTCAACGGTTTATTCAGATTCTTTCTCGCAGACGCTTTCTCTGGTTCAGATAAATCGCTCAAAGATTTACTCTGATTCTTTCCAGTTAAAGAATATTCAAGATATCTTTTGGTTCAGTTTAAACCCCTCAACATTTTATCTTGATACTTTCCAAAGGAACATTTCGGGTTCAGATAAATCTCTCAACGATTTATTCTGATTCTTTTCGCAGACACTTTCTCTGGTTCAGATAAATTGCTCAAAGATTTACTCTGATTCTTTCCAGTTAAAGAATATTCAATATCTCTTTTGGTTCAGTTTAAACCCCTCAACAGTTTATCCTGATACTTTCCAAAGGAACACTTCTGGTTCAGATAAATCGCTCTAAGATTTACTCTTATTCTTTCCAGTTAAAGAATATTCAAGATCTCTTTTGGTTTAGTTTAAACCCCCCAACGGTTTATCCTGATACTTTCCAAAGGAACACTTCTGGTTCAGATAAATCGCTCCAAGATTTATTCTGATTCTTCCCAGTCAAACAACATACAAGACTTCTTTTGGTTCAGATAAGTCGCTCTAAAGACTTATTCTGATTCTTTTCCAGTGGAAATAAAGTTCAGACTTAGTCCATTCTCTATCAACAATCACCCTTGGATGGCATCTACAAGCCCATCTCCAGAAAATCTCCATCATTCCTCCAAATGGCATCTATAAGCCTATTCACAAATTCATCTTCGAGTGCAAATTTATGGGCACTCTAGTGTCCTGTCATCTTCCACCTTCAGGTCACGAATGTCGGATCTGCCAAATCTAACTCTTCAGGTTTAAGAAGATTGAACACGGGCAGCTGTTGTACCCAAAATTTTCTCTCTCATTTATCAAGTATTTTCTTACAAGATCTCCTTTGGTTCAAGACTGCACAAGGGTTGATCAACTCAAGACACCTCCTAAAGCACTGATGACTGAAAATTAGGGTTTGAGATTGCACAAGGATAATTGAACTTTTAATGCCTCATATGACTTTCATGTATCATTATGGACCCTCAAGATTACTCATGTCAAGTTTCAAGTCGTAGATCACATTTTTGCTCAGTCAATTGACCAATTGATCTAAAAATCAACTGTATTGGGGAAAAAGTCAACTATGGCCAATTTACAGTCAAACTCCATAATTTTTTATCCATATAAACATTTTGAACTCCTATATGTAATTTGATGAAGTTTGGACCACAATTCCTCGTGAAATTTGATCAGATCATCAAAAGGGCAAAATGGTCAAAATTAGGATTTTGACTGAGAAAGGGAAATTTCTGATTTTTGACCTAGAAAATGGTTAAATGGTTTGAGACATGATCTCAAGAGTTCAATTTCATCATTTTGACCTAATGGCGTGACTCAAAACATTGCTAAAATTCATTTGATTGATAGTTGATTTTCAGTCAACTGATCAAAAGTCAATTGTACACTGAAAAGTCAAACTTTGACTTTTTGGTCAAAATCAAGTTTCAAAGACCACAATTCATCAAAAAAGTCCAAAATATGAAACTTTTTCATCAAGAAATCAAAAAGTCAAGATTTCATTTTGAAAAGTCAAAGTTTCCAAACTTAGAAATTTTTCGAAGTGTTGAAAACTTCATATTTTTTCACAACTTTGAGCCAATTTTTCACTATGATGCCAAATGATTCAAAAGAAACTTTCAACATGAAAGTTGTAGATCTCCATGAGATCTAAATCATTGTTTACACAACTTCTAATATAAATGCTTGGATCTCAAGTTGTTAATCTATGAAGTCAATGTCATGAAACTAAAACACTTAGTGAAATTTTGAGCATTTTTTGTCAGGATTTTGACCTAACTTCTGGCCCAAGTTTCACATAGTTCCATTTGGATTTTGCAAAAGTGATTAAAAAAGGGGTTGTAGAGCACATTACAAGATTTCCAAAATTTCCAAGAACTCCTTGAGATCATTTGTAAGCGAGGAGAATCGAAGGCCAGAAGTTGGGGTTTCGAGTTATTTTGCAAGGCAAAATTTGTGATGAACAAGAATTTAAATATCAAGCCTATGCTGCACAATCTTGCTTTGCAGGCCTCTAAAACTCAAAATATCTCCCTAATCATAAGATTACACTTGCTTTTGAGCTATTATCCATTTGATTCAAGATTTCTCCAAGATGATTTTCCATTAATGGCACAAAGGCACCATTGCCATTTACATAAAGCAAGCTTTATGCAAAGCCAACTTGCATTGAGATTTGCACTTGTTCCTTCTGCACAAGCTTCTTATACAAAGTCAGATAAGCATGTTTAAAGTTGGTAACCACTCTAGATAGCTTTGTACCTTGCCTTGAAACCATACTTGTCAAGCTTGCTTTAAAAACAAGTCAAAATCCCATAACTTGTGATCTTATGATTCTGACCACCTCAAGTATCCAAACCTCTTGTTTATACAAAACGAAAATATATGCAAGCTAACACACAAATTCACAAGCCTAGAAACTCCCTAAAATTCCATGATATTAGAATTTTCACAAAAACACCGTTTTTGTGTCATTTCTGACTTTGAATTCAAAACTCACATTTCACTCGTGCGTTCTCACTCAAATTCAATCATAAAGCTTCCATACACCATTTAGAACTCATCCCACACCCTGTTACACGACTGTAACACCATTTTCACCATCTTCCATTTTCAAAAATAGAGCTTTGCACTTGGACTTCTCCAACACGATTCAGCCATCTCCAGTACAAACTAAACATTACATTAGCATCCTGGAGGGTCACTGAAGCTATTCTGATCATCAAAACACCTTGAGAGGAGTGCTCAAACTCAGAATACAATTTCCAGTATTGAGGTAAGTTTCCTTAACTTTGAACTCTCTCTAGAAGTATTATTATTGATTCATTTGTGAAGATAAAATGTAGACCTCATTGCCCTGAAGCTGTACATATCCTTAGTTTTCATTTACATGGCTTGGGCTTAGAGAATTTTAAGTTTGAAGTTTCTGAAAAAATTAGGTTTCAAATTAGGGCCAGGGAAATTCTCATTCATCTTTGATCTATAACTTTAGTTGTTTACATGGTTAGATTCGTGAGGAAAAATAGCACAACTTTCATGTTTGCATTTTCCATTTTTGTTGAGAAATGAATGAGATACAGGTGGTCTGGCTGGCTGAAGGTTGAAGACGAAGTACAGGTCATGGAGACATTTTACATTATGTATTTATTCTTTCATTTAAGTTAACGGATGTATAGCCACCTCAGTGGTAAGGCAGCGCGCTGATAACCAATAGGGCGTGGGTTCAACACCCAGCGCGCTGCCTTTTGTCATTTTTCATATTTTTTCCACATTTTTGCCTCTTTACAGCGCTTGGGCCCAACTTTGAGCTTTTCTCCATTTTTGCTGCACCACACCCCCTGCTTGCTTGCTACCACACAGGTCTAAACCCTTTTTTATTTTCTGATTTTTAAACAAAAAAACATCATTTGGGCCAGATTCAAAAAACTACTTTTCTAACAAACTCCCAAGTTTAATTTCACACCTCCCCGACTTTTTCTTTATATATTATTTTATTTTTTTATTTTTATTATTTTTATCAGTAAAAATCCAAAAATATTTATATTTTATTATTTATATTTATTTAGTTTATTTTTCTTCATAAAACAAAAGAATCAAAAACATTTTCTTAATAAATTAATTTCTCTTTCTTGATTAATATTTAGATAATTAGGTTTAATTATTATATTATTTTCTTTTAAGTTAAAATTAATTTAGAACTTAGATTTATTTTAATTAAATTTCCTATTATTTCTATTATTTAGAACCTTTTCATAAATAAAACCCTAAAAAACCTTTTTTAGTTAATTTCTTTTCTTATTTAGTTTAACTTAACTTTATTTTAATTTCCATTAATCATTTTTTCTTTATTAGGTTTAGGTTAAAACCTTTTCATGAAAACCAAACAAAAATCACATTTCTTTTTACATTTACATTCTTGCATTTCTATTTATTCATTTTTTGTATAATATTCAATATAGTTGTAATAATTATTTAGATTTAATTTTCTTGCAATTTCCCCATTTATAAATTTGTATACTCCTCCCCTAAATGATGTAATAGCTTAGTATTTTTATTTTCCGCAATTTAATGCTTCATATACAAATGCTAGTAATTAGGGTTTGTATGGAAAGATTAAAACCAACAAATAGCAAACCCTAATCAAGACAAATCAAGCATGTTAAACCAATACACTTGCACACATACACCCCTAGGGTAAATCCACTTTGTTGCCTTTCAAAAATGACCATATTATGCATGTGAGGTGTCTTAGCAAAAGCAAATCAAAATACAAGATCATAGTCCCTTGATGATGCTATCAAAGTTGCCTTTTAAAAATGATCTTAGTCCATTAAAGAAAATGCTAAGATATCTTACAACATTTCTAATCATGGCTATACGATGACCCTTGCTCGTCCCTTTTACATCCAAAGATAGGGTTACTTACCAAATCAATGGTAAGATAACAATGTCAAAGGAAAGAGGAAATAAACATGAAAGACTTTTGAATAGGTAGATTGTTCCTAGTTACTTGCTCAATTTCAAAACCAAAAACATCCTTGCTATTTTCAAAACAAACACCAACACTTTCAAAAAACACCTTTCAAACTTGAAAACATTTTCAAAGGATCAATAATTTGTATACATTCCTACGAACGAGAATCATTACAAAGTTTGCCTAAACGATGGCGCCTTCTCAAAATACTTTCAAAAACCACACAAAGCACATTTTCAAACAAAAGCAAGTGATCTAGCAAACAACTAAGAGCCCATGGAAATCCATGGATGAAAAGGGTGCTAATACCTTCCCTTTTCATAATCTACCCCTCGAACTCAATAAAATATCTCAAAGGTATTTCCTGTTCTTTTCAGCCTTTCATTTTGGATAAAAGAAAAGTTGGTGGCGACTCTTTCTAAACCGCAATATTTGCGATCAAACGCAAAACAACCAAGTCACTTCTCCTACCGCGTTATAGAACTGGAGATTCTGCTGGGGAGATTACTTAAAAGTGGGGTTACCTTAGGTATATATCACATTTACTTTCTTTCTTTGTTTGACTTGCATGCTTTACATTATGGTTCCTTGTTTTGGTTTACTTTGATTCTACACCCGGATTTGAGGCACCTTTCTTAGGTAAGTTGCAATAAACTGTGAGGGAACTGTGCGGGGTATACCAACACAGTTGAAATAGTAGCCACGTTGATGTGATACTTTTGTGTGTACCGGTAGCCCTTGAGTAATCAAGGAGAATACAGGGCCGCTGCGTGGTATCATAAAGCGTCAACTGACCTTAGCACCTTAATTGACCAACTTGGCTTTTTAGGACGTAGGGAGATAGTTGTCTTTGGTGTAAACCCAAAGTCGGTTGATACTCGATGCTACACTCATTGAGGTTTGACCCTTGAGTTTTGTTTGGTGGCAAGTCAATTTTCTGTCGGAACGAGATTTGGGGGAAAGACCGGTGATATTGAGATCCCTTAGAGCACGATTACTATATTTAAGACAGGTTGAGCCAACCCAACTTCAAGAGGGTATCACCTTAAAATCCATGCAAGCTTTAAACCTAAGGTCTATGTGATTTGCTTGTACTTACTACATCTGTTATATCTGAGCATAATCATGACATCATAACATAGCATGTCATACTAACCATTTCAAGGATTCTTAGGGTTTATTTTTGTCTTGTTTTGTAGGACATGTCTCTCGCCCGCAGATTCACTATTTAAGTCAGTCTGGTAAAGGTACCTCCTCAGCTCAAGGATTTGGTATCAAGGGTTCCCGAAAGCTCTCCATTCACTGAAAGACATGGACGACTTCTCAGCTTGGTCACTTCAAACCCTGATGAAGAAATGTTAAAAGTGCTCTTTCAATTCTTTGACCCTCTACATCACTGCTTCACTTTTTCGGATTACAAGTTAGTGCCTACTATGGAGGAGTTTTCTATGTTGTTGGGGTGCCTATCCTTAATGAGGTACCTTTCAATGGTATGGAAAGAGACCCTAAACTTGAAGATATTTCCAAAGCTCTGTCCTTACAACGGTCTGACGTAGTAGCAAATTGGGAAACCAGGAGAGGTGTCAAGGGTTTTTTGGCTAAGTTCTTGTTCGAGAAAGCTCATCATTTTTTGGACACCTTGGACTTACAAGCTTTTGAAGAGGTGTTATACCTTCTCATCTATGGTTTGGTACTGTTTCCTAATCCAGACCAGCTCATAGACGTGAATGCGGTTAAGGTTTTCCTGTCACTTAATCCGGTACCTACTTTTCTTGGAGATATCCTACATTCGTTGCATACTCGCACTATAAAGAGGAGAGGAACCCTTCTGTGTTGCACACCTCTTTTGGGTAGGTGGTTTATTTCGCACCTACCCCGATCCGTCTTGAAGAATGAACAGGGTTTGAGATGGTCTCAAAGGCTAATGACTCTCACACATTCAGACATTCATTGGTGTCCCCGATTCTCGGAGAATGTTACCATCATTGATCTATGCGGAGAATTCCCTAATGTACCTCTATTAGGAATTAGGGGTGGAATCACTTACAATCCTTGTTTGGCACTACGATAGTTTGGATATGCAAGAAGGGATGGTCCTCATGATGCACTTATTCAAGGAATCGTCTTCGACTACGAGAATGATGCTCAAGATTACCGCAAAAGGTTCATGCAAGGTTGAGGCACGGTACATAGAGTTGATAGCAAGACACTGGGGCACAAGAATTCCATCCCTCTCGAGCTTTATCTCAAATGGGTACGAGCTCGTGCTCAAATTCTTATGATGCCTTACCCCTCTATTCTCCCAGTTATCATAGAGCCTGTTGTGGAAGGAGATGTCCCATATCTTATCCTGCGTCCTGACATGCCCACCTCTCTCCAAGACTTGCAAAGGGATTGGATACAGCTTAAAGGGGAGCGATACACTTTCAAGGCCCAATTCTACACCAGCGAGAAGAAGGTTCTGGAACTCACCAAACATCTTCATGAGGAGCGGAGTCTGAATGCCTACATCGCACCAAAGAGGATACGTTCAACTTTTTTATCTTAGAGTTTTTGTATTTCTTTGTAAGCCCAAAAGAGGCATGAAGTACTCAAACTTTGATTTATTAATATGACGTGTGTTCCTTTTTTGTATAAAGAAAATTTAAATCTCTAATTTCCTTGAAATCATTGCAGATGCATCTTCATTCATCATAACATAAACATGTTTCTTACCAACATGTCTCCTTATCTTTCTACTGTTTATTTCATTAAGATGGGTCTTAAGCAGACAGTAAAAGATCTCCAGACGCATAATGCTCAGTTTCAACAAATGTTCTTAACTCTGGCCAAAAGGACAAGAGGATTTGAAAACTTTGCTGATCAAAGAAAAGAAAAAGAAGGCAAAGAAGTCATCCGGTGTTTTAAATCTAGGAAGAAGGTTCCCAGGGCCATCCAGACTTGAAGAAGTGAAAAACACAAGAAGGGGGGGTTGAATTGTAAAACTGAAAATCAATGCAATGAACACGATATTTTTATCCTGGTTCGTTTGATCTCAAACTACTCCAGTCCACCCGTCAAGGTGATTTCGCCTCTCTCCAACAAGGTCTTAATCCACTATATTCAACTGAATATTACAATCTGCTTTAACAACTGCTAAAGCCTTCTTGATGCAAACCACAACCCGGTTTGTCAAGGAAACACTTTCTTACAAAGAAGAGAAATAGATGTGTGAATGTTTTCTACAAAACAGTTTATCACAACTGTGATATTACACAACTTAAGCTTATTGAAACTAGATTGCTAAAATATTGAGTAAGGAATAATTGGAGCTTTTAGCAAACTGAGAAACGAGAAGATGATGATTAGCTTTTAGGCGTGGAAAATAGTTGTAGAGCATTAGCCAATTCAATTTTCATTGTGTTGTTTATATAGCACTGAATTTGTTGAACGTTGAAGCAATAATCTTGATTCAATGCCAATAACAAACTTTCCTTATTAAGCAGATCTTGTCTGGAATGATGCCGTTGGTAATAATTCGCTTTGAATGCACAGTACCGTTGCTACTTAAAGCGTGTTCTGGCTTGGGCTCATTCCGACTCTGCTTAAGTGCTAATGAACTGTTGTTGTCTTTATCAGAGTGTTGAGCGCGGTTCTGTTCATCAAGCTTCAGCAATCGCGTGAGTTGTTCTTCTGATTCTGGTATTCTGATATAGCAACTTCTGATGCTGATGTTGATAACCAATATTCTGATACTGATTAGGTGTGCTCTTGCTGATACCTATCAGAGTTTCTGCAAAACAGAAAGTAATATTTTAGGTAGCAAATAGTTCTTACATGAATCACATAATTTAATATATCTTTTCATTTTGTTATCATCAAAACTTAAACTTAGGGTAGTAGATTCAAACTTTGTTCTAACAATCTCCCCCTTTTTGATGATGACAAAAACTAGATATTTTTAATTGAAAATAACGTGAAAAGTATCAGAGATAACTATATGATAAGATGTATCAGAGTAAGAAGTTATCAAAGATAAGGGATAAAGAGATATGAGAGTTGGGATCAGAGATACTCCCCCTGAATTTATAACTTCCCTTTTTAATTCCAAGAGTTCTTCAGGATCAGATCTTTATTGCCTTTCTTTGAACATCATAATATCAGAGCTTTGACTATCAGAAGCTTTAGATCAGAATATCAGAGCAGAGCTTCAGATCAGAATATCAGAGCTTTGCTTTGGGTCAGAGTATCAGAGCTTTAGTCTTCAGAATATCAGAGAGCATTCTTGTACCTGTAGACTTAAGCAAAAACAGAAAACATATTCAAGTATATCAGAGTTAGAATGTTTGAGATTTTCTATCTCAGTAATCCGTTATTGAAAAAATATCTTTCTTATTCTCCCCCTTTTTGTCAGCAATCAAAAAGTGTAAGTGAGGTGCTAAAACAATTAGAGCAGAAAAACTTGTCATATTAAAATAGTCAGAGTCAGACAAAACAGTACAGAAGATATGCAAAGAAAACATGAAAATGGCATGAATGAAAATCTAAGGTTGGGGAGGAAGGCGTGTGAACAGAGTCTCCAGCATTGCTTTAATCTGATCAGCAGTCTCATTCTGCTTGTGCACCATGCTGACTACTGTGTCTATCTTGGTATCCTGCACATCCATCCTTTCTTTCATCTTTTGATCATTTTCATCCATCCTTTGCTGCAGACGGATATCATTCAGCTTCATCTCTTCCAGAGTTTGCCTGTCCAAGGCAGCTTGAGAAGCATCAGAAGCAGGGAGCTTCTGAGAGCTTTCTGCAACATCTTCAGCTTGACTGGCTTCAGCTTGAATTGTCTGGTCTTCTTCTGGCTGCACCTTTGAAGCTGGACGCTTCTCAGACCATGGCTCACTATCCAGAAGGAGCACGTCTTCTTTCAGCAGCTGACTTCCTACTTCGTTCAGAAGCTTGCTGAAATTCTGTTGTGCTTGTTCGTAATTGATGTCTTGCAATTTTAGAGCTTCAGCACGTACCCAAATTCTGAATTGTGACCAGAGCTGGTCTGAGGCAGCTGGATCAATCATTCCAGGACAAACTTGCTTCAGAGAAGCAATCCACTGCTGCAAACCTGTTTCAAAATTCATAATGCCAGAGCCAACATCTGGTTGTTTTGGTTTTGGAATGGCTATTTTATTTTTCAGATCAGCAAGACGGTCAAGGATTATTAAATTTATGAAGGTCCTGCTGGGGTCTTCTGTGGTTTGTTTGGGATTTGTTTGTTTGGGAGATGGAGTGGGAGAATCAGAGATAATGATTGGACTGTTTGGGGTTTTGGGAGTGTTTGGTGGTGTGGTTTCAGGCGAGGATGGCAGATGGGCCATTGTTACAGTTGTTCCACATCGCAGCTAGATTGCCAGAGGTTGTGGCTCAGAGGATTGAGGAGACTGAGGTTCAGGAGATGGAGGAGGTGGATTTTCAGAATGATGAAACTCAGGTTGAGGTGATGGTTGAGGTGATGGTGGATGAATTTCTGGTTGAGGAGAGGGAGAAGGAATTGCTGGTTGTGGAGAAGGAGGAGGAATTTCTGGTTGTTCAGGAATATGTGGTTCTTCTGGAATGGGTGAGAGAGGTTGTTCTTGTTGAGGAGAGTGGACAATTTCTGGTTCAGTGTTTGGATTATTGGGAAGGTGATCAGAAGCACGTTGATCAATGTCAGACAGAACTTTGTCAAGTGCTGATGTTGTTGAAGTTGTTGGTTTGGGATGTTTGGTGCGGGGTCTTCTGAGTTGTAGTGCCTCAGAAGGGTCATCTTCTGGTTCGGTTTCATCTATTGTTGGGATGGGGATTGGGATTTCATGAGAAGCTGGAGTGGGGATAGATGTTGGAATAGCAGAAGAATTTAAAACAGAAGCAGTAGATAAATTACCTCTTTTCTTGGGTGTCTGCTGGGATGTTCCTTCTGAAGGGGCCTTCCTTTTCTTCGTCTTCTTCAGTGTAACTTCTGGTTGAGGTTGGTGCAGATCTTTGATATTCAGCTTGGGATCTGTACCATCAGCCTTGCACGCGTCCAAGTATCTGAGAACCACCACTGGTTTAGATTCTATCTCAGAAAATAAGGGAAAGTCACTCAGTGGGACTCTTCTGCTGGTGATGTCAGCAGTAGGAGTAACGCTGGGTTCCTTTCTGATATTCTCTATTAACTTCATTTTCTTCAGATTCTTCGTGTTCAGAGGCTTGCCAACAGTTGGTTCAATGGTGCTTAACTCTTGAGCTTCTATCAGGTGCTCTATCAGCCTATTCTCAGTCAGAATATCTGATATTAACCTTCCAAAGGGTATCCAATCCCTCTTTGTTCTTTCTTCTTCCCTGGTTTCCTTCACGCTCGTTCTGAGGTGATTAAACAGAAGATAAGCCAAGTTGATTTTTACCTTCTGATTGATAAAATAGATCAGAAACTGCTGATCTATATTTATGTAATCAGGGGAACTAGTTGGCTTCCTATGATTAAAACACCCCAGAATGATCTTCGCCCAAACTCTGTGGTGATCCTTTAGATCTCTGATCTTGCTGCTGGGCACCCCATGGGTGAAAATCCTTTCTGCTATGACACCTACGTCAGAGCATCTTTCAGCCATATCTATACAGCGGACGCCACCGCCACTGTAACCAATCAATTTTGCTATGTGATCCTCAGTGATCACAATCTTCTTCCCCATTATGTAGAAGGTGACTTGATGCGTTGAAGCAGTTGCATGAATCCAGAACTCCTTGACTAACATTGGGAATGTTGGTCCAACCAACCTGTCAAAATATCTCTCCCATTTCTGTGCCCTAATTTCTTCTGTCAAGTCAAAACCATTCTCTTTCAGACTGCCAAAATCAATAATCAGTTCAGATAACACTTCAAGATTCTTCACTGGTGTAAGGAGTGTTCTGAATGGAACTTGGTACTGTTCAAAGGAAGCTTTCTTCTGAGAACCTGCAGAAGCACTGCTGGAGGTTGCCATCTTCACACTTAGGGTTTTTTTGAGAAACTGAGAAAAAGGGTTTAAGGTTGAAAGAGATGAACACAGAGAAAATGCAGAAAATATTTGAGAGATAATGAGAAACTGTAAAAGATTAATGTGAGAAATTAACGTTCTTAAATAGATTTCAGAATATTTTGAAAGAGTAAACGGTTTCAAGAAAGAGAAATAAAATCATGATTACGTTTTAAAAACATGATTACTTTCATTTAATGCTTGCTGATTTTGGGGGATTTGAGAAAGATACTTGAAACGGTTACCAGACATGTGTCTCAATGCACCCAATCAGCATTTTTCCTTCTCAGAAGTGTGCACGCGTTCTGCTTCAGAGATTTGCTGATGATTGGATGACACTTGTTTGATTTAGTGATCAGCACATCTATCTTTGAGCTGAAACGCTCAGATCTTTAAGACTAGCATCTGATACAATCTGCATGTTCTATCTTTCTGAAAAGAGATTGATCAGAAGTTCACAGTAAAACAAATACATTCTGAAGATAAATATATGGAATTAAAGCATTTTCACTCTGGGCAGATTTTCATGCTGAGATATTTCAGAATGAAATTGAACCTATCCTTAGAAAGGGGTTTAGTGAAGATATCAGCCCATTGATGGTCTGTATCTATAAATTTTAAGTTCAAAATTCCTTTCTGAATATAGTCCCTAATGAAATGATGTTTTATTTCTATATGCTTAGCTCTAGAATGTAAAATAGGATTCTTACTTAAGCAAATAGCATAAGTATTGTCACAGAGTATAGGGATGTTACTCTCAAAAATCTGGAAGTCTTCAAGCTGACTTTTCATCCAGAGCATTTGTGTGTTACATCCTGCTGCTGCTATGTACTCAGCTTCTGTTGTTGATAGCGCAATTATGGATTGCCTTTTGCTGGACCAAGAGATCAGATTTTCTCCCAGAAACTGGCAGCTTCCAGAAGTACTTTTACGCTCTACTCTGTCTCCAACAAAGTCAGCATTGCAGTAGCCTACTAAACTGTAATCACTAGATTTTCTATAAAACAAACCCAGATTAGTAGTACCTTTCAGATACTTGAAAATTCGCTTAAAAGCTGTTAAGTGAGATTCTCTAGGATCTGATTGGAATCTAGCACAAATACATACGCTGAATAATATATCAGGTCTTGAAGCTGTCAGATAAAGGAGAGAACCAATCATACCTCTGTAGACTTTCTGTTCTACCTTTTTGCTTACCTCTTCTCTTTCCAGAATGCACGTGGGATGCATTGGAATCTTTGATGACTTACATTATGAGGGGTCAAATTTCTTCAGAAGATCTCTGATGTATTTGCTCTGATGAATGTAAGTTCCCTCTGGAGTTTGATTGATCTGAATTCCTAGAAAGAATTTCAGTTCCCCCATGAGGCTCATCTCAAATTCTGCATGCATACACTTAGCAAATTTTCTTCCAAGAGAAGGATTAGTAGAACCAAAGATAATATCATCAACATAAATTTGACAGACTAAGATGTCATTCTTAACAGTCTTACAGAATAAGGTAGTGTCCACCTTCCCTCTGGTGAATTCATTTTCTAACAGAAAGTTACTTAGTCTTTCATACCAAGCTCTGGGAGCTTGCTTCAGACCATATAGTGACTTCTTTAGTTTGAAAACATGTTCTGGATGTTTTGTATTTTCAAAACCAGGGGGTTGGTGCACATAAACTTCTTCTTCTATATAACCATTTAAGACTGCACTCTTGACATCCATCTGATACAGAGTGATGCCTCAATTAACAGCAAATGAAATTAAAAGCCTGATAGATTCTAACCTGGCGACTGGGGCAAAGGTTTTTGTATAGTCTATCCCCTCTTACTGACTATAACCTTGTGTAACCAGTCGTGTTTTGTTTCTGATGACTTCACCTTGTTCATTTAGCTTGTTTCTGAACACCCATCTTGTTCCAATGACGTTGAATCCTTTTGGTTTGGGAACAAGATCCCATACGTCATTTCTGGTGAATTGATTCAGCTCTTCTTGCATTGCCAGAATCCAGTCATTATCCATAAGTGCTTCATCAATAGAAGAAGGTTTAATCAGAGACACAAGTCCCATGAGGGTTTCTTCAGAGTTTCTGAAGCTTGCTCTTGTTCTGATTGGATCTTCCTTTCTTCCTAAGATTGTTTCTTCTGGATGATCCAAGCTTCTTCTGGGTAATCTTTTCTGAGGTTGATCAGCAGCTGTTGTAGGATTGTAGCAGTGCTCCTTTCAGACGTTGAAGGAGTGTCTGTGTTGAGAGCTTCTGATGACTTGTCTTCAGAACCTGTAAATTCAATTTCCATACCTGCAAAAACTTCATTCTGCTTTGACTTTTCAGAGTCAAGCTTATCATCAAAACGAGCACTGATTGATTCTTCCACAATCTGTGTTTCTGTATTGTATACTCCGTACCCTCTTGAGCGTTCAGAGTATCCTAACATAATACACTTCTGTGCTTTAGAGTCAAACTTGTTCAAATAATTCTTTGTATTTAACATAAAATAGGTACATCCAAATGGATGAAAATATGAAATGTTGGGCTTTCTGTTCTTCCACAATTCATATGGAGTCTTTTCCAGAATAGGTCTTATTGAGATTCTATTCTGAATGTAGCACGTTGTGTTTATTGCCTCTTCCCAGAAGATCTTAGCAACGTTTGTCTCATTGATCATGGTTCTGGCCATTTCTTGCAATGTTCTGTTCTTTCGTTCTACAACTCCATTTTGTTGGGGAGTTCTAGGACAAGAGAAATCATGCAGAATGCCTCTGTCATTAAAGAATGACTCAAAATCTTTGTTTTCAAACTCTCCACCATGATCACTTCTGACTTTAACGATTCTAAGATCCTTTTCATTCTGAACTTGGTTACAGAAGGTAAAAAACACAGAGTGTGACTCGTCCTTGTGTCTTAAGAACTTTACCCATGTCCATCTGCTATAGTCATCTACGATTACTAACCCATACTTCTTTCCACTGACTGAAGCAGTTTTAACTGGTCCAAACAAGTCAATGTGCAGAAGTTCTAATGGCTTAGAGGTAGAAACAACATTTTTAGATTTAAAAGAAGGTTTTGCAAACTTTCCTTTCTGACATGCTTCACACAGAGCATCTGAATTGAACTTCAAATTAGGAAGTCCTCTGACCAGATTGAGTTTGTTAATCTGAGATATTCTTCTCATACTAACATGTCCCAATATTCTGTGCCAGATCCACTGCTCGTTGTTAACATACAGAAGGCACTTTACATTCTGACTTTTCAGTTCAGAAAGTTTGATTTTGTAAATGTTGTTTTTCCTCTTTCCATTAAACAGGATAGTCCCATCTTTCTGACTAACAGCTTTACATGATTTTTGATTAAAGATTATATCATAACCGTTATCACTTAATTGACTTATGGATAACAGATTATGCATTAATCCATCTACTAGCAGAACATTATTAATAGAGGGAAGATTTCCATTACCTACAGTTCCGGAGCCAATGATCTTTCCCCTCTGATTGCCTCCAAAACCAACGTGGCCTCCAGGCTTAAGTTCCAGGCTTTGGAACATATGCCTTCTTCCCGTCATGTGTCGCGAGCAGCCAGAGTCCAGGTACCATGACTGGTGTTTCTGATTTGCTGCTAAAGATATCTGCAATATGTATTATTTTATCCTTAGGTACCCATATTTTCTTGGGTCCTGATTTGTTAGATTTACCAAAACTCTGGTTGAATTTTGGTTTCACAGAGTACTTACTGCTAGTGTATTTAATATCATGTGTGTGACCATACACAAAATATGAATTCAGAGGAGTGTGTTTAATGGTTAAATCCATGACATTCTTTGGTGTAGGAACCTTACCTTGGTATCCTATTCCCTTCCTGCCGTTTCTGCTAACTCCATAGATCATTGAAGCCATTTTGCTTCTATCTATGCTTTTAGCAAGGAACTTCTGGAAACTGTGATCATACTCCTTGATGATCTCATCAGCGTTGCTGGGAGTTTCAGAAATTGGTTCCTTCTGAGAGTTTTGTAAAGTATTTTCTAATTTTGAAATTTTATTTCTCAGCTCAAAATTCTCCAATTTGAGACTCTCAGTCTTATTAGAGTCAGATTCAAGATTCCTTTTCAGGTTTCTGAATTTAACTCTATTCTGCTGATACCTTTCCAGAATTTCATTAAGGCTTTCAGCAAGTTCAGCCTTGGTAAAATTAACTGCAAAGTCAAGAAATACCTCTTCAGTATCTGATTCTGAGTCTGATTCAGAAGCTTCACTATCTTCTGAAATGTTGGCCATGAGAGCTATGTTTGCTCTCTCATCATCTGATTCTGAGTCAGCTTCAGACGAGTCAGAGTCATCCCATGTAGCCATGATACTTTTCTTCTTTTCTCTTCCAAACTTCTTTTTGGGATTTTCCCTCTGAAGCTTTGGGCAGTCACTCTTGTAGTGTCCTTGCTCATTGCACTCATAGCAGATGATGTCCTTGGTGTTTGGCTTTCTGCTTCCTGAGGAGCCTTCAAATCTTCTGTATCCAGAGGAAGAATCTGTCCTTCTGTATCTGGAAGAAGACTCGTTCTGATCAGATCTTCTGGGATTCCAGAACTTCCTTTGCCTCTGCTTCCACAATTGATTCACTCTTCTGGAGAGGAGGGAGAGTTCGTCTTCTTCTGATGAGGATCCATTAGATGTTTCTTCAACTGCCTGCAAAACTTTAGACTCATATTTTTTGTTAGATTTTAATGCTAAAGGCTTACCTTGCTTCTGGGGTTCATCAGCTTCTAGCTCTATCTCATGACTTCCGAGGGAGCTGATAAGTTCCTCCAGAGAAATTTTGTTGAGATCTTTTGCTAGCTTTAGATCTGTAACCATTGGCCTCCACTGCTTGGGTAAGCTTATGATGATTTTCTTGACGTGATCAGCAGTAGAGTAACCTTTGTCCATAACCTTGAGACCAGCTACCAGAATCTGGAATCTTGAGAACATTGTTTCAGTGGATTCACTTTCTTCCATTTTGAACGCCTCATACTTCTGAATGAGCGCCAGAGCTTTAGTTTCTTTGACCTGAACGTTGCCCTCATGCGTCATTCTGAGTGAGTCAAACATGTTCTTTGATGTGTCTCTATTGGAGATCTTTTCATATTCAGCATACGAGATGGCGCTGAGAAGGATGGTTCTGGCCTTGTGGTGATTCTTGAAGTCACGCTTTTGTTGGTCAGACATTGTTTTCCTATCAATCTTCTGACCGCTTGCATTCACAGGGTGCGTGTATCCATCTGTCACCATGTCCCACAGATCAGCATCATGTGCCAGAAAGAAGCTTTCAATTTTGTCTTTCCAGTAATCAAAATTTTCTCCATCAAAGACTGGAGGTTTGCCGCTGAATCTGTCTCTGTCCTCATGGTTGTCATTGATGGTGTGAGAATAATTTCCTGCCATTGTGTTTTTCTGACGCTGGATCTTGTACTGACACGGTTAAGTGTTTTAGCTCAGAACCAGGCGCTCTGATGCCAATTGAAGAAGTGAAAAACACAAGAAGGGGGGGTTGAATTGTAAAACTGAAAATTAATGCAATGAACACGATATTTTTATCCTGGTTCGTTTAATCTCAAACTACTCCATTCCACCCGTCAAGGTGATTTCGCCTCTCTCCAACGAGGTCTTAATCCACTATATTCAACTGAATATTACAATCTGCTTTAACAACTGCTAAAGCCTTCTTGATGCAAACCACAACCCGGTTTGTCAAGGAAACACTTTCTTACAAAGAAGAGAAATAGATGTGTGAATGTTTTCTACAAAACAGTTTATCACAACTGTGATATTACACAACTTAAGCTTATTGAAACTAGATTGCTAAAATATTGAGTAAGGAATAATTGGAGCTTTTAGCAAACTGAGAAACGAGAAGATGATGATTAGCTTTTAGGCGTGGAAAATAGTTGTAGAGCATTAGCCAATTCAATCTTCATTGTGTTGTTTATATAGCACTGAATTTGTTGAATGTTGGAGCAATAATCTTGATTCAATGCCAATAACAAACTTTCCTTATTAAGAAGATCTTGTCTGGAATGATGTCGTTAGTAATAATTCGCTTTGAATGCACAGTACCGTTGCTACTTAAAGCGTGTTCTGGCTTGGGCTCATTCTGACTCTGCTTAAGTGCTAATGAACTGTTGTTGTCTTTATCAGAGTGTTGAGTGCAGTTCTGTTCATCAAGCTTCAGCAATCGCGTGAGTTGTTCTTCTGATTCTGGTATTCTGATATAGCAACTTCTGATGCTGATGTTGATAACCAATATTCTGATGCTGATTAGGTGTGCTCTTGCTGATACCTATCAGAGTTTCTGCAAAACAGAAAGTAATATTTTAGGTAGCAAATAGTTCTTACATGAATCACATAATTTAATATATCTTTTCATTTTGTTATCATCAAAACTTAAACTTAGGGTAGTAGATTCAAACTTTGTTCTAACAAGACTGACCCTAGACTTCACAACATCATCAGGTGAAAAGGATAATCAAGAAGGGAAAGATAAGGGGGTAACTGACCATCCAGAATATGAAGAGCAAGAAGAGGATAACTACTATGAAGAGCAATATCCTCCAGCTGATGAGAAATACAAACATCTGGAAGAGCGTCTAAATGCAATGGAGATTCAGAAAGTGCCCGGGCTGGATTTTGAAGATTTGGCTTTGGTGTCTGGGATTGTTATTCCACCAAAGTTAAAGGCAACAATGTTTGCTAAGTACAACGGGGTTTCGTGTCCCAAGATGCACCTCCGATCTTATGTGAGGAAGATACAGCCTCACACTGCTGACAGAGATTTGTGGGTCCACTTCTTTCAGGATAGTCTATCCGGGACTCAGTTAGATTGGTTCTATCAACTGGAAAGGGCCAATATCCATAATTAGGAAGTCTTGACCGCTGCTTTTTATAAACAGTATCAATACAACACAAACCTTGCTCCCACCCGTATTCAACTCCAAAGTCTGACTATGGGTTCGAACGAGGGTTTCAAAGACTATGCTTAGAAATGGAGGGACTTAGTAGGAAGAGTCCAGCCTCCCCTGTCTGACAGGGAGCTAGTAGACATGTTTTTGGGTACCCTATCCGGTCCTTTCTTTAATCATCTAATTGGAAGCTCCTCAGTTGGCTTCACTGAATTAATCTTGACCGGGGAAAGAGTGGAAGTTGGGATTAAGAGTGGGAAGATCCAAAAAGACGCATCCTCCAGTGCCGTGAGAAAACCATTCATTGGGAAGAATGAAGTTGGTGCTGTATATCCTCAAAGAAATCATGACATAACTGAACACCGTCCAACGGTAGGGGCCGTCATGATCCCTAAGCCTGCACCTACTGAACAAAGGAACAACCAATATAGAATGGAAAGACCAGTAAGACAATTTACCCGGATAAATATGATGTTGTCTCAAGTCCTGCCACATTTGGTAAGATCTAATATGGTAACTTTGAAGGAAGCCCCGAAGAACCCCAACACCGCCTCTCCTCATTACAACCCTAATGCACGCTGTGCTTACCATTCAGAAAGTCAAAGCCATGATACCAACAACTGTTGGGCTTTGAAAAACAAGGTGCAAGACCTTTTCGAAGCTAAAGAAATTGAATTTGATGCTCCTGAAATCCCAAATTGTATCACCGCTCCTATGCCCAAGCATGGACGTGATGTTAACGCTGTTGAAGATGATGTGTTTGTTATTGTTGTTGATGAACTTGTTACTCCTCTCCTGACTGTCAAAAGGAATCTATTGAAGGCCGGTTTATTTCCGGGTTATGGCGAAGGCTGCCACCTCTGTTTATCCCTACCAACTGGTTGTCATTTATTGAAAGCAGGTGTCCAACGCCTAATGGATGACAAAGAGATTTTGTTTGAAAAGACTCCCGTTCCAACCATTTCTTACAAAGATGTTTCAATAGTAACTGTTTTCGCCAATCCTTCCAGGGTCTCCACCAAAAGACCCGTTAGGATTACATCCATTCCTAAGGTGACTCCACTGATAATTACTATGCCAGGGCCGGTCCTATACTCCTCAGATAAAATTGTCCACTGGAATTATGGAGGTGACGTCTACTATCACGACGTCAAGCAGGATTGGCTGGCTGATGAAGACTCGATTTTTGAAAAGGCTGACCCCGACATCAACAAAATTACGGGAACCAGCAAAATAACCCGAAGTGGACGGATATTCTCCCCCGAGATTGCTCCTCCAAAAACTGTCACCGGTCCTATGATCATCCCTGCTTCTGTTCCTGTTGATACCACTACTACAGTTCATGTGGATACCCCTGCTGACACCCCTATCACTAAGTCGACCAAGACTCGGGGCAAAGGTATTTTGGTTGAACCTATCCAGATGAAGGCACAATCAGTATCTATCCTAGAGGCCTCCAAGAAGGATATGGAAGAAATTTTAAAAATTATAAAGAGAAGTGACTACAACATAGTCGAACAGCTAGGGCAGACTCCGTCAAAGATTTCTATGCTAGCTTTACTGTTGTGCTCCGAGGCTCATGCGAAGGCCTTAGTGAAATTTCTTAAAACTTCTTATGTGCCACAGGAAACCTTTGCTAACTAATTCCAAGACTGTGTATCCAGTTTGACCGCTGATAATGGTTTGGGCTTTTCTGATGCTTATCTTACACCTAGAGGGAGGAAATACAACAAGGCGTTGCATGACTCTGTCGAATGCAGGGGCACAACTTTAGCCTGTATCCTAGTTGATACTGGTTCATCTTTGAATGTATTGCCTAAGAAGGCTCTTGATAGACTAGACTATGAAAGTCTGACCTTAAAACCCAACAACATAGTGGTAAGGGCTTTCGACGGTTCAAAAATAATGGTGCATGGAGAAGTGGACATCCCCATTAAAGTTGGAACTCAAACCTTTGTTTCAAATTTTTACGTGATGGACATTTGCCCTTCCTATTCCTGTTTATTGGGCCGACCTTGGATTCATGAAGCTGGTACTGTCACCTCTACATTACATCAGATGTTGAAATACCCAACCAAGGGAAAAATAATAATTGTCCATGGAGAAGAGGAATATATGGTCAGTCACTTGAACTCCTTCAGATACATAGAAATGGATGGTGAATTCATCGAAACTCCATTTCAGCATTTCGAGGAAGTCCCACAAACAGTGGCAGCAACCAAGACTGTTTCCAAAGTCCCGAAGATTACAAGACCTCCGCTAAAGATGGCTTTTCTCAAAGATGCCAACGAAGTGGTTGAAGAAGGTGGGTGTAATTTTTGGGGCCAACTCCCCGATATCCCTTACAAAACTTACAAATTTGGTATGCGTTTCACTTCAGGAGCCCAGATAGCTGTTCGTCGTGCTCGTGCCAGGTAACCACCTTTGTAGATCAACAACCATGGAGTCAATGCAGTGGAGGATAGTGATGACGGTTGTGACCTGGAAGAATGGATTTTCCCAACTATCAACGGAGGAATCACCAACTGGAAAGCTAAAGATTTTGTCCCAATTACTTTTATCCAACAGTAATTGTCTTTAAATTTTTGTCGGACTTGTAATAATTGAATAATTTGGACTTTTAAAACCGTGTGTCTTACCCGAGGCACAACGGTCCATTTGTAAGGGTTGTTACTTCATTTTCATATGTCATCAATGAATCATGGATGTTTTTGCATGCAAACTTTGTGCTCTTTGTCTTTATTTTTCTACATTTTTATTTCTTTCAAAGATAGTTATGCTCTTACGCACACTCACATATCAAATGTAAATCTACATCCACTCAGGATCCCATGGGTAACAATTCTGCTATGGTCTATTATGACTTTGAAAATCTAATCTACCAAGCCAAAGACGAAGGTGAGGAAGGTTGTGAAGTGCTAGGGGAATTAGCTAGGTTACTACAACAGGAAGAAAGGACCATACAACCCCGCGAAGAACCAGTGCACACAGTTAACTTAGGCACCGAAGAGGACAAGAAAAAAGTCAAGGTAGGAGCCAATCTGGAACCCAGTGTCAAGAAGCGCTTAACTCAGTTACTACATGACTATGTTGAGGTCTTTTCTTGTTCATATGAAGACATGCGTGGACTTGATGCTGATATCGTGGTCCATCATCTACCGAAAAAAGAAGACTAACCTCCGGTAAAACAGAAATTATGTCGCATGCGGCCAGACATGTCAGAGAAGATCAAAAATGAAGTCATGAAACGATTCAACGCTAGGTTCTTAGTCGTCTCCTCCTATCCACAATGGGTATCCAATGTTGTTCCAGTGCATAAAAAATACGATAAAGTACGCATGTGTGTGGACTACAGACACTTGAATAGGGCAAGCCCCAAGGATAACTTCCCGCAGCCCCATATTGATATTCTGGTTGACAACACCGTACATCATAAAGTATTTTCCTTCATGGATGGATTCTCAAGCTACAATCAAATCAAAATGGCACCTGAGGACATGGAGAAGACGACCTTCATCACACAGTGGGGCACATTCTGTTACAAGGTTATGCCATTCGGGTTGAAGAACGCTGTGGCAACTTATCAACGCGCCATGGTAGCTCTATTTCATGATATGATCCATCAAGAAATAGAGGTCTATATGGAAGACATGATAGCCAGATCTCAAACTGAAGAGGAACATCTTGACCATTTGCAGAAACTGTTTGAAAGACTGAAGAAATACAAGCTAAAGTTGAACCCAAGTAAATGCACATTTGGGGTGAGGTCCGGTAAACTCCTAGGCTTCATCGTCAATGGTAAAGGTGTCGAAGTGGACCCTGTAAAGTTAAAAGCAATACAAGAAATGCTTGCTCCTTGCACCGAGAAGGAAGTCAGAGGATTCCTAGGATGGCTAAACTACTTCGCCAGATTCATTTCTCACTTAACCGCTACTTGTGAACCAATCTTTAAATTACTGAAGAAAGATCAAGTAGTCAAATAGAATGATGAATGCCAAGCTGATTTTGAGAAGATCAAAGAGTACCTTCAAGAGCCTCCTATTTTGATGCCACCAGTCAAGGGAAGACCTTTGATCATGTATCTAACTGTCTTGGAAAATTCAATGAGGTATGTGCTGGGGAAACATGACGAGTCTGGCCGAAAAGAGCATGCTATTTATTACCTGAGCAAAAAGTTTACCGACTGTGAAACAAGATATTCACTGCTCGAGAAAACTTGCTACGCTCTGGCATGAGCTGCTCATCAGCTTAAACAGTATATGTTGACCCATACTACCTTATTAATATCCAAGATGGATCCAATAAAATACATATTCGAGAAGCCTGCCCTCTCTGGGAGAATAGCAAGATGGCAGATGATCCTGACTGAATACGATATTAAGTACACTACCCAAAAAGCAATAAAGGGCAGTGTGTTAGCCGATCACCTTGCTCATCAGGATTTGAATGACTACCTGTCCATGAAATTCAAGTTCCCAGATGAAGACATCATGATGGTAAACAACAATGAAGAATTTAGACTATATGACGGACCTGATCAAGGATCTCGATGGACCTTGGTTTTTGACGGAGCCTCCAACGCACTCGGAAATGGAATAGGTGCTGTAATCATATCCTCGGAAGGATTTCATACTCCCTTCACCCTAATACTTTGTTTCAACTGTACCAATAACGTGGAAGAATACAAAGCGTGTATTTTTGGTCTCAAAGCTGCCATAAATTTGGGAATAAAGTCTTTAAGTGTATTTGGAGATTCAGCCTTGGTCATCAGTCAAATCAAAGGAGAATGGGACACGAAGCACCCTAACCTCATCCCCTACAAAGAACATATGTTGACATTAATCCCATATTTTGAGGAGATTACCTTCGAGCATTTACCGCGAGAAGAAAATCAACTAGAGGACGCGCTAGCCACCATGTCATCCATGTTTAAAATCAAGTGGGATAACAAGGCTCTCCATATCACCATTGAGCGGATGGATGAACCAACTTACTGTCACGAGATCGATACTGAAGAAGTAGTAGACCAGCTTTGGTTCCATGAAGTTAAGAGGTATCTCGAGGCCCAAGAGCATCCGGGGGAAGCTTCGGTCAATGATAAGAAGTTCTTGAGGAGATTCTCTGCTAAGTTCTTCCTCAGTAATGGCATTCTCTACAAGCGCAACCATGACTCTGTTTTGCTTCGTTGCGTAGACGAGGCTGAGGCAGAAAAGATCATGGATGATCTGCATGAAGGCAGTTTTGGCACCCATTCCAGTGGGCATACGATGGCTAAACAAATCCTACGGGCAGGGTACTACTGGTCTACCATGGAAGCAGATTGCTACCAACAATCACGAACCTTCCACAAATGTCAGATCTATGCTGCCAAAGTGCATGTGCCTCCAGTTCCTTTAATCGTCCTAACTGCTCCCTGGACATTCGCGATGTGGGGCATCGATATGATTGGAGAAGTCAAACCTACAACTTCTAATGGACACCGCTTCATATTGGTGGCTATTGACTACTTTACGAAGTGGGTTGAGGCAGCTTCTTTCGCTTCCGTTACCAAGAATGTTGTGGCCCGATTCATCAAACAGAATCTCATCTATCGGTATGGTATCCCAGAGAGAATCATCACAGACAATGGTAAGAATCTTAATAATACTATGATCACTGCACTGTGCGTGCAATTCAAGACCCAACACCATAATTCTTCTCCTTACCGGCCAAAGATGAATGATGCTGTCGAAGCCGCAAATAAGAACATCAAAAAGATCATACAAAAAATAACAGTAACCTACAAGGACTGGCATGAGATGTTACCATTTTCTCTCCATGGTTACCGTACCACGGCGCGCACGTCAACAGGGGCAACTCCCTTCTCCTTGGTATACTGCATGGAAGTTGTTCTACCGATTGAAGTACAAATACCTTCTCTGAGAATCATAAAGGATGCATGGCTGGATGAAGACGAATGGATCCAAACTCAACTTGACTAGTTGAACCTAATTAATGAGAAGAGACTTATGGTTGTCTGCCACGACCAGATGTACCAAAAATGTATGATCAAAGCTTTTAACAAAAAAGTCAAACGCCAGGTATATCAGGTTTGTGACTTGGTAATCAAGCGTATCATATTACCACAAGGTGATCCCAGGGGCAAGTGGACTCCTACGTACAAGGGACCATTTATGATAAAAAGCATATTCTCTGGTGGAGCAATGATCTTAACCACTATGGATGGCGACGACCTTCCGCACCCTGTGAACGCGGACATAATCAAAAGATATTATGCATAAGAGACCCTCTAGGTTGACACACCTAGGAAAAACAAGGGCATCCTGGCGAACCACAAAGGTTCGGGTAAAAATAAGGGATAAAATACAAAAAAATCTGTACACCCGGCAAGCTGAAAACCTGAAAGGGCAGCTTGGGAAAAAAGGGTATCCCGATGGACTTAAAACCAGAAAGGGCGGTCCAGGAAAAAGTTAGGGAATTAAAGCGTATGACTATGTCCCGTTGGATCAACTTACAAACAACCTTTAGCATCGACTGACAAGCTCAAACGGGTCTAATCAATCCAATCAACTTCGGACAAGGCAACAAGTGGACAAGACGCTCAGAGACGCGAAGGCTATAGCAGAATGGGAACCCCATGGGATTATTTCACATAACTATCTCTTCTTTGTATCAATTTTCATTTTTTACAACGAGATTCTCCTACTAGAATGTTCGTCTCATTATACAAAAATACTTATTGTGATCGGTGGATCTGGAACTGACTGTTTTTCGCTGGTTTCGCGAAATGTCGCGGAAGCAAGAGTCGCCACCGTCTTTTATTTTCTCCAAATGGAAAGGACAAAAGCACAGAAAAATTCCTTAAAGAGATAGTTTCTCGGTTCGGGAGGTAGATTATAGAAAGGGAAGGTGTTAGCACCCTTTCTATCCATGGTTATCCATGGGCTCTTAGATACTTGCTCATTGTGTTTTCAAAATGGTTTGTTTGCTTTTCAAGTGTGTGTGGGTTTTGAAAAAGTTCGTTTGGAAAACTTCTAAGTAACTCTTGTATCAGTCCTCAAGAGTGTATGAAGTGTTTTGTTTGAAAACTTTTTGAAAGTGTGGGGTGCGAAAAGTTGTTTTTTTGTTTGAAAAGAGCAAGTACCCATGAGATCTACCTACCCTAAGGAATTCGTCTGTGTAAATGTCCTTAAGGTAGTGCCATCCCACCATTGAGAGGTAGGTAGCACCACCGTTGGAGGTGTTCGGGTCAATTCGAGGTTCGGGACATGGTGATCACCAGAGCAATGGGAAGACACCTTAGAAGCTACCCTCATGCCAGGTTCCCAGATCATGTGGACTTACTAAGACATCCTCTACTCGACGATCACCTTTCGAGGCAAAGCAACAGTGAGGCGTACCCTAAGAGTGGTGTGTGAATTGTGTGTCATTTTCAGTTTATTATTTGTCTTGTCATGCATTGGTGATCTACGCTTTGATTTTATTTTTGGGCATACATTCTTTCATGTGATTATTAACAGTTAAAAAGTGCGGAAATTTAAAGTGCGGAAAAGATAAATGTCCTATGCTATTACAAAGGCGCGGGTCTACAACGCCAAATTAATCCAGACCCGATTTAAAATAAAATGCAGAAAATAAATGCCCAATTAACTATTACAGGGCTTTGGAGCAAGTACATTATATTCACAAAAAGAAATAAATAAAACGCGCGAAACGAAGATGTAATCGAATGCGAGGGCGTTGGACCCTTTAACGGAATTAAAATAAAATTATTGAAATAATTAAGTTAAATAAAGGAAATGACTTATTTTTTATGTTTTTTTGGATTTGTGGATTTAAAGAAAATTAAATTAATTAAAAGTCAAATAATTCTAGTTCTAATTGTTTTTTAATTTATTAAAGAAAAATTACCTAAGTTAAATCTAATTTAAACATAATTGATTAATTACAAGTATTTACGAAATTAATTAATGGTTAAAAATAATTATAATAAGAAAATAAAATATTTATTTAAAAAGATGAAAATATGCTAAAGACTTATTTTTTTATATTTTTTAGTTATTAAAAAAAGCATTAAAGTTAATAACCTAAAATCAAAACTAAATTAATTATTGAATTTTATTTACAAAAATGGAACTATTAATTGATTAAATAAAATATTTTTATACCTCTTTTATGATTTCCTGATTTTTTTGGTTTTTATATTAAGAAATAAAACTAATTAAATTAGTATTTAGAATCTAATTAAGTCTAATCAATTTTAATATTGCAAAATAATTTAGAGTTTCCTAGAATAAAAAAACCTAATTAATTAATTAAATTTAGAAAAAAAAGAAAAATCTAAAATTTATTTGGGTAAGAATATTTTTGTGATTTTTTGAAATAAAAAGAAAAATTAATTTTGTTAATAAAAAAGCAAATTAAATAAATTAAAATAAAATAGAAAAGAAAATAAATTCAAGGGAAAAAGGAAATGGGCCTGTTTTCATCAAAACGCAACTCCACATAATCTGAACCCTAGCCATGGAGGTTCACGTTTTAGCCATGAAAAATCCCAAGCGATAGCCCAGACCTGCTCTAAACATCCAATGGAACTCAAAGGTATGGTTAGTAGGGATTAAATCAAGCTATAATCAAAAATACGATCCATGGAAATTCTGCAAAATGGATGTTCATGTAGCTACAGTTTCAGCATGCATGGTTATATGAAAAGAGTGTGTTTATACCTTATTTTGCCTGTAGATCACGATAGGATGGATGGGAGGTCTTGTGGATGGCTGAATCCTTGAGTTCGATCTTAGTGCAATTCTTTGGAATTTTTGAAAAGAAATTTCTCTTGGCTGCCTCTCTCTCACGTTTTTTTCTTATGCCTTGTGATAGTTTTCTCTAGGTTATGTAGGTGATTCTGATCAACATTAAGGCTCATCATACCATGCATTCAAGCTTGAGATTTTAACATAAACTCCCTTAACAAACTTTCCTTTTTGAACCAATTTTTGAAATATTGCTCCATTTGGCCTTGAAACGAAATTGGGAAGTTGCATAATGATGAGTCAAAGTTAGTTAAGACCAAATATTCCTTTTAATTAAACTTTTTGATTTTCCTTTAATTTTAAAAGATTTAAAGTTAATTAAATCCAATAAAATCAATTAAAAATGAAAAAATTAAATTAAAATTTTGAAATAAAAGGTGGGACACGTGGGAAGCATGGCCAAGTTAATTCAAGTGGAAAAAAGTGGGGCCCCTTTTGTCAAAAAATGAAATTTCAAGGATAAATGATTTTGGCCATTTCACAAAAATTTCCCAACTTCTCCAATGCATATCTTGCTCAATTTTTAAGCTTTGATCATGTTCTTGGACATTTTGGAAAGGTCTTGAAGTCCTCTAACCAATGTCTTTGGTCCCATGTCATTTTGATTTACCAATCTCAAGTTATGGTCTTTGACTTAAAGTCCCTTTTTGTTGACTTTTGAAAATGACCTATAATGTTGAAATTGATAACTTTTTGTGAGAGAATTTCTTGGACTTGGAGTGTGAAGATGAGTTGTAGGAAATGTATTCCCCTTCAAGATGAGCATTGGATGGGATTTTTCTGATGAACCATGAAAAAGTTATGCCTTGGTCAAGTTACAGTTGACTTTTCAGCTGTCCAAAAATAGAAACTTTTGCATCTTGAGACTTTTTGAGCCAAACTTTGAGAATCATGATCAAGCATTGATCAAATGACGTTTGTGGCTTCAAAATAAGATGTTGACCACAAATTTTGACTTTTGACTGCCAAATGACCATTTTGCCCCTACAGTTGACTGTTGAGCAATTAGGGTTTTTGACTGTGCAACTTGACCTTGTGAGCCTTGAAACTTGACATGTAGGTACTTGACAATGTGTATGAGCATGGGAGACTTGATTGAGCCCTTGAAAATTTCAGCTTCCTTGTGAGAACCAAAACCCTAGTTTGACTGTCTTAGGAGGATGGTTTGACTGTGTGGCCCTTGAGTAAACTTGAACCAATTGTGGATGATTCTAGTCAAAACTTTGAAGATTATGGGAGGGCAAATTTTGGGGTACAACAGTTGCCCCTGTTCAATCTTCTTAGACCTGAGGATGTAGATTGGCGTGTGTGCCTTTCGTGATCCGAAGGTGGAAGATGATTGAACACTAGAGTGCCCAGAAATTTGCACTCGCATAGCAGAGTATCAGCAGTGTGATAGCGAGAATGGGCTTACAGATGCCATTCGGAGAGGTGGTGGATAGGAGGATGGGCTTATAGATGCCATCTGGAGGTGTCGATCGCGTAAGAGATTCCTTAGCGAGAACTTGCGTACCTGAGAAGGAAAGAAAATTACCTGGTCTGTTACCGGAGTTGACTTTCAAACTCTTTATGTAGACGTGCCCTGGCTGGATACAGGAAACGAATCTTTAAACTCTTCAGACGTGCCCTGTCAAGATACAAGAATCGAGTCTGGTAATGTAGTCGTCAACAGATACTCCCTGGCAAGATACAGGAATCAGATCTTTGAACTCTTCAGACGTGCCCTGTCAAGATACAGGAATCGAGTCTGGTACTGTAGTCGTCAACAGATACTCCCTGGTAAGATTCAGGAATCGGATCTTCGAACTCTTCAGACGTGCCCTATCAAGATACAGGAATCGAGTCTGGTAATGTAGTCGTCAACAGATACTCCCTGGCAAGATACAGGAATCGGATCTTCGAACTCTTCAGACGTGCCCTGTCAAGATACAGGAATCGAGTCTGGTATTGTAGTCATCAACAGATACTCCCTGGCAAGATTCAGGAATCGGATCTTGGAACTCTTCAGACGTGCCCTGTCAAGATACAGGAATCGAGTCTGGTACTGTAGTTGTCAACAGATACTCCCTGGCAAGATTCAGGAATCGGATCTGGAATCACGACAGTTGATAGCAATTATCTTTGTATTAACTTTTGTCCTGAAAAGACAAAACGTTAGTTGTATGTGATGTCATGATGTATGATATGCGAGGTGTTCTCAGAATGAATGGGATTGTATGTTCATGATGCATATATGCATGCTATAATGTATGAAGATGCGTTGTTTATGAATGTATGTTTTCGTCTTAGGAAAATAAATCCTTGACGGATTCCGGGAAGTTGAATCCTGGGCTGATGTGGAAGAAAAGAGCTTCTTGTTTCCGCTGGGGATAATGGTTGCAAGAATACCGGTAGGAGAAGATAACTCCGTTGGGGGATAAACTTGGTGAATGGATTACTCTGCGGGGAGAAAATCACTCTGACGATCTTGCTGGGGAACAATACTCTGTGGGGAGAGAGGTACTTTGCTCGGATATTGATGGTAACTTCGCTGGGGATACCATTGTTATGTTGGAAGTGTGATGAACTCCGCTGGGGATGGGGAGACTTCGCCGAGGACAATCTTTCCGTGGCTGTTGGCTAAGGATAACCCAGTTATATCCTGGTAGGGAAATAACCTTTGAAGAAAGCCGGGAGACGCGTTCGTGCTCTGCGGGGAAGAAGCTTCCAGAATCTACTGGGGAAATTTTTGAGATGTATTTTTCGTAAGTTGAAAGAGGGAACCTATGTAGGGTTACTTTGAGGTTGGGCTCGCGTGAAACTGCATTTGGAGTTGAAGGAAACCTGTGTAGGGTTTCTTGATGACGAGTTCGTGTAAAACTTCATCTTTGGAAAGAGAGGACCTGTGTAGGGTTATTTGATGGCGAGTTCGTGTAAAACTGCATCTTTGGAGGGAGGAAACCTGTGTAGGGTTTACTGACAATGAGTCCGTATAAGACTGTATCTAGAGCTGAGAAGGAAACCTGTGTAGGGTTTACTGATGACGAGTCCGTGTAAAACTGCATCCTTAAAAATAGAGAACCTGTGTAGGGTTTCTGGGTGACGAGTCCGTGTAAAACTACATCTGGAGTTTTGAGAAGGAAACCTGTGTAGGGTTTACTGATGACGAGTCAGTGTAAAACTACGTCTGGAAAGAGATAACCTGTGTAGGGTTATTTCAGGATAAGTCCGTATAAAACTTCTTGATGAACCGGGGTAAGGTTATCTTTGAGGTAAGTCCGTGTAAGACTTCCGGATGAACCGGGGTAAGGTTATCTTTGAGGTAAGTCCGTGTAAGACTTCTGGAGGAAACCGGGGTAAGGTTACTTGTGGAGGGTGAGTCCGTGTAAGACTTCGTGATGAACCGGGGTAAGGTTATCTTAAGATGAGTCCGTGTGAGACTTCGTCTGAAAATTGAGAAGGAACCGGTGTAGGGTTACTTTGATGATAAGTCCGTGTAAGACTTTTTTGAAAGAAAAGGAACCGGTGTAAGGTTACTTGTGGATGAGTCCGTGTAAGACTTTGTCTGAAAGTTGAGAAGGAACCGATGTAGGGTTGCCTGATGACGATCAAGTGGATGATTGTCCTGTTTGGTTTCGGATGTTAACCCTTGATCTGGAATTTGTAAAGGTAGATGGTAATCATCTTTGTATTAACCTTTCCTTGGTACTTTGGTTGACAGAGCAACTGGATCGCCTGGACGACTCATTATTGCCCCTGTTTCTGAGGTGAGGGGAAAAGATATCTTGTGGAGGTGCTGGATGACTGCCGATTGACAAATCTTCCTTTTGGTAGGCAAGTGACGAGATGCCGGGACATAGTCGTACGCTTTGATCCCTAACTTTTGCCTGGACCGCCCTTTCGGGTTTTCAGTCCACCGGGATACCCATTTTTGCCCAAGCCGCCTTTTCAGGTTTTCGACTTGCCGGGTGTACAAATTTTTCTTTTTCATCCATTATTTTGCCCGAACCCTTTTGGTTCACCGGGAAGCCCTTATTTTTGCCTAGGTGTGTTAACCTAGCGGGTCTTTGATTACGCGTAGTATTCTTTTTCGACTATGTCCACGCTCTCAGGGTGTAGGGGGGTGCCCCTGTTGATAGTGTTGTGTTGCCCTGCTACCAGAAGATGTCCGATCGTGCAAGATTCGTTGCTGGAATGCCACCAGTGACTCGGGCGGAGGTTTGCCCCAAGCTAGTTGGCCTTGAGAGATTCCTCGAATCTTGACTGGACTGCCCCAGATGATAGACACTGATCAAGCCATGCCCCTTGATTGGAAGTGTTTCTTCCACTTGAGGTGATCTCTTTGTTGAGAGGACTTTTGTTCATTAGATGTTCGTCGTGCGAATTTCTCTGTTGTTCAAACAAATAGTCATATGCAAACAAGGTTATTTTAAGAATGCAAAGGCTTATGTCTGTCTTGAAGTTTTTTTGAAAAATGCATTTTTTCAGTAAAAACAACAAATTTTGTAAAATGTGATGTCAACTCGTTATTTTACCGCAAGCCTTAAGGAGTCAGGATACTTTTCGTAACAGTATGCTTTCGAACTAACCCATGCTTCAGCTAGGACTTTTAAGGGTTATAACGTGGCCTGGTTCATGGTTCAAGAAACAAAGGATAAAGGCTCAAATTATTTGTACCCACCCGCTCTTCGTGATGTTCTTCAATCCTAAACTCAGTCGATCGTGCTCTAGACTTTGTTTGAGTCTTTGCCTTGATTTTCCAATGATGATTCAGATATTGATGATTCATTCTGAATAGGCAGTCTTTTTTTTTTGAGGGTTTGTGCGACCTCTTTCTTTTTGATTTTGCTATCCCTAAATTTTGCCTGAACTGTTTCTTTTGTGATTACAGTCAGCGGGATGCCCCAGTTTTGTAAGTCTCCTTCATAGGTTTTGACTTATTGGTTTTTTATTTTTGAGATATAATGACTTCCTATCTTTATGGTTATTTAGAACCATCACTGTCTTTTGTTTCAGAAGGACTTCTTTTGATGCCATTCGTTGTGCACTTGGATCAGCTGAGAGAACTACCCTGCCCCAGGTTATGATTAAGGGTTTTAATTTTCGAAAAGAAAAAACTCCTACTTCTTTGGCTCAAAGGGGTCGACGAGGGATTATCTTCCTTATAACTCCAGTGTTTAGGGATTGAAACAATGCCTGTACCTCATCAGCGGGGTCTGTTCAAAAGCATACTGTAAAGATCGTGGTATCGTTTTCGTCATCCTCCCTCAAGAGGCTTAGAATTTTCAGTCAAGAGTTGATCATCACAAAAATATGAAAGCAGTTTTAAGTACAGTAAACATAATTAATTCAAGACAGACATGTGTAATGCATTCATGAAATAAAAGAGTTTAACATGATAATTGTTTGTTTGAACAAGAAAAGAAAAATACAACTTGAATTCAAATGAACAAAAATCTCTCAATCTTAGCCATGTTTTGGCAAAGGAGCAGTGGTCACAACGGGAGTCTCAGCAGGCTCGAACTCGATCACCTTAGCGTCGATCATATTCTGGATCTTATACTTCAGCGCCCAACAGTCCTCAGTATCGTGCCCCAGGCTATCAGAATGATAAGCACACCTCGCTTCTGGATTGTAGTTTGGAGAGGAGGTCTTGGGATTTGCAGGAGGGTTGATCATCGCAATCAGGTTCATTTTCAACATGTGCTGTAATGCTTGTGACCATGGCATGTTGATGTTGGTGAATTGTCTTTTAGGCTCGTCCGGCCTTCGCTGATTTCCCTTTTGTGGTTGGCGGCGTGGTGCAGAACCAGAGATCATGACTGCCTCTGCCTGTTGGTCACGACGACTCTTTTGACCGTATGCAGCATTAGACTCTTTCTTGCCCATGTAAGGCTTTTGGTGAGTATCCGAAGGTGTGGCCTCCTGAATCTTCCCACTCTTGATACCAGCTTCGATTCTTTCCCCAGTCAGAATGAGGTCGGTAAACCCTGCAGATGAATTACCAATGAGATAATTGAAGAACGGCCCAGATAGGGTCCCTAAGAACATATCAACGAGTTCCCGGTCGGTCAAAGGTGGTTGTACCCTCCCAGCAAGGTCCCTCCATCTCTGCGCATATTCTTTGAAACCTTCTCCCGATCCTAACGACATACCCTGGAGTTGGGTACGTGTAGGAGCGAGGTCGGCATTATACTGATACTGCTTGTAAAAAGCAGTAGCCAACTCCTCCCAGTTACGAACCTTGGTCCCATCCAGCTGATAGAACCATTCGAGGTGAGTCCCTGAAAGACTCTCCTGGAAGAAGTGGATCCACAAGTTCTTGTCCACAATGTATGGTTGAATCTTCCGCACATAAGATCTGAGATGCAGCCTGGGACAGGATGCCCCATCATACTTAGCAAAAGAAGGAACCTTGAATTTGTGTGGGATCACCACACCAGAAGATAGACCCAGGTCCCCGAAATCCAACCCAGGCACTTGTTGAATTTCCATGGCATTCAGACGATCCTCTAGTTGCTTGTACCGGTCCTCAGCAGGGGGGTACTGTTCATCATTGAAGTCTGTCTCGGTGTCGGAGACCATAGGGCTAGGAACCTCTCTCCCTTGGTGACTGCCTTCCCCCACAGATGGAGTAGTCCTCTCAGCTTCATTCTGCAGTGTGTTCCCAGATCTGCGTCTAGGGTTGAACAAAACAGTCCTCTTCTTCTTCTGAATCAGAGTCTTCAATTCCTTTTGACCCTGGGCTAGGCTCATAATCAACTCCTGGAACTGGGCATTCTGGGCCTGGAGGGCCTTGATAGCTTGTCCATCGGATGATTCAGGATTCATGATGACGGCTGTAATAAACAGCGAAGAAGGTAAGTGACCTGCAACAAGTGTACCTGTAATGAAATGATATGTATGATATGCATGCGATGTTTTCTAGGATCTCGCGGGGTAGACAAGAAAAATTGTTAGAGTTGAATTTCGTAGCTTGGTTGAAGGAACTGCATGTTGTTGAGAGTCCTTCTTCAAGGGTCAAAGGCTCACCATATCCAGTGGGTCATAGCCTCTGACAACCTTGGCTTAGAGGAAAATAAATCCCCTTTGCCCCTGGCTAGGCAGTTTGGTCCATCGTGACCTGCACCACAGACCCTTGAGATCCTTGAAATGGATTAGTCCTTATATAGGATGCATGCAATGGCATGATGTCATGATGTTATGCTATGCGTGGGGTAATATAGGTAAACCCTGTTATGAGTCCCATTTAAGGACTGTAAACAAAACTTGCGAGAAACTTAGTAAACCCTGTTATGAGTCCCAATTAAGGACTATAAACAAAACCTGCAAGAAACTCAAATGTCAGATAACAAGCATGCAAGTAGTCAAGTTGGAAGGCACACAAGTCACACAAGAGAAGCCCTTAGAGTTTAAGGCCAGCATGAGGTATGGGTATTACCCTCTTGAAGTTGGTGGGTTCATACCTGTCCTATCAAAGTAACCGGGTTCTTAGAGGATCCCAATATCATTGACTACCCTCAATCGGTCATAACTCCAGCATCACAATCTTTTCTTGCGGCCAGAACCATCACGAGAGTTTATCCTCAATGGGCGTAGCATACTGCTATTGTTCTAATGGCCAAGTTGTGTCATTTAAGGTTCTAAGGTTGTTGGTGCTTAATGACTCCTTAGAAGACCCATATTCTCCTCGTTGCGACACAAGGGATATCGGTACAGACCAAGGTGCCACACCAACGTAGCCACTGTTTCACCCGTGTCGGTCTACGCCGGACAGGTCCCTCACAGCTTATGCTACCTAAACAGGGTATCCCCAGATCCGGGTTAGGATCTATGTAACTACCATGCAACCCACAATAGTAAAGCAAACAAATCAATACAATTGAAAACACAGTTATGAACTAACCCTAAGGTACACCTCACTTTAAGTTTAAGTCCCCAGCAGAGTCGCCAGTTCTGTGATCGGTGGATCTGGAACTGACTGTTTTTCGCTGGTTTCGCGAAATGTCGCGGAAGCAAGAGTCGCCACCGTATTTTATTTTCTCCAAATGGAAAGGACAAAAGCACAGAAAAATTCCTTAAAGAGATAGTTTCTCGGTTCGGGAGGTAGATTATAGAAAGGGAATGTGTTAGCACCCTTTCTATCCATGGTTATCCATGGGCTCTTAGATACTTGCTCATTGTGTTTTCAAAATGGTTTGTTTGCTTTTCAAGTGTGTGTGGGTTTTGAAAAAGTTCGTTTGGAAAACTTCTAAGTAACTCTTGTATCAGTCCTCAAGAGTGTATGAAGTGTTTTGTTTGAAAACTTTTTGAAAGTGTGGGGTGCGAAAAGTTGTTTTTTTGTTTGAAAAGAGCAAGTACCCATGAGATCTACCTACCCTAAGGAATTCGTCTGTGTAAATGTCCTTAAGGTAGTGCCATCCCACCATTGAGAGGTAGGTAGCACCACCGTTGGAGGTGTTCGGGTCAATTCGAGGTTCGGGACATGGTGATCACCAGAGCAATGGGAAGACACCTTAGAAGCTACCCTCATGCCAGGTTCCCGGATCATGAGGACTTACTAAGACATCCTCTACTCGACGATCACCTTTCGAGGCAAGGCAACAGTGAGGCGTACCCTAAGAGTGGTGTATGAATTGTGTGTCATTTTCAGTTTATTATTTGTCTTGTCATGCATTGGTGATCTACGCTTTGATTTTATTTTTGGGCATACATTCTTTCATGTGATTATTAACAGTTAAAAAGTGCGGAAATTTAAAGTGCGGAAAAGATAAAGGTCCTACGCTATTACAAAGGCGCGGGTCTACAACGCCAAATTAATCCAGACCCGATTTAAAATAAAATGCAGAAAATAAATGCCTAATTAACTATTACAGGGCTTTGGAGCAAGTACATTATATTCACAAAAAGAAATAAATAAAACGCGCGAAACGAAGATGTAATCGAATGCGAGGGCGTTGGACCCTTTAACGGAATTAAAATAAAATTATTGAAATAACTAAGTTAAATAAAGGAAATGACTTATTTTTTATGTTTTTTTGGATTTGTGGATTTAAAGAAAATTAAATTAATTAAAAGTCAAATAATTCTAGTTCTAATTGTTTTTTAATTTATTAAAGAAAAATTACCTAAGTTAAATCTAATTTAAACATAATTGATTAATTACAAGTATTTACGAAATTAATTAATGGTTAAAAATAATTATAATAAGAAAATAAAATATTTATTTAAAAAGATGAAAATGTGCTAAAGACTTATTTTTTTATATTTTTTAGTTATTAAAAAAAGCATTAAAGTTAATAACCTAAAATCAAAACTAAATTAATTATTGAATTTTATTTACAAAAATGGAACTATTAATTGATTAAATAAAATATTTTTATACCTCTTTTATGATTTCCTGATTTTTTTGGTTTTTATATTAAGAAATAAAACTAATTAAATTAGTATTTAGAATCTAATTAAGTCTAATCAATTTTAATATTGCAAAATAATTTAGAGTTTCCTAGAATAAAAAAACCTAATTAATTAATTAAATTTAGAAAAAAAAAGAAAAATCTAAAATTTATTTGGGTAAGATTATTTTTGTGATTTTTTGAAATAAAAAGAAAAATTAATTTTGTTAATAAAAAAGCAAATTAAATAAATTAAAATAAAATAGAAAAGAAAATAAATTCAAGGGAAAAAGGAAATGGGCCTGTTTTCATCAAAACGCAACTCCACATAATCTGAACCCTAGCCATGGAGGTTCACGTTTTGGCCACGAAAAATCCCAAGCGATAGCCCAGACCTGCTCTAAACATCCAATGGAACTCAAAGGTATGGTTAGTAGGGATTAAATCAAGCTATAATAAAAAATACGATCCATGGAAATTCTGCAAAATGGATGTTCATGTAGCTACAGTTTCAACATGCATGGTTATATGAAAAGAGTGTGTTTATACCTTATTTTGCCTGTAGATCACGATAGGATGGGTGGGAGGTCTTGTGGATGGCTGAATCCTTGAGTTCGATCTTAGTGCAATTCTTTGGAATTTTTGAAAAGAAATTTCTCTTGGTTGCCTCTCTCTCACGTTTTTTTCTTATGCCTTGTGATAGTTTTCTCTAGGTTATGTAGGTGATTCTGATCAACATTAAGGCTCATCATACCATGCATTCAAGCTTGAGATTTTAACATAAACTCCCTTAATAAACTTTCCTTTTTGAACCAATTTTTGAAATATTGCTCCATTTGGCCTTGAAACGAAATTGGGAAGTTGCATAATGATGAGTCAAAGTTAGTTAAGACCAAATATTCCTTTTAATTAAACTTTTTGATTTTCCTTTAATTTAAAAAGATTTAAAGTTAATTAAATCCAATAAAATCAATTAAAAATGAAAAAATTAAATTAAAATTTTGAAATAAAAGGTGGGACACGTGGGAAGCATGGCCAAGTTAATTCAAGTGGAAAAAAGTGGGCCCCCTTTTGTCAAAAAATGAAATTTCAAGGATAAATGATTTTGGCCATTTCACAAAAATTTCCCAACTTCTCCAATGCATATCTTGCTCAATTTTTAAGCTTTGATCATGTTCTTGGACATTTTGGAAAGGTCTTGAAGTCCTCTAACCAATGTCTTTGGTCCCATGTCATTTTGATTTACCAATCTCAAGTTATGGTCTTTGACTTAAAGTCCCTTTTTGTTGACTTTTGAAAATGACCTATAATGTTGAAATTGATAACTTTTTGTGAGAGCATTTCTTGGACTTGGAGTGTGAAGATGAGTTGTAAGAAATGTCTTCCCCTTCAAGATGAGCATTGGATGGGATTTTTCTGATGAACCATGAAAAAGTTATGCCTTGGTCAAGTTACAGTTGACTTTTCAGCTGTCCAAAAATAGAAACTTTTGCATCTTGAGACTTTTTGAGCCAAACTTTGAGAATCATGATCAAGCATTGATCAAATGATGTTTGTGGCTTCAAAATAATATGTTGACCACAAATTTTGACTTTTGACTGCCAAATGACCATTTTGCCCCTACAGTTGACTGTTGAGCAATTAGGGTTTTTAACTGTGCAACTTGACCTTGTGAGCCTTGAAACTTGACATGTAGGTACTTGACAATGTGTATGAGCATGGGAGACTTGATTGAGCCCTTGAAAATTTCAGCTTCCTTGTGAGAACCAAAACCCTAGTTTGACTGTCTTAGGAGGATGGTTTGACTATGTGGCCCTTGAGTAAACTTGAACCAATTGTGGATGATTCTAGTCAAAACTTTGAAGATTATGGGAGGGCAAATTTTGGGGTACAACACTTATTCAATTTAATACAAAGATATTCCTTTGAAAATGCAAAACTATCTGTTTTCTTTATTTGTGTTTTGTTTACAAAAAGGTCCAAATGATTTATTTTTGAGCATATGCATTTGAACGTAACTACTGTTTACAAATGAGAAAAAAAGGGAACAGAAAATAAAAAGATAATCACTAATGGCTTTAAGAAATAGTATAACATCTTTAGACTATTCCCTAAAAACCCCCACAGGTACCTTTTCCAACAAGAACAGAAATCCGAGACATCCCACTACAGGATCGCTAACATATCTCCAGTATGCATCCTAATGGTATCAAGTGCTCTCACATCCCCGACGGAACAAAACTTCCAGTTACCACTCCTAAGATTCCCTAGTGAAAGTCACCCAGTTTCTCAGGATTCCCCAGCAGTATTTCACGAGGTCTACAAGTAATGCATGACGTTTCCCTTACACAACAGAGTTTATTTCTCTAACAATTGGAAGTTCATCAACACTTCAACTTCAAAACATGAAGACTTACATTCCTCATACCCAACAGTACTCAGGGATTTAATTTCCCCGACTCCAGCGACACTGCGGCATAACAATTAACATGTCTATACATTGCATCCATACGTCATAGCATCGAAATCACAAATACACACGACACAATCTCATTTATTTTGAGAGCATCATTGCACCATGCATTTCATATATCATGACATTTCATACAACTAACCTTTCATCTTTTCAGGAAAGATCAATCAACAAAAATTATCGTCAAATTTTCAACAAGTCAATTACATATCAATTCCCAAGAAAGGACTGGTCAACCATCTACACAATAAATATTTCTTCCAGACCCCTGCCAATCCCTGCCGGTTCAGATAAATCTCTCAATGATTTGATCTGATTCTTCTCCAGATCCCTGCCGTTTCAGTTTAAACCTCTCAACGGTTTATTATGATTATTTCCCCCAGACGCTTTCTCTGGTTCAGATAAATCGCTCAAAGATTTACTCTGATTCGTTCCAGTTAAAGAACATTCAAGATCTCTTTTGGTTCAGTTTATACCCCTCAACGGTTTATCCTGATACTTTCCAAAGGAACACATCGGGTTCAGATAAATCTCTCAACGGTTTATTCTGATTCTTGACCGCATACGCTTTCTCTAGTTCAGATAAATCGCTCAAAGATTAACTCTGATTCTTTCTAGTTAAAGAATATTCAAGATCTCTTTTGGTTCAGTTTAAACCCCTTAATGGTTTATCCTGATACTTTCCAAAGGAACACTTCGGGTTCAGATAAATATCTCAACGATTTATTCTGATTCTTTCCGCAGACACTTTCTCTGGTTCAGACAAATAGCTCAATGATTTACTCTGATTCTTTCCAGTTAAAGAATATTCAAGATCTCTTTTGGTTCAGTTTAAACCCCTCAACAGTTTATCCTGATACTTTCCAAAGGAACACTCCTGGTTCAGATAAATAGCTCCAACATTTACTCTGATTCTTTCCAATTAAAGAACATTCAAGATCTCTTTTAGTTCAGTTTAAACCCTTCAACCATTTATCCTGATACTTTCTAGAGGAACACTTCTGGTTCAGATAAATCGCTCCAAAATTTATTCTGATTCTTCCCAGTCAAACAACATACAAGACTTCTTCTGGTTTAGATAAGTCGCTCTAAAGACTTATTCTGATTCTTTTCCAGTGGAAATCAAGTTCAGACTTAGTCCATTCTCTGTCAACAGTCACCCTTGGATGGCATCTACAAGCCCATATCCGGAAAATCTCCATCATTCCTCCAAATGGCATTTATAAGCCCATTCATAAATTCATCTTCGAGTGCAAATTTCTAGGCACTAGTGTCCAATCATCTTCCACCTTCAGGTCACGAATGATGGATCCGCCAAATCTAACTCTTCATGTTTAAGAAGATTAAACAGGGGCAGCTGTTGTACCCCAAAATTTGCCCTCTCATTTATCAAGTATTTTCTCACAAGATCTCCTTTGGTTCAAGACTGCACAAGGGTTGATCAACTCAAGACACCTCCTTAAGCATTGATGACTGAAAATTAGGGTTTGAGATTGCACGAGGATAATTGAACTTTTAATGCCTAATATGAATTTCATGGATCATTATGGATCCTCAATATTACTCATGTCAAGTTTCAAGTCATGTATCACATTTTTGCTCAATCAATTGGCCAGTTGACCTAAAAATCAATTGTATTTGGGAAAAAGTCAACTATGGCCAATTTACAGTCAAACTCCATAATTTTTTATCCATATCAACATTGTGAAATCCTATATGTCATTTGATCAAGTTTGGACCATAATTCCTCGATAATTTGATCAGATCATCAAACGGGCAAAATGGTCAAAATTAGGGTTTGGACTGAGAAAGGGCAATTTCTGAATTTTGACCTAGAAAATGGTTAATTGGTTTGACGCATGATTTCAATAGTTCAATTGCATCATTTTGACCTAATGTCATGACTCAAAACATTGCTCAAGGTCATTTAATTGATAGTTAATTTTCAGTCAACTGACCAAAAGTCAACTGTACGCTGAAAAGTCAAACTTTGACTTTTTGGTCAAAATCAAGTGTCAAAGATCACAATTCATCAAAACATGCCAAAATATGAAACTTGTTTATCAAGAAATCAAAAAGTTAAGATTTCATTTTGAAAAGTCAAAGTTTCCAAACTTAGAAATTTTTCTAAGTGTTGAAAACTTCATATTTTTTCACAACTTTGAGCCAATTTTTAACCATGATGCAAGATAATTCAAAAGAAACTTTCAAAATGGAAGTTATAGATCTCCATGAGATCTAAAACATTGATTTACACAAATTCTCCTAGAAATGCTTGGATCTTGTGATCGGTGGATTTAGAACTGACTATTTTTAGCTGGATCGCGTATGTCACGGTAAGCAAGAGTCGCCACCGTCTTTTATTTTCTCCAACATGGACAGGACAAAAGCACAGCAAAATTCCTTATGAGATAGTTTCTCAGTTCGGGAGGTAGATTTATAGAAAGGGAAGGTGTTAGCACCCTTTCTATCCATGGTTATCCATGGGCTCTTAGATACTTGCTCTTATGTTTTCAAAATGTTGTTTGCTTTTCAATTGTGAGTGGGTTTGAAAAAGTTTCTTTGAAAGATTTCTGAATAACTCTTGTATCAGTCCTCAAGAGTGTTTGAAAAATTGTTTTGAAAGCTTTTTGAAAGTGTCAGTGTGAAAAGGTTTTTGATTTGTTTTTGAATAGAGCAAGTATCCATGAGTCATCTACCTATCCTAAGGAATTAGGTTGTGTAAATGTCCTTAAGGTAGTGTCATCCCACCATTGAGAGGTAGGTAGCACCACCGTTGGAGGTGTTCGGGTCAATTAGAGTGTAGGGACAGTGTGGTCACCGAAGCAACAGTCAGGACACCTTAGAAGCTACCCTTATGTCCTTGATCCTTTTTTTAATCCGAGTCAATCGTTTCGAGGCAAATATTTCGAGGAAACCGTTCCGAGGCAACTGGATCATGGACATAAGGACTTACTAAAATGTCCTATACTTGACGACCACGTTTCGAAGGCAACAGGTGAGGCGTACCCTAAGAGTGGTGTGTGAATTTGTGTGTTGTTTTCATGTTAAGTTTATCTTTGATCATGGCATTTGTGAGCTACGCTTGTTTTTAATTAACCATACATTCTTTCATGCAATTTAGAATTTAAGAGTGCGGAAATTTAAATGCGGAAAGATAAAAGCTAGCTATTACAAGGCGCGGGTCTATACATCGCCAAAATACAAAGACCCGTTTGATAAAAATGCGAAAAGTAAAAAAAGACCTAATTATTATTACAACCCGGAAAGCAGTTAAATAATATTCAAAAGAAAATAATGCGCGAAAAGAATAAATTGAACGTCCGAGGGTTTTGACCCTTTTGAAATTAAATTGAATTAAAAGCTAATTAATTATTAAAGAAAGAAAAGGGAATGTTTTTTATGTCTTTTTTGGTATTTATAAAAATAAAGAAAATTAAAATTAAATGGAAACCCTAATTCTAAATTATTTTTAATTATTAAAGAAAATATCCAAGTTAACCTAACTTACGCTAATTAATTAATTTACATGTTTATTTACAAAAATAAATAGTAATTAACAATAATAATAAATAATGAGGAAAATAATTTAATTAAGAAAAAGATGAAAATGTCAAAAACCTAATTCTAGATATTTTTTATTTATTAAGAAAAAGTGTTACAATTGAAACCTAAATTAAACTAAAGTTAATTGTTAGTTATTTATTTACAAAAATATTTTAGTGTTGAATTAATAATAATTAAATATATTTTACATTTTTTGGTTTCTGACTTTTTTTATTATGAAAATTATTTTATGGTAAAAAAACAATTAAAACAATTTAAAAAAAAATAGAATTGAAAAGAAAATAAAATTAAAAAGCAAACCAATGGGGGGTTTCAGGCCCAAAGGGAGGTGTTTTGTGAAGAATTCAGGCCCATCAGCCAAAGGCCTTGTTTGACTTTCCATGCTTGTGTGTACGTGGTTGACTGCAGCGCATCATGGAATTCATTCTGTGACCTTCAGATTAATCATCATGTCCACTTGGCAGGCCTAAGCATGAGCGTGTATGGTGAACCATTGAGTGAGCGCTGCATGGAAACACGTTAGGATAAAAATCATGAAATATGTGGGGGGACCTGGGAATCGAACCCAGGTCCCAATGGTTGCAAGGCACGTCCTCCACCAACTGAGCTGCTTAACGCGTTTGTACATAATATAACAAAGAATCATAATATATGAAAAAAGATAATTATGCTGAAACGTTAAAAAACCGCGCCAAGATTTGAATTATCCAACCATGTGATGACACGCTAGCCTTCTTTTTTCATCTTCCTGTAAAATACAAAACAAGTAGCGGGGGTTTTAAACCCCCACTAAACTGAAACTGAGAAAATAGCGATTAGAAGAGGCATTAATATAAAAAAGGCGCGATCATCTCAATGGATTAGGCTTCTTGCAACGAGTTCAACCATATTGGTCTTGAGGTCCAATTTTACCATATGTGAAAAGCCCTATTTTGAAGCTTCTGAAACCCTAGGTTTCATCAATGGTGAATTTCGTTCCAAACAGTTTTAATACAATTAAACCATGCCAAAAGTTTCAGGGAGATGTTAGTAATACAAATCAATGATCAAAACACATGGATGATGCATAGAAATTGAAATTCGATTATGGACATATTTATGGAAAAGGTGATTCTGTTCTACCGATTCTTGGAGTATGGGGACTTGTTCTTGATGCCAAAAGATTCCTGGAAGGTCCAGCAACGTGTTGGAATACTTTTTATGCTTTAAAACGTCCTGCAAGTGAGAAATCAGTTTCACAATTTCTTTTGAATTTTGGCAACTTGGTTATGCAGCTTCAGTAGCTTTTTCGTGTCTTTTGGAATAGGGTTGAGTTGTGCATAAGTATGTGAACGAATTTAGGTCAAGAAACAAGCCCAAAAGTCCATGAATTGATGACTTGAATCTTTGATTGCCAATCATATATTTTCAAATCTTTTTCCATGGAAATCTTACCAAATGTGGATGATCTTGCCCCCTTGGATGATGCACGAAATCTTTAGCATATAATGAGTGTATTTGCTGCATAAAAAGATTTGAAAAAGCATTATTTGATATTTTCTCATAATTAAATCTAATTAAATGAATTAATAAGAATAAAAATTCAATTAATTAATTAAAAATAAGAAAATAAATCCTTTTGAGCTCAATGGGTCGTGCATAGGCTTTGGGTAATGAGTCAAGGAAGAATTTGAGGCCCATTAGCAATTTTGATGGGTTTTAGGCAAAGTTGACTTTTCAAAATTCCCAAAAATTTCCCAACTTCTCCAATGCATATCTTGCTCAATTTTGAAGCTATGATCATGTTCTTGGACATTTTGGAAAGGTCTTGAAGTCCTCTAACCAATGTCTTTAGTCCCATGTCATTTTGATTCACCAATCTCAAGATATGGTCTTTGACTTAAAATGCCTTTTTGTTGACTTTTGAAAATGACCTATAATGTTGAAATTGATAACTTTTTGTGAGAGCATTTCTTAGACTTGAAGTGTGAAGATGAGTTGTAGGAAATGTCATCCTCTTCGAAATGAGCTTTGTATGGGAGTTTTCTGATAAACCATGAAGAAGTTATGCCTTGGTCAATTTGCAGTTGACTTTTTAGCTGTACAAAAATAGAAACTTTTGCATCTTGAGACTTTTTGAGCCATGTTTTGAGAATCATGATCAAGAATTGATCAAATGATGTTTGTGGCTTCAAAATAAGATGTTGACCAAAAATTTTGACTTTTGACTGTCAAATGACCATTTTACTCTTGCAGTTGACTGTGGAGCAATTAGGGTTTTTTGACTGTGCAACTTGATGTTGTGAGTCCTGAAACTTGACATATGGATGCTTGACAATGTATGTAGGCATGTGGGACTTGATTGGACCCTTGGAAACCTCAATTTATTTGCAAGAACCAAAACCCTAATTTTGACTGTGTTAGGAGGCAATTGGACTGTGCAACCCTTGGGAGATTTTGAAGCTTGATCTTGCCAAATCTTGAAGAATATGGGAGGGCAAATTTTGGGGTACAACAGTTGCCCCTGTTCAATCTTCTTAGACCTGAGGATGTAGATTGGCTGGCGTGCCTTTCGTAATCCGAAGGTGGAAGATGATTGAACACTGGAGTGCCCAGAAATTTGCACTCACATAGTTGCATATCAGCAGTGTGATGTAGGGAATGGGCTTATAGATGCCATTTGGAACTGTTGGTAGGTGGATGGGCTTATAGATGCCATCTGGAGGTTGTCTGTTGAGTTGTAATTTTTGTGAGTTGAAAGAGGGAACCGGTGTAGGGTTGCCTGATGATGAGCTCGTGTAAAACTGCGTTTTTGAAAGAAGGAAACCTGTGTAGGGTTGACTGACGATGAGTCCGTATAAGACTGCATCTGAAAGGGAGAAGGAACCTGTGTAGGGTTACTGTGTAAACCTGCGTTTTTGGAAAGAGAGAACCTGTGTAGGGTTTCTTTGACGACGAGCCCGTGTAAAACTACGTCTGGAGAGAGAGAACCTGTGTAGGGTTTCTTCGGGATAAGTTCGTGTAAGACTTCTGGAGGAACTGGGGTAAGGTTGCTTCGGGATAAGTCCGTGTAAGACTTCTGGAGGAACCGTGGTAAGGTTACTGCAGGATAAGTCCGTGAAAGACTTCTGGAGGAACCGGGGTAAGGTTACTGCAGGATAAGTTCGTGTAAAACTTCTGGATGAACCGGGGTACGGTCATCTTGAGATAAGTCCGTGTAAGACTTCTGGAGGAACCGAGGTAAGGTTACTGCAGGATAAGTTCGTGTAAAACTTCTGGATGAACCGGGGTACGGTCATCTTGAGATAAGTCCGTGTAAGACTTCTGGAGGAACCGGGGTAAGGTTACTGCAGGATAAGTTCGTGTAAAACTTCTGGATGAACCGGGGTAAATTTATCTTGAGATAAGTCCGTGTAAGACTTCTTCTGAAAGAAAAGGAACCAGTGTAGGGTTACTTTGAGATAAGTCCGTGTAAGACTTCGTCTGAAAATTGAGAAGGAACCGGTGTGGGGTTGCCTGATGATAAGTTCATGTAAAACTACATCTGAAGTTGAGAAGGAACCAGTGTGAGGTTGCTTCATGATGATCAAGTGGATGATTGTCCTGTCTGGTTTCAGATATTAACCCATGATCAGTCGTCCACAAAATTTTCCTGGCTTGTTACCAATGTTGATCTGGAACTGTAGAGGTAGATGGTAATCATCTTTTGATTGACCTTTTCCTGAAAAGGCAAAACGTTAGCTGTATGCAGTGTCATGGTGCATGAACTGCATGATATTAAGATGTTCTCAAGAATAAATGAGATTTGTGTTGTATGATGCGTATGCATGCTATAATGTATGAAGATGTGATGTTTACGAATGTATTCTCGTATGGGAAAATAAATCCTTGAAGAATGCCGGGAGCTTGTTGAATCCTGGGCTGATGTTGCAAGAATACCGGTAGGAGAAGATGGCTCCGTTGGGGAATGAACTTGGCGAATAGATTACTCTGCGGGGAGTGAACTCTGTGGGGAAAGAGAGGTACTTTGTTGAGGTTGATGATAACTCCGCTGGGGATAAGCTTCTATTGATAAGTTATGTTGGAATATGAACTCCGCTGGGGATAGGAAGACTTCGTCGGGGACGATCTTTCCGTGGCAATCGGCTGAGGATAACCCAGTTATATCCTGGTGGGGAAATAACCTTTGAATAAAGCCGGGGGAGCATTCGTACTCTGCAGGGGATAAGCTTTCCAGAATCTACTAGGGATAAGCTTCAAGACCTGCTGGGGATATGGATTCCACTTTCCTGGGGAAACTTTTCAGATTGGACTGGGGAAATAGCTCCACTGGATGTTCGGATTTCGCCGGGGAATAATCTTATACCAAGACTGTCGGGGATGCTTGTTTAGGAACATTTGTATACTCCGCTGGGGAATATTGAGATCTTCTGGGGATACCCAACTTCCTTAAGGCTGACAGTAGACTGACTCTGCTTGGGGAGAGTATCGCTGACTTGCTGGAGATACCGTGCCTTTTCGGGGCTGAGGAGAGACAAACTCTGCTCGGGGAGAGTATTGTTGAATCTTGTCTTTACTCTACGGGGGGTGGAGGTAACTTGGTCATGTTCTTCAGCTGAACTTACCTTGGTACCTTGGTGGACAGAGCAACTAGATCGTTCAGACAATTCTTATTGCCCCTGTTTCTGTGGGAGAAGATACCTGTGGAGGTGCTTGATAACTGCTGATTCGACAAATCTTCTTCTGGTAGGCACGCGACGAGATGACAGGACACAGTCATATGCTTTTGATCCCTAACTTTTGCCTGGGCCAACCTTTCGGGTTTTCAGTCCACCGGGATACCCATTTTTTCCCAAGCCGCCTTTTCAGGTTTTCGACTTGCCGGGTGTACAGATTTTTTCATTTTCATCCCTTATTTTTGCCCGAACCCTTTTGGTTCGTCGGGAAGCCCTCATTTTTGCCTAGGTGTGTCAACCTAGCGGGTCTTTGATTGTGCGTAGTATTTTTTTCCGACTATGTCTGTGCTCTCAGGATGTAGGGAGGTGTCACTGTCAATGATGTTGTGTTACCATACCATCAGAAGATCTTCGTTTGATCGTCCAATGCCCCAAGTGATCCAGATGGAGATTTGCCCCAAGCTGGTTGGCCTTTTGAGAGATTCTCCGAATCTTGACTGGACTGCCCCAGATGATGGACCATGATCATGCCATGCCCCTGCTTGGAGGTGCTTTTGTTCATTAGACATTCGTCGTGCAAACTTCTATGCTGTTCAAACAAATAGTCATATGCAAGCAATGTTATATTAAAAATGCAAAGTTTATGTCTGTCTTGAAGTTTTTTGTATGCATTTTTTTTCCAGTAAAACCAGTGAATTTTGTAAAATGTGATGTCAACTCAAGATTTTACGGCGAGCCTTAAGGAGTCAGGATACCTTTCGTAACAGTATGCTTTCGAACTTACCCATGTTTCAGCTAGGACTTTTAAGGGTTATAACGTGGCTTGGTTCATGGTTTAAGAAACAAAGGATAAAGGCTCAAATTTTATTTGTACCCACCCGCTCTTCGTGATGTTCTTCAAACCTAAACTCAGCTGATCGCGCGTTAGACCTTGTTTGAGTCTTTGTCTTGATGTTCCAATGATGGTTCGGGTGTTGACAGTTTATTTGGAATAGGCAGTCATTCCTTTTTTGTCGAGGGTCTGTAGGACCTCTTTCTTTTTTGATTTTGTTATCCCTGTTTTTTGCCTGAATTGTTTCTTTTGTGATTACAGTCAGCGGGATGCCCCAGTTTTGTAAGCCTCCTTCATAGGTTTTGACTTATTGGGCTTTTATTTCTGAGAGATAATGACTATCTATCCTTACGATTATAGGGAACCATCACTGTTTTTTGTTTTGTTTTGTAAGGACCTCTTTGGTGCCATTTGTTATGCACTTGGATCAACTGAGAGAACTACCCTGCCCCAGGTTATGATTAAGGGTTTCAATTTTCGAAAAGAAAAACTCCTACTTCTTTGGCTCAGAGGGGTTGACGAGGGATTATCTTCCTTATAACTCCAGTGTTTAGGAATTGAAACAATGCCTGTACCTCATCAGCGGGGTCTGTTCAAAAGCATACTGTAAATTGTGGTATCGTTTTCGTCATCCTCCCTCAAGAGGCTTAGAATTTTAAAAGCAAGCGTTGAACATCAAAAATAAAAGCAATTTTGAATATAATGAACACAATTACTTCAAAACAGACACGTAGAATGCATTAATGAAATAACCAAGTTTGACATGAAATAAAATGTTTGAATAATCAAAGAAAATTACAACTTGAACATTCGAATGAACACAAATATTCCAATCCTAGCCATGTTTTGGCAAGGGAGCGGTGGTCACATTGGGAGTCTCAGCAGGCTCGAATTCGATCTCCTTAGCGTCGATCATGTTATGGATCTTGTACTTCAGTGCCCAACAATCCTCAGTATCAGGCCCCGGGCTATCAAAATGATAAGCACACCTCGCTTCTGGGTTGTAGTTTGGAGAGGAGGTCTTGGGATTTACAGGAGGGTTGATCACCGCAATCAGATTCATTTTCAAAATGTGTTGCAATGCTTGTGACAATGGCATGTTGATGTTGGAGAATTGTCTTTTAGGCTCGTCCGGCCTTCGCTGATTTCCCTTTTGTGGTTGGCGGCGTGGTGCGGAACCAGAGATCATGACTGCCCCTGCATGTTGGTCACGACGACTCTTTTGACTGTATGCAGCATTAGACTCTTTCTTCCCCATATAAGGCTTTTTGTGAGTATCAGAAGGTGCGGCCCCTTGAATCTTCCCAGCCTTGATACCAGCTTCGATTCTTTCCCCAGTCAAGATCAAATCTGTAAACCCAGCAGAAGAATTCCCAATCAAATGGTTGAAGAAAGGCCCAGACAGGGTCCCCAAGAACATGTCCACAAGTTCGCGGTCAGTTAGAGGTAGCTTCACCCTCCCAGCAAGGTCTCTCCATTTTTGCGCATATTCTTTAAAGCCTTCTCCTGCACCCATAGACATTCCCTGAAGCTGAGTGCGCGTGGGAGCCAGGTCGGCATTGTACTGGTACTTCTTGTAGAATGCAGTGGCCAAGTCCTCCCAGCTGCGGATGTTAGCTCCATTCAGTTGATAAAACCAATCGAGTTGGGTTCCTGACAGACTGTCCTGAAAGAAGTGAATCCACAAATTCTTGTCAGCCGTGTAGGGCTGGATCCTCCTTATGTAAGACCTGAGATGCAGCTTAGGACAGGATGCCCTGTCGTACTTTGCAAAGGCAGGTGCCTTGAATTTGTGTGGGATTACTACCCCAGAAGACAGACCTAGATCTTCGAAGTCCAGGACGGGCACCTTTTGTATCTCCATAGCACTTAGTCGGTCTTCTAACTGTTTGTACCTGTCCTCTGCTGGAGGGTACTGTTCATCATTGAACTCTGTCTCGTTGTCGGAGACCACTGGACTAGGAACCTCTCTCTCATGGGGGCTGTCCTTTCCAACAGATGGGGTAGTCTGCTCAGCTTCATTTAGTGATCCATTCCCAGATTTGCGTCTCGGGTTGAACAACACCGTTCTCCTCTTCTTCTTCTTCGAGAGCAAAGTCTTCAAATCCTGTTGACCTTGGGCTAGACTCTTAATCAACTCCTAGAACTGGACGTTCTGAGCCTGGAGGGCCTTGATGGATTGCTCAGTAGATGATTCAGGATTCATAATGAGACTGCTGAAATCAACAGCAAAGAAGGTAAGTGACATGTAAACAGTGGTACCTGCAATGCCATGATATGTATGATATGCATGCAATGTTTCTAAGGATCTCACGAGGTAAACAAGAAAATTATTAGGATTTAAATCTGGGTAGCTTGATTGAAGGAACTTCATGTTGCTGAGAGGCCTTCTTCAAGAGTCAAGGCTCACCATATCGAGTGGGTCATAGTCCCTGACTCAAGTCCTCAACCTGGCTAGGAGAAAATAAATCCCCTTTGCCCCTTGCTAGGCATTCTGGTTCATCATGACCTGCATCACAAGCCCTTGAGATCCTTGAAATGGATTAGTCCTTATGCAGGATGTATGCAGTGGTATGATGGTATGATGTTATGCTATGCGTGGGGTAATGTAAGTAAACCATGTTATGAGTCCAGATTAAGGACTATAAACAAAACCTGCAAGAAACTCAAGTGTCAGATAACAAGCATGCACATAGTCAAGTTCGAAGGCACACAAGTCACACAAAGAGCCCTTAGAGTTTAGGCCAGCATGGGGTCTAGGTACTACCCTCTTGAGGTTGGTGGGCTCAAAACCTGTCCTATCAGAAGTAATCGGGTTCTAAGGGTCCCAATATCATTGGATTGTTTTCTGTGTTCATCGTTTCGATTTAGCCACTGAACTGGCGACCGAAATATTCCAAGAAAACAACCCTCAACTGAGTGTAGTATCGAGTATCAACCAACCTCGGACTGCACCAAATTCAGTTATCTCACTACCCTAAAGAGGCCAAGATGGTTCAATTAAGGTTCCTAAGGTCAGTTGATGCTTCACGACACCACGCGGCGGCCCTGTACTCTCCTTGACTTGACTCAAGGGTTACCGGTACTCACCAAAGTGCCACACCAACGTAGCAAACTGCTTCAACCATGTCGGTATACCCCGCACAGTTCCCTCACAGTTTTGTTGCTACTTTCTAAAAGGTATCCCCCAGATCCGGGTTAGGATCTATGAAACTCCCAAGACAGACCCACAATATTAAAGCAAACAAATCAAGCAATTGAAAACATGATGATGAACTATTCCTAAGGTACACCTCACTTTAAGTTTCCCCAGCAGAGTCGCCAATTCTGTGATCGGTGGATTTAGAACTGACTGTTTTTAGATGGATCGCGTATGTCGCGGTAAGCAAGAGTCGCCACCGTCTTTTATTTTCTCCAACATGGACAGGACAAAAGCACAGCAAAATTCCTTATGAGATAGTTTCTCGGTTCGGGAGGTAGATTTATAGAAAGGGAAGGTGTTAGCACCCTTTCTATCCATGGTTATCCATGGGCTCTTAGATACTTGCTCTTATGTTTTCAAAATGTTGTTTGCTTTTCAATTGTGAGTGGGTTTGAAAAAGTTTCTTTGAAAGATTTCTGAATAACTCTTGTATCAGTCCTCAAGAGTGTTTGAAAAATTGTTTTGTAAGCTTTTTGAAAGTGTCAGTGTGAAAAGGTTTTTGATTTATTTTTGAATAGAGCAAGTATCCATGAGTCATCTACCTACCCTAAGGAATTAGGCTGTGTAAATGTCCTTAAGGTAGTGCCATCCCACCATTGAGAGGTAGGTAGCACCACCGTTGGAGGTGTTCGGGTCAATTCGAGTGTAGGGACAATATGGTCACCGAAGCAACAGTCAGGACACCTTAGAAGTTACCCTTATGTCCTTGATCCTTTTTTTAATCCGAGGCAACCGTTTCGAGGCAACTATTCCGAGGCAACTGTTTCGAGGCAACCGTTCCGAGGCAACTGGATCATGGACATAAGGACTTACTAAAACGTCCTATACTTGACGACCACGTTTCGAAGGCAACAGGTGAGGCGTACCCTAAGAGTGGTGTGTGAATTTGTGTGTTGTTTTCATGTTAAGTTTATCTTTGATCATGGCATTTGTGAGCTACGCTTGTTTTTAATTAACCATACATTCTTTCATGCAATTTAGAATTTAAGAGTGCGGAAATTTAAATGCGGAAAGATAAAAGCTAGCTATTACAAGGCGCGGGTCTATACATCGCCAAAATACAAAGACCCGTTTGATAAAAATGCGGAAAGTAAAAAAAGACCTAATTACTATTACAATCCGAAAAGCAGTTACATAATATTCAAAAGAAAATAATGCGCGAAAAGAATAAATTGAACGTCCGAGGGTTTTGACCCTTTTGAAATTAAATTGAATTAAAAGCTAATTAATTATTAAAGAAAGAAAAGGGAATGTTTTTTATGTCTTTTTTGGTATTTATAAAAATAAAGAAAATTAAAATTAAATGGAAACCCTAATTCTAAAATATTTTTAATTATTAAAGAAAATATCCAAGTTAACCTAACTTACGCTAATTAATTAATTTACATGTTTATTTACAAAAATAAATAGTAATTAACAATAATAATAAATAATGAGGAAAATAATTTAATTAAGAAAAAGATGAAAATGTCAAAAACCTAATTCTAGATATTTTTTAGTTACGTGGAAAAAGTGTTACAATTGAAACCTAAATTAAACTAAAGTTAATTGTTAGTTATTTATTTACAAAAATATTTTAGTGATGAATTAATAATAATTAAATATATTTTACATTTTTTGGTTTCTGACTTTTTTTATTATGAAAATTATTTTATGGTAAAAAAACAATTAAAACAATTTAAAAAAAAAAATTAGAATTGAAAAGAAAATAAAATTAAAAAGCAAACCAAGGGGGGGTTTCAGGCCCAAAGGGAGGTGTTTTGTGAAGAATTCAGGCCCATCAGCCAAAGGCCTTGTTTGACTTTCCATGCTTGTGTGTATGTGGTTGACTGCAGTGCATCATGGAATTCATTCTGTGACCTTCAGATTAATCATCATGTCCACTTGGCAGGCCTAAGCATGAGCGTGTATGGTGAACCATTGGGTGAGCGCTGCATGGAAACACGTTAGGATAAAAATCATGAAATATATGGGGGGACCTGGGAATCGAACCCAGGTCCCAATGGTTGCAAGGCACGTCCTCCACCAACTGAGCTGCTTAACGCGTTTGTACATAATATAACAAAGAATCATAATATATGAAAAAAGATAATTATGCTGAAACGTTGAAAAACCGCGCCAAGATTTGAATTATCCAACCATGTGATGACACGCTAGCCTTCTTCTTCATCTTCCTGTAAAATACAAAACAAGTAGCGGGGGTTTTAAACCCCCACTAATCTGAAACTGAGAAAATAGCGATTAGAAGAGGCATTAATATAAAAAAGGCGTGATCATTTCAATGGATCAGGCTTCTTGCAACGAGTTCAACCATATTGGTCTTGAGGTCCAATTTTACCATATGTGAAAAGCCCTATTTTGAAGCTTCTGAAACCCTAGGTTTCATCAATGGTGAATTTCGTTCCAAACAGTTTTAATACAATTAAACCATACCAAAAGTTTCAGGGAGATGTTAGTAATACAAATCAATGATCAAAACACATGGATGATGCATAGAAATTGAAATTCGATTATGGACATATTTATGGAAAAGGTGATTCTGTTCTACCGATTCTTGGAGTATGGGGACTTGTTCTTGATGCCAAAAGATTCCTGGAAGGTCCAACAACGTGTTGGAATACTTTTTATGCTTTGAAACGTCCTGCAAGTGAGAAATCAGTTTCACAATTTCTTTTGAATTTTGGCAACTTGGTTATGCAGCTTTTGCAGCTTTTTCGTGTCTTTTGGAATAGGGTTGAGTTGTGCATAAGTATGTGAACGAATTTAGGTCAAGAAACAAGCCCAAAAGTCCATGAATTGATGACTTGAATCTTTGATTGCTAATCATATATTTTCCAATCTTTTTCCATGGAAATCTTGCCAAATGTGGATGATCTTGCCCCCTTGGATGATGCACGAAATCTTTAGCATATAATGAGTGTATTTGCTGCATAAAAAGATTTGAAAAAGCATTATTTGATATTTTCTCATAATTAAATCTAATTAAATGAATTAATAAGAATAAAAATTCAATTAATTAATTAAAAATAAGAAAATAAATCCTTTTGAGCTCAATGGGTCGTACATAGGCTTTGGGTAATGATTCAAGGAAGAATTTGAGGCCCATTAGCAATTTTGAAGGGTTTTAGGCAAAGTTGACTTTTCAAAATTCCCAAAAATTTCCCAACTTCTCCAGTGCATATCTTGCTCAATTTTGAAGCTATGATCATGTTCTTTGACATTTTGGAAAGTTATTGAAGTCCTCTAACCAATGTTTTTGGTCCCATGTCATTTTGATTCACCAATCTCAAGATATGGTCTTTGACTTAAAATGCCTTTTTGTTGATTTTTGAAAATGACCTATAATGTTGAAATTGATAACTTTTTGTGAGAGTGTTTCTTGGACTTGAAGTGTGAAGATGAGTTGTAGGAAATGTCATCCTCTTCAAAATGAGCTTTGGATGGGATTTTTCTGATAAACCATGAAGAAGTTATGCCTTGGTCAATTTGCAGTTGACTTTTCAGTTGTCCAAAAATAGAAACTTTTGCATCTTGAGACTTTTTGAGCCATGCTTTAAGAATCATGATCAAGAATTGATCAAATGATGTTTGTGGCTTCAAAATAAGATGTTGACCAAAAATTTTGACTTTTGACTGTCAAATGACCATTTTGCCCCTGCAGTTGACTGTGGAGCAATTAGGGTTTTTTGACTGTGCAACTTGTTGCTGTGAGTCCTGAAACTTGACATATGGATGCTTGACAATGTATGTAGGCATGTGGTACTTGATTGGACCCTTGGAAACCTCAATTTCTTTGCAAGAACCAAAACCCTAATTTTGACTGTGTTAGGAGGCAATTGGACTGTGCAACCCTTGGGAGATTTTGAAGCTTGATCTTGCCAAATCTTGAAGAATATGGGAGGGCAAATTTTGGGGTACAACAGATCTCAAGTTATTAATCCATGAAGTCATGGTCATGAAGTGGACTGGAGATAAGCAAAGTGTTAGTCATTTGAAGTGGACTGGAGATAAGCAAAGTGTTAGTCATCTGGACTGGAGATAAGCAAAGTGTTAGTCATATGGACTAGAAATTAAAGGAAATAGTTTCTATTCAGAAGTGGACTGGAGATAAGCAAAGTGTTAGTCATCTGAAGGTGTTTGGTTCTGTATGTTACAAACATGTCCCAGAAGCCAGAAGACAGAAGACAGAAGTTGGATAATAGAAGTAAAGTGATGTTGCTGGTGGGGTATCATAGTACAGGTTCGTACAAACTTTATTGTCCAGAAACTAACAAAGTTGAGTTCAACAGAGACGTCATTGTAGAGGAATCAGAAGTTTGGAATTGGGAAAAGTCTCTTCATGACTCTGATGACAGAACTTCTGAAGAAAAGTCAGAAATACATGTTTCTAAAGCTGGTAAAGACTCTGACTCTGAAGAAGATACAGAAGGAGAAGATGATTCTGACTCTGACTTTGATGGTGATCCAGACTCTGAAGACAGTCAAGGTTCTGGAGAAAGTCCAATTTCTGAAGCAAGTTCTTCTGAAGGGGAAAGTTCTGGTGTCCCAAGTTCTGAAGGTCCAGTTCAGAGGCAACAAAGAGTCATAAGCATCCCAAGAAGATTTGCAGAGTTTCACATGTTGCAAGACACTGAAGTAGACTCTAAAAGAGAAGTTATTTAGTGTGAAATGTTAGTAGACTCTGAACCCGTGAGTACAGAAGAGGCTCTTAAGCAGCAAGATTGGTTACAGGCCATGAAAGAAGAACTTGATGCTATAGAGAGAAACAAGACTTGGAAGCTGACAGAACTTCCAAAAGGCAAGAAAGCCATCAGCATCAGATGGGTTTTCAAGCAGAAGCTAAAGCCAGATGGATCAATTGGCAAATACAAAGCAATATTAGTAGCAAGGGGATTCTATAGAAGCCTGGGCCGAATTAATTTGAAGTGTTTGCACCTGTAGCGAGACATGAAACAATCAGACTAGTGATTCCTATAGCTACTAACAAGAATTGGCCTCTGATGTATTTAGATGTAAAATTTGAATTTATGAATGGTCCATTACAAGAAGAGGTGTATGTATCACAACCTCCCGGATTTGAGAAAAAGAATCAGAAAGGGATGGTGTTCAAATTGCACAAAGCTTTTTATGGATTGAAGTAAGCGCACAGAGCTTGGAATTTGAAGATTGATTCGTTTTTCCAGGAACAAGGGTTTCAGAAATGTGAGATGGAGTATGGTGTTTATTTCCAGCACACTTCAGAAGGTAATGTGATTCCGGTCTGTTTGTATGTTGATGACATATTACTCACAGTAAGTTCTGAACAAGAGATAACTGAGTTCAAGAAAGTTATCATGAATGCATTTGAGATGACAGATCTTGAAAAAATGATTTCTTTCTAGGGATGAAATTTATGTACTCTGAGAAAGGAATCATTTTACATCAGATGAAGCATGAACTAGAGCTTCTGAAGAGATTTGAGCTAGAAAATTGTAAGGTTGCTATCACACCTGCTGATACGAATCAGAAGTTGGACTCTGATTCTGATGGAGAGGATGTGGATACTACAACCTTCAAACAGATGGTTGGTTCTCTAAGGTATTTGTGTAATACCAGACCTGATATTTGCTATGCAGTTGGAATGGTTAGTAGATTTATGAGCAAACCAAAGTGGTCTCATTACCAAGCTGCAGTCAGGATTCTGAGGTATATGAAGGGAACTCTGAAATATGGAGTGTTATTTCCGTCTGGAAGAAAGATCGAATCAGAATTTCTGAGTTATTATGATTCTGATTGGTGCGAAGATAAAGTTGACAGAAGAAATACTTCTAGGTACTTATTCAAATTTCTGGGAGGTCCTATTTGTTGTACCCCAAATTTTGACCTAAGATACCATCTCCCATCTGCATCGTTACATTGCGAGCGTTTGGATCTTTTGATTTTTAAAATTCATAACTTTTTCGAGTCGAGAGCTGTTTATTTTTTGAATGCTAAATTTATTAATCGATCAATGCTAAAACAATGTTTATTAATTATTTATTATCTTAAATTTAAATAATTGGAATTTATTTTCAATTATTATATAATTTAAAGATTTATAAATAATAAAATAAATATTTGAAAAGAGGTTTATTAATTGATCAAACAATGTTAATTAATTATTTATTATCCTAAATTTAAATAATTGGAATTTGTTTTCAGTTATTATATAATTTAAAGATTTATGAATAATGAAATAAACATTTGAAAAGGAGTTTGTTAATTGATCAAGCAATGTTTCTTTAATTATTTATTGTTCTAAGTTTAAATAGTTGAAATTTTATTTTCAGTTATCATAATTTAGAAGAATTAAAAATAGTGAAGTAAATAATTGAAGTTATTAATTGATCAATGATGTTTATTTATTTGTTTATTATTATGAATTTAAGTAATTGAAATTGATTTTCAGTTACTATATAATTTAAAGAATTATAAACGATAAATAAATAGTTGGAAAGAAGAAAGAATTAATTGGTAAAATATTGGAATTTTATTTACTTTATTCTAATTATTACAATTGTTATTTAAATATTGTATTATTTACAAAATATTTACAATAACAATTATATAAAATGCTTAAAGTAAAATAAAAACTATTCTAATTTTTCCTAAATTCTAAATCTTCATCTTCTATCCAATGCTTCTTTGTCTGCTCATTTTAATTTTACCTGCAAAACAATTAAAAGAGAAAAAGTCAGAGATAAAGAAATAATTAAAAGCAGAAAATTATTTTTAGTATTCATCATTAAAAGCAAACGGCTGGAATCAGTTTTTACCCTTTTTGCAAATCGCGGGATTTCTCCCGGTTCACAAAAAGGGATGGATTTTATTTTCAAAATGAATGCACAATTTAAAGATGCACAATTTCATTTTGTTTTCAAAACTGCATAATTAAAATCAATTGCATTTTCAAAAAGTCCACTGCATATTTCAAACAGCATATGCATCAATTCAATTGTTTGTCAAAATAGCATACAAAGAATTAACATCATATGCATAGCAACAACATATGCAAGTCCCATATGCAATGTACACAAACCAAAGCCAACGTAAACTATGCCAAGAGGTAAGAAGATGCCAAAACAATAGGCTCCTACTGTTACATTGCAAGTCAAAGAAGCATGCAGTTTTAAAATCAAATATGCAAGCATGAAATCTTTCCATTTACATCATTTTCCAGCAGTATTGCTTTTTCAGAACAAATACATAACATATCATTTTTATGTCAATTTGTATTGAGGAGAGAGAAGAGAGATAGAAGTATGGTTTTGCAGGTTTTGGTTTAGGCAGGAAGAGGATAGAAACAGAACAACAGCATCTCATAAGAAAAAAGAAAGCATGAAATAAGAATACCAACAAACTGTTGGAGCAGCATATGTGCAGAGGCCAAGAATATATTAAATATTCAAACCTGATACCAAGGAGCCAGCAAGCTGTTATAACATTACAAACCCCCTTCAAAATATAGGAGAGTTCATAACCTGTCTAAAAAAGGAGGCCTCAAAAGAAAAACTATCAAGAAAAATACAAAGTTTTCAAAGTCTCAAAGTCTCAACAGCAAGAATCAGTAGAACTTGCTATATGCATAAACCATCACTCCATGGCCTAAAACCATTAACCTGCATAGCGCCAAAAACCTACTGTCAAACCATTCGAAACCTGCATACACCAGCAAAACCATAACTATGGCCTAAACCTGCGTAAAACCACTAAAACCCATAAAACCTATTCAATCTGATAAACCAAGAAACCAGTATACCCAAAACCTGTCAAACTTATTGCCCAGCCATGAACATCATCAACCTCAAACCTGTTGAAACCAAGCTAGGCCAAGCCTGAGCCAATCCAACCAAAGCAAACACCAGAACCATACAGCTTATCCAACCAACATCCAAAGCCAAAAAATCAGAAAAAACAGAACAATGCAAACCTACATGAAATTGTCCAAACCATAAGGCCTCAGAATTAATCATCACATGCCAACAAAGAAGGCAACAGAAGTGAGCAGAGAAGAAGAAAAGAAGGTCTTAACGAAGGCGACATTTAAGCATTCAGAGGCAACATAAGAAAGCCACAGAAGCAAAGCATCAAAGTAATCGTTCAAAGCATCAAAGTAATCGTGCAAGGCAGCATAAACATCAAGACAACAAAAGGAGATAAAGAGTACAGAAGTACCAGGGTCGTCAAAGCAAGCTTAGCCTCATCAAACTTCCCCCACCGCCAAAGCCTCCGTAACGCATCTCCGTTCTCCTCCATTAAAGGTAGCCTTGTCTTCTTTTTTCTTTCCGCCATTTTAACAGAAACCATGTAAAAAACGAAATCAGAATCAAATGAACACCAATTATAACATGAAAAAATCATAAAACCTAATGCTAAATAGACGAATCATCACCTTCACAACCGTATCGTTGAATGACGCATGGGGAGAGGAGACGTTGGTGGCTCGGGCAAGGGAAGACATAGAAGCAGGCGCTTTCATGAGAGCAGCAAAGCCAAGCAAAAGGCGAAGAAAGATGAGAACAAAGAAGACGGTACAAGCGAGCGGCGCCGTTGTTGCAAAACCCTAATCCCTTTTCCAAAAGCTAAAACTTTGGTTTAACCCTAAGAGAAACAAATTATGAAACACATGGATCGGACCCGTCTCGTTTGCCTTAAAGCCCAGTGAATCCCATTTTTGCACCCCCCTTTTGCTGTTTTGATTGGGCCTCCCTTTGATTTTCTTTGGCCCATGCGTTGGTTATGCTTTACCTCCCCTTGGATTATTAATACTTCTATTTTTGTCCTCTTTACCCTTTGTTTTTTTTTAATCATAAGACTTAGTCAAATAGTTGTCATTTAATTAGATATCTTAAATATTTGACCTTTTTATTAGCTTAGGTTTAAGATTAATTTAATAGTTTTAGTATCCCTTTTTTTTTAAATTAGGTTTAAATTGATAGCTTTTAAGTTTTAATTTAGTTTAATTATTTATTAATTCTTAAATAATACTTTATATAAAAACTATTAAAAAAACATATAATAATAAACTTAAAAAAACATTTTTATTTAATTATTTCCCTCGCTTTAGTTATTACCAATACAAGATATAAAAAATAATATAGAATTTAAGATTAAAACATTTTATCTTTTCTTTAATTAATTCTCTTCTTTTATTAATATTAAACAAAAATACAAAAATGCACGTTCACACACTTAGTCTTTTATTTAATTGTTATTATCCGCATAATTTTCTGTTTAATCATTTCATATTTACATGATTATTCTGTTTACGTCTAAATCCAAGGGAAAAACGATTAAATTTGTTAACTTCATGTCCTCAAGTCCGATCACGCGAACATTCGCATTTCATTAAAACTTAGGATAATTTTTCCTCAAATATTCAATCTTTTCAAAACTTATACCTTTTAAGCAAAAACTTCGACATTAGGTCGTCGTATCTTCAAAAACCCGTCCGTACCCCTTTTTCGGCCAAAACAATTTATTTTTCAATCAAACGAACAATTTTAATAAACAAATATTTCAAAAGGTTCCTATAGAGTACTATAGATACATTGGGTGCTAATACCTTCCCACTGTATAACCAACCCCCGAACCATAGATCTCTTTTCAAAAACGCCTTGTATTTTTATTACTTTTAAAAGTATTATTTTACATTGCATTTTAGGGTTTTATTTCGCTCTTTCCCCTTTCCCCTTGGAAACAATAAAGCACGGTGGAGACTCTTGCTTTTGTGAGACGAATTAATCAATAATTTGATCTCCGATTTACCCCGCTACATTTTTTATCGCTACAGAATTGGCGACTCTGCTGGGGAAAAAGATTGACCTCTTGTTGGTCCATCCCTAAGTGGGTTAAGCCTAATTTGTTTTATCTGTTTTATTATTATTTGATTTGTTTGATTATGTGTTTGAATTGGGGTTGTTTGGGTTTTTTGCAAAGGACGAATCCTATACCCGGATTAAGTTACACTTAAGGAATAGGACGGGCGGTACAGTCATGTTAACTTTGAGGGAGTAATCCCGAAGAAGGAGGCATGAGATCCCCCACTCAATGGAAGGCCCTCTTGAACTTAATATTTGTTTACCGAGTAATCGGGAAGACATTATTATTTTCAACCTAGGAGCCCGAGAAGTTGAGGACCGTAGAACCCTAACCCATCTTGGCCTTTTTAGGTGTAGCGCGGAGACTATCACGGAGTAATTCGGAAGTAGTTGTCACGCGATACTACGCTCAGATGAGTTTCTCTTGAGAATATTTCTAATTATCGAGTAATCAAGACGTTGGCAATATCCGAAGGAGGAATGTAGACTCTGGGAACTCTTAGAACCTTGTCTTACAGGTGTGATTGAACCATTAGTACATACCTTTGGGTGGGCTTTACCCTTGACTCCATGCTGAACGTTGAACCTTTGAACCCCATGTTTACAAGCTTGTGTGTAACTATTGCATTATCATTCATTCATGCATTCATCGACATTTTTTTGTGAAAAACTTGTTTTTCAAGGAACTTAGGATTGATTTTCACAGACATCTCAGCTATTATGGAATTTAGAAGGAGAAACACTCGAAGTTTTAGTTTTAAGGAGCCCGAGATTGAAGAACTGAAGAGTTTGATTCCGAAGATCGAGAACCCGACGGATTTTCAGAAGAAGTATGGGTCCATTATACCTCTCATGAAGCGCAAGATGAAGGAAGGCATCCTCAATACGTTGGTTCAATTCTACGATCCTTTGTACCGATGTTTCACCTTTCCGGATTACCAGTTGATGCCCACCTTAGAAGAGTATTCCTACATACTTGGTTTGCCGATCACCGACTGTGTTCCTTTTTCTGGATTAGAAGAGGAACCCAAATCTCACGAGATAGCGACCATCACCCACTTGAAGAAGTCAGAGATAGAGGAGAATATGACTACAAAAGAGGGAATCCGAGGTTTGTCTGCGCAGTTTTTGTTGAGGAAAGCTCGTCATTTCGCTGAGATAAAAGATACTATTGCCTTTGAAGACGTCTTTGCTTTACTTGCTTATGGTTTATTCTTGTTCCCTAACATTGATAAGTTTGTGGATATCAACGCCATCAGAATTTTCTTGATTGGAAATCCGGTCCCTACGCTGCTAGGAGATACCTACTACTCCATCCATCTTCGAAACTCTTATCAAGGAGGGATGATTATTTGTTGTGCACCGTTGCTGTATCAGTGGTATGTCTCGCATCTACCTGGGTCTGATGTTTTCTGGGATCTCGAGAAGGAACCGCGTTGGGCGCCAAAGATTATGGCTCTCACTCATTTCGACATTGATTGGTATAATCGAGTTTACTATGACGTGAAGATCATCGATAACTGTAGTGCTTTTCCTAACGTGCCTCTTCTTGGTACGAGAGGTGGAATCAACTATAACCCTGTTCTCGCGCGCCGTCAGTTTGGATACCCGATGAGGGACAAGCCGAACAACATCCATGTGAGTGGTTTCTTTCTACAGGAAGGACAAGATCATCAGGCAGCTAAGAGGGAGATCGAAGGAGCTTGGCGCCACATCCATAGGAAAGGGAGATATATGTTAGGACATAGAGGTGCCGTTTCTTTGGAGCCTTACCTACAGTGGGTCCGTGCTAGGGCTTGTGCTCTCAAGATGCCCTATAAACTTGAGAAACCTTTATTCCCTACCGTTGCATCATCATCTGTTGTTATCCCTATCGCGAATATAGGAGAATACCAAGGAAATTTGGCCAGGATGAAGTCCGAGAGAGATGCTTGGAAAGAAAAGTATAATATGTCTGAATATGAGAATCGAGTCCTAACTCGACAGCTAAAGGAAAAGGAGGATTTACTCTTTATTCAAGACGGCTGGTTCGTTGATCACGATGAGAAACTTCGTCAAAAGGATGCTTTACTGAAGAAGTATGCTAGTGAAAGGAAGAGAAAGAAGGAAGGTTCGGTAAGCGTTGCTCTTATTCCTAATCCGCAAAAGGAAATCATTGATCGACTGGTAGCTGAGAAGAAAGAGATGGAAGACTTTTATGAAGAGAAGATCAAGAAGCTCCGGTTACAGTTGGTGTTTGATCCTTCATCCGATGTTTCAGAGTGATCTTTAGCTTTTAGTTTTATTTTATTAATGTCATTTTGTAAAACTTTGTAAAAGGGCTTCATGTTCCGAAGTTGTAATTTACTGCTTTTATTATGGACTTCATGTCCCAAAGTTGTAATTTATTGCTTTATTAAGGGCTTTAATGCTCCAAAGTTGTAATTTATTGCTTTATTATGGACTTCATGTTCCAAAGTTGTAGTTTACTGCTTTTATTATTGGGTTGTTATCCCAAAGTTGTAATTTACTATTTTGTTATTCCAAAGTTGTAAGTTGTAATTTACTGTTTTTGATTAATGGATTGAGTTTTTGTTGTTCCAAATTCCTTTACCATTGATATGTGCAAAATTATTGAAGTTCCTTGAAAAACTATTAAAATGAATCATCATTTGCATCGCACATCATGCATCATTCAACATTTCACTTCACACTTTTTTTAGAGTCTTATCCTTGTTTCTTTTTCCACTCCAAAGGTTGTCAAGCTGTCTCATCGATACGATACTCGAGCCAATCGTCAGAGAAAGATGGAAGATCTGGAACAGGAAAATCATGAGCTTCGTGGGGAAGTTGCTACCCTTCGTATCGAGATGGAAAAGTTAACTGCGCTAGTGGAAAGTTTGGTGGCTGTTCAGAATCAGCCATCGACTACAGCAGCTGAAACTCAGACTTCAACTCCTGTGGTTTCCGAGATTGTCACCGTTCAAACATCCGTGACTCAAATCAACTCTCCGCTTCAACATCAGATGCCGAAAGGTTTTCCGTGGGGAATTCCTTACAACTTTGTGCCAGAGGGGTATCATCCTGCCGTACAACCTTTATTTCAACCTGCTTTGTCTCTTCCTCAACCAGAGACAACTGCGATGCCGCCAGTAATTCCGTCTGTGACACCTTTTCCGCAACCGATTATGACAAATGTCGCTCCTGTGGTTCACTCCGTGCCATACTTGAATGAACCTACTTATCCTGCCGAGCCTGCTGAAAGTTTGGGTCTTTTTGATAGAATAGAAGAATTTCAGGATCAGTTCCAAGAAATGCAGAAGGATCTTAGAGCGTTAAAGGGGAAGGATTTGTTTGGGAAGAACACGCATGACCTTTGTTTAGTTCCAAATGTCAAGATTCCAGCAAAATTCAAAGTGCCAGACTTTGAAAGATATAAGGGTGATTCGTGTCCTCGAAGTCATTTGACTATGTACGTGAGAAAGATGTCTACGTATTCCGATGATCATGACTTATTGATTCACTATTTTCAAGACAGTTTGACGGGTGCTGCTCTAAAGTGGTATATGGGTTTAGACAGTATTCGGATCCGCAACTTCAACGATCTTAGCGAAGCTTTTGTCCACCAGTATAAGTACAATGTTGACATGGCACCGGACAGGGATCAACTCCGGGCGATGTCACAAAGAGACAGAGAATCTTTTAAGGAATACGCCCAGAGGTGGCGTGAAATTGCTGCTCAAATCTATCCACCTCTTGAGGAGAAAGAGATGACTAAGATATTTTTGAAGACTTTAGGTTCCTTTTACTATGAAAGAATGATCGCCAGCGCACCCAGTGACTTCACCGAAATGGTAAGCATGGGCATGCGGTTAGAGGAAGGGATTCGTGAAGGGCGTTTGGTTAAAGAAGGAAGTCCGTCTAGCAGTACTAAGAAGTTTGGAAGTGTTTTCCCGAAAAGAAAAGAGCAGGATGTCAGCGCATTGTTCCCAGGGAGACCAAGGAGAGGTTACTCTCACGTTGCGGCAGTCACTCCGGCTGTCCGCCCAGCTTTGATGACCCCAACTCATCAAACCCCACCAACTCAACAACGGCCGTTTCAGCAGCAGCCTCGACAACAGGCTTATCCATTCAACAATCAGAACCGTTCGCCAAGAAAACCACAGTTCGATGCCATTCCTATGACTTATATTGAATTGTTCCCTGCTCTTATCAGAAAGAATCTCATAACGACAAAGCCTCCTCCTGTCGCACCAAATAGTACTTCTCCGTGGTACAAGGCGGATCAGTTTTGTGAATATCATCAAGGGTCGCCGGGGCACAACCTTGAAAACTGTTTTGCTTTGAAGGCGGACGTGCAGAGATTGATTAAGAATGGTATTTTGTCTTTCAAGGATGTTAATCCGAATGTTAGAGATAATCCTTTGCCTCGACATGGGGCAGCTTCAGTGAATATGGTGGAAGGTTGTCCGGGAAAGTTTCGAGTTTTTCAAGTTGAACACATAAGAGAGTCATTGATCAGGTTACATCAGAGTTTGAGAAGACTTGCCTTTGTTACGCATCAGCATGATTATGATGTTTGTGAATTTTTTTCAAGAGAGGTTGATTGTCCTATTGTGAAGGAGGATATTCAGAAGTTGTTAGACCAGATAGTTATCACTATTACGTATGACAGAGATCCGGAGGATGAAGTGAATGTTATAATTCCACAATTCAATTTGCCTGAATCAGTAGAGATCGTTTACGACAGTCAGACTGCACCTGTTGATCCTTTGATTATTTACCCACCTGGTCCTGTGCCTTACAACTCAGACCAAGCTGTACAATATAAGTATAATGCCACAATGATTGAGAATGGGGTAGAAGTCCCTATACCGACAAGACCGTCTTTTGTAAACATTGCTGATGTAAGTAGAGTTACGAGAAGTGGACGTGTTTTTGCAGCAGTACCTTTGAAGAGACCAGAAGTTCAAGTCAGGAGGCCCATACCGGCGGAAATTCCAGTGAGAAATGTTGAACCAAGGGTTGAGATAGGCCGATCCAGTGAACCTATCCATCGCCCTGAGGATGATGAGATTCTGAAGCTTATCAAGAGAAGTGAATATAAGATTGTGGACCAACTTTTGCAAACTGCTTCCAAGATTTCCTTGCTTGCTTTACTGAGAGATTCTGGTGCCCATAGAGAAGCTTTGATGAAGGTCTTGGACCAGGCGTTCGTGGATCATGATGTGACGGTTGACCAATTTGATGGAATTGTGGGAAATATTACTTCGTGTAACAATCTTGGTTTCAGTGATGAAGAACTCCCGGAAGAGGGGAGAAACCATAATATGGCTTTGCATATCTCAGTAAGTTGTGGAAATGATACCTTATCAAGCGTGTTGGTAGATACAGGTTCGTCGTTGAATGTGATGCCCAAAACTACATTATCTCGGCTCTCATATCCAGGTGCTCCTATGAGACCTAGTGGAGTAATTGTCAAAGCGTTTGATGGTTCTAGGAAGACAGTCATTGGTGAAGTGGATCTTCCTATAGTAATTGGTCCTCATACTTTTCAAATCACTTTCCAAGTGATGGATATTCGTGCTGCCTACAGTTGCTTATTGGGTCGTCCATGGATCCATGATGCGGGGGCAGTCACCTCCACGCTCCATCAGAGACTGAAGTTTGTGAGGCATGGGAAGCTAGTGATGATTGGTGGAGAGCAGGCTATGGTGGTAAGCCATTTGTCATCTTTCTCTTTTATTGATGCTGATGAGGATGTTGGAACCCAGTTCCAAGCTCTATCTGTTGCCAAGAATGAAGTGAAGAAGCAAGGGGCATCTATTTCTTCTTTTGAGGATGCGCGACGAGTGGTGGAAAGTGGTTCGGCTGAAGGATGGGGCCAGGTGTTGACTTTGCCCGAGAATAAATCTGGAGAAGGTCTTGGTTTTCGTCCCGTGTCTGCGAGAGTCAAGCAAGAGGTGGTTGTTCGTCCGATTCAAGAGGTTTTCCGAAGTGCAGGTTTTATACATCCTGAGGTTGATGCTATCATAGGGGACGATTCTGAGGAGGATTTACCCGATTTTGTGACGCCTGGATTGGCTTGCCAAAACTGGATAGCTGTTGATGTTCCTGTTGTGATGCACATTTCCGAGTAATGTTTTGTTTTGTTTTTTGAAAAAATTCGCTCTGCCCAAGGAGAAAAGTATTTTGTGTCGGGCTATGAAAAATAATTCCTTTTGCTCTGCCCAAGGCAAAAGAGAAATGTCTGGGCTCCTTGTTTCAAGTATTTCCCTTCAATGAATAAAAATGTTATTTTGTCCACTACTGTTTTACTTTTCACATTTTTTCTGGGAAATAGTAATGAAAATTAATTGGTAGTAATAGGAAAATATAATAACCTTTTGTTTTATTTGCACAAATCGATTTCTAAAATAAAGCATAATCATGTGTGCAGATTAATCCATGACTTAACCATCGAAAACAATGATCCTATGCCCTCTCCCAACTTTGAATTCCCTGTGTTCAGAGCTGAAGAAGAGGATAGTGAAGAGATTCCTGTTGAAATTTCCCGTTTGCTTGAGCATGATGAGAAGATTATCCAGCCATTTGAAGAACCTGTAGAGTTAGTCAATTTGGGTGATGAAGAAGATAGAAAGGAAGTCAAAGTCGGAGCATTGCTTATCCCGGAAGCCAAAGAGAAAATGTTGGAGCTTCTCAAAGAGTATGTTGATGTGTTTGCTTGGTCCTACCAAGATATGCCAGGTTTGGACAACGATATTGTGGAGCATCGTCTACCGTTGAGACCTGAATGTCCGCCGATTAAGCAGAAGCTGAGAAGGACTCGTCCCGATATGGCTGACAAGATCAAGGAAGAGGTTCAAAAGCAGATTAATGCAGGTTTCCTTGTTACATCGGTCTATCCTCAATGGTTAGCCAATATAGTGCCTGTTGCTAAGAAGGATGGCAAAGTTCGGATGTGTGTAGACTATCGAGATCTGAATAGAGCTAGCCCAAAGGATGACTTCCCGTTACCGCACATTGACGTATTGGTCGACAGTACTGCAAAGTTCAAAGTCTTTTCTTTCATGGACGGTTTCTCTGGTTACAATCAAATCAAGATGGCACCAGAAGATATGGAGAAGACCGCTTTCATTACACCTTGGGGAACTTTTTGTTATCAGGTTATGCCGTTTGGTTTGAGGAATGCTGGTGCAACATACCAAAGGGCCATGACTGCTTTGTTCCATGATATGATGCATAAAGAGATAGAAGTGTATGTGGATGACATGATTGCCAAATCACAGACTGAGGAAGATCATTTGGAACACTTGTTGAAGTTATTCCAGCGTTTGAGAAAGTATAAACTCCGTCTGAATCCCAACAAGTGCACTTTTGGTGTTCGTTCTGGAAGACTTCTGGGGTTCATTATAAGTCAGAAAGGTATTGAGGTAGATCCTGATAAAGTCAAAGCTATTCGGGAAATTCCCGCACCCAAGACGGAAAAACAAGTAAGAGGATTCCTTGGGAGACTGAACTACATTTCTAGGTTTATATCTCATATGACTGCTACCTGTGGGCCGGTTTTCAAGCTTCTCCGAAAGAACCAAGGATGTGTGTGGACAGAAGATTGTTAGAGAGCTTTTGATAGCATCAAAGAATATTTGCTTGAACCTCCCATTTTGATTCCTCCGGTGGAAGGAAGACCTTTGATTATGTACCTGACTATATTGGAAGATTCCATGGGATGTGTGCTTGGTCAACAAGATGAGACTGGAAGAAAGGAACATGTTGTATATTATCTGAGTAAGAAATTCACAGACTGTGAGTCTCGGTACTCATTGCTTGAGAAAACCTGTTGTTCTTTAGCCTGGGCTGCTCGCCGTCTGCGCAAGTATATGATTAACCACACCACTTGGTTGATCTCCAAAATGGATTCGATCAAGTATATCTTTGAGAAGCCCGCCTTATCTGGGAGAATAGCCCGTTGGCAGATGTTGTTATCTGAATATGACATTGAGTATCACACTCAGAAAGCAATCAAAGGGAGTATTTTAGCCGATCATTTGGCTCACCAACCAATTGACGATTATCAATCCATCAAGTTTGATTTCCCAGATGAAGATGTTATGTACTTGAAAGCTAAAGATTGTGAAGAGCCATTACCTGAAGAAGGACCTGATCCTGAATCGCATTGGGGTTTGATATTTGACAGAGCTGTGAATTCCTATGGAAATGGAATTGGGGCAATCATTGTCACTCCCCGAGGTACTCATATCCCGTTCACGGCGAGATTGAAGTTTGACTGCACGAACAACATGGCTGAATATGAGGAATGTATTATGGGTCTCGAAGAAGCAGTGGATCTAAGGATTAAGATTCTTGATATTTACGGAGATTCGACATTGGTAATTAATCAAATCAAAGGAGAATGGGAGACTCGTCATCCTGGTTTGATCCCTTACAGAGACTATGCTAGAAGATTGTTAACCTTCTTCAACAAAGTGGAATTACATCATATCCCTAGAGATGAGAACCAGATGGCTGATGCTTTAGCTACTTTGTCTTCAATGTTTCAAGTAAATGGTTGGAACGATGTGCCTACGATCCGAGTTATGCGCCTTGACAGACCTGCTCATGTGTTCTCAATAGAAGAGGTTACCGACGACAAACCGTGGTTCTATGACATTAAACGTGTTCTTCAAACTCAAGAGTACCCGCCTGGGGCATCCAATAAAGATAGGAAGACATTGAGAAGATTAGCAAGTAATTTCTTCCTCAATGAAGAAGTATTGTATAAGAGGAATTATGACATGGTCTTGCTCAGATGTGTAGACAGACGTGAAGCCGACATGCTGATGCAAGAAGTACATGAAGGATCCTTTGGCACTCATGCCAACGGACATGCGATGGCTAGAAAGATGTTGAGAGATGGTTACTATTGGATGACAATGGAATCTGATTGCTGCAAATATGTGAAGAAGTGTCATAAATGTCAGATTTATGCAGACAAGATGCATGTGCCACCGACCCTCCTCAATGTTATCTCTTCACCTTGGCCTTTCTCTATGTGAGGCATTGATATGATTGGAATGATTGAACCCAAAGCTTCAAATGGTCATCGTTTCATCTTGGTAGCGATCGATTATTTTACTAAATGGGTGAAACCAGCATCTTATGCTAATGTAACCAGACAGGTGGTAGTCAGATTTATCAAGAATCAGATCATTTGTCGATACGGTATCCCGAGCAAGATTATCACTGATAATGGTTCGAATTTGAATAACAAGATGATGAAAGAGCTTTGTGAAGAGTTCAAGATCGAACATCATAATTCTTCTCCTTACAGACCGAAGATGAATGAGGCTGTTGAAGCTGCTAACAAGAATATCAAAAAGATTGTCCAGAAAATGGTGGTAACTTATAAAGATTGGCATGAAATGCTTCCGTTTTCTCTGCATGGATACCGTACTTCAGTTTGAACTTCAACGGGCGCAACCCCATTTTCCCTAGTTTACAGTATGGAAGCAGTACTCCCCGTGGAAGTTGAGATTCCGTCTCTGAGAGTGTTGATGGAAGCTAAACTTTCTGAGGCCGAATGGTGTCAAAGTAGATATGATCAGTTGAATTTAATCGAAGAGAAGAGATTGACAGCTTTGTGTCACGGTCAATTGTATCAGCAGAGAATGAAGAAGGCTTTTGATAAGAGGGTTCAACCACGCGAGTTCAGAGAAGGTGACCTTGTGCTCAAGAAGATATTATCTTTCCAACCTGATTCAAGGGGCAAGTGGGCTCCGAATTATGAAGGACCGTACGTCGTTAAGAAAGTTTTCTCTGGAGGTGCTTTGATTCTCACCAATATGGATGGCGACGAGCTCCCGCGTCCCATGAACGCCGATGCAGTCAAGAAGTATTTTGCTTAGGCGAGCTTTTGGTCAGACCAGTCTTGGCATTTGAGCACATTTTGGGATTCGAAGTTGTTAGGGAGAATAGCGATCATTGTTTTTGTGTAACCCTTTCTTTCATGTACTATTTCCCAAACTTTTGTAAGCCGTTGGAGTCGCGTTGTTAGCGAACTACCATCTTATTAATGAAATTTGAGCATTTACCTTTTGTGGGCAAAATTTTAATTTTTATGGAAATACTTGAAACAAATTTATTTAAAGTATTCTTATTTTAAAAAATGTGTCGTGAATAACGAAAGGAATATTAACAGTTGTTCCAAGGATGGTCAAGCCACGAAATGCAAAACAGTACGGTATTTTATCCTTGCATGATGAACATGTTTTATTTCAAATTGTCATGAAGGGTTGGTTGTGTTAAACTTGCGTTTCTGGTGGTACTAAGTTTGTTGACTCCCCGGCTGTCCCAGTTAAGCGTTGTTTCGACTACCTTTGTTCGAGCAGATTTCGGAAGTGTGGTACGCTTTGTCTCCTGCCAGTGGTCTATTGGTATTGTAAGATTGGATTTGAATGCTTTTCTCCCCAGAGGATTTGAGCCTTGTAGCGTGATACACTCCGACGTTGCTGTGTGGTTCCAGTTCCAGTTATTTTCCGTCTTTTTTCAAGATTAGCCGAGTATCTATCTTTTTGTGACATCTTATCGTCTTCAGGATATTCCTTCTGTTCGTTTTGTCAGCATAACATTCATTTATTCATTCACACTTATATCACGCATACATATTCACATTTGCCATCGATTTTGGGTTGTACTTTGTTTATTCAAATAACGTACATGTTCTTTCCAAGTAGAAAGTTAGCTTAGGCAGAAAATGTGCTTCCTTTCTAAATTCCCCAACTGAGCTAATCCTCGTGGATGATTTTTGATTTAGCTCACCTTGTCCGTTTCTGGATAGGTTGAATTCCCCAATCGAGTTGCTTTCTCATTGGGTAGAGTCTTGTTTGACCGTCTTCTCTCTAGTTATTCCTGGATGAAGTTGTTGTCTCTTGCGTAGGCTATCTCATGATTTTCCCCAGTGAAGTCGCGACCTAGACGAATGGTGCATTTATTTTGCACATTTAAGTATGTGATCTCCTCGGGAAGGACTGATTCATGATTCTCTTTGACGAAGATTTTTATTTTCTGCCAGTGTCATCGCAACTTCCTTCTGAGTTACTCATCGGAAAACGACAAGCGGCAGCTCTTCACGAGCAACTTGTGCGTCATATTATCTTGCGGAAAACGACAAGCGGCAGCTCTTCACGAGCAACTTGTGCGTCATTATTATCTTGTGGAAAATGACAAGCGGCAGCTCTTCACGAGCAACTTGTGCGTCATTATTATCTTGTGGAAAACGACAAGCGGCAGCTCTTCATGAGCAACTTGTGCGTCATTATTATCTTGTGGAAAACGACAAGCGGCAGCTCTTCACGAGCAACTTGTGCGTTATTATTATTTTTGGAAAACGACAAGCGGCAGCTCTTCACGAGCAACTTGTGCGTTATTATTTTGGAAAATGGCAAGCGGCAGTCTCTGTATTTGAGCAACTTGTACGTTATTATTTTTCTGGAAGACAACAAGTGGCAGCTTCTTTATTTGAGCAGCTTGTATGTTATTGGTATTTTCTTTGGAAAACAATAAGTGGCGGCTTCTTTATTTGAGCAGCTTGTGTGTTATTGACACCCCTGGACGACAGCAAGTGGCAGCCTCTTTATTTGAGCAGCTTGTATGTCATAGTTTTGGACGACAGCAAGTGGCAGCCTCTTTATTTGAGTAGCTTGTGTGTCATAATATTTTTTGGGAAGACGGAAAGTGGCAGCTTCTTTATTTGAGCAGCTTGCGTATCTACAATCTTACTATTATCTCAGCATTAATGAGTATATCTCCGGAAATCTCGCAGAGAAGTTTGTTAAGAATCTTTACCTTCAGAGGTTGGTAATCCATCATCATCAAAATTTGATACTCTCTGTCTATCTTTGACTTTGAGTTGTGAACTCACTGTTTTTGGGTCGATAATATGTTTTATGGCCTATGCAAGATGCCTTCTTTGTTAGGGTCAGAGGTCGTATTCCCTCAACTTTATTCGCCGTCAAGAGTCTGTCATTTGAAATCGATGGCTCGTTTCCCCAGTAGTGTATAATCCACGTCTCTGTGTTTTGTTGGTGTTTGATTCCTCCAGCATTGTCTTGTTTCATACAATATCTTTCTCTGTGAATTCAATCACTGCATTCATATCAAACATAATGCCGATATCTTAGGGTAAAAATTTGCGTATTATGTATTTAAGTACCTTCAATCTCGTCGAAACGAAGATTTTAATCTTCATATCTCCGGATAGAAGAAACTTAAATAGGGGCATCTGTTGTACCCCAAATTTTGACCTAAGATACCATCTCCCATCTGCATCGTTACATTGCGAGCGTTTGAATCTTTTGATTTTTAAAATTCATAACTTTTTCGAGTCGAGAGCTGTTTATTTTTTGAACGCTAAATTTATTAATCGATCAATGCTAAAACAATGTTTATTAATTATTTATTATCTTAAATTTAAATAATTGGAATTTATTTTCAATTATTATATAATTTAAAGATTTATAAATGATAAAATAAATATTTGAAAAGAGGTTTATTAATTGATCAAACAATGTTTATTAATTATTTATTATCCTAAATTTAAATAATTGGAATTTTTTTTCAGTTATTATATAATTTAAAGATTTATGAATAATGAAATAAACATTTGAAAAGGAGTTTGTTAATTGATCAAACAATGTTTCTTTAATTATTTATTGTTCTAAGTTTAAATAGTTGAAATTTTATTTTCAGTTATTATAATTTAGAAGAATTAAAAATAGTGAAGTAAATAATTGAAGTTATTAATTGATCAATGATGTTTATTTATTTGTTTATTATTCTGAATTTAAGTAATTGAAATTGATTTTCAGTTACTATATAATTTAAAGAATTATAAACGATAAATAAATAGTTGGAAAGAAGAAAGAATTAATTGGTAAAATATTGGAATTTTATTTACTTTATTCTAATTATTACAATTGTTATTTAAATATTGTATTATTTACAAAATATTTACAATAACAATTATATAAAATGCTTAAAGTAAAATAAAAACTATTCTAATTTTTCCTAAATTCTAAATCTTCATCTTCTATCCAATGCTTCTTTGTCTGCTCATTTTAATTTTACCTGCAAAACAATTAAAAGAGAAAAAGTCAGAGATAAAGAAATAATTAAAAGCAGAAAATTATTTTTAGTGTTCATCATTAAAAGCAAACGGCTGGAATCAGTTTTTACCCTTTTTGCAAATCGCGGGATTTCTCCCGGTTCACAAAAAGGGATGGATTTTATTTTCAAAATGAATGCACAATTTAAAGATGCACAAATTCATTTTGTTTTCAAAACTGCATAATTAAAATCAATTGCATTTTCAAAAAGTCCACTGCATATTTCAAACAGCATATGCATCAATTCAATTGTTTGTCAAAATAGCATACAAAGAATTAACATCATATGCATAGCAACAGCATATGCAAGTCCCATATGCAATGTACACAAACCAAAGCCAACGTAAACTATGCCAAGAGGTAAGAAGATGCCAAAACAATAGGCTCCTACTGTTACATTGCAAGTCAAAGAAGCATGCAGTTTTAAAATCAAATATGCAAGCATGAAATCTTTCCATTTACATCATTTTCCAGCAGTATTGCTTTTTCAGAACAAATACATAACATATAATTTTTATGTCAATTTGTATTGAGGAGAGAGAAGAGAGATAGAAGTATGGTTTTGCAGGTTTTGGTTTAGGCAGGAAGAGGATAGAAACAGAACATCAGCATCTCATAAGAAAAAAGAAAGCATGAAATAAGAATACCAACAAACTGTTGGAGCAGCATATGTGCAGAGGCCAAGAATATATTAAATATTCAAACCTGATACCAAGGAGCCAGCAAGCTGTTATAACATTACAAACCCCCATCAAAATATAGGAGAGTTCATAACCTGTCTAAAAAAGGAGGCCTCAAAAGAAAAACTATCAAGAAAAATACAAAGTTTTCAAAGTCTCAAAGTCTCAACAGCAAGAATCAGTAGAACTTGCTATCTGCATAAACTATCACTCCATGGCCTAAAACCATTAACCTGCATAGCGCCAAAAACCTACTGTCAAACCATTCCAAACCTGCATACACCAGCAAAACCATAACTATGGCCTAAACCTGCGTAAAACCACTAAAACCCATAAAACCTATTCAATCTGATAAACCAAGAAACCAGTATACCCAAAACCTGTCAAACTTATTGCCCAACCATGAACATCATCAACCTCAAACCTGTTGAAACCAAGCTAGTCCAAGCCTGAGCCAATCCAACCAAAGCAAAAACCAGAACCATACAGCTTATCCAACCAACATCCAAAGCCAAAAAATCAGAAAAAACAAAACAATGCAAACCTACATGAAATTGTCCAAACCATAAGGCCTCAGAATTAATCATCACAGGCCAACAAAGAAGGCAACAGAAGTGAGCAGAGAAGAAGAAAAGAAGGTCTTAACGAAGGCGACATTTAAGCATTCAGAGGCAACATAAGAAAGCCACAGAAGCAAAGCATCAAAGTAATCGTTCAAAACATCAAAGTAATCGTGCAAGGCAGCATAAACATCAAGACAACAAAAGGAGATAAAGAGTACAGAAGTACCAGGGTCGTCAAAGCAAGCTTAGCCTCATCAAACTTCCCCCACCGCCAAAGCCTCCGTAACGCCTCTCCGTTCTCCTCCATTAAAGGTAGCCTTGTCTTCTTTTTTCTTTCCGCCATTTTAACAGAAACCATGTAAAAAACGAAATCAGAATCAAATGAACACCAATTATAACATGCAAAAATCATAAAACCTAATGCTAAATAGACGAATCATCACCTTCACAACCGTATCGTTGAATGACGCATGGGGAGAGGAGACGTTGGTGGCTCGGGCAAGGGAAGACATAGAAGCAGGCGCTTTCATGAGAGCAGCAAAGCCAAGAAAAAGGTGAAGAAAGATGAGAACAAAGAAGACGGTACAAGCGAGCGGCGCCGTTGTTGCAAAACCCTAATCCCTTTTCCAAAAGCTAAAACTTTGGTTTAACCCTAAGAGAAACAAATTATGAAACGCATGGATCGGACCCGTCTCGTTTGCCTTAAAGCCCAGTGAATCCCATTTTTGCACCCCTCTTTTGTTGTTTTGATTGGGCCTCCCTTTGATTTTCTTTGACCCATGCGTTGGTTATGCTTTACCTCCCCTTGGATTATTAATACTTCTATTTTTGTCCTCTTTAACATTTGTTTTTTTTTTAATCATAAGACTTAGTCAAATAGTTGTCATTTAATTAGATATCTTAAATATTTGACCTTTTTATTAGCTTAGGTTTAAGATTAATTTAATAGTTTTAGTATCTTTTTTTTTTTAATTAGGTTTAAATTGATAGCTTTTAAGTTTTAATTTAGTTTAATTATTTATTAATTCTTAAATAATACTTTATATAAAAACTATTAAAAAAAAACATATAATAATAAACTTAAAAAAACATTTTTATTTAATTATTTCCCTCGCTTTAGTTATTACCAATACAAGATATAAAAAAAAATTATAGAATTTAAGATTAAAACATTTTATCTTTTCTTTAATTAATTCTCTTGTTTTATTAATATTAAACAAAAATACAAAAATGCACGTTCACACACTTAGTCTTTTATTTAATTGTTATTATCCGCATAATTTTCTGTTTAATCATTTCATATTTACATGATTATTCTGTTTACGTCTAAATCCAAGGGAAAAACGATTAAATTTGTTGACTTCATGTCCTCAAGTCCGATCACGCGAACATTCGCATTTCATTAAAACTTAGGATAATTTTTCCTCAAATATTCAATCTTTTCAAAACTTATACCTTTTAAGCAAAAACTTCGACATTAGGTCGTCGTATCTTCAAAAACCCGTCCGTACCCCTTTTTCGGCCAAAACAATTTATTTTTCAATCAAACGAACAATTTTAATAAACAGATATTTCAAAAGGTTCCTATAGAGTACTATAGATACATTGGGTGCTAATACCTTCCCACTATATAACCAACCCCCGAACCATAGATCTCTTTTCAAAAACGCCTTGTATTTTTATTACTTTTAAAAGTATTATTTTACATTACATATTTAGGGTTTTATTTCGCTTTTTCCCCTTTCCCCTTGGAAACAATAAAGCGCGGTGGCGACTCTTGCTTTTGTGAGACGAATTAATCAATAATTCGATCTCCGATTTACCCCGCTACATTTTTTATCGCTACACTATTTCTTGGTGTTCCAAGAAGAAACCTGTTGTTGCTTTGTCAAATTGTGAAGCTGAATATATTGCAGGTGCTCTGACTGCATGTCAAGCTGTTTGGATTCTGAACTTGCTGAAAGATCTGAAGATTGAAGTAAATAAACCTCTGAAGATGATGATTGATAACAAGTCTACAATCAATCTTGCTAAGAATCCAGTGTTGCATGGGAGAAGCAAACATATTGAGACCAAGTATCATTTTCTGAGGAATCAAGTTCAGAATAGAATATCAGAGGTTGTGCACTGTAGCACTCAGAAGCAACTGTCAGATGTTCTGACAAAGGTTATCAAAACTGATCAATTTCTTGGTTTAAGGGATAAAATTGGTGTTGTCAGTTTTGCGTAAATATAAATTAAGGGATGATGTTATAATTAATTTAGATTTAATTAGATATTAATTTATATTTAGGAATATCTTTTAGATTATTTATATCTTTGTTAGAAGATATATATCTTAGATCTTCTTATATCTTTGTAGAAGATATATTTTAGATTTAATTTTGTGTATAAATAGCATAGTAAAGTAGATTATTTAAAACTCTCACTTCTATTTTTCAAAGCTCTCACTTCTCTTCCTCTCCAAACTCTCAAACATAACCTAACGGTTTCTATTTCATAATACAATATAGTTATTAATATAAAAAACTGGTGAAGGCCGACAAATATATCACTACCTCATTCTTATTGTTTGTGTCATCTTCTTAAGCTTCTTCATTGTTGAGTGAAAGCAGAGACTCTCTATACATAAAAAATTGAGATCCACATGCATCGTTACAATATGAACGATGACCTTGCAACTTTCCTTTGTCATTGTATTTCACTAAACTAGTACCACCGTCTGTTCCAATAATATCACCACTTGTAGAGTATATAGGGGAAAAGTAATGAATGAGAATGCCATCCATAAGAAGTCAATGTTCATTCTCTGTGCTACATCAGTGAAACAAAACCACAGGACGTGTAGAAACAATTTCCACCTACAACCAAGACAAGTAGAAATCAGTGGTGATAACAGTAGGCCTGTGTATTGGAAGAATTTTACAATAATTATATTGTTGACATATAAAACATCAGACACAATGTATTTGCTGGTTCAGTGTCTGTGATGCATGCTTTGATACAAGTATCACGCAATCAGTCTCAGTGGTGATAACAGTAGGCATGTGTATTGGAGGTTGAAAAGTGTAGTTTAATTTGAAGCTGGTTCAATCATGCAGGCAGGATAGTGGATAGAATTTATTGATGGCTTCATGTCATGAAATTATGCAGTCTTGTTTTTATTGTGCCAGTCACAGTTTCTATACAGCAAGTAAACAAAACTATCTTGTTTTTAAAAGAATTCCACCCTACAATAGTATTTCTTGCTGATATAAATAATATCTGCAAATTTTCTTAAGTAGACAAAAGGACATGCATATGTTTTACATTTAACAAAACAAAATCTATCTTTATTAGTTTGGTTGATTAGATAAAGTGTTAAGTCTATAAGTCATGGTAAATTTAAATATGCAGATTGTCAATATTCATTGAATAAAGTGTCAGGACTGTTAAATCAGAAATAGATTTAGATTGTAGTTTGTTAGAGAAAGAAGCAAACTTTTATATCTTGTTGTTATGAAAATAAAATACAATATTGGTCTTTATATAGACCCAAAGACTTCTACTATTCTAAGAAAATAACTTTTACTAATAAAACTATTATAACATACTATCTCTTGATCTTCTAAATTTCATATGGTTCTTAACCTTCCTACTACCTTATTTAATAAGAAAATCCACTACTAATGACATTAAAGTTTATTCAACAAAAATCCTCTGAAAATTTAAATATTTCTTCCATCCATCATGTCTATCATTTTCCTGCCTCTGTCGAAAATTTCCTTCGATAATAGTTTTGTGAAGATATCTGCTGCTTGATCCTTGCTTGCTACATGCTTCAATTCGACACTTCCTTCCTTCACATGTTCTCGAATGAAGTAGAATCGAAAATTAATGTGTTTGCTTCTTTCATGATTCACTAGATTCTTTGTCAATTCGATTGCTGAGTTGTTGCCCACTTGTATTATTGTTGCACCTTCCTGTTTCAGCTCCATCTTGCACATCAATCTTCTAAGCCGTACTGCATGACAAACGCACCAAGATGTTGCCACATATTCAGCTTCACACGTCGAAAGTGTTACTATCGGTTGCTTCTTCGAAAGTCAAGTAAATGATGTGTTTCCCATGAAGAACACATATCCAGAAGTGCTTTTTCGATCATCTATATCTTCGTACCAATCACTGTCAGAGTAACCAACTAACTTGTAGTCTTCTGTTCTTGAGTAAAACATTCCAAGTGACATTGTTCCTTGGATGTACCTTAAAATTCGTTTCAATGCCTTCCAATGTGTGTGTACTGGCTCTTCCATGAATCGACTTACAATGCCTACACTTAGTGAAATTTCTGGCCTTGTGCATGTGAGATAGCGAAGACTACCTACCAAGCTTCAATATTTGCTTACTTCGACACCTTCTCCTCCATCAAATTTTGACAGTTTTGCACCTGGTTCCATTGGCGTCGAAGTTGGATTGCAGTTTTTTATTTTATCTTTCTCCAAGATTTCTTTTGCATATTTTTCTTGTGAGATGAAGATTCCAGTTTCTTCTTGTCGAACCTCCAGACCAAGAAAGAATCTCATCAGATCTAAGTCTGTCATTTTGAATTCGCATGTCATGGTGCTCTTGAATTCTTCTATCATCTGAATATCACTGCCTAGAAAAATAAAGTCATCAACATAGAGAGCAACAAGTAATACATTACTTCTATTTTTCTTCATATAGAGGACATGTTCATAAGGACATTGCTCGAATCCATTCTTTTTGAAATATGTGTCAATGCGTGTGTTCCATGCTCGTGGTGCTTGCTTTAGCCCATATAGCACTTTCTTCAATTTCAGTACCTCCTTCTATTCTCCAATCTTCATATACCTAAGTGGTTGTTCGACATAGATTTCTTCTTCGAGCACACTATTCAAAAATATTGTCTTGACATCCATTTGAACTATTGGCCATTTGAATTGAGCAGCTTGAGAAATGAGCAATCAAATTATCTCCATTTTTGTAACAGGTGCAAACACTTCGTCATAGTCAATTCCTGCTTTCTGTTTGTATCCCTTTGCAATAAGTCGCGCTTTGAATCGTTCGATTTCTCCTTGAGCGTTCATCTTTTTCTTGAATACTCACTTTACACCAATGGGTTGACTACCTTTTGGAAATTCGACTAGCTCCCAAGTGTTGTTGTGGTCTATTTCTATAATCTCTTCATCCATGGCACTTTTCCACTTCTTGTCTCATAACGCTTCTTCGACACTGATGTTTTCAGCATCTGCCAGAAGGCACACAAGGTGTACCTCATTTGTAGAATCATATAAATCTTGCAAACTTCACATTCTGGGTTGTAGAGGTTCATATTCATCTTCAATATCTTTATGTTTTGTTGGGATGCTTGTTGGTACAACTACAAATATTTCTTCGACTACATCAATAACCTCTGTCGAATTGTTCCAGTCCCACTTGCTTGCTTCGCTTATTCGAACGTATCTACTCACAATCACTTTCTTGCTTATGGGATAGCTTGTACCCTTTCGTCTTCTCATCATATCCAATGAATATATACTTTTGACTTTTGTCTTCCCGTTTTGTTCTTCATTGATCTGGTACATGTGCATAAGCCACACTACCAAATACTTTGAGATGAGAAACGGTTGGCTTCTGTCCGCTCCATGCCTCTTGTGGTGTTTTATCTTCTAACTTCGAATGTGAACATCTATTCTGAACATAAACAACACATTGTACAGCTTCTGCCCATAATTCTTTCGACATATTCTTGCTTTTAAGTATTGATCGAATCATGTCAAGAATAGTTCGATTCTTTCTTTCAGCCACACCATTTTGCTAAGATGAATATGGTGAAGTTAGGAATCTCCTTACGCCCTGCTCTTCACAATACTTCATAAAGGTCGTCGAAGTGTACTCACCACCTCTGTCAGATCGAACTGCTTTGATATGTCTGTCTATTACCTTCTTCACCATTACTTTGAACTTTTTGAACACCTCTAATGCTTTAGACTTTTCTTTCAAGAAATAAACCCAGGTCTTTCGTGAGAAATCGCCGATAAAGGAAATGAAGTACCTTTTTCCACTGAAGGATTCTAGAGTGATTGACCCACATATATCAGTATGAATCAATTTGAGGATATGTTTAGCTTGATATTCACCCTTCTTTTGAAATGAGGTTCTTGTTTGTTTGCTGAGCACACATTCTTCATAAAACTTTCCTTCATAACCCATATCTGGTAATCCATGCATCATGTTCCTTTTTTCCAACCTTCTCAAACCAGCATGATGTAGATGAATAAAGCGCATATGTCATAGTGACGCTTTGTCTTGCATTTCGACTTGTAGACATTTCTCTCAAATGTTCCTCAGGTTCAGTTTCTATATTCGATTTATTTCCATTTCAACACAGGCGATCAGATGTCCTGCTTTGTCCTTATAATGCAGTGTTCGATCTTTCATAAGTATCGAAACACCTTTTTCTGTAAGTTGTCCCAAACTCAAGATGTTGGTCTTGAGGTCAGGCACATAGTAAACATCTTCGATTGATCCAATTTAGCCATTGTTATCGGTGGATCTGGAACTGACTGTTTAACGCTGGTTCGCGAAATGTCGCGGAAGCAAGAGTCGCCACCGTCTTTTATTTTCTCCAAATGGAAAGGACAAAAGCACATAAAAATTCCTTAAAGAGATTGCTCTCGGTTCGGGAGGTAGATTATAGAAAGGGAAGGTGTTAGCACCCTTTCTATCCATGGTTATCCATGGGCTCTTAGATACTTGCTCATTGTGTTTTCAAAAATGGTTTGTTTGCTTTTCAAATGTGGGTTTTTAAAAAGTTTCTTTGAAAATTCCAGTTCGACTCTTGTATCGGTCCTCAAGAGTGTTTGAAAAATTGCTTTCGAAAGCTTTTTGAAAAGGTGTCGGTGTGAAAAGTATTTTTGATTTGTTTTTGAAATTAGAGCAAGTATCTAGAGTCGTCTACCTACCCTAAGGAATTCGTCTGTGTAAATGTCCTTTAAAGTAGTGCCATCCCACCATTGAGAGGTAGGTAGCACCACCGTTGGAGGTATTCGGGTCAATTCGAAGGTTCGGGACATGGTGATCACCAGAGCAATAGGAAGACACCTTAGAAGCTACCCTCATGCCAGGTTCCCGGATCATGAGGACTTACTAAGACATCCTCTACTCGACGATCACCTTTCGAAGGCAAGGCAACAGTGAGGCGTACCCTAGGGATGGTGTGTGATTTGTGTGTCAGATTCAGATATTTTGTCTTGTTCATGTCATGGGTGATCTACGCTTTTGTTTTTATTTTAACATTCATTCTTGCATGCATTTATTAACAGTTAAAAAAGTGCGAGAGATATAAAGTTCCTAAACTATTACAAAGGCGCGGGTCCACATCGCCAAATTAAAATCCAGGACCCGATTTGACAAAAAATAAAGGTGCGAGAAATATAAATGTTTAATTTACAGGGCTTTGGGAGAATTACATAAAAAATCACAAGAAAGGAAATAAATGCGCGAATTGGAATTAAAATCGAATGCGAGGGCGTTGGACCCTTTTTTTAACGAAATTAAATTATTATTAACAAATTAATTAAAATAAAATAAAAAGAAATTATTTTTGGGTTTTTGGAGTTTTTTATATTTAGGGTTTTTTATGAGAAAATTTAAATGAAATTTAAACCTAATTCTAGCTATTTTTTAATTTATTAAGAAAAGCATTGAAATTTAACCTAAAATTAAACCTAATTAATTAATGCAATTTTATTTACAAGAAAATATAATTAATTATGAAAAAGAAAAGGTAAAAATAATTAAAACCTAATTCTACAAATTTTAATTTATTAAGAAAAGATATTGAAATTAACCCTAGAATTGAAAACTAAATTAAATGATATTATTTATTTACAACAAATACTAAATCAAAATATATTTTTGTTTTTATGAGTTTTTGTTATTATTTTTATATTTTTATGAAAATAAATTAAATTAAAGAATTATATTAAAACTAATTAAAACAAAAATAGAAAAAATATGAGAAAAGAATAAGAAAGCAAACCATGGGGGGTTCTGTCCCCAATTGGAGGTTTTTTGGCAATTCTGGCCCAATAATTTCCCGGCCTCGTTGACTTTGTTGGCTTGCATATGACGCGTCTGACTCATGTCCATGATGGTCTCCAAATCATAGCCCTTTGATTGATCTCAATAAGCGCGTGGCAAGCCTGGATGAGGGACGTATGGTGGACGCTTGTATTGAAACTGCACAGAAGCATTATTAGAAAAATAATATGGAATAGAAAGGGGGACCTGGGATTCGAACCCAGGTCCCAGAGATTACCAATGCCAAGCATGACCAGTGGAGCTGTGAACGCGCTTTGTACATAGAATAGAACACAAATACCATAAAGCAAAATAAGAGTTAATGGATAATTTTAGCGCGAAATTCAAACGAGCCAACCACGCCTCGCCACCTAGTCTTCTTCTTCCTCGTTTGTATTTTCCTGAAACATAAAAGGAGTTAGCGGGGGTTCTAAACCCCCCCAAAATATGCCCTTTTCAAGAATAGCGATTAGGCCATCTTGCTTCATAAATTGGGCGCGACTGTTGCATTCGATTCATCCAAGTGTCCTGAATTTAACCATGGTACTGAGAAGTCTTAATTTTACAGTATATGAAAATACCCAATTCGAAGCTTGAGGAACCCTAGCATGTTTCAATGGTGGATCCTCTAATTTGGCACGAAAACTCAATTAAAGTATGCAGTTAGCTTTAGAATCAATCAATTAGTATGAATCCACAAAAAAATGCAATGAGAATGCTTGAATATTGAAACACGAATATGAATAAAATGTGAAAAATCTCGAGTTCTGTTTACCAATTCTGGGCGTTAGGGATGTGGAAAGGTGTTCAGTTAGCTTCAGTAATGTCTTGGCAAGCTAATGGGATTGATCTTTTCCTCTGAATCGTCCTCTAAGACCACTTTTAGTTTTGGATTTTTTTGATAAAAACTCAAACTTGGTTATGGTGTTTCTGCGCAGCTTAGAGGTGTCTAGCATTAGGGTTGGCATTAGGCTTATGTATGGAATGATTAGGGTTGAAAATTGGATCAAAAAACCCTTTGCATTGATGAAGAGATATTTGATTTTCATGGCATATATCTTTCAAATCTTTTTCATGCCTATTTGATGCCAATTATGTCCAAATCACATTGATTCTTCCCATATCAGATCATGCACGAATCTTGAGTGTATTTCATGCATAAAATGATTTAAAAAGTTTGCTTTGGTATTTTCCACATATTTATTTTAATTAAATGAATTATTAGCAATTAAAAAATCAAATAAATAAATAAAAATGATGAGTAACTTCCCTTTGGGCCAAATGGTCGTGCACATGCTTTGGATGATGAATCTTGGAAGAAAATGTGGCCCATTAGCAATTTTAAGACATTTGAAGCAAAGTTGACTTTTCAAAATATCCAAATATTTCCCAACTTCCACAAGGCATATCTTGCTCAATTTTTAAGCTTTGATCATATTCTTGGACATTTTGGAAAGGTCTTGAAGTCCTCTAACCAATTCCTTTGGTCCCATGTCATTTTGATTTACCAATCTCAAGTTATGGCCTTTGACTTAAAGTCCCTTTTTGTTGACTTTTGAAAATGACCTATAATGTTGAAATTGATAACTTTTTGTGAGAGCATTTCTTGGACTTGAAGTGTGAAGAGGAGTTGTAGGAAATGTCTTTATCTTCAAAATGAGCTTTGGATGGAATTTTTCTGATAAACCATGTGGAAGTTATGCCTTGGTCAAGTTACAGTTGACTTTTTCAACTGTCCAAATATGGAAACTTTTGCATCTTGAGACTTTTTGAGCCAAGCTTTGAGAATCATGATCAAGAATTGATTAAATGATGTTTGTGGCTTCAAAATGAGATGTTGACCAAAAATTTGAACTTTTGACTGTCAAATGACCATTTTGCCCCTACAGTTGACTGTAGTGCAATTAGGGTTTTTGACTGTGCAATTTTGTGCTGTAAGTCTTGAAACTTGACATGAGGATGCTTGACCATGTTTATAGGCATGTGGGACTTGATTGGCCCCTTGAAAACTTCATTTTATTTGCCAGAACCAAAACCCTAGTTTTTGACTGTTAGGAGGCCCTTGAACTGTGCAACCCTTGGGGAGATTTTGAAGCATGCTCTTTGCAATTCTTGAAGAATATGGGAGGGCAAATTTTGGGGTACAACAGCCATCCTTCTGCAAGTAACTGATTGTGCCCTTTCCTTCGACCTTCACTTTCGATGTATCTCCGAAAGACACATTACCATCTTCAATTTTCTTCATTTCTTTAATCAGGTGTTTGTAACCACACATGTGATTACTTTCTCCTGAGTCAATATACCAAACATTGTCATTATTGGTGTTGATTTCATTTTGAGCCATCAGGAGAAAGCCTTCAGCTTTAGGTTCCAAGGCTAGATTGGTTGTTTCTTCAATATTCTTTTCGATTCGATAATCTTTTGCAATATGTCCCACTTTATCACAATTATAACATTTGTAGGAGTTGCAATCCTTCGTGTAACGACCATGCTTCCCACACTTGCAGCATTCGAAGTTGGAGTGGTTCGATCGACCACCTCTTTGACCACGTCCTATGCCACGCCAATTTTGTTGGCTCGATTGTCCTCTTTCAAAGTTGCTGCCTCGACCACTGTCACGACCTCCACGTCCATGTCCTCTTCCTCGAAAGTTTTGAGAAAAGAGTACCTTTTCTTCTTTGTTCGACTCCTTGGTTTGATTTTCTTTTTTGACTGCTTCTTCCTTCTTTTTCATCTTTCGTTGCTCATGTGCTTCGATAGAACCAGCGAGCTCTTCGACTGAGAGTGTCAAAAGGTCCTTCGATTCTTCTATTGCACACACAATATTCTCAAATTTGTCTGTTAAAGATCTCAAGATCTTTTCAAAAACTCGTGCATCCGTTATTGTTTCGCTAGTTCTGGTGAGTTGGTTCACCACCTTCTGAACACGTGTGATGTAGTCAGATATATTTTATGTCTCCTTCATCTGTATCCTCTCCAATTCGCCACGAAGAGTTTGGAGTCGAACTTGCTTTACTCGATCTGCTCCTTTGAACACTTTTTCTAATGTGTCCCATGCTTCTTTTGACGTAGTCGAACCAGCAATCTTTTTGAAGCATGATTCGTCTACAGCCCTGAACAACATGTATAATACCGTTTTATCCTTCGACCGCGTCTCTTTCAACGCCTTATTTTGAGCTGCCGTATATCCCCCAGTTTCTGTTGGTTATTCAAACCCATCTCTGGTCACATCCCACGCGTCTAGAGATCCAAGAAGAGCTTTCATTTGAATACTCCAGTTTTCGTAATTTGACTTCGTTAGCCGTGGCAACGACATTTGATTCATCATGTTTGCCATTAGCTCTGATGCCAATTTGTTAAATCAGGAGCAAACTTTGATTGTCGTTTGTTAGAGAAAGAAGCAAACGTTTATATCTTGTTGTTCTGAAAATAAAATACAATATTGATCTTTATATAGACCCAAAGACTTCTACTATTCTAAGAAAATAATTGTTACTAATAAAACTAATATAATCTACTATCTCTTGACCTTCTAAATTTTATTTAATTCTTAACTTTCCTACTACCTTATGGCAACAACCAAAGTTAATAGAGTCCACTTAAATTAGAGAACTAAACATTCTTTTTCTTTGAAATACATATATTTTGGCCATGATTGAAAATAACTAATGAAGTGCTTTGAGTAAAGTCATGTGACTGTTATTTTGATCTTATCTTGATATTCATGCATAAGTCCATCAACTAGTACAAAACAATTTCAAATAATGACTACAATATACATTAGAACACATGCATAAATAACATTAAAAACACACATACAAAACTCTTTAACATTTTCAATAAACATATTACAAATGTATCACCAATAGCTCATGTGGCATACTGACTCCTATTACAAATGCCCTCAAACACAGATCCAAATTCAATTTCCTCAAACACATAGTATTTGTAATATTTGATATATATAAACCCATTACACGTACCTTTAATTTCTATGTTGTATGTGAATTCCATTTTTGTAATATTAACCCATGGAATCATCTTATTTGTAATATTTGAAATATATAAACCCTAACCCTATGCAATATAGATAAGAAAATAGTGAATTCTTGTTGCTTGTATCATCTTTTTATGATTGCACACTGTCAACAACAGGGAGTGAAAGCAGTGACTCTACATACATGACCACTTGGGATCCACGTTCATCGTTACCATAGGAGCGATGATCTAGGAACTTCCCTTTGTCATCATATTTCACCAATCCTGAGCTACCATCTGTTCCAATAATATCACCACTGTTTGTACAACATATTGGGGAAAAGTACTGAGTGGAAATGCCATCAATTGGAAGAACAAGAGTGATAGTCCATGATGAATGGACTTTGTATTCTTTCATAACCCATATTTCAACCGTATCATTCCCCATAGACCATAGACTGAGAAATTCTCCAAATACCCACAAATCACAATAGTAAGGATCATTGTAAGCAAAATCATCTGGCAAAGACATCTCTAAAACTTTTCTTTCAGTTAAATCAAAGGCAACAATAACATTCATTGGTATATCACAACGAAAAGCCAACCAATGAATAGCCCCGTTAAAGAGAGACCCTATTCGGGGATTATCAGACGCATTCATATAAGGGAAGTAAGCAGGATTTGAATAATCAATTCATGAGGAAGATACATGATCTTCTTCTCCTCTTTGACTGATTTTTTATTTGTAGGATGGTGATATATATAATTTCTAGGATGGTGATATATATAATTTCTAGGATGGTGATATATATATAGAAATGTTTTAATAGAGTGCTTAATAATCTATTCTAATCCTTCTTTGGTACTCTTCAATCACAGGTTCATTGTTGAGTACTCTTCTTACTTTGATTGCGATGGTCAACCCTTTGAAATTTAAATCAAAACGAGTGAACCATCCCCTGTCTCTCTCTCTCTTCAATGTTTTACAAAATATAAATGATAGATAACAAATAGTTGTAAATCACCTTAGTATGTTTCAAAGACTATTGTATGACTCTTGGCAAAAAAATTTTAATAAATAAATTAGAGAAAATGAATGGTGCCTTGATAGTGTAAAATTGAAGAAACATTTGCATGGTCATGATTGAAAGTGTATTTTTTTCTATATAATTGTGTGTCAAATAATATCACACCCGATGTATATTTATATGCATATGAATTATATATACATAATAGGTAATATTGTCATTATAATTTATACACTATTAAAGATAATCAATGCTAATTGATCTTAATGAATTTTTAATACGTTTTCTTATGCCGGATCATATATATTGTATGAATCGAAATTGTTACAAATATAATTTATTAGAGAATCTTTGAGGGACTTACTGAACATATTTTCTAATAAGTCTTCAGACTTGATGAAATATGTGGTTATTTTTCCTGAAAGTACATTATCTCTTACATAGTGACAATCTATTTCTATGTGCTTGTTTCGTTCATGGAAAATCTAATTGGATAGAATGTGGAGTGTCGCTTATGAGTTTTGTGTCCTGAAGATCTCTCAACCTAAGCTCTAAGAGTAAATTTTTAAGCCATGCAAGCTCTTTAGAGACAGTTATCATATCACGACATTCAGCTTCAACACTAGATAATGCGGTTATATTTTGTTTCTTGTTTTTCCATGAGATCATATTTCCTCCAATAAAAACACACTATTCTGAAGTGGATCTCATATCTGACGGGGATCCAACCATGTCGGTATCTGAATAACAAGTGATTTTAGCATCACTCTCATCTTCATTTAATAGTCCTGTTCCTGATGCATTCTTTATATATCTAAGAATTCGAATAACTGTATCTCAATGACTATTACAAGAAGCATTAAGAAATTGACTCACAATGCTCATTGCAAATGTAATATCTGGTTTGGTGGCTGAAAGATAATTGATTCTATCCACTAGACATAGATATCTTCCCGGGTCTTTCAATGGATCCCCCTGGCCCGAAAGACGCTTGACATTGGGATCCATAAGATTATCAATAGGACAACAATCAAACATATCAGATTCACTTAGAATGTCGAATTCATACTTGTGTTGGTTGATTGATATACATGATAAGGATTAGGCAACTACAATGCCTAATAAGTATCTGAGTGGACTCAATTCTTTAGTTTGAAAGTTTTTTAAAAGATGAATTTTGAGTCGCTGGATAGCATTTGGGCCGTCTCCAATGATAACAATGTTATCAACATTGACAACAAAAAAAACTGACTAGTGGAGGAATGAAGTAAGAAAACAAAGTAATATGCTTCACACCTAGTCATACCTGGAATTTCTGAGATGCAGATATCAGGTGTCCTAAGAGATGTTGAGACACTAATATCTGATTAAAACATAATGAACAGATAAATACATAACATATGTCACATAAGAAGTTAAGACATCACAGACCAGACCTGAAGTTAACACAATAAGATATTGCAGGTAAGGTAAGTAGCTGAAAGTAAAAGAACACGTAGAACTGTTAATCCAGTTCGGTGTACAACAACACCTACATCTGGGGGCTACCAAGCTAGGAAGGAAGTCTACTAAATAATATCCATTCGAAGCTAAATTCCCCAGTTTACAACTTCTCACTTAATCACTACTCGTGCTATACTTCTACCTAAGACTCACATAGGTATGAGACCCATATCACTTCCCTTACTCAAAAACAGTGACCAGAATACAATTCAAACGAATTCAAATACTTTTAAAAGACACACTTCAATGACACAAAATCATTCAATGCTTAAAAGCTTATGAATGACTATTACAACTAAAATAACAGTCCAACTCGAGTATTAAACAATACAAGAGTGGCTCACAATAAAACAGACGAAACCCTAATAATTGACACTTTTACATATGTGGTTCACATCTTCTTTAGGTTTAGAGTTTTCCTTTTATAAGCAACTTCTAGCTGGATTTGGGCTTCAAAAATGCAGCAAAGAGACTGCACAAAGTCTGCAAAAACTTCTCCATGAAAATAGACCTTAAATCATAACTTTCCTAAAATGGCTCAACATTTAGAAAACTTGAATAACTTGAATACCAACATATATCTCTGATTTCTCAGTCTTGGATGCCAGGTATGATTACTAAATATTCCCAGAATATTCAACATTCGTAACAGACTAATAGAATATAAAAATCTAGATGTAATAGACACAATGTTGAATGATCATGCATAAGACATCTTGTTTAACATGTTTTCTCTACAAGTTAGAACATCCTTTTAACATGTTGTTGCTAAATTTTTTTTACTAAAATTAATGCCAATCACAAAAATAGAGAATTAACAATCTCCCCCTTTAGAAAATTTTGGCTAAAACAAATAAACAAATAAACAAATTACAATTCAAATTTTCGTACACACATCAAATAAATCTTCAACTTGGGACATTAGCAACATAAATAATTGTCAGAGAGTTAGTCTTCAGAAGCTACTAAACACAACAACATAGAGAAATAATATTCTCAGTTTGGTTGATGTCAGGACATCATGTTTGACATCTCGTCACATCAGTTCAAACAACTCCATTACAGCACATTAAACTCAACACCACACAACAACAAACTCAGGGTGAAAGAAGCAGAAAGTCCTGAAGTCATTTGGTGTACATGAGGAAGAAGATAGTTGACACACCCCCTCAACCCAGGAACAAATATTCCGCTCAGGGAGCATGACAGGACCCTTAAGAGGCAACCAAACACCAACCTGCATGTGCAGATTCTAGCTCTGGGTAACTCAGAATACAAGACACAATTATGTTCATAACTCAGATCATAAGAGACAAAAGGAAAGCAAAGAGCAGACTCAGATACGAGTATCCTACCTAACATCCTTGAAAAACAACAACAACTGCGAACATACTTAAAAGAAAACCCATAAAAATAGAACATTTCTCCCCCTTTTTAGCCAAAAATTGACAAACATAGCCACCACAAAACCATATCCAAACTGTACTCACCCAAACCCGAACAAAAGCCATAAGGACTATTTTGAAGACAACCAAACACAGGATGATAGAAGGGAAGGGATGACCTCTTTAAATAAATGAGCAGTTACTTAAGAATTAATGATCCCAGACTGTGACAATGGTCTTGGTCAAAGAGAACATAATTTGAGGAAGATAAATGCACCAAAAATAAATATGCACCATCCAAGTCATTTTTGAATGCCTTTATTGAATATGGACTAATTCTCTTGGAATTGATAGTTCCAATAAATGCGCATGCATAGTCAAACACACGTTTCACACTCCTTCTGAACAAGGATCCCGATGAAATATGGTTTTCGATGGGGCTTCCAACGCTTTGGGAAATGGAATTGGTGTTGTGATTATTTATCTTAAGGGTTGCCATACTCCTTTAACGGCTAGACTGTGTTTCGATTGTACGAACAACATGACTGAATACGAAGCATGCATCTTGGGTCTAAAGGTTGCCATTGACTTAAGGATCAAGATCTTGAACGTATTTGGAGATTCTGCTCTAGTGATCAGTCAAGTCAAAGGAGAATTGGACACTAAGCATCCTAACCTGATTCCTTACAAAGAGCTTGTGTTAAACCTGATACCATACTTCGAGGAAATCACCTTTGAACATTTACCTAGAGAAGAAAATCAGTTGGCTGACGCCTTGGCAATATTGTCTTCCATGTTCAAAGTCAAATGGGACAACGAAGCTCCCATAATGATAATCGAAAGATTTGACGAACCTGCACACTGCTATGAGCTTGACACTGATGAAGAGAAACCATGGTACCATGAAGTAAGGAGATATCTTGAAGCACAAGAGTATCCTGAAAGAGCTTCCGTCAATGATAATAAATTCTTGCGAAGATTCTCAGCCAAATTTTTCCTAAGCAATGGAATCCTGTATAAGAAAAATCATGATTCTACTCTACTCCGATGTGTGGACAAGAAGGAGGCAGAGAAAATTATGGAAGACATGCATGATGGAATCTTTGGGACTAATTCTAGTGGGCACACTATTGCCAAGAAAATCCAGAGGGCTCATTACTATTGGTCCACAATGGAAACTGATTGTCATCATCACTCAAGGGTTTGTCACAAGTGTCAAATTTATGCTGACAAGGTCCATGTGCCCCTGATTCCTCTGAATATCATGACTGTACAATAGCCGTTTGCAATGTGGGGCATTGACATGATTTGAGAGATCAAACCTACCGCTTCCAATAGACATTGTTTCATCCTTGTTGCCATTGATTATTTTACCAAGTGGGTAGAAGCTGCCTCATATGCCTTAGTTACCAAGAACGTTGTAGCCAGATTTATCAAGCATAACCTCATTTGTCGTTACGGTATCCCCGACCGGATCATCACTGACAATGGAACCAACCTCAACAATGCTATAATTACGGAACTTTGTACTCAGTTCAAAATTAAGCATCACAATTCTTCTCCATGCAGACCTAAGATGAATAGCACAATGGAAGCTGCTAATAAAAATATCAAGAAGATTGTGCAAAAGATGTTGGTAACATACAAAGACTGTCATGAGATATTATCGTTTGCTCTCCATGGCTACCATACCTCAGCTCAAACATCAACTAGGACAACTCCGTTCTCTTTGGTCTATGGCATGGAAGCTTTCCTACCCGTCGAAGTTCAAATTCCTTCCCTAAGGATCATGAAGGAAGCATACTTAGGCGAAGACGAATGGATTCAGGCTAGGTTGGATCAGTTGAACTTGATTGATGAGAAGAGACTGGCTACTGTTTGTCACGGTCAAATGTATCAAAAACGTATGATCAAGGCTTTCAACAAAAAAATTAAGCCCCGAGTATATCATACTGGTGACTTGGTAATAAAGCACATCAATCTCCCATAATGCGACCATAGAGGCAAATGGACTCCCACTTACGAAGGACCATTTGTTGTTAAGAAAGTTTTCTCCGGTGGTGCCATGATGCTGACTACTATGGATGGTGAAGACTTCCCACATCCTGTGAATGCGGACATAGTTAAAAAATACTACGCATAAAAAGACCCTCTAGGTTGACATACATAGGCAAAAATAAGGGCGTCCTGGCGAACCAAAGAGATTCGAGCAAAAATTAAGGATATATGCAAAAGATTGTACACCCGGCAAGTCGAAAACCCGAAAGGGCGGCTTAGGCAAAAATAGGTATCCTGGTGGGCTGAAAACCCGAGAGGGCAGTCTAGGAAAAAGTTAAGGATTAAAGCGTATGACTATGTCCCGTTGTATTCCTACAACTAGTTTATTACCAAGGACCAATTTCAATGGTGCAAGATCAATTCGATCAATTTCTTTCAACAACAAGGGATGATATTCTGAGACATACAGATAATAGCGGAGTTGGAACACAATGAGATCACTTCCACATGGCTATTATTTTTGCTTTGTACTCTTTTCATTTCTTTCGACGATTTCCTCTTACTAGGATATTTGTCTCTTTGTACAAAAATGCCTACTTACGGGCAAGACATCAATACAAATATATTTTTGAAGTGAAAACCTTTTTGTTTTTTTGTGTTTTGAGTGCAAAAACATCCAATAGCTAAAATTGAATGAACATATGTATATAAATACGATTAACTTTTAACAAATATATGAAAACAGTAATAAGTATCTCCTTAAGTATTTGAATTATCCCCATAGAGTTATTTTAATCATCCCCATAAACTTGGATTCCTGTAATCTCCAGCCAGAGTTTTAATCTCCGGAAAGACCTCTGCCCAGTTGAGTTTGGTCTTAAAAAAGAAGAAGCCCAGTGGAGTTTTTCCTAAAGAATTCATTCCACCAAGTAGGTCATCAAATTTTCTTTTCAACAGAGTTTATTTCCCCAACAAACTGCATATTTCTAAGCTTGAGTTTACTTATCAGACTGTTACAAATCAACGGCCGAAACCTCTTAATTCCCGTTAGAGTCATTCTAATCCCTAACAGAGTCATTACTATCCTAGTAAGTTACTGTGAAGCCTGGATTTGACCAGATAACAACTTAACTTCACCTAAATTACTGCAAATCCTGGACCAGGCCAGATAATAGTTGATCCAATTTAATATAAAGTCTGGACCCGAACAGATAACATTTTAAGTTACTAAAGCCAGGACCCAACCAAATATTAGTTTAACTTCTTCAGTTACTACAAAGCTTGGACCCGACCAGAAAACAGTTTAAGTTGCTGAAACCTGGACCCGACCAGATAATAGTAAATCTCAATTTTTGAGTTACTAAAGCCTGGACCCGACCTGATAATAGTTTAACTTCTTCAATTGCTGAAACCTGGACCCGACCGAATAACAATTCGAGTTGCTGAAACCTGGACCCGACCAAATGTTAGAACAAGATTAGTTCTGATCTATCTCAGAGTTTTGATGATAACAATAAATATATGTTAGATAATTTATACTCCGATGAACGTATTTGAATGTTTCAGATAATGTTCTGACAAGAAGCATTCTGAAGTGTTAAGCAAAAAATTATGAAGAAGTTCTTTAATGAAAGAACCTTTTTGTGTTAAGCACACCTGCTGACTCTGGTAAGACATTTTATTTAAATATATCTTGTAACATTTAGCAGGTTTCCTTGCTCAGAAGATTACTTGAAAGCAAGCGCTGATCAAGTTCTTAGCAAGAAAAGCAATGCCTAAAAGATGAAGTAAAACATGATCTGAAATCAAGACGTTGAAGTATGTTCTGAAACAAACGTTAAAGCCAACTTGTCTTTTCAAGCGTAGGAAACATGTTCTTACAAGTTGTCGTTCGCTCATTAATGCAAAGACGGCTGCAAGCACTCAAGTGTCTAAAGGTAGTTTCTTGGAAAACGGAATAGTGCAAGGAAACACGCAAGCATTTAATGCTCTCCAATTTTCTGAATGCAGCAACGGTCATTTTGTTCTTGCTATAAATAGAAGGACATTTATTGCAAGCCAACTAACGAATTACATTTCAAAAAGAAGCAAGAAACTACGTGAAAGATTCTGGGCTCACAAACTCTTTGTTCATACACTTTGTGCAATTTATTCTAAGTGAAAAATCACAGTTGTGATATAGCTTGATTAGAAGCAAATTTTATTTCACTATCTGTAAAGATTAAACTCTTGTAATTGTTCCTTGAGAGACCAAGGCTGGTCAGATTTCTCAAGCAGACTAGGACTAGATTTAAGTCTTAGTGGTGTTAGTCACTTGTAAGATTACTTGTGCATTGTTAGTCACAACAGTTGTTGTGTGTTTGTAATCAGTTGCTTATAGTGGATTAAGTCCTTGTTGAGAAAGGCGAAATCACCTTGACGGGTGGACTGGAGTAGTTTGAGTTCAAACGAACCAGGATAAAAATAACCGTGCCATTCCATTATTGTTGAGCTTTGTTTTGAAAAGAAAAAGAGTCACTTATTCAACCCCTCTTCTAAGTGTTTTCTTACTCCTTCAATTGGTATCAGAGCTTGACTTTGAGCACAACACTTAACTGTGTCAGGAAAAGATCCAGAAGAAAACACAATGGCTGTTGAACAAAACAACAATAGTTACAACAAACCTCCTATTTTTGATGGAGAAGATTTTGAGTACTGGAAAGACAGACTAGAAAGTTTCTTTCTAGGTCATGATAGTGATCTATGGGATATAGTTTTGGATGGTTACACACATCCTACTGACTCAGAAGGAAACAAAGTTGACAGAAAAAACATGGATAGACTACAAAAAGCTGAATTAAAAAATTATCATAGAGCTAGAAATATTTTTCTAAATGCTATCTCTAAAGTTGAATATGAAAAAATCACTAATAGAGATACATCGCATGATATGTTTGAGTCTCTCAAAATGACTCATGAAGGAAACACTCAAGTTAAGGAGTCTAAAGCTCTGGCTTTAGTTCAGAAGTATGAAGCCTTCAAAGTTGAAGAAAGTGAGTCTATAGAAGCAATGTTCTCTAGGTTTCAAACTCTGATCGCTGGTCTAAGAGTTTTGAACAAGGGATATACTAAAGCAAATCATGTTAAAAAGATCATCAGAAGCTTACCCAGAAGATGGGCACCAATGGTCACTGCTTTCAAAGTTTCAAAGGATCTGGAGGAACTCATCAGCGCTCTCAAAAGTCATGAGATAGAACTTGATGAGCACGAGCCTCTGAAGAAAGGTAAGACTCCTGCCCTTAAATCAATTAAGAAATTTGATACTAACGCTTTTCAGGCTGAATAAGAAAACTCTGAAGAATCAGCGTCAGAAGAAGACGAACTATCCTTGCTCTCCAGAAGGATCAATCATCTGTGGAAGCACAAACAAAAGAAGTTCAGAAACTTCAAGAAGTTAGAAGATAAACCTGAATCTTCTGGACACAAAAAGTCAAACAGAAGAGAGATCATCTGTTATGAATGCAAAGAACCTGGTCACTACAAAAGTGATTGTCCAATGCTTCAAAAAGAAAAACCAAAGAAAAGGTTTGGTAAGAAGAAAGGGATGATGGAAACCTAGGATGACTCAGACTCTTCTGAAGATGAATCTGGTTCTGAAGATGAAAATGCCAACCTAGCTCTGATGGCTACCACAGCAGATGACTCAGACTGTGAGTCAGAACCAAGAGAGGTATTTTCTGAATTCACTAGAAATGAACTTGCTGTTAGTTTATCAGAACTTCTGGAAAACTTAAACTCAAAATCAAATACAAGAAACTCAAGAAGAGTCTTACATCTGATATTGAGAAACATGAAGCAGAAAAATCTGAACTCTTAGAAAATAATTTTAAACTTAAAGAAGAAATTCAAAATGTTCAAAAATCTTCTAGTTCAGAATCTGTGTCTAGTTCAAAAGATATTCTGAAAGAATATGACTATAGTTTTCAAACTTTCCTATCTAAAAGCATAGATAGAAGCAAAATGGCTTCAATAATCTATGGAGTTAGTGGGAAAAACAGAAGAGAAATTAGATATGAACCTCCCAAAGGGAAGGAGACATACATACCAAAACCTGTTTCTAAAATGACTTTCACTTACAAACCTCTGAATAAACAATTCAAGTTTGGACACTCACATGATATAAAATATACATCACATTCTGGAAACTCTTATGCTAACCCAAAGTTCAAACAAAACTTTAAACACTCTAACCCAAAAGGACCCAAAAAGATATGGGTACCTAAGGATAAAATAATATTTGTTGCAGATGTCCTTAACAACTCAATTGAGACACCGATCATGGTACCTGGACTCTGGGTGCTCACGACACATGACAGGAAAAAGGTCTATGTTCCAAATCCTGGAACTTAAAGCTGGAGGAGACGCGAAGTTTGGAGGTAATCAGAAAGGGAAGATTATTGGTTCTGGAACCATTGGAAACAATAACCTTCCTTCTATCTCTAATGTTTTATTAGTAGAAGGATTAACTCATAATCTATTGCCCATAAGTCAATTAAGTGACAATGGTTATGACATTATCTTCAATCAAAACTCCTGTAAAGCTGTAAGTCAAAAAGATGGACCAATCCTCTTTTCTGGCAAGAGAAAGAACAACATTTACAAAATTGATTTATTAGATCTTAAATCTCAGAATGTTAAATGCCTTTTGTCTATTAGCAATGAGAAATGGGTATGGCACAGAATATTGGGACATGTCAGTCTTAGAAAAATCTCGCACCTAAATAAATTAAATTTAGTCAGAGGACTTCCCAATCTGAAGTACAACTCAGAAGCTCTGTGCGAAGCATGTCAAAAAGGAAAATTTTCAAAACCTTCCTTTAAATCCAAAAATGTTGTCTCTTCCTCTAAGCCATTAGAGTTACTTCATATTGATCTGTTTGGGCCAGTTAAAACTGCATCCATCAGAGGCAAGAAGTATGGATTGGTCAATGTTGATGACTTCAACAGATGGACATGGGTAAAGTTTTTAAAACACAAGGATGAGTCACATTCTGTGTTCATTGACTTCTGTACTCAAGTGCAAAACGAAAAAGATTTTAAAATCATAAAAGTCAGAAGTGATCATGGTGGTGAATTTGAAAATCATTATTTTGAAAAGTATTTTAAAGAAAATGGTATTGTTCATAATTTTTCTTGTCCTAGAACTCCCCAACAAAATGGAGTTGTAGAAAGAAAGAATAGAACATTACAAGAAATGGCCAGAACCATCATCAATGAAACTAATATGGAAAAACACTTTTGGGCAAAAGCTGTGAACACAACGTGTTACATTCAGAATTAAATCTCTATAAGACCTATTCTTGAAAAGACTCCCTATGAATTTTGGAAAAACAGAAAGCCCAACATTTCTTATTTCCATCCTTTTGGATGTAATTGTTTTATTCTGAACACCAAAGAAACTCTGAACAAGTTTGATTCTAAAGCACAAAAGTGTTTCCTGCTTAGATATTCTGAACACTCAAAAGGCTATAGAGTATATAACACATAAATTCTGATTGTTGAAGAATCAATCAAAGTCAGGTTTGATGATAAGCTTGGCCAGCCACAGCCAAAGCAAATTGATTTTTCTGTAGGTACAGAAGATCATCCCTCAAACTCTGAAACTTCATAAGCAAAGAAAGACTCAGAAGCAAAGGAAGACTCAACAGATCATCCTCTTGACAATGCTCTGGACAACCTCAGAATCTCTGATCAACCCACTCAGAAAAGGTTTCCTAGAATATCTTCAGCTCACAAAGAAGACGTAATCATTGGAAGAAAAGAAGATCCCATCAGAACAAGATCCTCTCTCAGAACCAATGAAGAATATTTATTTGGTTTGGTTTCTCTGATTGAGCCAACTTCCATTGATGAAGCTCTGGAAGATAATGATTGGATCTTAGCAATGCAAGAAGAACTCAATCAATTCTCGAGAAATGATGTATGGAATCTAGTTCCAAGACCCAAAGGATTCAATGTTATAGGAACCAAATGGGTTTTCAAAAACAAACTGAACGAGCTAGGTGAGGTGATCAGAAACAAAGCACGACTGGTTGCACAGGGTTATAGTCAACAAGAAGGAATTGATTATAATGAAACCTTTTCCCCAGTCGCCAGGTTAGAGTCTATAAGATTACTAATTTCTTTTGATGTACAAAATAACATTTCATTATATCAAATGGATGTTAAAAGTGCATTTTTAAATGGCTATATTGAAGAAGAAGTTTATGTCCATCAACCTCCTGGATTTAATAATTCAAAATATCCAGAACATGTTTTTAAATTAAAAAAGTCTTTGTACGGTTTAAAACAAGCTCCCAGAGCTTGGTATGATCGTCTGAGTAATTTTATTTTAGAAAAAGATTTTACCAGAGGGAAAGTGGACACAACTCTTTTCAGAAAGACATTTAAAAATGATATTTTAATTTGTCAAATTTATGTTGATGATATAATTTTTGGAACCTCTAATATCTCCCTTGGAAAAGAGTTTGCTAAGACCATGTAGGTAGAATTTGAAATGAGCATGATGGGAGAATTGAAGTTCTTTCTAGGAATTCAAATCAATCAGACTCCAGAAGGTACTTTCATACATCAGACGAAGTATGTTAAAGAACTTCTGAAGAAATTTCAGATGTTAGAGAGCAAAGATGCCAAGACACCTATGCATCCAACCTGCATTCTGGGAAAAGATGAGGTAAGTATGAAAGTAGATCAGAAGCTCTATAGAGAAAATCACAAGATTACAGACTAGTAGGCTATTGTGATGTTGACTTGAGGTTTTGCGTTTGTGTTCTCAAATGTTTCAATTTAGCAAGAGTCGCCACCGACTTTTTATTTTATCCTAAGGAAAGGTAAAAAAAGCACAGGAAAGACCTTTGAGATGTTTTCTTGGGTTCGGGGAGTAGATTATGAAAAAGGAAGGTGCAAGCACCCTTTTTATCCATGGTTATCCATGGGCTCTTAGGTACTTGTTTAGATCACTTGCTTTTGCTTTTCAATTGTTTGAAATAGTTCTTTGTGTGTGGTTTTGAAACATGTTTTGAAAAGAGGCCATCGTTGTGGCAACCTTTGTAATGATTCTTGTTTGAATGTATACAAAGGTGTTTTTGTCTTTTGAAAATATGTTTCAATGTTTGAAAGTTTGTTTTGGGAAATGTTTTGAAGTGGTGTTGTGAGGTGTGTTTGAAAATAGCAAGGATGTTTTGTAAGTTTTGATCAAGTAACTAAGAGTTATCTACCCTATTTTACTCAAAGATCTTTCCTATATGTTTTTAACCCTTTTGACAGTGTTGTTTTACCATTGCATGTGGTAAACAACCTTGTATTATGATGTTAAACGGGACAGGCGCGTGTCATCGTATAGACCATGATAACAATTGTGTTAAGTATTTTTGGTAAAATTTTGAGGGACTAGATCATTTTGTATAGGCAACCAAGATAGTGTCATCGAGGGACTATGATCTTTTGTTTTGTTTTTGTTTTACCAAAGTACCCAACATGCATAACATGACCCATTTTTAAGGCAACAAGTGGACGTAACCCTAGGGGTGTAAGTGTGCATTGTGTTTGATTTTCATGCATTTTTGTCTTTGTATTAGGTCAAGCTACTTGTTGATTTTGGATTTTTGCATACAAACCCTAATCTCTAACCATGGCATAATTGAAAGCATAAAGTGCGAGAATTAAAAGTCTAAACTATTACAACATGATTATGGGGAGGGGGATACAATTTTTGAATGGGGATTATTTGACAAGAAATTAAAACCCTAATTTTACTATTACATCCAAATTGAATCAAATGGCATAAATAAGAAATGAACAATATTTAAATAAACAAATTAAATAATTGTACAAAATAAATGAATATGCAAAAAGGTTTTTGTTTATTTTTATGTATGTAAAAATATTTAATACAAAAAAGGGAAGAAATAAAATAAAAGAAATTATTATTTTTTTATTAAGGGTAAACCCTAATTTTTCTTTAAGAAAATAAATATATTAATTATATTATTTATATACAATAAATAAAATAATGTATGTAAAAAATTAAATATATTTAGAAAAATATATTATTTTAAGTACAAATAATAATAATAAAAAGTATAATATTTCTATGTTTTTTTATTATTTTAAAGTATCTATTAAATAAAATAAAAGTGTATATATATATATAAAAGTAAAATAAAATATATACAAAAATAAAAATATATTTAGAATGATATTTTTTAGTGTGAATAAAATAAAGGATAAGGTAAAAATAATTTATATATATTATTTTTTAAGTTTTCAATAAATAAAATGAAAGTATATAATCAATAAATTAATTTTATGTTAGAAAAAATGAAAATAAAATACAAAATAAATGTGAAAAATTTATGAAAATATTTTTGAGTATTTTTTATATTTGGAAATAATAAAATAAAATCAGAAATGAAAATAAAATACAAAAATATAAAATATAAAGAAATTGGGCCAGGGGGGTGTAAAAAGTAAAAGGGGAGTGTCAATAGTGAGCCAGGACCAAGCCCAGCCCACCACACTTCATCTTCAACCTCTGACTTTCAAAAACGTGCGCGCCTGTACCAATCATGAACATCCTGCATACGAGCTCTAATGCAAAAACACATAACATCAAAGTTGTAGGGTTTTTCAAGACGAATTCAACCATATAAAAAACTTGTCCTAACTCTCAAAGACCAGAGAGAATTTCTCTAGCCCTAAAATGTAACCTAATTTTTTCAGGATGTTCATGGACCAAATTCTCTTAGCATACTTAATAAAAATGAAAACTGAGCATATGTACAGCTTCATGGCTATGAATACTACATTTCTTATTCACAAACCTAAGTCTAAATGTTCATAAATAGAGAGATAGGAAGTTGATAAAAACCTATTTCAGCTGACTTCGTGTATGGCAATGGGGAGCTTTTCAACAAGGCCTAAGATGTCTGGGAGCTTCCTTGAACTTCACTTGACCTTCTCCAATGCCTAGCTTGCCTTGAAGGTGCTTGAATAAGCCTACAGAACTCAACCTGCACAAGCACAAATTGAAAATGGAAAACCCTGTTAATGGAGTTACAGTTGGTGTTTAAGGTTTGGGATAACTTGGATGGATTGAATTGAAGGTATTTGAACAGGTTTGGGGAAAAACGCACGATCAAATTGTGCTATGGAAGTCAAGATGCAGATGTTGCCCTGTTTTGCCAATGGAAAGCGATTTCTTGCTATGGGAGGTTTGAAGGCTCAAAGGGTCGTGTTTCTGGTTCAAAGGGGTGTAATAAAGATGTTTCAAATGCTTGCACAAGTTGGTTTTTGCTGATGTTTTCAGTTCTAGTGTTTTTGATATCTTTCTTGTATTTTAAGCAAACATGAGAAGTGATGTGAAACAGGCCTGTATAGGCTATCCATATGCTTGCACACTTTGCCTTTGGCCCCTCCAATTTATGGATTTGATTTGCTGTATAAGATATGGACCAATGCTCAAGAAATCAGTTTTGACATAAAGCAAGATTTAAGCAAAAATGGTAATGTTGCTTTTTCTATTTAGGGATTAATCCAATATGCAATGCTCTAATGACCAAAAAAATGCCTTAGACCAATGGTTTTGCACTTAATTATTGAGTGTGGAATGGTTTTGAGGCCTGTAATCTAGTGCAAAGAAAGCTGATTTGAATTTGCAACTTGTATGAACATGAACTTGCCATGGATGAAAAGTGAGTTTTTGCCAACTTCAAGCCTTCGATTCTCCCTAACCACAAATGTGTTTGGAGAGTTCTTGGACATTTTGGAAAGATTGCAACATGCTCTACAATCCATCTTGGAAATTCAATTTGAGATTCCAAGTGGAACTATGTGAAAAATGGCCATGAAGATAGGTCAAAATCCTGCCTAAACTAGGGCAAAATTTCACTAAGTTAAAAGTTTTAGGGACCCTTGTTCCAAAAATCATAACTTGAGATCCAAGATTCTTTTGGGAAAACTTTGGGAATCAAAGTTGTAGATTTTGTGGAGGACTACAACTTTAATGTTGGAAGTTTTGTTTAACTCCAATTGCATCATGGTGAAAATGTTGGGCAAAGTTAGGAAAAATTAAGAAAATTTCATAGCTTAGAAAAATTCTAAGTTATGAAAATTTTCAACTTTAAACCCTAATTTGCAAAAATGGGTTTCTTGATGAACAAGTTTCATGTTTTGACACATCTTGATGAGAAATGACCCTTGACACTTGATTTTGACAAAAAAGTCAAAGTTTGACTTTTCAGTGTACAGTCAAATTTTGATCAGTTAACTGAAAAATTCATCTGTCAATCCAATGCAATTGAGATCTTTTGAGCTTGTTGAATAGGTAAAGATGATGCCATTGAGTCCTTGAGTCCATGGTTGAGCCCAATTTGCCATTGGCTAGGTCAAAAGTCATAAATTGCCCTTGTACAGTCAAAACCCTAAAAATGACCATTTTACCCTTTTGGTGATCTGATCAAATTTCTTGTGGAGTTGTGGTCCAAACTTGATCAAATGGTTCATATGAGTTTATAATGTTGATGTGGGTCAAAATTCATGAGGTTTGACTGTAAATTTGCCACAGTTGACTTTTTCCCCAATACAACTGATTTCTAAGTCAACTGTCCAATTGACTGGGTAGAAATTTGATTCAAGGCTTGAAACTTGGTATGAGCAATCTTATAAGTCCAAAATGAAATATGAAAGTCACATTGAGCATTGGAAGTCCAAAAATCCTTGTGCAAACTCAAACCCTAATTTAGGTCATCAGTGCAAGGAGATGTCTTGAGCAGTGCAAAACCCTAATCCTGTCTGGAGTTCAAGGAGCCTTGTGAGGGGAAGTCTTGTTAAAATAAGATGGGAAATTTTGGGGTAGAACAGCTTCCCCTGTTCAATCTTCTTGAACCTGAAGAGTTAGATTGGCGAGTTTGCCTTTCGTGACTCGAAGGTAAAAGAGGATTGGACACTAGAGTGCCCGTAAATTTGCACTCGTCAAAATGTAGCTGAGGGAATGGGCTTAAAGATGCCATTTGGAGATGGTAGAATCTTGTTGGGGATGGGCTTAAAGATGCCATCTGTAACTTGTTTGTTGAAAATCAGGAGCATGATAATCAGAATGGTATCCGTATCTGGAACGTATCTGAGTTGTATCTGGAGATTGGATTCGTATGAACAAAAGAATGGCGTCCGTGTCTGGAGCGTATCTGAGCTATAACTGTATTTGATTATTGAATGAATATCAGAATGACAGTCGTGTCTGGAGTGTATCTGTATTGTATCCGAAATCTGAAATCTGAATAAGCGGTAAAAAGACATCCGTGTCTGGAGTATCTCTGGGCTGGGGAATAGGTTTGAATGAGTGACAGAATGGCAACCATGTTTGGAGCGTATCTGGACTGTATCTGAAGTTGAGATCTGTATGAGTAGCAAAATTACTTCCGTGTCTGGAATGTATCCGCACTGTAACTGGGATCCGGACAGGTGACAAAATGACTTCCGTGTCTGAAGTGCATCTGATCCTGAAGTTGATAGTTAAATCTGAATGAGAAATAGAATGGCTTTCGTGTCTGGAGCGTATATAGTCTGTATCTGATTACTGAAGTCTGAATGAGTAGTAGAATAACTGCCGTGTCTGGGGTGTATCTGTACTGTATCTGAAATCCTTGAACATTTGTTAAAGGTAGCTTTTAATCTTATCCTGAAAAGGGTAAAATGTTAGCCAAAACACAAAATTATGTTGCATGATATGTATGATACAATAAAGTGTGCTTCATCAATGTTTATGATATATGAATGTAATGTATGCGCATGTAAGCTGATTAGCTGTCTTTGCTGAGGAAAATATATCCTTGATAACTGAAGATGATGAAATCCTCGACTGCTGCCGGGGAAAATAAATCCTTGACTGCTGTTGGAGATTCAAAATCTTTGACTGTTGAGAATGAGAAATCCTTGTACCACTGTTGAGGATTGAAAATACTTGGTGACTTGTGGGGGTTAACAAGAATTTTGACAACTTCTGCGAGGAATTGAGAATCCTTCATGACTTTCCTGGGGAATAAGGAAAACTCTGATTATCTCTACTGGGGAATTAAAATTTGGGGGCTTCAAATGGAGAAATGAGAACAAGAATCTTCGTTCTGTTGGGAAATAACTCTGTGGGGAGAATTCTTATCCTGCTGGGGAAATAAGGAGTTTGGGTTGTATGCCAATCTACTGGGGATTCCTGTTTTGTTGTTTGAGGAGAACTCCGCTGGGGATCGGGAGTTTAGAAACTTAGCTCTGATGGAGATTTTGAAATTTAACTCCGCTGGGGATATGTATTAGCTCTGTTGAGGTTCTGGATGACTTACTGTAGGGGATTTCTTCTGGAATAGCCTAAAGACGTTTTCCTATACCTTCAACCTATCAGTAATTATTCTTTCTCATTTCGTTTTATCTGTAAGCAGTGATTATATTCAAAGGCATATGCTCATTCAATAAATCATTGGACGTTTTCAAATAAAACACAAGTGTAAAAAGAAAGAAGAGGCAAACAAATTTTTTCACTTTAATTTACATTTATATTAACTTTGTGTAAGTATTTTTATACAAAGGAGACAGACACCCTAGTAAGAGAATGTTGTCGTAAAATTGAGAAAAAATTTATACAAAGAAAGATGGCTATGTGTAACAACTCCATGGGGTTTCCATTCTGCTATAGCCTTCACAACTCTGAGTATCTTATCCATTTGTTGCTTCGTCTGCAGATGATTGGATTGATCAGAAGCCTGGAGCTCGTCTGTGAAGAGATTGTCCTTAAAGTGATCCGACGAGACATAATCATACGCTTTAATTCCCCAACTTTTTCCTGGCCGCCCTTTCGGGTTTTCGATCCACCGGGAAACCCTTTTTTGCCCAAGTCGCCATTTTGGGTTTTCAACTTTCCAGGTGTACAAATTTTTTATTTATCCCTAATTTTTGCCTGAACCGCCCTTTCGGGTTTTAGATTCACCGGAATGCCAATTTTTTCCCAAGTCGCCCTTTCGGGTTTTCAACTTGTCGGGTCTTTTTATGCGTAGTATCTTTTGACTATGTCTGCGTTCGCAGGGTGCGGCAGGTCATCACTGTCCATGGTGGTCAGAATCATTGCCCCACCAGAAAAGATGTTTTTGATCACAAACGGTCCTTCGTAAGTAGGAGTCCATTTTCCCCTGGGATCACTTTGCGGCAAGATGATCCGCTTGATTACAAGGTCCCCGACTTGATATACTTGTCTCTTGACTTTCTTGTTGAAGGCCTTGGTCATACGTTTTTGATACGCCTGACCATGGAAAACAACAGTAAGTCGCTTCTCGTCAATCAAGTTAAGTTGATCAAGCCGGGTCTGAATCCAATCGTCTTCACTCAAACCAGCATCCTTCACGATCCTCAAGGTGGGAATCTGAACTTCGATAGGTAAAACAACCTCCATGCCGTATACCAAAGAAAAGGGTGTTGCCCCAATTGAAGTGCGTGTCGTGGTACGGTACCCGTGCAGAGCAAACGGTAACATCTCATGCCAGTCCTTGTAGGTGACTGTCATCTTTTAAATGATCTTCTTGATATTTTTGTTCGCAGCTTCAACAACACCTTTCATCTTTGGCCGATAGGGAGATGAATTGTGATGTTGAATCTTGAACTGCTCACACAGAGCCGTGATCATAGTATTGTTCAAATTTGTACCATTGTCCGTAATGATCCTGTCGGGGATACCATACCGGCATATGAGGTTCTGCTTGATGAAGCAGGTGACCACATTCTTTGTGACGGAGGAGAAGGAAGCTGCTTCGACCCATTTGGTAAAGTAATCAATATCCACCAGGATGAAGCGATGTCCATTGGATGCCGTAGGCTTGATCTCTCCAATCATGTCAATTCCCCACATCGCGAATGGCTAAGGAGCTGTTAAGACATTGAGAGGAACTGGATGAATATGTACCTTGTCAGCATAGATTTGGCATTTGTGACAAGTACGAGAATGTTGATGACAATCAGCTTCCATGGTAGACCAGTAGTAGCCTGCCCTTAGAATCTTCTTAGCCATCGTATGACCACTCGAGTGGGTGCCAAAGGTGCCATTATGCAGTTCAGCCATGATCTGCTCAGCTTCAATCTTGTCCATACAACGGAGTAAAACACAATCAAGATTGCGCTTGTATAGGATACCATTGCTCAGAAAGAACTTGGCGCGAACCTCCTTAAGAACTTTTTGTCGTTGACTGAAGCTCCTTCAGGGTATTCTTGTGCTTCGAGATACCTTTTGACGTCATGAAACCAAGGTCGGTCCATCACTTCTTCGGTATTAATCTCGTGACAATGTGCAGGTTCGTCCATTCGTTCGATGGTGATTTGAGGTGCCTCATTATCCCAGTTAAGTTTAAACATGGATAACATTGTAGCTAACGCATCTGTTAACTGATTCTCTTCTCGCGGGAAGTGCTCGAAGGTAATCTGCTCGAAATGTGGTAACAATGTTAGGACATGTTCTTTGTAAGGGATGACGTTAGGGTGTTTAGTATCCCACTCTCCTTTGATCTGACTGATAACTAAAGCTGAGTCCCCAAATACAATCAAAGATTTGATTCCCAAGTCAATAGCAGCCTTGAGACCAAAGATACAAGCTTCATATTCGGCCATGTTGTTGGTGTAGCTGAAGTAGAGTCTAGCGGTGAAAGGTGTATGACAACCTTCTGGAGAGATAAGTACCGCTCCGATACCGTTTCCAAGTGCATTTGAAGCACCATCAAAGTACAGGGTCCATCGAGATCCTTGTTTAGGTCCGTCATACAGCCCGTTACCTTTAATGTCGTCCAATGTTATAATATCCTCGTCAGGGAAGTCGAACCTCATAGATTGGTAATCTTCGACGGCTTGATGAGCTAGATGGTCAGCTAGTACACTCCCCTTTATAGCTTTTTGGGTTGTGTATTAGATATCATACTCAGTCAGGATCATCTTCCATCTAGCGATTCTTCCGGATAAAGCAGGCTTCTCGAAGATGTACTTGATCGGATCCATTTTGGAAATCAGCAGAGTGGTATGTGTCAACATATACTGCCTTAGCCGGTGAGCAGCCCATACCAAAGCGCAACAAGTTTTCTCGAGTAGTGAGTAACGAGTCTCACAGTCAGTAAACTTTTTTCTAAGGTAATAAATGACATGCTCTTTTCGGCCAGACTCATCATGTTGGCCCAATACGCACCCCATTGAATTATCCAAAACAGTCAGATACATGATTAGCGGCCTTCCTTCGTAGGGTGGCATCAAGATAGGAGGTTCCAACAAATACTCCTTGATCTTATCAAAAGCAACTTGACAATCATTGTTCCATTCAACCACCTGATCTTTCTTCAATAGCTTGAAGATTGGCTCACAGGTAGATGTTAGGTGAGAGATGAACCTTGCAATATAGTTTAGGCGTCCCAAGAAACCTCTAACCTCATTCTCAGTGTGAGGGGCAGGCATTTCTTGTATAGCTTTGACTTTGGCAGGATCAACCTCGATGCCTTTGTTACTGACAATAAATCCCAAAAGTTTACCGGACCTGACTCTGAAAGTTCACTTGCTAGGGTTCAGTCTGAGCTTATATTCCTTTAACCTGACAAACAGCTTTTGTAGATGGTCGAGGTGTTCTTCTTCTGTTTGTGAATGGGCTATCATGCCGTCTACGTAGACTTCAATCTCATGATGTATCATGTCATGAAACAAAGCTACCATGGCTCGCTGATAGGTTTCCCTGGCATTCTTTAGTTTGAATGACATCACTTTATAGCAGAAGGTACCCCACTGCGTAACAAAAGTAGTCTTCTCCATGTCTTCGGGGGCCATCTTGATCAGATTGTACCCTGAAAATCCATCCATGAAAGAAAACACCTTATGTTGAGCTGTATTGTCGACCAAAATGTCAATGTGTGGTAGTGGAAAATCATCTTTAGGGCTAGCCCTATTTAAGTCTCTGTATTCCACACACATTCTGACTTTTCCGTCCTTCTTAGGCACGGGCACAATATTAGCAACCCATTATGGATAGGAAGTAACAACCAGAAAGCCAGCATTGAACTGTTTCATCACTTCAGCTTTGATCTTTTCGGACATGTTGGGCCTCATTCATCGGACTTTCTGTTTGATTGGTGGACAGTCTTCTCTTGTAGGGAGACGGTGAACCACAATATCTGTATCCAGTTCCGGCATATCTTCATAGGACCTGGCAAAGATCTCAACAAACTCATTCAACAGCTGAACTAAACGCTCTTTGACACTTGGCTCTAGGTTGGAAGCCACTTTAACCTCTTTTTTGTCTTCAGCAGTACCCAAATTGATAGTCTCTAACAACTCTTCATAGGGAAGAATAGCCCTTTCTTCTTGTTGCAAAAGTCTAGCCAGCTCTCCAGGCACTTCATAGTCTTCATCACCTTCGTACTCGGCATGATTGACCAGATCTTCAGAGTCACTGAAGGCCATAGCAAAATTGTTACCCATGGAATCCGGAGTGGATGGGTACCTACATTTTGTGAGTGTGTGTGTGTGTAAGGGATAACCATCTTTAAACAAAAATAAAATGTAAAAAGAAAGAAAGTGAACACAAAAGTTTATAGATGAAAACGTCCATGATTCATTAAAAATGGCATATGAAAATAAAGAATAAAAAACCCTTACAAATGGACCTATATGCCCCGGGTAAGGCATAAGGCGAAAAGAGTGTACAAATTGTTTAATAGTTATTACAGACCAAACATGAAACATTCAAAAGATAAATTACTGATTGATGAAAGTAATGGGAACAAAGTCTTTCGCCTCTCAGTTGTTCAGTCCTCCTTCGATGGTTGGAAAGATCCAATCTTCAAAATTGCTTCCTTCTTCATCATCCTCTAAAGCATGAACTCCGTGATGAGTGATTTTCACTGGCGGTCCTCCAGCCCGGGAGCGACGCACAACTTTCTGGCCAGCAGCAGTGAAACCCAATCCGAACTTATCTGTCTTGTAGGGAAAATCTGGAAGTTGACCCCACACTGTACTTCCTCCTTCCTTGATTACAACCTCCGCATCTTTAAGGGATGACATCCGGGATACAGGCTTGGTAATGATGGGCACATCAGTCATTGTCTTGGCTACCGCAACTTCAGGAGAAACCTCTTCAAAGTGTTGGAAAGGTGTTTCTATGAATTCGCCATCTAACTCTACGTAGCAGAAAGAGTTAAGGTGACTTATCATATACTCCTCCTCACCGTGAACCGTTATGATCTTACCCTGGACTGGGTACTTTAGCATTTGGTGTAGAGAAGAAGTGACTGCCCCAGCATTGTGGATCCATGACCTTCCCAACAAGCATGAATATGAAGGACGGATGTCCATCACATGAAAAGTAGAGTTGAAAATTTCCGTTCCCACCAAGATTGGGATGTCCACTTCTCCGTGAACCATCCGCTTAAAACCGTCGAAGGCTCTAACAATGATATTACTGGGCTTTAGGGTTAAACCTTCACAGTCCAATCTATCCAATGCTTTCTTTGGTAGAACATTTAAAGATGAACCGGTATCAACCAGAACATGAGCAAGTGTAGTTCCTCTGCACTCTACCGAGACATGCAGCGCATCATTATGATTTCTTCCCTTAGACGTCAAATCGGAATCAGAGAACCCAAGACCATTATCGGCTGTAAGGCTAGCCACGCACTCTTTAAACTGATCCGCAGAAGTTTCTTGAGGCACGTGTGCCGTCTTCATAAATTTGATCAAGGCTTTGGCATAAGCCTCAGAGTAGAGCAATAGAGCCAACATAGAGATTTTTGAAGGGGTTTGTGTAACACCCCGTTTTCAATTAATTGATTTATTTAAATTTGGGAATTTATTTTATTAGAATTAATAAAATAAAAAGAATTATTTATTTTGGAGTATTTGAGGAAAATAAAAGAAATAAGGAATATTGGGATTTTTATGTTATTGGGCTTAAATGTTGTTAGTAAAGAGTGGGGGTGCAGAGACATAAAGTTATGTTTGGGACTTAGGCCATTTTCTCATTTTTGGTTTTCACGTAAGAACAGAAGTTGGAATTTGGGAAAATAGAGCTCTGAAGAACGGAGAACGAAGAACATCGCTCAAGAACTCAAAGCTGCTAATTGATAAGGTAAGGGGGGTTTATACTCGATTTATATTTGTTTATGGGTTTATGTACGGTTGATTCGGGTAATCGTAGGAAATCCCAATTGTTAGATGTTTCTAGGGATCGATAACCTTAGGATTGAACTTTGTTAGAAAAGGTTTAAGTTCCCGATTTTATGAATCAATTAGAGACTTTAGGTTCCTATGATGGATTGGATGTCTTTGTACTATATTGCACCGCCGTAGAGAGGTATTTTCGTGCAAAAAAATGGGTATATGAGCTGCTGCAAAAACAGAAAAATTGGGTTCGCACTCATCAACACGGGCGCGTTGATTTACGCGGGCACCCGTGTTGATTCACTGTAATGCTGATGAAAATGTGTTTTCTGGCCATAATTCAACACGGGCGTGTTGATTAACACGGGCGCCCGTGTTGATTCACTGTGTTGGCATAAAAATGGGTTTTCTGGGCACAATTCAACACGGGCCGTGTTGATTTACACGGGCGCCCGTGTTGATCCCCTGTTTTGTCAAAAAAACGTGTTTTCTGGACACATTTCCACACGGGCAGTGTTGTTTTACACGGGCACCCGTGTTAAACCTCCTGTGTTGGTTTTTAAACTATGTTTTCCGTGCATGTTGTTAAGTACGGATTGATCCGGTTTTGATGTGCAGTGTTTGACATGTTTTGAATATGTGTTTATTGAATTCCTAGTGTTGATTGATGTGTGTATCGAATAACGATTGTATGTTATGATACCAACACTATGTGGATCTTATTGTCATGCTTTTAGATGATGTTATCAAGCATGAATTATGATATAACTTGATATGATTGATGTTTAATAGTATGCTGAGTGGTTACATGCTATTTCCTATCATGTTATGTTTGATATTGTTGATGTGCATGATATGTTGATTGATGTTCATAGTATGCTGAGTGTTACATACTTACATATCATGTTGCATTTGTTAATTCCCATTGTGTGGAATTAACATGGTGGCCAATATACGTGTCCGCGATATAATGGAACGTTGAGGTGGTAGCCGTGTCCGCGATATAATGGAACGGTGAGTTATCTGTGACCCGCGATTTAATGGGGCGGTGAAGTGGTACCACATGCATGGGTGTGTTGCATTACTCGAATATAACATGAATGGATGATTTTTCCAATGTTATATTTGATTGTTTGTATGCACGTATGATTGATAAATGGTTGATGATGTTTGATGAATATTTGCAAATATGAAAGGCAATATGTCATGGATATATGAATTGTAAAGGTTTTGTAAACTATGAAATATGCTAATTATTGGGTGATGCTTATGATTTCGTGAATTGATTGTTATGAATGTATAACCAAATGTATATTTGAGAAGCTCACCCTTACTGTTGAATATTTCAGATTGAGGAGCTTCGCTCAGGTGCTTGGCGAAGGCTTATCGTGTCTAGTTTAGTTTCGTTTTAGTATGTCCGGGTCATGCTCTGATAGTTGTAACTCCGTGAACGTTTGGTTGTCGAGCTGCTTTAGTCAGACTCGTTTATTTTCTTTTAATTGTTATAATATGACGTTGACTTTTCCAGGTGTTAATCCCTGATGATTTTGGAAAATATTATAACATTTGATTTTATTAAATAAATTATTCCGCTGTGTAGACATGTATGAGTTACCACTAAAATTATGCATGACAGGAATTTATTTTATTAAAAGAGAATTGTAGCATTCCTCGATTATTACATGTACTCTGAGTTTATAATTTTTAATATTTGCGAAAATTATATGCGGGGTTTTAGAGGGTGTTACAGTTTGCCCCAGCTGCTCTACGACATCATAGTCGCTCTTCTTAATTATCTTTAAAATTTCCTCCATTTCCTTTTAGGTGGTCTCGGAGATAACCAAAGTCTAAGCCCTCGTCCTGACGGGCGTTTCTTGGATCCCCTTACCTTTATCAGCAATAACAACAGAGGGTATAACTTCAGGAGTAACAATTTCTTCAATAACTGGACTTTGCACAGATATCTTGACAGGCAGAGGAGCACTTGAGGGTCCGAAGTCTGCCCGTGGAGGAGAAATCTCCAAAGAGAAGATTCTTCCGCTATGAGTTATCTTACTTGTCCCCGCAATATTTCCTTCATCAGGAGTTTCTTCATCGGAATTCTCTTCGGCTGATTCGATCTGCTTGACGCCATGGTAGAAGATTTCTCCTCCATAATTCCATGGTATCGTCTTGTTGGACTTATATGGGATAGGCCCCGGCATGGTGATCTTCAACGGTACAAACTTTGGATCAAGCGTAATCTTAACAGGCCTTTTATAGGTCTTGGAAAGATTGTCAGAAATGGTGATTATAGCAACATCATTGATTGGAGTAACAAGAGTAACATGAGTGATAGTAGCAACAAGAGTTTTCTAAAAGAGGATCTCTTGAGTATCCATCAAGCTTTGAATGCATGACTTCAACATTGGACAGTCGGATTGGAAGGTTGAGCAGAAGTAACAATCTTTTTCACAGCCTGGGAATATCCCGACTTTCAACAGATTCATCTTGATCATTGGCAACAGAGTCATTAATTCATCAACAGTGGTAACATGAAGATCTTACACAATAGCATGGACATTATGACCATGTTTTAGCATAGGAGCGGATATCACATTAGGTTTTTCAGGGGCATCAAACTATACCTCCTTGGCATCTATCAAATCTTGGATCTTGTTTTTAAGGGCCCAACAATTGTTGGTGTCATGCCCTACACTGTCCGAATGGTATGCACATTTTGCATTCGAATGATAATAGGGAGAAGAGGTATTTGGGTTTTTCGGCGCTTCTTTCAAGTTTGTAAGGTTTAATTTTAACAGATGAGGGAGGACCTGAGCCGGTGTCATATTGATCCAGGTGAATTACTGTTGCTGCCTTTCTACCCTTTGCTGGTTAGCTCTAGGTTGACTGATTCGAGGTTGATCGGCTGAGGAGTTCTGGATCATCACAACCCCCATCGCTGGTCGGCGCTCCATTCTCCCTTGATTTCTCTGGGTGTGAATAGCAGAAACTTCCTTCTTGGCTGGGAAGGTCTTCTTGATAGCAGTGGAAGCAGAGGCATCCTTATGAATTTTACCACTCTTAATGCCAGCTTCGACCCTTTCACCAGTCAAAATTAATTCGGTGAACCCTGCAGATGAGCTCCCGATCAAGTGATTGAAGAACGGACCTGACTGGGTCCCTAAAACATGTCAACCAGCTCTCTATCCGACAATGGTGGCTGCACCCTTCTATCCAAATCCCGCCACTTCTGGGCATACTCCTTAAATCCCTCATTAAAGGCCATACCCATACTCTATAGTTGAGTACGAGTAGGCGCTAAATCTGCGTTGTATTGGTATTGTCGGTAGAAAGCAGCAGCCAAATATTCCCAGTTATGAACATCAGATCTCTCAAGTTGATAGAACCAGTCCAATGCGTACCCGACAAACTATATTGAAAAAAGTGGACCCACATATCCTTATCAGAAGAGTGAGGTTGGATCTTTCTGACGTAGGACCGCAGATGCATCTTCGGACAGGACAAATCGTCGTATTTGGAAAATGTAGGTACTTTGAACTTGGGAGGAATGACGATCCCAGCAACCAACCCTAGTTCTTCGAAATCCAACCCAGGTACCCTTTGTACCTCCATGGCTGCCAACCGATCCTCAAGATTCTTATACTTATCGTCCGCCAGAGGGTACTGCTGTTCAGAGTAATCTTCATCCTCTTCCTCTTCTTCTTCTTCAGCTTTAGACTTGGAGGGCATTGCAACTCCCTTTCCTTTACCAACCCCTTCGTCAGACGTCGAGGGGAATTCCAGAACTCTCCTACCTTGATTCTCAAATCTTCTTCCCATAGTGGCCACACCAATTCTTTTCTATTTCTTATTTTCCTTTTCTTTCTCTTTCTCTAAGAGTGCTTTAAGATCTTCTTGACCTTTTGCTAAGGTCGTGAGGAGTTGTTGGAATTGCGAATTCTGTGCTTGCAGATCTTTAACCGTCTGCTCTATATCCATCTTGCTGAAATAAACAGCAGAAAGATAAGGAAACCTGGTGTGAAGACCTGTTAATGCATATGGTGAATGATGTGTATTCATGTAATGCATTCAAGGATTCAGAAATTCAAATTTGTTGCAAACAAAAAGAACACACGTCATATTAATAAGAAGAAATTTGTTAGTACATAAATGCCCCATGGGCAGAATATTACAAAGCTTCTTAATGTAAAAAGACGTTGCACATCCTTTTTGGCGCGATGTAAGTGTTGAGAGTCTCCTCTTCGTGAAGTCGGAGGGTAAGTTCCAAAACCTTCTTCTCACTAGCATAGAAGCTGGCTTCAAAAGTGTTCCGCTCTTCCTTGAGTTGTATCCAACTCTTTTGCAATTCTTCCAATGATGTTGGCATGTCGTGATGTAGGAGGGTGTATGGAACCTCTCCTTCCATAACGGGCTCTTTGATCACGGGGAGAATGTGAGGGTATGGCATCATAAGACTCTGGGCGCGGGTTCGTACCCACTTGAGGTAAGGCTCAAGGGGGATGAAATTCTTGTGCCCCAGTGTCTTACTATCCACTTTGTTGGGCATCCTCCAAGCTCGGATAAACCTTTGTTGAAGTCCTTGAGCGTCGTTGTCGAAGTCAAAAACCAAGTCAGGAATCTGTATATCATGAGGGCCATCCCTTCGGGCATACCCAAACTGTCTCAGAGCTAAGCAAGGGTTGTAGGTAATGCCTCCTCTAATGCCAAGTAGTGGGACATTAGGGAATTCCCCACAACGATCAATGATGATGACATATTCTCTGGACCGAGAACACCAATGAACATCAGAATGTGTGAGGGTTATCAACCGTTGTGACCACCTTAAACCCTGATCATTCTTCAAAACTGATTGGGGAAGGTAAGAAATAAACCACCTTTCTAGAAGAGGAGTATAACACATGATAACACCTCTTTTCCTCATTGTTCGTGTGTGAAATGAGTGTAGGATGTCCCCAAGCAATATAGGCACATGATTCCGAGATATGAAAATCTTGACAGCGTTCACATCTATAAGCTGATCAAGGTTTGGGAACAAGACCAACCCATAGATGAGGAGTGCTACAATCTCTTCAAAAGCTTGCAGATCTAGAGAATTCCAACAGTCTTGTGCCTTCTCAAACAGAAACTTTGCTAAGAAACCCTTGACACCACTTCTGGTTTCCCAATGACCTTTGATATCGGATGGTTTCAAGTGTAAGGCTTGAGCAACATCTTCAGGCTTTGGTTCTTTTTCCGTACCGTTGAAAGGTAGTTGATGGAGAAAAGGAATCCTCAAGAGTTAAGAAAATTCCTCCAAAGTAGGCACCAGCTGGTAATCTGGAAATGTGAAGCAGTGGTGTAGGGGGTCAAAGAATTGGAAGAGGAATTTCACCATGTCTTCTTCAATGATGGAGTTTACCAAGTTGAGAAGTCTACCATGTCTTTCACTGAAGAGAGAATTCTATGGAATCTTGGAAGTAAGCTCCTTGAGTTGAGGAGGGATTCTCACAAGGTTAACCTGAATTGTTTTTCTGTGGAGTGATTCCATGACCTACAAAACAGGAACAAAGATGAAGATCCAAACCCTTGAAATGGTTAGTGGATGCATATGATGCTTTATGATGTTCATGATGTATACACAAGCATATGTACAAACAAGTCACACAAGATCCTAGTTTCAGGCTTGCATGAGGTTTCATAGGTAAGTACCCTCTTGAAGTTAGTTGGCTTAACTTGTCCTATAAATAGTAACCGGGTTCTAAGGAGCTCAATATCACTGGATTATTTTCTGTGTTCATTGTTTCAGTTTAGCCACTTAACTGGCGACCTAAATATTCCAAGAAAATAACCCTCAATGGGTGTAGTATCGAGTATCTACCAACTTCGGACTGCACTAAAGCCGGTCATCTCACTACCCCTAATAAGGCCAAGATGGTCAAGTAAAGGTTCTAAGAGTTCATTAGTGCTTCATGACATCACTCAGCGGCCCTGTATTCTATATGATTGACTCAAAGGTTACCGGTACTCACAAATATGTAGCACTAATATAGCTATTGCTTCAACCATGTCGGTATACCCCGCACAGTTTCCACAACGTATTGCTATTTACCTATGAATGTTTCCCAAATCCGGGTAGAGGATTTCAAACCCAAACAAGAGAACCAAATGTAAAGCAATCAAAGCAATCAAGATAAGCATGTAAAGGTGATCTAAACCCTAAGGTTACTCCACTTTTAAAGTATTTCTCCAACAGAGTCGCCAATTCTGTGATACGGTGGGAGAACTGACTTGAGGTTTTACGTTTGTGTTCGCAAATGTTTCGGTTTAGCAAGAGTCGGCACCGACTTTTTATTTTATCCTAAGGAAAAGTCAAAAAAGCATAGGAAAGACCTTTGAGATGTTTTCTTGGGTTCAGGGAGTAGATTATAAAAAGGGAAGGTGCAAGCACCCTTTTCATCCATGGTTATCCATGGGCTCTTAGTTACTTGTTTAGATCACTTGCTTTTGATTTTCAATTGTTTGAAATGGTGCTTTGTGTGTGGTTTTGAAAAATGTTTTGAAAAGAGGCCATCATTGTGGCAACCTTTGTAATGATTCTTGTTTGAATGTATACAAAGGTGTTTTTGTCTTTTGAAAAGATGTTTCAATGTTTGAAAGTTTGTTTTGGGAAATGTTTTGAAGTGGTGTTGTAAGGTGTGTTTGAAAATAGCAAGGATGTTTTGCAAGTTTTGATCAAGTAACTAAGAGTTATATACCCTATTTTACTCAAAGATATTTCCTATATGTTTTTAACCCTTTTGACAGTGTTGTTTTACCATTGCATTTGGTAAACAACCTTGTATTAGGATGTTAAACGGGACAGGCGCGGGTCATCGTATAGACCATGATAGCAATTGTGTTAAGTATTTTTGGCAAAATTTTGAGGGACTAGATCATTTTGTATAGGCAACCAAGATAATGTCATCGAGGGACTATGATCTTTTGTTTTGTTTTTGTTTTGCCAAAGTACCCAACATGCATAACATGACCCATTTTTAAGGCAACAAGTGGATGTAACCCTAGGGGTGTAAGTGTGCATTGTGTTTGATTTTCATGCATTTTTGTCTTTGTATTAGGTCAAGCTACTTGTTGATTTTTGATTTTTGCATACAAACCCTAATCTCTAACCATGGCATAATTGAAAGCATAAAGTGCGAGAATTAAAAGTCTAAACTATTACAACATGATTATGGGGAGGGGGATACAATTTTTGAATGGGGATTATTTGACAAGAAATTAAAACCCTAATTTTACTATTACATCCAAATTGAATCAAATGGAATAAATAAGAAATGAACAATATTTAAATAAACAAATTAAATAATTGTACAAAATAAATGAATATGCAAAAAGGTTTTTGTTTATTTTTATGTATGTAAAAATATTTAATACAAAAAAGGGAAGAAATAAAATAAACGAAATTATTATTTTTTTATTAAGGGTAAACCCTAATTTTTCTTTAAGAAAATAAATATATTAATTATATTATTTATATACAATAAATAAAATAATGTATGTAAAAAATTAAATATATTTAGAAAAAGGCATTATTTTAAGTACAAATAATAATAATAAAAAGTAAAATATTTCTATGTTTTTTTTTATATTTTAAAGTATCTATTAAATAAAATAAAAGTGTGTATATATATTAATTATATTAAATATGTATAAAAGTAAAATAAAATATATACAAAAATAAAAATGTATTTAGAATGATATTTTTTAGTGTGAATAAAATAAAGGATAAGGTAAAAATAATTTATATACTATTTTTTAAGTTTTCAATAAATAAAATGAAAGTATATAATCAATAAATTAATTTTATGTTAGAAAAAATGAAAATAAAATACAAAATAAATGTGAAAAATTTATAAAAATATTTTTGAGTATTTTTTATATTTGGAAATAATAAAATAAAATCAGAAATGAAAATAAAATACAAAAATATAAAATATAAAGAAATTGGGCCAGGGGGGTGTAAAAAGTAAAAGGGGAGTGTCAATAGTGAGCCAGGACCAAGCCCAACCCACCACACTTCATATTCAACCTCTGACTTTCAAAAACGCGCGCGCTTGTACCAATCATGAACATCCTGCATACGAGCTCTATTGCAAAAACACATAACATCAAAGTTGTAGGGTTTTTCAAGACGAATATAACCATATAAAAAACTCGTCCTAACTCTCAAAGACCATAGAGAATTTCTCTGGCCCTAAAATCTAACCTAATTTTTTCAGGATGTTCATGGACCAAATTCTCTTAGCATGCTTAATAAAAATGAAAACTGAGCATATGTACAGCTTCATGGCTATGAATACTACATTTCTTATTCACAAACCTAAGTCTAAATGTTCCTAAATAGAGAGATAGGAAGTTGATAAAAACCTGTTTCCGCTGACTTCGTGTATGGCAATGGGGAGCTTTTCAACAAGGCCTGAGATGTCTGGGAGCTTGCTTGAACTTCACTTGACCTTCTCCAATGCCTAGATTGCCTTGAAGATGCTTGAACAAGCCTAAAGAACTCAACCTGCACAAGCTCAAATTGTAAATGGCAAACCCTGTTAATGGAGTTACAGTTGGTGTTTAAGGTTTGGGATAGCTTGGATGGATTGAATGAAAGGTATTTGAACAGGTTTGGGGTAAAACGCACGATCAAATTGTGCTATGGAAGTCAAGATGCAGATGCTGCCCTGTTTTGCCAATGGAAAGTGATTTCTTGCTATGGGAGGTTTGAAGGCTCAAAGGATCGTGTTTCTGGCTCAAAGGGATGTGAGAAAGATGTTTCAAATGCTTGCACAAGTTGGTTTTTGCTGATGTTTTCAGTTCTAGTGTTTTTGATATCTTTCTTGTATTTTAAGCAAACATGAGAAATGATGTGAAACAGGCCTGTACAGGCTATCCATATGCTTGCACACTTTGCCTTTGGCCCCTCCAATTTGTGGATTTGATTTGCTGCATAAGATATGGACCAATGCTCAAGAAATCAGTTTTGACATAAAGCAAGATTTAAGCAAAAATGGTAATGTTGCTTTTTCTATTTAGGGATTAATCCAAGGTGCAATGCTCTAATGACCAAAAAAATGCCTTAGACCAATGGTTTTGCACTTAATTATTAAGTGTGGAATGGTTTTTAGGCCTGTAATCTAGTGCAAAGCAAGCTGATTTGAATTTGCAACTTGTATGAACATGAACATGCCATGGATGAAAAGTGAGTTTTTTCCAACTTCAAGCCTTCGATTCTCCCTAACCACAAATGTGTTTGGAGAGTTCTTGGAAATTTTGGAAATCTTTCAATATTCTATACAATCCATATTTGAAATGAAATTTGAGATTCCAAGTTGAACTATGTGAAAAATGGCCATGAAGATAGGTCAAAATCCTGCCTAAACTAGGCAAAATTTCACTAAGTTTAAAGTTTTAGGGACCCTTGTTCCAAAAATCATAACTTGAGATCCAAGCTTCTTTTTGGAAAACTTTGTGAATAAAAGTTGTATAATTTGTGGAGGACTACAACTTTCATGTTGGAAGTTTTGTTTGAATCCAATTGCATCATGGTGAAAATGTTGGGCAAAGTTAGGAAAAATTAAGAAAATTTCATAACTTAGAAAAATTCTAAGTTATGAAATATTTCAACTTTAAACCCTAATTTGCAAAAATGGGTTTCTTGATGAACAAGTTTCATTTTTTGACACATCTTGATGAGAAATGACTCTTGGCACTTGATTTTGACCAAAAAGTCAAAGTTTGACTTTTCAGTGTACAACCAAATTTTGATCAGTTGACTGAAAAATTCATTTGTCAATCCAATGCAATTGAGATCTTTTGAGCTTGTTGAATAGGTCAAGATGATGCCATTGAGTCCTTGAGTCCATGGTTGAGCCCAATTTTCCATTGGCTAGGTCAAAAGTCAGAAATTGCCCTTTTACAGTCAAAACCCTAAAAATGACCATTTTGCCCTTTTGGTGATCTGATCAAATTTCTTGTGGAGTTATGGTCCAAACTTGATCAAATGGTTCATATGAGTTTATAATCTTGATGTGGGTCAAAATTCATGAGGTTTGACTGTAAATTGGCCACAATTTACTTTTTCTCCAATACAACTGATTTCTAGGTCAACTGTCCAATTGACTGGGTAGAAATTTGATTCAAGGCTTGAAACTTGGTATGAGAAATCTTATAAGTCCAAAATGAAATATGAAAGTCACATTGAGAATTGGAAGTCCAAAAATCCTTGTGCAAACTCAAACCCTAATTTAGGTCATCAGTGCAAGGAGATGTCTTGAGCAGTGCAAAACCCTAATCCTGTATGGAGTTCAAGGAGCCTTGTGAGGGGAAATCTTGATAAAATAAGAGGGAAAATTTTGGGGTACAACAAATGCAAACAAATAAATCCAAAGGTGACACGGAACACCACTGGGGATGCGGTAAATAAAATAAAGGATCAAAAGAAAGTCCGACCAGGAAAATAAATCATTGGTGGATAGAAGATTCAACTCTACTGGGGTAACACCCAGGGAGGAGATAAGGCATCATCAACTTAAATAATGAGGAAACAGTAGTGGATGACAAAGATCGACAGATAACTACGAACTACCCACTCTTAGAGAAGATAGAAAAAAAGTAACGTCAACTCACAGGGAATAGAAATGGTAAGAAAATACTGATAAATACCAATATTAGGGTAGGTAACAAATGATTGGCATCATCACTTATGAATTGAAACCAATGAACTTCTTTAGAGCAAAGTGAATCTCAAAGATGAACTATCTCCCATAATGACGAGACTATCATTCACCGGAGTAACAAATCTCAATAACAAACTATCTCCCATAATGACGAGACTACCATTCATCAGAGTAACACATCTCATTAACAAACTATCTCCTATGAAGACGAGACTACCATTCATTGGAGTAACAAATCTCAATAATGAACTATCTCCCATAATGACGAGACTATCATTTAACGGAGTAACAAATATCAACAACGAACTATCTTCCATAATGATAAGACTACCATTCATTGACGTAACAAATCTCAACAATGAACTATCTCCCATAATGATGACACTACAATTCATCGGAGTAACAAATATCAACAAAAAACTATCTCCCATAATGAAAAGACTACAATTCATCGGAGTAATAAAACTCAACAATGAACTATCCCCATAATGACGAGACTACCATTCATCGGAATAACAAATCTCAACAACGAACTATCTCTCATAATGACGAGACTACCATTCATCGGAGTAACAAATCTCAACAATGAACTATCTCCCATAATGACGAGACTACCATTCATCGGAGTAACAAATCTAAACAACAAACTATCTCTCATAATGACGAGACTACCATTCATCGGAGTAAACATCTCAACAACGAACTATCTCCCATAATGATTAGACTACCATTCATCAGAGTAAATAAGATTAATCTTCTCAAGGCATTAACAGACTTACTGGGAAAGTACAGATTGCTCAAATAAAGAGACTTGCCACTTGCCGTTATAAGAATCCTGTTTGGAAAAGAAATATGACTTCTCTGGGGAAATGCCAATATAATATTTCTGAGGAGATAAAGTCTTCTCATGCAAAATAAATGCACATTCTCAATCCAGAGCTCAAAGCTTGCAGAAATAATAATAATAATGTTGTTGGGGACCATTGATTCAAACCAGAAATAATCTGGAGTGAAACAATCAACCAGGACAACACCCAATGAGGAATAAGCTAAAAAGGGTATCACGTTCCATCCAGAAAATGAGCTGAATAGGAAGGCTAAAATAAAATTCTTTCACGAGGGATAACTCAGTGGGGAAACTGAAAGGATATACACTTTCTGCTTAAGGTGGACAATCTATTGGAGAGAGGGTAACATAACTCTACGAATAGGGTAATATGTCAACAAAAAAAATAATGAATGCAAATGAGCAATAAATTTTAATTCAGATATGCATGATGTATGTATGAATGTATGAATGTTATCATGTACATGCTGACAAAACAGACATACAACAATGAGAATAACCAGACAAAACCAACTTGGGTAAAGTCAATACTCTGCTAAATCACATCCAGGATGAAAATTCCATAAGAGAGTAAGCACCAACTGAGGAAACAAATTCCTACTTCATGACTTAACTCCACTAGGAAGAAACATGGTTTGCAAAATATTTGAAGCATAATCTGATAGTAATGAACCTAATAGCTGTAGGGATGTAACATCCTTCTCCATATTTCACCGGAGAACATCATACAAACTTCACTATGGAAGAGAATGCCTCATCGTCTAGACTTTCACTGGAGATTATAATACTGACTTCACTAGGGAAGCTGAAAACTACATCGTTGAGACTTCGACTAGGGATCTCGAGCTGACTTCATCGGGGAGGACCACAACACATCGTTAAGGGGAGCCTAAATACATTCTTCAATATCAAGAGTAATGGTTACACAAACTTCTCTAGAGAGAAAATATGAAACTTTATGGGGATATAACTTTCAGAGAGACGCATCATCTCGACTTCATTCAGGGATCTAAGAAGTTACACAATACAACAAGAAATCAAAATTATGGGTATTTTAAATCAAACTCAACACTGGGTGAGAGAAAACCAAAAAGGTTGACGGTTGTTCTGTAATACGGTGGGAGAACTGACTTGGGTGTTTGCGTTTTATCGCAATTGTCGCGGATAGCAAGAGTCGCCATTGACTTTTCTTTTATCCAATAAAGGAAAGGGTGAAAATAAAAAGAAAGACCTTTCAAGAATTTTTCTTAAGTTCGGAGGGTAGGTTATGAAAAGGGGAGGTATTACTACCCTTTTCATTCGTAGTTATCTACAGGCTTTTAGTTGCTAGATCACTCTGGAATGCTTTGATTGAAATATGTTTGTGATAGTTTGAAAGTATTTTCGAAAGTGACTTCGTTTAGGAAAACTTTGTAATGATTCTCGTATCTATAAGAATGTATACAAAGTGTTGACTTTTGAAAATATTTCATTTGAAAGTGTTAGTGTGTTTGAAATATGTTTGGTTTGAAATGTTTGTGAGCAAGCAACTACGAGTGTTCTACCTACTCAAAAAGTCTTTGTTCATTTCCCCCTCCTTTAGATATTGGTATCTTACCATTGATTGGTAAGAAGCCCTATCAGTGGATGTGAAGGGACAGACGTGGGTCTTCGTACAGTCATAGAAGCAAAAATTGTAGGATACCTTAGCAATTTATCTTAAGGGTCAAAGATCGTTTATCGAAGGCAACATTGAATGGTCATCGAGGGACTACGATCTTGTATTTGAGGGTCATTGCTAAAGTATCCCACGTTCGAGGGACATGAATATTTTATTCTAAGGCAACAAGTGTGGGTTAACCCTAGAGGTGTAAGTGTGCAAAGTGTATTGGTTTCATGCATTTGTCTTGAATTATGGTTGTCTACTTGTTGATTTTAAGTCTTTCCATACAAACCCTAATTACGAGCAAAAATATTGAAACCGATAAATTGCAGAAATTTAAAGTTCTATGCTATTACATCTTTTTTTTGGGAGGGGATACAAATCACAAATGGGGGATGAAAGTAATTAAAACCTAATTACTATTACAACCAAATTGAATAATGAATAAAAATATCTAAAAATATAAAGATAATGTAAAAAGGAAGGAAAATTGTTTTAAAAAAAACTTTATGCATTGACACATACACTTATGCATCAATACATATCACTTCTTGCCCCTGGAAATCAAAACCAACTCAGTATGTATTGATACATAATGGTTTGCATCGAGTCATATCTATTTTGCATCGAAACATGCACTTATGCATCGATATATATCACTTCTTGCTCCTGGAAATCAAAACCAACTCAGTATGTATTGATACATAATGGTTTGCATCAACTCATTTCTGTTTTGCATCGACTCATTCATGTTTTGCATCGACTCATACACATTTTTTATCTCTGTAATGTGTCTTGATAACAATATTTATTAATATATAATGCATTGTATCAGATCATCCCCTATTTTGTAACTAATATGAGTCGACTCATATGAGATATGTATCGACTCATACTGTAGTTTTACCTCTAACATTTTTCTGTTACCTATATAAGTCAGTTCTCAACACATGGTTAATGAAGATGAAAAGTAAGCATATGGTTAGCTTTAGGGAAATGATATCTACATTTTATCTTCATAAATTAACCAATAATTATACTTGTATGAAGAGTTTAAAAATCAAGAAAAATTACCTTGAAACTGAAATTCATGTTTTGATTTAGAGTTGCTGTATTGTCTTGGAGAAGTCAACTTGCGGGTGGCTGTTTTTGAGTTTGGAAAATGGTGATAGTGATGTTACAGAAATCGCTCTTGTGTTTGAACAACTCCTATATGATGTATATGAAGTATTTGGATGGTTTATATGGGCAAAACTTGCAAGGTTTAAGAGGTTCAAATATTGGGACTTCAAAGCTCAAATATAAAGGTTGTGGATAAATATGGTTTTTTGAGAGTATAGGAGTTTTGAGTTCTTGTTTCTCTTCCTTTCTATTTTTATGGCCTTTCCCCCTTTTTTTTTGACTTTCTCCCCCATTTTTCTTGTAATTGATCTCTCTATTTATAGTAAAAAAGTTTGGGATAAAAGTTGATCAGATTTTGCAAGATCACATGTTGGTTTGGTTGGAATGCAAATATCAAGTTATGTCAAGTCTTCCATGGTCCCAAGATGAAGTACCAAAGTTGCTGGTATAGAGGGGCTACTTTCCATGATTTATGGTGGAGTATAATCAGAAGTAACCAAGATATGTGCTCAAGACAAATTTTGTACCAAAACGCTTGCTTTTTAAGAATAGCATTTGTGCCTTTATGCGATAAATGGAAAGATATTTTGGGCAATGGCTCAAACACTTGGGTAATAGCTCAAGAGTAGGTATAAGAATTAAATTATGATGGATTTTCAAGTTAGAATGCCTGTAACACAAGATTATGCAGAATAGCATACTGATTGGGTTATGTGTTCTTCACCAAAAATTCATGCTCTTGGATGTTTTGGAAAGCTGGAGACATTGTCTACAACTTTCATGTTGACCATTTTGGATAAATCAATTTGGAACCTAATGAAAATTGGCCAAGAAGTTGAGATAAAAAAACTGACCAAAACCTGTTGAAAATGTTTCTAAGTGTTTTGTGAAAAATGCCATGACTTTAGGAATTTATAACTAAAATTTACAAGCACGTCTAGGAGTTGATCAGCAAAGAAAAGTTGTAGATCTCATCAATATCTAAAACTTTCATGTTTAAAGTGATCTTTAAATCATCTTGCATCTTGGTGAAAAATTGGCATGAAGTAATGAAATTATCATGTATAAAAACAAGTTAGAAAAATTTCTAAGTCTTGAAAAGTTTGACTTTTCTCATTGACTTTTGACTTTCTTGATTTCTTGATGATCAAGCTTCATATTTTTGAATGTCTTGATGAATTCTGATCTTTGAAATCAAATCGATAAAAAAAGTCAAAGTTTGACTTTCTGTGCATCAATTGACTTTTCATCAGTTGATCAAATTTCAACTATCAATCCATTGATCTTGAGGAATGTTTTGAACCATGAAATTAGGTCAACATGTTGTATTTGAATCCTTGAGATTATTCTTCAAGCCATTAGATCATGCATTAGGTCAAAAGTCCCTGATCAGTCAAATACAATCAAAACCCTAATTTTGATCAGTTTGCCCTTTTGGTGACTTGAGCCTTTTTCTTGGGGAATTGTGACCCAACCTTGATCAATTGAAACATATGACTTCAAAATGTTGATATTGGTCAAAATTTTGAAGTTTGACTATAGGTTGACCATAATTGACTTTTTACCCAATACAATTGATTTTTAGTCATCTGTTCAATTGGCTGAGCAAAATTGTGATTTCAAGACTTGAAATTTGACATGAGTATTCTTGAAGGTCTATAATGATCCATTAAAGTCATTTGAGGCATTATAATTCCAATTTTCTTTGTGAAAATCAAAACCCTAATTTGAGGCATCTGTGTTTAGGAGATAGTTTGACCTAGTCAGCACTTGTGTAAACTTGAGGCATTGAAGATCTTTGTGAGAAATGTCTTGAGAAATGAGAGGGAAAATTTTGGGGTCCAATAATTGCCCCTGTTCAATATTCTTAAACCTGAAGAGTTAGATTGGCGGGTCCTCCATTCGTGACTTGAAGGTGGAAGATCATTGAACACTAGAGTGCCCAAAAATTTGCACTCGGTGATGCACAAAGTAATGTGTTAGTTGATTACGACGGAAATGGGCTTAACATATGTCGTTTGGAGAGGTGATGAAGAGTTATCAGAGATGGGATTACAGATGCCATCCAAGGTGATTGTTGATAGAGATTGGAAGAAGCATCAGAATAAATATTTAGTCGATTTATACTGAAACAACAAGTGTCTTTTGAATAATCTTTAACTGGATAATGAATCAGTGTAAATCTTCGGAGTGATTTAACTGAACCAGAGAAAGTGTCTACTGGAAAGGAATCAGGATACACCATTGATTAATTTAAACTGAACCAGGAGAGGTCTTGAATAATATTTAACTAGAGAACAAATCAGTATAAATCTTTGGAGTGTTTTAACTAAACCAGAGAAAGTGTCTACCAGGACGGAATCAGGATAAATCATTGATCAATTTAAAATGAACCAACAGAGGTCTTGAATAATCTTTAACTGGAGAACTAATAAGTATAAATCTTCAGAGAGATTTAATTGAACTAGAGAAAGTGTCTACCAGAACGGAATGAAGATAAGTCACTAATCAATTTAAACTGAACCAACAGAGGTCTTGAATAATCTTTAACTGAAGAATGAATCAGTATAAATCTTCAGAGCGATTTAACTGAACTAGAGAAAGTGTATACTGGAATGGAATCAGGATAAACCATTGATCAATTTGAACTGAACCAGTAGAGGTCTTGAATAATCTTTAACTAGAGAACGAATAAGTATAAATCTTTGGAGTGATTTAACTGAGCCAGAGAAAGTGTCTACTAGAACGGAATCAGGATAAATCATTGATCGATTTAAAATAAACTAGAAGATGTCTATTTTTCACTGATGATATTTATCTGATGACTAATCTTTCCTGAAAAGGTAAAGAATTAGTTGTGATGCAATGTCATGATGCATGCATTGCATAATGATGTTCTCAAAATAAATGAGATTATGCTATATGCATTTTGTATGCATATGTCATGATGCATGAATATGAAATGTTATTGAAGTAAATCTTTGTCTGGAAAATAAATCCTTGAAAACTGCTGGGTGAGATTTGGGAAGCTAAATCCCGAACTATTGCCGGAGATGGAGAATATGTGGTGTATCTTCGAATTTGTTTAGAGTGTTTCACTTGGGAATTCTGCGGGGAATGTCGATTTCTGCTTGAGGGATAGAGTTCAGGAACCTTGGTTGTCCATTACTCTACTGGGGAATTATAACTTGACCGGGGATAGAAAAAGTTAACTGGTATCTAGTCGAATTCCAGGCTTTGCAGCAACTATATGGGGATAGCAACGACTCCGTTGGGGACAAAAGGGTTTTGTCTGTTGATTTGTAACAGTCTGATAAAAGACTCGTGTTGGGGAATCTGTATTTTTTTGGGGAAATAAACTCTGTTGAGGGGGATATTTTGAATACCTTATTGGGGAGATGAATTCCTTTAGGGAGAACTCCACAAGTTTCCTTTTTTCAGTTAAGACCAACTCAACTGGGGAGAGGTTTTTCAGAAGATTATACTTTATGGGGATAATCTTATTGAAGCAAATCTGTCGGGATATACCAAATCCTTAAGGAACTGATTATTACATACTTTTTTAATAGTTAATCATAATCATATGCATATGTTCATTCAATTTTAATCATTGGACGTTTTTGCACTATAAACAGAAAAAAAAACAAAAAGTTTGCACTTCGAAGTATATTTGCATTGATGTTTTGCCTATAAACAGGCGTTTTTGTATAAGGAGACAAATCCTAGTAAGAGGAAATCGTCAAAAAAATGAAAGGAATACAAAGTGAAAACAAAATAATAGTCATATGGAAGTAATCTCATTGGGTTCCAACTCCGCCATTGCCCCTATGTCTTTGAGCAGCATCCCCTGTCGTTGAAAGAATTTGATTGAATTGATCTTATACCATTGAACTTGGACCTTGATGATAAAGTCGGCTGTAGTGATTTCATGGTACATAGTCATATGCTTTGATCCTTAACATTTTCTTGGACCGCCTTTCGGGTTTTAAGCCCACCAGGATACCCTTTCTCTCCCAAGCCGGCCTTTTGGCTTTTTCACTTGTCGGGTGTACAATTCTTTGTATGTATCCCCAACATTTGCCCGAACCTCTTTGATTTGTGGGATGCCCTTATTTTTGCCTAGGTAGGCCAACCTAGCGGGTCACTTTTATGCGTAGTATTTTTTAACTATGTCTGCATTCACAGGATGTGGGAACTCTTCACCGTCCATAGTAGTTAGCATCATGACAATGCCAGAGAATACTTTCTTAACAAAAAATGGCCCTTCGCAAGTGGGAGTCCATTTGACCCTGGGATCGCCTTGAGGAAGAATGATGCACTTTATTACCAAATCGCCAGTCTGATACACTCGAGGTTTGATCTTTTTATTGAAAGCCTTGATCATACGCTTTTGATACATTTGACCATGACAAACAATAGCCAGTCTCTTCTCATCGATTAAGTTCAACTGCTCCAACTTAGTATGAATCCATTCATCTTCGCCTAAGTTTGCTTATTTCATAATCCTTAAGGAAGGGATCTGAACTTCCACAGACAGGACAACTTCCATGCGATAGACTAAAGAGAAAGGAGTTGTCCTAGTTAATGTTCGAGTCAAAGTACGATAGCCATGAAGAGAAAATGGTAGCATCTCGTGCCCGTATTTATAGGTTACTACCATCTTTTGCACAATCTTCTTTATGTTTTATTGGCAGCTTCTACCGCGCCATTCATCTTAGGTCTGTATGGAGAAGAATTGTGATTCTTGATCTTGAACTGAGCGCAAAGTTCAGTGATCATAGAATTATTGAGATTGGTTCCGTTATCAGTGATGATCCTTTCAGGGATGTTGTACCGGCAGATGAGGTTATGCTTGATAAATAAGGCTACAAAATTCTTAGTGACTGAGGCAAATAAAGCGGCTTCGACCCATTTGGTGAAGTAGTCGGTGGCAACGAGGATGAAATGATATCCATTAGAGGCAGTGGGCTTGATCTCTCTGATCATGTTAATGCCCCACATTGTAAATGGCTACGGAGCAGTCATGACATTCAAAGGAATTGGAAGCACATGAACCTTGTCGGCATAGATTTGACACTTATAGCAAGTCCTCGAATGATGGTGACAATCAGTTTCCATAGTCGACCAATAGTAACCAGCCCTTAGAATCTTCTTGGCCATATTGTGCCTGCTAGAGTGAGTCCCAAAGACACCTTCGTGCATGTCTTCCATGATCTCATTTGCTTCATTCTTGTCCATACAATGGAGCAGAGTTGAATCATGGTTGCGCTTGTATAGGATCCCATTGCTTAGGAATAATTTGGCCGATAACCTTCACAGGAATTTTTTGTCATTGATTGAAGCTCCTTCAGGATCCTCTTGCGCTTCAAGGTACCTCCTCATTTCATGATACCAAGGCTTATCCTTATCAATGTTGATCTCTTAACAGCGTGCAGGTTCGTCAAACATTTCGATTGTAATTCTGGGAGCTTTGTTGTCCTAATTGACCTTGAACATAGACGACATAGTTGCTAAGGCATCTTCTAACTAATTTTATTCCCTCGGGAAATGTATAAATGTGACCTCCTCGAAGTATGGGATCAATTTCAGCACATGCTCTTTGTAAGGGGTCAAGTTTGGATGTTTGGTATCCCACTCTACTTTAAATTGACTGATTACTAGGGCTGAATCTCTGTATACGCTTAAGCATTTAATTCTTAGGTCAATGGAAGCCTTTAGACCAAGAATGTACGCTTCATACTCGGCCATGTTGTTTGTACAGTCGAAGCACAGTCTGGCAATGAAAGGTGTATGACAGCCTTCGGGGGAAATGATCGTAACACCAATTCCGTTACCCAAAGAGTTGGAAGCTCCATCAAAAACCACAGTCCATTGGGATCCTTGCTCAGATCCATCACACGGTCCATGCTTTTCACAGTCAGTTATCAGTATGATATTTTCGTCCGGGAATTCAAAGTTCACAGATTGGTAATCATCGACAGCTTGATGGGCCAAATGATCTGCTAGCACACTTCCTTTGATGGCCTTTTGTGTAGTGTATTGGATATCATATTCAGTCAAGATCATTTGCCATCTAGCTATTCGTCCAGAGAGGGCTGGGTTCTCGAAGATATACTTGATATGATCTATCTTGGAAATTAATAAAGTGGTGTGAGTCAACATATACTATCTTAGCCGGCGAGCAGCCCAAGCCAGAGCGTAGCAAGTTTCCTCGAGTAGTGAATATCTTGTTTCACAGTCGGTAAACTTTTTGCTCAGGTAGTATATTGCATGCTCTTTTCGGCCAGACTCATCATGTTGGCCCAAAACACACCCAATTGAATTATCTAATACAGTCAAGTACATAATCAAAGATCTTCCTTCAACTAGAGGCATCAGGATGAGAGGTTCTTGCAGATATTCTTTGATTTTGTTAAAGGCTTCTTGGAAGTCGTCGTTCCATCTGACTAATTGATCTTTCTTCTACAGTTTGAAGATTGGCTCACAAGTAGTAGTTAAGTGAGATATGAACTGGGCAATATAGTTGAGCCGACCTAAGAAACCCCTGACCTCCTTCTTAGTACAGGGAACTGGCATTTTTTGTATGGCTTTGACTTTTGCAGGGTCAACCTCAATACCTTTTCTATTAACGACAAACTCTGAAAGTTTTCCACATCTTACCCCGAAGGTGCATTTGTTGGGATTCAGCCTTAGCTTGTATTTCTTCAACCTCTCAAATAACTTGTAAAGATGATTAAGGTGTTGTTCCTCAGTTTGAAACCTTGCAATCATATCATCAACTTAAACTTCTATCTCATGATGGATCATATCATGAAAAAAAGCTACCATAGCTCATTGATAGGCTGCCCCTGCATTCTTCAAACCAAAAGGCATGACCTTATAGCAGAAAGTGCCCCATTGCATGACAAAGGTCATCTTCTGCATCTCCTCGGGAGCCATCTTGATCTGGTTGTAACTGGAGAATCCATCCATGAAGGAGAGAACTTTGTGTTGAGCAGTGTTGTCGACCAAGACGTCAATATGCGGTAGTGTGAAATCATCTTTGGGGCTTTCCCTATTCAAATCCCTATAGTATACACACATACGGGCTTTCCCATCTTTCTTCGGAACCGGGACCACATTTGCCACCCATTGGGGATATGACGTCACTGTTAGAAAACCTGAATTGCTTCATTACCTCAGCTTTTATCTTTTCAGACATGTCTGGCCGCATATGACGAACTTTTTGCTTGATTGGAGGAGAACCTTCCTTCTTTGGTAGACGATGAACCACAATGTCAGTATCAAGCCCCGACACATCTTCATATGATCAAGAAAACACCTCAACATAGTCGTGCAACATCTGAACTAATCTTCCCTTGACATTATATTCCAAGTTGGAGCCGATCTTAACTTCCCTTTTTGTAGCAACTGGTTTTTAAGTCAGAGCCACCACTATTAGTTTTTATCCTAGGGAAGGGAAACTAACAGAAAACCCTAATTCACAGACATAGATTCTAGGTTTCAGACTTCTTTAGACGAAAGGACGGTGTTAGGCACCTTTCATCTACCTTGTTCACAAGGATACTAGGTTTTAGGTTTGAGTTGGGGAAACAGGATTTAAATTTTATTAGGGGAAGGGTTTAAATTTTTTATAGGGGAATGCTTTAAATTTTTTATAGAGGAACTCGCTACGATTTTTGATCGTATGCCTACGTATCCTCTTAAGAGGAATCAGAGTCCCAATTCGTAGTTCGTATGGGTTTGTATTTTTTAGGGGTTGCAAATGTATTTTGAATCGCCTCGCATTTGATCGAGAGTAGTGATTGCGGAGATTTTGGCTAAATGCGTGATTAGTCAAAATCCGTTTGGAACCCTTTTGCAAAAAAGTTGTTTAGATTATTTGAATGTGAAAAAAAGTTTGAGGTTTGTTGAGTGTTTTTTATAGATATTAATTACAAAAAAACCTTATTAATGCATGATATAAAAAATATTTAATGCATATAATATGCAATTTTTGATGTAAAAATAATTTAAGTGATATAATAAATAATATTAATATTCACAATAAAAATTAATAATTATAATAATTACAAATAATAATAAATTTTAATCAAAACAGGAGGGTGTATCTTCTGATTGTTAAGCCCTAACGCAAATTTTGGAAAAGGGATGTTCCGAAAGGGACAGAAGTTCTGCAGGGGATGCAGGGAAATTGACTGAGTTTTGGCCCCAATCTCAGAACTTTTGAAAAGGTAGGTTGGAAGCTGGCTAGCAAAGTCTTAAAATAGGGGTGTTAACTTTTGGGCTAAGCCCACTATGTGGAATTTTTGGAGAAGGGCAGACAGAAAGTATATAAGTCTAATGCTGATTCTGGACAAGGGAAAAAGCTGAAACCTGGGTTAAGCCCAGTTAGAAATTCTAAAAGGGGAACTACATCTGAACGTAAGAAGTTAGCGTGAACATATGCAATCAGATTATAAAACTATCTACAGATCCGTTTTCTATAGTTTCAGCCCTGCCTATGATCTCATGACCCTATTCATCTTAAACCCAACATGAAAATAGTAAAGAAACAAGCTAAAATTTTTTACCCCTTTGGCGCTCTTGCTTCTGATTCTGGTGCGTGTTTTGTTGTCCTTTCCTTCTTCTTTTGTAGGTTTTGGTGACAACAACGACGGAAGGTGGAGAGACAACGATTGAAACTAGGGTTCCTAATATTGGAACCTCAGTTACTCTTCTGCGTGTTCTTCTTCTGGGTTTTCCAGAAACTCTTGTGTTCTTCCTGTTCTTGCTCCTACTACGTTTTTCTTGTTTTGCAAGCTTTTTTGTAAATTTGTCTCTCTCTCTCTCTCCGTATTCTTTTCTTTCTCCTTTTTTCCCTCATTTTCTAATTTGTTCCTCTATTTATAATGTTCAATTTTTGGGCTTGGACTATGGCTAGAGCAAAGATTGAGGATAGAATTAAAAAGATTTTATTGGAATTGATTCTCTGTGGAAGATTTGATTGAAATTGATATAGTGCACGTCCAATAGATCTGGGCTTGTGTTGCTTAGCCTCTGAAACTCTGAGCTTGGGTTGTGGATGATAATCTGATTATGCCCTTGCTTATAATTTGACTCTGTTATAAGATCTGATATCCCAGTTCTGTACCAGTACTAGCTTACGCGTGATTCTGGCTCTGATTTGCACAACTTTTGCGTTTGTTTCTTTAAAGAAGATCTTCTGGGATTTGTTTCAATAGTTCTGTTGGGTCAATGCTTGATCCATATAGCCTAGCACTTCTTTGTTTGCAGTCAGAACTTCTTCTTTAATTCAATTGGGCCTAGCGTTAATTCTTCCCCTTTCTTTTGCATACTTTCAGATTTAATTTTAACCCCTCCTTTTTTAAATAACAACTAAGTCTTCTTGATTTAAAGTACACCCCATGATCTTGAATAAATATAGTCCATCAGATATTTCTGTACCATCTCTAATTAAATAATTCTAAAAAAAGGATCGCTGAGGTAGGACAAATTTGGGGTATGACAGCTTCCCCTATACAATCATCTTCCAATCGAATAACGCAAGAAACCGCAGGTCTAGCGCATTTTGATTGGGAGTTTATTAAATACTTGGAATATCCAAAATTTGTCCGATTCACCCATAAGGTTATGTTGATATAGCACACCCTCATGAGCCTTGAGAAAATAAGCAAAGCCTATGATATATCACTCACTAGGGTTTGAAGTAGTGGGTTGGATGAGGAAAGTACATTGAGGTTCATAAAAAATGTACCGAGTTTTTGCGAATACATTGAGGCTTAGAGGCAACGTAGTGAGATGAGAGAGTACATTAAGGATTATAGGCAATGTACAGAGATTTGAAAATACATTGAGGCTTAGAGGAAACGTAGGGAGTTTTGCGAATATGTTGAGGCTTAGAGGCAACGTAGTGAGCTGTGAGAGTACATTGAGGCTTAGAGGCAATGTACGGAATTTTGCGAATATGTTGAGGCTTAGAGTCAACGTAGTGAGTTTTGTAAAGTACATTGAGGCTTAGAGGCAATGCACGGAATTTTGCGAATATGTTGAGGCTTAGAGGAAACGTACAGAGTTTTGCGAATACGTTGAGGCTTAGAGACCACGTATGGAGTTTTGAGAATATCTTGAGGCTTAGAGGCAACATAGTGAGCTGTGAGAGTACATTGAGGCTTAGAGGCAATGTACGGAATTTTGTGAATACGTTGAGGCTTAGAGGAAACATATGGAGTTTTGCGAATACATTGAGGCTTAGAGGAAATGTGGGGATTTTTGCAAATACGTTGAGGCTTAGAGGCAACGTAGGGAGCTGTGAGAGTACATTGAGGCTTAGAGGCCATGTACGGAATTTTGCGAATACGCTAAGGCTTAGGTGATGGGTTGGATCGTAGGAGAGGTGTTTGGTTGATTGACCCTTAGATGATTGAATTAAGGGTGAGATTGTTTGTTTGAAGTATGATACACGTGTACGCATGTGAATGTTTAGATGCATGTATAGTGTATGTATACTTTAGATATGCAAAATGTATGTATGAAGATGTATGCAAAATATGTGTATGTTTTGTATGTGTTTCTTGAAATGTCATGTAGACTATTTCTGGCATTCTCTCCTTTAAACCATTGACTTAGAGTTGCCAATCCCCTGGCGTTGTATGTTGTGTCGTCGTAGCTTTGCTAAATTTGATTTGAATGCGGTGAAAAAGTGTTAGCAAAATTTTGAACGTTGATTTTGTATTGTGAGCGCGGGTGTAGACGTGGACGTGTGTATAGAATTTGTATTGTAGACGCAGGAGTAGACATGCGCGTTGACGTAGAAGTGGATTTTCTTTTGATATTGTTATAACCAAAATGTTTTTTTGATGTTTTATCAAAAGCTTTTATTTGTTAATCCCATAAATGATTTCAAGACAATATTCACAAGTAATAATCGTAGTATTTTGTAAACAAGTCAGAGAAAAAAAACGTAATTTGAAAGATGCAAAGAAAGCAAATATTTTATTGATATGCCTCTGAATAGGCGAGGATGCAAGATGCAATTCCTAGAAAGAGGTAATTACAGAAAGTTTTAAAACTGTAAATGGCAATGATTCAGATCTATCTCCCCCCTCGTGGTTCGTGGCCACAGGTATTAGATCGCAGTTTTTTTTTGTTCTTTATTTCCTTTTGTATGATCCCTAATTTTTTCCTGGATTGACCTTTCGGGTTTTCAATACACCGGGATAGTTTTTTTTGTTATATGCCCCTAATTTTTTCCTGGATCGCCCTTTAGGGTTTTCGATCCACCGTGACGCTCCTTTTTGCTTAAGTTGCCTGTTTAAGGTTCGAGCTTTGCGAGCCTTTTATACATAGTATTTTTTGAATGCGTCTGAATTTTCTGGATGCGTTAGTTCTTCCCCATCCATTGTTTTGAGGATAAGACCACCTCCGGAGAATTCTGTTTTGACTATGTATGGACCTTCATAGTTGGGTGTCCATTTACCACGTGAATTGAGATAGCAGAATCTTCTTGAGCACTAGATCCCCTTCTTTGAATATTAGAGGACGGACTATTTTATCAAAGGCTCTCTTCAGCCGCTTCTGATGTAGCTGACTGTGGCATAAAGCTATCAATTGTTTTTCTTCAATAAGGTTGAGTTGATCGAGCCGTGTCTGCACCCATTGTGCTTCTTCCAACTTTGTTTCCCTTAGAACCCGAAGTGACAGTATCTCGATTTCAATTGGAAGTACTGCCTCCATGCCATATACCAGTGAGAAAGGAGTTGCGCCTGTTGATGTGCGTATCAAAGTGTGATAGCCATGTAGAGCGAATGGAAGCATTTTGTGCCAATCTTTGTAGGTCTTCACCATCTTCTGGATGATTTTCTTGATATTTTTGTTGGCTGCTTCGATGTCCCCATTCATCTTTGGTATTTATGGTGAGGAATTATGATGCTCGATTTTGAAGTCATCGCACAGTTCCTTCATCATTTTGTTGTTTAAATTGGACCCGTTATCGGTAATTATCCGACTTGGGACACCCTACCTGCATATGATATTCTTCTTGAAGAAGCGTGTAACCACTTGACTTATCACGTTGGCGTAGGATGCCGCTTCTACCCATTTGGTAAAGTAGTCGATGGCTACCAGTATAAAACGGTGTCTGTTGGATGCTTTTGGCTCGATCATGCCAATCATATCAATTCCCCACATTGAGAATGGCCAAGGGGAGCTCATGACGTTCAGAGGAGTTGGTGGCACATTTATCTTATCAGCGTAGATCTGACATTTATAACATGTCTCTGTGTAGTGATAACAGAAGGCTTCCATTGTTAACCAATAATACCTTGCTCACATAATCTTTCTATCCATGGCATGCCCATTTGTATGAGTCCCAAAAGTACCCTCGTGGATTTCTCTCATAAGTGTATCCGCTTATTGCTTCTCCACACACCTGAGTAGTACCATGTTGTATTTTCTTTTGTATAACACTATATTACTCAAAGAATTTTGAAGCTAACCTTCGCAGGGTTCATTTGTCAATAATAGAGGAATTTTCTAGATATTCTTGCTTTTCCAGGTACTTGTTGATGTCGTAGAACCAAGGCTTGTTTTCTGATCCTTCTTCAATATCAAGACAGTGTGCGGGCTCTTCGAAATGTCTAATTGTGATGTGTGGTTCATGATTTGGCCAAGTTACCTTGAACACAACTGATAGTGTTGCCAGAGCGTCTGCCATTTGATTTTCTTCTCGTGGGATATGGCTGAAAGTGATCTCGGTGAACTCCTCGGCCAATTTCAAAACATGATCCCAATATGGAATCACTTTTGGGTGTTTAGTATCCCACTCGCCATTAACCTGATATGTGACTAATGCAGAGCCCCCAAATACTTTGAGGTGCTTTATTCTCAGATCAATTGCAGCTTCCAGTCCTAATATGCAAGCTTTGTGCTCGACAATATTGTTGGTGCAGTCAAAACACAATCTTGCGGTATATGGCTTGTGATAATTATTAGGATAAGTCAAAACTTCCCCTATGCCATGCCCTAGTGCATTTGAAGCCCCTTCGAACGTGAGTGTCCAACATGCCCCTGGCTCGGGTCCTTCGTCGGGTCTTGGTATTTCATAGTCGGCTATAAGCATGATGTCTTCGTTTGGAAATTCGAACTTCATAGGCTGGTATTCCGGCAGCGGTTGGTGATCTAGATTATTAACTAGTATACTATCCTTGATGACCTTCTGAGTGACATATTGGATGTCATATTCTGATAGTAGAATCTACCATCATGCGATTCTCCCGGTAAGAGCTGGTTTTTCAAACACGTACCATTCTTGCTATTAACCACATAGTGTGGGTTAACATATATTGCCTCAACCTCTTGGGTAGCCCAAGCCAATGCACAAAAAGTTTTCTCGAGGAGTGAATACCTAGTTTCACATTCAGTGAATTTCTTGCTGAGGTAATAAATCGCATGCTCCTTTCTGCCTGTTTCATCCTGTTGTCCCAAAACATAACCCATTGATCCTTCGAGCACTGTCAGGTACATGATGAGCGGTCTTCCAGGGACTGGCGAAATTAAGATTGGTGGATCTTGTAGATAATGTTTTATCGTCTCGAAGGATATTTGATAATCATCATTCCATACTACCGTCTGATCTTTTCATAATAACTTGAATATTGGGTCGCATGTAGCTGTTAGATGTGATATGAACCTTGAGATGTCATTCAATCGCCCTAAGAAACCACACACTTATTTTTCTGTCCTCGGTGTTGGCATCCCTTGTATAGATTTTACTTTGTCGGGGTACACTTTGGTAGCCCGCTGGCTTACAATGAAACCCGACAATTTTCCTGATCTGATGCCAAATGTACACTTGTTCGGATTTAACCTCAGTTTGAACTTGCGTAGCCGTTCGAATAGCTTTTGTAAATGTATGATGTGTTCCTCCTCCATATGGGATTTGGAAATCATATCATCTACGTATACTTCAACCTCTTTATGGATCATATCATGGAATAATGTGACCATTGCCCTCTGATAGGTTGCCCCTGCATTCTTGAGACCGAATGGCATTACTTTGTAGCAGAAAGTTCCCTAAGGTGTCATGAAGGTAGTCTTTTCCATGTCTTCAGGCGCCATTTTGATTTGATTATAGCCCGAGAAGCCGTCCACGAATGAGAATACTGAGGCTTGATCCGTGTTATCCACCAGAACATCTATGCGGGGTAACGTGAAATTGTCTTTGGGGCTTGCTTTGTTCAGATCTCGATAATCCACAAACATGCGTACTGTGGTACGGTGGCAGAACCAGACTGTTTTAGGAAAATGCTGGTTTACGTTTTGCGTTTGTGTTTGCAAAATGTCGCGGTAAGCAAGAGTCTCCACCGACTTTTATTTTATCCAACTAGAAAGGACAAAAGCATAGAAAAATATCTTTTTCGAGTTTTTGAGTACAGGGGGTAGATTTATAGAAAGGGAAGGTGTTAGCACCCTTTCTATCCATGGTTTTCCATGGGCTCTTAGGTACTTGCTCATCATTTTAAAATTTCTTCCGTGTTTGTGTGTTTTGATAAAGTTTTTGTTTTACTTCGTTTTAACCCTTGTATCAGTCCTCAAGAGTGTTACGAAGTGTTTTTGAAAACTTTGTTTGAAAAGAGTGTAAGTGTGGAAAAGTTTATTTTGAGTAAGTACCTACTAGCATCTACCTACTCAAAAAAAGAATGTTTATGTTCTTGTGTCCTTTAGACAACGCTATCCCACTATTAGTGAGTAGGTAGCACCGTCTTTGGAGTTGTAAGGGTCAATTCGAAAGGGACGAACAACCACTAAAGCAATGTTAGGACGTCTTAGTAATAACTATAATGTCTTAAGATCATATTCGAGGCAACATTTCCGAGGCAACATTTCCGAACGGGACATTTGATCTTTGTTTAGACAAGAGAGCGACCACTAAAACACCCTATACTTTAATGATTGTTTACCGAAGGCAACCGAAGTGAGAGTATACCCTAGGAGTGCGCATGTGCGACTGATTTGATTTCAAGTTATTATCTTTGCACATTTAGGGTTTGCTAACCATTTTAAATTAACATACATTCTTGTCATGCAATCCTATTATCATACATCTAACAGTTAATATTTGCGAAAATTAAAATGCGAGAAATAAAACTACGCTATTACAATGCTTCGGGGAGGGGGATTAATTACATAGCCAAAAACCCATAAATCGATAAATAAAGAAAATCCTAATTAAACTATTACATACCATGGACAGTTACATTAATATTGTAAAAAATAAATAAATGCGCGCGATGAATCGAGAACGAGAGAAATTAGGGTTTTGACCCCGTCTAAACCTAATTGAAAGAAAAATCATATTTTTGTTGTTTTTGATTATTTTGAGAAAATAAGGTTTTAATTGAGTAAATACAAACCTAATTACTAATTAATTTAATTTGAGAAAAATAATTAATTTGACCTATTTTTGCATTTTTATTATTTCAAGAAAAGAAAATAAAAATTAAATCAAACAAACCCTAATTTTCTAATTTATTTTAAATTATTTACAAAAAGGTTAAGATTACCCTAAAATTAAATTAAACTAATTATTAAATTAAATTTGACAAAAAATAAAATAAAAACCTAAATTCTAATTTGATGAAATTGATTTTATTATTTTGTAAAAAAAAAGATTTAATTTGTGATTAGAAAATAATTAATCAAAATAAATAAATAAAAGGAAAAATATAAAAGAAAAGAGAGATGAGCCTGATTTAGTAGCAATGGAGGGGGTGCCACTAGCAATTTCTGGGCCCAAATGCTAGCAGCCCATGTTGACTTTCCAGATCCAATACTGCAAGCTTGACTGATGTTCATGGTAGGCCTTCAGTGTGAATCCTTAGATCTAGCGCATGGACGATCTGATGGTTGATGGATGATGGCGTATGGTGGTCTCATGAGGAGCCTGCACATGGAATTATACAAAGCAAAATAATGTTGAACAAATAAGGGGACCTGGGGATTGAACCCAGGCCCTTTGGCTTTTCCAAGCGTCTGATGACCAACTGAGCTAGCGCGTCTTATTGTACAAAGGATAGCAAACAAACATTATATTGGAAAAGCAAATTAATATATCAAAATGCGCGAATTTTTGAATGGGCCAGTCACAGGGTGCCACGCTACCCTTCTTCTTCCTCCCTCCGTTGGCAAAAGTCCAGACTTTTACCTACAGTCCTCTGGGCGTTAGTATAAGCATGCGTTTCTCCAAAATCTCATACGAACAAGATAAATGCCCAACAATGGTACCAATCAACTCGTGGAAACCCCACGAGCATCATAGTACCACTTTCTATGGCTAATTGTACCTGTAACAAAAAACCCCAAAAACGAGCCAAGAACTGTAATTATGACATCTTGCTCTACAATCAATAGAAAGGCAATTGAACATAACCAATAGCCTGAAAATGATTCAGTGATGAAGAATATGTAAAGAAATCATGCTACAAATGTCAGAATCGTGATATTCAATTTCAAGAAAGTATCAATGTCGTGAGATGCTTACAATGTGTTTTAGGATGGTATGTGGCTTGCTAGTGATTGGAATAAGGTCCCTGGATGTCCAGCAAATGAATGACGTGCTTGGAATGGCTTGAGGAAGCTTGGAACTATGAGATCAGACTACCACTTTTCCTTTGAAAATTTGAGATTTGTTTCCACCTTTGCACGCCTCCAATGTCCCTGTTTTTGGTCTGCACATGTTCTATATGTACCCTTGAATGGATTAGGGTAAAAATTTGCTTCAAATCTTTTTCATTTAAGATGATTGAATCATGATTTGATCCTTATTCAAATCTTTCTAAATCAATAAAAACTCAATCTTTTTGTGTCCAAATGACCCTTGCACGATTTGATTCTCTTCCCAGCTGTATAAGAGACCTAAACATGCACAAAATCTCAATGTTTGATTATTTTTGATATTTTCATGATTTTATTTTGATTTAAATTAATTTAATTGAAAGAAAAATAAAAATAAATGACAAAAATAAAATGAAGACAAGTGGGAAGGATCATGGGTCGTGGATCATGTTACAAACTCAATGCAAGCACAAAAAGATGGGCCCATTTGACAAAAATTGCAATTTTGGCCACTTTTGACCTTTGGCAATTATGCAAAAAGGGTCATCTTTGTCAATGCATAACTCCCTCAATTTTGACCCTAGAGAGGTGTGGACTTTTTATAAATATTAAGATGTCCTCTAAGAAACCCTTTTGGTCTCATCTTAATTGAGTCTTCCATGTTCATGTATGAAGCTTTGACATAAAAGGTGTTTTTTTTGACTTTTCAAAATGACCTATAATGTCCAAATTTATATCTTTTTGTGAGTGCATATTTTGAACTTGGGAGATGAAGATGAATTGTAGGTAATTCCATCCTCTTCAAAATGAGCTTTGGATGGGTCATTTTTGATAAAGTATGAGAAAGTTATGCTTGGTAAAAGTTGAGTTGACTTTTCCTGCAAAACCCTAATTTAGCAACTTTTGGGTTTTGATGAATTGTGAGCAATACTTGAGGAATCATGATCAACCCTTGATCAAATGGTGAATAATACTTCAAAATGAGAATTTTGACCAAAAATCTTGAAGTTTGACTGTATGTAGGACACAGTTGACTTTTGCCCTAACACAGTCGATTTTCAGGCCTTTAAGCAATTGACTGAGCAAACTTCTTCTGCAAGGCTTGCAAATTGACATGAGTGATCTTGAGAACATATTAGGACAATGGTGAGCATTTGGGATCCTTTATACTCAATTAACTTGATGCAAACTGAAACCCTAATTTGGAGTAGACTGCCTTTGCCCTTGGACTTCCTTGAGCAATTTAAGGATCTCACTGGAAATGTATTGAGAAATATGGGAGGGTAAATTTTGGGGTACAACAGCTTCCCCTGTTCAATCTTATTAAACCTGAGGATGTAGATTGGCTTGTTGCCTTTCGTGATCCGAAGGTGGAAGATGATTGAACACTAGAGTGCCCCGAAATTTGCACTCACATGAAGTGGTGTCCGTCTTGCGATGTTGGGAAAGGGCTTATAAATGCCATTTGGAGGTTGGTGTCAGACGATGGGCTTAAAGATGCCATCAGGAGAAGTGTCAATCGCATAAGAGATTCCTTTGCGAGAGCCCGTATACCCGTTGTTGAGGAGGACTAAGTTGGGGAGTGCTAGTCTCTGTCTTGGTAAAATTAGAATTTTAGGTGCTTCGATCGGCCGTTATTCTACTGGGGAATCTTCTTTTAGTCGAGGAGGTGCAAATGAACTGCTATCTGTTCGCGCTCCAGGCTTCACAATGATTTGCTAAGGAAAATAAGACCGACTGCTATTTGGTCGTGCTCCAGGCTTCACAGTGACTTACTAGGGGATGAGATTAAACTTGCTATCCGGTTGTCATCCAGGCTTCGAAATTTCTTGTTTCTTATCTGGTCGTGCTCCAGGCTTCATAAGGAATTAAGTTGTTATCCGGTCTTACCTGGGATTCAACTTGAATTTAAGGCAATACTAATATCCGGTCGATTCCAGGCTTCTTAGTAATTGGCCAGGTAAACTGCTATTTGGTCGAAATCCAAGCTTCACAGTACCCTAAACTATTATCTGGTCGTATCCCAGGCTTCAGTATCCTTTGCCGCTATCTGGTCGTAATCCAGGCTTCACGGCGTCCTATACCATTATCTGGTCGAGTCCAGGCTTCATGGTGTTTGGAGAAATCAAGATATTATCCGGTCGAATCCGGGCTTCATAACTTGCATTAAAGATATACCACTATCTGGTCGACTCCAGGCTTCGTAGTATTCTTTGTTGCTATCTGGTCGTAATCCAGGCTTCACAACGTCTTATACCATTATCTGGTCGAGTTCAGGCTTCATGGTATCTTGTATTGCTATCTGGTCATAATCCAGGCATAACAATAACTTGCTAAGCTGTTATCCGGTTGTTCTCCGGGCTTCACATCTTGTGTTTATGACATACCACTATCTGGTCGATTCCGGGCTTCATGGTGTCTTATACTGCTATCTGGTCGATTTCCAGGCTTCACAGTAACTTGTTGGGGATTCAACTATTTTCCGGTCGATTTCCGGGCTTCATAGCTTGAGTTTGAGATAAACCACTATCTGGTCGATTCCAGGCTTCACGGTATTTTGGCACTGTTATCCGGTCATTCTCCGGGCTTCGCAGTATGATGGAGAAATCAATATATTATCCGGTCGGATCCGGGCTTCATATCTTGAATTGGAATAGAAATCTTAGCATCATTTTGACTGAACCAGAGAAACTTGTGAGAATTTGATTGTATCTTTCCCTGAAAGGTAAAGAGTTAGTCGTATGTAACGTCATGATGTATGACATGTATCGAGTAATGATGCTCTTAAAATAAATGAGATTGTGTTGTATGATGCGTATGCGCATGCCATGATGTATGGATATGCAATGTTTTCATGATGTTCTCTAGCTAGGGGAAATAAATCATGGACTGCTTCTGGAGAGTACAAGGAGTTGAGTTCCTCGTTCTCGTTGGGGGTAACGACCGAAGATGATTTGAGAATAAAGGCGATATAATGACTCTGTGGGGAAGAGAGACGCTCTGCTAGAAGATTTGCTGATTTGGAGAAATAAACTTAGCTGGGGATGAATTACCGTTGCTGAAGATAATGAACCCTGCCGGGGATTGAATTTCTGTCTGCAGAAGAAATAAAATCCACTGGGGATAATCTTCTATTGCTGGTGATAGATAAACTCTACTTGGGGAGAATTTTTCCGACTTATTCGTGATTATGAACCTCGGCTGAGGAGAGCTAACACCATTGTCTTCAGACACTTTCTACTCTGCGGGGAGTGTATGTGCCTTTAGTCATTTTCTCAAGCTGGCTTTATCCCTGTACCTGGTGGGTAGAGCAACTATAAGATTTGGACATTTCTTGTTTGCCCCTGTTCCTGAAATTACGAGTAATTGTCTTTTGTTTTGCATGTAAATATTTATGAGCAACAATCATTTTCAAATGCATATATCAAAAATGAATCATTGGATGTTTTTGCAAAACAAAACAGGAAAAAGAAAAACAATTTTGAATTTTATTGTAAAATGAATTGTATTGATTTTTGAAGTTAGCCTGTAATAGGCGTTTTCTACATGAGGCTAACGCCCTAATAAGAGAACGCCACCGAAAGAACATAATTTATACAATTTGTGTAAAAGAAAAACAGCTATGTGAAACAATTCCACTGGGTTCCAACTCTACTGTTGCCTTTATTTCTTCGAGCGTCTCATCACTTTGCTACTTGGTTAAAGGTAGATCAGATTGATTAGCTCCGTCCGAGCTTGATAGTCGATATCGAAGTCTGGTTGCCAGATGATCCAATGAGACATAATGTTACGCTTTGATCCCTAATTTTTGCCTGGACCGCCCTTTCAGGTTTTCAGTCCACCGGGATACCCTTTTTTGCCTAAGCCGCATTTTCAGGTTTTCGACATGCCAGGTGTACAAATTATTTTTCATTTTTATTCCTTACTTTTGCCCGAACCCTTTTGGTTCGCCTGGAAACCCTTATTTTTTCCTAGGCCAGTCAACCTAGCAAGTCTTTGATCATGCAAAGTATTTTTTCACAATGTCTGCATTGACAGGGTGAGGAAGGTCGTCACCATCCATGGTAGTTAGAATCATAGCTCCTCCCAAGAACATGTTCTTAACCACAAATGGCCCTTCGTACATAGGGGTCCATTTTCCCCTGGGATCACCTTGTGGTAGTATGATGCGTTTGATCACCAGATCCCCGACTTGATACTCTTGTCGTCTGATTTTCTTGTTAAATGCCTTGATCATTCGCTTTTGATATGTCTGACCATGACAAATGGCATTAAGTCTCTTCTTGTCGATTAAATTCAGCTGATCAAGCCGGGTCTGGATCCAGTCATCTTCGCTCAAACCTACATCCTTCATAATCCTGAGAGAAGGTATCTGGACGTCAATGGGTAAGACTGCTTCCATACCATACACCAGAGACTAGGGGGTTTCCCCTGTCGAAGTTTGCGCTGAGGTACGGTACCCATGAAGAGCAAATAGTAACATCTCGTTCCGGTCTTTGTATGTCACAGTCATCTTCTTCACAATCTTCTTGATGTTCTTATTAGCTGCTTCAACAACCCCATTCATCTTCGGTCGGTAAGGACAAGAGTTGTGATGTTGTATCTTAAACTGTTTGCAGAGCTCGGTGATCATCGTATTGTTGAGATTTGTATCGTTGTCCGTAATTATTCTCTCTGGTACACCGTATCAACAGATCAAATTATGTCGGATAAACCGCACCACGACGTTCTTGGTTACTGTAGCAAAGGAAACTGCCTCAACCCACTTTATAAAGTAATCAATAGCTACCAGAATGAAACGATGCCCGTTAGACGCAGTAGGTCTGATCTCGCCGCTCATGTCGATGCCCCACATTGCAAAAGGCCAAGGAGTTGTCAAAACATTCAGAGGGACCAGAGGTACGTGTACCTTATCAGTATAAATTTGGCACTTATGATAGGTCCAAGAATGTTGATAACAATCGGCTTCCATAGTGGACCAATAATATCCTTCCCGTAGGATCTTCTTTGCCATGGTATGTCCACTGAAATGAGTTCCGAAGGTACCTTCATGTAACTCTACCATGATCCTTTCTGCCTCGCTCTTGTCAAAACATCACAGTAAGGTTGAATCATGGTTACGCTTATAAAGAATCCCATTACTGATGAATAACTTCGCAACAGACCTTCTCAGAAACTTCTTGTCATTAACAGATGCACCCTCGGGGTACTCTTGAGCTTCAAGATACCTCTTTACCTCGTGAAACCAGGGTTTATCTGTTACCTATTCAGTCTAAATGTCACAGTAATGTGCGGGTTCGTCCAACCGCTCAATGGTAATCTGGGGGGCCTCATTGTCCCACCCGACCTTGAACATAGAAGACATGGTAGCTAGCGCGTCCGCTAACTGATTCTCCTCTCTGAGGAAATGTTCAAAGGTTGTCTCCTCAAAATGTGGGAGCAATGTCAGCACATACTCTTTGTAAGGAATAAGATTTGGGTGCTTCGTATCCCACTCGCCTTTGATCTGACTGATCACTAGACAAGAATCTCCGAATACACTCAAGAACTTAATTATTAGGTCAATAGCAGCTCGAAGACCCATGATGCATGCTTCATACTCTGCCATATTGTTGGTGCAGTTAAAACATAATCGGGCGGTGAACGAAGTATGACACCCCTCAGGAGATATAATCACAGTGCCAATGCCATTACCCAACGTGTTTAAGGCTCCGTCAAAATACATAGACCATCGGGATCCTTCGTCAGGTCCTTCATCCGGTCCAGGTTCTTCACAGTCAGTCACCAACATGATGTTCTCATCCGGGAACTCGAAATTCATGGATTGGTAGTCATCCACGGCCTGATGCGCCAAATGATCTGTGAACACACTTCCCTTGATTTCCTTTTGGGTTGTGTATTGGATGTCATACTCGGTTAAGATCATCTACCATCTAGCTATTCTTCCGGACAAGGTGGGCTTTTCGAAGATATACTTGATTGGGTCCATCTTTGATATCAATAAAGTGGTGTGAGTCAGCATATACTGTCTCATCCGGCGAGCAGCCCATGCCAAAGCACAACAAGTTTTCTCAAGCAATGAGTATCGGGTCTCACAGTTGGTAAACTTTTTGCTAAGGTAGTAAATAGCATGCTCTTTTCGGCCAGACTCGTCATGCTACCCTAGCACGTACCCCATTGAATTATCCAGTACTGTCAAGTATAAGATCAAAGGTCTTCCTTCAACTGGAGGCATCAGGATAGGTGGCTCTTGGAGTTATTCCTTGATCCTTTCGAAAGCGGTCTGACATTCATCATTCCATTTTACCACTTGATCTTTCTTCAGCAGCTTGAAGATTGGCTCACAATTAGCAGTCAAATGTGAAATGAATCTGGCGATGTAGTTTAGACGTCCCAAAAAGCCTTTGACTTCCTTTTCTGTTCGGGGAGCTGGCATCTCCTGTATAGCTTTCACCTTGGCAGGATCCACCTGAATACCTTTATCACTAACGACAAAATCCAAGAGCTTACCAGACCTTACCCCGAAGGTGCACTTGTTTGGGTTCAACATTAGCTTGTACATCTTCAACCTGTCAAATAGCTTTTGGAGATGGTCAAGGTGTTCTTCCTCAGTTTGGGACCTTGCGATCATGTCGTCAACGTAAACCTCAATCTCATGGTGAATCATATCATGGAACAAAGCGACCATGGCACGCTGATAAGTTGCCCCAACATTCTTCAACCCGAAAGGCATGACCTTGTAGTAGAAGGTGCCCCACTGCGTAACGAAGGTTGTCTTCTCCATGTCCCCGGGAGCCATCTTAATCTGATTGTAACCAGAAAAACCATCCATGAAGGAGAAGACCTTATGCTGCACGGTGTTGTCGACCAGAACATCAATATGAGGAAGTGGGAAATCATCTTTGGGGCTTGCCCTGTTCAGATCTCTATAGTCCACACACATCCGTACCTTACCATCTTTCTTGGGTACTAGAACAATGTTGGCAACCCACTGCGGGTAAGAAGTGACCGCTAGAAATCCCGCATCAAACTATTTCATGACCTCAGCTCTAATTTTCTCAGACATATCAGGGCGCATTTGGCAAACCTTATGCTTTACCGGAGGACAATCTTCTTTAGTTGGCAAGCGGTGAACCACAATATCGGTGCCCAAACCAGGCATATCTTCATAAGACCAAGCAAAAATCTCAACATAGTCGCGTAGCATCTGTATCAACCATTGCTTAACACTAGGCTCCAGATTCGCACCTATCCTGACCTCTTTCTTGTCTTCCTCTGTGCCCAAATTCACTGATTCCACTGGCTCTTCATGAGGCCGTATGGCTCTTTCTTCCTGTAGTAACAGTCTAGTAAGTTCCCCAGGCACTTCACAATCATCCTCACCTTCGTCCTTGGCTTGGTTGATCGGATTTTCAAAGTCATAACTGGCAATAGCAAAGTCGTTGTCAACGGGATCTAGAGTGGATATGGATCTGCATTATGATATGTGAGTGTGTGTAAGACAATAGCTGTTTTGATAAAGTGCAAGATAGAAAAGAAAAACAAAGAGCGTAAAATTTGTAATGCAAGAAAACGTCCAATGCTTTATTGATGATATATGAAAATGGCAAATAATAAGCCCTCACAAAAAAATCCATGATGCCTCGAGCAAGGCACCGAGCCATAAAGTTTCAACTGTTTATTACAAATTCAAAACAAAAGTCAATTACTGTGAAATAAAGGAAACATGTATGAAGTCTTTCGCCGTCCAGTTGTTCAATCCTCCATTGGTTGTAGAGTAGATCCAGCTGTCAACATCTGGGTTTTCATCATCAGCATTCTCGGTGGCGGAGACAACCTCAATAGCATTGATTCCCGAGCCATGCTTGGGCATGGGAGCTGTTATGATACTGGGCTTCTCCGGAGCGTCAAAATCAATTTCTTTGGCTTCGATCAAGTCTTGCACCTTATTCTTCAAGACCCAACAGTTATTTGTATCATGACTTGGGCTATCAGAGTGATAGGCGCAGCGGGCGTTCAGGTTATATAGTGGAGATGTGGTGCTTAGATTCTTTGGGGATTCCCTCAGAGTTACCAGGTTAGTCTTCAATAATTGTGGTAGAATTTGAGACAAGGTCATATTGAGCCGAGTGTACTATCTCTGCGGTCTCTCCATTCTTTGCTGATTTTTGCATTGTGGGGAAACTATGGGTCTTGATATTACTACCGCATTTACTGCTTGACGGTGCTCAGGTCTGTTTTGGCTCCTCGAGCTATAGATTGCACTAGCTTCTTTATTACCAGTGAAAGGCTTCTTTTCTGCACTTGATGATGTACCTTTCTGTATCTTACCACTTCGGATACCAGCTTCTACTTTCTCCCCAGTCAAAATCAATTCAGTAAACCCAGATGATGAACTACCAATCATATGATTGAAAAATCGACCCGATAGCGTCCCCAGAAACATGTCAACCAACTCCCTATCAGACAGAGGGGGTTGGACTCTTCCAGCAAAATCTCTCCACTTTTGAGCATAGTCCTTAAAACCTTCACTTGCACCCATAATCATACCCTGAAGCTGAGTACGAGTGCGAGCAAGGTCGGCGTTATACTGATACTGCTTTTAAAAAGCAGCAGCAAGGTCCTCCCAATTTCAGACATTTGCTCCTTCCAATTGGTAAAACTATTTAAGCTGAGTCCCTGACAGACTATCTTGAAAGAAATGTGCCCACAAATTTCTATCAGTAGTGTAAGGTTGGATTTTTAGGACATACAAGCAGAGATGGAGTTTAGGACAAGACATTCCATCATACTTAGCAAAAACCGAAGGTTTGAACTTATGAGGAATCAACACTCCTGATACCAATCCTAGCTCTCCGAAATCCAGACCAGGGATCCTCTGAATCTCCATAGCACTCAGATGGTCTTCTAGTTGTTTGTACCTATCCTCAGTAGGAGGATATTGCTCTTCATCATAATCAGTGTCATTATAAAAAATGGCAGGACTGGGGCCCTTTTCTTCTTCTTAGTTCTCCTCTTCCTTGGATGAAAGGGACAAATCAACTTGCTGTTTCAGCCTATCCCTGAACCTTTTACCCATACTCAGAAGAACAACTTTCTTCTTCTTCTTCTTCTTCTTCTTCTTCTCTTTCTCTTTCAGGATGAGAGCTTTCAAGTCCTCTTGCCCTTTAGCCAAACTTATGAACATCTCTTGAAATTGGGCATTTTGTGCCTGAAGATCTTTGATAGCTTGATCAGAAGACATAACTGCTGAAATAAACAGCGAAGAAGATGAGAAACCTGTGATGGTACCTGTAATGATGTGCATGATAATGGGATGCGTATGTAATGATTTCAAAGACTTTGGGAGATTTAAATTTGTAAAACAAAAATAAAACAAACTTTATTATATTAACTTGTAAAATGTTTAACAATGCCTTTGAGGCGTTACAAAAGAAAAAAGCGGAAAAAAAATCTAAACTAGAAAAAAGCAAAATCAGAAATCCCATGGACGCTTCCCCTTCGTGCTGACGTAGTCATTGATCGTTCTTTCATTCTCGAGTTGCCTGGTGAGCTTCAAGATCTTCCTTTCTTGCTCATGGTAATTTTCCCGGTAGGTATCCCATCCTCCTTCAGCTGAATCCAGGATCTCTTCAATGCCCCAAGATCAGTGGGCATGTAGGGATAAAGGATTGTATAAGGAATGCCCTCTTCATTGGTAGGCTCCATAATCTCTGGAAAAACAGCTTCATAAGGCATCCCAAGCTTCTGAACACGAGCTCGGACCCACTAGAGATAAGGTTGCATAGGGAGAGAAGTCCTAGGTCCTAGCTCTTGAGGGTCAGATCTGTTCACCATGCCCCAAGCTCGTATAAACCTTCGACGGTGCTCGTCAACGTCCTCCTTGTAGTCAAATGCAATACCCGTAAGAAGTAGCTCATGAGGACCGTCTCTCCGAGCACGACCAAACTATCGTTAAGCTAGGCAAGGATTGTAGGTTATACCTCCTATGATTCCAAGCAAAGGGACATTAGGGTATCCCTCACATTAATCAATGACAGCAGTGCTTTCCATAGCCTTAGAACTCCAAAGAATGTCTGCATGGAAAAGTGACATCAACCTGTAAGACCATCCCAAACCCTCTTCATTCTTCAACACTGACTTGGGGAGGTGCGAAATAAACCACCTCGCCAACAGCGGCATGCAACACATGAGGGTCCCTCTTCTTCGCACAGTACGAGTGTAGAGGGCATGCAAGATATCACCCAATAGAGTAGGCACATGATTGTAAGACAAGAAGATCTTAACCGCATTCACATCCACAAAGGAATCTGGATTCGAGAAGAGAACCAAACCGTAGATAAGGAGAGCCAAGATGTCTTCGAAAGCCTGAAAATCCAAGTTGTCCCAGAATAGCTGAGCTTGATCCATCAGAAACTTGGCTAAGAAACCTTCAACCCCGCTTCGAGTCTCCCAATTAAATACTACATCATCCTGTTTCAAATGTAAAGCTGAAGCAATTTCTTCTGGCCTAGGAGTCTCTTCCAAACCTGTGAAGGGCATTTGCTCAAGGATGGATATGCCCAATAAGTGAGAAAACTCTTCCATAGTAGGAACTACCTGATAATCCAGAAAAGTGAAGCAATGATGCACCGGATCGAAGAACTGGAAAAGCACACTCATCATCTGCTCATCAAACTTTGAGGTAACCAAGCTGAGAAGCTGACCATGTCTCTTAATGAATGAAGAAGTATCAGAAACTCTCGAGGCTAAATCTTTGAGTTGAGCAGGTATTTGCACAAAGTTAACTCGAACGGTGTTTCTGCACACGAAAGCCATAATCTGCAAAACAGAACAAAGATAAATCCCCTCGGTCTTTGAAATGGTTAGTATGGTGAAGTATGCATGCTATGTTCTGATGCATGCTGTCATGATAAAAAAACACAACAGGTATAGCAGATAACAAACATGGTAAAGGCAAACAAGTCACACAAGAGCCCTTAAGTTTCAGGCTTGCATGGGGTCTAGGTATTACCCTCTTGAAGTTCAGTTGGTTTCAACCTGTCCTAATAATAGTAACCGGGTTCTAGAGGTTCTCAATATCACTGACCATCCTCCATCGGTCATGGTTTCAGCTCACACAATTTTTTCTTGCGTCCGAAACTATCTCGAGAGTATGGTCTTAATGAGTGTAGCATCGAGTATCAACCAGTTGTCAGCTTTACACCCATACCGGCTATCTCACTACTTCCTGCTAGCCAAGTTGGTCAATTATGGGTTCCAAGGTCAGTTGATGCTTAACGACACACATAGCAGCCCTGTATTCTCCTCGTTTCTCTACAAGGGATACTAGTACCAACCAATGTGCCACATCAACGTAGCTACTGCTTCAACCGTATCGGTCTATGCCGTATAGTTCCCTCACAGTTTATTGCTACTTACCTAAAAGGTGTTCCTCATATCCGAGTTAGGATCTATAGTAACTCTCAATACAAAACCCTTTAACAGTAAAGCAACTAAAACAAACAAGAGAAGCAATTTATGAAGAACTAATCCTAAGGTATAACCCACTTAATTAGTCCCTAGCAGAGTCGCCAGTTCTGTGATACAGTGGCAGAACCGGACTGTTTTAGGAAAATGTTGGTTTGCGTTTTGCGTTTGTGTTCCAAAAATGTCACGGTAAGCAAGAGTCTCCACCGACTTTTATTTTATCCAACTGGAAAGGACAAAAGCACAAAAAAATACCTTTTTCTAGATTTTGAGTACGTGGGGTAGATTTATAGAAAGGGAAGGTGTTAGCACCGTTTTTATCCATGGTTTATCATGGGCTCTTAGGTACTTGCTTATCATTTTAAAATTGCTTCCGTGTTTATGTGTTTTGAAAAGTTTTTGTTTTACTTCGTTTTAACCCTTGTATCAGTCCTCAAGAGTGTTACAAAGTGTTTTTGAAAACTTTGTTTGAAAAGAGTGTAAGTGTGGAAAAGTTTATTTTGAGCAAGTACCTACTAGAATCTACCTACTCGAAAAAAGAATGTTTTTGTTCTTGTGTCCTTTAGACAACGCTATCCCACTATTAGTGAGTAGGTAGCACCGTCGTTTGAGTTGTAAGAGTCAATTCGAAAGGGACGTACAACCACTAAAGCAATGTTAGGACGTCTTAATAATAACTCTAATGTCTTAAGATCATATTCGAGGCAATATTTCCGAGGTGACCTTTCAGAGGAAATATTTTCGAGGCAACATTTCCGAACGGGACATTTGATCTTTGTTTAGACAAGAGAGCGACCACTAAAACACCCTATACTTTAATGATTGTTTACCGAAGGCAACCGAAGTGAGAGTATACCTTAGGAGTGCGCATGTGCGACTGATTTGATTTCAAGTTATTATCTTTGCACATTTAGGGTTTGCTAACCATTTTAAATTAACATACATTCTTGTCATGCAATCCTATTATCATACATTTAACAGTTAATATTTGCAAAAATTAAAATGTGAGAAATAAAACTACGCTATTACAAGGCTTCGGGGGAGGGGGATTAATTACATAGCCAAAAACCCATAAAACGATAAATAAAGAAAATCCTAATTAAACTATTACATAACATGGACAATTACATTAATATTGTAAAAAATAAATAAATGCGCGCGATGAATCGAGAACGAGAGAAATTAGGGTTTTGACCCCGTCTAAACCTAATTGAAAGAAAAATCATATTTTTGCTGTTTTTGATTATTTTGAGAAAATAAGGTTTTAATTGAGTAAATACAAACCTAATTACTAATTAATTTAATTTGAGAAAAATAATTAATTTGACCTATTTTTGCATTTTTATTATTTCAAGAAAAGAAAATAAAAATTAAATCAAACAAACCCTAATTTTCTAATTTATTTTAAATTATTTACAAAAATGTTAAAATTACCCTAAAATTAAATTAAACTAATTATTAAATTAAATTTGACAAAAAATAAAATAAAAACCTAAATTCTAATTTGATGAAATTGATTTTATGATTTTGTAAAAAAAAGATTTAATTTGTGATTAGAAAATAATTAATCAAAATAAATAAATAAAAGGAAAAATATAAAAGAAAAGAGAGATGGGCCTGATTTAGTAGCAATGCAAGGGGTGCCACTAGTAATTTCTGGGCCCAAATGCTAGCAGCCCAGGTTGACTTTCCAGATCCAATACTGCAAGCTTGACTAATGTTCATGGTAGGCCTTCAGTGTTAATCCTTAGATCTAGCGCATGGACGATCTGATGGTTGATGGTTGATGGCGTATGGTGGTCTCATGAGGAGCCTGCACATGGAATTATACAAAGCAAAATAATATTGAACAAATAAGGGGACCTGGGGATCAAACCCAGGCACTTTGGCTTTTCCAAGCGCTTGATGACCAACTGAGCTAGCGCGTCTTGTTGTATAAAGGATAGCAAACAAACATTATATTGGAAAAGCAAATTAATATATCAAAACACGCGAATTTTTGAATGGGCCAGTCACAGGGTGCCACGCTACCCTTCTTCTTCCTCCCTCCGTTGGTAAAAGTCCATACTTTTAACTACAGTCCTCTGGGCGTAGGTATAAGCCTGCGTTTCTCCAAAATCTCATACAAACAAGATAAATGCCCAACAATGGTACCAATCAACTCGTGGCAACCCCACGAGCATCATAGTACCAATTTCCATGGCTAATTGTAGCTGTAACAAAAAACCCCAAAAACGAGCCAAGAACCCTAACTATGGCATCTTGCTCTACAATCAATAAAAATGCAATTGAACATAACCAATAGCTTGCAAATGATTCAGTGATGAAGAATATGTAAAGGAATCATGCTACAAATGTCAGAATCATGATATTCAATTTCAAGAAAGTATCAATGTTGTGAGATGCTTAAAGTGTGTTTTAGGATGGTATGTAGGTTGCTAGTGATTGAAATAAGGTCCCTGGATGTCCAGCAAATGAATGGTGTGCTTGGAATGGCTTGAGGAAGCTTGGAACTATGAGATCAAACTACCACTTTTCCTTTGAAATTTTGAGATTTGTTTCCACCTTTGCACGCCTCCAATGTCCCTGTTTTTTGTCTGCACATGTTCTATATGTACCCTTGAATGGATTAGGGTTACAAATTTGCTTCAAATCTTTTTCAATTAAGATGATTGAATCATGATTTGATCCTTATTCAAATCTTTCTAAATCAAGAAAAACTCATTCTTTTTGTGTCCAAATGACCCTTGCATGATTTGATTCTCTTCCCAGCTGTATAAGAGACCTAAACATGCACAAAATCTCAAGCTTTGATTAGTTTTGATATTTTCAAGATTTTATTTTGATTTAAATTAATTTAATTGAAATAAAAATCAAAATAAATGACAAAATTAAAATGAAGACAAGTGGGAAGGATCATGGGTCGTGGATCATGTTACAAACTCAACGCAAGTACAAAAGGTTGGGCCCATTTGACAAAAATTGCAATTTTGGCCACTTTTAACCTTTGGCAATTTTGCAAAAAGGGTAAACTTTGCCAATGCATAACTCCCTCAATGTTGACCCTAGAAACGTGTTTTTGGACTTTTTAGAAATCTTAAGATGTCCTATAAGAAACCCTTTTGGTCTCATCTCAATTGAGTCTTCCATGATCATGTATGAAGCTTTGACATAAAAGGTGTTTTTGTTGACTTTTCAAAATGACCTATAATGTCCAAATTTGTATCTTCTTGTGAGTGAATATTTTGAACTTGGGAGATGAATATGAATTGTAGGTAATTTCATCCTCTTCAAAATCAGCTTTGGATGAGTCATTTTTGATAAAGTATGAGAAAGTTATGCTTGGTCAAAGTTGAGTTGACTTTTCTTGCAAAACCCTAATTTAGCAACTTTTGGGTTTTGATGAATTGTGAGCAATCCTTGAGGAATCATGATCAACCCTTGATAAAATGATGAATAATACTTAAAAATGAGAATGTTGACCAAAAATATTGATGTTTGACTGTATGTAGGACACAATTGACTTTGCCCTAACATAGTCGATTTTCAGGCCTTTGAGCAATTGAATGAGCAAACTTCCTCTTCAAGGCTTGAAACTTGACATGGGTGATCATGAGAACATATTAGGACACTTGTGAGAATTTGGGATCCTTTAGACTCAAGTACCTTGATGCAAACTGAAACCCTAATTTGGGGTAGACTGCCTTTGCCCTTGGACTTCCTTGAGCAATTTGAGGATCTCACTTGAAATGTATTGAGAAATATGGGAGGGCAAATTTTGGGGTGCAACATGTACCTTTCCGTCTTTCTTAGGTACTGGAACAATGTTAGATATCCAGGGTGGATAATCTACCACTGCTAAGAACCCTGTGTCAAATTGTTTAAGAACCTCTTCTCTGATTTTTCTAGACATATCTGGACGAGTTCTCCTGACTTTTTGCCTAACTGGAGAACACCCTTCATTGAGAGGTAGTCTATGCACTACAATGTCGATATCTAACCCTGGCATGTCTCTGTAGAACCAAGCAAATAGGTCCATGTACTTGTGCAGTAGTTTGATCAACCCTTCCTTGACGGTATGCTCTAACCTTGCCCCTAGCTTGAATTCTTTGGGATCTTCCTCTCTGCCTAGATTAATGGTCTCCACAACCTCTTGTTATGGTTGTATGATGTCCTCCTTTTATTCTATTTCCCTCGTGATTTCCTCAGAGAGTTCCAGATCTTCACCATCTTCCTCTTCGGCTTGGTTGATAGGAGCCTCAAAATTGTATCAGGTCACAGTAGTAACATTTTCGGTAGTTTTGGGCATGGATCTACACATTTATCATGCTTTGGTGCATATTTTAGTATATGAGTTTTTTTGAAAATGCATATTCAGAGAAAGTATTGCCATTTTTAATTTTTTAGGAATAAATGCAAAAGAAAGACAAGGATCTTGATTGAAAATAAAATATAACTTTTATTGATTATAAATATTTTCTGAAACGAAATGGGGGACCCTTACAAGCAACCCCTATGCCTCGGGCTTGACATAGGTTCTTTTAAAACAAGGAAAATTACTTAGGAAAGAAAAAGATCTCGGGAATCTCCACGACAATCCAACTTTTGAATTCTTCTCCTGGAGCGCATTCCTTGATAAAGTCCATTAACTTTCTAGTGTGAACTTTGTTGGATATCATTGCCACGTGTCCTCCATGTTCTGTTCCCTTGTTGACAAAGGTCTCTTGAATCGGAGGGAAGCGTGCTTTGCCTTTTGGAGTAGTTTTCGATGATTCATAGCCTAATCCAAAGAATTCTTATTCTCAGGGATCTCTAGGAGCTTTCCCCAGCCTTTTGAGGCATCACATCCCATGGTTGCTTACAGATCTCTCCACGATGTCACCTTAGGCCTATTACCCTTCTCGACTGGTAAAGTCACCATTGAAGCAATTTCCAAGGCTTGGAACGGGGTAGCTATATAGTCTTCATCGACACTGATATATATGTATGATTCAATATGGCTTACAAAGATATCTTTCTCACCATCGATTATGATTAATTTCCCTTCCACTAGGAACTTCAATTTCTGATGCAGGGTCGAGGTGACCGCCCCTGCTGCATGGATCTAAGGTATCCCCAGTAAGAAAGTGTATGTTGGTTCTATATCCATGACCTGGAAAGTGATATTGAATATATGTGACCCAATTTTAACTGGAATATCCACCCTCCTAACACCGAGATTCGAGAATCGTCAAATGCTTTCACTATTGTATAAGTTGGCCTCATCATAACGTCATTTATTGTTAACTTTATCAGACTGGACTCCGGCAACACATTGAGGGAAGAACCCGTATCAGTGAGAACCCTTGATAAATAGGTAGTACCTATTTTCATAGTAATATGGAGTGCCTTGTTATGAGCTCGACCCTTTGGCGGAAATTCATTGTTGCTGAAACCCAAGTATGATTCGGATGTTAGGTTTGCTACGACATTGTCAAATTTATTTACGGAAATCTCCTCCGTGACGTGAGCTGAACTTATCACTTTCATCAAAGTGTCTCGGTGTTCTTCAGAGTTGATGAGTAGTGAGAGTATGGAGATTTTCGCTGGAGTCTGGTGAAGCTGATCCACCACTCTGTAATCACTTCTTTTGATTATTTTCAGAAACTCTTTTGCCTCTTAATCAGTAAAATTTTTGCTTGGAGATTCTGTCTCTTGACTTGTATCAACCACTGCTTTTCCCTTGTCCTTTGTTGGAGTCTCACCTTTCTTCATTGATGGTTCAGCTCCAAAAATTTGACCGCTTCAGGTCATACCCCCTGTCCTTGCTATATTAGAAATTGCAGGTCCCTGACTTAGTGAGGGCTCACTTTCTTGTTTCACTCCATTAATGTATACGGCCGAGTCATAACTCCACGACACTGCTTTGTTACTCACATAAGGGATAGGTGAGGGTCCCTTAATCACCATTGTTGCCTTTGGAATAGTTGGTATTAAGAGAGTCTTCTTGGGTGCCATCCTTGTGGTCTTTGTTGATTCTTACCACGAGATCACTAGAGTTTTCTTGTTAATATTTGGGCCTTCGCAAGGGATTACCAATGGCTTCTTTCCTTCAATCGCGGCTACATATTTTTCTTTAGGTTATGGTCCGAATTGGACTATCCCCCGGTCCATTAGTTTTCGCAAAGTTCTTTCGAAGGCTTTATTATGTTCCAACTGGAACCCACATTCGAACAGATATTCTTTTAACAAGTTTATTGGGGGTTCTGCTTATATGATTTCCCCAAAGTCAGTGACTACTTCAATTGAATTTATTATCGGCCCACCATGCGGAGGCATGGGATTTGTCTTGATGTTAGGTTTCTCAAAGGTGAAATCTTAAATTCTAACAAGTCCTTCACTTTGTGTTTGAATGCCCAACATTGCTCTATGGTGTGCCCCAGATGATTAGCATGGTATTCGCATTTGGCATCGGTATTATACCTTCGAGGGAGTGGCCCGACTGGAGGAGCTAGAGGCTTGATTTCCACAAAGGATGCCTTAACCAAGTGTTGTAATAACTGGCTAGGTGGCATGGGGAGTGTATCAATGTTTCTTTGTGGCCTCGTAAGTCTATCTTGCTGCTGCCTTTGCGGGGTCATTAGTGGTTGTGATGCCCTTTGTTGTGAGGCTACAACGTTAATTTCTCCCTCTTTTCTTTTCGGGTAGTTTGAAGCAGGTCTTTTTGGATTATGGGGAACGTTTTATGATCCCCTTGATATCTTCCCACTTTTTATTCCAGTCTCGATTCTTTCTCCAATAGTCACTAGATCTGAGAATCCCGAAGAGATACTCCCAACCATTTTCTCGTAATATAGCCCTTGCAAAGCTCCCATGAACATGTCTACTAATTCCTTCTCTAATAGAGGTGGTTGCACACGGGATGCCATCTCCCTCCACCTTTGAGCATATTCCTTGAAGGACTCATCTCTCTTCTGGGACAGATTCTGGAGTTGCATGCGAGTAGGCACTGTAACATGGTGGGGGAATGACTTGGTATGTTTTGCGTTTGATTGTAATTGTTACGGATAGCAAGAGTCGCCACCAACTTTTCTTTTATCCAATTAAGGAAAGGGTGAAAAGAATAGGAAAGACCTTTGAGATTATTTTCTTGAGTTCGGGGGGTATATTATGAAAAGGGAAGGTGTTAGCACCCTTTTCATCCATAGTTGTCTATGGGCTCTTAGTTGCTTGCTAGATCACTTTCTTTGTTTGAAAATGTGCTTATGGTGGGTTTTGAAAGTATTTTTGAAAAGCACCTTCGTTTAGGTAAACTTTGTAATGATTCTCGTCTCTATAAGAATGTATACAAAGTGTTGGACTTTTGAAAATATTTCATGTTTTGAAAGTGTTTGGTGTATTTGAAAAGATGTTTTGTTTTGAAAATGAGCAAGCAACTAAGAACGTTTCTACCTACTCAAAAGTATTTTATTCTTCTCCTCCTTTAGATGTTGGTATATTACCATTGGTTTGGTAAGAAGCCCCATCATTGGATGTAAAGGGACATGTGTGGGTCATCGTATGGTCATGATAGCAATGTTGTGAGATATCTTATCATTTATATTGAGGGACAAATATCATTTGTAAGGCAACATTCGAAGCATCGTCGAGGGACTATGATCTTGTATTTTGATTATTTTTGTTAAGACGTCTCATTTCTATAAGAACGCGTACAAAGTGTTTGTTTGGAAAATAATTCAAAGAAGTGTTTGTGGAATATGTTTTTGAAAGCGATTTTGAAATGTGTCTTTGTAATGATTCTCGTCTCTATAAGAATGCATACAAAGATCTTTATCTTTTAAAAATGTTTCAAATGAAAGTGTGGGTGTATAAAATGTTTTTGTTGTGAGTAAGCGAGCAACTAGGAGCGAATCTACCTATTCAAAAAGTCTTAGATGTTCTTTTCGACCTCCTTTAGATGTTGCTATCTTACCATCGATTTGGTAAGGAGCCCCATCGTTGGATGTGAAGGGACGGGTGTGGGACGTTGTATAGTCATAGAAGGCAACCTATGGGACGTTTTAGAAATTTTCGTTTAGGGACTAGATCGTTTATCGAAGGCAACATCAAGGGTCATCGAGGGACCACGATCTTTTATTGAGGGTCTTTGCCAAAACGCCCATATTCAAGGGACATGATTATTTTTCCGATAGGCAACAAGTGAGATTACCCTAAGGGGTTCTACTGTGCAAGTCTGTTTTATTTACACGCACTTAGTCTTTGATTAGGGTTTTCTACTTGTTGATTTTATCTTTCCATGCAAACCCTAATTACTAACATTTGTAAAGCGATAAATTATGGAAAATAAATACCTACGCTATTACAATCATTAGGGGGATAGGGTTTACAAATTTACAAATGGGGATTTCAAGTAAAATTAAATCCTAATTTACTATTACAACCATATTGAATGGATAAGAATGTACAAGAAATGTAAAATGGACTTGTTTTGTTTAAGAAAAGAAATAAGTTTTGTTTAAGAAAATATTTTGATCTTTTTATGTTAAAAGAAATAAAATAAGACATGTGAATATGAAATACTTTTTTGGTATTTTTGATTAATAAAAGTGATGGAAAAAATAATAAGGAGAAATTAAACGAAATCAACGCTCTTCTGAAATAAAAGAAATCAAAAGTTCTGACTTTGGCAAGCTGCAAGACAAAAATAACATGTTAGCAAAAAATAGGGAAGGTCACAGGTTCTGGGTCCGCTGGAAACAAAGAAGATTTCAGAAGTTCTGATGCCACTGGAAGAACTTCTTCTCCCTCTCCATGCTAGTCAGAGCATCTGCAACTTAGTCATTTCTCAACAAAACAGAAGAGGCGCACATAGCAGTTATGGCAAGTTTCGTAATGTTTCAGAAACAAGAGATATCAGAACTATAAATCAGAAACAAGCATGAATTTGCTAATCCTAATTCTGAGTCCTAATTTCTTCAAAAATGTTCTGAACTAAAATTCTCTCTACTTAGGCAGGAAAATACATGAAACCTCAGAATATGTACAACATCAGAATCAGGATGTCTACATTGTATTTTGATCATGCAAGTCTAACAATTCCTAAGTAATATGACGAGAGTCAGCAGAAGCTTACCTTGCAGCTGGAAAATGTTCTGTGAGCTGGAGTCTGGCTCTGACTGCTTATGATGTTTTGACCAGCTTCCTCACATGCGCAGCAGGCTAGAAACCTTTGACTTGAACTATGAATGGATGGAAAATTCTAGAACAACCAAAGAGCAAAGTTCTGACTTCTTTGAAGTGGATATTGATGGAGGGTATGTCACAATCTAAACACGGATGTTAGGATGGTTTCTAAATGTATATCAGAAACTGTATGGATGGTTTTAGTCAAGAAATACTTGAGGAAAAATGGAGTTTGAATGCAAGAATCAACAGCTAACAAATTTTGTATTTTTTTGTTTGCAGTTTTGGACTCTTGGAATTTTAGCAGGGGTTCAAGGCTTTTTCTTTCTCCAATTTTCGACCCTTTTACAGTTGCCAATGAAGTCCAATTTATAGGAAAATGTTTAGTCGCTTGGAGAGGTCAAGGGGTACAACCATCATATGCTAGGCGGTGACTTGTTCTTGAAGTAAGTTCAAATAGGTATGGTGGTAAGCAGCTTTAGCCGTGCTTAAGCCAGATTTGTAAGCAAAAATTAAGGAAAGGTAACCTCAAAAGCAAAAGCAACGCATGGGCCCAACACACTCTTGTACAATAGTTTGCTTTTCCAAGATAGTAATGGTACTTCTATGCCACACATGGGGAAATCCTTTGGACAAAGACCCAAAAGTGGTTGTGAGTATTAAATGATGATGAGATTGATCAAACAAGAAATCCTTTAATATGAGATTCTTCATCATTGCTTAATTCTGGATCAGAAGTTCAGCTTCAGCGTAACTTAGAATAGACATCCAACTTCTGATCTTTGTATCTCCTTGCTCCAGCATGTTCTGAAGGAGCTCTCAGACTTTCCAGGAAGCTTGCAACACACTTTGTAATCCTTCTTTGAATTGCTCTTGCAACTTCTGACTGAACCTATGTGAAAACTCGCCCAAAAGTTCTAACCAAACTCTATCTTGAAAATGTTCAGAATTTGCTGAGTGCTTCAATTTCATGGACGTGTCTTTGAAGATTTATAACTTGAAATTCCAGCATTTCCAAGAGAAGTTTTGTTCTGCAATGTTTCAGATTTTGTTGAAGTCTACAACTCTTGTGTTAGAAGTTCTTCCAGAATCAGCTTGCATCATGGTGAAAATCTGGCCAGAAGTTCTGAACTCATCATATTTCTTAAACACTTAATTTTTTTTTAGAATTTTGACTTTTCCAAAGTAATTTTGACTTTTGAATCTCTTGATGAAACAAACTTCATACTTCAATATGTCTTGATGAAATATGACTCTTGAAACTTGATTTTGATCCAAAAGTCAAAATTTGACTTTTTAGTATGCAAATGACCATTTTGCCCTTGTGAATGAATTTCTTGGAAAATTTGTAATCCAAGGCTTGGAATTGGATGGAAGCAAACCTGAGGGTCCAAGATGATCCTTTGAGAAATGAAAGGGCAAATTTTGGGGTACAACAGCTTCCCCTGTTCAATCTTCTTACACTTGAAGAGTTAGATTGGTAAATCTGCCATTCGTGACTTGAAGGTGGAAGATGATTGAACACTAGAGTGCTCAGAAATTTGCACTCCAAGATGAGATGAGAATGGGATTATAGATTCCATTTGGAGGAATGATGGAGATCTGTCGGAGATGGGCTTGTAGATGCCATCCAAGGGTGACTGTTGATAGAGAATGGACTAAGTCTGAGCTTGATTTCAACTGGAAAAGAATCAGAATAAATCTTGGAACAAATTATCTAAACCAGAGAAACTGTCTGCTATGTAAATGGTTAACCAATCCTTTCTTGGGAATTGATCTGTATTTGACTTGCTGAAAATTTTGACGATAATTTTCTGTTGATTGATCCTTCTTGAAAAGGTGAAAGGTTAGTTGTATGCAATGTCATGATGTATGAAATGTATGGTACAATGATGTTCTCAAAATAAATGAGATTGTGTCGTATGTATCTAGTAGCTATGTGAGGGAGTGTCAGAATGAATCTATGTTATGATTGTATCTAAATGGAAAGATGTATTGAATGAGTATCAAACTGGAATCTGCAACTAGAGTGTATTTGAAGTGTATATGAAAGCTGAATCTGAATGAGTATCAGAAAGGCATCCGTATCTGAAGCGTATTTGAACTGTATCGGAAAGCTGAATCTGAATGAGTATCAGGATGGAATCCGTATCTGGAGTGTATCTGAACTGTATCTGAAAGCTGAATCTGAATGAGTATCAGGATGGAATCCTTATATGGAGCGTCTATGAACTGTCTCTGAAAGCTGAATCTGAATGAGTATCAGAATGGCATTCGTATCTGGCGCATATCTGAACTGTATCTGAAAGCTGAATCTAAATGAGTATCAGAATGGCATCCGTATCTGAAGCGTATCTGAACTATATCTGAAATCTGAATCTGGATGAGTATCAGAATGGAATTCGTATCTGGAGCGTATCTGAACTGAATATGAATGAGTATCAGAATGGCATCCATATCTGGATCGTATCTAGACTGTTTCTTAGAGGATATCTTTTGTGATGAAGGAATCATAAGATGATTTCTACTCCAAAAAGATGATGAAGGAATCTAGGACGATTGCTACCTCAAAAAGATGATGAATGAATCTTGGACGATTGCTACCTCAGCAGGATGATGAAGGAATCTAGGACGATTACTACCTCAGTAGGATGATGAAGGAATCTGGGACGATTACTACCTCAGTAGGATGATGAAGGAATCTTGGATGATTACTACCTCAAATATATAATGAACTTTAACTGTTGATTGATCTTTCCTGAAAAGGGCAGAGAGTTGGTTGTATGCAATGCCATGATGTATGCATTGCATAATGATGTTCTCAAAATAAATGAGATTTGTGTATTTTGTATGCATATGCTATGAATGTTGTTGAAATGTAATTTTGTCTTGGAAAATAAGTCCTTGACAAGTGTTGGGGATTCATTAAATCCCAAACTACTGTTGAAGAGTAGGTGTGTCTTCAAATTTTTTTGGAATGTTTCCACCGGGGGTTCATGTTTTGTTGTTTGAGGAAGTGAACTACTATCTGGTTGAATTCCATTCTTCACAGCACCTTATACTGTTATCTTGTCGAAATCCAGGCTTCACAGTGTTTGAAGAAGTGAACTACTATCTGGTCGAAATCTAGGCTTCATAACACCTTATACTGTTATCTGGTTGAAATCCAGGCTTCACAGTGTTTTTGAAGAAGGGAACTAGTATCTGGTCGAAATACAGGCTTCACAACACCTTATACTGTTATCTGGTCTAAATCCAGGATTCACAGTGTTTGAAGAAGTGAACTACTATCTGGTTAAAATCCAGGCTTCGCAGCACCTTATACTATTATCTGATCGAAATCCAGGCTTCACAGTGTTTTTGAAGAAGAGAACTACTATCAGGTCGAAATCCAGGCTTCGCAGCACCTTATACTATTATCTGGTCGAAATCCAGGCTTCATAGTGTTTGAAGAAGTGAACTACTTTCTGGTTGAAATCCAGGCTTCGCAACACCTTATACTGTTATCTGGTCGAAATCCAGACTTCACAGTGTTTTTGAAGAAGTGAACTACTATCTGGTCGAAATCCAAGCTTCACAGTACCTTATACTGTTATCTGGCCAAAATTCATGCTTCACAGTGTTTGAAGAAGTAAACTACTATCTGGTCGAAATCCAGGCTTTACAGCACCTTATACTATTATCTGGTCGAAATCCAGGCTTCATAGTGTTTTTGAAGAAGTGAACTACTATCTGGTCAAAATCCCGGCTTCGCAGCACCTTATATTGTTATCTGGTCGAAATCTAGGCTTCACGGTGTTTTTGAAGAAGGGAACTACTATCTGGTCGAAATCCAGGCTTCGCATCACCTTATACTATTATCTGGTCGAAATCCAGGCTTCATAGTGTTTGAAGAAGTGAACTACTATCTAGTCGAAATGCAGGCTTCGCAGCACCTTATACTATTATCTGGTCGAAATCCAGGCTTCACAGTGTTTTTGCTAGGTGTGATATGGTGGGGAGAACTGACTTGATTTTCGTTTGCGTTTTGATCGCATTTGTGAAGATAGCAAGAGTCGCCACTAACTTTTCTTTTATCCAAAAGGAAAGGTAAAAAAGCACAGGAAATACCTTTCGAGATTATTTCTTGGGTTCGGGGGGTAGATTATGAAAAGGGAAGGTATTAAAACCCTTTTCATCCATGGTTTTCCATGGCCTCTTAGTTACTCGTTTAGATCACTTGCTTTTATTTTGACAGTGTGCTTGTGGTGTGAGCTTTGAAAATATTTTGAAAATGTCTTTGTAATGGTTCTCGTTTCTATAAGAACGTATACAAAATGTTTTGTTTCGAAAAGTGGTTCAAAGATGTGTTTGTGGAATGTGTTTTCGAAAGTGGTTTTGAAAATATGTTTTTCAATGGTTCTCGCCTCTATAAGAACGTATACAAAATGTTTTGTCTTTTGAAAATGTTTTGAGATGAAAGTGTTGGTGTAAAAATATTTTTTGTCGTGAGCAAGCGAGTAACTAGGAGCGAATCTACCTACTCGAAAGGTTTTCAATTGTTATTTTCTTCCTCCTTTTAATGTTGCTATCTTACCATTAATTTGGTAAGAAACCCCATCGTTGGATGTAAAGGGACGGGTGCGGGTCAATTTTTACAATCATCGAAAGCAACTTATGTGACGCTTTAGCAATTTTTGTAAGGGGCGAGATCATTTTATCAAAGGCAACATCGAGGTTCATCGAGGGACTACGATCTTTTTATCGAAGGGTCATTGCTAAAACGTCCCATATTTGAGGGACATGATTGTGTTTCCGAGGCAACAAGCGAGGTTACCCTAGAGGTGCGCGTGTGAAAAAGTGTGTTTAATTCAAGTTAATTTGATCTTTGAAATTAGGTTAACTAGCGATTGATTTTTTTTATCTTGCCATACACGCCTAATTACTACACAGTATAAAGAAAACAGTAAATTATGGGAATTGAAATTCTACGCTATTACAATGTTTTCGGGAATGGGGGTACAAATTTACAAATGGGGATGGATCAATGCGATTAATAGTCAAAATAGGCAATCAATACAACCAAATCGAATTGAATCAAATAAATATAACAGTCTAGGGTAATTAATTAACAAAGTATCGCAACAAAAACTCTAAGCTATTTGGTTTGTAAAGTTTGGAAAGAAAAGAAAATTTAAAAGAAATTAAGTCAATTGTATATATATATATATATATATATATATATATATATATATATATATATATATATATATATATATATATATATATATATATCTTTTTGTTTGATATTTTGTGTTTGTGAGAGTATAAGGGAAGAAAGTAAAATTCTATTCTATATTTACAAAGAAGTTGATAAAAATATTTACAATGTTTAAACTCAATAATTATAAGAATTGTATGTGTTAAGCTAAATTGAATTTAAGAATTAAAATTAAAACTAAATATAAACCAATAAATTAGGGAAGTAAGATTAAAATAATTAAACAAAACAGAAACGCCCAAGGGAGGAGTCGAACTCAGGCCATTTGGATTGTAACAGATACGCCTTGCCAACTAAACTACGTTACTTGTTTATTATATTTACACTTCAATCAAACTAAAAGGGAAAATGGTATGGAGGATTGGGCCAACAGCCCAATGGGCTGACCCGGTCGACCAAAGGAATGAAGGGTTTATTGCAACCCTAAACACCAAAAGCGCACCGCTAGTTTCATTGGAAAAGGGACACGAAATAAAAAAAAGAATTCACTGCTGTTGGTGTTGCACCCCAAAATTTTCCCTCCTAATTTCTTTTACTTTGGCTTAGACTTTTGCATTCATCTGCATCTATTTCATTAGGTCACTAACATGACATACATTTCATTCAATATAGCTCTGAGGATTCAAAGTCCAGTGGTTGTGCGATACTAGGGTTCCCCAGTGGTTAAGGCGCTCGTATCCAATAAGGGATGATTTCTTATTCAGGCAGCAAGCTGTGGAATTAGGGTTTTGGTTCATTCTCATTTTTGGATTTCTTCTCCATCAAGCTACAAGGCTATTATCTTCTGCTGAACAATAGGTTGCAGGGTATTCCTGTCAATAATGTAATGTTGTGATCTCGTGTACATGATTCAAAACACCTCATTCTATCATTGTGCTTATCATTTGGTCAAGGTTTTGTCAATACTAGAGGGGTATTAAGATTTCTCTAAAGGATCAAGATCTGTTATCAATCCAGGATGCATATGATGCTTGCATTACAGTTAAGGCATTACGAATAATTGGTACAAGCTATTGTTTGGATATTTGTACAAGAACTTTGGTTTCAAACATGGATTAAGGTTCAACTTGATAAAAAAAAGGAAATAGCATGCCCGAAGGTTTATTTCATAAATTCTTGCGGAGGAAGATGGCACATGAATATAAGTTGAGATTAAAGTACATGGTATCAAGTAAATCTCTTCATGATTCAAGTTTTTATTTTCAAGATTATCCCACATTATTGTTCATCCCAAGGTAAAATATAAAAAGATTCATTTAAATAACATTCGAGTGATTATCATGTTTGTCTCAAGTTCATTCAAGTATCCATTCAAGCTCAAACTGAATGAGAGAAATGTTTTGAATAATTGGAAATTTTTCATGCAAGAAGTTATAAAGTTTTGTTCATTACAAATTCAAGTCATTACACCAAGTTACAAAAGACATCTCAGTCATCAAAGTTTCGCATTCCAAGTACAAATCATCATCATTTTTACAAATATGTCATCATTCAAGGTTAAAAGTCAAGGGTCTCCATTCATGCGAGTTTGAGGTGCGAGGTGTTTAAAATTGGAAGTTCAAACATCGAAATTTGAGTTTTAAGATCCAAAGCATGGTGTACAAGTTTGTTTGAACCAAAGCTCTTATAGGAATATGGCATACAAGGGAAATTTTGATTCAAGTTCTTGTGAAAACACATAAGACACTCATCATGGAGTACCATGGATTAAATTTGAGGTCGGATGGATAGAATCCTTAATTTGACTAAAAAGTGATCAAGGCCTCCATTTACCGAGAGCTAAGAAATTTAAAGAATGTTTAGAAGTGTCATAATTCAAGAGGATTCATCTTGCAAAAAACTCATAAATAATAGACATGGAATGTTGAATTGTAGCATGTTTCAGCATATTCAAGTTCTACTAGTTACATCTCATTCAAGCCTCTGCTTTGACTACATAATTCTCAAAACATACAAAAGGCCACAAATTTACAAAAGAAATCAAATTTCTATTACAAGTCGGAACTATTCCCATCCATGGTCATTCAAATTATTCAAAATCACTCAAGTTCAATCATTCGAGCGTCTTTCATTCACTCATATTACAGTATATGTCATTTCGAGATTACAAAACAGAGTTACAAAGGTCCAAATAAACTTTTACAAAAAAAAGAAAACAGGGAAAAACATGGGAGAAACTTCAACTTGCTGCAAGGGTTATTGTTGCAATTGAGAATCCTCAGGATATTATTGTTCAATCTGCTAGACCTTATGGACAGAGAGCTGTTCTTAAATTTGCTCAGTATACTGGTGCTCATGCTATCGCTGGAAGACACATTCCTGGAATCTTTACTAATTAGCTTCAAACTTCATTCAGCGAGCCGCGTCTTCTCATCCTCACTGACCCATGAACTGATCACCAGCCAATTAAAGAAGCAGCTCTTGGGAATATTCCCACAATTGCTTTCTGTGTCACTGATTCTCCTATGCGATATGTTGACATTGGAATTCCTGCCAACAACAAAGAGATAGGTAATTGAAGAAAGGAATCCTAACATAAGAGTGAGAAGGTTAACACCTTTGCCTTCATCTCAAGCCTCTTTTGGCACCATTTGCAATAAGGAATCTCGAATCTTCAATCTACAAAGGTATTGATCCGGCTTCTATGGCAGAACAAAGCTCATTCTCATGAGGAAACTCCTAGCCCGTCCACAGTTCAGCCCTGCATAGAAAGATTAAAAGGCAAAAATCAATAAACAGTTAACAGTTCAGTTCTAAGAAATTGTAACAAAGAAAGCATTACTGTTCATTATATTGCTTCAGTACGTTCCTAGATTTCTTCGAATGGTACCATTAACTTCAGAACTTAAGAGAACAACTGGTGTCTTTGCTGAAACTGCATGGGCAGTGATAATGAGTGCAACAAAAGATGAAGCTCTGAGAGCCAAAGAAATTGCTGAGAATAGATTGCAGACTGGTGATTTTGCAGTGGCACTGAAGTTTGCTATGAAAGCTCGGAGACTGTTTCCTGATACCCAGAACATTACTCAGATCATTACTATTTGTGAGGTTCACTATGCTTCTCAGAACAAACTCTCTACATCTGATATGAACTGGTATGGAATTCTTCTAACTGATAAATTTTCTAAAGAAACAATGATAAAGAGACAGTATAGAAAACTTGCACCGCTACTTCATCCTGATAAAAATAAATCTGCTGGAGCAGAGGCCGCTTTCAAGTTGATTGTGGAAGCTAACAGAATATTGAGTAACCCAGCAAAGCGTTCTTTATATCACATGAAGATTAGCCGCCTTGCTGGAATTAAAGCACCTCAGGCTCCATCCTATCACCATAATCTTCACACTTCTTCAACACAAGTCCCGCTGGCCACTTGGAACTCAACCTGTAAAATCGCATAAAAACAATCCACAATCAGAACCAAAACTAACGAGCCAATAACATAACCTACAGCTTAGCAAACTAACTAATTCTTAACTGCATCCTAACAAACTCTTAACAAACTGCCAAAACAGAAATTCATAATTCCAAAACAAACAGTCCATAACTAATTATAACTAACAACAAAAACTGTTATAACAACCTCTCTAACAACCCCTAACCAAATTCTAACCAACTAACAGAATCTCTAACAATAACAAAACAAAATAACTACCATAACAGATCCAAACCAGCTAATTTAACATTCCAACAAACTTCCAGCATATATACATAATGAGATTGACAGAATAAGGAGGAGGGGATTCATAATAGAAAAAAATTCACAAAGAACTCACAAAACCTCTGCAGCCTCCACCTCTGAACCATACTCCACTTCAACAAAACCTCCAATCTTCATCTTCTCTGCAATCTTCTCCATCAATACATAATCATCCTCATTGATTCTTTCAGACTACAAAAGCAACTGAATTGTCATCTTCATTGAAACTTTATCAAGTTCTACTACTATCACCTTCATTCCTCAAGCTGCAGTTTCATTGTAACCGCTTCAAGCATCACTGTATCTTCATCTTCATCATCATCTCTCTGCATTCAACATCAACAAAGCAACTGCACTTCAGTCTCGTAACAAGAACGCGCGTGCAATCGAATGCAACGGCTTCAGAAACACAAGAACGCATAAATTCAGAAGAAGAAAAAGGTATTCAAGCAAAGAAGCAAATAGAATAAATATACCTGATCCAGGATTTGAAGATCTCTCTGTCTCGTGTCTTTTTTATCTACTTCAAAGAGCCGTAGGAGGTACTCTGATCAAATATGGCTTAAATCGTTGAACGCGAGAAGAGGTCGCGGGTGAGACGAATTGGAAGCAGTCCGCAAATCGCGAGGAATGTAAGACGGAGTGGAGAGGTCGGACCGTTCTTCATGGTGCGTAAGCGACGACGGGATGCTTGTCTATGGCGGCGAGATGAGAACGAAACTGCAGCGTCGATGACAGAGGTGAGCGGAGCTTCGACACCGGAGGTTGATGTATGATCGGAGAAGAAGAGTTTAGAAGCCGCGTCGTGGTGCTAGACGGAGATCGCCGGAGCGGAAGAAGAAGACGGCGGCAGAAAGGGACGACGCCGATTCTGTTCGCGAGGGAGAAGAAGAGAACAACTCAGATCTTTTCCTTAACCCTATTCCCTTTCCAATTTCATACATTTTTCCATTTAGTTTAATTGTTTAATTGTTTTATATTTTTATTTAATAATATTATAACTAAATTGATAATTATAAAAAATGCTGGAAAATGAGGAATTATTTAGACTGGGCCTCACTTTTTGCTTTAGGCCCGTGTTGTTGTTTTTTAGCCTGAAAAAATTGAACAAAAAACTCTTTTGGTCAAATTACTGCACTACACCCCTGAATTTAGCTCATACCTCATGACTCTTCTAATTTTTCTTTTTTTATTATTTTAGTTTTCTTCTAGTTTAATTTTCTCTCTCAATTGATAATAAAATGATACAAAATAATAGAATATTTTAGAATTCTTTAGAATTTCTTTTTAGAATTTCGATTAGAATTTTTTCTATTTTATTTTTCATATTCGATAATCATTTTTATTGCCATTTTCTAGTCAAGATTTTTGTAGCATCGACATAACTCTTGCAATGTGGAATGCTCGGGGTGAATTCTTCAATCACTTGCCCAAGGGAACTTTGATAGAATTTTCTTACCGCTGGCACAATTTTGAAGAGGCACCAGACCTTCTCCGTTCGGTATCGTCACAAATCTATTTTATTCTCTATTTCAGTACTTTATCGCAAACCATATGCGTGCTGACATTTGGTAGAATTCCCTCATTCATTCTAAACTTTAGGGCCAACAACGCACGATAACATAGGTTTAGAAATAGGCTAATCCCCCTTTGACTTTTCTTTCCCTTTTGCATATGCATTTAAAACAAAAACTTCTTTTTCTCGCGAAACTCAAAAACACTAAAAAAATTTACTGACAAGAATCATATCTTCGTTAAGTATGTGAGACGATAAGAGGGTTTCTTCTTGACCTTATTGTTCTCTTATTCTAAGGCTCGGCATGGTTCAAGTCTCAAAGACTCATTTCATGAATAAGTAGAGACATGGCTAAAATCTCTCTCTAGAGATTAACTAGCTATTATCTACAAACAAAAACACCAACAAACATAAAATTATTTTTGCTTTCAGGCCTTCCTTTCAAACCCTTTTAAAAAAGAGCGTATTAATCCACTTCTGTGCTGACGCGTAAATCTCCAAAGGTCGAATTGCAGCAGAAGGCGAAATTACTATCGTTCATTCAAAAACAAACGAATTCAAAACTTTTTGTGCGTCCAGGCACATTTCTTTCCAAACTTTTCAGAAGAGCATGTTAATTCACTTATGTGCTGACGCGTAAGTCTCCAACGATCGAGTTGCATTAGAAGGCGAAATTAATACTGTTCAGTAAAAAATACAAACAAACAAAAAAAACATATAAGCCGAACTACGACTACTCTGATTCCTCAAAAGGGATACGTAGGCATTGGGGTAGGGCCCAAGCGAGCACAACTTTTCATTTTCCCTACATTCTTTTCTCTTTTATTTTTGCATGCATTATCCCTTTAGCAGTAATAAACAGTAAGCATAGATTAAACACACCCATAAGATAGATAACAAGAGTGGATACCGTAGAGTACTACGGGCGTGTGGGGTGCTAATACCTTCCCCTCACGTAACAAACTCCCTTACCCATATCTCTCGGTCGCAAGACATTGATTTCACCCTTTTCAGGTTTCCTCGATGTTTACCTTTCCCTTCATGTGGGATAAAAGACGTTCGATGGCGACTTCATTGTTTGATGATTTTCAGCCGGTTGTTTCAGCTGGCGACTTCACTGGGGACAGGTCGACCAAATGCTGGTCCATCCCGGAGTCGATCCTAGCTCTTGTTCTCTTTTCTTTGGGTGTTTATTTTTATGCTTTCAGTTTACTCATTTGTACAGGTTTGTCTGAGCATAAGTATGCATTGCATTTTATTGCTTTCCCTATTTGTTATCTATTATGCTGGACTCTGTTTTCCATGTTGGGTGGGGATGTCACTATTGAGGTAAAAGGCCCAGTACCCAGGTCAGAGTGCACTAGGACACTAGGAATAGAGTGGGGGCATGACGGCTATAGGACGTGGTCCGATTAGTGCAGTCTTGTCATATACCATGCTCGGATGAGGTTCAAACGAATTACTATCGGCACCCACGTCTGTGGGTAAGCCCATAGTACTTTCAGGCGGACCCGTGATTTTCGAGTTACCATTGTCTTACCCTGACCTAGTCTTCACCCGTGAGTGAGGAGGGGATTCATAATAGAAAAAAATTCACAAAGAACTCACAAAACCTCTGCAGCCTCCACCTCTGAACCATACTCCACTTCAACAAAACCTCCAATCTTCATCTTCTCCATCAATACATAATCATCCTCATTGATTCTTTCAGACTACAAACGCAACTGAATCGTCATCTTCATTGAAACTTTATCAAGTTCTACTACTATCACCTTCATTCCTCAAGCTGCAGTTTCATTGTAACCGCTTCAAGCATCACTGTATCTTCATCTTCATCATCATCTCTCTGCATTCAACATCAACAAAGCAACTGCACTTCAGTCTCGTAACAAGAACGCGCGTGCAATCGAATGCAACAGCTTCAGAAACACAAGCAAGCATAAATTCAGAAGAAGAAAAAGGTATTCAAGCAAAGAAGCAAATAGAATAAATATACCTGATCCATGATTTGAAGATCTCTATGTCTCTGGTCTTCTTTATCTACTTCAAAGAGCCGTAGGAGGTACTCTGATCAAATATGGCTTGAATCGTTGAACGCGAGAAGAGGTCGCGGGTGAGACGAATTGGAAGCAGTCTGCAAATCGCGAGGAATGTAAGACGGAGTGGAGAGGTCGGACCGTTCTTCATGGTGCGTAAGCGACGACGGGATGCTTGTCTATGGCGGCGAGATGAGAACGAAACTGTAGCGTCGATGACAGAGGTGAGCGGAGCTTCGACACCGGAGGTTGATGTATGATCGGAGAAGAAGAGTTTAGAAGCCGCGTCGTGGTGCTAGACGGAGATCGCCGGAGCAGAAAAAGAAGACGGCGGCAGAAAGGGACGGCGCCGATTCTGTTCGCGAGGGAGAAGAAGAGAACAACTCAGATCTTTTCCTTAACCCTATTCCCTTTCCAATTTCATACGTTTTTCCATTTAGTTTAATTGTTTTTATTGTTTTATATTTTTATTTAATAATAATTATAACTAAATTGATAATTATAAAATATGCTGGAAAATGAGGAATTATTTAGACTGGGCCTCACTTTTTGCTTTAGGCCCGTGTTGTTGTTTTTTAGCCTGAAAAAACTGAACAAAAAACTCTTTTGGTCAAATTACTGCACTACACCCCTGAATTTAGCTCATACCTCATGACTCTTCTAATTTTTCTTTTTTTATTATTTTAGTTTTCTTCTAGTTTAATTTTCTCTCTCAATTGATAATAAAATGATACAAAATAATAGAATATTTTAGAATTCTTTAGAATTTCTTTTTAGAATTTCGATTAGAATTTTTTCTATTTTATTTTTCATATTCGATAATCATTTTTATTGCCATTTTCTAGTCAAGATTTTTGTAGCATCGACATAACTCTTGCAATGTGGAATGCTCGGGGTGAATTCTTCAATCACTTGCCCAAGGGAACTTTGATAGAATTTTCTTACCGCTGGCACAATTTTGAAGAGGCAACGGACCTTCTCCGTTCGGTATCGTCACAAATCTATTTTATTCTCTATTTCAGTACTTTATCGCAAACCATATTCGTGCTAACATTAGGTCGAATTCCCTCATTCATTCTAAACTTTAGGGCCAACAACGCACGATAACATAGGTTTAGAAATAGGCTAATCCCCCTTTGACTTTTCTTTCCCTTTTGCATATGCATTTAAAACAAAAACTTCTTTTTCTCGCGAAACTCAAAAACACTAAAAAAATTTACTGACAAGAATCATATCTTCGTTAAGTATGTGAGACGATAAGCGGGTTTCTTCTTGACCTTATTGTTCTCTTATTCTAAGCCTCGGCATGGTTCAAGTCTCAAAGACTCATTTCATGAATAAGTAGAGACATGGCTAAAATCTCTCTCTTGAGATTAACTAGCTATTATCTACAAACAAAAACACCAACAAACATAAAATTCTTTTTGCTTTCGGGCCTTCCTTTCAAACCCTTTTCAAAAAGAGCGTATTAATCCACTTCTGTGCTGACGCGTAAATCTCCAAAGGTCGAGTTGCGGCAGAAGGCGAAATTACTATCGTTCATTCAAAAACAAACAAATTCAAAACTTTTTATGCGTCCAGGCACATTTCTTGCCAAACTTTTCAGAAGAGCATGTTAATTCACTTATGTGCTGACGCGTAAGTCTCCAACGGCCGAGTTGCGGCAGAAGGAGAAATTAATACTGTTTAGTAAAAATACAAACAAAAAAAAACATATAAGCCGAACTACGGCTGCTCTGATTCCTCAAAAGGGATACGTGGGCATTGGGGTAGGTCCCAAGCGAGCACAACTTTTCATTTTCCCTACATTCTTTTCTCTTTTATTTTTGCATGCATTCTCCCTTAGCATTAATGAACAGTAAGCATAGATTAAACACACCCATAAGATAGATAACAAGAGTGGATACCGTAGAGTACTACGGGCGTGTGGGGTGCTAATACCTTCCCCTCACGTAATAGACTCCCTTACCCGATCTCTCGGTCGCAAGACCGTGACTTCTCCCTTCCTCAGGTTTTCTCGATGTTTACCTTTCCCTACATGTGGGATAAAATACGTTCGATGGCGACTTCATTGTTTTGATGATTTTCAGCCGGTTGTTTCAGCTGGCGACTTCACTAGGGACAGGTCGACCAAATGCTGGTCCATCCTGGAGTCGATCCTAGCTCTTGTTCTATTTTCTTTGGGTGTTTATTTTTATGCTTTCAGTTTACTCATTTGTACAGGTTTGTCTGAGCGTAAGTCTGCATTGCATTTTATTGCTTTCCCTATTTGTTATCTATTATGCTGGACTCTGTTTTCCATGTTGGGTGGGGATGTCACTATTGAGGTAAAAGGCCCAGTACCCAGGTCAGAGTGCACTAGGACACTAGGAATAGAGTGGGGGCATGACGGCTATAGGACGTGGTCCGATTAGTGCAGTCTTGTCATATACCATGCTCGGATGAGGTTCAAACGAATTACTATCGGCACCCACGTCTGTGGGTAAGCCCATAGTACTTTCAGGCGGACCCGTGGTTTTCGAGTTACCATTGTCTTACCCTGACCTAGTCTTCACCCGTGAGTGGGGAGGCATTTGTCATTACAGGTACAGTTGGTGTTATGTTCAAATGGTTACTCATGCTCAGATGGAGACTGTGATCAGATGGTGATTAGTGGTTCTAATGATCATGTTATGGACTTCTGTCAATGACTTATGCATATCGTGTTCTGTTGGTGACCATATGGTTCTCAGATTTATTTTCTGAGTTCCTGACTTGCTTACTTGGAAGTTCATTTAAGCCTTTGATCTTGGCATTCCCAGCATACTCAGAATTGCTCAACAATATCTGATGTTCCTGAAGCCCTGATCTCATGCTACTTAGATCTACATAGTACTCGGCTCTTATATTTGCGGAAGCTATGCCAGACCATTGATTTGATGATATTCATGTGGTTCAGAATAACGCATCAATCATATTTGGAAATAATGTAACCTTGAACCCATTTGATCTCACGCCTTTGCATACATAACATGGTTAACCACATACTTAACATACATGTTCTGTGATTTCCAAGGAATCGTATTTGTGAGCCTAGTGCCAAACTTTTCCATCTTTTACTTACGTAAAATCAAAGCACGTAAATTCCTTGGGAATGAAGGGACATAACATGGCATCTATTCATGCACTCTATGTATATTCATGCATCCATAACAGGTACTCAAAGATTGGGGATTCTTATTCAGACATGGTTCTCCTTGGAGGTTTAACTCTGATTTCTTACTGCACTTGTTCAGGGATCAGCTATGGAACAACTCTGAGTGATATACATGCAAGCTTTGGCCCGTAGTCAAAAATATCTTCAAGCAGGAAGATAATTGATTGAAAACTCGGATGAGCCAGGTCATGAAAGCTCTGATGACGATGTCAACAATATTGCACCTACTATCACAGTAAAGGTTCTCTCTCCTCCTCATCTTTTGGAGGAACACTTTCAATCATGGAGTGCTACGCAGTCCTGAGTTCTTGGAACATCTTATCAGGAGATGGTTCCCATTTACTATGTGATCTTATATCAGTGCATCGTTCTTTTTGACCAACGTCAGATGTGGTTACCACGCCAGGGCATCATACCTTTTAATCAGGGGCATCCTCCATAACTTTGCGTTCCCTAATTTGTTCAACAAGAGCCAGTCTTTATTCCCTAAGTGAATTCATGGGGAAAGCTTTTAAGCCAAGACACAAGAACCCTGATGAGCATGCTAATGCGAGCCCAATGCATTACATCCTATTATTCCCAGTTCTTCCCAGCTCTGATCTTTGAGAACTTCCCCCCACAAACGTCTATTCTGATTACGATATGTATGCTAGATACATCTCCTATTCTGGGGTACCCGGTTTTGATATTGAAGACTACAAAGGAGTTATAAAAGCCCAACACCTGTTTGGAGTCTCTTCCAAACTCTCTTTCACCAGGTGGATGTCTCTTTTATTTTGATAGAAGGCAAACTGTATTAGTTTTTTGTGGCATAGTATGCCTGATGATGCAGTTTTCACTTGAAAAAAGCATTCAATTGTTCTCCTGAAAGAATCTTCTATGCATATTATTCTGGGGCAATTGATCATTCGATTGAAGAGAGTACGTCATCTAGAGACGAAGTCTAAAACGAGATCAACCTGGAGACTGTGGTGTCCAAATCCGAAATTCTCTCACTCACCTCATGCATCTTCATGAACCTTCATGCATCCATAGCAGGTACTCAGAAGATTCAAGTTATGAAAAGAATCAGATGGGGTTGTTTATTGGGGGTACGCAAGCAATAACCTGTAGTCAGAAATCCCCAAGAGGAAAAATAACCAGTTGAAGACTTAGTTGAGTCGGGTATGGAATTTATAAAGGTAGTATCAACAAGGGAAAGTGGCCTTGTATATGGTGTTGCTACAGAAGCTGTCATTCACCCCCAGCCTATGGGACTTTCTTTTTTCAAATCATGAGATATTATGTGGGTCTCACCCAGAGCTTCGTGTTCTCGGATTTTCCTTCTAGCAGCTAGTTTCTGGTTTCCAAGTGAACCCATGGGGTAAAAGTTACCAGCAGAGACAGAAAAAACTTGAGAAGCAGGTTGATACGATCTCAATACCTTGTATCCAGCTACTTCCTCATGTGTTGGAAGCTCAGTTGTTTAATCTTCGTGCTTTGGGCCATCCTCCAACAAATTTCTCTCCTGATTTCGATACAAATTCTAGATGTGTCTCCCACTCTGGGGCACTTAGTTAGAATTTTAAGTGCTGCAAGGGGTTTGAAGTATGAAGTTTGGTACTTGTTTGGATTCTTTTCCAAGGTCCATTCCATGTTTGGAAAACCATTTCAGACTCTTTTTCCTCAGTTGGATGCTTCTTATGTGTAAGTATAAGATGGAGTGATGTTTCTGTGATGGAGAAGTGTAAGACGTCGAGTTCTTGGACATCTGCAGTTATGTAAAAAAAAATACCTCAAAGGTCGAATGCTATATTCAGAGTTTAGTTTCTTCTGTGTAGTAGAAGATTCTTTGTTACAGTTTCTGAATTTTTGCCTCCGTGCAGTAGGAAACTTCTCTCTTGTGAAGTAAGGGATGATGTTTACTTTCTTCTGTGTAGTAGAAGATTCTTTGTTACAGTTTCTGAATTTTGCTTCTGTGTAGTAGAAGACAGAAACTCTTTTGTGTAGTGGGAGACGCTCCGGAATTCAGCGGCTGGATTTCTCTTCTGTATGATAGAAGACGGTTGGCGTTTCTTCTTTATGGTAGGAGATTCTTTGTGATGCAATTTATGCAAGTTCGCTTGATAAGTCCCTCATCACACATGGTAAAGGAACTTGATGTAGTTACTATACTTGGGCACTAGGACATTCCATTAAAGACTGCTGGGCTTTCAAAGAAAATATACAATACCTGCTGGATGCAAAGCTGTCAATTTCAGGCCGGCCAGTCAGATTTGAAGTCTCCTTTGACTCAGTAAATATCAAGATTGTCAGATCATCGCCTGAAGCAACAAGTCCATACGGAGACTAGTCTCCTCGACATGGCATTTTCAAATTACATCAGCATTCTCATTCGTAATCTTTCTTGTTTTGGTTCAGTACTTTCTTGTATGCAAAACTTGCCTATTTTCGAATATTAATCACAATGCATCGAATATGTTTGTCTTGAATTAATCCATTCGTATTCACTCATTAATGTTTTTCTTTGAATTTTTGATACTTAACTCTAGCAAAGTACCTCTGGAGGGAGAATGATGAGTAATATACCAAAAATTTCAAACGATGTGCTTCTGAGTAGGACCCTGCTGACGATGTACAGGCCTTGTTTCAAATTCCCAAACACCGGAGATATAAGGGAGATAGACCCTCGTCAACCCCTTTGAGCCTTGAAGTAGGAGTTTTTTTTCTTTTCAGAAAAACCCTCACATTTAACCTGGGGCAGGGTAGATTTCAGTTAATCTGATTGGGCGCTCAAAACTCATTAAGAGTGCGCATCAAAGGATACAACAAATGTTATCCTCCAGAAGGTTGAGAGAGAACAAAACCCTAATGGCTAGACTCTCATATATCAGCAGTGTGCATCAATGATAATGATATCCCAATAGATATCTCTCGCACATCGAAAAGTCAAAAGGTGACGATACCATAATGGCTATTTCCCGTCAACCAAACAGCAAGGCAGTCACACCTTCTTCAACAAATCAAATAATGACTCGAAATCACACGACTGGTTCAAACTAAAAGAAATAGTAAAAGAAAGAGACAAAAAGCCTTGCTAAGTCAAAACTTGGAAAACAAGTCGCTTAGGAAAAAGTAAGGGTATCCCGCTGGACTTCAAAAATAAAATTCAAGAGGAATCTGTCCAGGCAAAAGTTAGGGAATACAAAAAGAAAGCGAAAAGCGCGAAAAGAGAAAAAGGGGATTACCAAATAAAGATTCTCCACAAAAAATAAAGTCTTGTGATCAAAATACCAAGAATGAAAGGGTGAGTGACTGTCATATCCTCCTCAACCATGGTAAACTCTTTTGAGGGATGAGTGCCCATATTAGTTTAACTGAATTTAGGATTGGAGAACATCATGGAGAGTGGGTGGGCACCAAATATTTTGAGCCTTAAATCCGTTTTTTCTAAAACCATGAACCAGGCCACGTTACAACCCTGAAAAGTCCCAACTGAAGCAAGGGTTAATTCGAAAGCACACTGTAACAAGAAATACAGTAATCTGACTCCTAGAGAGGCTTGCAAAAACTTTTGAGTTGGTATCACTCCATCTTTTTACTATTTTTTGTACAATTTTTTTTGATATTTCAATGTATTTTTAATACAAGGTTTAAAACTTCAAGACAAACATGAGCTTTGCATTACAATTATCATTCTTATAATAAACATTCTTTGCATATGAGCAAGTGCTTAAACATCGAGTAAGCTTGCATAATGAGCATCAGATGAGAATTTAATTATCTCAAAGGACAAATTGCTTCAGGACACCGTTTAAAGGTAAATCATTTGTGGGAATGGTCTTAACCTGGGGCAAATCTTCTATCGACTCCGTCGAGTAAAAGAATACCAGTCTGAGAAATGATCTGAAGTAGATTGTAAAAGTTGGTCGCCCAAAGTTTCTGATAAGCAGTGGTGCATTACTTTCAGTTGGTCCCAAGGAACATATCTCTTCAAGTATCTGATTAGAGATTGAAGCAGTTCAAGTCGAGGAGTATGGTTGTGAGGTAACCTATATTCAAGAGCTAACCACTCTAAGGTTACGTTGCCTTCGAAAATACTCAAATTTCTCATCCATCTGTGAGCATGAGGTAAAGGAAAAGTTTTGTCGAGATTCTGTTAAGCAAGGGGCAGGTGTGTCGAATATTCTTTCGAGTAGGTATTCAGCCAATCTGAGGCATTCAAGTCGGGATGCTATCCCTCAAAGTACAGTCAAACTGGGGCAGTTATGTCGAGATTTGACGAATCTCTCTAAGAATGCATTGAGCAGAGGAGAGCCTTCCCAGAATTTGAAGATGAATGGGCATTCACTCAAGCATGGTTGGAATCATCTCCAATTTTGATTATCTGAACATCATGACACTGGGGCAGTTTATCTTAGTGACACATATATTAGAAAGCCCTCTCGAGGCAATTTTTCTGCAAAAGCCTTACAAACTGGGGCAGGAATTTATGTAAGAGATTTCTCTCTTTTCTAGTGGTTGACCAGACCAAGTCCATACGCAGGCTAAATGACCTATGAATTTGAAAATCATGCTGAGAAGTCAAGATTGTAATCTTCAACTTATCATGGACTCAAGTCCATTTACTGACATCCTTTGTCCTAAGTCAAGGTTATTACCCCCAGTTGAAGTTTGGATTGTTATCCTCAGCAGGATATGAGCAGTAACGCAAAGATCATTTGAAGATTGTTTACACGTACAAGATGCGATGGGAATATTTCTCCCTAGAAGGGTGCCTGCTCCTAGTAAAATACTTGCTGGTACTTGACATAGACCTATCTACTAAGGGGTTCCTCTTTTGAGACATTTTCTCCCCAGTGAAGAATCTTGATTTCTCTGCGGAAGAAGAATGTTCTTTCTCCCTGGAAATGTAGAAGTTGTTTAAAGTCTGGTTGACCCCTCTTCATTGGACTGCAATTTATTTTTGCAGCATCTCCTCTAAAGTCCATTTTTTAGTGGAATTTCTCCTCGGAGTCGACATATTGAAGTTGCAATCTTGCATCACGGTTTTTTTACCCGGTAATTGATAATTCAAATTGTCTATTCTTCGGTAAGGTTTTTCATTCCAAACAGGGGCATGTCGCCCCAATTTCTGTTTTGCAAATACTTGTTGGTCTTGCATGACAAAATGCATACCAGCAAATGAATCAAGAAGGGTCTGTATGTGACTAACATGAAGATGTTCGTATAACGAAATCCAATTTCCCCAGTGGAACTATTCTTCTTTCCCTGATGGAGCAAGTGTCCATTCTCTCTGGTGAGGTGTACAGGAGAATTCCAGTCATAACTCTTGCGTTATCAGTGGCAAAAGGTTTTGTTGCGATATCCCCAATGGAGTTTTTATCCCGGGATGTTGTTTCTTCCCCAAGTGAGGACCTTTTACCTCCCAGTAACGTTATCCCCAGTGTGGTCTGAGTAGAATTCCTTTTATTTAAGAATTTCTATACTCTCCAACAGAAGTTTATCTTCGTAAAAGAATTTCTATGCCAGAAGTTTCCATTCCCAGCAAAGCTCTCCTCTTTCCAATAGAGGATAAAGAATTTTTCCCCGTGAAGTGGGGAGTTTGATCAGAATTCAAGATTTTCACTGGACTACAATTTACTTTTGTAATGATATTCCCAGGAAGTTACGTCCCCAGTGATCGATCTTTAGACATTGATGATTCCAAATCTCGGTTCCCCATTGAAGTACAAATTGCCTTTTCTCTACAGAAAATCCGGAGTGCAAGAATAATTATCCTGAAGTTCACTGACTTCTCAGCAGCCGATTATTGATATTTCTTCATAATGCATTACTAAACTTGCATCATTACATTGCATCTCCCAAAACTCGTAGCATTTCCATCGCATGGAGCATTACGCTATAAATTTTTTTTTTCAAACATGCATGAGTATAAGCCAATTGTGTCCACTTGTGGTAACCATATTGTTATGCGCTCAGATTTGATTTACCTCCACAAGAAGCCTAGGGTAATTCTATGATGTTTCTAAGAAAAGTTTATTTTGATTCACCACCAATCGGGTCTTTGGTATTTCTCCATTTCCCTAATAAGTTTGTGGTTTGCGCTTGCCTTTGCAAGCCTTCGGTTATTTTACCCGCATTTTCTTTGTCGTTAGAGTGTGAGTAAGAGTCGGTGTATAACCTTTCTTGCGTCTCAAGTGTTTGAGTATCCATACTTGGTGTGTGGTAATTCTGACAACTGCCACTTTTGAAGAATTAACATCCCGTCTCTGGCCTAAGGGATTTTTAGTCCTTGCGTATTTGCAACCTATAAAAAACCCAACGTGTTTTGGCAATCCTTGTTAGAGTCTGCTTTGACCAATATCTTTCTCTTGTAAAGTTCACCTTCGATCAGTGCTCTTTGAAGGTCCTACTTAGTCGGTTTCTTGTCTTGGTTTATCCACGTTAATCGGGTCCTCCTTTCGTTAGCCTAGCTAACCTTTTATGTTAAGAGTCCTTCAGTATCTCTTCAAAGTCCAGTTATCTGGCATCCTTATTTAGGAGAATGTGTCCCTTTTATTGGGGATTTCTTCGATTAGTCTCGTTCCTGTGTTCACTATCAGCCCTAAACATTTGTTTCTTGATGACCAACTTCGCTCTTGTGTATCTAACTCTGACCAGATATGCGTACTTTTATCATTTGTTGAAAGTCCACCTTCGGCTGGCACCCTTTAAAGTCCACCTTAGGCTGGCACCCTTTAAAGTCCACCTTCGGCTGGCACCCTCTAAAGTCCACCTTCGGCTGGCATCCTTTAAAATCCACCTTCGGCTGGTATCATTTGTTGAGAGTCCCATTCGGCTGGTCTCTTTGCAGTTGTAAGTTCACTTTCGACCGACGTTCTCTTCTTAGGAATCTACCTTCGGCATAGTATTCCTTGTTGAAGATTCCCCTTCGGCTGGTTTCTTTATCCTAAAGTCCACCTTCGGCTGGCATCCTTTAAAATCCATATTCGGCTGGTACCGTTTGTTGAGAGTCCCCTTCGGCTGGTCTCTTTGCAGTTGTAAGTCCGCCTTCGACCGACGTTCTTTTCTTAGGAATCTACCTTCGGAATAGTATTCCTGGATGAAGATTCCCCTTCGGCTGGTTTCTTTATCCTAAAAAGTCCACCTTCGGCTGGAACCCTTTAAAGTCCACCTTCGGCTGGCACCCTTTAAAGTCCACCTTCGGCTGGCACCCTTTAAAGTCCACCTTCGGCTGGCATCCTTTAAAATCCACCTCCGGCTGGTATCATTTGTTGAGAGTCCCCTTCGGCTGGTCTCTTTGCAGTTGTAAGTTCGCCTTCGACCGACGTTCTTTTCTTAGGAATCTACCTTCAGCATAGTATTCCTCGATGAAGATTCCCCTTCGGCTGGTCTCTTTATCCTAAAACCCCTCTTCGGCTGGTACCTTTCAAAATCCCGCTTCGGCTGGTACCTTTCAAAATCCTGCTTCGGCTGGTACCCTTTGTTAAAACCCCTCTTCGGCTGGTACCTTTCAAAATCCCGCTTCGGCTGGTACCTTTCAAAATCCTGCTTCGACTGGTACCCTTTGTTAAAATCCCGCTTCGGTTGGTGTCATTTCTTTCAAAACCCCGCTTCGGCTGGTATCATTTGTTAAAATCCATCGTCGACTGGTATCATTTGTCAGGAGTCCCATTCGTTTGGTCTCTTCCCTCAGTAAGTTCACCTTCGATTGGTGTTTTTACTTGTAAGAGCTTTCTTCGGTCTGTCTCTTTCGTACGTATCCGATACCGACCACGAATATGTATCTTTTCTATCTCTTTCTTACGTATCCGATACCGACCACGGATATGTATTTTGGATACCTGTTTTATATGTTTTCTACCAACCCCAGACATATGTTCTTGTATCTTTGATATCTCTTTTGTGCGTATCTGATACCGACCACGGATATGTATCTTTGATATCTCTTTTGTGCGTATCCGATACCGACCTCGGATATGTATCTTTGATATCTCTTTTGTGCGTATCCGATACCGACCACGGATATGTATCTTTGATATCTCTTTTGTGCATATCCGATACCAACCACGGATATGTATCTTTGATATCTCTTTTGTGCGTATCTGATACCGACCACGGATATGTATCTTTGATATCTCTTTTGTGCGTATCCGATACCGACCACGGATATGTATCTTTGATATCTCTTTTGTGCGTATCCGATACCGACCACGGATATGTATCTTTTCTATATCTTTTGTGCGTATCCGATATCGACCGCAGATATGTATCTTTTCTATCTCTTTCTTACGTGTCCGATACCGACCACGGATATGTATTTTTGATGTCTCTTTCTTGTATATCCGCTACCAACCCCGGATATGTGTCTCTGATACTTTTTTTCGTATGTCTGCTACAAACTTCAGGCATATATCTTTTGATATCTTTCTTACAGGTGTTTGTCACTAATTCCCAACAGAGTTCCTCGATAACCAAGTTGTCCTTCGGTGTGTCAAACTCTGGTTAAACATACACCTAACCCCTTTAACCTAGAAAGCAAAATAATATAATAAAAATACAGAAAGACCAAAAATAATGATATCTGACTGGCTTCAGAGTGCAAATTTTCGGGTTCTTTTAGTATTTAATCTTCTTCCACCCTGAAAGTTCGAAAGGCTGGCGCCAATCTCCCCTTCAGGTTTAAGACGATTAAATAGGGGCAGCTGTTGCACCCCAAAATTTTCCCTCCTAATTTCTTTTACTTTGGCTTAGACTTTTGCATTCATCTGCATCTATTTCATTAGGTCACTAACATGACATACATTTCATTCAATATAGCTCTGAGGATTCAAAGTCCAGTGGTTGTGCGATACTAGGGTTCCCCAGTTAAGGTGCTCGTATCCAATAAGGGATGATTTCTTATTCAGGCAGCAAGCTGTGGAATTAGGGTTTTGGTTCATTCTCATTTTTGGATTTCTTCTCCATCAAGCTACAAGGCTATTATCTTCTGCTGAACAATAGGTTGCAGGGTATTCCTGTCAATAATGTAATGTTGTGATCTCGTGTACATGATTCAAAACACCTCATTCTATCATCGTGCTTATCATTTGGTCAAGGTTTTGTCAATACTAGAGGGGTATTAAGATTTCTCTAAAGGATCAAGATCTGTTATCAATCCAGGATGCATATGATGCTTGCATTACAGTTAAGGCATTACGAATAATTGGTACAAGCTATTGTTTGGATATTTGTACAAGAACTTTGGTTTCAAACATGGATTAAGGTTCAACTTGATAAAAAAAAGGAAATAGCATGCCCGAAGGTTTATTTCATAAATTCTTGCGGAGGAAGATGGCACATGAATATAAGTTGAGATTAAAGTACATGGTATCAAGTAAATCTCTTCATGATTCAAGTTTTTATTTTCAAGATTATCCCACATTATTGTTCATCCCAAGGTAAAATATAAAAAGATTCATTTAAATAAAATTCGAGTGATTATCATGTTTGTCTCAAGTTCATTCAAGTATCCATTCAAGCTCAAACTGAATGAGAGAAATGTTTTGAATAATTGGAAATTTGTCATGCAAGAAGTTATAAAGTTTTGTTCATTACAAATTCAAGTCATTACACCAAAGTTACAAAAGACATCTCAGTCATCAAAGTTTCGCATTCCAAGTACAAATCATCATCATTTTTACAAATATGTCATCATTCAAGGTTAAAAGTCAAGGGTCTCCATTCATGCGAGTTTGAGGTGCGAGGTGTTTAAAATTGGAAGTTCAAACATCGAAATTTGAGTTTTAAGATCCAAAGCATGGTGTACAAGTTTGTTTGAACCAAAGCTCTTATAGGAATATGGCATACAAGGGAAATTTTGATTCAAGTTCTTGTGAAAACACATAAGACACTCATCATGGAGTACCATGGATTAAATTTGAGGTCGGATGGATAAAATCCTTAATTTGACTAAAAAGTGATCAAGGCCTCCATTTACCGAGAGCTAAGAAATGTAAAGAATGTTTAGAAGTGTCATAATTCAAGAGGATTCATCTTGCAAAAAACTCATAAATAATAGACATGGAATGTTGAATTGTAGTATGTTTCAGCATATTCAAGTTCTACCAGTTACATCTCATTCAAGCCTCTGCTTTGACTACATAATTCTCAAAACATACAAAAGGCCACAAATTTACAAAAGAAATCAAATTTATATTACAAGTCGGAACTATTCCCATCCATGGTCATTCAAATTATTCAAAATCACTCAAGTTCAATCATTCGAGCGTCTTTCATTCACTCATATTACAGTATATGTCATTTCGAGATTACAAAACAGAGTTACAAAGGTCCAAATAAACTTTTACAAAAAAATGAAAAAAGGGAAAAACATGGGAGAAACTTCAACTTGCTGCAAGGGTTATTGTTGCAATTGAGAATCCTCAGGATATTATTGTTCAATCTGCTAGACCTTATGGACAGACAGCTGTTCTCAAATTTGCTCAGTATATTGGTGCTCATGCTATCGCTGGAAGACACATTCCTGGAATTTTTACTAATCAGCTTCAAACTTCATTCAGCGAGCCGCATCTTCTCATCCTCACTGACCCAAGAACTGATCACCAGCCAATTAAAGAAGCAGCTCTTGGGAATATTCCCACAATTGCTTTCTGTGACACTGATTCTCCTATGCGATATGTTGACATTGGAATTCCTGCCAACAACAAAGAGATAGGTAATTGAAGAAAGGAATCCTAACATAAGAGTGAGAAGGTTAACACCTTTGCCTTTATCTCAAGCCTCTTTTGGCGCCATTTGCATTAAGGAATCTCGAATCTTCAATCTACAAAGGTATTGATCCGACTTCTATGGCAGAACAAAGCTCATTCTCATGAGGAAACTCCTAGCCCGTCCACAGTTCAGCCCTGCATAGAAAGATTAAAAGGCCAAAATCAATAAACAGTTAACAGTTCAGTTCTAAGAAATTGTAACAAAGAAAGCATTGCTGTTCATTATATTGCTTCAGTACGTTCCTAGATTTCTTCGAATGGTACCATTAACTTCAGAACTTAAGAGAACAGCTGGTGTCTTTGCTGAAACTGCATGGGCAGTGATAATGAGTGCAACAAAAGATGAAGCTCTGAGAGCCAAAGAAATTGCTGAGAATAGATTGCAGACTGGTGATTTTGCAGTGGCACTGAAGTTTGCTATGAAAGCTCGGCGACTGTTTCCTGATACCCAGAACATTACTCAGATCATTACTATTTGTGAGGTTCACTATGCTTCTCAGAACAAACTCTCTACATCTGATATGAACTGGTATGGAATTCTTCTAACTGATAAATTTTCTAAAGAAGCAATGATAAAGAGACAGTATAGAAAACTTGCACCGCTACTTCATCCTGATAAAAATAAATCTGCTGGAGTAGAGGCCGCTTTCAAGTTGATTGTGGAAGCTAACAGAATATTGAGTGACCCAGCAAAGCGTTCTTTATATCACATGAAGATTAGCCGCCTTGCTGGAATTAAAGCACCTCAGGCTCCATCCTATCACCATAATCTTCACATTTCTTCAACACAAATCCCGCTGGCCACTTGGAACTCAACCTGTAAAATCGCATAAAAACAATCCACAATCAGAACCAAAACTAACGAGCCAATAACATAACCTACAGCTTAGCAAACTAACCAATTCTTAACTGCATCCTAACAAACTCTTAACAAACTTCCAAAACAGAAATTCATAATTCCAAAACAAACAGTCCATAACTAATAATAACTAACAACCAAAACTGTTATAACAACCTCTCTAACAACCCCTAACCAAATTCTAACCAACTAACAGAATCTCTAACAATAACAAAACAGAATAACTACCATAACAGATCCAAACCAGCTAATTTAACATTCCAACAAACTTCCAGCATATATACATAATGAGATTGACAGAATAAGGAGGAGGGGATTCATAATAGAAAAAAATTCACAAAGAACTCACAAAACCTCTGCAGCCTCCACCTCTGAACCATACTCCACTTCAACAAAACCTCCAATCTTCATCTTCTCTGCAATCTTCTCCATCAATACATAATCATCCTCATTGATTCTTTCAGACTACAAACGCAACTGAATCGTCATCTTCATTGAAACTTTATCAAGTTCTACTACTATCACCTTCATTCCTCAAGCTACAGTTTCATTGTAACCGCTTCAAGCATCACTGTATCTTCATCTTCATCATCATCTCTCTGCATTCAACATCAACAAAGCAACTGCACTTCAGTCTCGTAACAAGAACGCGCGTGCAATCAAATGCAACGGCTTCAGAAACACAAGCACGCATAAATTCAGAAGAAGAAAAAGGTATTCAAGCAAAGAAGCAAATAGAATAAATATACCTGATCCAGGATTTGAAGATCTCTATGTCTCTGGTCTTCTTTATCTACTTCAAAGAGCCGTAGGAGGTACTCTGATCAAATATGGCTTGAATCGTTGAACGCGAGAAGAGGTCGCGGGTGAGACGAATTGGAAGCAGTCCGCAAATCGCGAGGAATGTAAGACGGAGTGGAGAGGTCGGACCGTTCTTCATGGTGCGTAAGCGACGACGGGATGCTTGTCTATGGCGGCGAGATGAGAACGGAACTGTAGCGTCGATGACAGAGCTGAGCGGAGCTTCGACACCGGAGGTTGATGTATGATCGGAGAAGAAGAGTTTAGAAGCCGTGTCGTGGTGCTAGACGGAGATCGCCGGAGCGGATGAAGAAGACGGCGGCAGAAAGGGACGGCGCCGATTCTGTTCGCGAGGGAGAAGAAGAGAACAACTCAGATCTTTTCCTTAACCCTATTCCCTTTCCAATTTCATACATTTTTCCATTTAGTTTAATTGTTTAATTGTTTTATATTTTTATTTAATAATAATTATAAGTAAATTGATAATTATAAAATATGCTAGAAAATGAGGAATTATTTAGACTGGGCCTCACTTTTTGCTTTAGGCCCGTGTTGTTGTTTTTTAGCCTGAAAAAATTGAACAAAAAACTCTTTTGGTCAAATTACTGCACTACACCCCTGAATTTAGCTCATACCTCACGACTCTTCTAATTTTTCTTTTTTTATTATTTTAGTTTTCTTCTAGTTTAATTTTATCTCTCAATTGATAATAAAAGGATACAAAATAATAGAATATTTTAGAATTCTTTAGAATTTCTTTTTAGAATTTCGATTAGAATTTTTTCTATTTTATTTTTCATATTCGATAATCATTTTTATTGCCATTTTCTAGTCAAGATTTTTGTAGCATCGACATAACTCTTGCAATGTGGAATGCTCGGGGTGAATTCTTCAATCACTTGCCCAAGGGAACTTTGATAGAATTTTCTTACCGCTGGCACAATTTTGAAGAGGCAACGGACCTTCTCCGTTCGGTATCGTCACAAATCTATTTTATTCTCTATTTCAGTACTTTATCGCAAACCATATGCGTGCTGACATTAGGTAGAATTCCCTCATTCATTCTAAACTTTAGGGCCAACAACGCACGATAACATAGGGTTAGAAATAGGCTAATCCCCCTTTGACTTTTCTTTCCCTTTGGCATATGCATTTAAAACAAAAATTTCTTTTTCTCGCGAAACTCAAAAACACTAAAAAAATTTACTGACAAGAATCATATCTTCGTTAAGTATGTGAGACGATAAGAGGGTTTCTTCTTGACCTTATTGTTCTCTTATTCTAAGCCTCGGCATGGTTCAAGTCTCAAAGACTCATTTCATGAATAAGTAGAGACATGGCTAAAATCTCTCTCTTGAGATTAACTAGCTATTATCTACAAACAAAAACACCAACAAACATAAAATTATTTTTGCTTTCGGGCCTTCCTTTAAAACCCTTTTCAAAAAGAGCGTATTAATCCACTTCTGTGCTGACGCGTAAATCTCCAAAGGTCGAGTTGCGGCAGAAGGCGAAATTACTATCGTTCATTCAAAAACAAAAGAATTCAAAACTTTTTGTGCGTCCAGGCACATTTCTTTCCAAACTTTTCAGAAGAGCATGTTAATTCACTTCTGTGCTGACGCGTAAGTCTCCAACGGTCGAGTTGTCGCAGAAGGCGAAATTAATACTGTTTAGTAAAAAATACAAACAAACAAAAAAAAACATATAAGCCGAACTACGGCAGCTTTGATTCCTCAAAAGGGATACATAGGCATTGGGGTAGGGCCCAAGCGAGCACAACTTTTCATTTTCCCTACATTCTTTTCTCTTTCATTTTTGCATGCATTATCCCTTTAGCAGTAATAAACAGTAAGCATAGATGAAACACACCCATAAGATAGATAACAAGAGTGGATACCGTAGAATACTACGGGCGTGTGGGGTGCTAATACCTTCCCCTCACGTAACAGACTCCCTTACCCTTATCTCTCGGTCGCAAGACCTTGATTTCACCCTTTTCAGGTTTCCTCGATGTTTACCTTTCCCTTCATGTGGGATAAAAGACGTTCGATGGCGACTTCATTGTTTGATGATTTTCAGCCGGTTGTTTCCGTTGGGAAGAGAAAAGAAAACATGGATACATTATTACAGGTTTAAGCATTATCCAAGATTCATTCTTCTCTTGCTGTAAAAAAAAGACAACAAACACTTTCCAAGCGAAATACGAAACTCTTCACCTTTCCAAACGTCAAATGTTTTTGTTTTAAGATCGTTCTTGTTTGATATTTAAGTGAGTTCTGTAAACTTCCGACAACTACCTTCTTTTACTTTTTGGTCGGGCCAGTGACTGGATGGTGGTCGGTTGTTGTTTGAAAGATGGAGTACGAAAAAGTTGTTGGGAGGAAGATGGAAAGAGGGAGTCATTGGCGTGGTCCGAAGCTAACGACGATAGAGGGAGAGAGAGGTTGAAGAGGTAAGGTTTGTTTTTAGGGTTTACTGTATAACTGCTACCTTTTTTTTCTTTATTTAGTTATTAATTTTTTTCTATGCTTATACAGTGACGGAACAAACATGAAGCAGTAACAAGCAGTTTAAATAAAAGCACAGCAAAATGGCAACGTGCTTATGAGGTCGGGAAGCAAGACTTATAGAATTGGAGCTTTTACGATCGATCCCTTTGAACTTTTTATGCTGCTACCTCCGTCCACTTTTTTGTTCCTCACTCGTTCTCGCTGGTGGCTTTTGTTTGACAGGGAAGTCTCCTTTCTCCTTCTTTCTTCCTTTTAGACTCTGAAGGGATGTGTGTGGAAAATGATGATGATGAGGGCGTTTTTTAGTGATATTTCTGTTTGAAAAACAAAACTCTGATGATTCTGTGTTTTTTCAGTGATCTTTCTGTTGTTGTCTCTCCCTTGGCTTTTGATGTTTCTGTCTCTTTTTATCATAATAGTGTGATAACATTTTGGGGGGAAATGTTTGGCCAGTTTGAACACTTGAGGCATGCTGCTGTTATATCTTTATTGCTGCAGATTTTTGTTGCCTATTTTATGCAACTGTTGGTCTGTTTTGTTAGCAGGTTTTTGGGCAGCAATGCATGACTTTTCTCTTTACTGTACTTGTGAATCAAAAACATGTTTTATGATTTGCAATGAACATATTTATTTTGGCCAATGATAAGACAAATTTTAGGCTTTTGTTGGGCTTAAATCCTTGATTTGTGATGCTGCTATTTCTAAATTTTGTATTTGCCTATTGTGATTTCATTACACCACCTCTTTTTCTTTTGTGAACCAAGGTTCACCTTTGTGATTTTCAATTGGAAAAGAAAGCCCATGATTGAAATTGATTTATATGAGGCTTTGAGCTTCAGCACATGATCAAATGACCTCTTAATTTTTCTGATTCCAAGCATAACCCTCATGATAAGAAAAATTTGTTCTAAACAAAAGTTCTTGAATTTTTCATATGCTCGCTAATTTTCTTTCTTGTTTGATGTACGAGCAGCTTGGGCAATGGGGATAATCCGTGAGGAATGACTTGAAGTAATTGGTCAAGAGTTGAGATGAAGAAGTTCCCTTGTAGCTTAGCATATTGTTAGGAATTTTAATAATATCGCGAATCTTGTAATTTGAATTACGTGGTTTAGAAACTTGTAAAGCGCATTCCAATTCACTTGTAAATTTAAACGATGAATTCCGCTTTATTTTGTAAAATTCAAATAATGCAGTCTTGTTGTAATCCTTCATTCTTGATTCAATTTGAATTTGTTTCTAAGACTTGCAAAATTTGAATATTCTTTGACATAATTTAAATTACGAGCAAAAATTGGATTCTTCTCAGTGGCCCATGAACTTAAAAAATGCCTCTTGAGAAAAGAATGAGACTTGAATATTGGATAAATATGAAACCCCTATTTGTTTGATTTGAACATATGTCTTTCTTGGTAACTTGAACCTGAAGAAAATCCAACGCTTTTGTAATTTGTATTTCAAGTAAAAATAGAGCGCCTTATCTTTCAAACTTTAAATCAAATTCATTCAAAATCACATCATCTGCCATGCTTGATTAGAATGGAACTTCGCTGCCAAACAAACATGTTTTGGAGAATATTTGTCAATCTTGTAGAATTAACCAACTTCAACAAACTGCGGTTAAGAACACTTAGAAATCAACTAAACTCTTGTGATGATTCAATTTTTTTTTAAAGTCTTCCAACACAATAAACTTATGTGTGACATCAGTTATGACCATAAAGAGGAATAATCATCTCAAGGTCTTGTAATTTGAAGAAATTACAATTTTTAGAAATCAGACGACTGTTATTTGAAATTAGGTCAAACTTCACGATGCGACTTCTAACGCACTCGAATTTTGGTGATCTTCTACGCGTAATTAATTCTTGATTTGTGAAGAGAAATTGGAGATAACATCAAAGAGAATCGTACGCAATAAAAATAACTCAAAAATATTGAATAATGAAGAATTTTACAAGTACTTGAACTTGTTCTCGCAAAAGGGTTAATTTTGGGGTTGTTGTAGTTGTTTTCAGTTATCTGGACCATTGGTTGAGAAAACTTGTACTGCGAGATCTGAAAACTAGTTTAAACAACTCTGAGGAGATATGAAGACCTATGAAAATCATTTTAAACCTTGAGGGATCAATTTTCTTTGAGAAGCGCCAAACCCTAATTGCTGTTTGTTTGCCTAGGAAGAGAGGCAAACAGAAAGTTTGAACTCGATCCTAACAGAGAACGAATCAAAATAAACTGTTGAGAGATTTATCTGAACCAAAGTAGAATTTGGGAACGAATCAGGATAAACCGTTGAGAAATTTATCTTAACCAAAAAATAATCTGGAAACAAATCAGAATAAACTGTTGAGAGATTTATCTGAACTAGTGAAAATCTGGAAACAAATCAGCATAAACCGTTGAGAGATTTATCTGAACCAATAAAAATCTGGAAACGAATCAGAATAAACCGTTGAGAGATTTATCAGAACCAGTAAAAATATGGAATCGAATCAGAATAAACCGTTGAGATATTTATCTGAACCAGTAAGAATCTGGAAACGAATTAGAATAAATCATTGAGAGATTTATCTGAACCAGTGAAAATCTGGAAACGAATCAGAATAAACCGTTGAGAGATTTATCTGAACCAGTGAAAATATGGAAACGAATCTGAATAAACCGTTGAGAGATTTATCTGAACCAGTGAAAATCTGGAAACGAATCAGAATAAACCGTTGAGAGATTTATCTGAACCAGTAAGAATCTGGAAACAAATCAGAATAAACCGTTGGGAGATTTATCTGAACCAGTAAAAATCTAGAAACCAATCAGAATAAACCGTTGAGAGATTTATTTGAACCAATAAGAATCTGGAAATGAATCAGAATAAACCGTTGAGAGATTTATCTAAACCAGTGAAAATCTGGAAACGAATCTGAATAAACCGTTGAGAGATATATCTGAACCAAAATAGAATCTGGGAACAAATTAGGGTAAACCGTTGAGAGATTTATCTGAACTAGTAAAAATCTGGAAATGAATCAGAATAAACCGTTGAGAGATTTATCTGAACCAATAAAAATATAGAAATGAATCAAAATAAACTGTTGAGAGATTTATCTGAACCAGTGAAAATTTGGAAACAAGTTAGAATAAACCGTTGAGAGATTTATCTGAACCAGTAAGAATCTTGAAATGAATCAGAATAAACCGTTGAGAGATTTATCTGAACCAGTGAAAATATGGAAACAAATCAGAATAAACCGTTGAGAGATTTATCTGAACCAGTAAGAATCTAGAAACGAATCAGAATAAACCGTTGAGAGATTTATCTGAACCAGTGAAAATCTAGAAATGAATCAGAATAAACCGTTGAGAGATTTATCTGAACCAGTAAGAATCTGGAGACGGATCAGAATAAAGCGTTGAGAGATTTATCTGAACCAGTAAAAATCTGGAAACGAATCAGAATAAACCGTTGAGAGATTTATTTGAACCAATAAAAATCTGGAAACGAATCAGAATAAACCATTGAGAGATTTATCTGAACCAGTAAGAATCTGGAAGAAATATTTTGTTATGTAGATAGTTGAGCAGTCTTCTCTTCTTGAAAATCTTTGTCTGTTGGAAATTTGTTGATGATAATTTCTTGTCGAATGACTCTTTCCTGCAAAAGGTGACGAGTTAATAGTACGCAATGCTATGATGTATGCAATGCATGGTGTGATGTTTGTCTCTCAAAATAAATGAGATTGCACTGTATGTACTTGTGTTGTCAATGCTATGACGTATGGATGCAAATGTATGAAATTAAATATTGTTTGTGCCATAGCGTTGCTGGAAGCGGGGAAAATAAATCCCTTTTGAAGCACTGATGTGTGAATTTCCAAATAAAAACTCTGTTGTAGAAGGGAAAAGCCGGACATTGCTTGTAGACTTCGTGAAATTCTGCTGGGGAAATCTGAAAAGTTGGGAAACTTACTGGGGACACTCTAGAGCGGTGGTTGGAATTTTTACTCTGTCAGGAATATGAGAACACTTGATACCAACAGGCTGCATACTGGGGATATATTAGTGATTCTGTAGTAAGATGTATTCGCTTCCGCTCCTGCTGGAGAAGGTGCCTGCAGGGATCTTATGGAATGGCTTATAGATATTATCCTATTTCTTAAAGTCATTAATAATTGCCTTTCCATTTTTTTGGTTTATTTGTAACAGTAATCACGTTCAAATGAATATGCTCAAAAATAAATCATTGGACATTTTTGTAAACAAGACACATAAACAAAGAAAAACAAATGGTTTTGCACTTTCAAAAGGGATATATTTGTATTAACTTGAATAAGTATTTTTTGTACAATGAGACAAGCATTTTAGTGAGAGAATGTCGTCGTAAAAAATGAAAATTGATACAAAGATAGCTATGTGAAATAATCCCATGGGGTTCCCATTCTGATATATTCTTCATGTCTCTGAATGTCTTGTCCACTTGTCACCTCGGCGAAGTCGATTAGATTGATTTAGACCCGTTTGAGTTGATTGGTCGACACATAAGATTGTCTGCAAGATGATCCAACGGGACATAGTCATACGCTTCAATCCCTAACTTTTTCCTGGACCGCCCCCTCGGGTTTTTAGTCCACCGGGATACCCTTTTTTGCTAAAGCCGCCCTTTCGGGTTTTCGACTTGCAGGGTGTACAGATTTTTTTATAATTTTCATCCCTTATTTTTGCCCGAACCCTTTTTGGTTCGCCGGGAAGCCCTTATTTTTGCCTAGGCCAGTCAACCTAGCGGGTCTTTGATCATGCGTAGTATCTGTTAACTATGTCCGTATTTACAGGGTGCGGGAGGTCGTCGCTATCCATAGTGGTCAAGATCATTGCTCAACCAAGAATATGCTTTTGATTACAAACGGCCCTTCATATGTAGGAGTCCATTTTCCCCTGGGATCACCTTGTGGCAAAATGATACGCTTGATTACCAAGTCACCGACCCGATATACCTGACATTTGACCTTTTTATTAAAAGCTTTGATCATGCGTTTTTGGTACATCTGACCATGACAGATAGCTGTAAGCCTCTTCTCATCAATCAAGTTTAGTTGGTTAAACCGAGTCTGGATCCAATCTTATTCATTCAAACCAGCATCCTTCATGATCCTCAGAGAGGGGATATGGACCTCAATAGGCAAGACAGCCTCCATGCCTGTATACGAGAGAATAAGGTGTTGCCACAGTTGATGTGCGAGCTATGGTACGATACCCATGGAGAGAAAACGGTAGCATCTCATGCCAGTCTTTGTATGTGTATGTCATTTTCTGTATGATATTCTTAATGTTTTTGTTAGCAGCTTCTACAACACCATTCATCTTTGGCCGGTAAGGGGAAGAATTGTGATGCTGAATCTTGAATTTCTCGCACAAGGCGGTGATTATAATGTTGTTTAGATTTGTACGATTATCAATGAGGATTCTCTATGGGATACCGTACCGACAGATGAGATTCTGTTTGATGAACCGGGCGACCACATTCTTAGTAACAGAAGCGAAGGAAGCTGCCTCAACCCACTTTGTAAAATAGTCGATAGCCACTAAGATGAAGCGGTGTCCATTGGAGGCTGTTGGCTTGATTTCCCCAATCATATCAATTCCCCATATAGCAAATGGCCAAGGATCCGTCAAGATGTTTAGAGGAACCGGAGGTACGTGCACTTTATCAGCATAAATCTGACACTTATGGCAAGTCCGAGAGTGTTGATAGCAATCTTCCTCCATGGTAGACCAATAATAGCCTGCCCGTAGGATTTTCTTTTCCATCGTATGCCCACTTTAATGGGTGCCAAAAGTACCTTCGTGTAATTCAACCATGACCCTTTCAGCTTCAACCTTGTCTACGCACCGAAGTAAAATAGAGTCCTGACTGCGTTTGTAAAAAATGTCGTTACTAAGGAAGAACTTAGCCGAGAATCTTCTTAAGAACTTCTTGTCATTTACTGAAGTTCCTTCCGGATATTCTTGAGACTCGAGATACCTTTTAACCTCATGGAACCAAGGTTGATCCACTACTTCTTCAGTACCGATCTCGTGACAGTAGGCTGGTTCATCCATCCGCTCAATGGTGGTTTGAGGAGCCTCGTTATCCCAATTAAGTTTAAACATAGATGACATTGTAGCTAGTGCGTCTGCTAGCTGATTTTCTTCTCGCGGGAAATGCTCGAAGGTAATCTTCTCAAAATGTGGCAACAATGTCAACACATGTTCTTTGTAAGGGATAAGGTTGGGGTGTTTGGTGTCCCATTCCCCTTTGATCTTACTGATGACCAAAGTTGAATCTCCAAATACATCCAAGGATTTGATCCCTAAGTCTATAGCAGCCTTGAGACTGAAGATGCATGCTTTGTATTTTGCCATGTTGTTTGTACAATTGAAGCAAAGTCTGGCAGTGAAGGGATTATGACATCCTTCTGGAGATATGAGTACGACACCGATACCATTGCAAAGTGCATTGGATGCTCCATCGAAGAAAAGGGTCCATCGAGATCCTTGTTCAAGTCTGTCATATGGCCTGATTTCTTCACAGTTGTCTAACATCACGATGTCTTCATCCGGGAATTCAAACTTCATGGACTGATAGTCTTCCACAGCTTGGTGAGCGAGGTGATCAGCCAATACACTGCCCTTTATAGCTTTCTGGGTAGTATACTGTATGTCATATTCTGTGAGGATCATCTGCCAGCTCGCTATTCTCCCAGAAAGAGCGGGCTTCTCAAAGATGTACTTTATCAGATCCATTTTAGATATCAACAAAGTAATATGGGTTAGCATATACGGTCTCAGCCGGCGAGCAGCCCATGCCAGAGCACAACAAGTTTTCTCGAGTAGTGAATATCTTGTTTCACAGTCGGTAAACTTTTTGCTCAGGTAATAAATAGCATGCTCTTTTCGGCCAGACTCGTCATGCTACCCCAACACACACCCCATTGAGTTTTCTAAAACAGTCAAATACAGGATTAAAGGTCTCCCCTCGATGGGTGTAACAATACCAAAGGCTCTTGTAAGTATTCCTTGATTTTGTCAAAAGCAACTTGGAATTCGTCATTCCATTTGACTACTCGGTCTTTCTTCAAGAGCTTGAAGATTGGCTCACAAGTAGCTGTTAGGTGAGAAATGAAATTGGCGATGTAATTCAAACGTCCCAAGAATCCTCTGACTTCTTTCTCAGTACGAGGAGAAGGCATCTCTTGTATTGCTTTAACCTTGGCAGGATCAACCTCGATACCTTTGTTGCTGACGACAAAGCCTAGGAGCTTACCAGACCGTACTCTGAATGTGCACTTGTTTGGATTCGACCTTAGCTTGTACTTCTTCAGCCTCTCAAACAGTTTCTATAAGTGATCAAGGTGCTCTTCCTCCGTTTACGATCTGGCTATCATATCATCTATGTAGACTTATATCTCATGATGTATCATGTCATGAAATAAGGTTACCATGGCGCGTTGATAGGTTGCCCCATCATTATTCAGTCCGAATGGCATGACCTTATAGCAGAATGTGCCCCACTGTGTAACAAATGGTGTTTTCTCCATATCCTCAGGCGCCATTTTGATTTGGTTGTAGCCTGAGAAACCGTCCATGAAGGAAAAAACTTTGTGTTGTGCCATATTGTCAACTAGAATGTCAATATGGGGAAGTTGGAAATCATCTTTGGGGCTTACCCTATTCAAATCTCTGTAATCCACACACATTCGTACTTTGCCGTTTTTCTTGGGCACAGGAACAACATTGGCAACCCATTGAGAATAAGAGGTAACAACCAAGAATCCAACATTGAATTATTTCATGACTTCCGCTTTAATCTTTTCCGACATATCAGGCCTCATGCGATGAAACTTTTGTTTTACTGGAGGACAATCTTCCCTCATAGGCACACGATGAACCACAATGTCTGTATCTAGTCCCGACATATCTTCATATGACCAGGCAAAGACTTCAAAATAATCGTGCATTAACTGAACCAGCCGCTCCTTGACATTAGGCTCCAAATTAGCACCTACCTTGACCTCCTTTCTGTCTTCCTCAGTTCCCAAGTTAACTGTTTAGACCGGCTCTTCGTGTGGCTGAATGGTCCTTTCTTCCTGTTGCAACAACCTGGCCAACTCTCCTGGCACCTCACAATCTTCCTCTATTTCGTTGTCAGCTTGGTAGATCGGATTTTCAAAGTCACAATTGGCCATAGCAGAACTGTTACCCATGGGATCTTGAGTGGATATAGATCTACATTTTTAATATGTGAGTGTGTGTAAGAGCATAGCTACCTTTGAAAGAAATAAAATGTAAGATAGAAAAAACAAAGAAAACAAAATTTGATGCAAAACATCCATGATTCATTAATGACTTATGAGAATGAAGTGACAACCCTCACAAATGGACCGTTGTTCCTCGGGTAAGACACAAGGTTTTAAAAAGTCTGAATTGTTTAAATATTAAAAGCCTGGAAATATTAAAAGACAATCACTCTTGAATAAAAGTAATAGGAATGAAATCTTTGGCTTCCCAATTGTTGAGCCCTCCGCCGATGGTTGGAAAAATCCATTCGTCCATGTCACAGCTGCCATCACTGTCTTCTATTGCATTGACTCCTTGATTGCTGATACGCAGAGGTGGTCCCCCAGCGCGAGAACGTCGAACAACTTTTTGGGCCTCTGATGTGAACCCCAACCCAAATTTGTCGGACTTGTAGGGAATATCCGGAAGCTGACCCCAGATAGTACATCCTCTTTCTTCAAATACTGCTTGAGCATCTTTCAAAGAGGCTATCTTTAGCGGAGGCCTGGTAATCTTCGGGACCTTTGGAGTAGACTTGGTTGCTGCGACCGTTGCTGGAACCTCCTCAAAGTTCTGACAGGGAGTCTCTATGAATTCACCATTCATTTTAACATACCTGAAAGAGTTCAGATGGCTAACCATATACTCCTTCTCTCCGTGAACTGTCACAATCTTTCCTTTAATCGGGTATTTTAGCATTTGGTGCAGGGTAGAAGTGACGGCATCATCACCGTGGATCCAGGGTCGACCTAATAGAGAAGAATACGAAGGGCGGATGTCCATCACATAGAAAATTGAGTCAAAAGTCTGAGTCCCATTTTTATGGGGATACTAACTTCTCCGTGTACTGTCCTCTTGGAGCCATCAAAGGCCCTTACTATGATGTTTCTAGGTTTCAAGATGAGCCCCTCGCAATCCAGTCGGTCGAGAACATTTTTGGGCAAGACATTCAATGATGAGCCAGTATCCACCAGAACATGGGCAAGTGTGGTGCCCCTGCATTCAATGGAAATATGTAAGGCATCGTTGTGCTTCCTTCCCTTAGAGGTTAAATCAGCGTCGGAAAAGCCCAATCCATTATCAGCAGTTAAAGTGGCCACACAGTTTTCAAATTGGTCAATGGAGGTCTCTTGGGGCACGTGGGTGGTCTTAAGAAACTTTACCAAGGCTTTGGCATGGGTTTCATAACACAAAAGTAAGGACAACAATGATATCTTCGAGGGGGTCTGCCCCAATTGTTCTACAATGTTGTAGTCACTTTTCTTGATTATCTTCAGTATTTCTTCTATCTCCTTTCTAGAAGTTTCAAGGATGATCTCGGGATGCTCTCTTGCTTGGACAGGCTCATTCAGAGCCTCTTTGCCCCTTGTATCAGTAGCAGGGATAACAATAGGAGTATCATTGGGAGTGTCGGTAGGAGTGGCAGTAGGAATAATCACATGAGTAGCAACGGTCTTTGGAGAAATCTTAGGTGAGAAGACTCTTCCACTTCTTGTTATTTTACTGGTCCTGGTGATGTTACCGATATCAGGATCAATATCTCTTGCAACTTTGTTTTTGACAGCCAACTGATCTTGCTTGACGCCATAGTAATAAACGTCAGCCCCATAACTCCAAGGAACAACTTTATCTGAGGAGTATGATATTGGTCTTGGCATAGTGATGAATAAAGGTGCAGATCTTGGAAAAAATGTAATCCTGACGGGTCTTTTGGTGGAGACCCTGGGAAGATTGTCAGAAATGGTGATTATCGAAACATCTTGATAAGAACTTTTGATAAGAGGTAGCTTTTCAAATAGGATTTCTTTGCTAGTCATCAGGCACTGGACTCTTATCTTTAGTAATAAACAATTGTTCGGTAGAGACTTGCATAAGTGAAAATCTTCATCGTAGCCTGGGAACAAGCCGGCTTGTAGTAAATTCTATTTAATGGTCAACAGAGGAGTAACTAAGTCATTCACAGAGGAAATAAAACGATCATCATCAATGGCGTTGATACCTTGGCCATGTCAGGGCATAGGCGCCGTTATTACATTAGGCATTTCTGGGGGATCAAATTCAATCTCTTTCGCATCGATAAGGTCTTGCACCTTATTCTTTAAGGCCCAAAAGTCATTTGTATCGTGCCCCGGGCTTTCAGAATGATAGGCACATCGGGCGTTCGGGTTGTAGCGAGGAGAAGCAGTATTGGGGTTCTTAGGAGTTTCCTTTAAAGTTTCCAGATTGGTCTTTAGAAGGTGAGGAAAAAATTGAGACATGGTCATGTTAATCCGGGTAAATCATCTCATGGGCGCTTCTGGTTTGCGCTGATAATTTCGCTGCTGACTTGGCGCAGGGTTAGAAATCATGACAACCCCTACTGCCAGGCAAAAGTCAGTTTTGTTTTGATTTCTATAGTCATATGCAGCACTGACCTCCTTCTTTCCAACAAAGGGCTTCTTCACCACACTCGAGGATGCATCTCTTTGAATTTTTCCGCTTTTTATACTATCCACGACCCGCTCACCAGTCATGATTAATTTAGTAAACTCAGCTGAGGAACTCCCAATCAGGTAATTGAAAAATGGTCCTGACAAGGTGCCTAGGAACATATCCACTAATTCTCTGTCGGATAGAGGGGGATGAACCCTACCTGCGAGATCCCTCCATTTTTTAGCATAGGTCTTGAAACCTTCACCCGTTCCCATAGACTTGCTTTGTAACTGCGTCCTAGTCGGAACTAAATCAGCATTATACTGATATTGTTTATAGAAAGAGGCGGCCAACTCTTCCCAGTTGCGAACTTTGGCCCCTTCCAATTGGTAGAACCAATCCAACTACGTCCCAGATAAGCTCTCCTGGAAGAAATGCACCCACAGATTCTTGTCAGCCGTGTGGGGTTGAATCTTTCTGACGTATGACCTTAGATGTAGCTTCGGGCAAGAGACATCGTCGTACTTGGAGAAAGTGGGGACCTTGCATTTTTGTGGGATGACAACCTCCGAGATGAGCCCTAATTCTTCAAAGTCCAAACCGGGTACCCTCTGAATCTCCATAGCATTCAAACGATCCTCTAGATGTTTGTATTTATCATCAGCAGGAGGATATTCTTCCTCAGAGTAATCAGGCTCTTCCTCTTCTTCGGATGCTGGGTTGTAGTTCACTTCCTGGGTTTGATTATCTCCTTTGCCTGAAGATTTTGCAAAGTCTAAATTTCGTCTGGTTTGTCCTTTAAATCTTCTTCCCATGATCACAACACCGGATGATTTCTTCGTTTTCTTCTTCTTCTCTTTGGCCAGCAGAGTCTTTAACTCCTCTTGTTCTTTTGTCAGAGCCAAGAGCATTTGTTGAAACTGGGCGTTCTGCGCCTGAAGATCTTTCACGGTCTTTTCAACATCCATCTCACTAAAATAAACAGTATAAGGATAAGGTGACCTGTTATGAGAAACCTGTATGATGTGATGATGAATGACAATGCAATATGCAAATGATTCCAAGGAAATTTAGAGATTTAAATTTGTTCGAACCAAAAAGAAAACACGTTATATTAATAAAACCAAGTTTGAATACATCATGCCTCCTTGGGCTTACAATGAAAGAAACAAAATACAGCAAAGCTCCTAAGACAAAAAGACCGAACGCATCCTCTTTGGAGAAATGTAGGCATTCAGGTTTTTCTCTTCATGAAGCAGTTTGGTGAGCTCTAGAACCTTCTTCTCGCTGGCGTAATACTGGGTTTCGAAGGTGTCTCGCTCTTCTTTCAACTGAACCCAAGCTTTCTGCAGGTCTTCGAGAGAGGTAGGCATGTCAGGATAAAGAACAGTGTATGGGACGCCTCCTTCAATAACAGGCTCAATGATGACAGGAAGGATGGAAGGGTAAGGCATCAAGAGACTCTGGGCACGAGCCCGTACCCACCTAAGGTAAGGCTTGAGAGGGATACAGTCTTTATGTCCCAAAGTCCTACTGTCCACCTTGTTCACCATTCCCCAAGCATGTGTAAACCTCTGGCGGTAACCTTGGTCTTCTTTGTCGTAGTCGAACAACAGACCTTGGATGAGCATCTCATGAGGGACATCTCTTAGGGCATACCTAAATTGTCTAAGAGCTAAGCATGGGTTGTAGGTGATACCTCCCCTAATACCAAGCAGAGGTACATTAGGGAAATCCCCACATCGGTTAATGATAGAGATATCTTCCAAGGATCTCAAGCACCAATAGATATCAGAGTGGGTGAGAGACATCATCCTTTGAGACCAAGTCAGTCTTTGCTCGTTCTTCAATGCTGACTGAGGTAGGTGTGAAGTGAACCACTTAGCGAGTAAGGGGATACAACACAAAAGGGTACCTCTTTTTTTCATGGTACGGGTATGAAAGCAATGCAAGATGTCTCCTAGTAAGGTAGGTATAAGATTGTGAGAGAGAAAGACTTTGATGGTATTAACGTCTATGAATTGGTCCGAATTGAGAAACATAACCAAACATAAATGAGAAGAGCTAGGACATCTTCGAAAGCTTGGAAATCCATGTCATCCCAGAATGAACGAGCTTTTTCCAATAGAAACTTAGCTAGAAAGACTTTAACCCCGCTTCTTGTCTCCCAATTGGCTATGATGTCGGCCCTCTTTACATGTAAAGCTTTGACGATGACTTCAGGTTTTGGAATCCCTTCTAGACCGGTGAACGGTATCTGATTAAGCACGGGCACCCCTAAGAGTAGGGAGAACTCTTCCAGTGTAGGTACCAACTGATAGTCCGGGAAAGTGAAACAATGATGTACGGGATCAAAGAATTGGAATAGTACACACATCATCTCTTCTTGGAAGTTGGATGTATCCAAACTTAGGAGTCGACCATATTTCTTGGTAAAAGGAGAATCCCCGGGCCCTCTTGAGGCTAGCTCTTAAAGTTGAGGATGTGCTTTTATGAAGCTGATTCAGATGGTGTTTCTTCGGAGGGAATTTATGTCCTACAAAACAAAAAAAACAAAGATAAATTTCTAAATCCTTGAAATGGTTAGTGAGCATGCATATCATGTTCATGATGTTTATGATGTTTATGTACAAGTAAATATATACACACACAACAAACAAGTCCCTATGTTTTAGGCTTGCATGAGTTTTGCAGATAAGTACCCTCTTGAAGTTTAGTTGGCTCAACCTGTCCTAGTAATATCGATCGGGTTCTAAAGGATCTCAATATCACCGACCTTTCTCTTAGGCATTGTATCAGCACAACAATATTTTCTTGCGGCCGAGATATCCCAAAAGTCTAGCCTCAATGAGTGTAGTATCGAGTATCAACCAATTTTCAGCTCTACACCAAAACCGGCTATCCCACTACGTCCTAATGGCCAAGTTTGTTCAATTAGGGTTCTAAAGTCAATTAGTGCTTCATGACGCCACTCAGCAACCCCGTATTCTCCTTGATTCACCATGAGGGATACCGGTACCCACAAACGCGTCACACTAACATAGCCATTGTTTCAACCATATCGGTCTACGCCGTACAGTCTCCACAATCTATTTCTATTTACCTAAAAAGGTGTTCATGATCCGGGTGGAGGATCAAAGCAAAACCCAATACAAAGAACCGAATATAAAGCACACAAATCAAATAATGAAAGCAAGTAAAGGTGATCTATCCCTAAGGTAACCCCACTTTCCAAAGGGTCCCCAACAGAGTCGCCAGTTATGTGATACAGTGGGAGAACTGACTTGATTATCGTTTGCGTTTTGATCGCATTTGTGCGGATAGCAAGAGTCGCCACCGACTTTTTTTATCCAAAAGGAAAGGTAAAAAAGCACAGGAAATACCTTTCAAGATTATTTCTTGGGTTCGGGGGGTAGATTATGAAAAGGGAAGGTATTAGCACTCTTTTCATCCATGTTTTTCCATGGGCTCTTAGTTACTCGTTTAGATCACTTGCTTTTATTTTGACAGTGTGCTTGTGGTGTGAGCTTTGGAAATATTTTGAAAATGTCTTTGTAATGGTTCTCGTTTCTATAAGAACGTATGCAAAATGTTTTGTTTCGAAAATTGGTTCAAAGATGTGTTTGTGGAATGTGTTTTCGAGAGTGGTTTTGAAAAGATGTTTTGAAAAGGTTCTCGTCTCTATAAGAACGTATACAAAATGTTTTGTCTTTTGAAAATGTTTTGAGATGAAAGTGTTGGTGTAAAAATATTTTTTGTCGTCAGCAAGCGAGTAACTAGGAGCGAATCTACCTACTCGAGAGGTTTTCAATTGTTCTTTTCTTCCTCCTTTTAATGTTGCCATCTTACCATTAATTTAGTAAGAAACCCCATCGTCGGATGTAAAGAGACGGGCGCAGGTGAATTTTTACAGTCATCGAAAGCAACTTATGTGACGCTTTAGCAATTTTTGTAAGGGACGAGATCACTTTATCGAAGGCAACGTCGAGGGTCATCGAGGGACTACGATCTTTTTATTGAAGGGTCATTGCTAAAACGTCCCATATTCGAGGGACATGACTGTGTTTCTGAGGCAACAAGCGAGGTTACCCTAGAGGTGCGCGTGTGAAAAAGTGTGTTTGATTCAAGTTAATTTGATCTTTGAAATTAGGTTAACTAGCGATTGATTTTTTTTTATCTTGCCATACATGCCTAATTACTACACAGTATAAAGAAAATAGTAAATTGCGGGAATTGAAATTCTACGCTATTACAAAGTTTTCGGGAATGGGGGTACAAATTTACAAATGGGGATGGATCAATGCTATTAACAGTCAAAATAGGCAATCAATACAACCAAATCGAATTGAATCAAATAAATATAATAGTCTAGGGTAATTAATTAACAAAGTATCGCAACAAAAACTCTAAGTTATTTGGTTTGTAACGTTTAGAAAGAAAAGAAAATTTAAAAGAAATTAAGTCAATTGTATATATATATATATATATATATATATATATATATATATATATATATATATATATATATATATATATATATATATATATATATATATATCTTTTTGTTTGATATTTTGTGTTTGTGAGAGTATATGAGAAGAAAGTAAAATCCTATTCTATATATATATTTTATTATTCAAAAATTAAAATTATATTTAAAAAAAGAAAGAAAGTTTATTAGAGAGAAAGAAGTTGATAAAAATATTTACAAAGTTTAAACTCAATAATTATAAGAATTGTATGTGTTAAGTTAAATTGAATTTTAAGAATTAAAATTAAAACTAAATATAAACCAATAAATTAGGGAAGTAAGATTAAAAGAATTAAACAAAACAGAAACGCCCAAGGGAGGTGTCAAACTCAGGCCATTTGGATTGTCACGGATACGCCTTGCCAACTAAACTACGTTACTTGTTTATTATATTTACACTTCAATCAAACTATAAGGGAAAATGGTATGGAAGATTGGGCCAACAGCCCAATGGGCTGACCCGGTTGACCAAAGGAATGAAGGGTTTATTGCAACCCTAAACACCAAAAGCGCGCCGCTGGTTTCATTGGAAAAGGGACACGAAATAAAAAAAAAGAATTCACTGCTGTTGGGAAGAGAAAAGAAAACGTGGATACATTATTATAGGTTTCAACATTATCCAAGACTCATTCTTCTCTTGCTGTAAAAAAAAGACAGCAAACACTTTCCAAGCGAAATCTGAAACTCTTCACCTTTCCAAACGTCAAATGTTGTTGTTTTAAGATCGTTCTTGTTTGATATTTAAGTGAGATCTGAAGACTTCCGATGACTACCTTCTTTAACTCTTTGGTCGGGCTGATGACTGGATGATGGCCGATTGTTGTTTGAAAGATGGAGTACAAAAAAGTTGTTGGGAGGAAGATGGAAAGAGGGAGTCCTTGGTGTGGTCCGAAGCTAACGGAGATAGAGGGAGAGAGAAGTTGAAGAGGTAAGGTTTGTTTTTAAGGTTTACTGTATAACTGCTACCTTTTTTTCTTTATTTAGTTATTAATTTTTTCTATGCTTATACAGTGACGGAACAAACATGAAGCAGTAACAAGCAGTTTAAATAAAAGCACAGCAAAACGGCAACGTGCTTATGAGGTCGGGAAGCAAGACTTACAAAATTGGAGCTTTTACGAATGATCCCTTTGAACTTTTTATGCTGCTACCTCCGTCCACTTTTTTGTTCCTCACTCGTTCTCGCTGTTGGCTTTTGTTTGACAGGGAGGTCTCCTTTCTCCTTGTTTCTTCTTTTTAGACTCTGAAGGGACGTGTGTGGAAAATGATGATGATGAGGGCGTTTTTTAGTGATATTGCTATTTGAAAAATAGAACTCTAATGATTCTGTATTTTTTTAGTGATCTTTCTGCTATTGTCTCTCCCTTTGCTTTTGATGTTTGTCTCTTTTTATCATAGTAGTGTGATAAAATCTTGCGGGAAAATGTTTGGTCAGTTTGAACACTTTAGGCATGCTGCTGTTATATCTTTATTGCTGCAGATTTTTGTAGCGAATTTTATGCAACTGTTGGTCTATTTTGTTAGCAGGTTTTTGGGCAGCAATGCATGAATTTTCTCTTTGCAGTACTTGTGAATCAAAAACATGTTTTATGATTTGCAATGATCATATTTGTTTGGGCCAATGATAGGACAAATTTGAGGCTTTTGTTGGGCTTGAATATTTGATTTGTGATGCTGCTATTACTAAATTTTGTATTTGCCTATTGTGATTTCATTACACCGCCTCTTTTTCTTTTGTGAACCACGGTTCACCTTTGTGATTTGCAATTGGAAAAGAAAGCCCATGATTGAAATTGATTTATATGAGGCTTTGAGCTTCAGCACATGATCAAATGACCTCTTAATTTTTCTGATTCCAAGCATAACCCTCATGATAAGAAAAATTTGTTCTAAACAAAAGTTCATGAATTTTTCATATGCTCGCTAATTTTCTTTCTTGTTTCATGTACGAGCAGCTTGGGCAATGGGGGAGAATCGGTGAGGAATGACTTGAAGTAATTGGTCAAGACTTGAAGATGAAGAAGTCCCCTTGTAGCTTAGTATATTGTTAGGAATTTTAATAATATCGCGAATCTTGTAATTTGAATTACGTGGTTTAGAAACTTGTAAAGCGCATTCCAATTCACTTGTAAATTTAAACGATGAATTCCCCTTTATTTTTTAAAATTCAAATAATACAGTCTTGTTGTAATCCTTCATTCTTGATTCAATTTGAATTTGTTTCTAAGACTTGCAAAATCTGAATATTCTTTGACATAATTTAAATTACGAGCACAAATTGGATTCTTCTCAGTGGCCCATGAACTTAAAAAATGGCTCTTGAGAAAAGAATGAGACTTGAATCTTGATGAAGTATGAAACCCCTATTTGTGTGATTTGAACATATGTCTTTCTTGGTAACTTGAACCTCAAGAAAATCCAACGCTTTTGTAATTTGTATTTCAAGTAAAAATAGAACGCCTTATCTTTCAAACTTTAAATCAAATTCATTCAAAATCACATCGTCTTCCATGCCTGATTAGAATGGAACTTCACTTCCAAACAAACATGTTTTGGATAATATTTGTCAATCTTGTAGAATTAACCAACTTCAACAAACTGCGGTTAAGAACACTTAGAAATCAACTAAAGTCTTGCGACCATTCAAATTTTTTTAAAAGTCTTCCAACACAATAAACTCATGTGTGACATCACTTATGACCATAAACAAGAATAATCATCTCAAGGTCTTGTAATTTGAAGAAATTACAATTCTTAGAAATTAGACGATTGTTATTTGAAATTAGGTCAAACTTCACGATGCGACTTCTAACGCACTCGAATTTTGGTGATCTTCTACGCGTAATTAATTCTTGATTTGTGAAGAGAAATTGGAGATAGCATCAAGGAGAATCGTACGCAAGAAAAACCACTCAAAAATATTGAATAATGAAGAAGTTTTCAAGCACTTGAACTTGTTCTCACAAAAGGGTTGATTTTTGGGTTGCTGTAGTTGTTTTCAGTTATCTGGACCATTGGTCGAGCAAACTTGTATTGCAAGGTCTGAAAACTGGTTTAAAAAACTCTGAGGAGATATGAAGACCTATGAAAATAATTTGAAACCTTAAGGGCTCAATTTTCTTTGAGAAACGCCGAACCCTGATTGCTGATTGTTTGCCTAGGAAGAGAATCTGCTTGATCAACTTTTGAGCTAAATTGAGTGTTTGAGGAACCCTGGGATAGCATCCTGAGTGGAAAATGGGAGGGAAAATTTTGGGGTACAACACTGGAGATTGTAGAGTGGTCTACTAGAGAAGAGGAGTTGTGGTCCTCTGATTTGTAGTAGTCGGAGAGGCAAACTCAAGCTGGGGAATCCGTAGTTTGTTGGTGAAATAAACCCGGTTTCCAGCCTGTTGGAGAAGCGGCGACTTCACTGGAGATAATCCTAGAGGATTCTTGAGGTTAACTTAGCTGGGGAAAAGGTTTTCAGAGATTGAAAATATGGCTGGGGAATCATCCTCTGAGAAGGAATTTGGGGAGATTGTGTTACTGTCCCTAGTAGCGGGTGTTTGTGGTACTTTCGAGGAAATGTTTGACTGTAAGTAAACCTTTGTCGGGATTTGAGTTCAATGCTCCAAGTGATGGAGATGGAGACATGCCCCTGGTTATTCAGCATTTCTGAGAGATTTCTTGGAATCTTGACTGAACTGCCCCAAGTGTGTTGGATAGTGAGATGTCATGCCCCTTTGTTGAAAGGAGATTTGTCATTGGAAGTGTCTTCCCACTTGGGGTGATTTTGTTCACTGAGAGAGCTTTCGTTCATTAGATATTTGTTGTGTGAATTTTTCCGCTGTCAAACAAATAGCCATATGCAAACAGCGATATTCAAATAATGCAAAGTTTATGCTTGTCTTGAAGTTTTGAAAATGCATTTTTGCAAGTAAAGAAGTTTTATAAGAAAATTCAAACTCAGGATTTAGAGTAAAACCTTACAAGAGTCAGAATACCTTTTGTAACAGTATGCTTTTGAACTAACCCATGCTTCAATTAGGACTTTTGAAGGGTTGTAACGTGGCTTGGTTCAAGGTTTAAGAAACAAAGGATTAAGGCTCAAAGTGTATTTGTACCCACCCGTTCTTCGTGATGTTCTTCAACCCCGAACTCAGTTAATTGTGCGTTTGAACTCCAATTGAGTCTGGAATGACGTTTTGGTGATGGTTCAGGAAAGTTAAGTTTATTAGAAGGAAGTCATTTTTTTTGTAACATTTTTCATGTTATTGAGGATTTGTAATGACCTCTTTCTTTCAATTTGTTATCCCTAATTTTTGCCTGACTGTTCTTGTTTTGAGATTACAGTCAGCCGGATGCCCTAGTTTTTTCTTAAGTCTTCTTCGTAGGTTTTTACTTTGTGGGATTTTATCTTTTTTTTTAGAGATAATGACTGCCTATTTGGTAGAGAACCATCACTGTCTTTTGATTCTAGAGGATTGTTTTTGATGTCATTTGTCGTATTACGAGATGGGAGTTTGCGGCTAAACACGCGTTTGAAATAACTGAGAGACTATCCTGCCCCAGGTTTTGATTAAAGGTTTCATTTTGTGTAAAAAAAAGAAACTCCTACTTCTTTGGCTCGAATGGGTTGACTAGGGATTGCCTTCCTTATAACTCCAATGTTTAGGATTTGAAAGAACGCATGTACATCGTCAGCAAGGTCTGTCCAAAAGCATACTGTATGAGATTAAGGCATGGTTTTCGTCATCCTCCCTCTAAAGGCTTGTAACTTTTAGCAAGAGTTGAGGGTAAAAAGCATAGTTTAAATATATATAAAACAAATGGATAAATTTAAGACAAACATATGCAATGCATTAATGAAACAAAGTTTAACATTAATAGATAATTTGTTTGAATAACAAAAGAGATTACAATTGAAAATTCAAATGAACAGAAAATTTCCTCACCCAGATCATTGCTTCATGTGGTTTCCCTTAAGGGGTGATAGAAGAGTTCCAATTGATCGTCTTGTGTAAACTCCAACACTCCTTCGTCAATTAGGTCTTGAATCCTGTTCTTCAGAGCCCAACAATTATTCGTGTCGTGCCCGGGACCGTCAGAATGGTAAGCACACATCTCTTTTGGACGGTAACTAGGAGCAGCAGTGTTAGGATTCCCGGGAAGAGCCTTTAATGTAATTAGCTCTGTCTTCAACATGTGTTGTAGCACCTGAGCTTGCGACATGCCAATCCTGGTAAATTGTCTCTTAGGTGCGACCTCCTTGCGCTGATTCTTTTGTTGTTGTTGGTGAGGTTGTTGTTGGACTTGAGACATGGCAGACATTTGTGATAGTCTACCCTCCACTAAACCAGCTTCATGTTGAAAGGGAGGTTGAGCAGTGACTTGATCTCCAATTCTGGTTGTTTGCCTCATATGGTTGCAACCGTCTTGACGATGTTGGTTGATAAGAACTTTCAACTCTTCTTGTCCTTGAGCTAGATTTTGGATAAGAGCCATCTGGCCGACCAGTTGTCCCATCATTTGGACTTTCATTATGGCTATCTCAGTTTGTAACCGCTCCAACTGGTCATCTCTGTCGTCCCCAGGATTTCCCATGATCATGACCCTGGTGAGGAGAGCTTTCACCTCTTCTTGTCCTTTGGAAAGATTCAAGAACATATCTTGAAGTTGGGCATTTTTAGCCTGGATGTCTTTCACTGTTTGTTCCATATCCATCTTACTAAAATAAACAGTAGGAAGATAAGGAGACTTGTATGGGAGAAACCTGTCACGATATGATGCATGATATATGGATGCATGTTTTCAAGGATCTCGCGGGGTAAATGTTAGTAGTCACTTATAGCTTTGATTGGAGAACTTTGTATCGGTGGATGTTTTTCCACGAGAATTAAGCTCACCATGCCAAGTGGGTTGTAGCCCTTGACTCAAGTTGTTGTGCTTTGATCTTTTACATCATTTGGTTAGAGGAAAATAAATCCTCTTCCCCCTTGATAAACGTCTGGTTCACTGTAACCCTGCATCAAAGACCCTCGAGATCCTTGAAATGGTTATTGAAAATGTTATGGTATGATGTTATGATGTTATGTATAAGGATGCAAAGTAAGAAAGTTTATATATAAATAAATATATACGCCCAAAGTAGACAAATCCTTAGGTTTAGGCTTGCATGGAGTTTATAGGTAAGTACCCTCTTGAAATTTAGTTGACTCAACCTGTCTTAGTTAATAGTAACCGGGTTCTAAGGGAGCTCAATATCACTGGTTTGTTTCCTTGAGCATTGTCTCAGCACAAGCCTCTTTAATGGCGACCGAAATATCTCAAAAATCCAAACCTTAATGAGTGTAGTATCGAGTATCTACAAACTTCAGACTGCACCAAAGTCGGTCATCTCACTACGTCCCAAAGGCCAAGTTTCAAGTAAAGGTTCTAAAAGTTCATTAGTGCTTCATGACATCATTCAGCGGCCCCATATTCTCCTTGATTAACTCAAGGGCTACCGATACCCACAAATATGTCGTACTAACGTAGCTATTTCTTAGACCATGTCGGTATACCCTGCACAATTTCCACAATGTATTGCTACTTACCTATAAGGTAACCCAAATCCGGGTAGAGGATTCAAACCCAAACCAAGAACCATAATGTAAAGCATACAAGTCAAACAATGAAAGTAAGTAAGTGTGATCTAACCCTAAGGTAACCCCACTTTTAGAATGAATCCCCAACAGAGTCGCTAGTTCTGTGATATGGTGGGAGAACTAACTTGAAGGTTTTGCATTTGATCGCAAATGTTGCGGTTAGCAAGACTCGCCACCGACTTTTATTTTACCCAAAAGGAAAGGTGAAAAAGCACATGAAAGACCTTTGAGATTATTTCTTGAGTTCGGGGGGTAGATTATGAAAAGGGAAGGTATTAGCACCCTTTTCATCCATGGTTTTCCATGGGCTCTTAGTTACTTTCTAGATCACTTGCTTTTGTTTGAAATTGTATTTTGTGTGGTTTTTGAAAGTATTTTTAAAATGTAACTTTGTAACGGTTCTCATTTCTATAAGAACGCGTACAAAGTATTTGTTTGGAAAATAATTCAAAGAAGTGTTTGTGAAATGTGTTTTTGAAAGCGATTTTGAAAAGTTTCTTTGTAATGATTCTCGTGTCTATAAGAATGCATACAAAGAACTTTATCTTTTAAAAATGTTTCAAATGAAAGTGTGGGTGTATAAAATGTTTTTGTTGTGAGAAAGCGAGCAACTAGGAGCGAATCTACCTATTAAAAAAGTCTTAGATGTTCTTTTCAACCTCCTTTAGATGTTGCTATCTTAACATTGATTTGGTAAGGAGCCCCATCGTTGGATGTGAAGGGACGGGCGTGGGACGTTGTATAGTCATAGAAGGCAACCTATGGGACGTTTTAGAAATTTTCGTTTAGGGACTAGATCATTTACCAAAGGCAACATAGAGGGTTATCAAGGGACCACACTCTTTTATCGAGGGTCTTTGCCGAAACGCCCATATTCGAGGTACATGACTATTTTTCTGATATGCAATAAGTGAGATTACCCTAAGGGGTGCTAGTGTGCAAGTGTGTTTAATTTACACACACTTAGTATTTGATTAGGGTTTGCTACTTGTTGATTATATCTTTCCATGCAAACCCTAATTACTAACATTTATAAAGCGATAAATAAGGATAAAGAAAACGAAATTAACGCTTTGTTGAAATAAAAGAAATCAGAAGTTCTGACTCTGGCAAGCTGCAAGACAGAAATAACATGTTAGAAAAAAATAGAAAAGGTCAGAGGTTCTGGGTCCGCTGGAAACAAAGAAGATTTCAGAAGTTCTGATGTCGTTGGCAGAACTTCGTCTCCCTCTCCATGCTAGTCAGAGCATCTGCAACTTAGTCATTTCTCAACAAAATAGAAGAGGCGCACATAGCAGTTATGGAAAGTTTCGTAATGTTTCAGAAACAAGAGATATCATAACTGTAAATCAGAAGCAAGCATAAATTTGCTAATCCTAATTCCGAGTTGTAATTTCTTCAAAAAAGTTCTGAAATGAAATTCTCTTTACTTAGGCAGGAAAATACATGAAACCTCAGAATATGTACAACATCAGAATCAGGATGTCTACATTGTAATTTAAACATGCAAGTATAACAATGCCTAAGTAATATGAGAAGAGTCAGCAGAAGCTTACCTTGCAGCTGGAAAATGTTCTGTGAGATGGAGTCTGGATCTGACCGCTTGTGATGTTTTGACCAGCTTCCTCACGTGCCCAGCAGGCTAGAAACCTTTGACTTAAACTATGAATGGCTGGAAAATTCTGGAACAACCAAAGAGCAAAGTTCTGACTTCTTTGAAGTGGATATTGATGGAGGGTATGTCACTGTCTGAACACGAAAGTTAGGATGGTTTGTAAATGTATATCAGAAACTGTATGGATGGTTTTGGTCAATAAACACTTGAGGAAAAATGGAGTTTGAATGCAAGAATCAATAACTAACAGGTTTTGTATTTTTTGTTTGCAGTTTTGGACTCTTGGAATTTTAGCAGGGGTTCAAGGCTTTTTCTTTCTCCAATTTTCGACCCTTTTACAGTTGCCAATGAAGTCCAATTTATAGGAAAAGGTTTAGTCGCTTGGAGAGGTCAAGGGGTACAACCATCATATGCTAGGCGCTGACTTGTTCTTGAAGTAAGTTCAAATAGGTACGGTGGTTAGCAGCTTTAGCCACGCCTAAGCAAGATTTGTAAACAGGAATTAAGGAAAGGTAACCTCAAAAGCAAAATAAACACATGGGCCTAACACACTCTTGTACAAAAGTTTTCTTTTCCAAGACAGTAATGGTACTTCTATGCCACACGTGGAGAAATCCTTTAGACAAAGACCCAAAAGTGGTTGTGAGCATTAAATGATGATGAGATTTATCAAACCATAAATCCTGCAAAGTGAGATTTTGCATCATTGCTTCATTTTGGATTAGAAGTTCAGCTTCAGCGTAACTTAGAATAGACATCCAACTTCTGATCTTTGTATCTCCTTGCTCTAACATGTTCTGAAGGAGCTCTCAGACTTTCCAGGAAGCTTAGAACACGCTTTGTAATCCTTCTTTGAATTTCTCTTTCAACTTCTGGTTGAACCTATGTGAAAACTCGCCTAGAAGTTCTAACCAAACTCTATCTTGAAAATGTCCAGAATTTGCTGAGTGCTTCAGTTTCATGGACGTGTCTTTGAAGATTTATAACTTGAAATTCCAGTATTTCTAGGAGAAATTCCATTCTGCAATGTTTCAGATTTTGTTAAAGTCTACAACTCTTGTGTTAGAAGTTCTTCTAGAATCAGCTTGCATCATGGTGAAAATCTGGCCAGAAGTTCTAAACTCGTCATATTTCTTAATCAGTTAGAAATGTTTTAAAATTTTGACTTTTCCAAAGTAATTTTGACTTTTGAATTTCTTGCTGAAACAAACTTCATACTTCAACATGTCTTGATGAAATATGACTCTTGAAACTCGATTTGATCCAAAAGTCAAAATTTGACTTTTTAGTATGCAAATGACCATTTTGCCCTTGTGAATGACTTTCTTGGAAAATTTGTAATCCAAGGCTTGGAATTGGATGGAAGCAAACCTGAGGGTCCAAGATGATCCTTTGAGAAATGATATGGCAAATTTTAGGGTACAACAAAAAGTATATTAAAGAGAAAGGAAGACAATGAGCTCAAAAATTTGAATGCAAAAGTCCAATGGTTTATATTGAATAATCATATGATAAAATGAATATAAATAAAAACCCTTAACAAAATGGACCATAGTGCTCCGGGCCAGGCATATGGCTTAAAAGTCATTGTTTAATATTACAAATAAAGGTTCTTGAATTTATTAGAAAGCAATAAATAAGTAATTACCCCTCAATGAAGGAGATGGGAACAAAGTCCTTTGTGTGCCAACTTTTGAGCTCTGTTCTTGTAGGGTATACCCATTCTTTAAATTCACATTCATCATCAGAATCCTCCATAGCATTTACTTCGTGAATTCCAATACAGAGAGGGGGATTTCCCGCACGAGCGCGTCTCACTTCTTTCTGAGCTTTGATAGTAAAATCCAACCCACATTTGTCTACTTTGAATGGGATCTCGGGGAGTTGTCCCCATGTATCATGGATTCCATCTTCGACTGCGGCACAAGCATCTTTAAATGAAACCATCTTTCAAATGACCTTATCAACTTTGGGCATGTCAGAGGAAATTTTGGCAGTAGCAACCATAGGCGGAACAACTTCAAAAGCCTGGCACGAGGTTTCTATAAATTCTCCATCCATCTACACATATTTAAAAGAATTGAGGTGTCTTACCATGAAATCCTCCTCACCAAAAATAGTGACAATCCTCCCCTTAACTGGGTACTTTAGCTTTTGGTGAAGGGTAGACGTTACTGCCCCTGCTCCATGAATCCAAGGGCGACCCAGCAAACAGGACTAGGCTGGACAGATGTCCATGATATAGAAAGTGGAGTTGAAAATCTTTGATCCCACTTTGATCGGGAGGTCCACCTCTCCATGAACCGTCCTTTGGGACCCATCAAAAGCCCTCATAATGATATCACTCGGCTTCAACACCAATCCTTCACAGTCTAACCGGTCCAAAGCCCCTTAGGTAGCACGTTTAAAGAAGAGCCAGTGTCAACCAGAACATGTGATAGGGTAGTCCCTTTACATTCAACAGAGACATGCAAAGCTTTGTTGTGCTTTCTTCCAAGTGGTGTCAGATCAGAATCCGAGAACCCCAAACCTTTATCGACCATCAAGTTTGCCACACAATTTTAGAACTGGTCAGTTGTAGTATCATGAGGGACATGAGCCTTCTTTAAGAATTTGATTAATGTTCGGGCATGAGCATCTGAACAAAGTAACGAAGACAACATGGAGATCTTGGAAGGGGTTTGACCCAGCTGTTCCACTATCTTGAAATCACTCCTCTTTATAATTTTCAAGATCTCATCCATTTCTTGAGTAGAAGGTTCCTCCGCAACAATGTCTTTTTCGGGCGTTTTTGTCTCAGCAGGCTCAACTACTTTCTCCTTATCCCTTGTGTTAGCACTAGGCTTAGCATCAGTGATGCAGACAGGTTCCGTTGTAGCAGCTGGCGGTGAAATGTTGGGCGAAAAGATTCTCCCAGTTCTGGTAACCTTACTAGATCCAGTAATGTTCCAAACGTCATCAGCCTTGCTTTCTTCAATCCAAGCATCTTGCTTTATTCCATGATAAAACACCTTATCACGGTATTTCCACGACACTGTTTGTTGGAAGAGTACGGAATTGGACCAGGGGTAGTAATTTATCAAAGGAGCAACAGTCGGTTCATTCGAAATCCTGATAGGACCCTTTGAGGAGATCCTAAAAGGCTTTTTTGAAATTGTTATGATGGAGAGGTCTTCAAACTTTTTGGTCAAACTTTTTGTGGGAAGAGTTTTCTCAAACAGGATCTCATGACTATTCATCAGGCGTTAAACGCCTTCTCTCAGCCATTTGCATTCATTAGTTTGTATGGTGCAGCAATCACAATCCTTCAAACATCCAGGGAAAACCTTGGCTTTCAGCAAATTCTTTTTGGTAGTGTTTAACAGAGTGGTTAAGTCTTCGATGGATGAAACAAAAATGGTGTCTTCAATTGCACTCACACCTTTTCCATGGTTTGGCATTGGTGCCGTTATCACATTTGGAATTGTAGGCAGATCAAATTCGATATTCTTGTTGTCTATTAAGTCTTGAATTTTGCTCTTCAGTTCCCAGCATTGATCGATCTCATGCACGAGACTATTTGAGTGATATGCACACTTGGTATTTGGATTGTATTTAGGTGATGAGGTATTCGGATTGGCCAAAGGATCACGTAGTGTCACCAAGTTAGCCTTTAACAAGTGTTGTAAGGCTTGGGATAGCGACATGTCTATCCTTGTGAATTGTCTTCGTGGAGCCTCAAATCGTTGATGATTGGAAGATTGTCTTTGAACAGGAGTCGGGTTGGAAATCAGAACAGCATTAACGGACGAATGATTATCCTTCTTGGTACAGGCCCTTGCCCCATACACAACATTCGTTTCTTTCTTCCCAGTGAAGGGTTTCTTTATGGGATTGGAGGTGGAAGCAGGTGCTATGGGGATTTTCACGCTCTTGATACCGTTTTCGACCCTTTCATCGGTCAGGATCAGCTCGGTGAAACCGGATGAAGAACAACCAACCAATAAGTTGAAGAATGGACTAGATAATGTACCCATAAACATATTGATATGTTCCTTATCAGTTAACGGTGGTTGGACCCTACAAGCAAGATCCCTTCACTTTTGGGCGTACTCTTTGAACCCTTAAGTCTTCTCGTGTATGGATACGGGAACCCTCCAATTGGTAAAACCACTCTAATTGAGTCCGAACCAAGCTTTCTTGAAAGAAGTGGACCCAAAGTTTAATGTCAGTGGTGTGCGGCTGTATTTTGCGCAAGTATGACTTCAGATGAAGCTTTGGGCATGAAACCCTATCGTATTTAATGAAAACTGGTATCTTGAATTTATGGGGAATGACAACCCAGGATATTAAACCCAAATCATCAAAATCCAAACCAGGGATGGCTCGAATCTCAATGACCTTCAATTTATCCTCTAGCTGCTTGTACTTATCGTTGACAGGAGGATATTGCTCGTCAAAATAGTCCTCATCATCAGACACTCGATCATTGATACACCCAGCCTGGGTACTCTTTGCTTTTTTAATTTTATTTTCGTCTTCCTCCGATGAATCTTCAACTACCAGTATCTGGAGGATCGACTCTCTGAATCTTCTACCCATGTTGACTAGGGCTTTCCTCTTTGGTTTCTTTTTGGATGCCAGCAACATCTTCAACTCTTGTTGCCCCTTGGCCAGGGTCAACAGAGTCTCTTGAAACTAGGAGTTTTGTGCTTGCAGGTATTTCACTATTTTCTCGATATCCATCTTACTGAAATAAATAGTAGAAAGATAAGGAAACCTGTCGTGGAAAACCTATTATGTTATGATGCATGCAAATGATTTCAAGGATTTATAAAATTTAAATTTGTCTAGACAAAGAATGAACAAATGTCAAATTGCATTAATCAGTTCAAAATGGTTACAGCGTGCCTCTTGGGCTTATAAAATAAATTTCTAAGATAAAAAGCTCGAACGCATGCTCTTTGGTGCAAGGTAGGCGTTCAAGCTCTGTTCTTCATGTAGTTGCTTTGTAAGCTCCAAAACCCTTTTCTCACTCGCGTAAAACTGAGCTTCGAAGGTTTCTCGTTCTTCCTTTAACTGAATCCAACCCTTTTGTAAGTCTTCAAGAGAAGTAGGCATTTTGGGATGGAGGACAGTATACGAGACTTCTCCTTCAGCAACAGGTTCCACGATAACTGGTAGGATGTATGGGTAAGGCATCATGAGCTTCTGAGCAAGAGCTCGTACCCACATAAGGTAAGGTTCAAGCGGAATAGAATTATTGCGTCCCGATTGTTGTGCCCCAAAATTTTGCTTCCCATTTTCACTCAAGATATGCTTCTAGAGGTCCTCAATTGCTCAAGGATGACTAAGAATTAACTAGGCAAATTCTCCTCCTAAAGCAACAAACCTCAACTAGGGTTTCAATTTTAATAAAGATGTGTGAGTCCCAAGGATCCCTAATGTTCTCCATTTTCCTAATATGTCCTCAAGATCATTCATGCCTAATTTCATGCCTTAAACAATAAGTTTGCTCAATCAACAACTCAAATGCTTGGAAATCAACTGTACTAGGTCAAAAGTCAATTGTGGCCCAAATACAGTCAAACTTCAAGATTTTTGGTCAACATCAACATTTTGAAGTAATATACATCATTTTATCATGGGTTGATCATGATTCCTCAAGAAATGCTCCTAACTCATCAAAAGTCAAAAATGGCAAATTAGGGTTTCTATAGGAAAAGTCAACCAAACTTTGACCAGGCATAACTTTCTGATGCTTTATAAGAAATTTTTCCACAAAGGCTCATTTTGAATAGAATCCAATTCCCTACAACTTCTATTCATTCCTCAAGTTCAAGAAATGCCTCAATCAAAATATACAAGCTCATACATTATAGGTCCTTTCAAAAAGTCAACAAAAACACCTTTTGGGTCAAAGCTCTTTTCATGAACATGGAAGATCCAATTGAGATGAAACTAAAAAGGTTGTTTAGAGGACATCCTAAGATTTCTAAGAAGTCCAATAACACCCTTTTAGAGTTAAAATTGAGAAAGATATGCCTTGCTAAAGTTGACCAATTTTTTGGAAAAGTGCATGAAGCCAACATTGACCTAACTTGATTTTTTTCCAAATGGGCCCATGTTTTCATGATTGAAACTTGTCCTTGACATGGCTCACGACCCTTGAGCTCAGTCATACATTATTTTATTATTTATACCATTTATTTTGTTATTTTTTCCATTAAAATGCAAAATTAAATAAAAGTAAATAATCAAAATAATAAAAGATATGGTGGTGAATCTTTTCCTATCCAAATGAGGGACAAAACATGTTGGAAAATAAAGTAGAAATATTGAATGAAAGGCGAGATTGGATTTGTTCTAAAAAGGCCAAAAATCAAATATTTGGAAAGAAAACATTTTTCATCAAGGCATGGATATTTTTGCTCCATTTGTAACCCTATTCGGATTCACTACATAAACAGAATAACCCTAGGTCAAGATCACACGCGTAACAGCCACAAAGAGAGTCATCCAAAAGTGCAAAAAATAACAAGAATCGTGAAGGTTGAAAGCATCAATTGCAGCCTTTGTTGATCCAAACAAAGGAGCCATTCTTCCTCCTGAAGTTCCCAGGAGCTTGTTTGAACCATTATTCAAGCATGATCGTGCCAAGAAGCTCTCTTTCAAGCATCACCGGTTTGGTATATTTTCGTGAATTCAAACTTCTTGATCTTGAAATATAAATGAATTATTTGTAGATATATGTGTTCATGCTAATAGTCACTATTTGGGATAATCTTTAATATTTCCTCTATTTCTTGCTTGAAGGGGTCTTCAACAGTAACTTCTTTTGGTGCCTCCATCTGAGAAGGCTCAGTTATATGTTCTTTGCCTCGAGTTTCAGTAGTATATTTTGTAGTAGTGATACGAACTGGTGTAGTAATAGTCTTCGGAGAGATCTCTGGACAAAAAAACCTTCCACTTCTGGTAACCTTCCTAGTCCCTGCAATATTGCCAACATCGGGATCAATAACTTCAACATTTTCAATCAACGATTATTGCTTGGCACCGTGGTAGTAGACATCAGCTCCATAATTCCAAGGGATAACCTTATCATAGGAATACGAAATTGGCCCAGGAACAGTAATAATCAGGGGAGTAACTTTAGATTCGAAAGTAATCATCACAGGACCCTTAGAAGTGATACTTATAGGGGTACCGAAAATTGTATACATGTCTTCAAGATTCAGGTCTTGGGATGTACTCTCCACAGAAGGAGTCTACTCAAGAGGGATCTTCTCAAAGATGATCTCATGGTCATCCATCAAAAACTTAATTCCTTCTTTCAATAATGCACAACCATTGGATTAGGATGCGCAATAGTAATAGTGTTTGACACAACCCAAAAATAAACTAGCTTGTAGTATCTTTTCCTTAACAATCATCGAGGGAGTAGTCAAATCATTCACAGTAGAAACATAAGAAACATCTTCGATAGCATTAACACCCTTGTCATGATTGGGAATTGGATAGGTAATCACATTAGGGGTTTTAGGAGGATCAAATTCAATTTCCTTAGCATCAATCATATCTTGGATCTTATTCTTCAGAGTGCAACACTTGCTAGTGTTGTGCTCGGGGTTGTCAGATTGATACGCACACCTTGTGTTAGGGTTATAGGAGGGAGAGAAAGTGTTGGGATTCAGATAAGGCTCACTCAGTGTAACGATCCATGCTTTCAACATGTGTTTCAATGCTTGAGAAAACGACATGTTGATATTTGTAAACTGTCTCCTAGGTGCGTCCTGCCTATGCTGATTATTTTGTTGTTGTTGCACTAGTGCAGGACTGGAGATCAGCACTGCCCCCACAGATTGGTTGCAGTCACTTTTACTATGATCCTTCTGGCTGTACACATCATTGGATTCCATCTTACCATTATAAGGCTTCTTCACAACATTTAAAGATGTAGCCACTTGAATTTTACTGCTTCTAATTTCATTCTCAAAGCGTTCCTCGGTCAAAATTAGCTCAGTGAAACAAACCTAAGAACTCCCTATCAGATGATTATAGAAAGGATCTGTTAGTGTGCTCATGAATATGTCAACTAATTCTCTGTCAACCAAAGGAGGTTAAACTTTTCCCGTAAGATCTCTCCATTTTCGGGCATACTCTTTAAAGCCTTCATCAGAGCCCATGGTCATGCTATGCAATTGCATATGGGTTGGTGCAAGATCAGTATTATATTGGTATTGCTTATAGAAAATAGCAGCCAAATCTTCCCAAGTGTGAATATTGGTCCCTTCTAGTTGATAGAACCATTCCAGCTATGATCCAGACAAACTCTCTTGAAATAAATGAACCCACAGCTTATTGTCAACAGTGTGTGGTTGGATTTTTTGAACATAAGACCTTAAATGCAGCTTAGGATAAGAAATGTCATCATACTTAACAAAGACAGGAGTTTTGAGTTTAGGAGGGATGATAACTCCTGAAACCATACCCAAATTATCAAAATTCAAACCAAGCACCTTCTGGATTTCAATAGCCCTCAAACGCTCTTCCAATAGTTTATACTTCTCATTAGCAGGGAGATACTGCTTATCCAAGTAATCATCATCTTCTTCGTTAGGACATTTGTTAGAATGAGGATGGCTTCTTTCAGCCTTCACACTTTTATTGTCTTCATCCTATTTGTCTTCTTCATCCGAGGGGATATCAAGGTCCCGAACTTGCTTCACTGGACCTCTGAATGTTCTGCCCATGTTCAGAACATCGACCAATTTCTTTGTCTTCTTCTTCTTTTCACTGGTGACCAGTACCTTCAGCTCTTCCCTCCCCATGGCTAAGTTTAAGAACATCTATTGGAATTGAGCATTCCGCGCTTGGAGTCTTTTACTGTCTATTCAAGATCCATTTTTTCCATTTTTTATAATAAACGGCAAGAAGATGAGAAAACCTATCTAGAAAGTACATGTTATGTAATGAGATGCATGATATGTAGATGCAAATGCAATGTTTTCAAGGATCTTGCGGGGCAAAAAAAGATTGAAGATGAATCTGGCTGCAACTTTGACTTCTGGAACATTGAGTCTTTATTTTTGGATGTCCCTCTATAAGTGTCAAGCTCACGATATCAAGTGGATACTAGCCTATGACTCAAAAGAACGTACTTTGATCTTTGACAACATCTGGTTAGAGGAAAATAAATCCTCTTTCCCTTTTCTAGAAATCTGGCTCATGATAATCCTGCACCAAAGATCCCTAAGATCCTCGAAATGGTTAGTAAATGCCATATCAGATGTTATGATGTCATGATGTTATGTTTATGTTTAAACATATATAAAACACAAACAAATCATACAAGAACCTTAAGTCTAAATGCTTGCATGGGGTCTATGATACGGTGGGAGAACTGACTTGGGTGTTCTGCATTTGATCGCAATTGTTGCAGATAACAAGAGTCGCCACTGACTTTTCTTTTATCCAAAAGGAAAGGCTGAAAAGAACAGGAAAGACCTTTAGAGATGTTTTCTTGAGTTCGGGGGTAGATTATGAAAAGGGAAGGTATTAGCACCCTTTTCATCCATAGTTATCTACGGGCTCTTAGTTGCTTGCTAGATCACTTGCTTTTGTTTGAATGTGCTTGTGGTGTGGGTTTTGAAAGCATTTTTGAAAATGTCTTTGTAATGGTTCTCATTTCTATAAGAACGCGTACAAAGTGTTGTTTCGAAAATAGTTCAAATAAGTGTTTGTGGAATGTGTTTTTGAAAGTTATTTTGAAAATGTGTCTTCTTTGTAATGGTTCTCGTTTCTATAAGAACACATACAAAGTGTTGTCTCTTGGAAATGTTTCAAAGAGGTGTTGGTGTATAAAATGTTTTTATTGTGAGCAAGCGAGCAACTAAGAGCAACCTACCTACTCAAAAGGTCTTTAGTGATTTTTTCCTCCTCCTTTAAATGTTACTATCTTACCATTGTTTTGGTAAGAAGCTCCATCGTTAGATGTGAAGGGACGGGAGTGAGACATTCGTATATTTATAGAAGGAAACCTATGAGGAGTTTTAGCAATGTTGTTTTAGGGACTAGATCGTTTACCGAAGGCAACATTGAGGGTCATTGAGGGACTACAATATTTTATTTGAGGTTCTTTGCTAAAACACCCATGTTCGAGGGACATGACTATTTTCTGATAGGCAAGAAAATGGGAATACCCTAAGGGTGCTAGTGTGCAAGTGCATTTGATTACATGCATTTAATCTTTGATTTTTTTGGATTGTCTATTTGTTGATTTTATGTCTTGCCATACACACCCCAATTACTAGCATTTATACTTGAAAGCAATAAATTGTGGAAATGTAAAGGTCCTACGCTATTACATCATTTAGGGATGGGGGTACAAATTTGTAAATGGAGGGTTGCAAGAATTTAAATCCTAATTAACTATTACAACCATATTGAAATGTACAATGCAAAAAAAAAGGGACTTGTTTAGAAAATGTTTTTTGTCTTAAAGAAATAAATAAATTAATAAAAGAAAATATTTTTATGTATTTTTTATATTAATAAAAAGGGTGTTAATATTAAAGATGATAAAAAAGGGAAATACTGAGAGATAGAATTAGCATGCTGCTGAAAGCAAAATAAAGGGAATCATAAGTTATGATGTCGGGCGCGCTGTGGTTCAGAAAGAAACATAAGAGAAAATCAGAAATTCTAGATTGATATACTCTGAGGTCCTGCAAGAAGCGTTAGAGGGAAAACAAAGAAGTTATGGGTTGCTACATGCTGAACTTCTGAGTGTTAGAATAGTGAGAAAGTCTTAGAAGTTCTGTGCATTAAAACACTGAGGAGAATTCAGAAGTTCAGTATGTGATGAGACATTGAGTGAACATCAGAAGTTCAGGGTGTGTTAACCACGAGTGAAAGTCAGAAGTTCTGAGTGTTAAAACAGTGCGTGAAAGTCAGAAGTTCAGTGTATGTTAACAGCGAGTGAAAATCAGAAGTTCTATGTGTGTAAAATGGTGAATAGAACTCATAAGTTCCGTGTTACATCTCAACCCTTTCCTTATATTAATCAGCACATCAGCAATTTATTCAGATCTTAACAACAACAAATCAGATAGATAAAAGCACAACAGTTCGTAGAAGTTCTAATCCTAATTCTGAGCCTAACTTTATTCAAGAAGTTCTGATCCACAGTTTTTTTTTACTTATACAATGATATGGACAACATCAATACTATGATATTTGCATATTTAATGATATTCTGAATGAAAATATTCAAAGTCAGAAATATTTACCTTAAACCTGGATCGTGTGTTTGGGACTTGAACTGGTGCCTTCAGGTGATCTGGAGTTAGCAAGAACAACGAAAGAGAAAATGCTAAGTTCTTTGATTCAAAGGGAAGAACAAAGGTTTTGTTTAGGATTTGCGAAGGTTTTTTTACCGTTTCCTTTTCTCTCTTAGATAATTCTCTCTCTCTCTCTCTCTCTCTCTCTCTCTCTCTCTCTCTCTCTCTCTCTCTCTCTCTCCAAAAGCCAGCCCTTTGCAAGTGTGATGGAGCAACTTATTTATAGGTGAGTTTGTTGTGGTTTTGGGGGGAAAATAAATGGGATTTGAACATTTTTGGCACACTGTTCCATTGCTTTTTTGATCACAAATTTTTGTATTTGGTGCAAATATGGGATTTAGGAAAATATCGGCGTGGACTGGATTAGCTGTTGGTTATAGTACTGTGTTGTAGCAGTGCAACAGGTTGTTTAAACGAGGTTTTGGGATTTGGTGATGTTCTGATCGTAGAAGACCAGAATGAGATTCGAAGGGTGATATTTTGACCGAAGTGTTGAACATAGCCTTCACATGTTGAAGAATCATGTTCTGATCAAAGAGCATCGCTTCTACATGTTCTGATTGAAGCATCATGTTTTGAGTCGTGTTTGCAAATTATGATTGCGCTTGCGTGGGGGCTAGCCCAGAAGTTCTAAAGTACCATATTCTGTTTTAACACTTAGAAAAATTTCTAAATGTTTAGAATTTTGGATTTTCTCAAAGTAATTTCTGACTTCTAATTTTTGATGAACCAATTTCATGTCTTGATGAAGTATAATTGTTGAAACTTAATTTTTGATCTAAAAGTCAAAGTTTGACTTTTCAGTGTGCTTTTGACCATTTTGCCCTTGTGAATGATTTTCTTGGAAGATTATAATCCAAGACGCAAAACTTGATAGAAGCAAACCCGAGGGTCCAGGATGATCCTTTGGGAAATGAGAGGGAAAATTTTGGGGTGCAACAACTGCCCCTGTTCAATCTTCTTAAACCTGAGGATGTAGATTGGCTTATCTACCTTTCGTGATCTGAAGGTGGAAGATGATTGAACACTAGAGTGCCAAAAAATTTGCACTCGCATGAAGTGAGTGTCAGTCAATAATATCAGGAATGGGCTTACGAATGCCATTTGGATAGCGATGAAGAGTCGTCAAAAATGGGCTTAAAGATGCCAACCAGAAAAGATATCGGTCGCCTAAGAGATTCCTTTGCGAGAATTCCTGTAACTGTCGTTGAGGATAACTTCACCGAGGAACATTGATTTATATCTTGGGAAATAGAGGCTAGGAGCTTCGATTGTCTGCTACTCTATTGGGGGAGTAACTCTTGTTGAGAAGATGAAAGTAAACTGCATGTCTGGTATAGGTTCAGGCTGCACAACGACTTACTAAGGAAATGTGAAATTGATCGTATCTAGTCGGGTCCCGGTATTACAGTGTTGTAAACTGTTGTATGGAGATAAGAGAGAAGGAACCTGGATAGTAGGGCTGCTTTGAAATGAAAGGCTGGGTAGTAGAGCTACGAGAAGGAACCTGGATAGTAGGGTTGCTTCGAAATGAGAGCCTGGGTAGTAGGGCTGTAAGAAGGAACCTGGATAGTAGGGTTTCTTCGAAATGAAAGCCTGGGTTGTAGGGCTGTGAGAACGAACCTGGGTCATAGGGTTGCTTCGAAATGAGAGCTTGGGTAGTAGGACAGTGAGAAGGAACCTAGATAGTAGGGTTGCTTCTAAATGAAAGCCTGGGTAGTAGGGCTGTGAGAAGGAACCTGGGTCGTAGGGTTACTTTGAAGTGAAAGCCCGGATAGTAGGGCTTATGGGAAGGAACCTTGATAGTGGGGTTTCTTTGAGATGAAAGCCTGGATAGTAGGGCTATGAGAAAGAACCTTGGTCATATGGTTACTTCGAGGTGAAATCCTGGATAGTAGGGCTTATGGGAAGGAACCTGGGTCGTAGGGTTACTTCGAGGTGAAAGCTTGGATAATAGGGGTTATGGGAAGGAACCTGGATATTAGGGTTACTTCGAGGTGGAAGCCTGGATAATAGGGCTTATGGGAAGGAACCTGGATAGTAGGGTTACTTCGAGGTGAAATCCTGGATAATAAGGGCTTATAGGAAGGAACCTGGATAGTAGGGTTACTTCGAGGTGAAAGCCTGGATAGTAGGGCTTATGGGAAGGAACCTGGATAGTAGGGTTACTTCGAGGTGAAAGCTTGGATAGTAGGGCTTATGGGAAGGAACCTTGATAGTAGGGTTAATTCGAGATGAAAGCCTGGATAGTAGGGCTATGAGAAAGAACCTGGGTCGTAGGGTTACTTCGAGTTGAAAGCCTGGATAGTAGGGCTTATGGGAATGACCCTGGATAGTAGGGTTACTTCGAGGTGAAAGCCTGGATAATAGGGCTTATGGGAAGGAACCTGGATAGTAGGGTTACTTCGAGGTGAAAGCCTGGAGAGTAGGGCTTATGGGAAGGAACCTGGATAGTAGGGTTACTTTGAGGTGAAAGGTTGGATAGTAGGGCTTATGGGAAGGAACCTGGATAGTAGGGTTACTTCGAGATGAAAGCCTGGATAGTAGGGCTTATGGGAAGGAACCTGGATAGTAGGGTTACTTCGAGATGAAAGCCTGGATAGTAGGGCTATGAGAAAGAAGCTGGGTCGTAGGGTTACTTCGTCTGATCATGTAAGTTAGTTGACTCGTTTGGTTTCAAGAAATGATTATCCATTAGTTATCTGCAGACGTGGCATGTATAACTTCATGGATTTAATCCTGAATTGTTGGAATTGTTGATGATAACCATCTTTCCTGAAAAGGTACAAGATTAATTGTATGTGATGCATGAACTGCATTGCATGGTGATGTTCTCAAGATAAATGAGATTATGCTGTATGTAATATGTATGTGTATGCCATGATGTATGAATATGAGATGCTTTTGCCGTAATTTTAGTCAGGGAAAATAAACCCGGACTGCTGTTGGAGAGCATTAGGACGTTGAACCCTTCATTTCTGCTAGGGATGGTGGATTGGAGATGACTATCTGGGGATTTGTTCCTTGTTTATGGATATTCTACTGGGGAGAGACTCTGCTTGAGAATAACTCTGCGGGGAATAACTCTGTGTGAAAGTGAACTTCCATAACTAAAGTAGTAAGCTCTGTTGGGGGGTGAGCTTCTGCATTCAAAGAAATAAACTCTTCTTGGGAGACAAATTTATGAACCGCTCGCGACTATAAAATTCGGCTGGGGAACATAGATATCGACTCTCTGATGGAATTTGGCTGGGGATAGTAACTCCTGTTTAGGGAAACTGATATCAACGCTTTGATTACCTCTACTCCGTGGGAAGTGTAGATGTCACCGGGGCGCATGTAATGGTGACTTCGTTTCAAAGCTATCTCTGACCCTGTACTCGCTGAATAAAGTAATTGTCAGGCTTGACATGATGATTTTTTTTGTTTGTTTTTGCCCCTGTTTCTTAAGTTACGAGCAATTGTCTTTCTGTTTCCTATGCAGATATTTGCGAATAGAGATTATATTCAAATGCATATGTCAAGAATAAATCATTGGACTTTTTTGGGAAACAAAATAGAAAAATAAAAACAAATGATTTTGTAAAAATGACTTATATTAATTTTCAAAATTGGCCTATAACAGGCGTTTTTTGTACAAGGAAGTTTATGCTCTAGTAAGAGAACGCCGTTGTGAAAATGAAATCTATAAAATATTGTGTACAACGAAAAGAGAAAAGATATGGGCAATAATCCTATTAAGTTCGAATTCCGCTATTGCCTCTATGTCTTCAAGCGTCTCATCACTTTGCTGCTTGTCCAAAGCTGATTAAATTGATCGGTGCCGTTCGAGCTTGACAATTGATACTGAGGTCTGGTCGGAAGGTGATCCAATGGGGACATAGTGATATGCTTTACATCCCCAACTTTTTCCTGGACCGCCCTTTTGGGTTTTCAGTCCATCGGGATACCCTTTTTGCCCAAGCCGCATTTTCAAGTTTTCGACTTGATGGGTGTACAAATTTTTTTGTTTTCATCCCTTATTTTTGCCTAAACCCTTTTGGTTTGTCGGGAAGCCCTTATTTTTTCCTAGGCCAGTCAACCTAGCAGGTCGTTAATCATGCATAGTATCTTTTCACTATGTCCGAATTGACAGGGTGCAGAAAGTCGTCACCGTCCATGGTGGTTAGAATCATGGTTCCACCCGAGAAAATGTTTTTAATCACAAACAGCCCTTCGTTCGTGGGAGTCCATTTACCCCTTGGATCACCTTGCGGCAGTATGATGCGCTTGATTACTAAATCCCCGACTTGATATTCTTGGCGTCTTACTTTTTTGTTGAAAACCCTGATCATCCGTTTTTGATACATTTGACCATGAAAGACAGCAGTATGTCTCTTCTCATCAATCAGATTAAGTTGATCAAGTCGAGTCTGGATCCATTCATCTTTGTTCAAACCTGCATCCTTCAGGATCCTTAAAGAAGGGATCTGGACCTCAATAGGCAGGACATCCTCCATGTCGTATACTAGAGAGTAGGGTGTTTCCCTTATTGACGTCATCTTATGTATAATATTCTTGATATTCTTATTAGCCGCTTCGACATCGCCATTCATCTTTGGCCGGTAAGGAGAAGAGTTATGATGCTGTATCTTGAATTTCTTATAGAGTTCAATGATCATCGTGTTGTTGAGATTACTACCATTGTCTGTGATGATTCTTTCGAGGACACCTTAACGACATATTAGGTTATACTTAATAAATCGCTCCACAACATTCTTGGTAACACTAGCAAAGGAGGCAGCTTCAACCCACTTCGTGAAGTAATCAAGGGCCACTAGGATGAAGCGATGCCCATTGGAAGCGGTAGGTCTAATATCTCGGATCAAGTCGATTCCCCACATTGCAAAGGGCCAAGGAGCTATCAAGACATTTAAGGGAACCGGAGGAACATGTACCTTATCAACATAGATCTAGCATTTATGACAAGTTTGGGAGTGCTGATAACAATCTACTTCCATAGTGGACCAATAGTATCCTGCCTGTAGGATCTTCTTAGCCATGGTATGTCCACTTGAATGGGTTCTGAAGGTACCTTCGTGTAGATCCATCATAATCTTCTCTGCTTCGCTCTTGTCTACACACCGAAGTAAGGTAGAGTCATGGTTACGCTTGTAGAGTATTCCATTACTGAAGAAGAATTTCGTGGCGAACCTTCTCAGAAACTTTTTATCATTGACAGATTCCCCCTCGGGATACTCTTGAGCCTCAAGATACCTTTTTACTTCATAAAACCAAGGTTTATCTGCTACCTCCTCAGTATCAATTTCACAACAGTATGCTGGTTCATCCAACCTCACAATGGTGATTCGGGGAGCTTCATTGTCCCACCTGACCTTGAACAAAGAAGACATGGTGGCTAGCGCATCCGCTAACTGATTCTCCTCCAGTGGGATGTGCTAAAAGGTCACCTCCTAAAAGTGTGGGAGCAATGTCAGTACATGTTCCTTGTATGGAATGAGATTTGGGTGTTTCGTGTCCCATTCTCCTTTGATCTGACTTATTACCAAGGCTGAATCCCCGAAGACACTCAAGAATTTGATCCTTAGGTCGATAGCAGCTTTGAGACCCATTGATCAGTGACATTTCTGTCTGATTATCTATCTATTATTCGACACAAAAACCACATCTTTGGTAACACCTTACTTAGTTTTTCTACTGTATTCGTCACGTATTTTAATTTTCACATTTTGTTTATTTGCATTAAGTTAGTTCAAATTTTGTTAAATAAGGTACTTTTGAAATCATGGTCTGGTGGTTTTGTATTTTCAGGTCCAGGAGAAATTGCACAAGAATAGAGGTGGAGCTGACAAGTTCCGAAGCGTTTCCTCCGGAAATACAGTAGTTGACACGGGCGCTCGTGTCACCTGACACGGCCCGTGTCAGAAAATGCTAGCACGGACGAGAATGGAGGAGGACTACAGTAGCTGACACGGGCGCCCGTGTCACATGACACGGCCCATGTCAAAATGCATGGCAAAGCTTTGTGTGTATGAGGAGTTCAGTACCCAACACGGGTGCCCGTGTCACCTGACACGACCCGTGTTGGCAGGTGCGGGTCAGAAAAGTGATTTTTTGAAATCACTCTATTTAAATTCTTGGAGGATATTTCAGACTTTATACTGAGCTGTGGGGTGATCTGAAACTATTTAGACCTAGTTTTTGGGAGGACAACATATACTTTTTGGAGGGATGAGGAAATAGAAAACGAGAACGATCAAGGGTTTGGATGACGAAGATCAACAAGAGCATAAGCAATTGAAGATCAGAGAAATTCCATCCTTTGTAATGTTTAACTTTGATTTAGTATTTTCTTTGAATATTATTAGAAGTTAAACCCCCCAATGCTAGGGGGGTGTCCCTGAATTGCTTTTGTGATGAACCATATTTTTATAATATCTATGTTTTTATGTATTCACTGTATTATACAATTTCCTACTGCTTATGCTTTTGGAAAATAGGGTATTGATCTATGGGTAAAGTAGGTTTGACCGATCACTTTATTGTTACTTGTATAATACCGTCACTAATTTCTCTTAGGAATAAGGATCTAATAGTTTTGACCGTAAATTCTTGATCTTTTACATGTGCTTGACATATGTTTGAAACTAAGGAATTAGAATTTAAAATTTTATGTCAATGGTCTCCGGCTAAGGAATTAGGGGAAGCAACTCTTGAGAATTGGTATTGGATTACATAAGCATAAATAGTGTAAATGGAGCTTCAGTTCATTATGGAGAAATTCATACATATTATCCCTAGCATGTTTCATCATTTTGTGTTATCACTCTTTACTTTTTTGTTTTAAGATTCACATAGCAGATTTTATTACCTTTCTTCAAACCACACCAATGCCCTTTTTGTCTAATTGAATCATTTTCAACACTGTTAATTCTAACGTAGTCCTCGAGATCGATACATGGGATAACTTCCTTTTATTACTACATTGGTAAAAATAGTACACTTGCTATTTTATCGATCAAGTTTTTGGCGCCGTTTCCAGAGACTGCCAATTTTTATGTTTAATTACTCAATTAGAATTTTTTTTCTCTGCAACCAAAATTTTATTTACTGCAATTTTTGTTAGTATTCGCTCACAACTAATAATCGTCTAATCTTTTTATGCAAGGTAAGGCCTCAAGTGAATTTCTTTTTGACGCAGAACTAGAAAGATCACTGAGAGAGAGAATCCGAAAAGCTAGGCAAGAAAGTCGGAAGGGAAGAGAAGAATCACAATCAAGTCTTTCTGAGCAATTAGATTCAAATTCTGAAGCGATGGCTGCTGACCCACCGCTTGTGGAAAGACTTCTAGGTGACTATGGAGGAGAAAATGCCCCTCTGGGCCGGATGATGATCATTAATCAACCAGTAAACGTCGATCACTTTCAGTTGCACCCTTCTACTATCAGGCAACTTGAAAGGAGACCGTTTTCGGGAAAGATTAATGAAGATGGAAATAAACATCTGCAGAGGTTTCTCACCATGACCACATCGCTGGAAATTGAGGGGCATTCTGAAGAAGAAAAAAATTAGTAATGTTCCCTTTTACATTGTCAGAGGATGCTGAAGAATGGTTTTACTCTTTACCGGCTGGAAGCATTAAAACTAGGCAACAGATGGAGACTACCTTTCTCGATGAATATTTTCCTACTTCTGTGTACATCCGTAAGAGGTATGACATAGTGAACTTTAAACAGAAAGAAGGAGAATCACTGGGATATGCGTATAAGAGGTTTAAACGATTGTTGGTTGCATGTCCCACTCACAACATGGATGCAACTGAACAAATGCAAAATTTTGTAAATGGCCTAAGGATGAAAACTAAGCAACTCATCAACACAGCTTCCGGTGGCTCAACTAACTTTACGAAAGCCAATGGTATTAAAAAGATAATTGAATCTATTGCAGCAAATGAGCATTTAGAGTTGTATGACCGGAGTGTGTCCCAACCTGAAGGTATAATTGATTTGAAATTAGCTAATCAAGTTGTTAAGATGGAAGACCAAATTACAGCTGAAGTAGAAAGAAGACTGGAGAAGATGGCTATTGATACACAAACTATAGCTTAGGTCCAACCGGTTCAACCCACGCATGCTAGTAATTGTGAAATTTGTGGAGGACCTCATATTACTGTACATTGCGTTGCCACTACACAACAAATTGAGGAGATAAAATTTCTAAGGCAGAACAACCCTTATTCAAATACTTATAATCTGGGTTGGAAAAATCATCCTAATTTCTCGTGGAAGGATCAACAAGGAAATTCCTAAAATCGACCATAACAGCAGCAACCATACAACCAACCTCAACAACAATTTCAACAACAGGGGACGAGGAAAGATGATTGGGAGATTGTCATTGAAAATATGGCAACTCAAAGTTCTCAATTTCAAGAAGAGATCCGAAGTAATCTAAAGAACACTGGTGCTTCCATTAAGAATCTAGAAATACAGATGAGTCAGATCGCACAACAACTTGCGAGTTCACAATCACAAGGCGCTTTGCCAAGTGCCACAGTTACTAATCCAAGAAACAACCATCACATTAATGTTGTGATCACTAGGAGCAGTAAGTCAAAAGATGTGTGTGAGAAAAATTCTTAAGAAGAAGACCTATTGCTTGAAGTTGATTTAGAGATTAAAGAAAATGAGGTTGAAAGTGAAGAAGTAACTATGCATGAAAGTGAGGTCAAAGAAGAACCACAAGGAAAAGTCGTTGAACCGAAACCAACAATTAAACTCTTTTTCCCCACAAGAAACAAGAAGAAGGGGAATCATGAGAAAAACTTTGAAATTTTTTTAGAGATGTTCAAAAAGCTTGAACTCAACATTCTTGTCTTGGAGGCACTCGAGCAGATGCCTACTTATGCCAAGTTCATGAAAGATATCATATCAAAGAAAAGAACCATCGATACCGACCCTATTATTCTAACTGAAACCTGTAGTGCTATTTTGCAGGGTATGCATATTCCAGTAAAGAAGAAGGATCGAGGTTCTGTTACCATCCCTTGCACTATTGGGGATAGATCTTTTAAAAGACTCTTATTGATTTGGGAGCAAGTGTTAGTCTCATGCCATTTTCCATATACAAGAAATTAGGGATTGGAAATATGCAAAACACAAGGATGACACTTCAGTTTTCCGATCATTCGGTGAAAAGACCTTATGGAATAGTGGAAGATGTCCTGGTGAAAATTGACAAGTTCATATTCCTGATTGATTTTGTTGTTCTTGAGATGCCGGAAGATGAGGAGATTCCTCTTATTCTTGGTAGGCCATTTTTAGAGACCGGGAGATGTTTGATATACATATAAGAGGGTACCATGACTCTGAAAGTCTATGATGAAGAGTTGAAAATTGATGTTCGGAACACTATGAAGTATAAGGATGATATTTCCACGAGTCAACATATTGAAGTAATTGATCAAGTGGTTGCTAATGAGAATTCTTTGAGGACACAACAACTACCTTTGGAAAAAGTGCTGAGCTTATCAATTTTTGAAGAATATGAAGAGGTGGATGAAGAAGAAATAGAAGCGTTAGCCATGATGGATGCAATTCCATCATTCAAGGGGACTCGACCAAACCGGTGGGAGGATTTAAGGCAGCCTTCAACGGAGGAGAAGAAAGATGAATCTAAGGAAGGGGCATAATTGAAACAATTACTAGAGAACCTCAAGTATGTTTTCCTCGACACTGACAATAGGTGTCCGACAATAATAAGTTCCGATCTTGAAGCTCTCCAAGAGGATAAGCTCGTCAAAGTTCTAAAAAAACACAAAAGTGGTATTGGATGGTCGGTTGATGATTTGAAGGGGATTAGTCCTACGGCTTGCATGCATAAAATTCTTATGGAAGATAATCATAAACCGGTTGTCCAACCCCAAAGAAGACTAAATCCCGCAATGAAAGAGGTAGTCATAAAAAAGTGGTGAAACTGTTAGATGCTGGGATGATTTATCTTATATCTGACAGCTCTTGGGTGAGTCCTATACATGTCGTGCCAAAGAAAGGAGGGATGACTGTAATCAAGAATGAGAAGAATGAGTTGATCCCTACAAGGACAATTACCAGATGGCGAGTATGTATCAATTATAGAAGATTAAACCTCGCTACGATAAATGATCACTTTCTGTTACCATTCATTGACCATATGTTAGAGTGGTTGGCCGGTCATGAGTACTATTGTTTCCTCGATGGTTACTCGGGGTATAATCAGATAGCCATTGTACCGGAAGATCAAGAGAAGACAACATTTACATTCCCTTTTGGTATCTTTGCCTACAAAAGGATGCCATTTGGGTTATGCAATGCACCTGCTATCTTTCAAAGATGCATGCAATCGATTTTTGCAGACATGCTTGAAAAATATATGGAAGTCTTCATGGATGACTTCTCAATTTTTGGTAAGTCTTTTGATAATTGTTTAAGTAACCTTGCTCTTGTCTTATAAAGATGCCAGGAGAGCAATCTAATCCTTAACTAGGAGAAATGCCACTTCATGGTGCGCGAAGGCATAGTCTTGGGTCACAAAATTTCCTACAAGGGAATAGAGGTGGACCAAGCAAAGATTGAAGTAATATCAAAGCTTCACCCACCGATGAATGAAAAAGGTATTAGAAGTTTCTTAGGGCATGCGGGTTTTTACTGTAGATTTATAAGAGATTTTTCTAAAATAGAAAAACCATTAACGACCTTTTTGGTTCAGGATATGGCTTTTGTGTTTGATAAAGAGTGCGTCGTGGCTTTTGAAACATTAAAGAGTACATTGGTGTCGGCACCAATTGTAGTAGCCCCTGATTAGTCTCTCCCTTTTGAGATCATGTGTGATGCTAGTGATATTGTAGTAGGGGAAGTTCTTGGACAAAATAGAGAAAAACTACTACATGTCATTTACTATGAGAGTCATGTGTTGAACCCTGCACAGATGTACTATGCAACTACTGCAAAGGAGTTGTTAGCTGTGGTTTACGCCTTCGATAAATTCAGTCAATAACTGTTGGGTTCTAAAGTCATTGTTTATACTGACCATGTTGCTTTGAAGTATTTATTCGATAAACAGGATTCTAAGCCAAGACTTCTGAGATGGATTTTACTCCTTCAGGAGTTTTATGTGGAGATTCTTGATAAGAGAGGTTGTGAAAACACCGTTGCTGATCACCTCTCTCGTATGTCACCTATTGAAGAAACAGATGTTAAGAAGCCAATCAAGGACGTGTTTGCCGATGAACACATCCTTGCTGTTATTGGTGTACCATGGTTCACATATTATGCAAATTATATAGTAGGAGGTATCATCCCTGATGACTTTGATTCTAACAGGAAAAAAAAGTTTGTTCATGATTGGAGGTTTTACTTGTGGGATGATCCCTTTTTATACAAAAGAGGAGTGGATGGACTTATAAGAAGATGTGTGCCTGAGCAAGAGCAGGAAGACATATTGAAAGCATGCCATGCCTCAGAATACGGAGGACATTTTAGTGGTGATAGAACTGCAGCTAAGGTCCTCCAATCAGGTTTGTATTGGCCATCGTTGTTCAAGGATGCTCAAGATATGGTGTTGTACCCCAAAATTTGTCCTCTCATTCTTCAAGGCCTTTCTCACAAGGTTTCTCAAGGTTCAAGCTTGCACAGGTACTTTGGAATTTTCCAGTACCAAAATAAAAAGGAAACTGTCAAAAAGGGAGAAAACAGATACAAATATTATTTTGAAATTTTTTGGAGAAATACAAGTGTTCTTCATTTCAGCTCTTTCGATTGGCCTTTTGGCCTCTTTCGACACAAGCTTGGCTTGCGTCCTTCGACTGGGCATGGGCCTCTGGCACATTTTGGTTTGGATTTACAAGGGAAAAAGCCTCTTGTAATCTATTTCATTTCCAAGGCAAAAGGCAATCTTTTAACATCCTTCGATTTGCACTTTTTGTTCGCTATTTACCTCTTTCGAATATGAACATTTTGTCCTCCTACATACACTCTTTTGTTTGATCACATGTAACCCCTGGCATGCAAGCTTTCAATTGGACATAAGCCAGCTTCACACAAAGGCTTCGATTGGAGTTTTGGTTCCCTTCAAATCACCATCTTTCAAACCCAATTCTGAATCCTTCGACACAGTTTTCTTTAGTACATTTCCAGAACTCTTCGACACAACTGGAAAATAGGATTTTGAAAGGACAACTGATCAAATCTGTGGACCCTGCTACGAGATCTTACTTTACAAGCCTTAATGCTTGCATTTCACTCCATAATTAATTTCTTACATTTTGGATCAAGCTATTGTCCAAGTGATTAAGCCTTTGTCCAGAAGTTTTTTTGCACGAAAGTGAACTTGCTAAGTACAAATCCTATCCCAAGCCCATGCTTTGCTAAAATCATGTTTGTACTTCACCATAAGTCAGGGAAGTCAGCCCCTTTTAACCAACAACTTCATTACTTCACCTTGGGATCTTTGAAAATATGATATAGCTTAATATGCACGTTTCAGCCAAGCCACATCTTTGTTTAAACTTCCAAACCTTTTCTCTATAAATAGAGGAACCATTGACAAAGAAAGAGTCCATATTTTTGATAGAGAGAAAAATCATAAAAATCCTCAAACACTAAAACTTTCCCATATTCTCAAACTCCCATATTCTCAAACTCCCATATTCACAAACTCTCCAACATTCTCAAACCATCAAAACACTAGGATTTTTCATAAAAAAACCTCAGTAGTGCACCTTTCGATTTACTTCCCCTAGACTGTAGCAACTTTCGATTCACGCATCACCATCATATACTCTTTTTCGATTCAGTGACTGCTCAAACCAAGCAGTAACAGAACTAGCTTCAGGAAGATCCTAGCTAAGCTCCCTCCACCATCAAAGAGGTCACTTATAGCTCTTTTGACTAAGCACTTCAAGAGGTAAGTTATCTCTAAACCTGGAACTCGTTCATTTAAACATCATGTGCACATGCCAATAAAGAAAAATGTAGATATTTCTGGACCATGTTTTAACATTCGATTTTGACTGCCCATATGCTAAAAACTCAACCTTAATTAGTTATACTTTGGGCTTTTGAGACCCATTGTTTCGTTTTTATGCTAAACCCTGGACTGTAGTTATGTTTAGATGTTGCATTTTAAGAACTTAGGACAAGTTTGTTATACCCTTCGATTGGCTAGCTACACGAGCCTCTCGAATCACAACCTGAGGGCCTGATATGCTTACAATGAGACATAAAAGCTTGTGGAAAAGCAAAAACCTTACTGACTCCAACCCCCAGTCGAAGGAGACAAAGAAAAATCGAAGGACATGACTCCACTGACTCCAATCCCCAGTCGAAGGAGACAAAAAGTCAAATAGAAAGAAGCCAAAATATGCAGAATCGAAGGGTTCCTGTCTGAGTCGAAAGACCTTTTGTTTTCTTGCCTTTACTTTATTTCTGCCTTTATAATTTCATGCTATTCAATATGGTTGTAATAGCGTAGGGTTTTATCTTCTTTTTGCATTTTATTATTTTTGTATGCTTGCTAGTAAAATAGGAAATGTATGGCAAGATAAAAACAACAAAATAAGCAATCCTAATCAAAAACAAAACGCATGCAAATAACACACTTGCACACAAGCATCCTTAGGGTTTCTCCACTTGGTTGCCTAAAATAAAATGGCCATGTTATGCATGCGAAGTATCTTGGCAATGCAAGAACAAATATAAGATCATAGCCCCTCGATGACGCTATTCAAAAGTTGCCTTATAAAATGATCTTGGTCCCTCAAAAATGCTAAGATACTTTGCAACATTGCTATCATGGTTATACGATGACCCATGCCTGTCCCGTTTACATCTAAAGATAGGGTTGATTACCAAATCAATGGTAAGTCAACAATATCAAAAGAATAGAAAGTACATAGGAAATACATTTGAGTAGGTAGGTAGCTTCTAGTTACTCGCTCCGTTTCAAACAAAATCCTTGCTATTTTCAAAAAAAACACACACACATTTCAAAAACATCTTTCAAAACATTGAAAACATTCTCAAAAGACAAACATCTTTGTATACATTCTTACGAACGAGAATCATTACAAAGATTTCCTAAAACAATGGCCTCTTTTAAAAATACTTTCAAAACCACATCAAACACCATTTCAAACAAACCAAAGAAAGTGATCTAAGCAAGTAACTAAGAGCCCATGAAAAACCATGGATGAAAAGGGTGCTAATACCTTCCCTCTTCATAATCTACCCCTCGAACTCAAGAAAACATCTCAAAGATATTTCCTGTGCTTTTTCACCTTTCCTTTTGGATAAAAGAAAAGTCTGTGGCGATTCTTGCTAACAGCGACATTTGCGATAAAACGCAAAACCTTCAAGTCAATTCTCCCACGCATTACAGAAATGGCGACTCAGCTGGGGATTTATCCTAAAAGTGGGGTTACCTTAGGGTTTAGATCACATTTATTTTCTTACATTTGTTTGACTTGTTTGCTTTACATTAATGGTTCTTTGTTCGGGTTTGAATCCTCCACCCGAATTTGGGAAACATTATAGGTAAATAGCAATACGTTGTGGAAACTGTGCAGGGTATATCGACATGGTCTAAGCAATAGCTATGTTAGTGTGACATATTTGTGGGTACCGGTAGCCTTTGAGTCAATCAAAGAGAATATGGGGTCGCTGAGTGATGTCATGAAGCACTAATGAACTTCTAGAACCCTTTACTTGACCAACTTGGCCTTTTTAGGATGTAGTGAGATGACTGGCTTTGGTGCAGTCCAAAGTTGGTAGATACTCGATACTACACTCATTGAGGGTTGGTTTCTTGGGATATTTCGGTCGCCATTAAAGAGGCTTGAGCTGAAACAATGACCAAGGAAACAATCCAGTGATATTGAGCTCCTTAGAACCCGGTTACTATTTTTAGGACAGGTTGAGCCAACTAAACTTCAAGAGGGTACTTACCTATGAAACCCCATGCAGGCCTAAACTAAGAACTTATTTGTATATGCATGCTCGTACATATCATCATGGACATCATAAACATCATATGCATTCACTAACCATTTCAAGGATTTTGGAGATTCATCTTTGTTCTTGTTTTATAGGTTATGGATTCACTTCGCAGGAAAACTATCCAAATCAACCTTGTAAGAATTCTCCACAACTTAAGGAGCTAGCTTCAAGGATCCCTGAGAACTCTTCGTTCACCGAGAGGCATGGTCGTCTACTCAACTTGGTCACCTCCAACACAGAGGAGGATATGGTGAAGGTTCTCTTCCAATTCTTTGACCCTTTGCATCATTGCTTCACATTTCCTGACTATCAGCTTGTGCCCACCTTGGAAGAATTCTCTCAAATCTTGAGGATTCCTATTCACAATCAACTACTTTTCAATGGTACGGAAAGAGATCCAAAGCCGGAAGAGATTGCTCAAGCCCTGCACTTGCACCCATCTGATGTTACAAATCATTGGGAAACTAGAAGTGGTGTCAAAGGCTTCTTGGCAAAGCTTTTGAGGAGATTTTAGCTCTTCTCATCTATGGGATGGTCTTGTTCACTAATCCTGACCAACTCATAGATGTGAGCGCTGTCAAAATCTTCATGTCTCGCAACCCGGTGCCTACATTGCTTGGGGATATGTTACACTCTTTTCACACTCGTACAATGAGGAAAAGAGATGTTCTTTTGTGTTACACTCCTCTCCTGGAAAGATGGTTTATTTCTCATCTTCCCCAATCAGTCTTAAATAATGAGCAAGGTTTTAGGTGGTCACAAAGATTAATGACGCTCAAACATTCGAATATTCATTGGTGTTCTCGATCCAAAGAGAATGTTATCATTGTTGACCGTTGTGGGGAATTCCCTAATGTCCCTCTACTTGGCATTAGGGGAGGCATCACCTACAACCCATGCTTAGCTCTAAGACAGTTTGGTTATGCCCGAAGGGATGGCCCACATGATATGTTGATTCAAGGCCTGGTATTCGACTATGACAACAACGATCAAGGACTTCGCCAGAAATTCATCCGAGCTTGAAGGATGCTAAACAAGGTGGATAGCAAGACTTTGGGACACAAGAATTCCATCCCTCTTGATCCTTACCTCAAGTGGGTACGAACCCGCGCTCAAAGTCTTATGATGCCTTATCCCTCCATTATCCCAGTGATTATTGAGCCTGTTAAGGAAGGAGAAATTCCATACACTATCCTACATCCTGACATGCCTACATCACTCGAAGACCTACAAAGGGATTGGATACAGCTCAAAGGAGAGCGCGATACTTTCGAAGCCCAATTCTACGCAAGCGAGAATAAGGTTTTGGAACTCACTCAGCTACTTCATGAAGAGCAGACTCTAAATACCTACATTACACCAAAGAGGATACACAATGTCTTTTTACCTTAGAATTTTGTATTATTTTTCCTAAGGGGCATTGATGTACTCAAATTCTATCTTATTAATATGACGTGTGTTTCTTTTTGTTTGAAACAAATTTGAATTTCTAAATCCTTGAAACATTGCATGAATACATATCATTCATCATAAGCATAAACAGGTCTTTGCAACAAGTTTCCTCATCTCTCTACTGTTTATTTCAGTAAGATGGATCTCGAATAGACGGTCAAAGATCTTCAAGCTTAGAACACGCAATTTCAACAGTTACTCATGACCTTAGCCAAGGGGCAAGAGGAGCTGAAGACTCTGCTAGAAAAAGAGAAAGAGAAAAAGAAGAAGAAACCAGCTGGTGTGGTAATCATGGGCAGGAGGTTTCAGGGACAAGCTAGAAGGACCTTAGATTTTCCAACAACATCTGATGAAGGGGAAAGAAAAGGAAAAGAAACGAAAGTACCATTAGATTCTTAAGAAGAGGAGGAAGAGGAGGACTACTCTGAACAATAATACGCTCCGGCTGATGACATGTACAAACACCTTGAAGAGCGATTAAGCGCTATGGAAATCCAGATAGTACCGGGGCTAGATTTTGAAGAGTTGAGGCTGGTGTCCGGAATTGTGATCCTGCCAAAGTTTAAAGTGCCATTATTTGCCAAGTATGATGGGATGTCTTGTCCTAAAATGCACCTCCGATTATATGTCAGAAAGATTAAGCCATATTCTACCGACAAAGACTTGTGGGTCCATTTTTTCCAAGACAGTTTATCAGGAACGCAACTTGATTGGTTCTATCAGTTGGAAAGGGCTGACGTCCACAACTGGGAAGACCTGGCCACAACTTTCTATAAACAATACCAGTACAACGCCGATTTGGCGCCTAACCATACTCAACTTCAAAGTATGTCTATGGTTTCCAATGAGGGCTTCAAAGATTATGCACAAAAGTGGAGGGATCTAACCGGAAGAGTGCAGCACCCTCTGTCTGAAAGGGAGTTGGTAGACATGTTCTTGGGAACTCTATCAGGCCCTATCTTCAATCATCTGATTGGGAGTTCTTCTGCAGGGTTTACTGAATTGATTTTAACCGACGAGAGGGTGGAGGCTGGTATAAGAAGTGGGAAGATTCAGAAGGATGCGTCCGCCTCTACAGCTGTGAAAAAACCCTTCACTGGGAGGAAGGAAGTGTCTGCTGTTTATTCAGAGGAATCAGGGAAGAACTGAACGCCAACCAACGGTGGGAGTCGTTATGATTCCAAATCCTGCATTAGACCAACCAAGAAATAACCAGCCAAGGGTGGAAAGGCCAGTTCGGCAATTCACCAAGATTAACATGACTCCAGCCCAGGTTCTACCACATCTTCTGAAATTGAATATGGCAACTTTAAAAGAGGCCCCATAGAATCCCAATATTGTGTCTCCTCATTACCATCCGAATGGCAGATGCGCATACCATTATGAAAGTCCAGGGCACGACACTGACAACTGTTGGGCTCTGAAGAACAAAATTCAAGACCTGATAGATGCGAAGGAAGTTGAGTTTGAAGCGCCTGAGAAACAAAATGTTATTTCCACTCCAATGCCTAGGCATGGTCACAATGCCAATGCTATTGAAGAAGATTTGTTTGTTGCTACCGTGGATGAACTGTTGACTCCGCTCTCGATCATTAAGTTGAATTTGTTGAAAGCTGTTATATTCCCAGGTTGTGACAAAGACTGCCATGTTTGTCTATCCTCATCATTTGACTGCCCTCTGTTAAAAAAGGTATCCAACAACTGATTGATAAACAAGAAATTTTGTTTGAGAATGCTCCTATTTCACCCGTTCCAGTTAAAGACATTTCCATTATAACCATCTACGCTAATCCTTCCAGGGCCCCTAAAAGACCCGTTAGGATTACACCTGCTCAAAAGACTACTCCACTCAAGATTACAATGCCCGGGCCGGTCCCATACAAATCAGATAAAACAGTACCATGGAATTACGTTGGAGAAATCTACTACCATGGTATTAAATAGGATGAACTGACTGCCGAAGAAGAGAGCTTCGAAGAGGACAATTTCGACATTAGCAATATTGCCGGAACTAGCAAGATTACCCGTAGTGGTAGAATCTTCCCTCCAGATATTTCCCCTCCAAAGGGAGTCTTTGGACCCGTGGCCATTCCGAAGATTACCTCTGAATCAGTGATTATACCTGCAAGCGTACTTACCGACAAAGACAACACAATCCTTATCCCTACTTCCACTGCTGAGAATAAAGGAAAATACGTTCAAGAAGAGCCTGTCCGGACGAAGGCTCAATCACTATCTATTCCCGAAACATCCAAGAAGGAAATGGAAGAAATCCTGAGGATAATAAAGAAGAGTGATTATGATGTGGTTGAACAGTTGGGGCAAACCCCTTCCAAGATCTCTATGCTAGCTCTGCTGCTGTGCTGTGAAGCACATGCAAAAGCTATGGTAAATTTTTTGAAGACAGCTCATGTGCCGCAAGAGACGTCTGCTGACCAGTTCCAAGACTGTGTGGCCAGTTTGACAGCTGATAATGGCTTGGGTTTCTCCGATGCTGATTTGACACCCAGAGGGAGAAAACACAACGAGGCATTACATGTCTCAGTGGAGTGTATAGGAACAACCCTAGCCCATGTCTTGGTGGACACGGGATCATCCTTGAACGTCTTAACGAAAAAAGCCCTTGACAGATTGGATTGCGAAGGGCTGACTTTAAAACCCAGTAACATAGTGGTGAGAGCATTTGATGGTTCAAAGAGGATGGTCCACGGGGAAGTGGACATCCCAATAAAGGTGGGAACTCAGATTTTAAACTCAACCTTCTATGTGATAGACATCCGTCCTTCATATTCCTGTCTGTTAGGATGCCCCTGGATCTACAATGCTGGTGCTGTCACCTCCATATTGCATCCGAAGATGAAGTACCCGATCCAAGGAAAGATCATAACTGTCCATGGGGAGGAGGAGTATATGATTAGTCATCTGAATTCTTTCTGATATATGGAGTTAGATGGCGAGTTCATTGAAACCCTTTTCTACCATTTTGAAAAGGTCTCTCCAGAAGTAGCGGTGACCAAGGCGGTATCCTCGATTCCTAAGATCACAAGACCTCCACTTCGGATGTCATCTCTAAAGGATGCAAAGGCAATAGTGGAAAAGGCTGGATGCACCATCTGGGGGCAGCTTCCAGATATTCCGTATAAATCAGACAAGTTTGGCTTGGGGTTTACTTCAACTGCTCAGAAGGCTGTGCGTCGTGCCTGTGCTGGGGGGCCACCTGTGAAGATTAGAAACCAAGGAGTCAATGCAGTAGAAGACAATGAAGAGGATGACAGCTTGGAAGATTGGATATTTCCTACTGTCAACGGAGGACTTCGCAATTGGGAAGCCAGAGACTTTGTCCCAATAACTTTCATCTCTCAATAATTTATCTTTTACATTTCTATTGGACTTGTAATATTCACGAACAATTCGCACTTTAAAAACCTTGTGTCTTACCCGAGGCACAATGGTCCATTTGTAAGGGTTTTTATTTCATCTTCATATGACATTCAATGAATCATGGACTCTTTTTCGCATATAAACCTTTTGTGCTCATTGTCTTTCTTTTACATTTTATTGTTTAAAGATGGCTATACCCTTACACACACACACTCACAAATGCAGGTACCCCTCCATTCCGGATCCCATGGGTAACGATACTGCTATAGCCTTCAGTGACTCTGAAGATCCGATCTACCAAGCCGAATATGAAGGTGAGGAAGATTATGAGGTGCCAGGGGAATTGGCCAGACTACTACAACAAGAGGAAAAAGCTATTCAGCCTCACGAGGAGATGTTGGATACAATCAACTTGGGTACCGAGGGGGATAAAAAGGAAATCAAAGTGGGTGCCAATCTAGAGCCGAGTGTCAAGGAGCGACTAATTCAGCTATTGCATGATTATGTTGAGATCTTTTCCTGGTCATACGAGGACATGACGGGACTTGATACAGACATCGTGGTACACCGTCTACCCACTAGAGAAGACTTCCCACCAGTGAAACAAAAAGTCTGCCGCATGAGACCTAACATGTCAGAGAAGATCAAAGCGGAAGTCATGAAACAGTTCAATGCTGGATTTCTGGCTGTTACTTCATATCCTCAATGGGTTGCCAACATTGTTCTCGTGCCTAAAAAGGACGGTAAAGTAAGAATGTGCGTGGACTATAGAGATTAAAACAGGGACAACCCTAAAGATGATTCTCCACTTCCACACATCGACATCCTGGTTGATAATACGGCCCAGCACAAAGTATTTTCTTTCATGGACGGATTCTCAAGCTATAACCAGATCAAAATGGCACCTGAGGACATGGAGAAAACTACGTTTGTCACATAGTGGGGCACGTTCTACTACAAAGTGATGCCATTCGGACTGAAGAATGTCGGGGTAACCTATCAACGCGCCATGGTATCTTTGTTTCATGATATGATACATCATGAGATAGAGGTCTACGTAGATGACATGATATCCCGGTCACAAACTGAAGAAGAACACCTTGATCACTTGCAAAAGCTGTTTGTGAGATTGAAGGAGTACAAACTAAGGTTGAACCCGAACAAGTGCACATTCGGAGTCCGGTCCGGTAAGCTCTTAGGTTTCGTTGTCAGCAACAAAGGCATCGAAGTTGATCCTTCCAAGGTTAAATCAATACAAGAAATTCCTTCTCCTCGCACTGAGAAGGAATTTAGAGGATTCTTGGGACGCCAAAACTATATTTCCAGATTCATTTCTCACCTAACATCTACTTGTGAACCAATCTTCAAACTGTTGAAGAAATATCAAGTAGTCAAATGGAATGATGAGTGTCAGATTTCTTTTGACAAAATCAAAAAGTATTTACAAGAGCCTCCTGTCTTGACGCCACCAGTCGAGGGAAGACCACTGATCATGTATCTGACTGTTTTAGAGAACTCAATGGGGTGTGTATTGGGGCAGCATGACGAGTCTGGCCGAAAAGAGCACGCTATTTACTACCTGAGCAAAAATTTTACCGATTGTGAAACCAGATATTCACTGCTCGAGAAAACTTGTTGCGCTCTGGTATGGGCTGCTCGCCAGCTAAGACATTATATGTTGACTCATACCACTTTGCTGATATCTAAGATGGATTCGATAAAGTACATCTTTGAGAAGCCTGCTCTGTCTGGGAGGATATCTAGATGGCAGATGATCCTAACAGAATATGACATACAGTACACAACCCAAAAAGCCATAAAGGGCAGTGTTCTAGCTGATCATCTTGCTCATCAAGCTGTAGAGGATTATCAGTCCATGAAGTTTAAATTCCCGGATGAAGACATCATGACATTAGACAACTGTGAAGAAATCAGACCATATGACGGACCTAGACAAGGATCCCAATGGACCCTGTTCTTTGATGGGGGAATCCAATGCACTTGGTAATGGTATCGGTGTTGTACTCATATCTCTGGAAGGGTGCCATACTCCCTTTACTACCAGACTTTGCTTCAACTGTACGAACAACATGGCGGAATACGAAGCATGCATCTTTGGTCTCAAGGCTTCCATAGACTTGGGGATCAAATCTTTAGTTGTGTTTGGAGATTCAGCTTTGGTCATCAGTCAGATCAAAGGAGAATGAGACACTAAGCATCCAAACCTTATCCCTTACAAAGAACATGTTTTGACGTTGCTACTGCATTTTGAGCAGATTACCTTCGAGTATTTCCCGCGAGAAGAAAATTAGCTAGTAGACGCTCTAGCCACAATGTCATCTATTTTTAAACTTAATTGGGATAACGAGGATCCCTATATCACCATTAAATGAATGGACGAACCAGCACACTGTCACGAGATTAATACTGAAGAAGTAGTGGACCAGCCTTGGTTTCATGAAGTCAAAAGGTATCTCGAGGCTCAAGAATATCCAGAAGGAGCTTCAATCAATGATAAAAAGTTCCTAAGGAGATTCTCTGCTAAGTTCTTCCTAAGTAATGGCATCATGTACAAACGTAATCATGATTCTATTCTGCTCCTTTGTGTGGATAAGATTGAAGCTGAAAAGATTATGGCTGAATTGCATAAAGGTACCTTTGGCACTCACTCTAGGGGGCATGTGATGGAAAAGAAAATCCTACGGGCAGGCTATTATTGGTCTACCATGGAAGCAGACTGCTATCAACACTCCCGAAACTGTCATAAGTGTCAAATCTATGCAGATAAGGTGCACGTGCCTCTGGTTCCTCTAAATGTCTTAACATCTCCTTGGCCATTATCTATATGTGGAATCGATATGATTGGGGAGATCAAGTCGACATCCTCCAATGGACACCGTTTCATTCTAGTGGCCATGACTATTTCACCAAGTGGATCGAAGCAACTTCCTTCGCATCTGTTACTAAGAATGTTGTTGCCCGCTTCATCAAGCAGAATCTTATTTGCCGATACGGTATCCTGGAAAGGATCATCACTGATAACGGTACGAACCTTAACAATACTATGATCACCGCCTTGTGCGAGCAGTTCAAGATTCAACATCACAATTCATCCCCCTATCGGCCAAAGATGAATGGTTCGTCGAAGCTACGAATAAAAACATTAAAAAGATCATACAAAAAATGACAGTCACCTACAAGGACTGGCATGAGATTCTATCGTTTGCTCTCTATGGATACCGCACCACGGCTCGCACAACCACTGGGGCAACACCCTATTCTTTGGTTTATGGCATGGAGGTTGTTTTGCCTATTGAGGTTTAGATCCCCTCTTTGAGAATCATGAAAGATGCAGGTTTGAATGAGGACGATTGGATCCAGACCCGACTTGATCAACTAAACTTAATTGATGAAAAGAGGCTTACTGTTGTTTGCCATGGTCAGATGTATCAAAAGCGGATGATCAAGGCCTTCAACAAGAAAGTCAGACGCCAAGAATATCAAGTTGGAGATCTAGTGATCAAGCGCATCATTTTGCCACAAAGTGATCCCAGGGGCAAATGGACTCCTACCTATGAAGGACCATTTGTAATCAAGAACGTCTTTTCCGGTGGGGCAATGATCTTAACCACCATGGACGGTGATGACCTGCCACACCCTGCGAACGCAGACATAGTTAAAAGATACTACGTATAAGAGACCTGCTAGGTTGACACACCTAGGCAACAAAGGGCATCCCAGCGAACCAAAAAGTTCGGGCAAAAATTAGGGATAAAATTAAAAAAATCTGTACACCTGGAAAGTTGAAAACCCGAAAGGGTGACTTGGGAAAAAAAGGGGTTCCCGTTGGATTGAAAACCCGAAAGGGCAGTCCAGGAAAAAGTTAGGGAATTAAAGCGTATGACTATGTCTCGTCAGATCACTTTGAGGACAATATCTTCACTGACAAACTCGGAGTTTCTGATCAATTCAATCATCTTCGGACAAAGAAATGAATAGACAAGATATTCAGAGATATGGAGGCTATAGCAGAATGGGAACCCCATGGGATTATCACATATAGCTATCTTTGTATAAATTTTTCTTATTTTTATGACACCATCCTCTTACTAGGATGTCTGTCTCCTTTGTACAAAATACTTATTCAAAATGAATACAAAGATATCTCTTTAAAGTACAGAAAACTATTTGTCCTTTTCTTTTACACTTGCGTTTTTATTTGCAAAAAACGTCCAATGATTCATTAATGAACATATGCATTTGAACATAATTACTGTTTACAAATAAACAAAATGAAAAAGAACAATTACTGACAGGTTGAAAGAATAGGAAAACGTCTTTAGGCTATTCCATGAGAAATCCCTACAGTACGTCATTAAGATCCCCAGTAGGGCTGAAACTTTAAACTATTAATCCCCGGTGGAAACTGTAGCGATAAAAAATGTAGCGGGGTAAATCGGAGATCGAATTATTGATTAATTCGTCTCGCAAAAGCAAGAGTCACCACCGCGCTTTATTATTTCCAAAGGAAAAGGGAAAAGAGCGAAATAAAACCCTAAATATGAAATGTAAATAATAATAAAATACAAAGCGTTTTTGAAAAAGAGATCTTATGGTTCGGGGGTTGGTTATACAGTGGGAAGGTACTAGCACCCAATGTATCTATAGTACTCTATAGGAACCTTTTGAAATATCTGTTTTATTTAGAATTGATCGCTTGATTGAAAATAAATCGTTTTGGCCGAAAAGGGATACGGACGGGTTTTTGAAGATGCGACGACCTAATGTCGAAGTTTTTGCTTAAAGGGCATAAATTTTGAAAAGGGTGAATATTTGAGGAAAAATTACCCTAAGCTTTTAATGAATGAGAGTATTCGCTCGATCGTTTTTGAGGACATGAAGTCAACAAAAATTAGACAATTCCCTTTGGATTGGCGCAAACAGAATAATCAAGTAAATGCGAGATATTTAAACAGAAAATTATGAGATAAACGATATACAACAAATTAAATAAGAGACTGAGTGTGAACATGCATTTTTTAGATTTTTTGTTTAATATATGAAGAGAAAATGTTTTAATTTGTTACGCATTTTAACATAGATAAAAGGTAACGAGAATTAATAGAAATGTTTTTTTTTAAGTTTTTAAGTTTCTATTTTTTATGTTTTTGTTAATAGTATAGAGTATTATTTAAGAGTTATTAAACAATTAGATTAAATCTTTAAGCTCTTAATTTAAATCTAGTTAAAAAAAAAAACTAAAATTAATAGATTAATCCTAAAGTTTAAACTAATAAAATAAAAAGGGTCAAATTATTAAAATTTGTTTAATTAACTTATATCTCTTTTTTTTATTAGATCTTACTAATTTAACTAAATTGATAATAACTCTAAAAAGGCTAAGGAAATCAAAAGTAGAAAAAGAAGTATCAATAACCAAAGGGGTAAACAAATAAACAAATGCATGGGCTTGTGGAGACGTAAACGCACAAGGCCCAAGGCGAATTTCTCTTTGGCCCAAAAAACACACACCATCATCAGGTTTTCATCAATTTTATTAATAAGATAAAAAAAAAAAAGGAAATCAAATAAAACAAAAAAAACGGTGTGTAATTAATTAGGGATTAGAGGTTTTTTGGCCCTCCGTGTGCTTCCAAAACGAGTCCTCTCTTTCAACTCTCCAAACATCTACCACGGCTCAACCCTTTCTCTCCAACCTGAAACTTCTACGGCCCCCCCTCCTCGTCGTCCTTGCATGTCTCCAAATCTCCGCCTATTGCCAAAAATTCCCCTCTCCACTAAAAAATCTAAAACCTAGGAAATGTTGTAAGCTGGCCGCCGCTGGTGGCTGCGTCTTGGAGGTTGGTAGATGCCGGCTAGCTCCAGTCCTTTACGCAACATCAGTAATTCACAGTCGTTAAAGAATCGCAGTACGGCAATGGGTTTAAGAGAAGCTAGTGTTTCGTTCCTTTGTTACCGTGGCGATGGGTTTGAGAGAGATAGTAGAGGGGTTCGAGAGAGAGAGAGAGATTGGATGGTGGCTCGTGAGCAAGTTGAAGCGTGGCCTGTGCCGCAGAGGACGAAATGGGTTTGGAGTTAGGATGGCGAAGATTGATGATTGGGTGTTGGAAATTGAGTGATGGAGATGAAGAGCGGAATGATGAGGAGACTCGGGACGGTGATGATAGTGGTTAAGGGTGTTTGTCGCAGAATTGAGACGAGGTTGTTGGGGAGAGAAGAGGAAGCTGCATGAAGGGGAAGAGGAAATCGATGGATACTGTTAGCACGGTTAGTTGTTGGATTCGCAGAAAATGTGCGTCGTTCACAATGATGCAAACGCGATGATGTTGTTGAAGAAAAGTTTTAACATGGGGGTTATGGAAACAGAGGTTAAAGGTATGTTTATGATCTTCCTGTATATATTTTTTTTAATATAAGTGGCCCTCTTAATCTTCTTTTTTATGAAAACTCTGTGTCTGAATTGTTTCTATTGTTGCGCGTGTGTTGATTGAAGTAGAGAAGCAACCCGATGAAGATGTGGTGATGCTGCGATGAAGACGAGAATTCGGGTATAGAAGCGATGAAGATGATTGAAGTGTGATGAAAGTGTAGGAAGGAGGATATCGTTGTATCAGTTGCGGATTTGAGAGTGGCAGAAGAATTGAATGAAGATGATAGTGATGAACCGCGAAGTCCGAATGGGTAATTGAAAAAGGTTTGTGAATTTTCTATATTATTTCAAGTTGGCTTTAAATTAACAGTATGTTTATATGATTGTGTCGGTCTTGCAACATTATGAATTTTGAAATTTTATCTATTGAGTTATTGTCGGTGTTAGTATAGGGATTTGATGTATTGCCGTAACGGGACAGGGGTAGGATTGATGAAGGCTGATGCGTGGAGGGAGAGTCTGAAGAGATTGGTTAGCTCTTATCTTTTTTGGAGTTAGCAACACAGGTAATTAAGGTGAACTGGATATGGGAGTGGAGGTAACAATTGTAAGGTGATGGTGAGCATTGGGCAGCATTTAAAGGTATTTTCGTGCGGAATGAGGTGAGTCCTCTCCTCCTCCTAGTGGCCTCTTGATTCTTACAAAAAAACATCTCTATGAAATTCTCAGAAAACTCTCGATCTCAAACTCACATCTTTCCTATCATTATAGCAGTTATGGACTATAATGTGAAATCAAAGCACAAACTAAAAGAAAACAAGAAATGCAAGAAAAATCAGGTACCTCTTTGCTCCTCTCTGCTTATGATTTTGGTTGCATTATGTTCTCCTACCTCTTATCCATCAGCTCCGTGTATTGAGACTTTGAACAGACACAAATCATTTTTTGGTCCTGTGGGTTTTCACGGATGAACTAAGGGTGTATCGGCTAGATAGTATGGACAGCTTAGCAACGGAATATACATGACAAAGGTGTTATGGTCTTAAGAGAAGGATTATGGTGTTTATGGTTTTTGGTCAGATGCAGGTTTAATGGTTTTTAGGCTATGCAAAATGGTTTAGCCTAGGAGCAAAACAATGGTTTTTTTTGCTATGCAAAAATGGTTTTGGATAATACTGTTTTACTATGGTTTTGATACAGTATGCAGGTTATGTGGTTTTTATGCTATGCAAAATGGTTTAGCCTAGGAGCAAAACAATGGTTTTTTTGCTATGCAAAAATGGTTTTGGATAATACTGTTTTTCTATGGTTTTTTACAGTATGCAGGTTATGTGGTTTCTTATTGCTTGATAGTCTTGTGTAGTGTTCTTATGCAAGTTAAAACTTATCCTTTTGAAGGGGTTTTCTTCTCATATGACCGTTGCTTCTTTGTTGATGGCTCAGGTCTGAATATATTTAATATATTTTCCTGATGCTCTGCATATATGCTGCTACATATGGTTTGACTTTATTCCTATTTCATGCTTAAACCAAAACCTGCAAAGCTAAACCTTTTTCTCTCTTCTCTCTCAAGTACATATTGATACATAAAAATGATATCTTGTACTGCTGTTCTGAAAAAGCTAACATACTGGAATATGATGAAAAATAGAAACATATATTGCTTGCATACATTGTTTTAAAACTGCATATTACTCTGTCCACTGCATTTGTACAGTAGAGGAGCCTATGCCATCTTTCTTCTTAAGTTGTAATAAGTTTACGTTGGCCTTTTGTTTGTGAACCTACACATGCTGTTGATTTGTGGCTTATGCAGTTTTGACCAAAATTGAATTTATACATATTTGAAATATGCAGTGGGCTTTTTTTGACAAAAAGAATGCAATTGATTTTGAAAATGTGATATTTTTTAATTGTGCATTCATAAAAATTCCTCCCTTTTTGTGAACCGGGAGAAATCCCGTGATTTGCAAAAAGGGTAAACTGATTCCGGCCGTTTGCTTTTAATGATGAACATTAAATTTATTTTCTGCATTTTAATTATTTATTCAATTCTGACTTTTCTTTTAATCGTTTTTTGCAGGTAAAATTTAAATGAGCAGACAAGAGCATTGGATAGAAGGTTAGAATTAGAATTTAGAAAAAATAGCTTTTTATTTTACTTTAAGCATTTGTGTAATTGCCTTTATAAATATTTTGTAATAACACAATATTTAAATGACAATTGTAATAAATAGAATAAAGTGAATAAAATTCTATTATTTCTCAATTAATTCTTTTTCTTTCCAATTATTTATTTATTGTTTATAATTCCTTAAATTATATAATGATTGAAAATCAAATCCAATCATTTAAATTCAGAATGATAAACAAATAAATAAACATCATTGATCAATTAATAACTTCAATTATTTACTTTATTATTATTTTTAATTCTTCTAAATTATAATAACTTGAAAAATAGAATTTCAGCTATTTAAATTCAGAACAATAAATAATCAAATAAACATTGCTTGATCAATTAATAGACTCCTTTTCAAATGTTTATTTCATTATTCCTAAACCTTTAAATTATATAATAACGGAAAACAGGTTCCCATCATTTAAATTTAGGATAATGAATAATTAATAAATATTATTTGATCAATTAATAAACCTCTTTTCAAATATTTATTTTATTATTTATAAATCTTTAAATTACGTAATAATCGAAAATAAATTCCAATTATTTGAATTTAAGATAATAAATAATTAATGAACATTGTTTAAGTCTTGATCAGTTAATAAATTTAGCGTTCAACAAATAAACAGCTCCCGACTCGAAAAAGTTATGAATTTTTAAACTGCTTTGAAAATTTGATAAAAATAGGTCAAAACTCTTGCAATGCGAATGATGCAGATGGAAGACGGTATCTTAGGTCAAAATTTGGGGTACAACAGAAACCATCCAGTTTCTTCAGATCCCCCAGCAAGTTATCTTGAAGCCTGAAAATCAACCGGATAACGGCTAACTTCTATTTCTCCCTAACCTAGGATAATTCCCCAGTAGAGTGGCAGACGACCGAAACTCCTGAACTTTTTCCAAACAGGAATAAGCTTTTCCACAAAGTTTTCATTGTTCCCCAACAGAACGAGGATTCCCTTTGTTAGATCCCCAGTAGAAGTCGACAAAATTCTCTGGACTCCCCAAGCAGATTACTCAAGCAGTATATGGCATTGCGAACAACAGAATTTTTTGTCAATTTACTCTAACTTCAAGACATGAAGAATCCACATATCCTCAGCAGCAGTCAAGGATTTATTTTCCTCAGAAATACAACGAATCGACTTAAATGCGCATACATTACATCCACATATCATATACATTGATAAAACACATATATTGCATCATACATTTCATGCAACAAAACGTTATGTTTCAGCTAACATTTTACCCTTTTCAGGATAAGATTAACAGTTTTCGTTTAACAATATGCAATTATGATACAGTTCAGATACGCTCCAGACACGGATTCCATCCTGATACTCATTCAGTTTTCAAATTCAGATACAGTTCAGATACGCTACATACACGGATGCCATCATGATACTCATTCGGTTTTCAAATTCAGATACAGTTTAGATACGCTCCAGACACAGATTCCATCCTGATACTCATTCAGTTTTCAAATTCAGATACAGTTCAGATACGCTCCAGACACGGATGCCATCCTGATACTCATTCAGTTATCAAATTCAAATATAGTTCAGATACGCTCCAGACACGAATGCTATCCTGATACTCATTCAGATTCCGATTTCAGATACTGTTCATATACGCTCCAAACACGGATGCCATCCTGATACTCATTCAGTTTTCAAATTCAGATACAGTTCAGGTACGCTCCAGACACGGATGCCATCCTGATACTCATTCAGTTTTCAAATTCAGATACAGTTCAGATATGCTCCAGACACAGATGCCATCCTGATAATCATTCAGATTCAGATTTCAGATACAATTCAGATACGCTCCAGACACGGATGCCATCCTGATACTCATTCAGTTTTCAAATTCATATACAGTTCAGATACACTCCAGACACGGATGCCATCCTGATACTCATTCAGTTTTCAAATTCAGATACAATTCATATACACTTTAGACATGGATGCCATCCTGATACTTATTCAGTTTTCAAATTCAGATATAGTTCAGATACACTCCAGACACGGATGCCACCTGATACTCATTCAGTTTTCAAATTCAGATACAATTCAGATACGCTCCAGACACGGATGCCATCCTTATACTCATTCAGATTCAGATTTCAGATACAGTTCAGATACGCTCTAGACACGGATGCCATCCTGATACTCATTCAGTTTTCAAATTCAGATACAGTTCAGATACACTCCAGACACGGATTCCATCCTGATACTCATTCAGTTTTCAAATTCAGATATAGTTCAGATACGCTCCAGGCACGGATGCCATCCTGATACTCATTCAGATTCAACTTTCAAATACAATACAGATACGCTCCAGACATGGATGCCATTCTGATACTCATTCAGATTCAACTTTCAGATATAATATGGATACGCTACAGACACAGATGCCATTCTGATACTCATCCAGATACAACCTTTCAGATACAGTTCAGATAAGTCCCAAACACGGACACCATTCTGATACTTACTCTTTCGGTTTACAACTTGCAATTCAACAAACATTCTTGGATGGCATCTGCAAGCCCATCTCCAACAAGATTCTGTCACTTCTCCAAATGGCATCTTTAAGCCCATTCCTTCAAATACACATCGTCGAGTGCAAATTTCTGGGCACTCTAGTGTCCAATCATCATTAACCTTCAAGTCACAAATGGTATATTCTCCAATCTAATTCTTCAGGTGTAAGAAGATTGAACAGGGGCAGCTGTTGTACCCCAAAATTTTCCCTCTCATTCTTCAAGGCCTTTCTCACAAGGTTTCTCAAGGTTCAAGCTTGCACAGGTACTTTGGAATTTTCCAGTACCAAAATAAAAAGGAAACTGTCAAAAAGGGAGAAAATAGATAAAAATATTATTTTGACAAAATTTGGAGAAATACAAGTGTATTTCGTTTCAGCTCTTTTAATTGGCCTTTTGGCCTCTTTCAACACAAGCTTGGCTTGCGTCCTTCGACTGGGCATGGGCCTCTGGTACATTTTGGTTTGGATTCACAAGGGAAAAAGCCTCTTGTAATATATTTCATTTCCAAGGCAAAAGGCTCTCTTTTATCATCCTTCGATTTGCACTTTTTGTTCCCTATTTGCCTCTTTCGAATATGAACATTTTGTCCTCCTACATACACTCTTTCGTTTGATCACATGTAACCCCTGGCATGCAAGCTTTCTATTGGACATAAGCCACCTTCACACAAAGGCTTCGATTGGAGTTTTGGTTCCCTTTGAATCACCATCTTTCAAACCCAATTCTGAATCGTTCGACGTAGTTTTCTTTAGTACATTTCTAGAACTCTTCGACACAACTGGAAAATAGGATTTTGAAAGGACAACTGATCAAATCCGTGGAACCTGCTACGAGATCTTACTTTACAAGCCTTAATGCTTGCATTTCACTCCATAATTAATTTCTTACATTTTGGATCAAGCTATTGTCCAAGTGATTAAGCCTTTGTCCAAAAGTTTTTTTGCATGAAAGTGAACTTGCTAAGTACAAATCCTGTCCCAAGCCCATGCTTTGCTAAAATCATGTTTGTAATTCACCATAAGTCAGGGAAGTCAGCCCCTTTTAACCAACAACTTCAGTACTTCACCTAGGGATCTTTTAAAATCTGACATAGCTTAATATTCACGTTTCAGCCAAGCCACATCTTTGTTTAAACATCCAAACCTTTACTCTATAAATAGAGGAACCATTGACAAAGAAAGAGTCCAGATTTTTGCTAGAGAGAAAAATCATAAAAATCCTTAAACACTAAAACTTTCCCATATTCTCAAACTCCCATATTCTCAAACTCCCATATTCGCAAACTCTCCAACATTCTCAAACCTTCAAAACATTAAGATTTTTCATAAATAACCTCAGTAGTGCACCTCTCGATTTACTTCCCCTAGACTGTAGCAACTTTCAATTCAGGCATCACCATCATATACTATTTTTCGATTCAGTGACTGCCCAAACCAAGCAGTAACATAACCAGCTTCAGGAAGATCCTAGCGAAGCTCCCTCCACCATCAAAGAGGTCACCTACAGCTCTTTCGACTAAGAACTTCAAGAGGTAAGTTATCTCTAAACCTGGAAATCGTTCATTTAAACATCATGTGCACATGCCAATAAAGAAAAATGTAGATATTTATGGACCATGTTTTAACATTCGATTTTGACTGCCCATATGCTGAAAACTCAACCTTAATTAGTTATACTTTGGGCTTTTGAGACCCATTGTTTCGTTTTTATGCTAACCCCTGGACTGTAGTTATGTTTGGATGTTGCATTTTAAGAACTTAGGACAGGTTTGTTATACCCTTCGACTGGCTAGCTACAAGAGCCTCTCGAATCACAACCTAAGGGCCTGATATGCTTAAAATGAGACAGAAAAGCCTGTGGAAAAGCCAGAACCTTACTGACTCCAACCCTCAGTCGAAGGAGACAAAGAAAAATCGAAGGACATGATTCCACTGACTCCAACCCCCAGTCGAAGGAGACAAAAAGTCAAATCGAAAGAAGTCAAATTACGCAGAATCGAAGGGTTCCTATCTGAGTCGAAAGACCTTTTGTTTTCTTGCCTTTACTTTATTTCTGCCTTTATAATTTCATGCTATTCAATATGGTTGTAATAGCATAGGGTTTTATCTTCTTTTTGCATTTTATTATTTTTGTATTCTTGCTAGTAAAATAGGAAATGTATGGCAAGATAAAAACAACAAAACAGACAATCCTAATAAAAAACAAAACGCATGCAAATAACACACTTGCACACAAGCATCCTTAGGGTTTCTCCACTTGGTTGCCTAAAATAAAATGGCCATGTTATGCATGCGAAGTATCTTGGAAAAGCAAGAATAAATATAATATCATATCCCCTCGATGACGCTATTCAAAAGTTGCCTTATAAAATGATCTTGGTCCCTCAAAAATGCTAAGATACTTTGCAACATTGCTATCATGGTTATACGATGACCCATGCCCGTCCCGTTTACATCCAAAGATAGGGTTGATTACCAAATCAATGGTAAGTCAACAATATCAAAATAATAGAAAGTACATAGGAAACACATTTGAGTAGGTAGATAGCTTCTAGTTACTCGCTCCATTTCAAACAAAATCCTTGCTATTTTCAAAACAAACACACACATATTTAAAAAACATCTTACAAAACATTGAAAACATTCTCAAAAGACAAACATCTTTGTATACATTCTTACGAACGAGAATCATTACAAAGATTTCCTAAAACAATGGTCTCTTTTACAAATACTTTCAAAACCACATCAAACACCATTTCAAACAAACCAAAGCAAGTGATCTAAGCAAGTAACTAAGAGCCCATGGAAAACCATATATCAAAAGGGTGCTAATACCTTCCCTCTTCATATTCTACCCCCGAACTCAAGAAAATATCTCAAAGGTCTTTCCTGTGCTTTTTCACCTTTCCTTTTGGATAAAAGAAAAGTCGGTGGCGACTCTTGCTAACCGCGACATTTGCGATAAAATGCAAAACCTCCAAGTCAGTTCTCTCACCGCATCACAGATGGTAAAAGAGTGTGACAAATGTCAAAGAATTGGGAATATCTCCAAGAGAAACCAGATGCCTCCGAATTCTATGTTGGAGGTCGAATTATTTGATGTTTGGGGAATAGATTTCGTGGGACCTTTTCCACCATCTTTCGCGAAGAGCTACATCCTTGTGGCGGTTGATTATGTATCGTAATGGGTTGAAGTTGTGGCTTTACTAACTAATGATGCGAAAGTGGTGGTAAATTCTTAAGAGAAAACATTTTTGCTAGATTTGGAGTACCGAGAGCACTCATAAGTGATGAAGGAACACATTTTCTGAATCACCTCATGGAAAGGTTACTCTAGAAGTACAATGTTAATCATAAGGTTTGCACTCTGTATCACCCTCAAACTAGTGGGCAAGTAGAAGTTTCAAACAGGCAACTCAAGCAAATTCTTGAGAAAATAGTAAGTTCTTCTCGGAAATATTGGGCGGCTAAGTTGGATGATGCTTTATGGGCTTATCAAACAACTTTCAAAACACCAATAGGTATGTCACCGTACTAACTAGTTTATGGAAAAGCATGCCATTTGCCTTTAGATTTGGAGCACAAGGCATTCTAGGCATCAAAACTTTTGAATATGGATTTGTCTAAGTCAGGTAGTTCACGGGTCCTTCAACTTTATGAATTGGAGGAATTCCGGAACCGCACCTATGAAAATGCAAAGGTTTACAAAGTCCAAAAAAAGAAGTGGCAAGATAAAAGGATTATGAGGAATGAGTTTCATGAAGGACAATTGGTCCTCTTGTACAATTCCAGGTTGAAGTTATTTCCTGTAAAACTGAGATCCAAATGGTCAGGACCTTTCTTAGTGCACAAAGTGTTTTCTCATGGGGCGATTGAAGTGAAAAATCAATAAAATGGTGACATTTTTAAAGTGAATGGGAAAAGGTTAAAACCATATTATGTCGGGTAAGAAGGTGGTCAGATTCATATTGTTCATCTTACAGGGTGAGATAAACAACCGTCGAGCCATGCGATGTTAAACGAAGCGCTACGTGGGAGGCAACCCACGTGTTTTATTTCTTATGATTTCTTTTGTGTTGTTGAAATGTTTTCTTACATGGTCTCTTATGCGGAGGAGATTGAGGAATGGCGTTTTGAGCAGGGCGACGAAAGAAGATTTGAGAAAATATGAAAGATGAAATTGGCAAGTACAGGGGATGACACGGTCGCCTGTGTCAAGTGACACGGCTGTGTCAAGTGACACAGCCATGTCAAGTGACACGGCCGTTTCAAGTGACACGGTCGTGTCATCCAAATATGAGCAATAGGTTTTTATCAGTCTCTGACACGGGTGCCCGTGTCATATGACACGCCCGTGTCAGAAAACCTGGAACATGAAGGGCGGAATGTGGGCAGGCCCTAACACTGTTGCCCGTGTCATGTGACACGGTCGTGTCAGGCATTTCAGCTTCCTTTTTTTAAAAAAAAATTTGGGAGTTTTATTTTTTTAAGGTCCACCATATTATAACTTCTCTCCCACTCACATTAGTCTTTATTCACAAAAACCTTTTCTTTTCTCTTCTACTATCTCTCCCTCTTTCAAACTCCATAGCCTCTCTCTCCATAAAACTCCTTTCTTTCTCCATAGATCTCGTGCTCCCACCTTGTAACCTTCACAAAAGTTGTTCCAAATTCCGCCCTCTACCTTTCTACGGTAGTTTTTTCCTCTAACTCTCTGTTTGATTTTGGTGTGATTTTGCAGGTTTACCAAAAATGCCCCCAAAGCGTAATGCAAGAGGTAAGCAGCCAGCAGGTGAATCATCAAGGTCAAGACCAAGGAACAGCCGCGATCAAATGGCGGAACCTAACACTAATGACATTTTATTTGATAATCCTGCTCATGAAGTGCGTTAATCGCATCATATTCGACATAAGTTGACGCCCACAAGGTACATGTGTTCCCAAACTTTGTCTCAACTGGGTTTAACTGATGAAATATATAGAATGTTGCATGTTTTGGGAATACTGGAATTTATGCAGCATGAAACGCCCACTTTTGAGTGCATAACACTCGAATTTCTGAGCTCTGTTGAGTGTAAGATGAAGCCAACATGGGATGGAAGCACTCAAATGCACACAGGTACTTTAACGTTTAGACAGTTCAATGTGGAACGTCAACTGACTCTAGAGGAATTGGGTGGGATTCTCCACCTACCCATTTATGGACCGGGAGCGATTCCAGAAACTTTCAATCTAGTGGGATTTTGGGGAGAAATCATTGGTTGTGGTGGTTATGAGGCGAAGAGCGCCAAGGCATAGGATTCAAAACCCTTGCTTCAGGTATGCTAAAAAATGTTTGGCTTACTCTTTGTTAGGTAAAGGGGATAGTACAGGAGTCGCATCACAAGCATAACTCTTTCTGCTTCATGCTATGGCCAATGCAACCCCAGTCAATGTTGTTGCCTTCACAGCAAACCACCTGAGAAAAGTCGGACGAGCAACTTCGGGTGATATTTCCGTTGCCAGTATGATTACCCAAATAGATGTTTATTTTGGTTACAACCCTATGGAAATGAATCATGCACCCGTGACAGGTATGAGTAAAATAGATATGAATTCCTTAATTAATCAAGGTATGATTCAGGTACAGGGTAATCGTTTTGGTTATATTGTTTCTAAGCGGATTATTATGATGCTGCCTGACCCTGAAAAATCTCAATTTTGAATCGTCAGAATTGGGAATATGGTATTTTTAATGATGCTTTTCAGGTCGAGAATGAAAGTAACAATCCTGCGGAGGAACACCTCATGGATGATGATGTTGAAGAGCCGGTAGAAAATCCCCCTGAAATTCCGACTCAAATGGATGGCCGGTCCTCGTCGTTCACTCAAGAGGAGTGGATGTGGCTGCAGGCAGAGTGTGCAGATCTTCGAGCTGAGCAACACGTCAAGGAGTCGAGCTGTTTCATCAAGGACACGAACAGGCTCAGCAAGGAGAGATGTTGGCTGACATACATCGAATGATGCAGCATTTAATGTTGTAGTTTCCTCACCCTCCTCTAGCATAGTGAGCTCTATAAGACCCTCCTTGCATCCTTGGTTCTGAAACATTGAGGTCAATGTTTGGTCCAAGTGTGGGGGGGTTTCTTTTATCATTTAGTATTTTGTGTGTTTTTATTTATTTCTTGTTATTTTAGTTTAAATCTTTGGTTTCTTTATGTTTTGTGTGTTTCAGATGTATGGTGACTATGCCGAAAAAGTGGACAATCTGAGAGAAGTGGATGAGCGCAATCAATCCTGACATTAAACTCTAGGAAACCTCTGAAAGTTGGTACGACTGAAAAGAAAATTGGACGCAATTCCTAACACTGGAACTAGACCGGAATATAAAATACCCGAATCTACATGACGCCACATGACACAGATGGCACCTTTGAGACTGTCAGTGTACCCAACATGGTGAGGATAATAAGCCAAACACAAATGCACCAAGAGAGTATTGGGTATGTACTTAGTCTCTTTTTGTTTGCATAATTTATCTGTGGAATATATACTGCACACGCACATGCACTAAGACACTTTTTTTTTAGCCCTGAGCCTGTTGAGCCTGTCCCTATGCATTATCCCTTGTTACCCCAATTTGAGCTTTATCCCCGTTTTTTTTTTCTTTTAAAAAAAAAACAAAAAAAATCGCATTTTATAAAACCTTTAGCCTAAACTCTTCCCTACCTTGCTCAGATAGGTGTTAGAAATTTTGTGGTTTGTGTAAATACTCTAAGTTTTGGGTCGTGACACTTGCAAAGAAGAGTGAATGAGTGCATTCGGAAAAAAAATACCAAAGAGATTAAAAAAATGAGAAAAATATATAGAATTACAAAAGAAAAAAAATTGTGATAATGCACTCGTCACCGAAATTCTGAACAAAAAAAAAGAGAGCGTATCATAGTTCCTTCAGTACCCATTTGAGGAGAAGAAACTGAAAGATCTCGAATATTATGTGTCCTACCCTGTGAGTTGCAGAATAACAAGTACACAACTATGAGATAGATAACACCGAATCTGAGCCATTTAACCCTTTGTTATCCTTTTTTTTATATATCCCACCTTGTCCCTTAGCCCCGTTACAGCCTATAAAGTCCTCGTATAGTGCATGTTTTATGTGTTTGTGTTATGTTTACAGATGTTGTGCAAGCTCAGTAGATGACGGTGCATACCTTGACAATGAGAGTATAAACACTTAAACACGAGAGATCTGGAGAGAGTGTGAAAAACTGACAGAGGAAGAGGTGCTAAATTCTGAAAGTGTAGTTGATTGCAGTAAGTCGGGTAAGAATGAAAGGCCTAGAAGAAAGTAAGGGAATTGCGAATAATCTCAGTGGTACGTAGTTTGTTGAAACTCGGAAGTAACCTATAATGTGGACTTAAGCTTTGCTTAAGGATAAGCAATGAGATAAGTTTGAGGTTGTGATCACTCACATTTCTATCTGATTGTCTATCTATTATCCGACACGAAACCACATCTTTGGTAACACCTTACTTAGTTTTTCTACTGTTTTTGTCACGTATTTTAATTTTCACATTTTTGTTTATTTGTATTAAGTTAGTTCAATTTTTGTTAAATAAGGTACTTTTGAAATCTTGGTATGGTGGTTTTTGTATTTTCGGGTCCGGGCGAAATTGCACAAGAATAGAGGTGAAGCTGACAAGTTCCGAAGCGTTTCCTCCGGAAATACAGTAGCTGACACGGGCGCCCGTGTCACCTGACACGGCCCGTGTCAGAAAATGCTAGCACGGACGAGTATGGAGGAGGACTACAGTAGTTGACACGGGCGCCCGTGTCACATGACACAACCCGTGTCAGAATTCTTGGCAAAGCTTTGTGTGTATGAGGAGTTCAGTACCCAACACGGGTGCCCGTGTCACCTGACACGGCCCGTGTTGGCAGGTGCGGGTCAGAAAAGTAATTTTTTGAAATCACTCTATTTAAATTCTTGGAGGATATTTCGTACTTTCTACTGAGCTGTGGGGTGATCTGACACTATTTAGACCTAGTTTTTGGGAGGACAACAAATACTTTTTAGAGGGACGAGGAAAAAGAGAACGAGAACAATCAAGGGTTTAGATGACGAAGATCAACAAGAGCGGAAGCAATTGAATATCAGAGCAATTTCATCCTTTGTAATGTTTAACTTTGATTTAGTATTTTCTTTGAATATTATGAGAAGCTAAACCGCCCAATGCTAGGGGGGTGTCCCTGAATTGCTTTTGTGATGAACCGAATTGCTATATTTTTTATAATATCCATGTTTTTATGTATTCACTATATTATACAATTTCCTACTGCTTATCCTTTTGGAAAATAGGGTATTGATCTATGGGTAAAGTAGGTTTAACTGATCACTTTATCGCTACTTGTATAATACCGTCGCTAATTTCTCTTAGGAATAAGGATCTAATATTTTTGAGCGTAAATTCTTGATATTTTACATGTGCTTGACATATGTTTGAATAACTAAGGAATTAGAATTTAAAATTTTATGTCAATGGTTTCCGGCTAAGGAATTAGGGGAAGCAACTCTTGAGAATCGGTATTGGAATACATTAGCATAGATAGTGTAAATGGAGGTTCAGTTTATTACGGAGCAATTCATACATCTTATCCCTAGCATGTTTCATCATTTTGTGTTATCACTCTTTACTTTTTTGTTTTAAGATTCACAGAGCATATTTTATTACCTTTCTTCAAACCACACCAATGCCCTTTTTGTCTAATTGAATCATTTTCAACACTGTTATTTCTAACGTAGTCCTCGAGATCGATACAGAGGATAACTTCCTTTTATTACTACATTGGTAAAAATAGTACACTTGCTATTTTATCGATCACCCATGATGCAGGCTTCATACTCCGCCATGTTATTAGTAAAATTGAAGCATAGTCGGGCGGTGAAAGTAGTATGAAAGCCCTCCGGAGATATGATTACAGCGCCAATGCCATTGCCTAATGCGTTCGAAGCTCCGTCAAAAACCATAGTCCATCGGGATCCTCTTTCAGGTCCTTCATCCGGTCCAGGTTCTTCGTGGTTTGTTACTAGCATAATATTCTCGTCTGGGAACTCAAAATTCATGGACTGGTAGTTATCCATGGCCTGATGAGCCAAATGATCAGCTAATATACTTCCTTTAATTGCTTTATGGGTTGTATATTGGATATCGTATTCAGTTAGGATCATTTGCCATCTTGCTATTCTTCCGGAGAGAGCGGGTGTGATATGGTGGCAGAACCGATTGTTAATACTAGTTTGTGTTTTGTATTCGCAAATGTGCGGTAACCAAGAGTCGCCACCAACTTTTATTACATCCAACTAAGGAAAAGGAAAAAAGAACAGAAAAAACTTTTTTCGATATGCTTCTGAGTACGGGGGGTAGATTATGGAAAGGGAAGGTGTTAGCACCCCTTCTATCTGTGGTTTTTCACGGGCTCTTAGGTACTTGCTCATTTTGAAATTTCTTGTGTGTGCTTGTTTTGAAAAAGGTTTTACTTCGTGATAACCCTTGTATCAGTCCTCAAGGGTGTGACGAAGTATGTTTTGAAATTTTTTTTTTGAAAGGTGTTTGTGTGAAAAGTTTTGTTGAGCAAGTACTTAAGATTCTACCTACTCGAAAAAAGGTTGTTTGTTCTCATTTCCTTTAGACAGTGCTATCCTACTATCAAGGAGTAGGTAGCCCCGTCGTTGGAGTTTGTAACGGATGTTTCAAAGGGACAAGTACAGTCACTAGAGCAATGGGGAGGAGACCTTAGTAGTAACCCTAGAGTCTTAAGATCTTTCTGAGGCAACATTCGAAAGGGACATTTGATCTTTTAGACAGGAGGGCAACCACTAAGATCTCCTATGCTTAAATGACTATTTTACCAAAGGCAACCAAAGTGAGGAAAACCCTAGGAGTGAAATATGTGCACGTGATTTTTTCAGTTAATTAGTCTTTGCACATTAAGTGCACTACCGTTTTAATTTTCAAACATCTTTCCATATAATCCTATTAACCATGCATCTAACAGTTAAAGATTGTGGAAATTAAAAGTGCGAGAAAATAAACCTAGCTATTACAAGGCTTCGGGAATAGGGATTAATTACATGACCAAAATGGGGGACAAAGCGATAAATGAAAACCCTAGTTTAACTATTACAAACCATTAGCAGTTACAAAAATATGAAAAGAATTAATTAAACGCGCGACGAATTAAATGCGAGGACACTTAAAAAAAACCTAAAACCCTAATTGAGAGAAAAATATTTTTGTACATTTTTATTTGAGAAAAGAATTTAATTGCACATTAATTAGAACCCTAATTTCTAATTGCTTTTAATTATGAAAAAAAGAAATTAAATTAACCTATATTTCTAATTAAAATAAAATAAATATTTTATTAAAAAAATGCTTTTTTTTGGTGTTTTGTGATTTATTGATTTTATGATTAATAAAAAAGGTAATTAATTTTTGTGGAAAAATAATTAAACTAAATAATTAAATAAAGGAAATAAATAAAGAAAAGAAAATGGGCATGTGTTGAGTAGCAAATTTGTGGGGTGCACTGTTGAAATTGTTGGGCCCAAGGTTGATAGCCCAACATACCAGCGCCTGATCCTGTGAGGTCATCTCCTGGAGGTCTACCATGGCTGCTCCTATGTGAGCGTTGGATTTCCCTTGAGGCTAGATCTAATGGCCAGATCTGGAGGCTACAAGGTTGACACCTAGGTATGAGGCACACTGAATCCTGTGTTGGAACGTTAGAAAGATAGCCAAAATTGCCTGGACCCGGGATCGAACCCAGGTCCTCATACTTCCCATCAAGCGCTCTTACCACCGGGCCAATCTGTTTTGTTGTGCATAGAATGAAAACAAAATATAATATAACAAAATAAATGAGTTAGTGGGAAACGCGCGCGAGATTTTAAATGGTCCACTGATTGGCTGCCACCTATTCTTCTTCTCCAAGGCTCTGTCATCTTAGCTATATACCTTTTACCTACAGTCGGGAATTTGTAGCTATATCCCTGTCACCTTCAAAAACTCATAAAATGCATGATAAATGAAATTGGAGACCATAATCCAATTGGTCTTGGTGTCACAATCATCATGGTATCTTGTTCATGGCCCGATTTTACCTGTATGCAAAAACCCTAAAACGCACATAGAAAACCTAGCAATGGCAGATCTAGATATAGGCATCAAAAATACAATTGAATCATATAGTCATGTTGTAAACATCTCAAACATCACAAATATACCAATTAAACATGCTAATGATGCAGGAATTACAGTAATCGGTCTTGAAAAAAAATGCTAACAGTGTGAGTTACAACTTGCGTTTCTTGATGCTTCAGACCTTGTAAATGATTGGGATAGCTTCAGAAACTCCCAAGGAATGTCGTTTGATCCTTAGAACGCTTTAAAACAGCCTATGGAGTAAGATTTGATCTGGACTTTTCTTTCAAAAATTGGAACTTTGTTCTCCCTTTTCATGCCTGCCAAAACCTTATTTTATGCTTTGTTCTTGTTCATTATATACCCTTGAGTGAATTAGGGTTGCAAAACAGATTAAATCTTGAAGTTTTGAGAAGATTTGATTTGGTTCTTTAGCCATATGCAAACTTTCTTAATTTAGCCAAATTATCCCATTTTTTTACCAATCATGCTTGATTCGATTTGGTCTTGATATCTCAGCATAATTTGATTGAGATCATGTCCAAAAATCATATCAAAACATATCAAAACATATCTTTGATATTATTTACCAATATTTGATTTTATTCAATTTTTAATAAATAAAAAATCAAAATCAAAATAACTAATGAAGCAAATAAAATGTGAGTGAACATTTGGGTCGTGGACCATGCTACAAGTGAGGTGCAATCATGAAATGCTAAGCTCATTTGGTAAAAAGTGCACTTTTGAGCATATTTGACTTTTGGAAATTTGGCAAGAAATGTCAACTTTGACAAGGCATATCTCCTCCAATTTTAACCCTAGAGAGGGGTTCTTAGATTTTTTAGAAATATTAGGATGTCCCCTAAGCAAACCTTTTGGTCTCATTTCAATTGTGTCTTCCATGTTCATGTAAGAAGCTTTGACCCAAAAGGTGTTTTTTGTTGACTTTTCAAAAGGACCTATAATGTAGAAACTCATATCTTTTTATGAGTGCATATTTTGAACTTGTGGGCTGAAGATGAGTTGTAGGGAATTTCATCCTCTTAAAAATGATCCTTGTATGGAAAATTTATGATAAAGTATGTGGAAGTTATGTTTGGTCAATGTTTGGTTGACTTTTCCTGAGAAACCCTAATTTAGCAACTTTTGGGTTTTGACGAATTTAGGGCATTCCTTGAAGACTCATAATCAAACCTTGATCAAATAATGGATATCACTTCAAAATTTTAATGTTGACCAAAAATCTTGAAGTTTGACTGTATGTGGGCCACAGTTGACTTTTGACCTAATACAGTCGATTCTAAAGCATCTGAGCAATTGACTGAGCAAACTTCTTGGGCAGTGCTTGAAATTTAACATGGAGAGTCGTGAGAACATATTAGGACCATGGAGATCATATTAGGTCTTTGGAGTTCCCCTATCTTGATGAAAATGGAAACCCTAATTTGAGACACACTGCCTTAGGAGAGAGTTTGTCTGGTCAACTCTTAGGCAAACTTGAGCAAATTGAGGATCTCTAGGAGTATGTATTGAGTAAAATGAGAGGGAAAATTTTGGGATACAACAGATTCCCCTGTTCAATCTTCTTAAACTTGTGGATGTAGATTGGCTCGTTTGCCTTTCGTGATCTGAAGGTGGAAGATGATTGAACACTAGAGTGCCCAGAAACTTGCACTCGCATGAAGTGATACTTTATTTGTGATATCGGGAATGGGCTTATAGATGCCGTTTAGAAGTTGCTATAAAATTGTCGGAGATGGGATTAAAGATGCCATCCAAGATGTGTCGGAGTACCATCGGAGATAGGCTCAAAGATGCCATCTAGAGGATGTTGATTTCCTAAGATATTGCTTTGATGAGTGTCCCTGCTCCTGTCGTTGAGGAAGAATCTGCTGAGGAATGTTGGTATCTGTCTTGGGAGAAATAGAATTTTAGGATCTTCAGTTGTCTGTTACTCTACTAGGTAATTAACTCCGGAGGTGAACTGCATATCTGATCAGTGTACAGGCTGCATCGCGACTTACTGGGGAAAGGTGAAATTGATTGAAACTGGTTAGGTCCATGTTTTATCGTGTTGTAAACTGTCATCTAGAGGTAATAGAAAAGAAACTTGGATGGTAAGATTATGATAAGGAACCTGGATAGTAGGGTTACTTCGAAGTGAAATCCTGGATAGTAGGATTGTGAGAAAGAACCTGGATAGTAGGGTTACTTAGAAATGAAAGCCTAGATAGTAAGGCTGTGAGAACGAACCTGGATAGTAGGGTTACTTCGATATGAAATCCTAGATAATAGGGTTGTGAGAAGGAACCTGCATAGTAGGGTTACTTCGAATTGAAAGCCTGGATAGTAGCGTTGTGAGAAGGAACCTGGATAGTAGGGTTACTTCGACATGAAAGCTTGGATAGTAGGGCTGTGAGAAGGAACCTGGGTCGTACGGTTTCTTCGAAATGAAAGCCTGGATAGTAGGGCTGTGAGAAGGAACCTGGATAGTAGGGTTACTTCGAAGCGATAGTGTAGATTAGTTGACCCGTTTGGTTTCAGGAACTGAGTTTCTATTAGTCGTCTGCATATGTGACTTGTATAATTGTTGAATTTGTTGAAGCTAATCCTCTTTTCCTGGAAAGATATCAGGGTTAGTTATATGCGATCCCTGAAATGCAGGGTGAGATGATGTTCTCAAAATAAATTAGATTATGTTGTATATGATATGTATGCGTATGTCATAATGTATGTTCATGAAATGCTATCGGGGTATGCTCGCGTCTGGGAAAATAAATCCCTGACAGTTACTGGAGATTTGTAAATATTATGTCGGGATGAGATGTTTCTTGAGAATAAACTCTACGGGGAATGAACTTAGAAAATGTATTTTTGTAGCTAAAGTGATGAACTCTGTCGGGGATTGAGCCTCTGTATCTGGAGAAATAAACTCTGCTTAGGGGATGATATTTACTGACTTGCCCGCGATTATGAACCTCAGTTGGGGTGGTTACGTCCTGTTTCGGGAAAGCTGACATCAATGCCTTTGGATACTTTTACTATGTGGGGAGTGTATGTACCAATAATCATGTTCCCAAGCTGGCTCTATCCCGGTACCTGCTGGGTAGAGTAACTGTAGGGTTTGGCACTTCTTGTATTTGCCCCTGTTTCTTGAATTACGAGTAATTGTCTTTTATTTTTATTGTAAGTATTTATGAGCAGCAATCATTTTCAAATGAATATATCAAAAATAAATCATTGGACGTTCTTGTAAAACAAAACATAAAAAGAAAAAAACAGATTGAAGTTTCTTGTGAAAATGATTTGTATTGATTTTTGAAGTTGGCCTGTAATAGGCGCTTTTTGTACAAAGAGGCTGACGCTCTAGTAACAGAATTCCGCCGAAAAATAGAAATTATATAATTTGTGTAAAATCAAGAAAAACAGTTATGTGAAACAACCCCATTGGGTTCCAACTCCGATATTGCCTTTATATCTTCAAGCGTCTCATCACTTTGCTACTTGTTCGAAGGTTGATCAGATTGGTTGGCGTCGTCCGAGCTTGATAGTCGATGCCGAAATCTGGTCGTAAGATGATCCAATGAGACATAGTGGTACGCTTTATATCCCTAACTTTTTCCTGGACTGCCCTTTCCGGTTTTCAGTCCACCGGGGTACCCTTTTTTGCCCAAGCCTCCCTTTCGGGTTTTCGACTTGCCGGGTGTACATATTTTTTTTCATTTTCATCCCTTACTTTTGCCCGAACCCTTTTGGTTCGCTGGGAAGCCCTTATTTTTTCCTAGGCCGGTCAACCTAGCGGGTCTTTGATTAGGCGTAATATCTTTTCACTATGTCTGCATTGACAAGGTGAGGAAAGTCGTCACCATCCATGGTGGTTAGAATCATAGCTCCTCCCGAGAAAATGTTCCTAACCACAAATGGCCCTTCATACGTGGGGGTCCATTTCCCCCTGAGATCACCTTGCGACAGTATGATGCGTTTGATCACTAGATCCCCGACTTGATATTCTTGACGCCTAAATTTCTTGTCAAAAGCCTTGATCATTCGCTTTTGGTATGTCTGACCATGGCAGATAGCAGTAAGTCTCTTTTAATTGATTAGATTTAACTGATCAAGTCAGGTACGGATCCAATCGTCTTCATTTAAACCCGCATCCTTCATAATCCTGAGAGAAGGTATCTAGACTTTGATGGGTAGGACTGCCTCCATGCCATATACCAGAGAGTAGGGTGTTTCCCATGTCGACGTCTGGGCTAAGGTACAGTACCCATGAAGAGAAAATGGCAACATCTCATGTCAGTCTTTATATGTCACTGTCATCTTCTATACAATCTTCTTGATGTTCTTGTTAGCTGCTTCAACAGCTCCATTCATCTTTGGCCGGTAGGGAGAAGAATTATGATGTTGTATCTTGAACTGTTTACAGAGCTCGGTGATCATCGTGTTGTTGAGATTCGTACCATTATTAGTAATAATTCTCTCCGGCATACCATATCGACAAATTATATTATGTCGGATAAACTACGCCACGACATTCTTTGTTACTATAGAAAAAGAGTTTGCCTCAATCCACTTCGTGAAGTAATCAATGGCTACTAAGATGAAACGATGTCCATTGGAAGCGGTGGGCCTGATTTCTCCGATCATGTCGATGCCCCACATCACGAAGGGCCACGGAGCTGTCAAGATGTTTAAGGGGACCAGAGGCACATGCACCTTATCAGCGTAGATTTGGCACTTATGACAAGTTCGAGAGTGCTGATAAAAATCGGCTTCCATAGTGGACCAGTAATATCCTGCCCGTAGGATCTTCTTAACCATAATATATCTACTAGAATGGGTTCCGAAGGTGCCTTCATGTAGATCTGTCATGATACTCTCTGCTTCACTCTTGTCTACACACCATAGTAGTGTGGAGTCATGGTTGCGTTTATAGAGGATTCCATCGCTGAGGAAGAACTTTGCGATGAACCTTCTCAGAAACTTCTTATCATTGACAGATGCCCCTTCGGGATAATCTTGAGCCTCGAGATACCTCTTGACTTCATGAAACCAGGGTTTATCTGCCACTTCTTCGATATCGATTTCACAACAGTGTACTGGTTTATCTAACCTCTCAACGGTGATTTGGGGAGCTTCATTGTCCCACCTGACCTTGAACATTGACTACATAGTAGCTAGCGCGTCCGCTAATTGGTTCTCCTCTTGTGGAAAATGTTCGAAGGTTACCTCCTCAAAGTGTGGGAGCAATGTCAGTACATACTCTATGTAAGGAATGAGATCTGGTGTTTCATATCCCACTCGCCTTTAATTAGACTTATCACCAAAGCGGAATCCCCGAATACACTCAAGAAATTGATCCTTAGGTCGATAGCAGCTTGAAGACCCATAATACATGCTTCATACTCCTCCATGTTGTTTGTACAGTTGAAACATAATCGAGCAGTGAATGGAGTATGATAGCCCTCAGGAGATATGATTACAGCGCCAATTCCGTTACCCAATGCGTTTAAAGCTCCATCAAAATACATAGACCATCAGGATCCCTCCTCGGGTCCTTCATCCGGTCCGGATTCTTCATAGTCAGTTACCAACATGATATTCTCATCCGAGAACTCAAAATTCATGGACTGGCAGTCATCCACGGCCTGATGAGCGAAATGATCAGCCAATACACTCCCCTTATTGCTTTTTGGGTTGTATATTATATGTCGTACTCAGTTAAGGTCATTTTCCACCTTGCTATCCTTCCGGATAGGGCAGGCTTCTCAAAAATGTACTTGATCAGATCCATCTTTGATATCAACAAGATAGTGTGAGTCAGCATATATTGTCTCAGTCGGTGAGTAGCCCATGCCAAAGCGCAGCAAGTTTGCTCGAGCAATGAGTATCGTGTCTCAAACTCGGTAAACTTTTTGCTAAGGTAGTATATTGCGTGCTCTTTTCGACCAGACTCATCATGCTGCCTAAACACACACCCAATTGGATTGTCTAGCACTGTTAAGTATAATATCAAAGGTCTTTCTTTAACTGGAGGCATCATAATTGGTGGTTCTTGAAGGTATTCCTTGATTATTTCAAAAGCGGTCTGGCATTCATCATTCCATTTTACAACTTGATCTTTCTTTATAAGCTTAAACATTGGCTCAAAAGTAGCAGTTAGATGTGAAATGAACCTGGCGATATAATTCAGGTGTCCCAAGAAACCCCTAACTTCCTTCTCTGTATGGGGAGATGGCATTTCTTGTATAGCTTTTACCTTTGCAGGATCTACTTGGATGCCTTTGTCGCTGACAATGAAACCCAAAAGTTTACCAGACCTTACCCTGAAGGTGCACTTGTTCGGACTCAACCTCAGCTTATACATCTTTAACCTGTCGAACAACTTTTGGAGATGGTCCAGGTGCTCTTCCTCAGTCTGAGATCGGGCTATCATGTCATTAACATAGACTTTGATCTCATGGTGAATCATATATTGGAACAAAGCAATCATGGCGTGCTGATGAGTTTCCACAACATTCTTCAATCTAAAAGGCATCACCTTGTAGCAGAAGGTGCCCCACTGTGTAACGAAGGTTGTCTTCTCCATGTCTTCAGGAGCCATCTTGATCTGGTTGTAGCCAGAGAAACCATCCATGAAGGAGATGATTTTGTGTTGCACGGTGTTGTCGACCAGAACATCAATGTGAGGAAGTTGGAAGTCATCCTTGGGGCTTTCCCTGTTCAGATCTCTGTAATCCACACACATTCGTACCTTACCGTCCTTCTTATGTATCGGAACGATGTTAGAAACCCACTGTGGATAAGAAGTGACAGCCAAGAATCCTGCGTCGAACTGTTTCATGACCTCTGCCTTGATCTTCTCTTACATTTCAGGGCGCATACGATGGACCTTCTGTTTAATTAGAGGAAAGTCTTCTTTAGTCGGTAGGCGATGTACCATAATATCAGTGTCCAAACCAGGCATGTCTCCATAGGACCAAGCGAAGATCTCAACATAGTCATGCAACATTTGTATCAACCTCTATTTGACGCTAAGCTCCAGATTTGCACCTATTTTAACCTCTTTTCTGTCTTCCTTAGTACCCAAGTTCACTATCTCAACTGGCTCTTCATGAAGCTATATGGCCCTCTCTTCCTGCTGTAGTAGTCTAGCAAGTTCTCCAGGCACCTCGCAATCATCCTCACCTTCGTCTTCGGCTTGGTTGATCAAATTTTTGAAGTCATAACTGGCAATAACAGATCTGTTATTAATGGGATCCAGAGTGGATATGGATCTGCATTATAATACGTGAGTGTGTGTAAGAGAAAAGCTGTTTGGATAAAGTGGAAAACAGAAAAGAAAAACAGAAAGCGCAAAATTTGTATGAAATAAACGTCCAATGCTTTATTAATGGTATATGAAATGACAAATAATAGCCCTCACAAACAAAACCAATATGCCTCGGGCAAGGCACAAGGCCGTAAAGTTTTAAATTGTTTGTTACAAATCTCAAAACAAGTAAGACAATTACTGTGAAATAAACGAAACTGGTATAAAGTCCCTAGCCGTCCAGTTACTCGGTCCACCGTTGGTAGTTGGGTAGATCCAACTGTCAATATCTGAGTCATCCTCAATGTCTTCAATGACATTAACCCCATGATTACATATGCGTAGGGGAGTTCTTCCAGCCCGAGCGTGTCGAACAGCCCTTTGAGCCCCTGTAGTAAAGCCCAAACCAAATTTGTCAGTTTTGTGAGTGAAATCAGGGAGCTGACCCCAATTGGCACACCCACCTTCTTCAACCACGGCCCTGGCGTCCTTGAGGGAAGCCATCTTCAGAGGAGGTTTGCTATTGGTAGTAGTTTCAGTCGATGCTAAGATCTGAGGGACCTCTTCAAAGTTCTGACAAGGAGTTTCTATGAATTCCCCGTCCATCTCTATGTACCAGAAGGAATTGAGGTGGCTCACCATATACTCCTATTCAACCAGCACTGTGACAACCTTCCCTTTTACCGGATACTTTAGCATTTGGTGTAGTGTGGAAGTAACTGCCCCAGCCTCGTGGATCCAAGGGCGACCCAACAAACAAGAATACGACGGCCTGATATCCATCACATAGAAGGTGGATCCAAAAGTCTGAGAACCCACTTTAACAGGGATGTCCACCTCCCCGTGCACCATTCTCTTCGATCCGTCAAAAGCGCTTACAACAATGTTACTAGGCTTTAGAGTAAAACCCTCGCAATCCAACCGGTCCAACGCCTTCTTCGACAGAACATTCAGCAAAAACCCAGTATATACTAACACATGAGCCATAGAGGTGCCCCTGCATTCAATCGAGACATACAGAGCATCATTATGCTTCCTTCCCTTCGGTTTTAAGTCTGCATCTGAAAAACCCAGCCCATTATCAGCAGTCAGGCTGGCCACACAATCTTTGAACTGATCAGCTGAAGTCTCTTGCGGCACATGCACAGTTTTGAGGAATGCAATCAAAGCCTTGGCATGGGCCTCAGAGTATAACAGCAGGGATAACATGAATATCTTTGAGGGGGTATGCCCTAGTTTTTCGACCACATTGTAGTCGTTATTCTTAATTATTTTCAATATTTCCTCTATCTCTTGCTTAGAGGCTTCCACAACAATTTTTCTAGGCGCCTTTGTCCGAGCAGGCTCACCTATAACCTCTTTGCCGCGTGTATTAGACGATTCACCGACATGGGTAATAACTGGAGTAAGAACAGGAGTTGTAGTTGATGTACCGGCAGGAACAACAGATGGAATGATAATAGGCTTGTTGACAGTCTAAGGGGAAATCTTGGGAGAGAAAACCCTTCCACTTCGGCTAACTTTTCTAGTTCCGACAATGTTATCAATATCAGGATCAACCTCTTCATCTTTCAAATCTTGTTTGATGCCATGATAGTACACATCGTCACCATAATGCCAGGGGACAGCTTTGTCCGAGACATATGGGACAGGACCTGGAACAGTGATTATTAGCGGAGCAATTCTTGGAGCAGATGTAATCTTAACAGGTCTTCTCGAGGAGACCTGGGAAGGATTGGCGGAAATGGTTATAATGGCAATGTCTTCAGATGGAACAACTGAAACCAAAGTTTTCTCGAACAAAATTTCTTTGTTGTCCATCAGGCGTTGAGCACCTAACTTCTGCAAACGGCAACGAGAAGGTAGAAACGAACACACGTGGCAACCTTCACCACAACCCGGAAATAAACCGGCCAATAGTAAATTCTTCTTCACAGTCATGAGAGGAGTAGAAACTTCATCCACCAAGGTCACAAACAAGTTGGTATCAACAACATTAATTCCATGATCGTGCTTAGGCATAGGAGCAGTTATGACATTGGGCTTCTTCGGAGCATCAAACTCAATTTCCTTTGCTTCAATCAGATCTTGTACCTTATGCCTTAGAGCCCAGCAGTCATTGGTATCGTGGCCAGGACTCTCAGAATGATAGGCACACCGAGCATTTGGATAATATCAAGGAGATGTAGTATTTGGATTCTTGGGAGCCTCTTTCAAGGTTTCCAAGTTTGATCTCAGCAGATGAGGTAGAACTTCCGCCAATGTCATGTTGATTCGGGTAAAATGTCGTTGTGGTCTTTCCACTTTTTGTTGATTGTTGCATTGTGGAGCAACTACAGTCCTAGGTATCATTATGGCACTTACTGTCTGACGATGTTCAACCCTGTTTTGGCCCCTCGGGCTATAGATGAAACTCGCTTCCTTCTTACCAGCAAAAGGATTCTTTACTGAGATCGAAGAGGCATCCTTCTATATCTTGCCGCTCCGAATCCCATCTCCTACACTTTCTCCAGTTAGAATCAGCTCGGTGAAACCAGCTGACGAGCTGCCGATCAAATGATGGAAAAAGGGACCAAATAGCGTCCCCAGAAACATATCAACCAACTCCCTATCAGACAATGAGGGTTAAACTCTTCCAACCAAGTCTTTCCATTTCTATGCATAATCTTTAAAGCCTTCACTTGCACCCATGGACATACTCTAGAGTTGAGTATGAGTAGGAGCAAGGTAGGTGTTGTATTGATGTTGCTTGTAGAAAGCAGTAGCCAGATCTTCCCAATTTCGGAAATTGGCTCCCTCTAGCTGGTAGAACCATTCAAGCTGAGTCCTTGATAGACTATCTTGAAAGAAATGAACCCACAGATTTTTATCAGCGGTGTGGGGCTGGATCTTTCTGACATAAGAACGGAGATGGAGTTTTCGACAGGTCACCTCATCATACTTTGCAAAACTTGGAGCTTTGAACTTCTGTGGGATGACCACTCCCGACACCAATCCCAATTCTTTGAAATCTAACCTAGGTATCCTCTGGACCTCCATAGACCTCAAGCGATCTTCCAACTGCTTGTATCTATCCTCAGTGGGAGAATATTGCTCATCATTGTAGTCGGTATCATTGTCAGAAACTGCAGGACTGGGATCCTTCTCGCTTGTCTCTTCTTCTTGATTCTCCCCTTCCTTGGATGAAGAGGTCAAATCGTCTTGTCGCTTCAACCACTCTCCAAACTTTATGCCCATATTCAAAATACCGGCAGCCTTCTTTTTTTTCTTTTTCTCTTTCAGGATGAGGGCTTTTAGATCCTCCTGCCCTTTTTCCAGACTTATGAACATTTATTGGAACTGGGAGTTTTGTGCCTGAAGGTCCTTGATGCTTTGTTCGGAAGACATTTTTTCCGAAATAAACAGCGAAGAAGATGAGAAACCTGTAATGGTACCTGTACATGCAATGTTATGAATGGGATGCGCATGCAATGATTTCAAAGACTTTGGGAAATTTAAATTTGCAAACCAAAATAAAACAAAGATTTTATTAGCTGAATTCAAAGTTCAAATGCCTTTTAGGCATTACAATTAAAAACAAATCTAAAACTAGAAAAGAAATCAAAATTCCCATGGATGATTCCTTTTTGTGTCGAGATAATCATTGAGTCCTTTTTCCTCGTGGAGCTGCTTTGTGAGATCTAAAACCTTCCTCTCCTGAGCATGGAACTGGTCCCTGTAAGTATCCCGCTCCATCATCAACTGAATCTAAAACCTCTGTAATTCCCCAAGATCAGTGGGCATATAAGGATAGAGAACCGTGTAAGGAATACCCCCTTCAGTAGTGGGTTCCATAATCACTGGTAAAACGGCCACATAGGGAATCATAAGCTTCTAGGCACGATCTCGTACCCATTGCAGGTAAGGTTCCATAGGAATGGAAGCCTTTGTCCCCAATGCCCTGGCGCCAGATCGCTTTACCATTCCCTAAGCTCGTATGAACCTCCGGCGTTACTCTTGAACATCATCCTCATAGTTGAATACAATGCCCTCGATAAGTAACTCATGGGCACCATCTCTTCGAGTGTAACCAAATTGTTGTAGATCTAAACAAGGATTGTAGGTTATACCCCCTCTGATACCAAGTAATGGGACATTAGGGTACTCCCCGCAATAGTCAATAATAGCAGTGTTTTCCATAGCTCGGGAACACCAGAGATTATCTATGTGAGCGAGTGACATTATCCTTTGCGACCAACCCAAACCTTGTTCATTCATCATTATGGACTTAGGGAGGTGAGAAATAAACCACCTCGACAGCAATGGCATGCAACACATAAAAACCCCTCTTCTCTTCATGGTACGAGTATGGAGAGTGTGCAAAATATCTCTGAGAAAGGTAGGCACAGGGTTGCGGGAGAGGAAGTTCTTGATAGCATTCACATCTATGAATGAGTCCGGATTAGGGAATAGGACTAACCCATAGATTAGAAGATCCAAAACCTCCTCAAAAGCCTAAAAATCCATATCATCCCAAAATAGTTGGGCCTTGTCTATCATAAACTTAGCTAGAAAACCCTTGACTCCGCTTGTTGTTTCCCAATTGGATACTACGTCAGCACGTTTCAGATACAAAGTTGAGGCAGTTACTTTTGGCTTAGGAACTTCTTCTAGACCTGTGAAGGGTAACTGTTCAAGAAGGGTATATCCAGCAGCTGAGAGAATTCTTCCAAGATAGGCACCAATTGATAGTCTGGAAAGGTGAAGCAGTGGTGCTTGGGATCAAAGAACTGAAAGAGTACACTCATCATATTTTCATCAAAGTTTGAAGTAACCAGGTTGAGAAGTTGACCATGTCTCTTAGTGAACGCAGAAGTTTTAGAAACCCTTGATACTAGCTCTTTGAGTTGGGAAGGTATCTTCACAAAGCTGATTCGAATAGTGTTTCTACGAACGGAAGCCATGATGTGAAAAATAGAACAAAGATAAATTCCCTTGGTCTTTGAAATGGTTAGTGCAATAAGAATGGATGCTATGTTATGATGCATGATGTCATGATAAACCACATGTATAAAAAACACAGTCAAATCACACCAAGTCCTTAGGTTTAAGGCTTGCACGAGGTTAAAGGTCATACCCTCTTGAAGTTTAGTCGGTTTCAAACCTGTCTTAAAAAGTAACCGGGTACTAAGGGATCTCAATATCACTGACCAATCTTTATCGGGCATTGTCTCAACTCAAGCAATCTTTTCTTGCGGCCGAAATATCCCGAAAGTCTGATTTCAATGAGTGTAGCATCGAGTATCAACCAATCCTTAGCTCTATACTGAGGCCGGCTATCTCACTACTTTCTAATGGCCAAGTTTGTTCAACTAAGGTTCTAAGGTCCGTTAGTGCTTCACGACACCACGCGGCGGCCCTGTATTCTCATCATTTCCCCATGAAGGATACCAGTACCAACCAAAGTGCCACACCAACACAGCCATCGCTTAAACCATATTGGTTTACGCCGTACAGTCTCCATGATCTATTGTTTTTTACCTAAAAAATGCCCCCAGATCCGGGTGTAGGATCTATAGTAACCCAAGCAATACCCCTTTAAGAATAAAGCAAACAAACAAGAAAGCAATTTTTGAAATGACCTAGATCCTAAGGTAAACCCCACTTTATACAGTTATCTCAAGCAAAGTCGCCAGTTCTATGATATGGTGGCAGAACCAACTGTTAATACTGGTTTGTGTTTTATATTTTCAAATGTGCGGTAAGCAAGAGTCGCCACCGAATTTTATTTCATCCAACTAAGGAAAAGGAAAAAGAACAGAAAATCAGCAAATCAGAAAGATAAAAGCACAACAGTTCATAGAAGTTCTAATCCTAATTCTGAGCCTAGCTTTATTCAATAAGTTCTGATCCACAATTGTTTTACTTATGAAATGATATGGACAACATCAATACTGTGATATTTGCATATTTAATGATATTTTGAATGAAAAGATTCAAAGTCAGAAAGACTTACCTTAAACCTGGATCGTGTGTTTGGGACTTGAACTGGTGACTTCAGGTGATCTAGAGTTAGCAAGAATAACGGAAGAGAAAATTCTAAGTTCTTTGATTCAAAGGGAAGAACAAAGGTTTTGTTTAGGATTTGAGAAGGTTTTTTACTATTTCCTTTTCTCTCTTAGATAATTCCCTCTCTCTCTCTCTCTCTCTCTCTCTCTCTCTCTCTCTCTCTCTCTCTCTCTCTCTCTCTCTCTCTCTCTCTCTCTCTCTCTCTCTCTCTCTCTCTCTCTCTCTCTCTCCTCAAAGCCAACCCTTTGCAAGTGTGATGGAGCAACTTATTTATAGGTGATCTTGTTGTGGTTTTGGGGGGAAAAATAAATGGGATTTGAACATTTTTGGCACATTGTTCCATTGCTTTTTTGATCACATCTTTTTGTATTAGGTGCAAATATGGGATTTGGGAAAATTCCAGTGTGGACTGGATTAGTTGTTGGTTATAGCACTGTGATGTAGTAGTGCAACAGGTTGTTTAAATGGGGTTTTGGGATTGGGTGATATTTTGATTGTAGAAGACCAGAATGAGATTTGAAGGGTGATGTTCTGATCGAAGCGTTGAACATAGCCTTCACATGTTGAAGAATCATGTTCTGACCAAAGAGCATCGCTTCTACATGTTCTGATTGAAGCATCATGTTCTGAACCATGTTTGCAAATTATGATTGCGCTTGCGTGGGGGCTGGCCCAGAAGTTATCAAGTACGATATTCTCTTAATACTTAGAAAACTTTCTAAATGTTCAAAAATTTGGATTTTCTCAAAGTAATTTCTGACTTTTAATTGTTGATGAACCAATTTCATGTCTTAATGAAGTATAATTGTTGAAACTTGATTTTGGATCTAAAAGTCAAAGTTTGACTTTTCTGTGTGCTTTTGACCATTTTTCCCTTGTGAATGATTTTCTTATAAGATTGTAATCCAACACTCGAAACTTGATAGAAGAAAACCCGAAGGTCCAGGATGATCCTTTGGGAAATGAGAGGGCAAATTTTGAGGTACAACAGGGTCCATAGGTAAGTACCCTTCTCTATTGAAGTTAAGTTGGTTCAACCTGTCTTAAAATAGTAACTGAGTTCTAGGGATCTCATATCACAGATCTTTCTCGAAGGTTTTATTTTAGTACAACAGCTAATTTTTAACCAAAACATCCCCCGAGTCAAATCTCAATGAGTGTAGCATCGAGTATCAACTAACTTTTGACTGCAGCAAAGCCGGCCACCTCACTACCTTCTAATGGCCAAGATGGGTCAATTAAGGTTCTAAAAGTATAGTTAGTACTAATTACACCACACAGAAGCCTAATTTTATCCTCGACTGACTCGAGGAAAATTAGTACAATCCAAAGTTTCGCACTAACCGTAGCCATCAGTTCAACCATATCGGTCTACGCCGTACAATTTCCATGACCTATTGCTACTTACCTAAGGTACCATAGATCCGGGTATAGGATCTTGCAATAAGATAAACTCAAGAAGCCCCTTAAAGTAAAGGAAACAATTTAGACAAAGTGTTTTAGAAAAAATTTTAAAAGTGATGTGTGAAAATATTTTTAGAAAAGTTGTGAGCGAGCGATTAACAGTTTTTACCCAATCAAGGAGTTCTTATTCTTTTCCATCTCCTTTAGAGATAATTCTATTCATACCATTAGTTGGTAGGTATCCCCATCTATTGGATGTGAAGGTACAATCAAAGGGTCATGGTATGGTCATCGAAGGCAACAAATAAGGATACTTTAGCAACTTATCGAAGGGACTAGATCATTTTTTGTAGGCAACATCGAAGGGTCATCGAGGGACTATGATCTTTATATGTAGGAACTTTGCTAAAGTATCCATATTTTTTAGGGATATGACCATTTATTTCGAAGGCAACAAAGAGAGGTTACCCTAGGGGTGCGAGTGTGAATAATGATTCAATTCAATTATTTTATCTTGTATTTAGGGTTATGTTATCGGTTGATTATTATCTTGCCATACACGCCTAATTACTAATAGCATATAATACAACATAAATATAAATGTGCAAAAAATAAAGGTCTTACGCTATTACATGGCTTCTAGGTAGTTACATAATAAAGATGTGGAAAATAAAACCCTAAAACTATTACATCTTGGGAGCAGATACATAATAGAGAAAGAGCGCGAGAAAAGTAAACTTAAATTATTACAATCAAATAATGTGACCTATACACCTTTATATAAAAATTAAAATAGGAAAAAAGAAAATATGAGAAAATTTTTTGGTATTTTAGAAAATAATTTTTAATGATAAAAATAATTAATAAACCTAAATTTTTCTAATTGATTTTAATATTAAAAAAATAGGTTTGATTAATTTAATTAATAAAAGAAAAGTCAAAATTTTAATTGTTATAAAAACTAAACCTAATTTAATTAGTATTAGAAAATTATTAGGTTAATTAAAATTAGGTTTAATTAAAAGAAAAGAAAAATAAGTAAAAATAAGAGAAAATACGGTTAGTGCAAAAAGAAGAAAAATAATGCCTGGGGTGGGTGTTGAACCCACGCCCTCAAGGTAGAAGCCTGCACACCTTGCCACTACGTCAACATGTTGTTGGTGTTAGCAATACAAGCGCGTTGCATAATATATAAAGCCTGCAAAAATTAGAAAAAATATGAAAAAGGTTGCAAAAGGCAGGGATCAAACCCACGCCCTTGTATAGTAATGCCTTAACGCGCGCGCTCCTGCCACTGGGGTGGCTGTACATCTATGAATATAATTAATCAAAATAAATATAACATGAACATCATTAGAGGGACCGGAGAAGCGCCAGATCCCTAGCTTCGATCGTCTTCTCCGATGAGCATGTTTTTATATCCTGCAAAACAAAGAGTGTTAGTGATCAAAGAGGGACCTACCCCGCTGATTTGAGGGCTGCGAATTCAATGGTGGCCTTAGTTTATTCTGAATCACCCTGTAAAAAGAGATATCAAGAAAAATAATGCAAAACGATGTTATTATGGAAATGGAGTATTCTGGCGTTATAGAACTCATGCGATTGTTCAAACCTCTCCTATTACATCTCAGGAATACAATGAAAGCATTAGTTCATATCAAAGCATGACAAAAATAAAAATATGAAAATCACAAGAAGTATGGAAACTGATTATTCATGTATGTGTATTTTAGGCCTCTTAGATCATCAAGAATGATCAATACTTACTCTATATAACCTTAAGAGTCGATTGTGATGGATGGTTTGCTTTGAGAAAGGCTGAAAATAAGATTTCATGTTTTCCCTATTTGAGAAATTTTGAGGTTTTTTGGGAGTATTCTTGCTAGGTATTTTTCGTGTCTTTAGTGTATGAATATGGTGGTTATATATATGAAGAGTTTAGGTTAATGCATGGGCTTGGACTTTGTATGAAACCTTTGATTTTGTTTGAAAAATAGAAATTGAAATAAGACAAAACATCAAGGTTTGTTTTTCAAGTGAACTCCACATGGTTTTTATACCATCTTGGGCCTCCAATAGATTTAAAACAAAGGCTTCTTAAGCATTGCACCTCCCTTTGATATATTTTTTATTTAATTTGAATTTAAATGAATAAAAATAAAAATAAATAAGATAAAAATTAGCATGGTACATGAATGGGTTTAGAGGTCGATTATGAGGTCAAGAACACGTTTGGACCTTGAAAGATAAGCCCATTAGCCCAAATATTCAAGTTTTCTCAATTTGTGTTTCATGCATTTTCTCAAAATTGTCCAACATGTACAACTCATGACTTGCTCAATTTTTATTATATGAAGGTGATAATAGACTTTTTGAATATATAAAGATGTCCCCCACAACTCTCATGTTAATCATTTTTCCATTTGAAGACTTTATCTTGATGTAAATTGCTTTGACAAAAAGTGTCTTTTTGTTGACTTTTAAAATGACCTATAATATTTTAGCCCATATCTCTCAAATGAAGCATTTTTTGGCTTTGATATTATTGAGACAAAGTTATAGAGAATTGAATTTACATCAAAATGGGCTTTGGTTGATAATTTTCTGATGAAGCGTGTGAAAGTTATGCTTGGTCAAAGTTCAGTTGACTTCTCCTAAAGAAAACCCTAATTTAACAACTTTTGAATTTTGATAAATCTTGAGTTTCTTGATGAGTTATGATCAAACCTTGATCAAATGATGAATGTGACTTAAAAATGTTAATATTGACCAAAATCTTGAGGTTTAACTGTAAGTTGACCACAGTTGACTTTGTATCCAATACAATTGATTCTCAATCATCTAAGCAATTGACAAATCAAATTTGTGATGTGAGGCTTGAAACTTAATATGAGGATTCTTTGAAGCATATGAGAAACCATGAAGTCCACTTGAGGAATTAGAAGTCCAAAAACCAAAACCCTAATTATAGGCCACTTCTTAGGAGGAAGATCATCTAATCATTCTTGAGTAGTCTTGAGTACTTGATAAACTTAGGAGCATGAGAAATTCCTTTAAAAATGAGAGGGAAAATTTTGTGGTGTAACATGCCCCAAAATATAGCCCATAGAATTATCTAACACGGTCAGATACATAATCAATGGTATTCCTTCAATAGGAGGGAGAAAGGTAGGAGGTTCAAGCAGATACTCTTTCATGCTTTCAAATGCCCTTTGGCAATTGTCCGTCCATACACAACCTTGATCTTTATTTAACATGATCCAATAATATGGGAAATTAATATGGATATGTAATTCAAACATCCAAGGAAGCCTCTAACTTGCTTTTCAGTTCTTGGTGCAGGCATTTCTTGAATTGCTTTAATTTTTTTAGGATCAACTTCAATTCCTTTTTGGATGACAATGAAACCTAGAAATTTTTGTGAACGAACACCAAAAGTACACTTATTTGGATTCAAGCGGAGACGATACTTCCTCAAACACTGAAACAATTTCAACAAATATTCTATGTGCCCTTCCTCAGTCTGAGATTTGGCGATCATATCATCACCATACACCTCATTTTCCTTATGCATCAGATCATGGAATAGGATTGTCATAGCCCTCGGGTACGTTGCACCAGCGTTCTTCAACCCGAAGGGCATCACTCTATAACATAATGTTCCATAGGGTGTAATAAACAGTGTTTTTTCTATGTCCTCGTGAGCCATTCTAATTTGATTGTATCCAAATCATCCGTCCATGAACGAAAACACTTTGAATTTTCTTGTACTGTGAACCAACATATAAATATGCGGTAATGGAAATTCATCTTTTGGACTTGCTTTGTTTAAATCTCTATAATCGACTCACATGCAGAATTTTCCATCTTTCTTTGGTACTGTAACAATATTGGAAATCCACTGAGGGTACACTGATGTCACAATAAAACCGACATCAATCTTCTTCGAAACTTCTTATTTAATTTTCACTATCATGTCGGGGTGAGTTCTTGGCAACTTTTGTTTGATTGGTGGACATTCTGGCTTTAGTGGCAAATAATGTTCCATGATATCCGTATCCAAACCAGGCATGTCTTGATAAGACCAAAAAAAGACATCTATATACTCTTTCAACAATTCAATCAACCTGCTCTTCACATCGGGATGAAGCAGTGCTCCAACCTTGACTTCTTTTGGATCTACCTATGAATCCAAATTAATCATCTCTAACGGCTCCTTATACGTATGAATGGTAATTTACTCGCGCTCAAGCAACCATGAAACCTCTTTAGGGATTTTATAATGTTCTTCATCTTCGGAAACATACGCAGTATATTCAAAGTTGGGAGAGGGTGCAAGGTCATTGTACTCAACGGGTTTTTAAATAATCTGCACATGTGATTTATGATTAATTTTAGAAACTGACACATGAAATAAGTGATTTTGCATATTTATTATTTATTTTGAAAGGCTTTTTCTGATTACCATTTTCCAAGAGCAAGCAGAAAATAAAGACATATTCTTGGAATCAAAAACAACTTTTATTAATGATTTTAAAAATCAAAACAACAAATATGCCCCTACAACATCAATACTTTCACCTTGGGCAGAGTGAAAGATTTTTGAAAAGACTAACAAAACAAATTACTTTGAAATGTGAATGCAAGAGGGAACGTCAACAGTGATCCAACTCTATACTCTGACTCCATATGTCACGAAGTTCGGCACCTCTTGCTCTGATTCATCTTCGAGAATAGAATTGATCCTTGGACTAGTTGGGTGAAGATAGCCTACACTGCGAAAGATATCTTGGTATTTACTCAAAGTAGACTTCGGCTTCGAGATTTCCTTCTTCTTTGAGAAACCTAAACCAGTTCCATTCTTGTTCATAGGAGGATTAATAACCTTCCCCCACACCTTGCTAGGGACTTTCTGCACTACCTATTATGCATCCTTAAACGAGGCGATAGAATTCTCGTTCTTCCTTATATTATCAATGGACAATGCTTGGAACTAAGTTCCAATAGCAACTTCTACAATACTAAAGGAAGACAAATGAGATATCAACAGAGCTTGCTCACCGTTCATGATGACCACCTTCCCTTCACGAACAAATTTCAGCTTCTGGTGCAAGGTTGAAGTAACATCCACTGCTTCTTAGATCCACGGTCATCCCAATAAAAAACTATATGCAGAAAAAATATCCATAACCTGAAAGGTAATCTGGAATAGGTACGAACCTATGTGAATAGGAAAATCCACTTTTCTGATGACATACTTTCTCGAACCATTAAATGCTTTCACTATAATTCCACTTGGGAGCATGGGAGCTCCCTGGTACTTAAGCTTCATGAGTGTACTCCTTTGTAGGACTTTCAAAGCAGGCCCATTGTCAATTAGCACATTGGACAAAGAGTCACTCTTACAATTCATGGAAATATGGAGAGCTAGGTTATGGTTTCTTCATTCATCAGGAAACTCATCATCACAAAAGCTCAAATTATTACAAGATGTAATATTCCCCACAACACTATTGAAATGATCTAGAGACATATCACATTCAACAAAAGCCCGATCCAACACTCTCATTAGAGATTCTCGATGAGCAGAAGAGTTCATTAGCAAGGCTAGAATGGAAATCTTAGATAGAGTTTACAACAATGGATCCACAACCTTGTAATCACTCATATTGATAATCTTTAACAAGTCATCCATATCTTTTTCTGAGGCAACGCAACTAGATCCTTCTATCATTTTCTTATGTTCAATATTCTCAACAACCTTTTTATCAGAATTAACATCTCCTCGAAAGGTAGGGGTGAAGACACGACCACTACGGGGGTACCCTACTAGCTTCAGCAATATTCTCGACATTTGACAAAGGTTGGATAGGAATCTCCACACCATCTTCCAAGATAGTTGCATTGTACTTATAAGGCACAACTTTGTTTGATTCATATGGTATAAGACCAGGCAAACAAATAACCACGGGAGCAACAGTAGGCTTGCTATGGTACTCAATCTCTATAGGAGCGGGAACACCAAAATACGACATAATAACATTCACCCCTTCTACAAAATATTTAGGCATCAGAAGATCATTATCAGAGAACATATCTTCATCAGAAGAAAATGATTCATCTGGAGAAACATATTCATCACTAGACATGGCCTTAACTAAGTAATCATCAATCACATTAACTCCATTATAATGATCTTTATTGCTTGTGACTTTGATAGTACCATTATCAAACAACAATTGAACACCTCTTCTTACGACAAACCAACCACGAGAATCCCTACAAAAGATCTGACAGGACCCATAATGTTATTCTTGGCAATCCATGTGACAAATCGTAGCGTGTAATTGTATCAGATCATCGTTCATATAATTCACATAAAAAATATGGAATTCACTAGGACATCCATAAACCATATTCACGTCTTCTTCATACTCAACCCTTGGTCTGATTATGCGGATAAGACCTTCATATATCATTTCTTGAAGAGAAGATCTCACTGTGATACGGTGGCAGAACCAACTGTTATATACTGGTTTTGCATTTTGTGTTCGCAAATGTTGTGGTAAGCAAGAGTCGCCACCGAATTTTCTTTTATCCAAATTAAGGAAAGGGTGAAAAGAATAGAAAAGACCTTTTCGAGATTATTCTGAGTAAGGATGGTAGATTATTGAAAGGGAAGGTGTTAGCACCCTTTCCATCCTTAGTTATCTACGGGCTCTTAGAGGTTTGCTCATTTTGAAAGTACTTTGTGCTTTGTGTGTTTAAAAAAAAGTTTTGAAATGCCTTAGTGTGACGATTTTCTTTGCGTTAACTCTTATATCAGTCCTCAAGAGTGTTGACAAAGCAAATGTTTTTGAAAATTGTTTTTGAAAAGTAGTATTTGTGTCAGTGCAAAATGTTTTTGAGAAAACTTCTAACAGCTATCTACTTTGTACTCGAAAAGGTGGTTCTTTTCCTCCTATCCTTTAGATAATGCTATCCTACTATTAGTGAGTAGGTATCCCTATCGTTGGATGTATAAGGGACATTCGAATGGACGTTACGGTCACGAAGGCAACTTGTGAAGGCGCTTTAGCAATTTTGTTTAGGGACTAGATCATTTACCGAGAGGAAACCGTAGGTTCATTGAGGGACTATGATCTTTTTTTGATTTACGGTTCTTTGCTAAAGCGTCCCCGTTTCAAGGGACATGACTGCTTTATTTCAGAAGGCAACCAAAGTGGGGTAACCTAGAGGTGTATATGTGCAATGTGTGTTATATTCAGTTATTTTTTATCTTTTGTGTTAAGTTTGCTAACATTTTGTTATTAGTCTTATCATGCAATCCTAGTTACTAGCAGTTAATATGTATAGAATATAAAGTGTGGAAGTATAAACCTACACTATTACACGGCTTCGGGGAGGGGATTTACAATGTACAAAAATTGGAGGAAGAAAAATAAAGCAGATAAAATCCTAATAATTATTACATTCCAGGATGCAGGTACAATAATATAAAAAACTGCGAAAATAAATAAATGCGCGAAAAAATTGAAATGGACGTCTAATCCTAAGGAAAAGAAATATTTTTATTTTTTATTTATTTTTAAGAGAAAATAAAACTTAAGTCTATTTAATTTTAATTTCAAGAAAAAGATTAAAATAATTAATTAATTTATTTACAAATTAATTTGTCTAATAAAAACTGTCCTAATGTTTTTTGTGATTTTTATTTATTTAAAGTTAATATGAAAGGGGAAGTCAATAAAAAATGAAAACAAAAGTAAAAAACAAAGGGGAGGTGTCCTTCGATCCAGGGAGAAAACGGGTTTTTTTAATCCAGAGGCGTAGCTGCCTTTGATTCACCCTTCTCACCCTTCCTTGGCCTTCTTTTGATTGGGCTTAAGAGTTGACGTGAGCGAGCTTTAATTTGCACCCTTTTCTGCCTTCTTCGAATGAGCCAGTGAGTGGTATGGGTCACCTTCAATTTGCGCCTTCTCTATTTCTTTCGATTGCGAATATGAAGTCGTATGGACCTGTGGAGTAGCATAAGGGCATATCCTTTGTTCACACTCCTTTTGTCTTTCGTTTAGGGTTGTACAGGTTAGTTCCCACAAGAAAAACAAACAAGTCCAGAGGACAGAAATGAAGAATACAACAAAGGGGGGTTATCTATATATTATGTTGAAACGAAAAGTAAATACAAGGCTATTTACATATCATGCTGAAATGAGAGATGCAAGGTCAAGGGGACTTACCTTGCTTAAAACTGAAACTCGTGTGGGGGACTAGAGTTGTTGGACGCCCTTGAATTTGAAAGGAGAGGGAACAAGTGTGATGTGCTCTTGTTGAGTTTTGGGATTCTTTTGATGTGATTCTCTTAGGATGTGTATGGTGTGGAAAAAAATATGTGTGTATGATTCCCCCTGGGCTTCTGTCTCCCTTGTGTGTATGTATGAGGTCTCCTTGTATAGAGGGGATGGAGGGGACAAGAAGGAAAAAGAGTAAATAGCCATTACGTTGGTGTTTTAAGGCCATGAATACCATTTTGAAATGTTGCAAAAGATGTGGAAACTTGTCCCTTTTTGAATTTGAATGAATGTGGATAATTTTGACTTTCAAATGCTCTCTAGTCCATGCCTTTCGACTGGACCTCTTGTGTAGCCTTCAAATGGGCCTTCTGCATGCTTCTTCAAATGTACCTCTTGTGTATCCTTTGACTGGCTCATGTTCTCATCACTAGGGTTTCTCCGTTTGAACCCTTATTCAGCTAGCCCAAACGAAAACTCTTTCCTGGATAATCGAAGCTTCTTTTGGCATGAATGTGCTTATGCACGTTGGTTTGGAACTGGCAGTATGTTGGCTTTTGGGCCAGCAGGCCTCTTTGAATATTTTTCTTTCATTTTGACCAACTAGATGCATCCTTCGACCAGACCCCCTTTTTAGACAATAATATGTGTTTCCCATCAAAGTGTCCTTCGAATGGACCCTTTTTGTATTCTTTGTTTCGAACTAATGTGTGTGTTATTTTGAATGGACCACATGCATGCTTTGTGCCTTCTTCGAATGACTCTCCAATGTGTGTCCTTCGACTGGACCTTTGGAATGCTCTTTCGAAGGGGCCATATTGTGCTATGGTGCAGAAACTGAGCTGAGGAGTCTTGGCCTTGTGCATTGAAGGCAAGCACAAAGGAAGTCTTTGTCTTAGTGAATCCAAGGCAAGCATGAAGGGGATTTTGGCCCGATGAATCAAAACACACTTGTAGGGGGTTCTTGCCTTGTGCATTTCGAAAGAAGCCTTTTGCCTTATGCACTGAAGGCAAGCTGAAGAGGGATTATTTTCCTAGTCGAAGCAGGAATTAAGCATGCTCTGAAGAAATCAAATGCCCAATTGAAGTAGGAATTAAGCTTGTATACAGATAGCCGTTGCATTGTGAATTAAGCCATCATGTAAAGCCAATGGTGCAATCGAAGGAGTACTAACAGGAGGCCCTTCCCTTTTGGATCGAAGGGGGTTGTTTCAAAGGAAACTTATGCCCAATCGAAGCTTGTATACAACAAGCAAGCAACAGGCCAAGACTAAAATTGAAGCTTGGAAATTTGAAGTAAACTTGGAAGAGGTTAGGTGCTCAATTGAAGCCTGTCAAGATGCCAATCGAAAGACCCTTTGACATGGGACAAATTTTGGGGTACAATAGCTGCCCCTGTTCAATCTTCTTAAACCTAAAGATGTAAATTGGCTTGTCTACCTTTCATGATCTGAAGGTGGGAGATGATTGAACACCAGAAATTTGCACTCGTATGACGTAAAACTGATTGTTGATGATAGCAGGAATGGGCTTACATATTCCATTTGGATAAGATGACAGAGAGTTGTTAGAGATGGGCTTAAGGATGCCATCTAAAGTAGATGTTGATTCCACACATGGTCCCTTTGGGGGTTCCTGTTCCTGCTGTCTGAGGAGGAGTCCTCTGGGGAATGTGGGTTCCTAAAGTTCTCCTGCTTGAGGAAAATTATATGGGGAATAGAGTCTAGGAACTTCAGTTATCCATTACTCTACTGAGTATTTATCTCTGGATTAGAGAGATGAAAGTTTGTTGTTTTTCTGGTTGAAATCCAGGCTTCACAATAATTTGTTGGGGGAGAATGAAATTAACTGCTATTTGGAGATGTATCAGAAGAAAACCTGTGTAGGGATATTTCAGGAAGAGTCCGTGTTGGACTGCCTCTGGAGGCTTATGTGAAGGAATCTTTGACGATTGCTACCTCAATGGATAATGAAGGAATATTTGACGATTTCTACTCAATGGATAATGAGAAATTCGTCTATGTATAGACTTTACCTGAAAAGATAAAGATTTAGTTGCATGCAATTTCATGATGCATGAAGTGCAAATGATGTTCTCAAAATGAATGAGATTTGTAATATATGCATTTGTGTTTCCTATGTTATGACATATTTAAAATGATGTATGAATGCAATGCATGAATGTGTCAGTCATTCCATTGTTGTATTGTTGAACTAGGGAAAATGAATCCCTGATTGTTGCTGAAGAGTACCAGGAAGCTGAATCCCAGACTGCTGTTGGTGAGTGAAGGAAGTGATTCTTCAATTTCCGCTGGGGATAATAAATGGAGATAATTTTGTTGGGGATTCTTTTTTTCTGTCGGGGATCTTCAACTTCTGCTTGAGAATAATTTTGTCGAGGGGAAGAGTTCTATTCGAAGATTTCACCAATTTGGAGAAATAAACTCCGCTGGGGGATGAACTTCCGTAGCTAGAGAAATAAACTCTATTAGGGATAAGTCTTTATAAACCACTTGATATTTATAAAACTCTGTTACGGAATACTTTGATTTCAGCTCTCTGAGGGAACTTTGTTGGAGAGAGTAATTCCTGCATGGGGAAGAAGAGGTCAAAACTTTGGTTGTTCATTTCTCTACTGGGGATGAGGCTTTATAATCTGCTTGATATTTTTAAAAAAACTCTGCTGGGGATCTTTGACTTCTGCTTGAGGATGTGACAGGAAGATTCCCCTGTTTCTGTACCTCATGGAATGAGAAGTATACTAGAATGAACTTGTGTCTGAATGTATCTAGAAGTTGTGTGAGGGAGTGTCAAAATGAATCTTTGTTTTGATTGTATCAGAACAAAAAGATGTATTGAGTGAGTATCAGAATAGCACCTGTATCTAGAGTGTACCTGAATTGTATCTGAAAGCTGAATTTGAATAAGTATCAGAATGGCATCCGTATCTGGAGCATATATGAAATATATCTGAAAGCTGAATCTGAATGAGTATCGGAACAATATCCGTATCTGGAGCGTATTTGAACTGTATCTGAAAGAGTATCTGAATGGCATCGGTATCTGGAGCGTGTCTGAACTGTATTTGGAAGCTGTATTGAATGAGTATCAGAATGTCATCCGTATCTAGAGCGTATCTTAACCGTATCTGTAAGAGTATCAGAATGGCATCCATATCTGGAGCATATCTGAACTGTATCTAGAAGCTGTATTGAATGAGTATCAGAATGGCATCCGTATCTGGAGTGTATCTAAACTGTATCTGGAAGCTGTATTGAATGAGTATCACAATGGCATATGTATCAAGAGCGTATCTGAACTGTATCTGGAAGCTGTATTGAACGAGTATTAGAGTGACATCCGTATTTGGAGCGTATCTGAACTGTATCTATAAGCTATATTAAATGAGTATCAGAATGGCATCCATATCTGGAGCGTATCTGAATTGTATCTGGAAGTTGTGTTGAAAGAGTATCAGAATGGCATCCGTATCTGGAGCGTATCTGAACTGTATCTGGAAGTAGTATTGAATTAGTATCAGAATGGCATTCGTATTTGGAGCAAATCTGAGTTGTATCTGGAAGCATTATTGAATGAGTATCAGAATGGCATCCGTATCAAGAGCGTATCTGAACTGTATCTGGAAGATGTATTAAATGAGTATCAGAATGGAACCCGTATCTGGAGCGTATCTGAATTGTATCTGGAAGTTGTATTGAATAAGTATCATAGTGGCATCCGTATTTGGAGTGTATCTAAACTGTTTCTAGAAGAGAATCTGCTTTATTTTGAATGTTTCTGCTGGGAATTCATGTTTTGTTGTTTTGAGAAGAAATCCGTTGGGGAACATGAAAAGTTTGTGAACCCGGCTAGGGAATTCTTTAAGATGCCGGAGAAGTGATTAGAGAATCTTGCTCTACCGGGGATACCAGAACACCTGACATCACAAGGATGTAAGCTGAAAATGTGGTAGTGACCTTTTAGTAGGATGCCCCTGCCTCTGTACCTGCTGGAGAAAGTATCTACAGAGGTTTTGTGGATGGTTTGAGTATTATCCTAACTCCTGAGGTTTGAGTAGATGTTGATCGCGGTGATAATTCTTCAACTGATAGACAAGTGACGAGATGACGGGACATAGTTGTACGCTTTAAATGCCTAACTTTTTCCTGGACTATCCTTTCAGATTTACAGTCCAATGGGATACCCTTTTTGCCCAAGCGGCCTTTTCAGGTTTTCGACTTGCCGGGTGTAATGTTTTATTTATATATCCCTATTTTTTTCCCAAACCATTTTGGGTTCGCCGGCATGCCCTTATTTTTTCCTAGGTTTGTCAACCTAGCAGGTCTTTTTCATGAGTCATATTTTTCGACTATGTCCGTGTTCATCGGGTGCAGAGGATTGTCACTATCTGTAGTAGACAGTGTTGTCACACTTCCAGAAGATGTTTATGTGATCGCATGTGCCCTTTCATATGTGGGAGCCTGTGTGGGGTTGTTTCAGGATGAATCGGGTGCACCTGATGTTTGATCAAGTTTCTGATAGTCTTGAATTTCCTAGGTATCTTTTTTAAGGATTGTCATGGAAGGATTCGAAGACATGTTACTGACACCATCTGATACTACTGGCACAGACAAGAAATTTGGTGGTACCAAAGGTTCAAATTTCACAGTGATTTTTGTTAGAATCCTCGATCGATGTAACAGGCCCCGAGTGATTCAAATGGAGACCTAACCCCGGCTATTTAGAACTTTTGGAGATTTTTGAATATTGGCTTGACTGCCCAAATTAACTAGACACCATGTCATTCCCCTTGATTATGAAAGGCTTGTTATTGGGAATGTTTTTTCCGTCTGAGGTGATTTTGTCCACTGAGAGGATCTTTGTTCACTGAATATTCGTTGTGTGAATTTCTCTGTTGTTTGAACAATTAGCCATATGCAAACAATGTCATTTAAAGAATGCAAAGTTTATGTCTGTCTTGAAGTTTGAAAATTCATTTTTAGTAAAACAAACAAATTTTGTAAGAGTGTGATATCAACTCAGGATTTGTAGCAAGTCCTACAGGAGTCAGGATACCTTTTGTAACAATATGCTTCCGAACTAACCCATGCTTCAGCTAGGACTTTTAAGGGTTGTAGCTTTGCCTGGTTCACAGTTTAAGGAAAATAGGATAAAGGCTCAAAATGTATTTGTATCCACCCGTTCTTTGTGATGTTCTTCAGCCCTAAAATCAGTTAATTGTGCGTTTTAAATCCCAATTGAGTTATAGAATCATTGCTCTGATACTTGGTAATCGTTCAGAAATTAAATGTTTATTTTGAGAAGGCAATCTTTTTTTTTTGCAACTTTCCTTTTTGTTGAGGATTTGTAGCGACCTTCTTTTTTTTACTTTATTAACCCTGTCTTTTGCTTGAACTGTTTCTTTTACAATTACAGCCAGCGGGATGCCCCAGTTTTTCTTAAGTCTTCTTCATAGGTTTTGACTTAGCGGGCTTTTCTTTTGAGAGATGATGACTGGCTGCTTTGATGATTATGTGGAACCATCGCCATCTTTTGGAATGTATCTTCTGCACTATTTGTCGTGTATGAAGGATGAGCTTGCGACTAAATGCACCTCTGAATTAAATGAGAAAGCTACCCTGCCCTGGGTTATGATTAAGGGTTTTAATTTGTATGAAAAGAAAAACTCCTACTTCTTAGGCTCAAAGGGGTTGGCTAGGGATTATCTTCCTTACAACTCCACTGTTTAGTATTTGAAACAACGCATGTACATCGTCATTGGGGTCTATTCAAAAGAATACTGTAGAGATTGTGGTATCATTTTTGTCATCCTCCCTCTAAAGACTTATAACTTTTGATCGAGAGTTGAATATCACAAAAAGGAAAGTATTTTAAATATAGTGAATACGAATGAAATGATTCAAAACAGACATATGCAATGTATTGATAAAGTAACAAAGTTTGACATAAAACAAATGTTCTAACAATCAAAAGAAAATTACAAATTAAGAATTCAAATGAACAAATAGCCTCTTTGTCTGAACTTGTCACTTCATATGGTGTGTTTTTGATGGACGACAGAAGAATTCGGTATGGCCATCTTGTGTGAACTCCAGCACTCCTTCGTTGATCAAGTCCTGAATCTTATTTTTCAATTCCCAATAGTTATTTGTATCATGTCAAGGACTATCGAAATGGTAGGCACATATTGCATCAGGATTGAAGTTAGGGGAAGAAGTTTTGGGGTTTGGATGAGGTCTTATCAATGTAACCAAATTCATCCTGAATAGATGTTTCAATTCTTGAGACAAGGTATGTTGATTTTGGTAAACTGACTCTTGGGCTTATCTTGCCTTTGCTGATTACCCCGTCAATATTCGAGAGGTTGTGGCTAGTCTTGTGACATAGCAGCTGTAACACGGTGGGAGAACTGACTTGGTTGTTTTGCATTTTATTGCAAATATTGCGGTTTAGCAAGAGTCACCACTGATTTTTCTTTTATCCAAAAGGAAAGGCTGAAAAGAACAGGAAAGACCTTTGAGATGTTTTATTGAGTTCGGGGGGTAGATTATGAAAAAGGAAAGTGTTAGAACCCTTTCCATCCATGGTTTTCCATGGGCTCTTAGTTACTTGCAAGATCACTTGCTTTTGTTTGAAAATGTGCTTTGTGCGTTTTTTTGAAAGTATTTTGAAAAGGCGCCATTGTTTAAGCAAACTATGTAATGATTCTCGTTCGTAAGAATGTATACAAAGTGTTTATCTTTTGAAAATGTTTTCAAGTTTTCAAGTTGTTTTTGAAAGTGTTGGTGTTTGTTTTGAAAATAGCAAGGATGTTTTTGGTTTTGAAATTGAGCAAGCAACTAGGAACAATCTACCTACTCAAAATTCTTTCATGTTCATTTCATCTTTCCTTTGACATTGTTATCTTACCATTGATTTGGTAAGTAACCTTATCTTTGGATGTAACAGGGAAGGGCAAAGGTCAGCATATAGCCATGATTAGCAATGTTGTAAGATACCTTAGCATTTTCTTTAAGGGACTAAGATCATCTTTGAAAGGCAACTTTTATAGCATCGTCGAGGGACTATGATCTTTTATTATTTTTTTTTTGCTAAGATATCTCACATGCATAATATGATCATTTTATAAGGCAACAAAAGTGGGTTTACCCTAGGGGTGTAAGTGTGCAATTGTATTGATTAACATGCTTGATTTGTCTTGATTAGGGTTTGCTATTTGTTGGTTTTAATCTTTCCATACAAACCCTAATTACTAGCATTTGTATATAAAGTATTTAAATTATGGAAAATAAAAATACTAAGCTATTACATCATTTAGGGGAGGGGTGTACAAATTACAAAATGGGAAATTGCAAGAAAATTAAATCTAAATAATTATTACAACCATATTGAATATTGTACAAAAAATGATTAAATAAAAATGCAAGAATGCAAATGTAAAAATAAATGTGATTTTGTTTGGTTTTCATGAAAAAGTTTTTGACCTAGTTAACTAATATAAAATAATTAACTAAAAAATAAAATTAAGATTAAGTTAATAAAAGAAATTAATTTATTAAAGAAAAACAAGTTTTTTAGGTTTTTTTGTGAATTTAATTAAACTAGTAAATAAAATAAAAGTCCTAAGTTCTAAATTGATTTTAGTTTACAAGAAAATAATATAATAATAATTAAGACTAAATATCTAAGTATTAAAAAAAGGGAAATTAATTTATTAAAGGAAAATGTTTTTTTGTTCTTTTAGTTATGAAGAAAAATAAACTAAATAAATATAAATAATAAAATATATATATATATATATATTTTTTTTTATTAGTGAAAATAATAATAATAATAATAATAATAATAATAATAATAATAATAATAATAATAATAATAATAATAATAGTATTAATAACAATAATAAAAGATGAAATAAAATAAAAATATAAAATAAAAAAAAGGAAATGGGGGTTAACAAAAGTAAAAGGGTCCAAGTCACGTTTTTGTTTTAATAAAAAAAATAAAATAAAATGGAATTTGGGTTTGGTTGTGGTATGAGCAAACAGGAGGGTATTAGTGAGTAAAAATTAATCAGGCCTAAGGGAGAGAGCCCAAACGCGCTGAAAGGAAAAATGACAAAAAAATATGAAAAAATAACGAAAGGCAGCGCTGAGGTTCGAACTCATGACCTCAACCAATAACGCGCCCTGCCTTAACATTGGGGTGGCTGTACATCCGTTAACTTAAATGAAATGATAAATAAATAATACAAAATGAGTCATGAATACACTTCATCTTCAACCTCCAGTCAAAGGACCTTTAAATTCATCATTTCTCAACCATTCTTAAAACTTCCAACATCAAACTTGTTAGAAATTTTCTCACGATTCTGAATATGTAAATAACTTAATCTAATTATCAAAAATGAGCATGAATTTCTAATGGTACCAAATCCTGACCTAAATATTTCCAGAGGTTCAGATTCAAAATTATAACTACTCAAGCAACAATAATGAAATCTAAGGACATGGTTAGCTTCAGGACAATGATATCTACATTTCTTATTCACAAACAAACCATTAATAATACTTGTATGAAGAGTTCAAAAGTAAGAAAACTCACCTTGCAAGAGGGTATCGTGTTTTGAGTTTAAGCAACTTTTTATGAGTTCCAGTGATTGGGTTAGCTTCCTCAAGGTACTAGAAAGCTAATGTGATGCTTGGCTTGAGCTGAAAGTGGCTGAGGAGTTCTGGAGAAGTCCACTTGCAGAGCTCTGTTTTTGAAAATGGAACTTGATGATGGAGATGTTATAGTTATGAAACATGGTCAGGGATGAGTTTTATTTGATGTTTATAAGCTTTAGGAACCAAAATGCTTGAAAACATACGAGTGAGATGTGAGTTTCAAGTTTTTGGTTAGAATGTACAACAATGGTGATTTTTGATTCAGTTCTGAGTTCTTGGGTGTTTTAGGGCATGTGTATGCGTGTGTTTTCTTGCAAACAACTTGTGTATATGTATGGAAAAGGTTTGGATACTTGAGGTGGTCAGAAGTACAAGATCACATGTTATGGCTTGTTGGCTTGTTTTTGAACTAAGATTGACAAACATGGTTTCAATGCATAGTACAAAGCTATCTAGAGTGGTTACCAACTTTAAACATGCTTATCTGACTTTGTAGAGGAAGTTTGTGCAGAAGGAACAAGTGCAAAGCTCAATGCAAGTTAACTTTGCATAAAGCTTGCTTTATGTAAATGGCAATGGTGCCTTTGTGCCATTAATGGAAAATTATCTTGGATAAAGCTTGAATCAAATGGATAATATCTCAAAAGCAAGTGTAATCTTATGATTAGGGAGATATCTTAAAGTTTAGAGGCTTGCAAATCAAGATTGTGCATAATAGGCTTGAGATTTGAATTCTTATTCATCACAAATTTTTCCTTGCAAAACAACTTAAAACCCCAACTTTTGGCCTTCGATTCTCCTTGCTCACAAATGATCTCAAGGAGTTCTTGAAAAATTTGGAAAGCATGTAATGTTCTCTACAACCACTCTTTGAATCACTTTTGTAAAATCCAAATGGAACTATGTGAAATTTGGGTCAGAAGTTAGGTCAAAATCCTGACCAAAAATGCTCAAAATTTCACTAAGTGTTTTAGTTTCATGACCATGACTTCATGGATTAATAACTTGAGATCCAAGAATTTCTAGGAGAATTTGTGTATATCAATGTTTTATATCTCATGGAGATCTACAACTTTCATCTTGAAAGTTCCTTTTAAATCATCTTGCATCATGGTGAAAAAGTGGCTCAAAGTTGTGAAAAAATATGAAGTTTTCAACACTTAGAAAAATTTCTAAGTTTGGAAACTTTGACTTTTCAAAATGAAATCTTGACTTTTTTATTTCTTGATGAACAAGTTTCATATTTTGACATGTTTTGATGATTTGTGATCTTTGACACTTGATTTTGACCAAAAAATCAAAGTTTGACTTTTCAGTATACAGTTGACTTTTGATCATTTGACTGAAAATCAACTATCAATCAATTGATCTTGAGGGATGTTTTGAGTCATTCCATTAGTTCAAAATGATGCAATTGAACTCTTGAGATTACTCCTCAAACCAATTAACCATTTTCTAGGTCAAAAATCAGAAATTTCCCTTTCTTAGTCAAAACCCTAATTTTGCCATTTTTCCCTTTTGATGATCTAATCAAATTTCTTGAGGAATTATGGTCCAAACTTGATCAAATGATAAATATGATTTTATAATGTTGACATGGATAAAAAATTATGAAGTTTGACTGTAAATTGGCCACAATTGACTTTTTCCCGAATACAGCTGATTTTTAGGTCAACTGGTCAATTGACTAAGCAAAAATTTGATCCAAGATTTGAAACTTGACATAAGTAATATTGAGGGTCCATAATGATCCATGAAAGTCATATAAGGCATTAAAAGTTCAATTATCCTTGTGCAATCTCAAGCCCTAATATCAGTCATCAGTGCTTAAGGAGGTGTCTTGAGCTGATCCACCCTTGTGCAGTCTTGAACCAAAGGAATCTTATGGAAAAATACTTGATAAATGAGAGGGAAAATTTTGGGGTACAACATATGCCCCTGTTCAATATTCTTAAACTGAAGAGTTAGATTGGCGGATCCGCCATTTGTGACTTGAAGGTGGAAGATGATTGGACACTAGAGTGCACAGAAATTTGCACTCGAAGATGAAATGGGAATGGGCTTATAGATGCCATTTGGAGGAATGATGGAAATTTTCTGAATATGGGCTTGTAGATGCCATCCAAGGGTGACTGTTGAAAGAGAATGGACTAAGTATAAACTAGATTTCAACTGGAAAAGAATCAGAATAAATCTTTGGAGTGACTTATCTGAACCGAAAGAAGTCTTGTATGTCGTTAGGCTGAGAAGAAATCAGAATAGATCTTGAAGCGATTTATCTGATCCAGAAGTGTTCCTTTGGAAAGTATCAGGCTAAACCATTGAGGGGTTTAAACTTAACCAAAAGAGATATTGAATATTCTTTAACTGGAAAGAATCAAAGTAAATCTTTGAGTGATTTATCTGAACCAGAGAAAGCATCCGCGGGAAAGAATCAGAATAAATCGTTGAGAGATTTATATGAAACCGAAATGTTCCTTTGGAAAGTATCAGGATAAACCATTGAGGGGTATAAATTGAACCAATAGAGATCTTGAATATTCTTTAACTGAAAAGAATCAAAGTAAATCTTTGATTGATTTAACTGAAGCAGAGAAAGAGTCTGTGGGGAAGAATCAGAATAAACCGTTGAGAGATTTAAAGTAAACCAACGGGGATCTGAAGAAGAATCAAAATAAATCATGGAGAGATTCATCTGAACTAGAAAAGACATATACGGGAAAAGAATCAGAATAAACTGTTGAGAGATTTAAACTGAATCGGTAGGAGTCTAGAGAAGAATCAGAATAAATCATTGAGAGATTCATCTGAACCAGAAAAAGCGTCTGCGGGAAAAGAATCAGAATAAACCGTTGAGGGATTTAAACTGAATCGGAAGGGATCTTGAAATAAATTTCTGTTATGTAGATGGTCGACAAGTCCATTCTTGGGAGTTGATATGTATTTAACTTGTTGAAAATTTGACGATAATTCTCTATTGATTGATCTTTCCTGAAAAAGATGAAAAGTTAGTTACATGTAATGTCATGATATATGAAATGCATGTTGAAATGATGTTCTCAAAATAAAAGAGTTTGCACCGTATGTATCTGTGTAGTCAATGCTATGACATATGGATGCAATATATGGATACGTTAATTGTTATGCCGTAGTACTACTAGAGTCAAGGAAAATAAATCCCTAAGCATTGCTGAGCATGAGGAGTGTAAGTATACATGTTTTGAAGTTGAAGTGTTTATTAGCTTCCATTTAGAGAAATAAACTTTGTTGTGTAAGGGAAACACTGTGTATTGCTTGTAGACCTCGTGAAATCCTGCTGGGGAATCCTGAGAAACTGGGCGACTTTCACTAGGGAATCTTAGGAGTGGTAACTGGAAGTTTTGTTCTGTCTGGGATATGAGAGAGCTTGATATCATTAAGCTGCATACTGGAGATATGTTACGATCCTGTAGTGGGATGTCCCGTTTTTCGCTCTTGCTGGGAAAGTATCTGCGGGGGACTTTATGGAATAGTCTAAAGATATTATCCTATTTCTTAAAGCCATTAGTGATTGTATTTCTATTTTATGTTCCCCTTTTTTGCTCATTTTTAAACAATAGTTACGTTCAAATGCATATGTTCAAAAATAAATCATTGGACGTTTTTGTAAACAAAACACAGAAATAAAGAAAAACAGATAGTTTTGCACTTTCAAAGAGATACCTTTGTATTAACTTGAATAAGTATTTTTGTACAACGAGACGAGCATTCTAGTAAGATAACATCGTCGTAAAAAAATGAAAATTGATACAAAGAAAAGATAGCTATGTGAATTAATCCCATGGGGTTCCCATTTTGCTATGCCTTCGTGTCTTTGAGTGTCTTGTCCACTTGCTGCCATGTCTGAAGTTGATTGGATTAATTAGACCCATTTGAGCTTGTCAGTAGATGTTAAAGGTTGTCTGTAAGGTGATCCTATGAGACATAGTCATACGCTTTAATTCCCTAACTTTTTCCTGGACCTCCCTTTCGGGTTTTCAGTCCACCGGGATACCCTTTTTTGCCCAAGCTGCCCTTTCGGGTTTTCAACTTGCCGGGTGTACAGATTTTTTTGTATTTTATCCCTAATTTTTGCCCGAACCTTTGTGGTTCGTCGGGATGTCCTTGTTTTTCCTAGATGTGTCAACCTAGCTGGTCTCTTATGTGTAGTATCTTTTGACTATGTCCGTGTTTACAGGGTGCGGAAGGTCGTCACCATCCATAGTGGTTAAGATCATTGCTCCACCAGAGAATATGCTTTTGATCACAAACGTTCCTTCGTATCAAGGAGTCTATTTGCCCATGGGATCACCTTGTGGTAATATGATACGCTTGATTACCAAGTCACCAACCTGATATACCTGATGTCTGACCTTTTTGTTAAAAGCTTTGATCATACGTTTTTGGTACATCTGGCCGTGACAGACAGCCGTAAGCCTCTTCTCATCAATTAGGTTCAGCTGGTCAAGTCGGGTTTGAATCCAATCATCTTCACTCAGCCCTGCATCTTTTATGATTCTCAGAGAAGGTATTTAGACTTCAATTGGTAGAACAACTTCCATGCCGTATACCAAGGAGAAGGGAGTTGCCCGTATTGATGTGCGCGTCGTGGTACGGTAACTGTGGAGAGCGAATGGTAGCATCTCATGCCAATCCTTGTAGATTACTGTCATTTTTTGTATGATCTTCTTGATGTTCTTATTTGCAGCTTCGACATCGCCATTCTTCTTTGTCCAGTAAGGGGAAGAATTATGGTGCTGGATCTTGAATTGCATGCATACTGCAGTGATCATAGTATTGTTGAGATTCGTACCATTGTTTGTGATAATTCTCTCCAGGATACCGTATCGATAGATGAAATTCAGTTTGATGAACCGGGCCACAACTTTATTGGTAACAGAAGCAAAAGAAGTTGCCTCAACCCACTTCGTGAAATAGTCAATGGCCACTAAGATGACGCGGTGTCCGTTAGAAGTTGTAGATTTGATTTATCCAATCATATCGATGCCCCACATCGCAAATAGCCAGGGAGCAGTCAGGGTGTTTAGAGGAACTAGAGGCACATGCACTTTGTCAGCGTAGATCTGACACTTGTGACAGGTTCGTGAATGCTGATAGAAATCTGCTTCCATGTTAGACCAGTAGTACCCTGCTCGTAGGATCTTTTTAGCCATAATGTGCCAACTGGAATGGGTGCCAAAAGTGCCTTCATGTAGATCAGCCATGATCTTTTCTGCCTCAACCTTGTCTACACAACGAAGCAAAACGGAGTCGTGGTTGCGCTTGTAGAGAATGCCATTACTAAGGAAGAACTTAGCAGAGAATCTTCTCAAGAACTTCTTATCATTGACTGAAGCTTCTTCCGGATACTCTTGAGCCTCGAGATACCTCTTAACTCCATGGAACCAAGGCTGGTCCACTACTTCTTCAGTATCGATCTCGTGACAATAAGATGGTTCATCCATCCGTTCAATGGTGATCCGGGGAGCCTCGTTATCCCACTTGAGTTTAAACATGGATGACATAGTGGCTAGCGCGTCCGCTAGTTGATTTTCCTCTTGTGGAAAATGCTCAAAGGTAATTTCCTCGAAATGTGGTATTAATTTCAACACATGTTCTTTGTAGGGGATGAGGTTAGGGTGCTTTGTGTCCCATTCTCCTTTGATCTGACTGATGACTAAGGCTGAATCTCCGAATACACTTAAGGACTTGATTCCCAAATTTATGGCAACTTTGAGACCAAAAATACACGCTCTGTATTCTGCCATGTTATTGGTACAGTTGAAAAAAAGTCTTGCAGTGAAGGGAGTATGACATCCTTCAGGGGATATGATTACAACACCTATTCCATTACCGAGTGCGTTGGAGGCTCCGTCAAAAACCAAGGTCCATTGAGATCCTTGTTAAGGTCTGTCATATGGTCTGAGTTCTTCATAGTTGTTTACCATCATGATGTCTTCATCAGGGAACTCGAATTTCATGGACTGATAGTCATCCACAGCTTGATGAGCAAGGTGATCGGCTATTACACTGCCCTTTATTGCTTTTTGGGTAGTGTACTGAATGTCGTATTCAGTCAGAATCATCTGCCATCTTGCTATTCTCCCAAAGAGGGCAGGCTTCTCGAATATATATTTAATTGGATCCATCTTGGATATCAATAAGGTAGTATGGGTTAGCATATACTGTCTTAGCGGCAAGCAGCCCATGCCAGAGCGCAACAAGTTTTCTCGAGCAGTGAATATCTTGTTTCACAGTCGGTAAATTTTTTACTCAGGTAGTAAATAGCATGCTCTTTTCGGCCAGACTCGTCATGCTGCCCCAGCACACACCCCATTGAATTTTCCAAGACAGTTAGATACATGATTAAAGGTCTTCCCTCGACTGGTGGCATCAAAACAAGAGGCTCTTGTAGGTACTCTTTGATCTTGTCGAAGGCAGCTTGGCATTCATCATTCCATTTGATTACTTCATCTTTCTTCAGTAATTTGAAGATTGGTTCATAAGTAGCGGTTAAGTGAGAAATGAATCTGGCAATATAGTTAAGCCGTCCTAAGAATCCTCAAACTTCCTTCTCGGTGTGAGGAGCAGGCATTTCTTGTATTGCTTTCACCTTGGCAGGATCAACTTCGATACCTTTACCGCTTACAACGAAGCCTAGGAGTTTGCCGGACCTCACCCCAAATGTACATTTATTCAGGTTCAACCTTATCTTGTATTTCTTTAGCCTTTTAAACAGTTTCTGCAAATGGTCAAGATGTTCCTCCTCAGTTTGAGATCTGGCTATAATGTCGTCCACATAGACCTCTATTTCGTGATGGATCATGTCGTGAAATAGAGCTACCATGGAGCGTTGATAAGTTGCCCCAACATTCTTCAACCCGAATGGCATAACCTTGTAACAGAAAGTGCCCCACTGTGTGATGAAGGTCATTTTATTCATGTCCTTAGGTGCCATTTTGATTTGATTGTAGCCTGAGAAACCATCCATGAATGAGAAGACTTTATGCTGTGCGGTATTGTCAACTAAAATATCGATATGGGGAAGTGGGAAATCATCCTTAGGGCTTGCCCTATTCAAATCTCGGTAATCCATACACATGCGTACTTTGCTGTCCTTTTTAGGTACTAGAACAACATTGGATACCCATTGTGGATAGAAGGTGAAGGCTAAGAATCCGGCATTGAATTGTTTCATGACTTCAGCTTTGATCTTCTCTGGCATGTCTGGCCGCATGCGACGGACTTTTTGTTTTACCGGAGGGCAGTTTTCTTTTGTTGTTAGATGATGGACCACCAGCATCAAGCCCTGGCATGTCTTCGTACGACCAGGAAAAGACCTCAAAATAGTCATGTAGTAACTGAGTTAAACGCTTCTTGACACTGGATTCCAGATTGGCTCCTACCTTGACTTCGTTCTTGTCCTCTTCGGCACCTAAGTTGATTGTGTCCACTGGTTCTTCGTGGGGTTGTATAGTCCTTTCTTCCTTTTGTAGTAACCTGGCTAGTTCCCCTGGCACTTCACAATCTTCCTCACCTTCGTCTTCGGCTTGGTAGATTAGATTTTCAAAGTCACAAAAGGCCATAGCAGAATCGTTACCCATGGGATCCTGAGTGGATGTAGATCTTTATTTTAATATGTGAGTGTGTGTAAGAGCATAACTATTTTTTGAAAGAAATAAAAATCTAGAAAAAGAAAGACAAAGAGCACAAAGTTTCCATGCAAAAACGTCCATGATTCATTGATGACATATGAAAATGAGGTAACAACCCTTATAAATGGACCGTTGTGCCTCAGGTAAGACACAAGGTTTTAAAAGTCTGAATTGTTTAGTTATTACAAGTCCGACAAAAATTTATAGATAATTACTGTTGGATAAAAGTAATTGGGACAAAATATTTAGCTTCCCAGTTGCTGAGTCCTCCGTTGATAGTTGGGAAAATCCATTCCTCCAGGTCGTAGCTATCATCACTATCCTCCAATGTGTTGACTCCATGGTTGCTGATCTTCAAAGGTGGTCCCCCGGAACGAGCACGACGAATATCTTTCTGGGCTCCTGAAGTGAAACCCAAACCAAATTTGTCAGATTTGTAAGGGATATCTGGGAGTTGGCCCTAAATAGTACACCCACCTTCTTCGATTACTGACTTGGCATCTTTCAGAGAAGTCATATTTAGCGGAGGTCTTGTAATCTTTGGGACTTGGGAAACAGTCTTGGTTGCTGCCACTGTTTGCGGGACTTCCTTGAAATGCTAAAATGGAGTTTCAATGAATTCATCATTCATTTCCACGTATATGAAGGAGTTCTAGTGACTGACCATATATTCCTCTTCTCCATGGACGGTAATGATTTTTCCCTTGGTTGGGTATTTCAGCATCTGATGTAATGTAGAGCTGACGGCACCAGCGTCATGGATCCAAGGTCGGCCCAACAAACAAGAATAGGAAGGGCGATTTTCCATCACGTAAAAAGTCAAATCCAAGGTTTGAGTTCCAACTTTTATGGGGATGTCCACTCCCCCATGCAACATTCTTTTTTAATCATCAAAGGCTCTTACCACTATGTTGTTGGGTTTTAAGGTCAGACCTTCACAGTCGAGTCTATCCAAAGCTTTCTTAGGCAGCACATTCAAAGATGAACCAGTATTAACCAGGACATGGGCCAAAGTTGTGCCCTTGCATTCGACAGAGATATGCAATTCCTCATTGTGTTTCTTCCCTCTAGGTGTTAGGTCAGCATCAGAAAAGCCTAAACCATTATCAGCGGTCAAACTGGCCACTCAGTCTTGGAACTGATCAACAGAGGTTTCTTGTGGCACATGGGCAATTTTAAGAAATTTCAACAAGGCCTTCGCATGAGCCTCGGAGCATAATAGTAAAGCTAGCATAAAAATCTTTGACGGAATTGGCCCTAGATATTTGACTATGTTGTAGTCGCTTCTCTTTATGATTTTTAGAATTTCTTCCATATCCATTTTGGAGTCCTCTGGGATAGATACTAATTGTACCTTCATCCGGACAGGATCAACCAGAATGCCTTTGCCCCGAGTCTCGGTCGACTCGGCAGTAGGGGTGTCAGTAGGGCTAATCATAGGGATTATAATAGTAGAGTCAATGGGAACAAAAGTAGGGATGATCACAGTACCAATAATAGTTTTCAGAGGAGCAATCTCGGGGGAGAATACTCTTCCACTTCGGGTTATCTTGCTGGTTCCCGCAATGTTGTCGATGTTAGGGTTAGCCTTCTCAAAAATCGAGTCTTCATCAGCTAGCCAATCCGGCTTGACACCGTGATAGTAGACGTCACCCCCATAGTTCCATGGGACAGTTTTATCTGATGAGTACATGATTGGTCCTGGCATAGTAATTATCAGTGGAGTCACCTTCTGAACGGATGTAATCCTAACGGGTCTTTTGGTGGAGACCCTGGAAGGATTGGCGGAAATGGTTACTATTGAAACATCATTGTAAGAAATGCTTAGAACGGGAGCCTTCTCAAACAAAATCTCTTTGTCATCCATCAGGCGCTGAACACCTGCTTTCAATAAATGACAACCAGTTGGTAGGGATAAACAGAGGTGGCACCTTTTGTCACAACCCGAAAATAAACTGGCCTTCAATAGGTTCCTCTTGACAGTCAGGAGAGGAGTAACAAGTTCATCAATAACAGTAATAAACACATCATCTTCAACAATGTTAACATCATGACCATGCTTGAGCATAAGAGCGGTGATAACTTTTGCTTCAAGAAGGTCTTGCACCTTGTTTTTCAAAGCCCAGCAGTTGTTGGTATCATGGCCTGGACTTTCTGAATGGTTAGCACAGCGAGCATTAGGATGGTAATGAGGAGTCGTGGTGTTAGGATTCTTCGAGGCTTCCTTCAAAGTTACTAGATTAGATATCAATAAATGTGGCAGGACTTGAGACAGCGTCATATTTATCCGGGTAAATTGTCTTACCGGTCTTTATGTTCTAGGTTGGTTGCTCCTTTGTTGAGTGGGTGCAGGCTTAGGGATCATGATTTCCCCTACCATTGGACGATGTTCAGTTCTATCCTGATTGCTTTGAGGTTATACAACACCAACTTCTATCTTCCCGATAAATGGTTTTCTCACAGCACTGGAGGATACATCCTTTTGGATCTTCCCACTCTTAATCCCAGCTTCCACTCTTTCCCCAGTCAAGATTAATTCAGTGAAGCCTGCTAAGGAGATTCCAATTAGATGATTAAATAAAGGACCGGACAGGGTACCCAGAAACATGTCTACTAGCTCTCTGTCAGACAGGGAAGGCTGGACTCTTTCTGCTAAGTCCCTCCATTTCTGAGCGTAGTCTTTGAAACCTTCGCTTGAAACCATAGCCATACACTGGAGTTGAGTACGAGTGGGAGCAAGGTCTGTGTTGTATTGATATTATTTACAAAAAGAAGCGGCAAGGTCTTCCCAATTATGGATATTGGCCCTTTCCAGTTGATAGAACCAATCTAGCTGAGTCCCGGATAGACTATCCTGAAAGAAGTGGACCCACAAATCTCTGTCAGCAGTGTGAGGTTGTATCTTCCTCACATAAGATTGGAGATGCATCTTGGGACACAAAACCCCGTCGTACTTAGCAAACATTGGCTCTTTGAATTTTGGTGGAATAACAATTCCAGACACCAAACCCAGCTCTTCAAAGTCCAGCTCGGGCACTTTCTGAATCTCCATTGCACTTAAACGTTCTTCCAGATGTTTGTATTTGTCATCTGCTGGAGGATACTGTTCTTCAGAGTAATCCTTTTCTTCTTCCTCTTCAGATTCTAACTGGGCAACCACTTCTTTGTTTTTCCCTTCTTGATTATCCTTTTCCCCAGATGATGCTGCGAAGTCTAGGGTCCGTCTGGCTGGCCCTGGGAACCTTCTTCCTAGATTCGGAACACATATTGCTTTCTTTGCTTTCTTCTTCTTTTCTTCAATCAGCAAAGTTTTCAAATCCTCTTGTGCTTTGGCTAGAGTCAAGAACATTTGTTGAAACTGAGCATTTTGCGCCTGGAGATCTTTTACTGTATGTTCCATGTCCATCTTATTGAAATAAACATTAGAAAGATGAGGAGACCTGTTGTAAGAAACCTGCTTATGTTATGATGAATGGAGATGCATATGCAATGATTTCAAGGAAATTAGAGATTTAAATTTGCTTTAGACCAAAAAGGAACACATGTTATATTAATAAATCAAAGTTTGAGTGCATCATGCCTCTTTGGGCTTACAAATAAATACAAAACTCTAAGATAAAAAAGTTGAACATCCTCTTTGGTGCGATGTAGGCGTTCAGACTCCGCTCCTCATGAAGCTGCTTGGTGAGTTCCAAAACCTTCTTCTCGCTGGCGTAGAATTGGGCCTCAAAAGTGTCTCGCTCCCCCTTAAGCTGTATCCAATCCCTTTGCAAGTCTTCGAGAGAGGTGGGCATGTCAGGATGCAGGATAGTGTATGGGACATCTCCTTCTAAAACAGGCTCTATGATAACTGGGAGAATAGAAGGGTAAGGCATCATAAGACTTTAAGCACGAGCTCATACCCGTTTGAGATAAGGCTCAAGAGGGATGGAATTCTTGTTCCCAAATGTCTTGCTATCTACCTTGTTCAACATCCTCCAAGCTCGGATATACCTCTGGAGGTAACCTTGATCGTCATTCTCGTAGTCAAATACCAACCCTTGAATAAGCATCTCATGTGGGCCATCCCTTAGGGCTAACCAAATTGTCTTAAGGATAAACAGGGGTTGTAGGTGATGCCTCCTCTAATGCCAAGCAAGGGGGCATTATGTAATTCTCCATAACGTTCAATGATAGTAACATTCTCTACAGATCGGGAACACCAATGAATGTTTGAATGTTTGAGCGTCATCAACCTAAGTGACCACCTTGAACCTTTCTCCTTCTTTAATACAGATTGGGCAAGATGCGAAATAAACCATCTTGCCAAGAGAGGAGTAAAACACATAATAATACTTGTTTCCTCATAGTGCGAATGTGAGAAGAATGTAGGATGTCTCCTAACAAAGTAGGCATCGGGTTACGTGACATGAAGATTTTGACGGTGTTTACATCTATGAGTTGGTCAGGATTTGGAAACAAAACCATCCCATAGATGAGGAGAGCCACAACTTCCTCAAAAGCTTGCAAGTCCAAGGAGTTCCAACAGTTTTTAGTTTCTCAAACAAGAACTTGGCTAAGAAACCTTTGACACCACTCCTTGTTTCCAAATTAGTTGTGATATCATATGGTTGCAAGTGTAAGGCTTGAGCAATCTCTTCTGGCTTTGGATCTCTTTCCGTACCGTTGAAAGGTAGTTGACTGGGAATGGAAATCCTCAAGAGTTGGGAGAATTATTCCAAAGTTGGCACAAGTTGATAATCGGGAAATGTGAAGCAATGGTGTAGAGGATCAAAGAACTGAAAGAGCACCTTCATCACTCCTCATCAGTGTTGGAAGTAACCAAGTTTAGGAGGCGACCATGTCTTTCGGTAAATGGAGAATTTTTGGTAACCATTTATGCTAACTCTTTAAGTTGAGGAGGGATCCTTACAATATTGACTTGAATGGTTTTCCTGCGAATAGAATCCATGTCCTACAAAACAGAACAAAGATAAATCCCAAAATCCTTGAAATGATTAGTGAGTATGAGTATGATGTTATGATGTTTATGATGTTATGTACAAGTAAATATATACAAATAAAACAAACAAGTCCTTAGGTTTAGGCTTGCATGGAGTCTCATAGGTAAGTACCCTCTTAAAGTTTAGTTGGCTCAAACATGTCCTAGAAATAGTAACTGGGTTCTAAGGGAGCTCAATATCACTGGTTTGTTTCCTCGGGCATTGTTTCAGCGCAAGCCTCTTTAATGGCGACCGAAATATCCAAAAAACAAAGCCTCAATGAGTGTAGTATTGAGTATCTACCAACTTCGGACTGCACCAAAGTCGGTCATCTCACTAAGTCCTAATGGCCAAGTTGGTCAAGTAAAGGTTCTAGAAGTTAGTTAGTGCTTCTTGACATCACTCAGCGGCCCAGTATTCTCCTTGGATACTCAAGGGTTACCGGTACCCACAAATACGTCACACTAACATAGCTATTGCTTAGACCATGTCGGTATACCCTGCACGGTTTCCACAACGTATTGCTACTTAACTATAAGGTATCCCAAATCCGAGTAGAAGATTCAAACCCAAACAAAGAACCAAAATGTAAAGCATACAAGTCAAACAATGGAAGCAAATAATTATGATCTAGCCTTAAGGTAACCCCCACTTTTAAGATTCTCCCCAGTAGAGTCACCAGTTCTATAACGCGGTGGGAGAACTGACTTGGTTGTTTTGCGTTTTATTGCAAATATTGCGGTTTAGCAAGAGTCTCCACTGACTTTTCTTTTATCCAAAAGGAAAGGCTGAAAAGAACAGGAAAGACCTTTGAGATGTTTTCTTGAGTTCGAGGGGTAGATTATGAAAAGGGAAGGTGTTAGCACCCTTTCCATCCATGGTTTTCCATGGGCTCTTAGTTACTTGCTAGATCACTTGCTTTTGTTTGAAAATATGATTTGTGTGTTTTTTTGAAAGTATTTTGAAAAGGCGCCATTGTTTAGGAAAACTTTGTAATTATTCTGGTTCGTAAGAATGTATACAAAGTTTTGATCTTTTGAAAATGTTTTTAAGTTTGAAAGTTGTTTTTGAAAGTGTTGGTGTTTGTTTTGAAAATAGCAAGAATGCTTTTGGTTTTGAAATTGAGAAAGAAACTAGAAACAATCTACCTACTCAAAAGTCTTTCAAGTTCATTTCCTCTTTCCTTTGACATTGTTATCTTACCATTGATTTGGTAAGTAACCCTATCTTTGGATGTAACAGGGACGGGCATGGGTCATCGTACAACCATGATTAACAATGTTGTAAGATACCTTAGCATTTTCTTTAAGGGACTAAGATCATCTTTAAAAGGAAACTTTGATAGCATCATCGAGAGACTATGATCTTGTATTTTGTTTTTTTCCTCTAAGATATCTCACATGCATAATATGGCCATTTTATAAGGCAACAAAAGTGGGTTTACCCTAGGGGTGTAAGTGTGCAAGTGTATTGATTTACATGCTTGATTTGTCTTGATTAGCGTTTGCTATTTGTTGGTTTTAATCTTTCCATACAAACCCTAATTACTAGCATTTGTATATAAAGCATTTAAATTATGGAAAATAAAAATACTAAGTTATTACATCATTTAGGAGAGGGGTGTACAAATTACAAAATGGGGAATTGCAAGAAAATTAAATCTAAATAATTATTACAACCATATTGAATATTGTACAAAAAATGAATAAATAAAAATGCAAGAATGCAAATGTAAAAAGAAATGTGATTTTGTTTGATTTTCATGAAAAAGTTTTTTGACCTAGTTAACTAATATAAAATAATTAACTAAAAAAGAAAATTAAGATTAAGTTAATAAAAGAAATTAATTTATTAAAGAAAAACAAGTTTTTTATGGATTTTTGTGAATTAATTAAACTAGTAAATAAAATAAAAGTCCTAAGTTCTAAATTGATTTTAGTTTACAAGAAAATAATATAATAATAATTAAGACTAAATATCTAAGTATTAAAATAAATGGAAATTAATTTATTAAAGCAAAATTAATTAGTGAAAATAATAATAATAATAATAATAATAATAATAATAATAATAATAATAATAATAATAATAATAGTATTAATAATAATAATAATAATAAAAGATGAAATAAAATAAAAATGTAAAATTAAAGTCAAGGGGTTAAAAAAAAGGAAATGGGGGTTAACAAAAGTAAAACGGCCCAAGTCACGTTTTTGTTGTAATCAGAAAAAATAAATAAAATGGAATTTGGGCTTGGTTGTGGTATGAGCAAACAGGGGGGTATTAGTGAGTAAAAATGAATCAGGCCCAAGGGAAAGAGCCCAAACGCGCTGGAAGGTAAAATGACAAAAAATGTAGAAAAAATGCAAAAGGCAACGCTGAGGTTCGAAACCCATGACCTCTACAATTAACGTGCGCTGCCTTACCACTGGGGTAGTTGTACATCTATTAACTTAAATGAAATAATAAATATATAATACAAAATGAGTCATGAATACACTTCATCTTCAACCTCCAGCCAAAGGACCTGTAACTTCATCATTTCTCAACCATTCTTAAAACTTCCAACATCAAACTTGTTAGAAATTTTCTCACGATTCTGAATATGTAAATAACTTAAGCTAATTCTCAAAAATGAGCATGAATTTCTAATGGTACCAAATCCTAACCTAAATATTTCCAGAAGTTGAAATTCAAAATTCTAACTACTCAAACAATAATAATGAAATCTAAGGACATGGTTAGCTTCAGGACAATGATATCTACATTTCTTATTCATAAATAAACCATTTATAATGCTTGTATGAAGAGTTCAAAAGTCAGAAAAATCACCTTGCAAGAGGGTATCATGTTTTGAGTTTGAACATCTTTTGATGAGTTCTAGTGATTGGGATAGCTTCCTCAAGTTCCCAGGAAGCTAATGTGATGCTTGGCTTGAGCTGAAAGTGGCTGAGGAATTCTGGAGAAGTCCACTTACAGAGCTCTGTTTTTGAAAATGGAACTTGATGATGGAGATGTTACAGTTATGAAACAGGGTTAGGGATGAGTTGTATTTGATGTTTATAAGCTTTAGGAACCCAAAGGCTTCAAAACGCACGAGGGAGATGTGAATTTCAAGTTTTTGGTCAGAATGTGCAACAATGGTGATTTTTGATTGAGTTCTGAGTTCTTGTGTGTTTTAGGGCTTGTGTATGCGTGTGTTTTCTTGTAAAAAACTTGTGTATATGTATGGAAAAGGTTTGGATACTTGAGGTGGTCAGAAGTACAAGATCACATGTTTTGGCTTCTTGGCTTGTTTTTGAAGTGAGGTTGACAAACAAGGTTTCAATGTATAGTAAAAAGATATCTAGAGTGGTTACCAACTTTAAACATGCTTATCTGACTTTGTAGAGGAAGTTTGTGCAGAAGGAACAAGTGCAAAGCTCAATGCAAGTTGACTTTGCATAAAGCTTGCTTTATGTAAATGGCAATGGTACCTTTGTGCCATTAATGGAAAATTATCTTGGATAAAGCTTGAATCAAATGGATAATATCTCAATAGCAAGTGTAATCTTCTGATTAGGGATATATCTTGAGGTTTAGAGGCCTGCAAAGCAAGATTGTGCAGCATAGGCTTGAGATTTGAATTCTTGTTCATCACAAATTTTGCCTTGCAAAACAACTTGAAACCCCAACTTCTGGCTTCGATTCTCCTTGATCACAAATGATCTCAAGGAGTTCTGGGACATTTTGGAAAGCTTGTAATGTGCTCTAAAACCCCTATTTGAATAACTTTTGAAAAATCCAAATGGAACTATGTGAAATTTGGGTCAGAAGTTAGATCAAAATCCTGACCAAAAATGCTCAAAATTTCACTAAGTGTCTTATTTTCATGACCATAACTTCATGGATTAATAACTTGAGATCCAAGCATTTCTAGGAGAAGTTTTGTAATGCAATGTTTCAGATCTCATGGAGATCTACAACTTTTATGTTGATAGTTTCTTTTGAATCATCTTGCATCATGGTGAAAAATTGGCTCAAAGTTGTGAAAAATATGAAGTTTTCAACACTTTGAAATATTTCTAAGTTTGGAAACTTTAGGTTTTCAAAATGAAATCTTGACTTTTTGATTTCTTGATGAAAAAGTTTCATATTTTGACATGTTTTGATGAATTGTGATCTTTGACTTCTGATTTTGACCAAAAAGTCAAAGTTTGACTTTTCAGTATACAGTTGACTTTTGATCAGTTGACTGAAAATCAACTATCAATCAATTGATCTTGAGGAATGTTTTGAGTCATGCTATTAGGTCAAAATGATGCAATTGAACTCTTGAGATCATGCCTCAAACCAATTAACCATTTGCTAGGTCAAAAAATAGAAATTGCCCTTTCTTAGTTAAAATCCTAATTTTGACCATTTTGCCCTTTTGATGATCTGATCAAATTTCCTGAGGAATTGTGGTACAAACTTGATCAAATGATACATATGAGTTTATAATGTTGATATGGATAAAAAATTTATGAAGTTTGACTGTAAATTGACCACAGTTGACTTTTTCTTCAATATCGCAGATTTTTAGGTCAACTGGTTAATTGACTGAGCAAAAATGTGATCCAAGATTTGAAACTTGACATGAGAAATCTTAAGGGTCCATAATGATCCATGAAAGTCATATGAGGCAGTAAAAGTTCAATTATCCTTGTGCAATCTCAAACCCTAATTTCAGTCATCAATGCTTAAGAAGGTGTCTTGAGCTAATCAACCCTTGTGCAGTCTTGAACCAAAGGAGATCTTATGGAAAAATACTTGATAAATGAGAGGGAAAATTTTAGGGTACAACAGCCGAAATTTGGAAAGTTGTACTCTCCAAGCCAACTTTTTGTCCCATCAAGGGTTGATGAATAACTTGATCCCCAGTCTCGACTGTTTGCCTCATACGATTGCATTTGTCTTGACGAAGCTTGTTGACAATGCCTCTCAGCTCTTCTTATCCCCGGGCTAGGCCTTGGATAAGGGCCATTTTACCTAGCATCTGGATTCTCATTGCTTCTACCTCATCTTGCAGTTGTTCTAACTGTTCATCCTTGTCGTTGTCAGGATGTTTCTTGGTCAAATTTTCGACGAAGAATGTTTTTAATTCTTCTTGCCCCTTGGCTAGATTCAAGAGCATTTCTTTGAGTTGAGCATATTGAGTTTGGAGATCCTTTACTGTCTGTTCAAGAGCCATTTCTTCTTGCTGAAATAAACAACGAAGAAGATAAGAAACCTGTCTTGAAACCTGTTTATGCAATGATATGTATGATATATGTATGCAATGTTTTCAAGGTCCTTATAGGATTTAAAATCTTTTAACCAAAACAGAAACAAATACTTTTTATTAGTAATCTCAAATGAAATCAAAGTTTACAAAGGAATAACAAATAAGAAACTTCTAAAAGTCTCCCAAGGACGCTTCCTTTTGGTGTTAATGTAGGTATTAAGATTCAGCTCTTCATGAAGCCCCTTTGTCAGTTCCAACACCTTTTTCTCACTGACATAAAATTGAGATTCAAAGGTATCTCGTTCTTCTTTGAGATGTATCAAAGATTTTTGCAATTCTTCGAAGTTTTTTGGCATATTAGGATGAAGAATGATGCAAGACTCGACCCCTTGAATAATAGGCTCTGTAATCACTAATAGGATAGCAGCATACGACATCATAAGATTTTGAGAACGAGTTCTCACCCATTTGAGGTATGGCTCCAAAGGAATGTAATTCTTGTGCCCTAGAGTTCTGCTATCAGTCTTCTTAACAATTCCCCAAGCACGGATGAACCTCTGATGATAACCTTGCAAATCATTTGAATAGTCGAACACAATATCTTGAATGAGCATATCATGAGGACCATCCCTCTGGGCGTAGCAAAACTGACGTAAATACAAAGAGGGGTTGCAGGTTATGCCTCCTTTAGTGCCTAGGAGTGGCACATTGGAAAAATTTCTGCAGTGATCAATAAAAGAGATGTCTTCTTGGGAGCGAGGGAACCAATAGATGTCAGAGTGAGAAAGAGATGTTAATCTTTGGTTCCATCTTAAACCTAATTCATTCTTCATTACTGACCGAGGTAGGTGCGAAATAAACCACCTATATAGTAGAGGTATACAACACATAAGAGTCCCTCGCTTCTTCATGGTACGTGTATGGAGTGAGTGCAGAATATCCCCGAGAAATGTAGGTACTGGATTGTAAGCAAGGAAAATGTTGATGGCACTTACATCTATAAAATGGTCTGATTGGGGAACATAACCAACCCGTAGATCAAAAGAGCTAAAACATCTTTAAAGGTTGTTAACTCATAGCATCTAGGAATACCTGGGCTTTCTTCATCAGGAAACTTGTGAGGAGGCCCTTAACTCCACTCCTTCTTTCGCAATTGGACTCAATGTCAGATGGCTTCAAATGCAAAGCTATGGCAACATCTTCAGCAGTTGGATCTTGCTCTAAACCAGTAAATGGTATCTGCTCCAATATAGGAAAACTGAGTATTTTAGAGAATTCTTCCAATGTAAGCACCAACTGATAGTCTGAAAAAATGAAGCAGTGGTGTTTAGGGTCGAATAACTGTAATAAGACACTCATCAAACCTCTGTCAAAACCGGTAGCAACCAAACTAAGCAAGCAACCATATCTCTTGTTGAATGAGGAACTCTTAGGAACCTTTGAAACCAATTCTTTGAGTTTGGGAGGGATCTCTATAAAATTGATTCTGATGGTTTTTCTGCGAGCCGGATCCATGACCTACAAAACAGATAAGAGATAAATCCACAGGCCCTTGAAATGGTTAATGTACATGAAATGTTATAATGTTTATGATGTTATGATTATGCTTTGAAATCACAAGTATATCAAACACAAACAAGTCACACAGAGACCTTAGGTTTAAAGGCCTGCTTGAGTTTTAAAGGTAAGTACCCTCTTGAAGTTTGAGTTGGCTCAACCTGTCCTATTAATAGTAACCGGGTTCTAAGGAGTCTCAAATCACTGACCTTTATTTTAGGCATGGTTCTAGCTAAAGCACCGAAGTATTGCAGCCAGAATATCCCAAAAGTCTAGTCTCAATGAGTGTAGTATCGAGTATCAACCAATCTTAGGTCGGAACCAAATCCGGCCATCTCACTACTTTCTAATGGTTTAGGATGAGTCAATTAAAGGTTATAAAGGCCGGTTAGCGCTTAATGACACTAAGGAAGCCTAATGTTATCCTTAACTGACTCAAGGAATATTAGTACAAACCAAAGTATCACGCTAATGTAGCTATCACTTTATCCATATCGGTCTATGTCGTACAACTTCCATGATTTATTGCTACTTACATAATAAGGTGCCCTAGATCCGGATGTAGGATCTATAGTAACAATCCAAACAAGCCCTTAAAACTAAAGCAAACAAAGCATAAAAGGTAAAGCAATTTTACAATGAACTAAGCTATAAGGTAACCCCACTTTTTATTTTTCCCCAATTGAGTTTCCAGTTCTGTGATATGGTGGCAGAGCCGATTGTTATATATTGGTTTTGTGTTTTATGTTTGCAAATGTTGCGGTAAGCAAGAGTCGCCACCGACTTTTCTTTTATCCAAATTAAGAAAAGGGTGACTGTATTTATCTACGGGCTCTTAGGGGTTTGCTCATTTTCAAAGTACTTTGTGCTTTGTATGTTTAAAAAAAAAATTGAGTGGGGGACTAGAGTTATCGGACGCCCATGGATTCGAAAGGAGAGGGTACAAGTGTGATGTGATCTTGTTGAGTTTTGGGATTTTTTTGATGTGCTTCTCTTAGGCTGTGTATGGCGTGCAAAACAATATGTGCATATGATTCCCCCTGGGCTTATGTCTCCCTTGTGCGTATGCATGAGGTTTCTTTATATATAGGGGATGGAGGGGACAAGAAGGAAAAAGAGTAAACAACCATTAAGTTGGTGTTTTATGGCCATGAATACCATTTTGAAACATTGCAAAACATTTGGAAACTTTTCTTGTTTTGAATTTGAATGAATGTAGACAATTTTCACTTTCTAATGCTCTCTAGTCCCTGCCCTTCGATTGGCCTCAAGTTGCTTCTTTCGACTTGACCTTTTATGTAGCCTTCGAATGGGCCTTCTGCATGCTTCTTCAAATGTACCTCTTGTGTGTCCTTCAACTGGCTCATGTTCTCATCATTGGGGTTTCTCCGTTTGAACCCCTATTCAGCTAGCCCAAACAAAAACTATTTCCTGGCCAATTGAAGCTTCCTTTGGCATGAATGTGCTTGTGTACATTGGTTTAGAACTGGAAGTATGTTGGCTTTTAGGCCATCAGGTCTCTTTGAATATTTTTCTTTCGTTTTGACCAACTAGATCCATCCTTCGACTAGACCCCCTTTTTAGACAACAATATGTGTTTCCCATCAAAGTTTCCTTCGAATGGACCCTTTGCGTATTCTTCGTTTTGAACCAATGTGTGTGTTCTTTTGAAGGGACCACATGCATGCTTTGTTACTTCTTCGAATGACTCTCTAATGTATGTCCTTCAACTGGACCTTTGGAATTCTCTTTCGAAGGGGCCATATTGTGTTATGGTGCAGAAACTGAGCTGAGGAGTCTTGGCCTTGTGCATTGAAGGCAATCACAAAGGAAGTATTTGTCTTAGTGAATCCAAGGCAAGCATGAAGGGGATTTTGGCCTGATGAATCAAAACACACTTATAGGGGGTTCTTGCCTTGTGCATCAAAAGCAAGTCAAAAGAAACATTTTTCCTTGTGCGTTGAAGGCAAGCTGAAGAGGGATTATTTACCTAGTTGAGGCGGGAATTAAGCATGCTCTGAAGAAATCAAATGCCCAATCGAAGCAGGAATTAAACTTGCATGCAGATAGCAATTGCATTGTGAATCAAGCCAACATGTAAAGCAAATGGTGCAATTGAAGGAGCACTAACAGGAGGCCCTTCCCTTTTGGATCGAAAGAGGCTGTTTTAAAGGAAACACATGCCCAGTCGAAGCTTGTATACAACAAGCAAGCAACAGGCTAAGGCTTCAATTGAAGCTTGGAAATTTGAAGCAAACTTGGAGGAGGTTAGGTGCTCAATCGAAGCATGTCAAGATGCCAATCGAAAGACCCTTTGACATGAGAGGACAAATTTTGGGGTACAACACTCACCTTATCACATCCATGGATATTTTTACTGCAAATACTACAACCAACATAGTCATGTGCATAATAGATGAATTCATAGAGATCAACATGCATCTTCACTAAATCACCTCTCACCTGGTTGATATCAAAAATCTGGAAGTCCACGGGACAACCAACAACGATATTTATGGCATTTCCACCTCAATGTTTGGGTAATGGATTATCTTTCACGTTAGGACCAACATTTTTAAAAGATAGAAGACCATATCTCACCATCTTCTACACTTCGGACTTCAAGGGATAACAATTTTCGATGTTGTGTCCTTGGGCTCCTTGATGAAAAGCATAAGTCTGATCCGCCTTATAATACCAAGGCAAAGGTGAAGGTATAGCAGGGGGAGGTCTAGTCTGCACCAATTTATTTTGAATTAAAGCCGAAAACAATTTTGTATAACTTATTGGAATAGGTTCAAAAGCTTCTCTCCTCTGACTTTGCCCTTGATTTCCTTGAGGAGGTGGTCTCTGATAGGCATAAGCAGTTGGAGCTACATTGATAAGTGGTGTCACAGAAGCAACTTATTGTTGGTACCGATGATGTCTTCTTGGTGGAATAAACTTTCTTTCCTCAATGACAACATTTATTTCGCTTTCTTTCTTTCTAGAAAACCCATATGAGGATTTCTTTGTTCCTTCATCTTTTGTCAAACATCCTTCTTTGACAGCTTCTTCTAGACGAACACCCATAATAACCATCTCAGTGAAATCACTTGGGGCACTGGCAACCATCCTTTTATAATAAAATGATCCAAGGGCTTTCAGGAAGACGCTGGTCATTTCTTGTTCTCCCATCGAGGGTACCACTTGGGCACATATTCTTTGAACGACTCCTTATCTTTCTGAGCTATTGCTCTCAATTGGTCACAGTCAGGTGCCATAAACATATTGTACTTATACTGCTTGATAAAAGCTTCACCTAAATCATTGAAAGTATGAATATTGCTACTATCCAACCCCATATACCACTTCAAAGTGGAACCAGTTAAACTATCCTGGAAGAAATGAATAAGAAAGCGTTAGTCATCAGTATGGGTGGACATCTTTCTGATATACATCACTAGGTGGTCACGAGGGCTGGAGTTTCCCTTGTACCTTTCAAATTTCGGAACCTTAAACTCATTAGCACTTTTAAGTTAGGAACTAAGCAGAGTTCACTAACGTTATGTCTGAATACTTATTTTCCTCGAAGACCTTTCATTTCTTTCTGCATTTCATTGAATTGGTTCTGAAAGTCATCTAATTAGTTATAGAAGCCCAAACTTTCTCTTGGTGGAGGAGCAGGATGATAAATTTCATCATTGATTACAGTCATAACATTCATTATAGGAGGCACAACATGATGAGTCTCATTATTAGCAACATGAGTAGCATGCACCAAAGGAGGTGCAGAAACAACATTAGTTTAAGGAAATGGAGCAACTTGAACATCAGGGTTGTAACCTTTTGGCATGAAACTCTCAAGCATTCCCTACGGGTAACCTTGAGGCTTACGGTATTGAGCAGCAGTAATTGTAGTAACATAAATGGGAACCAACGAAACCTCGGAAGAAACAAATGTCTATTATGGCTGAGTGGTACGAGGAGATGGAGGAGTAGGTGGTGGCTGATTCTGAGCAGCCACCAATGATTCCACCAAAGCAGTCAGATTGGCCATACCGACCCTCAAAGCAGTAACTTCTTCGCATAGCTCGCGACTCTCTTGTTCAAGATTCTCCATTTTCTTCCTGGAATTAGCCCAAGTATTGTATCGATGAGACAACTTGATGACTAAACGAAGTAGAGAAACAAAGTAAGACACCTGGGTATGAATAGAAATGCAAAAAATATGAAAAATGATGCATGATATATGATTTCTTTATCATTATTCATATTTCAAGAAACTCAAAGAATTATAGACGATTGCAAATATTAAAGTACTAACACATTTTGAAATATTGAAAATTTTATTATAATAACTTCGGAATGGATTACAACTTTTAGTACAAGTTTCAATAATACTAAGTACAAGAGAATAAAGATGGAATCTAAAACCCTAAGGAGTTAAAGCTTTTGAAGATCTCTCCACACACTGGCGTTTTCCCATGAGTCTTGTAATCTGAGCCTTCAACTGTTAGTTCTCTTTTGTATACCTGTCGATGACTTCTTTCCAACCACCAGAGTCAAAAAGTGAGTAACTAGGTCCTGGACAAGCTCTATAGGAAACTAAATCCTCTTGCTTATCCATCATCTCCATAGCGCAAATCTCAAGAATCTCGATCAAGTCATCCTTCGCTTTTAATTTTGTTTGGTAGGACATCTCTAAAGTCTGGCACTTGTTCTTCCATGCTTCCTTCTCTTACTGCATCCTAACTAGGGAAAGCTAAAGTTCTTCCACATCATCTAAAATTGGAGGAGTAGTCCTCACAAACATATCAAATATAGTTCCTTCACGTGAATATGGCATCTTCAACTGGATTTCCCTTGTTTGTACCCAACGGAGATGAGGCTCCAAAGAAATAACTATTATTGGTCCCAAATATTTTCTACTCTTCCTACGAATATGGCGCCAAACCTTTGTAATATCTTCCTTAGCTTTCTTATGATCCTCTCCTTCTTTGAAAAATAAACCACTCAGATGAATACTATACGGCTTGTCTCTCATCGGATATGCAAGTTGACAACGAGCGAGAATGAGATTATAGTTAATTCCTCCCTTTGTACCAAGAAGAGGAACATTGGGGAAACTACCACAACTATCAATAATATCCATATCATAATAAGCTTGATGATACCAAACAATGTCCAAATAAGTGAGAGCCATAATCTTTGGGGCCCAACGAGGTTCCTTGTTGATATCCCAGAAAGCAACAGACCGAGGTAAGTGAGAAATAAACCACTAATATAACAATGGTGTGCAACAAATGATCATTCCTCCATGATAAAAATCTCGAAGATGAATGGAATAATAAGTCTCTCCTAATAGTGTAGGGACTGGATTCCCAATCAGAAAGATCGTAATGGCGTTGACATCCACAAATTTTTCGATGTTAGTAAATAAGAACAACCCATAGGCAAGAAAAGAAAAGATAGCCTCAAAAGCAATTGTACTCTTCATCCTAGCAAAGTAGCAAGCTTTCTGCAATAAAAATTGAGCGGGTAAACCTCTGATTCCTCCTTTGGTAGTCATGTTAGCCTTAATCTCAGACTTCCCTAAATGAGTCATGGCGATAATAATATGAGACTTGGGCTCTCCCTCTAAACCGGTGAAAGGAATACGATCATTAATAGGCAAGGCAGGTAAATAAGAATACTCCTTCAATATGGGCATCAACTGATAATCAGGAAAAGTAAAACATCAGCACAATGGATCATAGAAATAGACCAACGTAGAAAGAATACCCTCCTTCATATTAGGCTTCATAAGAGACATGACGGATCCATACTTCTTCCAAAAATATGTAGAGATCTCGACCTCGGGAATCAAACTCACAAATTCCTCTATATTAGGATCCTTGAAACTGTACTTTCGAGTCTTTCTTTTTCCAGAGTCCAAGGTCAAAAAGTACCTGAGGTATTTGAAAAAAGTCAACTTTAAGTCCCTTGGAACAATTTTTTTAAAGAATTTTCATGGGTGTATGAATGCATGATGCAACAATCACACACAAGATCATAAACATTAGGGGTTCACAGGTTCGACATCACGAGCATGAAGTTAAAGGTACTACCCACAAGGTATGGACTAATATTTTATCACCTACCAAACAAGGTTCTAAAAGGTTCCCAGAGTCTACATCCTTCCTTCAGATATTACCAACGTCCCAATTAACTCACTAATTAATAATATCCTCAGGAAAAACTCGTCTGATTATAGTATCGCGTGACAACCATTTTCAAATCCGTCATAGTTTCCACACTACACCTAAAGGCTAAGATGGGTTAAGTGTTTTATGGTCCTCAGCTTCAGCATGCTCCTAGGTCGAAAGAAGCGCGTCTTCCAGATTACTCGATAAATGATACTACAGTCAAAAGGGCCTCCACTGAATGGGGGATATCATGTCTCCTTTTTTGGGATTACTCCCTCAAAGTTAACATGACTATACCGCCCCTCCAATCTTAAGTTTTCCCAAGTTCGGGTAGAGAACTTATAAGAAATCACCAAGTACCCTGAAAACTATGAAAATTTAGACAAACATATATACAACATATAATATACAACAAATAATAGCACATACACAAATATAAACAAAGATAGGCTCAACCCACTTAGAGATGGACCAGCATTTGGTCGATCTTTCCCCAGTGAAGTTGCCATTTTTCTGTAGCGGTAGAAATGTTGAGACTAAACCATTGGATTGACTTAAATCTCACAGATCAAATAAAAATTGCCACCGCGCTTTATTGTTTCTAAAGGAATAGGAAAAGAGCGAATAACCCAAAAAAGAAGGGGGAGAATCTAGGAACGGGGGTTGGTTATGAAAAGGGAAGGTATTAGCACCCAAAACATCTACGGTACTCCCAAGAAACCTCTTTGAAAATTTGTGTATTTTGGATATATGTGTTGTATACAAAAATATATGGTGGAGATGAGAAAAGAAGTATTTTTTTACAATTTTTGCACCCACCACAGTTGTGAACCTTTAGTGCCTACGTACCACCTTCCGTGCAATAGGGGATCAGGGTACTCATAGTTCTCCTTTAAAAAATTTAAAACACATGTGTGTTGGTTAATTTTAGGAGATAAGACATCATCGTCATATCCGAGTGAAAGACATACTTACTACCCATGATTATGAGAAAGGAGAATTTGCATCATCTCAAAGTGGAGGATATAGCTTGGATTTAACATCAATAAAGCCATACTCAACACCCAAGTGGAAAATATCTCACATCGCTATATATGGTAGAAGTATAATAGCTCGCATCACTATAAGGATTTGTCAAGAGTCTAATCTTTTGAGAAAATTTTAAAGTAAAAAGCAAAAGTGGCAAAATTGTTTGAATGAGATTGATTGAATTTTAGTCATCTCACAAAAATATTAAAGTATGATTAAGTTGTTTAAAGTTTAATTAAAGAAAATCTTTTTGAAAATGAATGGACCTAAGTCCATGTTTATATGAAAGTGATTCAAGTTAGAAAAAAATAAGAGTTTTGAAAAGAAGGGAGAATATTTTTGAAATTAAAGAATTTTGGAGGAGATGAAGGGACTATCCTAAATCATAAGGTAAAAGCTAGGGAAAAGAACCGTCTAACCAACAAGAAGCCAACACATAACATAAAGAGTCAATGTAGTATTCACATCCCTTGGATTGAAACTAAGAAAACAAAGATACTAAGCCTCTTAAGAATACCAAACTTTAGATGCATTAAGTCTTCTCAAAAATTGGGCTGAGTAACGGCTTTATGCAGAGAAATTCCCAGTCATAGACAAAGCATATAATTAGAATAACCTGCACACAAAGAAAATCAACCCAATATCTTATGGTAAACCCCAAGAACTCCATACAAAAATAACAACATTCACAAGGTCCCAAAGAGTATCAAGGCTTCTAATCCTAAGTCCAAGAGGTCCACAACTCCATAATGTCAAGGATAGTAACCAAATAGTCCATGTAACTTTAAGGGCTTTTTAGTGTTCAAGTTGGTTATTAAGTGTCTTCAAAAAGAAAATGAAAACTCAAGTGAGCAAAATAAAAATGACATAAATATAAATGCTCAAGTGATCAAGGATAAAAATAACATAGAATGTAAATTCTAAAGTAAATGGTACATAAAAGTAAAGGCATGAAATAAAAGCATAAAGTCAAAGTCAATTGTTAGTCAATTAGAAGTTAGAGGTTAGTTGAATGACCATATTGAAACTTGTATTTGAAAACTAATTAGAAGATTGATAAGATCAAATCTTCTCAATAATAAGTCTCGTTTACTTTTTGTCAAGTATATCACTCATTTCAAGTTCTCGAAGCGACAACATATGATCAACGATGTTTAAATGATTCGCTTAGACCAAAGTTTATGAAGGTTCATTAGAGGATTGACAAGATCAAAGCCTCCTAACAATGAACCTCAAGGTTGTTGGATCAAAGGGTTCAAATTAAACACACTTGAGTTTGAAAGCATAGGTTTGGGCCACGAATGATCATTTCTCGAATCGGGACAAATTTAGCGATATGTTAAGAAACCGTAAGTGGACTTATGTAGAACTCACACCTATTTTGAGGCCGTTCAATAGAAATTTATGTACCATATGTTAGATAAATAATATGTAGATTATTATCCAACAACATATAGCGCAAGTAAGAAAGGGATAAGACGAAGAGGGAGGGGATGTATAAGATTATGAAATTAGGGTTTCAAATATCATCAACATCATTCATCCATTTTGGTGGATTTGGTTTTTCAACCTATCAACACCAAAGATCAAATGAGTTTGATGAATTTATCCCAAAATAAAACCCAAGTCAGGACCAAATAAATAATAAAATAATATTTAATAAACACAATATTTAAATGGTTAATAAAAGGGAAATAATTGGTAAAATACACAAAGTGTGTTGAAACATCAAATCAAAATCCCAAAAAATAGTCGGAAGTCAGAATTGAGTTAATAAGTTTTGACAAAAAAATTTCGAATTTTTTTAAAGTCAGGAACTATTTTTAAATTTTAAAAATACAAAAATAAACCAAAAATTGTAAAAGAAAATAGTAAAATAAAAAACAAAAATAGAATGAGGTCACCAATATTTGTCAAGAGGTCATTGGATCCTTCCATAATTTTTCCAGAATTTAAAAATTAAGGAAAGTATTTTTAATCAATTAAACATGTTAAATAAAGTGAAAAATTATAAAAAAGAATATCAAATCAGAAAATAATAATAAAAAAGAGAAAATCCAAAGTATTTTTAAGAATTTTTTGTTAGAATTTTAGATGTTGAAATGAATTTTTTATAAAATTTTAAAGTTTAAAACAATTAAAATATAAAATCAGAAAATGAAAATAAAACAAAAATGATGTAGACCATTGTATCAATGTCAAAACGCGTTAGTAATCAAATCCAAGGGATCTGGTGTGTTATGTATATCATGGACATTAGTGAATAAACCACCAGATCATTAATTAAAAAACAGATTTGGAAAAAAAAGTGGCGCCTTGTCATTGGTTGAGAGATGACACGTTGGTCATCTTCAACCTCCAGCCACGCGAATTGCAGGTCTCACAAACTGTAAAATCAGGAGCTCAGACCGGTGCGATTCACTTTGTCTCTTCAACAAGATTTCAATGGTACCCTCGCGAAAAATTTATATAAAATGTAGCTTAGTCGATTTGAAGAACACCAGAAGAAAAAAGTTGAATAGGAATTTGAAAATTCATGATCAAAATTCACTTCTTGTTAAAAACAAATAATGTGATGAGTATCAAAGTAATTAAAGGTTCATTGTAGTAACACATTCTTAGAGAATTGATGAAGGTATCTACCTGTTGAAGTTCAAATTTAGAGCTCTGAAATTTGACTTGGCTAGCATGATTTAGGGCACTTCAAGGGTTTGTTCTTCTTCTGTTAACTTCAGTGAAGTTCAAGGATGAATAATTGGCAAAGAAAATGGATTGACAAAGGCTGTAGAACCAAATTCAAAGTTACAGAATTATGAGTTATAGAGAGAATTTGGCCGGGTGATTTTGATTGTCCAAGATTATCCAAATGAGTGAGATATCACCCTCTATTTATAGGGAAGCAAATGGGATGCTCAAGAGTGTGGAATGATGAGATTTGATAGAATTCGTGTGAAGTTGCAAGCATGAAAAGTGTGACTCATATTTCCTTAAAACTCAGCCAAAACTTGCGTTTCAAGGTGCTAATCACTTCTAGAAGATTGTTAAACATGATTAAAAGTAAAAAGTACAACAATTTGGTAATTATAGGCCATATTAAACAATTTGCAATCTGACTATTTTGACAAAATTAGTTTCAAGTGTCCAACTTTGAATCCATGGTGCACACAACTCAAGGAGCTTTATGATCTCATTCTTTTTACAATGGAAATATTTCACCACAAACTTCATAATTTGCCAAGAAAGGTAGAATTTGGATGTTTGAGTAAAAAGTTATGATCAATTGAAAACGTGAAAAACACACTGAATTGTGGACAGAAAAATTTAAAGTTTTGAGTTCAAAAGTGACTCATAATCTCTTGCCTTCAAACATGGAATTCCACTCAAAATTATGTTTTTGTTACTGAAGATAGCATGAAGTAGACTTAAAGAGAATTGTGAAACTTTAACCCTCCAAAAACTCCAGAAGTTGAGAGAGTTATGACTTTGAGAAGTTGATGGAAATCCATGGAGTGACCTATAATCTTTTGAACTCTTAAGGCATCTTTTACCATTTTCAAGCTTTGCATATAAAAGAAGAGTTAAAGTTCACAATCTTAAGATAATTATGGAAAAATAATGGGCTTAATGAGATAAAATTTGACCAATTTATGATCATTTAAAGTCAAACCCTAAAATTCAAAGGCCTTTCAAGGAGACTTGTAATCTTTCTCAATCATTAATGATCTTCCTTTCAAAATTAGCCTTATATTTCTGAAGAGGGCTTGTTAAGGAACATTTAAAAAGAATCATGGATTTGGAGTCACTCAAAAGTATCAAACAGTGAGTAAGATATGGTCCTTGGAAGTCAACAAACCCTTGCTCAGAGAGTGCCAAAAATAACTTGAAGCCCCTTTCAACTTTTGATGATTTTTATTGCACAATTAGATCTTGTAATATGAAAATAGGTTGTTATTGATGATGATAATAATCCATAGCAAAAATAACCAACTCAAAATGTTGAAAATTGAGAGAGTTATGCACTTGTGATCACTAAATCAAGCATTTTCTCAATTAGGTCAAACTTGTTGAACAAACCTTTGAATATTTTGATCTTTCTTAATAAAACAAAGAATGGTGAATCATAATAGGTCTTGAAATTAGATTATCTTGAATCACACTCAAACAAGGGAGCTTAAGTCTCAATGAAGCTTGTTTAAGAAGGCATGGAAATAAACACATGAACCTATCTCTTTGTGAATGTCAACACCATCCTTGAGGAAAGTTTGACCTAAATAAGGTAAGGGAATTATTTGAGCCAAAAATATTTGACATCATGGACATATCCTTGAAACTTGAGATCTTGAAATCCATTGAAGGGTCATTTTATTGATAACCAACCCTCAACCCTAGGTTAGATGGTGAGATGAATGAAATTGTATCACCCCCTACAATATGAACATTTAAAGAAACATATATGCATATTTTGATGTTAGTTAATAGAACATATATACAAGATACACAATTCAAGGTGCTTGGTGATACCTAAAGAAAAAACCTAAATATAGGAGAAAGTAGACAGAGAGAACCAACCCTAATGTGTGATTTTGGTGTGTTGATGATATGAGATGATGAGAAATATTAGGGGCAAAAATTGGGGTATAACAGCACCCCTCACGCCCATGGTACTCCACGGGATCCACTCTTGTTGTTCTAATCAAAGGGTGTGTCTAAATCTAAAGCTTACAAACTAAGGGAATGCATGAATGCAAAGTATATACAAAAGAAAAGTTTTTTATTATTGTTCCCGCATCGGTTATGAACCTTTGTGCCTACATACTCTGTTCGTGCAATGAGACATCAGGGAACTCGTAGTTCACCTAAAAAGGTGTTTTGGTTTTTTTTGTGTTTTTTAGATGGATAAAGTTACATTCGCACTCTAGCAGTTGACATATTACAACCCAACCTTTGGGGACTTATACGTCGTATTGCACAGAGTGGAAATAACACATCCTTTTTGTGAAAAGGTTTTCAAAAGAAATGCCTGAAGGCAGCCCGAAGGAAAAATGTTTGAATTGATTTGTATTTTTTACCTTGAAAAAGGATTAGTTGATTTGACAATATTAAAGACTATGATTGAAAAGCATACAAGGTCCAGAAATGCACCCCCTCATACTCTCCCAATACTTAAAGATCATGGCACATGGTTCGTCTCTTTATTATTAAGTGATTTTGAGATTTTGAGAAGAAAAAAAGTTTTAGTTTTAATGATGCAAAAAGGGGAATGAAAAAATTATAAGGGAGAGTAAAGACCTAATGTTATCATGCAATGGTGATCCTAAAGTTAGGATGAAAGGGAAACATCTACCTAAGTTAGCATGCATGGTTTACAAACGTAATGTCTATCTGAATTCAAATCTCAACTAAGATTGAATCGAGGAATCCTATGGGAGCATGCCATAAAGCCCAAAGCAAACAACCAAGAGTAAGTCTCGAATATTTAACAAAGCATCAAGATAATGATTGCACAAGTGTGCACACGAAAATATCATTGCCTACTTCAAGGTATGACTTTAAGTCAAAAATCGCCTACTTCAAGGTAGGTCTTTAAACAACCAAAAATCACCTACTTCAAGGTAGGTCTTTAAACAAGAAAAAATCACCTACTTCAGGGTAGATCTTTAAACAATGTGAAATCATTTACTTTAAGGGATACCAAACGGAAAAAGGTATGTTTCCTCTTCAACATGCTCAAAATAGCTCAAGAAATATGTCGGAAGCTTTAAAGAAACTCGAGAAAATAAATCTCTCAAAAAAAACAATGAATTCTCCATTGAATATTTATTTATCCCGCGGAGGGAAAGGAAAACATCAAAGAAAACCTGAATTAGGTGAAATCACGGTCTCGCGATTGAGAGATTGGGTAAGGGAGTTGATTATGCAAGGGGAAGGTATTAGCACCCCTCACGCCTGTGGTACTCCATGGGATCCACTCTTGTTGTCTAATCTAATGGGTGTGTTTAAATCTAAAGCTAGGATGTAAAGGGAATGCATGGATGAAAAGTATTATATCCAAAGAAAATGTGAGTTGCATGTTTTTTTATGGATAATGCCATGTTCACATCCTTGCGGTTAGGATTACAAATCCGTGCTTGGTGTAGTAGCTTGTATGAGACTCATGCTCGACCATTTGCAGACTTAGCATTTCCAGGTTGCTCAAACTTGAAACAACTTACCCTTATCGAAAAGGTTTTAAAAGAAAAAGTCCGAAGACAAAAAGATTTTGCATTGGTTGGTGTTTTTTACCTTGAAAAATGGTTTTTGTAAAGTTAGAGTGTTTTATGAACTTTCCAAGAAAAAGAGTTTTAGTCTTAAAAGGGATGCCAAAAGAAAAAAATCTAACAAAAGATGAATCTCAATCCTACTTGTTATCATGTTTGTGGACCTAAAGTTGGGATCAAGGGAATTCTACCTAATGTTGGCATACATGGATATTAATCCTAAGGTCTAATTAGTTTAAACTTATCCAAGAATGAAATAAAGATCCTATCAGGAGCATGAGAACACACACAATAGAAAGAAACATGCAAGCAATCAAGCACTTAACTAAGACATGAAAGCAAACAAACACATGAGAAGTATCCACTTACTCAACCAGCACACACCTAACCATGATATTGTGTCATCAAGGTAGAAACGTGAGGGGGATAACACCTAACCATGATATCGAGTCATCAAGTTAGGATAAGGGAGGAGGACACCTAACCATGATATCACGTCATGAAGGTAGGATGAGGGAAGTTCTTAACCATGGTATCATATCACCAAGGTAAGAAGTATGAAGGAATGTCGAGTCTAAACTAAGATATCAAGTCATCTAGGCAAAAAATGAGTGAGAGGGATATACTCTTAATCATAGTATCATATTGTAAGAACAAGATTTGGTTCTGCAATATTATCTCCGAGTTTTGATGATAACAAATGAGTATGTTTGTATGAACAATTTTGATACTCTAATTTTTGTTATTTTTGAGTATTTAACAAACATGTTCTGCTTCTGATGGATGGCGTGGCCAAGACATTAGAAAAGAATTAATTCCACTTCTGTGCTACACATGTTCTGTTGAACAGTAGCAAGACACTCTAGATGGCTCTGAAGTGTAAGCTATGAGTTTTTTCTAAAGAAAACAGTCAAAAGATCTGAAGACAGAAGTTGCTGCATACGTCCAAATGCTAAAGACTCAAGCTTCTAAAGACAATGTGTTCTAAGGAAACAGTCAGAAGATCTGAAGAATCAAGTTTCTACTAAAGTCTAGATGTTAAAGACTCAAGTTTCTAAAGACAGTGTGTTCCAAAGAAAAAAAGCTAGAAGATCTAAAGACAGAAGTTTCTACTCACGTCCAGATGCTAAAGAATCAAGTTTCTAAAGACAGTGTGTTCCAAAGAAACAAAGTTAGAAGATCTTAAGACAAAGTTTCTACTAAGGTCTAGATACTAAAAACTTAGTTTCTAAAAGACAACTTGTTTCAAGAAGACAAAGTTAGAAGATCTCAAGACAAAGTTTCTACTAAAGTCCAGATGCTGAAGACTTAGGTTTCTAATAACAAGGTTCTTAAAAGGATTCTTAAAGAACTAAGTTCTAAAGATTCTAAAGATGGAAGTTCTGAATATTCCAAAGACTTGAAGTTTTAAAGATCCAAGATTCTATACAACGGTTTCTCAAGAACAAGTGATGAAGACTTTAAAGACGCAACTCTTAAGACTCTGAAGACTTTAAGCTCTTCTGATCCAAGGTTCTCTACAACGGGTTCTCACGACCAAGTGCTGAAGACTCTGAAGACACAATTCTGAAGACTCTGAAGACTTAAAGTTTTGAAGACCTTATGTTATGTTCCCTCTAATAAACTCATGCTCGCAAAAGCCTCTGAAGTGCATAAGGAAATAATATAACGGTAACATGGTACAATAGTACACAATACGAAAAAGCCTTATTCCACTACCTCTCCACTAGCTTGAATTATGGAAGAGATAAGGACGTAGCAATACTATTTGTAATGAATCTTTTTCAAATAGCCAACAACTCTATTTTACTTGGATATATAAGAAAATAATCATATGTTAAAATGTTGTGGGTGTTCAATGTTAAAAATGAAAGTTGTCACTATTGGAACACAACCAAAAAGCTATCAACCACTATAACAACAACAAGAACAACTGTGATCAAAATGATTCTTCAATCATGTTAATAATGATTACAATGAAATCATTGATTCACAATGTGCTTAATTTCATATGCTTCACAAAGCTTGCTAAGCCATAGAAGATAATGAAGATGATCATGGTTACAAATCTACAACATGAATGTTGTGCTCTAAAGTGATCATTGAAGAAAATAGAACAAGGGTTATTGTCCATAATGTTTTAAGGTGAATCAAGATGAATAATTTCTTCTCTTTACTACATCAATATCAACAAAGCTTTCAGAAGCTTATGAAAAAGAAAACTTCAGCGATTCAAGTGCTTTGGGTTGTTGTCCGAGAAGAAACTACTTGAAGAAAAAAAGACCACACATTAAAGCTATAATACAATGTAATATCATTTAGTGTGTATTAGGATCTTCTGATGTACTTAATTTTGTTTACATCCAGCTTGTGTAGAAGCATTTTATTGTAAACAAATGTAAATCAAACAATTGTTTGATGATACCTTGAGAGACTCGGTTGAGTCATAATTCTCAAGAAGAATTTGTCTGCAATCATCATAGATGAAATCTTGGTAGTGGATTATATTGGGTCAATGATAGTCATATCTCCAAGGGGGATGAGTGAAGGTCAACCTTCTGAGATGATTGATGAATATCATTGGAAGGAAATTCTGATATGAGATTCAGAAGAATCAAATTTTGTTGGGTGAATGAACGTTATATTCAGTTTGGATCCCTGAATGCGTCATTGGATGTTAGTCACTGGCAGTTGCCCATGTGATTGTAATCAGATTGATTATAGTGGATTAAGTCTTTGAGTTCAAGGAGAAATCACCTTGGAAGGGTGGACTAGACTAGCTTGGGGGTTTCTCAAGTGAACCATGATATATCGCGTGTTCTTTACTTTTGCTTATGCTTTAGAGTTTATGTTTTCTAAATTTAATTAGAACTAGTACTTAGAAGTAACACTCAGAAGCATTGTTCAACGAATAATTCTTAGAAGCGAAAGTTATTTAAGATAGGAAAATCCAATTTAAACCCCCCCCCCCCCCTTTCTTGCGTTTTCTTCACAGCTTCACATGTCACCAAGATAAGATGTAAAGAATGGGGGCATCAACTCTTAACCAATATATCGCGTCACCTAGGCAAGAGAAGAGAAATGGTGAATGTCATAAGCGACTAAGCACCTAACCACAATATCATGTCATCGAGGTAGGCGATAGAAGAAAATAATGAGATCACATGGAGAATCAATGTTTACAAATGCGAGCTAAACAATGACAAATTGTGGGGGTTGATTATGAACCCTTTTCCACTTAACCATATTGATAACAAGTGATAACACGATTCATAGCATCAATGTATGATGTGAGCTACAAACAACATGGGGACTAGAAATGGAGAGGGTCGATTATGGACCCACACTTCTCCTTATTTCCTTCTTTGAGGACTTTATCATTTTCCTATTTTGAGGTCTTTGGCCCAAAAATAAAAGGGGAGTGGGATTTACCTTCGTCAAGGTCTTTTGCCCACAAGCAAACACAAACATCGCCCCACTTAAAGACTTTAACAGAATTGTCCACCTAAAGTAGGGACTCCTAGTCATGCATCTCTATTCACACTTCTCTTGGCAAAGAAAGAAGGAAACAATACAAAATGAAAGTAGTCAGAAGAAATTACCAAACAAATATCAACCTGTATCAAAGTGTATCAAAACAAAGAAACATGACGATCTTCGAGCAAGATAGCATCCACAAACAAAATAATCAAAATCGGGTACTCGGAATAGGCGCCAAAGCATCAACAATGTGAAAATAAATCACATGTGAAATGTGTATCAGACAGATCCTCACGACAACGATAAACCTGAACGAAAATTCACATCTAGACAAAAACGCAAACAATGTATATTCCTCATAGAATGAGAATCACAATCAAGCACGTCGGAAGAGAACTCACATCCATAAACGAAGTGGAATAAAATGCTTTCAATCAAATAATCAAGAATTAATTAATTGATTGGAAGCTCTCTTGAAATACCTTGCACAAGTCAATGAAAGAGTTAGAAATAACAAGGAGGCATAAACAAAACCAAGTATTCGCATCACAAATTAAATCAAGATCGAATCATGAAGAAATAAGATATGAACGTGTATTGAAACATAAAAATGAATTTATGGGCAACAGCTGTTAACACATGCAAGTGTGCAAAATGGTCAGAATAAAATCGATCTAATTCGGTACCGGTAACCACCAAACGTACCAACAAGCTCAAACCTGCATTAATCGTGAATTAAAACACTGAATAAGCACCACTTACCAACTCCGGGAAGCAACTTTGCATCTTACGGAATGCACGAAAAGTCGGCTAAAAATAACCGAACTTGATACCAGTATCAACTAAATATGCTAACAAGCTCAAGTATACAACAATTAAGAATTAAAACTCAAAGTATATGCAAAAATCATTTTCTGGACAACATTTAATTAAAAAATATCATGCACAAAAAATTGGTTTAAAATCATGCAAACTTGATACTGGTAACCACCAATTATCCTCTTAAGCTCAATAATGCATTATTCAAGAATTAAGTCTCAATGTGTATGCAAAAATTAATTCCGAACAACCATGTATCACTTAATGAAATGCATAAAAGTTGATTTAAAATCAATCGAAATTGATATTGGTATAAAGCAATTATCACCATAACGCGACTTATGCATCGAACAATAATTAAAACTCAAATTGCACCGCATTTGTGAACTCCGGGCAGCCATGACATATGTATTTGTGCTTGCTAAAAATCGGTTCGAAAATAACATTTAAATTTACAAAAACTAAGCATCGATACAAGAGAAACCAATTGGAATTCACAAATTATTTGTATCCAAAAATTCTGCATTGGTAGCAACAGTTCCAAGTATAAAAACCGAAATTAGTTTACGCGTCGATATCAATTAAATGCTTCAATATTTGATTCCGACGCGTGAAATGAACAATTATTTACAAAATATCGGATCAGAATCAAATTACTACGCGTAAGTCAACAATTGTGAGAAATTATCGGCATTGACATGTAAAATTCGCAAAAATTCCAATCAAACAATTAAATCAACTGATTACACATTTGTTCATGATTAAGCTTCAAGAATAAGTTATATCTCAAAATTCACATCAAGAAAAATCACTTAAATCCAATAAGCACTTATTCTTCATAATTCAAGATTCAATTTATGTTAAACAACACCAATTCAATTTAATTCACCAATCAACACATGCAAGATTCACATAATTTAACTTGATCCAAACAATTAAAATCAATGCAAAGCAATTAAGTCAAGAATTAAGAGATTTACTGAAATTGACGCGAAGAGGAGGTTTCCAGAAAATCAAATCGGAGAAGATGAAGATGAATATCTGCATGGAGGAGCTAGCGCGAACAAAGGGAGATCATGGCTGAAGGTGCACCGGACGAAGGGAGGATCACTGGCGGGGGAACATCATTGAGGGAGGAGTCCGGTGGAGGGGGAGGTAGCACGGGAAGGCGTAGGTTTGGGCTAGGGTGGTCCTGCGAGGAAGCTTCTATGTGGAGGGAAGAGAGTTGAGAGAGTTTTGTGATTCTTTTTCTCTTATGTTCTTTGAGAGTTGCGAGAATATAGAGAGCTTTGGATGAGTTTTTTGTGTAGTATGAAAAAAGTGATTTTGAAATTGAATCCAAAGAATATATAGAGAGGCCTTGGGCCTTGTTTGGCAAGTGAAATAAAATCCAAAATTCCTTTATTTTTGTGAATAGTGTAGAATTTTCAACTTATTTCATGTACATCCGAGATCGAACCCTAAGCTCATGACTTTCGGTGCAATATCCTGACACGAAACCTGAAGCAAAGTTGTCGATAACAAAATTTGTTACGTTGTGCCAAAAGAATCGTCCCAATACGATAAAAATTAAGTGATTTACGATGCTTCGTATGGCGAGAACTCAGTGTTAAAATTCAACGTGCAGATTTTTCCAGCTTATTTTGTGTACTGTTCACGAACAAACCATAAGCTCATGACATTCAGTGCATAATCCTGACGCAAAACCTGAAACAAAATCGTCGACGACGAAATTTGTGACGTTATGCCGAAAGAATCTCCCAGATACAATAAAAATCGAGAGAGTTATGATTTTTCGAATGGAGAGAAACAATGGACTTTTTGGTTGCATTTCAAATTTTAGCTTATTTCTGTGGGCATTTTAGAAACAGGCCATAAACTGAAGCCTTCGAAGCACAGTCCAAACTCGGGACTTGGAGCAAAGTTGTAGCTAACAAAATTTGTGATCTCACACTTCGAGAATCATCCTGAACCGTGAGAAGGTTATGAATTTCACAACAGCGAGAAATAGTCCGGTAGAAAACCACTTCGGGGTGCAATTCTCTTGGTAATTCACACTTTTGGACATCTTCTGCAAAGAATTAACTTCTGGCCCAAACATACGAATTGAGGATATTATCAAGATGGATTTTACACCCAAAGAACCAACCAAAAACCTCGAACCAGGAGAAAGTTATTGTTGTACCCCAAAACTTTCCCTCTCATTTTACTCAAGACATGCCCATTGATGTCCTCAACTTGCCCTAGGATGAGTAAGAATTGACCAGAAAAATTCTCCTCCTAAGGCAATAAATCTCTAACTAGGGTTTCAGTTTTCATCAAGATGTGTGAGCTCCAATGGTACCAAATGTTTTCCATGGCCCTAATATGTCCTCAAGGTTGTCGATGCCAAATTTCATGCCCTACACAACAAGTTTGCTAAGTCAACTGCTCAAATGCCTGAAAATTAATTATACTAAGTCAAAAGTCAAATATGGCCTATATAGAGTCAAACTTCAAGATTTTTGGTCAACATCAACATTGTGAAGTAATATCCATAATTTGATCAAGGGTTGATCATGATTCCTCAAGAAATTCCCCTAACTCATCAAAAGTCAAAAATGGCAAATTAGGGTTTCTATAGGAAAACGCAACCAAACTTTGACCAGGCATAACTTTCTCATACTTTATCAGAAATTTTTCCACAAAATCTCATTTTGAAGAGAATACGATTCCCTACAACTTCTCTTCATTCCTCGGGATCAAGAAATGTCCCAATTAAAAGATACAAGCTCAGACATTATAGGTCCTTTCAAAAAGTCAACAAAAACACCTTTTAGGCCAAAGCTCCTTACATGAACATGGAAGATCCAATTGAAATGAAACCAAAAGGGTTGTTTAGAGGACATCCTAATCTCTCTAAAAAGTCCAAGAACACCCTCTTATGGTTAAAAATGAGAGAGATATGCATTGTTAAAGTTGCCAATTTTTGGAAAAATGCACGAAGCCAATATTCACCAAACTTGATTTTTTTTCCAAATGGGCCCATCTTCTCATGCTTGAAACTTGTTTCTACCCTGGCCCACGACCTCTGAGCTCATTCATACATTATTTTATTATTTATACTCATTATTTTGATATTTTATCCATTAAAATGCAAAATTAAATAAATAAATAAAAGAAATAATGGAAGATATGATTTGGAATCTTTTTCTCATCAAATAATGGACAAAATATGTTGGCATATCTAGGGAAGCTCGTGGAGAAAAGAAGGATTGGATTTGTTCTAAAAAAATCCAAAAAATCACATAATTGAAAGAAGATTTTTTCTCATCAAAGCATGGATATTCTTCCATATTTGTTACCCTAATTTGGTCCCATATATATGCACAACAACTCCAGACCTAACACACATGCGCAACTGCCTCTAAAATAACCCAAAACTTTTAAAAAAAGTCAAAGAGAAGGTGCAACTTGTATTGTATGATCCAGCCATTCTCCATCATATCCAAGCACTCCATCACACTCCTGAAGGTCCCAGGAGTCCATCCCTATCATTCTTGAAGCTCGTAGCACCCCAGATCACTGTAACCAAGCGCCACCAGTTTGGTAAGGTTTGAAAAATTCAAAATTAATAATTCATGCATTGTTGACACGTTTGATATGTTGGTTTGTGTTAAGGACATCCATTAGAACATGTTGGATGTTTCGCATGAAAGCTTTGATGCTTGAATCACAGGATGCCATTATTAGAGCATCACAAACTAAAACCTTCGAACCTTACAATACAGGGACTTTTAGGCCAAATGGATACCACCATTGAACTCACAGTATATGATTTTTTTTTGGGGGGGGGAGGCTTAATCTCTTGCTTTGATTCTTGTTATTTTCTAAGGTCCAATTTTGATATTACTAGAGAAGAAGGAGTTGACCACCATGAGGGGTGGTCAAACTCACTGGTGTAAGCGTGGTTGTCTCCCTTTCGTCTATACAAATACTAAGGCCCCATTCAACGCGCGCATTTTATTTGTTAATATATCTGACCTAATTTTGCATATTATATTATTGTTTTATTTATGTACACAAATGAATAGTTAGTACAAATGGCAAAGCAAGGCATGTGGGAAAGAGAGGACCTGGGTTTGAATCCCAGGTCCAGCGCTTTATTTTTCTAACAGGCTATTTGCAGATTTAGTGTTCCCAGGTTCAAGGCATGCATCATAGGCCCTCAAACTTACACCATCAGATCCCAGTGGCTTGGATCCAGCGCCTCCAAGTGTGCAGCCCCATGGTGGACCTTACAGATGTAGCACTCTTGGATCATACGCTGTAGTGGGCCAACAAATCTGGGGCCTAACAAAAATTCAGCCAACACCCCCCCCCCCCCAATTTGGGTTCTCACTCCAGGCCCATTTCTTTTTTATTTTCTTTATTTTCTTTTTTTAATTAGTTTATATTTTTTTAATTCATTTTTTCTAATCATAAAATCAACAAAAAATCACAAAAATTAAGATTTTGGTTTTTTAATTAAAATTAATTCTTGCAAATTAATTTAATTTAATTGATTTTAACTTCTTTAATTTAAAAATAATTATAAATTAGGTTAAATCTCAAATTGTTTCATAAAATACAAAATAATTTTAATAAGCAATTAGGTTTTTAGGGTTTCAAACTTATTCCTGTCTTAATTTTTTGCGCGTTGTTATTTTCATACAATTATTTTCTCGATTATGTAACTCTTTCTCGGAGTGTAATAGCCTAATTAGGATTTTTACTTTCCGCACTTTACTTTTCAGTCAGATATAATTGTAACTTCCCCGAAGCCTTGTAATAGCTATAGGTTTCACTTTTTGCACTATAATATATGCCTGTATATAAATTTTTAGTAAATTAGGCATGTATCGCAAGAATTAACCAATCAATATTAGATCACTAACATCAAGATAAAGTTATCTGAAAAAAGCACACTATTGCACGCTTGCACCCCTAGGGTATCTCCGACTTTGGTTGCCTTCAGAAATGGTCATACCCCTTGAATATAGGGATACCTTAGCAAAGAACCCTCGGTTTAAAGTCATCATAAAGATCATAGTCCCTTAATGTCCCTCGAGTTGCCTACGAGAAATGATCTTGTCCCTCGATGTTGCCTACGAATATATAAGGACAGTCCCTTCGAACTACTAAGGTATCTCTACATGTTGCATTCAATGACCATAAACGTCCCTTCGATAGTACCTCAACATCCAACGATAGGGATACTATGATATGGTGAGAGAACTGGCATGAGTGTTTTGCGTTTGATCGCAAATGTTGGGTTAGCAAGAGCCGCCACCGACTTTTCTTTTATCCAAAAGGAAAGGTGAAAAAGCACAGGAAAGACCTTTGAGATTATTTCTTGAGTTCGGGGGGTAGATTATGAAAAGGTAAGGTATTAGCACCCTTTTCATCCATGGTTTTCCATGTGCTCTTAGTTACTTGCTAGATCAGTTTCTTTTGTTTGAAATTATGCTTTGTGTGGTTTTCGAAAGTATTTTGTAAAGAGGCCATTGTTTAGGCAAACTTTGTAATGATTCTCGTTCGTAAGAATGTATACAAAGTGTTTGATCTTTTGAGAATGTTTTCAAGTTTTGTAAGATGTTTTAAAAGTGTAGGTGTTTGTTTTTAAAATAGCAAGGATGTTTTGTTTTGAAATTGAGCAAGTAATTAGGAGCATTCTACCTACTCAAAAGTCTTTCATGTTCATTTACTTTTCCTTTGACATTGTTATCTTACCATTAATTTGGTAAGTAACCCTATCTTTGGAGGTAAACAGGACGGGTGAGGGTCATCGTATACCCATGATTTGAAATTTTACAAGGTATCTTAGCATTCTCTTTTAGGGACTAAGATCATTTGAAAGGCAACATGGATAGTGTCATCGAGGGACTATGATCTTGTATTTTTCTTGTTTTTGCTAAGATACCACACATGCATAATTTGGCTATTTAGTAAGGCAACCAAGTGGATTTACCCTAGGGGTTCTTGTGTGCAAGTGTATTGTTTTGATGTTTGGTCTTGTCTTTGATTAGGGTTTTCTAATTGATTGGCTTTAGTCTTTCCATACAAACCCTAATTACTAGCATTTGTATATAAAGCGATAAATTGCGGAATTTAAAATTACTATGCTATTACAATACTTGTGGGAGGGGGTAAAAATTATAAATGGGGATTGCAAGAAAATAAAGACTAATTATCTATTACAACCATATTGAATTTGTACAAGAATTGAAATAAATAATATAACAAATAAATAAATATACAAGGATGTGAATGTAAAGTAAATGGATATTTTGTTTGCATTTTTTAGGAAAAGGGGTTTTGTTTTAACCTAATTAACTAAAATAAAAATAATTAATTAAAATTAAAACCTAAACTTCCCAATTGCTGAGACCTCCACTGACAGTTTGGAAAATCCAATCCTCCAGGTCATAGTTGTCTTCATCATCTTCTAATGCGTTGACTTCGCGGTTGCTGATCTTCAAGGGTGGTCCTCTGACACGAGCGCGTCGTACAACTTTCTGGGCTCCTGAAGTGAAACCCAAACAAAATTTGCCAGATTTGTATGGGATATATGGGAGTTGTCCCCAAATAGTGCACCTAACTTCTTCTATCACTTCCTTGGCATCTTTTAAAGACGACATCTTAAGAGGAGGCCTTGTAATCTTGGGGACTTGAAACACAACATTGGTTACTGCCACATTCTGGCGGACTTCTTCCAAGTGTTAGAATGGAGTTTCAATAAATTCACCATCTAATTCCACATACCTGAACGAATTTAGGTGACTGACCATATACTCTTCTTCTCCATGAACAGTGATGATTTTCCCTAGAATTGGATATTTCAGCATTTGATGCAACGTAGAGGTAACGACACCAGCATTGTGAAACCACGGTCATCCTAATAAGCAGGAATATGAAGGGCGAATATCCATTACATAAAAAGTTGAATCAAATGTTTGTGTTCCAACTTTTATGGGGATGTCTACTTCCCCATGCACCATCTTTTTTGAGCCGTCAAAGGCCCTCACTACTATGTTACTAGGCTTCAAGATCAAACCTTCACAGTCAAGCCTATCAAGAGCTTTTTTAAGCAACACATTCAGAGATGAACCAGTGTCAACCAAGACATGAGCCAATGTCGTGCCTCTGGATTCGGCTGAGACATGCAATGCCTAATTATGCTTCCTCCCCCTTGGTGTTAAATCAACATCTGAAAAACCTAAACCATTATCTACGGTCAAGCTGGTTACGCAGTCTTGGAACTGATCGACAAATGTTTCTTGGGGTACATGGGCAGTTTTAAGGAACTTTACCAAGGCCTTTTCATGAGCCTCAGAACATAATAATAAAGCCAACATGGAAATTTTTGACGAAGTTTGCCCCAGTTGCTCGACTACGTTGTAGTCGCTTCTTTTTATGATCTTTAGAATTTCCTCCATCTCTTTTCGGGAGGTCTCAGGGATAACTACTGATTGTGACTTCGTCCAGACAGGCTCAACCAGAATACCTTTACCTCGCGTCTCGGTTGACTCGGCAGCCGAAATGTCAGTAGGGGTGATAACATGGATTGTAATAGTTTTATCAACAGGAGTATTAGCAGAGATGATTGTAGGACTGTGAACAACTTTTGGAGGAGAAGCAATAATAGGAATGATTACGGGTCCAGAAATAGCTTTTGGAGGAGCTATTTATGGAGAGAATACCCTTCCATTACGGGTTATCTTGCTAGTCCCTGCGATATTACTGATATCAGAGTCAACTTTCTCAGAACTTGAATTTTCAATAGCTGGCCAATCTTGCTTGATACCGTGATAGTAGACATCACCTCCATAATTCCATGGGACGGTTTTGTCTGACAAATACGGGATTGGTCCAGGAATTGTAATTATCAACGGGGCTACTTTAGGAACTGATGTAATTCTAACGGGTCTTTTGGTGGAGACCCTGGAAGAATTATCGGAAATGGTCACTATGGAAATATAATTATAAGAAACAGTTGGAGTATAAGTCTTCTCGAACAAAATCTCCTTGTCATCTATTAGACATTGAACACCTGCATTTAACAAATGACAGCTGGTTGGAGAGGATAATAAGAAATGACATATTTCATCACAGCCTGGGAATACACCAGCATTCAACAAGTTCTCTTTGATAGTTAGTAGTGGGGTCACAAGTTCATCAACCAAAGTAACAAACATATCTTCCTAAACGGAATTGACATTACGGCCGTGCCTGGGCATAGGGGCGGTGATGACATAGGGAATTTATGGCGCGTCGAATTCAATCTCTTTGGCTTCAAGAAGGTCTTGTAATTAATTTTTCATAACCCAACAGTTGTTAGTGTCATGGTCGGGACAGTCCAAATAGTATGCACAACGGGCATTAGGATGATAATGAGGAGAGGTTGTGTTAGGATTCTTTGGAGCTTATTTCAAAGTAACTAGGTTGGATCTCAACAAATGTGATAATACTTGAGATAGTGTCATGTTAATTCGGGTGAACTGTCTTACTGGTCTTTCCCTTCTTGGCTGGTTGCTTCTTTGCTGAGCAGGTGCTAGTTTAGGAATCATGACAACCCCCACAATTGGACAGTGTTCAGCCCTATCTTGATTTCTCTGAGGATATACAGCAATAACTTATTTCTTTCCAATAAATGGTTTCCTTAAAGCAGCAGAGGATGCATCTTTTTGAATCTTTCCATTCTTTATCCCGGCTTCCACCCTTTCTCCGGTCAGTATCAACTCAGTAAAGCCTGCCGATGAACTCCCAATTAAGTGATTGAAGAAAGGACCAGACAAGGTGCCCAAAAACATGTCTACCAACTCTCTTTTAGATAGGGGAGGATGGACTCTTCCTTCTAAGTCCCTCCATTTTTTCGCGTAGTCTTTAAAGCCTTCACTTGAAACCATGGCCATACTCTGAAGTTGAGTACGGGTGGGAGAAAGATCAACGTTGTATTGGTATTGTTTGTAAAAGGCAGTGGCCAGATCATCCCAATTATGAACATTGCCTCTTTCTAGCTGGTAAAACCAATCAAGTTGAGTCCCGGACAGGCTGTCTTGAAAGAAATGTACCCATAAATCCTTGTCGACAGTGTGAGGTTGTATATTCCTCACATAGGACCGGAGATGCATTTTGGGACATGAAACTCCATTGTATTTGGCGAACACTGGTGCCTTGAATTTCAGGGGAATGACAATCCAAGATATTAGACCTAACTCCTCAAAGTCCAATCCAGGCACTTTTTGAATTTCCATTGCACTTAACTGTTCTTCTAGATGCTTATACTTATCGTCGGCTGGAGGATATTGTTCTTCAGAATAATCTTCTTCTTCCTCTTCCTCTTCTGAATCTGGCTGGACAACAGCTTCCTTTCCATTCCCATCTTGATTGTCTTTCTCACCAGATGACGTTGCAAAGTCTAAGGTCCTTCTTGCTTGTCCTTGAAATCTTCTTCCCATATTTAGAACTCCGGTTATTTTCTTTGTCTTCTTCTTTTTCTATTCAACCAGCAAGGTCTTCAACTCTTCTTGTCCTTTGGCTAGAGTTAAGAATATCTATTGAAACTGGGCATTTTGTGCTTGGAGGTCCTTCACCGTTTGCTCGAGATCCATCTTACTGAAATAAACAGTAGAAAGATGAGGAGACTTGTTGCAAGAAACCTGCTTATGTTATGATGAATGATAGATGCATATGCAATGATTTCAAATATTTTAAAGATTCAAATTTGTTTTAGACAAAAAAGAAACACACATTATATTAATAAATTAAATCTTGAGTACATCAATGCCTCTTTGGGAAAAACAATACAAAAACTCTAAGATAAAAAGGTAGTACGCATCCTCTTTGGTGCAATTGGGCTTCTAAGGTGACTCGCTCCCCCTTGAGTTGTATCCAATCTCTTTGTAAGTCTTCAAGAGAGGTGGGCATGTCAGGATGTAGGATAGTGCATGGAACATCTCCTTCCATAAAAGGCTCAATAATTATCGGTAGAATGGAGGGATAAGGCATCATAAGACTTTGAGCGCGAGTTCGTACCTATTTGGGGTAAGGCTCAAGAGGGATGGAATTCTTATGCCCCAATGTCTTGCTATCTACCTTGTTCAAAATCCTCCAAGCTCGGATGAATCTCTGGCAAAGACCTTGATTATCATTCTCGTAGTCAAATACCAAACCTTAAATGAGCATCTCATGTGGGCCATCCCTTCGAGCGTAACCAAATTGTCTTAAGGCTAAGCAGGGGTTGTAGGTGATACCTCCCCTAATTCCAAGTAAAGGGACATTACAGAATTCTCCACAATGGTCGACAATAGTAACATTCTCTATGGATCTGGAACACCAATGAATGTCTGAATGTTTGAGCATCATCAACCTTTGCGACCACCTTGAACCGTGCTCGTTCTTCAATACAGATTGGGGAAGATGCGAAATAAACCATCTTGCCAAGAGAGGAGTGCAACACATAAGGATACCTCTTTTCCTCATAGTGCGAGTGTGAAAAGAATGTAGGATGTCCCCTAGAAAAGTAGGCACCGGGTTACGAGACATGAAGATCTTGATGGCGTTCATATCTATGAGTTGGTCAGGATTTGGAAACAAAACCATCCCATAGATGAGGAGAGCCACAATTTCTTCAAAAGCTTGCAAACCCAAAGAGTTCCAACAATTTTGGGCTTTCTCAAACAATAACTTTGCTAGGAAACCCTTGACACCACTCCTTGTTTCCCAATTAGTCGTGACATTAGATGATTGCAAGTGTAGAGCTTGAGCAATATCTTCTGGCTTTAGATCTCTTTCTGTAACGTTGAAAATTAGTTGATTGAGAATTTGAATCCTCAAGAGTTGCGAGAATTCTTCCAAAGTTGGTATAAGTTGATAATCGGGAAATGTGAAGCAATGGTGTAAAGGATCAAAGAACTGAAAGAGCACCTTCATCATGTTTTCATCAGTGTTGGAGTTGACCAAGTTTAGTAGGCGACAATGTCTTTCGATGAATGGAGTGTTTTCAGGAATCCTTGACGCCAGCTCCTTAAGTTGAGGAGGGATCCTTACAAGATTGACTTGAATGGTTTTCCTGCGAATAGGATCCATGTCCTACAAAATAGAACAAATATAAATCCCAAGATCCTTGAAATGGTTAGTGAATGAATATGATGTTATGATGTTCATGGTGTTATGTACAAGTAAATATATACAAACAAAGCAGACAAGTCCTTAGGTTTAGGCTTGCATGGAGTTTTATAGGTAAGAATCCTCTGAAGTTTAGTCGGCTTAAAACTTGTCCTAGAAATAGTAACTGGGTTCTAAGAAGCTCAATATCATTGGTTTGTTTCCTTGGTCATTGTTTCAGTACAAGCCTCTTTAATGGCGACCAAAATATCCCAAAAAACTAAACCTCAATGAGTGTAGTATCGAGTATCTACCAACTTCGGACTTCACCAAAGCCGGTCATCTCACTACGTCCTAAAGGCCAAGTTGGTCAAGTAAAGGTTCTAAAAGTTCATTAGTGCTTTATGACATCACTCAGCGGCCCCGTATTCTCCTTGATTAACTCAAGGGCTACCGGTACCCACAAATATGTTGCACTAACGTAGCTATTGCTTAGACCATGTCGGTATGCCCCGTACAGTTTCCACAATGTATTGCTACTTACCTATAAGGTAACCCAAATATGGGTAGAGGATTCAAACCCAAATAGAGAACCAAAATGTAAAGCAAACAAGTCAAACAAAGGAAGCAAATAAATGTGATCTAACCCTAAGGTAACCCCACTTTTAGAATAGTCCCCAGCAGAGTCTCCAGTTCTATGATAAGGTGGGAGAACTGACTTGGGTGTTTTTCATTTGATCGTAAATGTTGCGGTTAGCAAGAGTCACCACCGACTTTTCTTTTATCCAAAAGGAAAGGTGAAAAAGCACAGGAAAGACCTTTGAGATTATTTCTTGAGTTCGGGGGGTAGATTATGAAAAGGGAAGGTATTAGCACCCTTTTCATTCATGGTTTTCTATGGGCTCTTAGTTACTTGCTAGATTACTTGCTTTTGTTTGAAATTGTGATTTGTGTGGTTTTCGAAAGTATTTTGTAAAGAGGCCATTGTTTAGGCATACTTTGTAATGATTCTCGTTCGTAAGAATGTATACAAAGTGTTTGATCTTTTGAAAATGTTTTAAAGTTTTGTAAGATGTTTTGAAAGTGTAGGTGTTTGTTTTGAAAATATCAAGGATGTTTTATTTTGAAATTGAGCAAGTAATTAGGAGCATTCTACCTACTCAAAAGGCTTTCATGTTTATTTCCTTTTCCTTTGACATTGTTATCTTACCATTAATTTGGTAAGTAACCATATCTTTGGAGGTAAACGGGACATGCGGGGGTCATCGTATAACCATGATTAGCAATGTTGCAAGGTATCTTAGCATTCTCTTTTAGGGACTAAGATCATTTTAAAGGCGACATGGATAGCGTCATCAAGGGACTATGATCTTGTATTTTACTTGTTTTTGCTCACATACCTCACATGCGTAATATGGCTATTTAGTAAGGCAACCAAGTGGATTTACCCTAGGGGTGCTTGTGTGCAAGTCTATTGTTTTAATGCTTGGTCTTGTCTTTGATTAGGGTTTTCTAATTGATTTGTTTTGTCTTTCCATACAAACCCTAATTACTAGCATTTGTATATAAAAAAATAAATTGCGGAATTTAAAATTACTACACTATTACAATACTTATGGGAGGGGGTACAAATTATGAATGGGGATTGCAAGAAAATAAAGCCTAATTATCTATTACAACCATATTGAATTTGTACAAGAATTGAAATAAATAGTGCACTAAATGAATAAATATACAAGGATGTGAATGTAAAGTAAATGGATATTTTGTTTGGATTTTTTAGGAAAAAGGGTTTTGTTTTAACCTAATTAACTAAAAGAAAAATAATTAGGAAAAGAAATTAAATAAAACCCTAATCTATTAATTGATTAAAAAGAAATTAAGTTTATAAGAAAAGTATATTTTTGGTATTTTTGTCTTAAAAATAATTTATAGTGTTATAAAATATTTTTGGTCTTTTTAAATATTAAAATAATATATTTAAAATATGTAAAAGAAAATAATTAAAACCCTAGTTTTTAAATTAAATTTACAAAATAATTAGTGAAATAGATAAATTATGATCAAATAAAATAATTTTTGTGTAAATTTATAAATAAACTATGTCAAAATATAAATCTAATATTTTTATATTTTTTATGATTTTTTAGTATTAGAAAAATATTTAAGAAAACAAATAATTAAAAAAAAAGAAAAAGAAAAATAAAATGGGCCAGGGGTGTGGATAGCCTGCAAGGGGGATTAACAATAAGAAAAAAAACAAAAACGCCTAAGGGAGGCCCAGGCGCCTGTCCAAAATAGTCAGAATGTGCAAAAAATGTGAAAAAACCAAAAAGGTACCACTGAGGCTCGAACCCAGGTCCCTCAAGTCACAGGCGCGCGCTTCTACCACTGGGGTGGCTATACATCCGTTTATATAATCAAAACGATAAATATATGACACAAAACGTTCCTTAAATACACTTCATCTTCAACCTCCATCCAAAGGACCTGTATCTTCTTCATTTCTCAACAAAAATGAAGAGTTCAAACATGAAAGTTGTAGCATTCCTTCCAACGAATCCAACCATGTAAATAATTGAAACTAATAATCAAAGATGAAGGAGAATTTATCTGGCCCTAATTAAAATCCTAAAAAATTCAGGACACTTCAACTTTAAAATTCTCTAAGCTCAGGCCATATAAATGCAAACTATGAATACGTACAGTTTCGTGGCAAAGTTATCTACATTTTATCTTCACAAATCAAGACCTAACAATGCCTAAATAATGAGATGAAAAGTCAGAAAACTCACCTTACAGTTGAAGATCGTGTTTTGAGTTAGAGCTACTTTCAAAGTGTTTTGATGATTGGGAGAGCTTCCTTGCACCTCCAGAAAGCTATTGCAAAGCTTACTTTGTGCTGAGAGTTCTTGAATCAAGCTGAAGAAGTCAATGTGCAATGCCCTGTTTTTGAAAATGGAGAATGGTGTAAATGGTATTACAGTTTGAAAACAGGAGTTGGGATAATTTCTATATGTGTATTAGAAGCTTTGTGGATGGTTTGGCCAAGAAACACACGAGGGGATTTGGAGGTTGGGTTCAAAAATCAGAAATGACAAGTTTTTGAGCTTGTATGGCAATTTTTGTTTTTGGGGAGTTTTAGGACTTGTTCCATCGTGTGTTAGCTTGCAATGCCCTTGTATAATTATATGGAAGAGGTTAGAGGACTTGAGGAGGTCAGAAAACAAAGATCACATGTTATGAGTTTTTGACTTGTTTTTGAAGTTATCTTGAAAAACATGGTTTCAATGCAAGGTACATGTCTTGTAGGGTCGCTTGCAACTTTAAACATGTTTGTTCTGAGTTTATAGAGCATGCTTGTGCAGAAAGAACAGGTGCAAAACTCCATACAAGTTGACTTTGTGTTTAAAGTCACATTTCCAAAATGGAAGTGTGAACTTTGTTTCATTAATGGAAAATTTACTTGGACAAAGCTTGAATAAAATGGATAATAGCCCAAAAGCAAGTGTAATATTATGATTATGGATAGATCTTGAGGTTTAGAGGCCTGCAAAACAATATTGTGCAGCATAGGTTTGAAATTGAATTCTTGTTCATCACAAAATGACTTGTAATTCAAGTGTGAAAATCCTAACTTCATCTCTTCGATTCTCCCTACTCAAGAATGGTCTCAAGGAGTTCTTTGACATTTTGGAAAGCTTGTAATGTGCTATACAAACCCTCTTTGAATCACTTTTGAAAATTCCCCTTGTAACTATATGAAAAAGTGTCATGAAGTTAGGTTAAAATCCTGACCAAAACTAGGGCAAAATTTCACTAAGTGTCCAATTTCAAGACCATGACTTTATGAACTAATAACATCAGATCCCAACACTTTTAGGAGAAGTTATGTAAAGCAATGTTGTATATATCATGGATATCTACAACTTTCATGTTGAAAGTTTCTTCTGAATCCTCTTGCATCATGGTTAAAAATTGGCTTAAAGTTATGAAAAAAACATGAAGTTTAAACACTTAGAAAAATTTCTACGTTAGAAAACTTTGACTTTTCAAAATGAAATCTTGAATTTTTTATTTCTTGATGAATAAGTTTCATATTTTTACATGTTTTGATGAATTGTGATCTTTGACATTGAATTTTGACCAAAAAGTCAAAGTTTGACTTTTCAGTGTACAGTTGACTTTTGATCAGTTGACTGAAAATTCACTGTCAATCCAATTGATCTTGAGCAATGTTTTGGGTCATTCCATTAGGTAAAAATGATGCTATTGAACTCTTGAAATCATGCTTCAAACCAATTGACCATTTTCTAGGTCAAAAATCAGAAATTCCCCTTCTAAGTCAAAACCCTAATTTTGACCATTTTGCCCTTTTGATGACTTGATCAAATTTCTTGGAGAATTGTGGTCCAATATTGATCAAATGATACACATGAGTTTATAATATTGATTTGGATAAAAAATTATAAATTTTGACGGTAAATTGGCCATAGTTGACTTTTTTTCCAATCCAGTTGATTTTTAGAGCAACTGTTCAATTGACTGAGCAAAAGTTTGATCCAAGGCTTGAAACTTGACGTAAGCAATATTGAGGGTCCATTATGATCCATGAAAGTCATATGGGGCATTGTAAGTTCAAATATACTTGTGCAATCTCAAACCCTAATTTTGGTCATCAGTGCTTAAGGAGGTGTCTTGAGCTGATCAACCCTAATGCAGTCTTGAGTCAAAGGAGATCTTGTGAGCAAATTCTTGATAAATGAGAGGGAAAATTTTAGGGTGCAACAGCTACCTACTCACTAATAGTAGGATAGAACTATCTAAAGGAAAGAAGGAAAATAACGCCTTTTTTGAGTAGGTAGATGACTGTTAAGTACTTGCTCAAATCTAATTCATTTTCACACCACACTTTTAAAACTCTTTTAAAAAATGCTTTATCACACTCTTGATAACTGATACAAGATTTATCATAAAGCAAACAAAACCTTTCAAAACACGCAAACACGAAAACAATTTTCAAAAATGAGCAAGTACCTAAGAGCCCGTGGAAAACCACCGATGGAAAGGGTGATAACACCTTCCCTTTCCATAATCTACCCCCCTTACTAAAAATATCGAAAAAGGTCTTTTTCTGTTCTTTTCACCCTTTCCTTTATTGGATAAAAGAAAAGTCGGTGGCGACTCTTGCTTACCGTAAAATTTGCGAATACAAAATGTAAACCAGTATAATAGTCGATTTTATCACCGTATCACAAAACTGGAGACTCTGCTGGGGATACAATAAAAGTGGGATTTACCTTAGGGTCTAGTTTATTTCTAATCTATTTTCTTTGTTTGTTTGATTGCTTTACTTTTAAGGGTATTGTTTTGGTTACTATAGATCCTACACTCGGATCTGGGAAAACCTTTTAGGTAAGTAGCAATAGATCGTGGAAATTGTGCGGGGTATACCGACACGGTTGAAGCGATAGCTACGTTGATGCGACACTTTTGTGGGTACTGGTATCCCTTGAGTTAATCAAGGAGAATACGGGGCCGCTGCGTGGTGTCATGAAGCGTCAACTGACCTTATAACCTTAATTGAACAACTTGGCTATTAGGACGTAGTGAGATAGTTGTCTTTGGTGTATCCCCAAAGTCGGTTGATACTCGATACTACACTCATTGAGATTTGACTCCTGTGTTTTGTTTGGTGGCAGGTCATTTGTCTATCAGAACGAAACTTGTGGGAAAGATCAGTGATACTGAGATCCCTTAGAACCCGATTACTATTTATAGGACAGGTTGAACCAATCAAAACTTCAAGAGGGTATTACCCTAAAACCCACGCAAGCCTTAAACCTAAGGCATTTTGTGTGGTTTTCCCGTGCTTGCCATATCTGTGATTTCTTAGCATAATCATGACATCATAACATGGCATGTCATACTAACCATTTCAAGGATTTTATAGGGCTTATCTTTGTCTTGTTTTGTAGGATATGGCATTCGCTCGCAGGAACACTATCCAAGTTAACCTTGTGATGGTACCTCCTTAACTCAAGGAATTAGCATCAAGGATTCCTAAAGGCTCTCCCTTCACTGAAAGACATGGTCGGATTCTCAACCTGGTGACTTCAAACCCTGATGAAGAAATGATAAAGGTGCTCTTTCAGTTCTTTGACCCTTTACATCACTGCTACACTTTTCCTGATTACCAGTTAGTGCCTACTATGGAGGAGTTTTCTCAGTTATTAGGGGTACCTATCCTTAATCAGTTACCATTCAACGGTATGGAAAGAGATCCAAATCCTGAAGCGATTGCTCAAGCTCTACCTTTACAACAATCTCATATAGTGGCAAATTGGGAAACAAGAAGAGGCGTCCAAGGATTTCTAGCTAAGTTTCTATTTGAGAAAGCTCACCATTTTTGTGATACCTTGGACTTACAATCTTTTGAAGAAGTGTTGGCCCTTCTCATCTATGGGATGGTATTATTCCCTAACTCGGACCAACTCATAGATGTGAATGCGGTCAAGGTTTTTCTATCTCATAATCGGGTGCCTACTTTACTTGGAGATATTCTACACTCTCTGTATACTCGCACTCTAAAGAGAAGGGGGACCCTTCTGTATTGCACTCCTCTGTTGGCTAGGTGGTTTATTTTGCACCTACCTCGGTCTATTTTGAATAATGAGAGGGGTATGAGATGGTCTCATAGGTTGATGTCCCTCACACATTCGGATATTCATTGGTGTTCTCGATCCTTGGAGAATGTTACCATCATTGATCGCTGTGGGGAATTCCCTAATGTCCCTCTCTTAGGAATTAGAGAAGGAATCACTTATAATCCTTGTTTGGCGTTGCGACAGTTTGGTTATGCTATAAGGGATGGTCCTCATGATGCACTCATCCAAGGAATCATCTTTGACTATGAGAATGATGTTCAGGGTTATCGTAATAGGTTTATTCGAGCTCGGGGCATGATAAATAGAGTTGATAGCAAGACACTGGGGCACAAGAATTCCATCCCTCTTGAGCCTCACCTCAAATGGGTGCAAGCTCGTGCTCAATTTCTTATGATGCCTTACCCCCGTCATCTTACTTGTGATTATGGAGCGAATTGCTGAGGGAGACACTCCTTACATTGTTCTTCATCCTGACATGCCAACTGACTTCGAGGAGCTACGAAAATCTTAGATCCAACTAAAAGAAGAACGGTATACCTTAGAAACCCAATTCTACGCCAGCGAGAAGAAGGTTCTAGAGCTCACCAGGTTACTTTACGAAGAGAAGAGTATAAATGCTTACATTGCACCAAAAAGGATGCGCTTGTGGGAAGCTTGACTCTTTCTTTGCTTGGAGAGTTTATTTTTCCTTTGTCATTTCCTTTGTAAGCCTAAGAGGCATCATGGTGACTGATAAAACTTCTTAATGAAATGGCTCTCGAAGCAGGTTTCTCATTGCATACATATATCATACATATCATTGCATAAATAGGTTTCAAAGCAGGTTTCTCATCTTCTTTGCTGTTTATTTCATCAGTAAAGAAATGGCTCTCGAACAAATAGTGAAGGATTTACAAACTCAAAATGCTCAGTTTCAACAAATGATCATGGCTCTGGCCAAGGGGAAGGAGGAACTGAAAGCCTTGATTGTCAAAGAGAAGACCAAGAAGCCAAAGAAGCCAGCTGGTGTGGTGAATTTAGGAAGGAGGTTCAGAGGACCGTTAAGGCAAGTTGTAGAGCTAGCATCTTCGTCAAAGGAAGGAGACAATCAAGAAGTGGAAACAAGAGAGGAAGACCCCAATCCAAGGGAATCTGATAATGAGACTGACTATAATGAGGATCAGTATCCTCCGGCCGATGAAAAATACAAACAACTAGAGGATTATCTGAATGCAATAGAGATCTGGAAGGTACCTGGGATAGATTTCGAAGAGTTGGGTTTGGTTTCTGGGATTGTCATCCCGCATGAGTTCAAAGTTCCAGTGTTCGCTAAATATGATGGGGTCTCATGTCCCAAAATGCATCTCTGATCTTATGTGAAGAAGATTCAGCCTCACACTGCTGACAAGGACTTGTGGGTCCACTTCTTTCAAGATAGTCTATCCAGGACTTAACTAGAGTGGTTCTACCAGCTGGAGGGGACCAATATTCGTAACTGGGAAGACCTGGCTGCTACTTTCTACAAGCAGTATCAGTAAAATGCAGATCTTGCTCCCACCTGTACACAACTCCAAAGTATGTCTATGGGTTCGAGCAAGGGTTTTAAAGATATGCGCAAAAGTGGAGGGACTTAGCAGGAAGAGTCTAACCCCCCTGTTTGATAGGGAGTTAGTGGATTTATATTTGGGTACCCTATTTGGTGTGTTTTTCAATCATATGATTGGAAGCTCCTCAACCGACTTTACTGAGTTGATTTTGACGGGAGAAAGAGTGGAAGCTGGGATTAGAAGTGGCAGGATTCAGAAGGATGCCTCTTCAAGTGCGGGAAAGAGACCTTTCGTAGGGAAAAAAGAAGTCAGTGTTGTTTATAATCGACGAAATCAGGGCAGAACCGAGTGTCGTCCAAGAGTAGGGGCTGTTAAGATATCCAAGCCTGCACCTACTCAACAAAGAAATAATCAGCCTAGAGCAGAAAGACCTGATTAAATATGACTTTGTCTCAAGTTTTACCTCACCTACTGAAATCCAATCTGGTTACCTTGAGGGAAGCTCCCAAGAATCCCAACACCGCATCTCCTCGCTACAACCCAAATGCTCGTTGTTCTTACCATTCAGAAAGTCCAAGTCATGATACAAACGACTGTTGGACTTTGAAAAACAAGGTGCAAGACCTTATTGATACAAAGGAGATTTAATTTGATGCTCCTGAGATTCCCAATGTTATAACTGCTATCATTCCCAAGCATGGCCCGGGAATCAATGCTATTAATGTTCTCTCCGCCACAGAAGATGCTGACAGTAGCTTTGACATGGATAGTTGGATCTTCCCTACTACCAACGGTGGACCCAGTAATTGGACGGCTAAAGATTTTATACCGATTACTTTTATTAAGAAGTAATTGTCTTTCTTGTTTTCGGATATGTAATAATTAAAAAATCTAAACTTTATGGCCATGTGTCTTACCTGGGGACAATGGTTTATTTATGAGGGTTATCATGTTTCAATCTCATATGTCATTAATAAAGCATTGGACGTTTTGCACACAAATTTTGCTCTCTCTGTTTTTCTTTTCTGCTTTTTTACTTTGTCTAAATAGCTATGCTCTTACACACACTCACATATCAAACTGCAGATCCATATCCACTCTGGATCCCATTGATAACGGTTCTACTATTTCTGGTTATGACTTTGAAAATCCGATCAACCAAGCCGAGGATGAAGGTGAGGAAGATTGTGAAGTACCCGGAGAACTTTCCAGACTATTACAGCATGAAGAAAGGGCTATACATCCTCATGAAGAGCCAGTTGAGACAGTGAATTTGGGCACAAAAGAGGATAGAAAAGAAGTCAAGATAGGTGCAAATTTGGAGCTTAGTGTCAAACAACGGTTGATACAGATGTTGCATGATTATGTAGAGATCTTTGCCTAGTCATATGAAGACATGTCGGGGCTAGACACTAAAATTTTGGTTCATCGTCTGCCAACTAAAGAAGATTGCCTTCCAGTAAAGAAAAAGGTTCATCGTATGCACCCTAAAATGTCAGAGAATATCAAGGCAGAAGTGATGAAGCAGTTCAACACTGGGTTCTTAGCTGTCACGTCTTATTCCTAATGGGTTGCTAACGTGGTCTAGGTTCTTAAAAAGGACGGCAAGGTTCGGATGTGTGTGGACTACAGAGATTTAAACAGGGTGAGCCCCAATGATGACTTCCCGCTTCCCCACATTGACGTTTTGGTTGACAACATGCACATCATAAATTCTTTTCCTTTATGGACGGTTTATCTGGATACAATCAGATCAAGATGCCACCCGAAGACATGGATAAGACAACCTTCGCCACACAATGGGGCACTTTCTGTTACAAAGTGATGCCCTTTGGATTGAAGAATGTTGGGGCAACCTATCAGTGAGCCATGGTAGCTTTGTTCCATGACATGATTCACCATGAGATAGAGGTCTATGTTGATGACATGATAGCGAGGTCTCAAACTGAGGAATAGCACCTTGATCATCTACAAAAGTTGTTTGATAAGTTGAATACGTACAAGCTGAGGTTAAATCCAATTAAATGCACATTCGGGGTAAGGTCTGGTAAACTCTTAGTTTTCATTTCCAGTGAAAAAGGTATTCAGGTAGAACCTGCAAAGGTGAAGGCTATACAAGAGATTTCGGCTCCTCACACTAAGAAGGAGGTTAGAGGTTTTTTGGGATGCCTAAATTACATTCCCAGGTTCATTTCTCATCTAACTGCCACTTGTAAGCCAATCTTTAAACTCCTGAAGAAATATCAAGTGGTAAAGTGGAATGACGAATGCCAGACCGCCTTCGATAGAATCAAGGAATACCTTCAAGAGCCTCCAATTCTGATGCCCCCGATTGAAGGAAGACCTTTGATAATGTACATAACAGTGTTAGATAATTCAATGGGGTACGTGTTGGGGCAGCATGATGAGTCTGGTCAAAAAGAGCATGCAATATACAACCTTAGAAAAAATTTTACCGACTATGAAACAAGATACTCACTGCTCGAGAAGACTTGTTGCGCTTTGGCATGGGATGCTCGCTGACTTAGACAATATATGTTGACTCACGCTACTTTGTTGAAATTTAAGATGGATCTGATCAAGCACATCTTCGAGAAGCCCGTTCTCTCTGGAAGAATAGCGAGATGGAAAATGATCCTAACCAAATATTACATTCAATACAAGACCCATAAAGCAATCTAGGGAAGTGTATTAGTTGATCATTTGGCTCATCAGGCTGTGGATGACTACCAATCCATGAACTTTGAATTCCCGGATGAGAATATTATGTTAGTGACTGATTGCGAAGAAGCTGGACCGGATGAAGGACCTAAGGAAGGATCTGGATGGACTATGGATTTTGATGGAGCCTCCAACGCACTCGACAATGGCATCGGTGTTGTAATCATATCTCCCGAGGGCTGTCATACTCCTTTCACCGCCAAATTATGTTTCAATTGTACCAACAATATGGCTGAGTATGAAGCATGCATCATGGGTTTCAAAGCTGCTATTGACCCGAGGATCAAGTTCTTGAGCATTTTCAGGGATTCAACCTTGGTAAAAAGTTAAATCAAATGAGAGTGGGACACGAAGCACCATAATCTCATCCCTTACAAAGAACATGTGCTGACGTTGCTTCCACACTTTGAAAAAGTTACCTTTGAACATTTTCCACGAGAAGAGAATCAGTTAGCGGACGCGCTAGCTACTATGTCATCTATGTTCAAGGTCAGATGGGACAACGAAGCTCCTCAGATCACTATCGAGAGATTGGATGAACCGATATACTGCTATGAGATTGATACTAAAGAAGTAGCAGACAAACCTTGGTTCCATGAAGTGAAAAGGTATCTCGAGGCTCAAAAATATCCTAAAGGAGCATCTGTCAATGATAAGAAGTTTCTGTGAAGGTTCTCCGCAAAGTTCTTCCTCGGTAATGGAATCCTCTACAAGTGCACCCACGACTCTACTTTACTTCGGTGTGTAGACAAGAGCAAAGCAGAGAGGATTATGGCTGATTTACACGAAGGTACCTTTGGCACCCATTCTAGTGGACACACCATGGCTAAAAAGATCCTACGGGAAGGATATTATTGGTCCACTATGGAAGTAGACTGTTATCAGCATTTCCGAACTTGTCACAAAGGCCAGATCTATGCTGATAAAGTACGTGTACCTCCGATTCCCTTGAACGTCTTGACGGCTCCATGGCCCTTTGCAATATGGGGCATTGACATGATCGGAGAGATTAGACCTATCGCTTCCAATGGTCATCGCTTCATCCTAGTGGCCATTGATTACTTCATGAAGTGGGTTGAGGCTTCCTCTTTTGCTACTGTTACCAATAATGTTGTGGCGTGGTTTATCAAGCATAACCTTATATGTCGGTATGGTGTTCCAGAAAGAATCATCACAGATAATGGTACAAATATCAATAATACGATGATCACCGAACTCTATAAACAATTCAAGATCCAGCATCATAATTCTTCCCCTTACCGGTCGAAGATGAATAGCGTTGTTGAATCTGCTAATAAGAACATTAAGAAAATCATACAGAAGATGACGGTGACATACAAAGACTGGCATAAGATGTTACTGTTTCCTCTTCATGGTTACCGCATATCAGCACATACGTCAACAAGGGCAACACCTTGTTCTATGGTGTATGGTATGGAGGCTGTCCTACCTATTGAGGTCCAGATCCCTTCTTTAAGGATCATGAAGGATGCGGGTTTGAAAAAAGATGATTGGATCCAGACTCGACTTGACCAACTGAATCTGATTGATGAGAAAAGGCTTGCTGCTGTCTGTCATGGTCAGATGTACCAAAAGTGAATGATCAAGGCTTTCAACAAAAAGGTCAGACGTCAGGTATATCGAGTGGGTGATCTAGTAATCAAGCGCATCATACTGTCACAAGGTGATCCCAGGGGAAAATGGACTCCTACGTACGAAGGGACATTTGTAATCAAAAGCATATTTTCCGGTGGAGCCATGATTCTAACCACCTTGGATGGTGACGACCTTCCTCACCCTGTGAATGCAGACATAGTGAAAAGATACTACGCATGAAGAAGGACCCGCTAGGTTGACTGGCCTAGGCAGAAATAAGGGCATCCCGACGAATCAAAAGGGTTCGGGTAAAAATTAGGGATAAATACAAAAAAAATTTGTACACCCGGCAAGTCGAAAACCTGAAAAGGAGGCTTGGGCAAAAAAGGGTTTCCTGGTGGACTGAAAACCTGAAAGGGCGGTCCAGGCAAAAGTTAGGGATTTAAAGCGTACAACTATGTCCCATTGGATCACCTTGTGACCAGACTTCAATATCAACTATCAAGTTCAAACGGTACCAATCAATCCAGTCAGCTCCGGACAAGTAGCAAAGTGATGAGACATTCAAGTACATGGGGGAAATAGCAGAATTGAAACTCAATGGGATTATTACACATAGTTGTTTTCTCTTTGTATACTATTTTGTATAGTTTTTATTTTCAAGGCGGCGTTCTCCTACTAGAACGTCAGTCTCTTTGTACAAAAATGCCTGTTATAGGCGAACTTCAAAAATCAATACAAATCATTTCTTTGAAAGTACAAAACTATTTGTTTTCTATTTTTCTGTTTGTTTTGCAAAAACGTCCAGTGATTATTTTTGACATATGCATTTGAATATGATTACTGTTTATGAATACTTGCATATGAAACAGGAAGACAATTGCTGAATGACCTTAAGAAAGGGGGAAAAGTCTAAAAAAGGCCATTCATAGTCCCGAAAGTTACTCTTTCAAGTAGGCACAGGGGCATCCTCATGTCACATCCTCAGCATACGTCCTAGTGATTCTTATGTCCTCGCAGAGTAAAAACAACCAAAATCCATACCTTTTCTTCCCCAAGCAGGAATTACCACCTCCAGCAAAGTTGCCTCAAAGAGATGAAATCCATGTTCCCCAGATAAGCTTTTGTAATCACGAACAGTTTATAAAGACTTATACCCGGTAGAGTTTATTTATCTAGCTGCAGAAGTTTATCCCCCAATAAAGTTTATTTCTCTACATTGGTAAAATCTTCCGACAGAACATCCTTCCCCCAGAGTCATTCTCAAGCAGGAGTTTAAGATCCCCGGCAGAATATCCTCAAACGGAAAGAGGAAATCCCCGGCAAATAATCTCCATTCATCATCCCCAACAAAAATGAAGGAATCACTTTCCTCATCTACCAAACAACAGTCCGGGATTCCTCTTCCCAGTATTCTCCAACAGCAGCCAGGGATTCATTTTCCCAGACCAAGAAATATCACAACAGCATCCCATATTCATACATCATGGCATGCGCATATATATTGCATATAATATAATCTCATTTACTCTGAGAACATCATTACACAATGCATTCCATACACCATGACATTTCATATGACTAACTCTTTACCTTTTCAGGAAGGATCAAATCAACAAACACCATTGACTACTCATATGACCTGGCAGTCTTCTCAAAGTCTATGTCTACCGAAGGGCTATTTCAGCATCTTCCTCAGAAAGATCATTCTCAAAATAGTTTTCTCTGGTTCAGTGAAATCGATGCTAAGATTTTCCTGATTTCTATTCTAGTTAAAGTTAATTCAAGACCTTCATCTGGTTCAGTGAAATCGACACTAAGATTTTTCTGATTTCTATTCCAGTTGAAGTTAATTCAAGACCTTCCTCTGGTCCAGTTAAATTGATACTAAGATTTTTCTGATTTCTATTCCAGTTGAAGACAATCCAAGACTTTTCTCTAGTTCAGTGAAATCGACACTAAGATTTTTCTAATTTCTATTCCAGTTAAAGTTAATTCAAGACCTTTCTTTGGTTCAGTTAAATCGACACTAAGATTTTTCTGATTTCTATTCCAGTTGAAGACAATCCAAGACCTTTCTCTGGTTCAGTTAAATCGACACTAAGATTTTTCTAAATTCCATTCCAGTTAAAGTTAATCCAAGACCTTTCTCTGGTTCAGTTAAATCGACACTAAGATTTTTCTGATTTCTATTCCAGTTAATGTTAATCCAAGACCTTCCTCTGGTTCAGTTAAATCGATACTAAGATTTTTCTGATTTCTATTCCAGTCAAAGATAATCCAAAACCCTTCCGCTGGTTCAGTTAAATCGACACTAAGATTTTTCTGATTTCTATTCAAGTTGAAGATAATCCAAGACTTTTCTTTGGTTCAGGGAAATCGACACTAAGATTTTTCTGATTTCTATTCCAGTTGAAGTTAATTCAAGACCTTCCTCTTGTTCAGTTAAATCTATACTAAGATTTTCCTGATTTCTATTCTAGTTGAAGATAACTCAAGACCTTTCTCTGGTTCAGTTAAATTGACACTATGATTTTTCTGATTTCTATTCCAGTTAAAGAAACTGCAAAGCCTGGAGTCCGACCAGATAGCAGTTAATTTTATGTTCCCCCAGTAAGTTAATGTGAAGCCTGAAATATGACCAGATAGAAGTCAACCTTGTTATCCTTAGAAAGTCACTGTGAAGCTTGGATCCTGACCAGATAGCAGTTCAGTTCCATCCCTCCAGTCAAGAGATGACTCCCCAATAGAGTAATGGACAACTGAAGCTCCTGAACTCTATTTCCCAAAACAGATACCAACATTCCACAGCGGAGTCCTCCTCACCAACAGGAATAGGAATCCCCACAAAGGAATATCTTATAAAATCAACATTGTTCTCTAGGTGGAATCTTTAAGCCCATCTCTGACTATATTTTGTCATCTCCTCCAAATGACATCTATAAACCCATTCCCGGTATTATCTACACTATCAAGTATCATTTCAGACGAGTGCAAATTTCTGGGCACTCTAGTGTTTAATCATCTTCCACCTTCAGATCACGAAAGGCAGACCAGCCAATCTACATCCTCAGGTTTAAGAAGATTGAACAGGGGAGGCTGTTGTACCCCAAAATTCCCCCTCTCATTTTACTCAAGACGTGCCCATTGAGGTCCCCAACTTGCCCTAGGATGACTAAGAATTGACCAGACAAATTCTCCTCTTAAGGCAATAAATCTCTAACCAGGGTTTCATTTTTCATCAAGATGTGTGAGCTCCAAGGGTCTCAAATGTTTTCCATGGCCTTAATATGTACTCAAGGTTGTCCATGCCGAATTTCATGCCCTACACAACAAGTTTGATCAGTCAACTGCTCAAATGCCTTAAAATCAACTGTTATAGGTCAAAAGTCAATTGTGGCGTATATACAGTCAAACCTCAAGATTATTGGTCAACATCAACATTTTGAAGTAATATCCATCATTTGATCAAGGGTTGATCACGATTCCTCAAGAAATTCCCCTAACTCATCAAAAGTCAAAATGGCAAATTAGGGTTTCTGTAGGAAAAGTCAACCAAAGTTTGACCAGGCATAACTTTCTCATGCTTTATCAAAATTTTTTCCACAAAAGCTCATTTTGAAGAGAATACAATACCCTACAACTTATCTTCAGCCCTCAGGATCAAGAAATGCCCTAGTTAAAAGATACAAGCTCGGACATTATAGGTCCTTTCAAAAAGTCAACAAAAACACCTTTTGGGTCAAAGCTCCTTACATGAACATGGAAGATCCAATTGAAATGAAACCAAAAGGGTTGTTTAGAGGACATCCTAAGATCTCTAAAAAGTCCAAGAACACCCTCTTAGGGTTAAAAATGATAGAGATATGCATTGCTAAAGTTGACTAATTTTTGGAAAAATGCATGAAGCCAATATTGACCAAACTTGAATTTTTTCCAAATGGGCCCATCTTCTCATGCTTGATACTTGTTTCTAACATGGCCCACGACCTCTGAGCTCACTCGTACATTATTTTATTATTTATATTATTTATTTTTATATTTTATCCATTAAAATGCAAAATTAAATAAATAAATAAATAGAATAATGAAAGATATCATTTTGAATCTTTTTCTCATCAAATAATGGACAAAATATGATGTCATATCAAGGGAAGCTCGTGGAGAAAAGAAGGATTGGACTTTTTCTAAAAAAAGCCAAAAAATCACATAATTGAAAGAAGATTTTTTTCTCATCAAAGCATGGATATTCTTCCATATTTATTATCCTAATTTGGTCCCATATATATGCACAACAACTCCATACCTAACACACATGTGCAGCTGCCTGTAAAATAACCCTAAAAATTTTCAAAAAAAGTCAAAGAGAAGGTGCAAGTTGTATTGTACGATCCAACCATTCTCCATCAGATCCAAGCACTCCATCACACTCCTGAAGGTCCCAGGAGTCCATCCCTATCATTCTTGAAGCTCGTAGCACCCTAGATCACTGTAACCAAGCGCCACCAGTTTGGTAAGGTTTGACAAATTCAAAATTAATAATTCATGCATTGTTGACACGTTTGATATGTTGGTTTGTGTTCAGGACATCCATTAGAATAGGTTGGACGTTTCACATGAAATCTTTGATGCTTGAATCACAGGATGCCATTGTTAGGGCATCACAAACTGAAACCTTCGAACCTTACAATACAAGGACTTTTAGGCCAAATGGATACCACCATTTAACTCACAGCATATGATTTAGTGGGGGGTATGCTTAATCTCTTGCTTTGATTCTTGTTATTTTGTAGGGTCCAATTTTGATATTACCAGAGAAGGAGTTGACCACCGTGAGGGGTCATCAAACTCACTGATGCAAGTGTGGATGTCTCCCATTCGTCTATCCAAATACCAGGGCCCACTCAACGCACGCATTTTATTTGTTAATATATCTCACCTAAATTTGAAAATTATATTATTGTTTTATTTAGGTACACGAATAAAGAGTTAGCACATATGGCAAAGAAAGGCATGTGGGAAAGGGAGGACCTTGGTTCGAATCCCAGGTCCAACATTTTATTATTCTAACGGGCTATTTGCAGATTCAGTGTGCCCAAATTCAAGGCATGCATCATAGGCCCTCAAACTCACACCATCAGATCCCAGTGGCTTGGATCCAGCGCCTCCTAAAAAAAATTCAGTTAACACCCCCCAATTTGGTTTCTCACTCCAGGCCCATTTCTTTTTAATTTACTTTATTTCTTTTTTAAATTAATTTATATTTTTTTAAATTCATTTTTTTAATCATAAAATCAATAAAAAATCACAAAAAATAAGATTTAGGTTTTTTAATTAAAATTAATTCTTGCAAATTAATTTAATTTAATTGATTTTAACTTGTTTTCTTTAATTTTAAATTAATTAGAAATTAGGTTAAATCTCAAATTTTTTCATATAATACCAAAAATAATTTTAATAAGCAATTAGATTTTTAGGGTTTCAAACTTATTCCCGTCTTAATTTTTTGCGTGTTGTTATTTTTCGTACGATTATTTTCTCGATTATGTAACTGCTTTTTGGATTCTAATAGCCTAATTAGGATTTTTACTTTCCGCACTTTATTTTTCAGTCAGATATAACTGTAACTGCCCCGAAGCCTTGTAATAGCTATAGGTTTCACTTTCCGCACTATAGTATATGCCTGTATATAAACTGCTAGTAAATTAGGCGTGTATGGAAAGAACTAACCAATCAATCTTAGATCACTAACATCAAGATCAAGATACCTGAATAAAAGCACACTATTACACACTTGCACCCCTAGGGTATCTCCCACTTTGGTTGCCTTCGGAAATGGTCATGTCCCTCGAACGTAGGGATACCTTAGCAAAGACCCCTCAATTTAAAGTCACCATAAATATCATAGCCCCTTAATGTCCCTCAAGTTGCCTACGAGAAATGATCTTGTCCCTCGATGTTGCCTACGAATATATGATGACAGTCCCTTCGAATAGCTAAGGCGTCTCTACATGTTACCTTTATAGACCATAAAAGTCCCTTCGATAGTTCCTCAACATCCAACGATAGGGCTACATACTCACTAATAGTTGGATAGCACTATCTAAATGAAAGGAGGAAAAGAACGCATTTTTCGAGTAGGTAGATGATTGTTAAGTATTTGCTCAAATCTAATTCATTTTCACATCACACTTTCAAAACTATTTTCAAAAACGCTTTATCATACTCTTGAGGACTAATACAAGAGTTATCATAAAGAAAACAAAAGCTTTCAAAATACACAAACACGAAAACAATTTTCAAAAATGAGCAAGTACCTAAGAGCTCGTGGAAAACCATGGATGGAAAGGTTGCTAACACCTTCCCTTTCCATAATCTACCCCCTTACTCAAAATCTCGAAAAATTTCTTTTTCTGTTCTTTTCACCCTTTCCTTTGTTGGATATAAGAAAAGTCAGTGGCGACTCTTGCTTACCGCAACATTTGCAAATACAAAATGCAAACCAGTATAACAGTCGGTTCTTCCGCCATATCACAATTATGAATTTTTGAACATCTTATAAACAGTGATTCAGCATATTGTTTCAGAGTACCAGTCTCAAAGTATTTGCAATTCTAGGGATCTTCCTTATGAATCAGCTTCTGAGCCGATCACGAAAATTGAAGGAAAAACAAGATAGTTCAAATGCTTCACGAGCCACTCAAAGATGATCTTCCGATCAGAAGTTATGAATTTCTAAGCATCCGTAAACCAATGAACCAGCAAATCCACTGTATAACATTATTTCAGTTATTTTTCACTTTTGAAAATCTTCCTCAAAGAATTGGTTCCCGACCCGAACATACGAAATGTAAAGGGCGTCAAGACGAATTTAATGCTCAAACAACCACTCAAATATAATTTTCTAGTCACAAGTTACGATTTTTTGATCATCCGCGAAATAGTGTACTAGAAAATTCAAACTTCAACATATTTGCATATTCGAAGATCCTCCTCAAAGAATTGGCTCTGGATCCGAACATATAAACTGTATAAAATATCAAGATGGTTCTTAAGCCCGAAGAATCACTTTGTTTGCTAGGATATTTATAAAGAGAGAAATGCAAACCAAAAGTCAAAAAGGTTCTTTTAAGAGAATTAAAGCGCATTAAATTATGAGGAGTCAACTACATAAGTATGTCGACCATGGATGATTTCACAGGTAGTCGACCAAGGTTCTGTAAGCATAGTCGATCAGAGAAGGGTTCATGGTGGATGGATTAGGCCCAAGAGAGGTGAGAAGCCCAAAAGGGTTAAGAGGCCCATAAGCGCCAAAACTACAAAGGTAGAGCGTTATGGAAGGAGAACGTGGGTTCGACAGTTACAATAGAGAATGTGGGTTCGACAACGAGAATGGAGAACATGGTTTCGTGAGGGGGAGTTATGAAGAACATGTGGCATGCAAGGAAATGAAGTTCACTTAAAGAGTAGTAATTTCTCTGTATTATAAATAAAGAACTTAGTGCACTTTGTAAAACGTCAAACTTTTCACATTCCTGCATGCTAGTCACTCAGAGTAACCAGGAGAACGAGCGAAATAAGTCAGGAAAAGGCAATGTATGTTTGAACCAACCTATTTTTCAGATTTTTTTATTGTTATGTCATTACCTTTTACAATTTAATACGCTTTTGTTTTATTTACTCTGTCCATTTTGTCATTACCTTTTTTACAATTTAAAACGTTTGGCTATCAATCGAATGAACCTTTTTGAAAACACTTTAACTACGCACGCAAACCGAAGCATTATATTGAGATTCCTTGGTCGATCTCGCTTGTAAACTTGTTTTAAAGAGACCAACATTGTTTACCAAATTCAAAGGTAAACAAATTGGCACACCCTATGGGACAGTGCTAATATTTTTGGATTTTGTGTGAAGTTTCACAAAGTTTCTTATACTTAGTGTGTGTATAAATTTATGAAGTGGTAAACTTTTGTCTAAGTCTAAAATGCCATGCTCTAACACAACACCACACATGCGCATATTTCTACATAAAATGTGAATGTCATATCAATAAGCACCATAACTCAAAGCGCGATAGTTTTATCTCCTGTAAGATCGAACATAGTTCATGGTTCAGTGACAATAGTCACAATGACAGAACCTAGGCATATGGTATCACCATTTTATGCAAATCAACCACTCTTTCCAGGGGGTCCAGGGTCATTATTTGTCCCTCACCAATATGGTATGCCTTATTCCATGATGGTTTAGTTACAGTAGATTCTTGCCACATATATAGAAAACACATTGGCCACTGGAACCAAGGCAGTTATGCCCCAAGTGGTCGACTAGGTGGTGTTAGTTATATCCAGCAGTCGACGCCATCTTTGAATACTACATCTGTTATGGCTTTGAGGAAACATATGGATGAGAGTAATTTAGAGTTAGTAAACGTTTTAACTCAACAAATGAGAGTCACCCTAAATCCTGTAGTCGACCAAATAGGTAGATTGATCGACTCATTAGGGGTCCAACCAACTCAAACTCAAACGCGCCACAGGACGTTGAGGGTTTTTGAAGAACTAGAGGGGGCTACAATGATAGTACTTTTAGACCTCGAAGAGTGGAAGCACCCACTTATGAAGTGGAATAATTCATTGAATAATATGAACCTAGGTAGATCATAGTTAGGAGAAACCAAGATAATGATCGAGTGTTAAGAAATTCCACTATTGGATGTAACAACAAAGTAAGTGTGGTAGAAGAAGTATTAACATGATCCAGAGTAAATGTTGGTCTCTTGAGGCCCAATTACTCTTCGTCGTTGCCTGATTACATTTGACAAGAAGAGCTACCTAGGGGATGTAAGGTACCTAAGTTTACCAAGTTTGCTGGTGAAGCCAATGAGTCGACCATTGAAGACATTGCTAGGTACAAAATAGAAGATGGTGATATCACCATTGATGAGGGCTTAAAACTAAGATATTTCCCTAATTCATTGACAAAGAATTCTTTTACTTGGTTTACGATGTTAACTCCCAACTCCATATGTACATGGGAACAACTTGAGGGTATATTTCCTGAGCAATTTTATGTTGGACTGCCTAAGATAAGTTTGAAAGAATTATCCTCCATCAAGAGAAGATCGTCTGAATCAATGGAAGAGTATTTGAATTGGTTTAGGGTCCTAAAGTATAAATGCTTTACTAGGGTTCCTGAACATGAGCTGATTTAAATGGCCATTGGGGGTTAGATTATTCTATTAGGAAAAAGTTTGATCCTCAATCTATTACGAATATGTCCCAATTAGCTGATAACGTTCGAAATATCGAACATTTAAAAATTAAAAAAAAGCTAGGTGTCAAGGGACCATAGAAAAGGAAAAATTGCCTATGTATACACAGAGGATTATTCTATAGAGTCGGAGGATAAATACATGGAAGAATGAGAGGTTAACATGGTCGAATTGAAAGATTGGCCTCCATATCCATGTAAACCTATAAGGCTATCTAAGGGAAAGACGGTTGAAGGTCCAAAAAATTATAGCACTAATACTAAAACATATACTTTTGATGTTTCAATATGTGATGAAATATTTGATGTTTTAGTTTCAGATGGTCAGATTATAGTGCCCCTAGGCACTAAGGATCCACCATTAGATAAAATACAAAAGAGAGGTTTTTGCAAATATCATAATTTTTTGGGTCATAATACTTATCAATATTTTATTTTCAGGGATTTAATTCAAAAGGCTTTGAAAGACGGTCGACTGAAATTTGGTGAGAAACCAAAGAATGCTATGAAGATCGACTCGGATCCCTTACATGTGGCTGATGTACACTATGTGGAGCCATTTGAAGTGATGATGATGGAGGCTACTGAGGGCCTCATAGACGAACAGGTATACATTATCATCTCACTAGAAACATTAACACTTGAGGCTACTGATGGTCTTGAAGACGAACCAACTGTGGTTATAGCAGTCGAGGCTACTGAGGGTCTCAAAAGTGGCAATGATAATCTGTTTAAGCAGCATGAATTGATGATGGTTGATTTTGATGAAAAGCCTGAAGGTGATCAGGACGACAAAGCAAAAATGGACTATAAGGATAAAGAGCTATCTGAGGAAACAGTGGTTGAATTGATGAAGGTCGTGTTTCCTAAACTTGAAGAGGAGTTGGTAGATTTTTTGAACAGATTTAAGCTGGGTAATTCTAGATCCATGTTATGCCCAAACAAAATGTAATGCGATCTTTGACGAATAAGGTGCAAATAAGATTGAGGCGCTGAAGAAAAAGCTCCATCAAGGAAAAAAAATCCAAAAGTGGTGTTCGACCATGCTAAGGGACTAAACAATGTTCAAGTGCCTCAATAGAAATCCAAGTTTCCATATCTGAGAATGTTTGTGCCACCAACTGATGTTCCCAATAATAACTAGGTTTGTCCCTTTTATCTTATGGGGGCAAATCAGAACTGGAAGGTGGTGAAAAAAGAGTCAGGTTCGACTCACAAATGGGAGATAATGGAAAAAGGATCTAGTTTAACCCAACTTGCTGAAAAGGGGACAATCTCAAAGAAATACCATGTTCCTCCCACCTACAAAGGGAAGAATCCTATTACGAGAACCCAATGGAGGAGGTTTCAACGGTATAAGAAAGCTGCAAGAGAAGCTGCAACAAAATTTGTTCCACAACAAAGGAATAAGAAAGTTGCAAGAGATGCTGAAACAAAAGTTATTCCACAAAAGGGTGAAAGAGCCCAAAAAGAAGTACAACGTAGACCGGGTAAAGAGAGGTTGTCGATGCCAGTTGTAAATGTGTCGCCAACGAAGGTTGAAGATCTTGGTGGAAAAAATATGGATTATGAAATATCAGACGATTTTGAAGATAGTTCAGAGGATGGTTTGATAATCCACTACAATATTGTATCAGTTTTGCCCAATGAATATGGGTTTTCCTCAGAGGCATCTGGGGATGAGGAAGAAGACATGTGTGAGGAATTAGCAAGTCAAAAACCTATGTGTTATTATGTCATGAATAATGGGGTGGTAGAAGAGAAACATGCAACTTTAAAGAAACCAACATCAGAAATAATGTATTATCCCAAACCTTTGTTCATAAGGGATAAGGTTGATGGGTTTCCGGTAAACAAGGTGTTCGTTGATGGTGGCGCTCCTATTAATTTGATGCCACAATCATTGTTGATGAAAATTGGCATGTTTAACACAGAACTTAAACCACACAATATGGTTCTGTCGAATTATAAAGGAAAGACAAGTCACATCTTGGGTGTGATTCAAGTAAATCTATCAGTTGGCTTGACTTCAAGGCCAACATTATTCATGGTGATAGCGCCCAAGGTAAATTTCAACTTGTTGTTGGGGCGCAAATGGATACATGTAATAAGGGTAGTGCCATTGAACCTGCATCAACGTGTGTCCATATGGCGTCAGGATACGATCGTCGAAAATATAGAGGTAGATCATAGTTATTTTACTGCTAATGTGAAGATGGTGAATTGAAAGAATTTTGACAAAGCATTTGTAACTATACCACCGTGCGGCCTAGAAGATGCAGTTTTCAAGCTGCATCCTGATGCGATCAATTTCTTGACTTTGCACCCCACTCATGGTTTTATTTAGGATCAAGAAAAGTTGGACACATATCTAGCCGTGGAAGGGGAGTTTGAGCCCATTGGGTGGGAAGAAGGACGAAATCATGATGATGCTTGAGGAGAATTCTCTAGCAAGGATTTTGGCCTATATGGCCAAAGAAGAATAAATGCGGCTTTAGAAGCTGAGGATGTTTCAAATATGATAGCTGAGACCATCATGGTGGAAGAGCTTGAAGATATAAGCCAAACAACAACTTCATAAAGCTAAAGGCTTGATTGTATATACGAAGAAGAGCCTTTGGGGTTTGAGATAGATCCAAGAGACAATGTTTTGAAGATGCAAGCACAATATCCTTTGGAGGAAGTTGACCTGGGTGATGGTTCTGTTAAGAGAATTACCTACATCAACACCAAGATCGACAGTCAGATGAAGGATCAAGTGATTAAATTACTTAAAGAATTCAAGGACTTTTTTGCATGGGATTACAATGAGATGCCTGGTTTGAGTAGAGAAATGGTGGAGATGAAGTTGACCATAAATTAGGGAAAATGACCAATCAAGCAAATGCCAAGGAGGTTCCTGCCAGAAGTGTTGTCTAAAATCAAAGTAGAGATCAAACTGTTGTTGAAGAGAAAGTTCATCAGGACAACTACATATATTGAATGGTTAGCTAATATAATCTCTGTAACAAAGAAAAATGCAACTTTGAGAATTTGCATAAACTTTATGGATTTAAATAAAGCTACCCCAAAGGATGAATATCCAATTCCTGCAGCAGAAATGTTGGTCGATTTGGTCACAGAATATAAATATTTAAGTCTTTTGGATGGATATTCAGGCTATAATCAAATTTTCATAGTTGAAGATGATACCCATAAAACTGCATTTAGATGCCCTGGGGCGTTAGGCACATATGAGTGGGTCGTCATGCCTTTTAGTTTGAAAAACACAGGGGCTACTTACCAAAGATCAATGAACTAAATGTTTCATGATTTCATAAACACCTTCATGCAGGTGTACATTGATGAGATTTTGTCAAATCACCCTCGAGAGCTAGTCATTTAGACCATCTTAGACAATCTTTTATTAGAATGAGGGAATATGGATTAAAAGTGAATCCATTAAAGTGTGCTTTTGTGTTCGTGCAGGAGATTTTATGGGTTTTGTAGTGCACAAGAAAGGCATAGAGATTAATCAAAACAAAACCAATGTGATTTTGATTACCAAAGCGCCAACAATAAAGAAAGAACTCCAATCTTTGTTGGGAAAGATAAATTTCCTAAGGCGGTTCGTGTCAAACATGAGTGACAAAACTTTGGCATTTTTTCCTTTGTTAAAATTTGGCAAAGAGTCTGAATTCAAGTGGGAAAATGAACACCAATAGGCATTCGATCACCTGCAATATTATTTGATGAAACCTCCAATATTGGCACCTCCAAACAGAAAAAAAGGCATGAAACTATATATTGCAGCGTCAGAGTCGACACTGGGAAGCATGTTGGCCCAAGAAGACGAAAATGGGGTCAAAAGGGACATTTATCACCTTAGTCGAGTACTAAATGACACTGAAACCACATATAATGCAATTTTAGAACTATGTTTAAGTTTGTATTTCTCATGTACTAAACTTAAGCATTATATAAAATCAGTCGAAGTTTCTGTTTATTCTCATTTTGATGTCATCCAGAATATGTTATCTAAACCCATTTTGCACAGTCGAATAGGTAAATAGGAACTTGCATTAACTGAATTCTCGTTAACATATGTTCATTTAAAAGCAGTCAAGGGTCAAATTAGTGCAAACTTTATAGTCGACCATTCGGTGGTCGACACTACTGAAGCTTATGTAAGCATTAAGTCTTGGGAATGTTATTTTGATGGCTCTAAAAACAAACAAGGAAGTGGGGTAGGTATTTTTATCTTATCACCAGATGGCATTCCAACTAGATTTTGTTATAAAATCAAAGGTGAATGCTCTAACAACGAGGCTAAGTATGAAGCCTTAATAATTGGTCTTCAAATTATGTTAGACGTTAGAATAAGAGATGTTGACATTAAAGGAGATTCAGAGGTAGTGGTGAAACAATTGACCAAACAATACAATTGCATTAAAGATCATCTGGTGATGTATATGGAGAAAGCGTTATCATTACTTCAGAAGTTTGACAACGTGTTAGTCATGTAAGGTGAATTGACAACCTAGAAGCGAATGACATGGCCCAATTGGCATCTGGATACAAAATACCCAATTAAAGAATAGACGAGTTCATTGAGGTAAAAGAGAAATTGGAGTTCGAAACCACATTGTAATACGGTGGGAGAACTGACTTGGTGTTTTGCGTTTTATCGTAATTGTTGCGGATAACAAGAGTCGCCACCGAATTTTCTTTTATCCAATAAAGGAAAGGGTGAAAAGAACAGGAAAGACCTTTTGAGAATTTTTTTGAGTTCGGGGGATAGGTTATGAAAAGGGAAGGTGTTAGAACCCTTTTCATCTGAAGTTATCTATGGGCTCTTAATTTCTAGCTCACTTTTTGAAATTCTTTGTGTGATTTTCTTTGTTTGAAAATATTTTAAAAAGTGTCGTTGTTGGGAAAACTTTGTAATGATTCTCGTCTCTATAAGAATGTACACAAAGTGTTGACTTTGAAAATATTTCATGAAAGTGTTGGTGTGTTTGAAAGATGTTTTTTTTAAATGTTTGTGAGCAAGCAACTACGAGCGTTCTACCTACTTAAAAGAAAGTCTTTGTTATTTTCCTCCTCCTTTATATAGTGTTATCTTTCCATTAGTTGGTAAGAAACCTTATCATTGGAAGTGAGAGATAGGTGTGGGTCATCGTACAGTCATAGAAGAAAACTTGTAAGATGTTTTAGAAATTTGTCATAAGGGACTAAGATCGTTTACCGAAGGCAACGTCGAAGGGTCATTAAGGGACTACGATCTTTTAATTGAGGGTCTTTGCTAAAACATCCCACATTCGAGGGACATGACTGTCTTTATCCAAGGAAACAAGTGAGGTTACGCTAGAGGTGCATGTGTGCAAAGTGTGTTTGATTCAATTATTTTGTCTTGAATCAGGGTTTTGCTATGTTTGATTTTATGTCTTGCCATACAATCCTATTAACTAAGGAAATCGATAAATTGAAAATTTTAAATGTTCTACGCTATTACATGGCTCTGGGGACAGAGAGTACAAATTTATAAATGGGGAATATAAAGAAATAAAGTCCTAATTACTATTATAACCCTTTGACAGTTACATAATAGGAAAATACGACAAAAAATAAATTTATGCTATTACATTTGAGGGTGCAAACCTATACCATTTTATCTAGGAAAAATAAAAAGATGAAAAATAAAAGGGAAATGGATGTGATTTTATGAATTTATTTAGTACAAGTTGTGACAAAATGATTTTAGTTTGAAACATGTTTTTGTTGTTTTTTAAGAATAAAAAAAACTAAGAAAGGTACTATTTTGAATAAATTATAAATAATGAAAAAAAATATTTTTTGTGATATTTTTTTTATATTCATAAAACAGAGGTGATAAATAAATAGTATACAAGAAATCAACTCAAAATGAGTTGTTTTGATTGGTTTAAATAAATGTTGAAGTTTGATAAAAAAAATGTGAAATAAACAAGTGATAAAAAATAAGCTTGGTCTTGCCAAGGCTTGAACTCAGGATCTCCGGGTTATTGGCTCAAAGGTTCACCATCGAGACACGCGTGTATGCTTATCAACAAAATGCTTCCATGATATTATATGTGAAACCTGCCTTCTGAAATCACCAAATATGCAAAAGGGGGATCACATTGGTTTGAACCCACGCCCTTATGGTCAGAGGTACTTGAAAAAGAGGGCGCTTTCCACTAGGGTGGCTATTTCATTAGTTTATAAAACAACTACCAATAAATATAAAATAAACTCTTTTTCTAAATTTGATTTTTCTCTTCTTCTTCCTTGCATCCATCGTTACTATTACTCTAACAACATATTTCATTTTTTTTCAAAAAATTCTAACTTCCTCATTTCTCAACCAAATTAAGAGTTGTAAAAACCAAACTTACTTTATTTTTAACAAGGAATTCAACAATGTAATTTTTAAGAGCTATAAATCAAAGGTTTTCACTAATTTCCTATTGGTACCAAACAAAAACCTAAATGTCCAGAAAATTCAGTTTCAAAATTCTCATCCTAGAGTCAATAAAAATGAAATTTAAAGATATGGTTAACTTCATAGATATGATATCTACATTTTATTTTTTAATGTAAATGCAAATGATGCTTGTATCAAAATTTCAAAGTTGGAAAAACTTACCTCTTGATGCAAAAAATCAATGTTCTCTACACGACTTCCAGAAACATTATGATTATTGCTTTAGCTTCCTAGGACCTTAGTGAGTATGTTGCAACTCTTACTTTGCCTTGAGAGTGTCTGGATTGGTCTACTCAAGTCAAGTTGCAATGGTGGATCTTGAAAATGGTAGATGATGAAGATTATGTTACTGTGATAAAACAGGTCCTTAGATTACTTATAAATAATGTATATGATGTGTTTGGATGATTTGCTTGGACTAAAGTTGCTAGAGTGATGAGTTTCAAAGGCTTAAAAATGGTAATTTTGGCCAATTTTGACTTGGGAGAGATTTAGGGTGTTTGAGGGCTTGTTAATTCGTCTTCTTGGTTGAAAAATAGTGTCACTATTTATAGGGAAAGGTTGGAGAACCTCAAGTTGATCAGAATTCAAAATCACATGTTAAGCTCAACATGTGATTTTCTTTAAAAATCAAGTTCCAATGCCTTGTATATTTGATCATAGAGTGGTTAAACACTTTAAACATGTTGCTTCTGACTTTGTAGATTGAGTGTGTGCATAAGAAACAAGTTAGAGGCTCAAGGAGTGGACTTTTGCAAAAAGCTTGCTTTTCAAGAATGGAAATGGTACCTTTCTCCCTTAAATGGCAAGATGCATTGGACAATACTTAAATCAAGTGTGCCATAGCTAAAAAGTTTGTGTAAACATTTAATTATGGTGATATTTTCAAGTTAAGAGGTCTGCAAAGCAAGATTATGCAGCATGGCATGAGATTGGATCATGTGTTCTTCATGAAAAATGACCTATAATCCATGTTTGTGATGCCATCTTCTTCTCTTCGAATCTCCTAGCTCAAAAATGATATCTTCAAATTCTTTGACATTTGTAAAGCTTGAAACATTTTCTACAACCTTCATATTAACCATTTTGTCTAAATTAACTTGGAACTAGGTGAAAATTGGTCAAGAAGTTAGGTCAAAAAATCTTCCTAACTTGCCAAAAATTTCACTGTGTTTTATGAAAAATGTCATGACTTTATGAGCTTATATATTCAAATCTAAACATTTTTTAGACATCAACCCTTTAATAAAAGCTTGTAGAATTTATCAATATTTAAAACTTTCACATTGAAAGTTTTCCTTGAATCATCTTGCATCTTGGTGAAAAAATGTCATGAAGTAGTGAAATTATCAAGTTCAAAGCACTTAGAAAAATTTCTATGTATTGAAAAGTTTGACTTTTTGACTTTCTTATTTATTTATGATCAAGATTCATATTTGTGAATGTCTTGATGAATCTAGATATTTGAAACTTAATGTTGACCAAAAAGTCAAAGTTTGACTTTTGATGTATCAGATGACTTTTTCATCAGTTGACCAAATTTCAAGTATCAATTGTTTGATCTTAAGAAATGAATTGAGTTATGCAATTAGGTAAAAATGATGTGTTTGAATCCTTAAGATTATTCTTCAAGCCATTAGATCATGTATTAGGTCAAAGATTAAAAATCAATTATTCTCAGTCAAACTCTAATTTTGACCATTTTTCCCCTTTGATGATTTGAAAACTTTTCTTGAGGAATTATGATCCAAACTTGATCAATTGATGAATATGAATTCAAAGTGTTGATATTGCCCAAAAATATTGAAGTTTGACTGTGGGTTGACCATAATTGACTTTTTACCTAATACAACTGATTTTCAGTCATCTGATCAATTGACTGAGCAAAATTATGATCCAAGACTTGAAACTTGGCATGAGTATTCTTGAGGGTCTATAACTAAACATGAAAGTTATTTGAGGCATTAGAATTCTAATTTCCTTATAAAAATCAAAACCCTAATTTGGGGTCCTAGTGCTGAAGAGGTGATTTGGCCTAGTCAACACTTGTGCAAACTTGAGCTATTAAAGATCTTTGTGAGAAATTGTTTACCGTGGTTATTGGTAAACAACCGCTGATCCTCCAAATGGTTACTTATTTGGTTACTCACAGGATCGATCAGATTGATCCTAAGACATGGTTGATTTTGAGGTTTTGATTAAGTTGGATAATGGTTAAATGACAAGAAAATAAAGAGGCTTTAAGTAAATTGCATGAAGAAATGGGCTTGATAAAATAAACGAAGGCTTGAAATAAAGGGCTTCGACAGGAAAAGTAAAGAAGAAAGCAAGTAAAGTTTCTGGAAAGTAAATGACTTTGATTAATAAAAGTGGTGTTTTACACATACATTCTCAACAATTCTTTCTCACACGCTGGGTACTCGAATCTATATGAGTGACTTTGTATATAATTGTGAACACACGCGAAAAACTGCGTGAACTACTACTATTTATACTAAAACATCCCAAGTAACCGTCGGGCAGTTACACTGCTTCGAGATGACTCCACTTGGCACGTTCTCAGCGTTCGACGCTCCAGATCTTTGCACGTTGCACTTGGTAACCGCTGGAAACCGTTTTCCCTCCAAACGTTTGAATTTCAAACCGTTCCACTCTGAACCATCGAACAACTTTCGTCGAGAAGCATCTTCGACGAGAAACACCTTCGACGTCGAAGGCAACCAACTTCTCCCTTGGAAGAAATCCTCTAAGTACATTGCCACCTTTCGATGGGCATTTCGACAGACCCAGCTGGTCGAAAACATCCTTCAGCTTTAATGGATGATATTAATAAAACAAGGGTGTTGAATTTAGGAGCCAACAAATTGCCCCCCAAGAATGCCTTATTTCGACTCTGAAAGAAAAAGGCATTCTTTGAAATGCCATTCGACACCTGTCTTTTCATTCTTAGTCACAAATTAAATTGTGCACTTTTTTGTCTTCTACCAACCACTGACAATCCCAAGGAAAATCCATCATTCCATCCGTACCTAAGACGTCCCTTCAGTACGGCGTGCAGCGTGCCAAACGTCTTTTCACAAATTGTCATCATGACAATTCCCAAAAACGAGGGCGCACGCTGCTCCTTTCATTTCTGCAGAATGGCTACAACAACAGGGAGACGCCACGTGTCCCACTACCTTCTGCAACATTAAATGGCATTAAATGTCCTCGAATTTGGGGATTTCCCCAACTACTATAAATAGCGCTAAGTACCCATTGTGGGACTTTTTCACGCTACCTTGCCTTCAGATATCCCTTATTGCACACAAACTCTTGCAACCTTTGCAAACCACCTGTTCTTCACTTCATCTTCAACCTTAGTATCAAAAATGGCATCCGGTTCTTCCAACGCTCCTAGCGCCAACAGTCCCTCAGGAAATGTCAAACCCAGGATTTTCTCCACTGCCCCCGTAGTGACTCCCACGGGCCAATGAAGGGTCCCTGAACCTTTGGACATTGCTGTACGTGATGCTTATTCACGCCACCTCATGATTCCGATTGGATATTCCAACCAAATCTTTGCCATGTCTGGCCCATTATACCCAAGCATTGCTGAAGCCATGAAGATTAAAAGTTACTTTCCGTTACTTGAAAGACTCAAACCGGTTGGATGCTCCAAGAAAGATGCAGAGGATAATGAAGATCCTGCTAAGGAGAAAATCAACCTCCGTTTCTTCAATAGAGGTGTTAGGGCCTTCAGGTCTGGCCCTAGCCTCACTCCTGATTATAGTGCTTGGATGGAAAAAATGGAGAGACGCCAAGCTTCGATCTGGAAAGACATGGGGATATTCGACCTGGTTATGTTGTCGAAGACAGGTCTTAACTATTCCCCAGAAATGTTGATAGCTTCCTTACTCTTCTGGGATTACACCCATTTTACCTTCCATCTTCCCTGTGGAAAGCTGACTCCCACGCTCTTCGACATGGCCGCCATCACTGGCCTTCGACCTACTGGGGACTATTTCGACCCAGAGGAAATGTCGGAGGATCAGATCGGATTCTCTGCCACAAAACCAACCTACACCACCTTCATCAATCACTACCACGATAAGTCGACGGACGCCGTGTCGGATGTCGAACATATCGCGTTTCTAGCCTTATGGCTGACACGCTTTGTGTTTTGCACCAAGTCTTTACAGGTGACCAAGAAGATGGTCACTCTCGCCACTCAACTCCACCACGGCCAAAATATCTGTTTGGCAGAATTGATTTTGGCGAGTCTGTACGAGTCGATTAGCAATGGAGCGACTCTTCTGAAGATCATCGAGAACAGAGCCAGTCTGCTGCTTGCTGGACCTTTTTGGCTGCTTCAGCTGTGGCTCAATGCCACCTTCGAGTCTTTCTTGCCTCAGAAGACTCAAATAAATGAGCAGGCTCCAGAAATAGAAAATAGGTGTATCGAAGGCACCAGATTGGCTCTGTTGACTCCAACGGAAGATGGGCTGGAGCTTCAACAAACCTTTACAAACTTCGTCTTGATGTTTTCTAAAAGGAAAGAGTTTGCTTCGACCATGGCTCCGTTTGCTAGACGAAAGGTTGGCCCAGAGTGGTTCACGAGCCCACATCCTAAGGCGTCAAGTGGTCCTCAGGTCGAAGAGCATACAACAGTGTGGGAGGCATTTCTCACGCCAAGAATAATGCCCCTACGATTCAAGAGCTCCAAGACTCACTTGAGTCTAATCGCGTATCAACCAAACTTGGTGTCTCGCCAGTTTGGTATTATTCAAACACTACCTTCTCAAATTTTTTCCAGGGAGAAGTCTATGTTATACTTCTGCAACGACTACACTAAAGACGCTGCCACTAAGCATATCGGCAGATATGCTGGTCGAACAGTTATTTCGTTGTTTGACTATCAGCTTAACTTTCTCTGCTCACCATCCTTCGAGGAGTGGTGGAAAAGTTACTACACTGAGGAGTTTTTCGACGAGAAGGACTTCGTGGACGAACTTCAGAAGTCTTTTGTCCTTGTCTTGGACAAAATAAAGAAATGTAAGTTCATCCTTTCGAATTACTTTGTCTTTCCTTTTCGACTGGTAACCTGTTAATTATTTTGTCTACTTTCAGTTGTTCGAAAGCCTGCAGCCAAGAAGGCTGCAGAAGGCCAACAGGGAGGAGGCCCCTTAACAAAACCTCCACCACCGGCGAAGACTATAGCGTCGGCGAAGACCACAACAAACCAACAGGGGGAAGGCCCTTCGAAAAAGCCTTCTGCATCGGTAACCAGACTTTTATTATTTTCTTCTGGCTTTAACTTTCTGACTTTCGATGCAACTTCTAAATCGAACTCCAATTGGTTTTTTTTAGGCACCTTCACCCAAGAAACGGCCAGCACTGACGGTCGAATCTGGGAGTGACGAAGACGATGATTCTCCCCCTGCTCCTCTTAAAAGACGAAAGCTGAAGAAGGATGTTCCTCTTCCTGAGGCTCGAACAATCAGAATAAAGGTTGCTGGGAGAAAGCCCAGGCCACCTCCAGTAATCATTGAAGAGCCAACGGAGGAGGAACTAAATGTTCTTCTCAATAAACCTGTCGAAAGCGACAATTCCAGTCCTGGGGCTGAAGCTCCCTTGCAGGTAATCTCTTTGATCCCTTTTTAACTCAGGTGTCGATACCCACGTTCGATTATGTCTCTTTCGAATTTAGAAGATTCTTCTTCTTCTCTTTTCAGGACGCCACTGAAAGCTCAGCGCCAAGGACTTCTGAAACATTGGATTCTGCTGAACTCAGCAGGCCACAAGAAAAAGACTTGGCGAACAATGAAGCCAATACTGAAATAAATGAAGCCAATGCTGAGACAGCAGAACAACCAACAGAAGATCCACAAATAGAAGAGCAACAACCAAAAGAGATTCAGGTGGTTGATCTGTCGGAAGAAAATCGTGACGAAGGGGACCGCGGTGACGCTGGCGAAGAGGATCAAGGTGGCGCTGGCGAAGGGGACCATGATGACGCTGGTACTGCCGCAGTCCAAGTCGAAGAGAGTCAAGTCGAGGCAAATGCTACTCAACAGCCTCAAACCCAAGACAACGATGTTGCAAAGGTTTTCACCTCAACAAAGCATAGGTCGAAAGAAGACTTAGAACTCCTGAAGCAAACTGATCCTGTTGGCTATCTGAATGCCATCATCGAGAGCAAGGGAAGTTCGTCTGATGTTAGTCAGGAGGCTCCTACTCTGTCGGGGAAGTCCACTGAAACTTCTCCTCTCGATGAGGCTTTGACGAAGGTTAAGGCTCAGTTCTTCAAGAAGGATTTGATGAAAGCTTTGGAGGGAGACCCTACTGCTCCATCATATTTGGGGGCTGTTTTGAATGCCGTAGACTTGCTAGCTGTACCTCCGGAGGTTTCAGGCTTTATAATGGAGTTACACTCCATTATTGATCAAGTCTCAGCAGATTATCTGCGACAAAGGGGCTTTAATAGCCAGCTTGAAGTGTTATATGGCAAAAGCTCTTCTGCATGGACTGCTGTAGCAGAGACAACTTCTCGAATTGCGGAGTTGTCGAAGCAAAAAGCATCTAAACAAGAAGAAGTTGATGCCATCGATCGAGAGAATGCTTCCATCAAGGCGTAAATCGAAGAACTAGAGGCTAAGATGAATGCCAATACTAAGCGCAAGGAGGAACTTCTCTCGACTGTTCCAGACACCGAAAGTCAAGCTGAAATCACACAAGGCCTAGAATTTGCTGAGAAAGCTCAAGCCTTCGACGATCAAATTGCCAAGCTTGCGCAGGCGAATGCCTTGTGCAACAAAAGATTGGAGTTACAGCAAACTAAATACCTTCGACTCAAGGATTCCATCCCCTTCTGATTGATTCAGCCCTTTAACCATATATTGTAATATGTATTCGACAATATTGCCATTTTGACTAATTTTATAAAAAATTTCCATTTTGGCTTATTTATGGTTAATTTAATCGTTACTTGTTATTTATTTTTATCTCTTGGAGTATAGGTTTATACTTTTTCAAATATTTACCATTTACTCTCAAGAGCCTTTTATCTTCACCTAGCTCTTCGACTTCATAAGCTCCACCAGAAAAAGTCTGGATAACTCTGAATGGTCCTTCCCATTTGGGTGACCATTTTCTCATGCTTCGATCCCTTCGATCCATGGGAAGAATCACCTTCCAAACTAGTTCTCCAGGCGAAAATGCCTTAGGTTTCACCTTTTTATTATAAGAGTCTTCTACTCTTTTCTTCTGAAGCCTGAGTAGGTCAAGAGCGCGCAATCTTTCTTCGTCTAAATCCACTAGTTCGTCTAACATCATATCCCAATAAATTTCAGAGGGAATATCATAATGTCTCTGAACCCTTGCAGATTGAAGACAAATTTCTGCTGGCAACACTGCGTCATGGCCAAAAGTTAGCCTATATGGTGTTGTACCTATGGCTTCTTTTGGGGACGTTCGACAGGCCCACAAGATCTGGTCTAGCGTCTTATGCCAATTTTTTGGCTTCTTCCCAACATGCTTTTTTATCAAGCCAATCACTACTTTGTTCGCTGCTTCGACTTGACCATTTGCCTGTGCATAATAAGGCGTTGATGTTAGGAGTTTAAAACCCGTTTCCTGAGCGAATTCCTACATCTTTCGACCGGTGAAAACTGATCCTTGATCAGTAGTTATAGTCTCAGGGATTCCGTATCTAAAGATAATGTTCTTTTGAATAAATTCAATGACATTTTCTTGGTCCACATTGACTAAAGGGATAGCTTCGATCCACTTAGTAAAATAATCAATGCCTACCAATATATACTTCTGACTCTTTGATGATGCTGGTCGAATCTCTCCAATGAGGTCCAACGCCCATCCTTTAAAGGGCCAAGGTTTCACTATCGAGTGAAGTTCGCTTGCTGGTACATGTTGGATGCCTGTATGGACTTGACATTCTTGGCAACCTTTAGCGAACTCGACACAATCTTTCAACATGGTGGGCCAGTATAGTCCCTGTCGAAACAACAACCATTTCATCTTATGGCCTACTTGGTGAGCCCCACATGCTCCAGTGTGTGTAGTCGAAAGGGCTATGTATGCCTTAGTTTCACTTAAGCATTTTAGCAATACCCCTTCAGGCGTCTTTTTAAATAACTCATTACCCGTGAGTACGTAACTCAACGCCCTGTACTTTGTTTTTCGTTCTGTCGAAGCTACCGGATTTTGAAGATAATCCACAATGGGCTTCCTCCAATCTTGCTCTGAAAAATTATCTATGAACGAAATTTCGAAGTTACTTTGATCAGCATATCCTAGTCTTGTCGATTCCAAGTCTGTTGGTGATAGACAAGTTGCTTTTATCTTTTCTCGAACTTCGATTGCTCTTTGTAATCTCGTTTTTGAAATCTTGTATCCAGATGCAATTTGTGCCAAGTCGTTGGCTATTTGATTTTCCAATTTGGGTATGTGTCGAATATTGACCATTTCAAATTTTTTCAATAAACGATTTGCTATCACAAAGTACATAATGAGATTTTCTCTTATGCATTTATATTCTTTTGTGACTTGCTTAATGACTAACTCTGAGTCTCCCATTATTTCGACTCGAGTTGCCCCCAATTCCAACAATATTTCAAGGCCAGTAATTAGAGCTTCATACTCAGCCTCATTGTTCGAACAAGAACCTGATATCTTGTACTTGAATGTTGTTGGAATTTTTTTCTGGAGAAATGATCAAGACTCCTACTCCTGTTCCATCTTTATGGCTGGATCCATCGAAGTAGAATTTCCAAGGTTCTATCTCCACATAATTAATATCCTCAACTTGAATTGAGTGGTCGACTATAAAGTCTGCAACCACTTGTCCTTTCACTGCCTTAAGAGGCATAAAGGTCAAGGAGTATTCAGTTAATGCTAGTGCCCACTTGCCAATTCGACTGTGCAAGATGGGTTTCGACAACATGTACTTGAAAACATCAAAATGAGACGAAACATACACATCAACTGGTTTTATATATTGCTTGAGTTTTGTACAAGAGAAATACAGACATAGACACAATTTTTCAACTTCGCTATATCTAGTTTCTGCATCGTTCAAAACTCTACTAAGATAGTAAATGGGTCTTTCGACTCCATTCTCATCTTCTTGGGCTAACATGCTTCCCAAAGTTTTGTCGGATGCAGCTATGTACAATCTCATACTCCTATTGCTACAAGGAGGCACCAAAATAGGTGGCTTGGTGAGGTACCCTTTGATTTTGTCGAAGGCTTCTTGTTGCTCTTGCCCCCATTCGAACCCCTCTTTATTCAGTCGAAGTAAGGGTGAAAAGGCTTGAGCTTTCCCACTTAGGTTAGATATAAATCTCCTTAAGAAATTTATCTTGCCTAACAGAGATTGCAATTCCTTCTTATTCGATGGCGCTTTCGCTTCCAGAATAGCCTTCGTCTTGTTCTGGTTGATTTCGATTCCTTTCTTGTGGACAACGAAGCCCAAGAAATCTCCAGCTTTCACACAGAATGCACACTTCAAAGGGTTCATCTTCAGACCATGTTCTCTCATTCTTTCGAATGATTGTCGAAGGTGGTCAATATGATTCTTCCTGGAAACAGATTTTATAACAATGTCATCAATATATACTTGCATAAAAGTGTTAATAAAATCATGGAAGATAGAATTCATTGCTCGCTGGTATGTTGCCCCAGCGTTCTTTAGGCCAAAAGGCATCACTACCCATTCGTAAGTGCCTAGAGCCCCAGGGCATCGAAAAGCTGTTTTCGACACATCCTCTTCAGCAATGAATATTTGATTATATCCTGAATAACCATCGAGCATACTCAGGTATTCATAGCCAGCGGAAGAATCGACTAGCATTTCCGCCACAGGCATAGGATATTCATCTTTGGGTGTAGCAGCATTCAAATCTCTGAAATCTATGCACACCCTTAATGTACCATTTTTCTTAATTACTGGCACAATGTTTGCAATCCATTCGACATACCTCGTAACGCGTATGAATTTGCACTTCAGCAGTCTTTCGACTTCCGTTTTGATCTTCGACAGTATTTCTGGAGCGAAGCGTCTTGGACTTTGCTTGATTGGCTTCTTCCCAGGTTTGATTGGCAACTGAAGTTCTACCAATCCTCTGTCGAGACCAGGCATTTCGTCGTAATCCCATGCAAAACAGTCCTTGAACTCTTTCAACAATTGGATTACTTCCAACCTAAGTTCTGGGTCAATTTTGGCGCTGTTGTAAGTTGGCTTTTTCTCTGACCCTTCGCCTAAGTTGATTTCTTCTAAAGGATCTTGCGCTAACATTTTAATGTTGTTCGCCAAGGGGTCCTTTTCGATGCCCAAAGGCTCATCGTCATAGATGGCGTCGAGCCTCTATTCCTGCATTCCTTCTGGCATGATATCAGGAGGTTCTGGATCGAAATCCTTTCCAGGACCTGCAGCAGATAACTGTTGATCATTGGCCTGTGTGGCCATGTACTTTACTTCGGCTTCGAGAGCCGTTATCATCTTTGTTTCGGCTACATAAGCCGAAATTCGCTTCAATGATTGTGACTCAGTCATTATCACTAAATTCACTTCCCCAACCAGTTGGTTGGATATCAGTTAACCCACTGAAGTCTATGTGGGACAAGTCTTCTCTGTCCCATTGAAAATCATGCTTAGGGTGCAGGTATAGGGAACAAAAAGTATTTGGCGCTGGCGCCAAGTCGAAGTCAGGTGTTGGACATGGCCCTATGTGAGCCAAGTTCTTGTCGAAATCTGCCAACCCTAGGTGATTCACTTCGCCCAGGTAATAGCTCTGATCTGCTTCTATGTTTTCGACCATCCCATCTGGACGCCATAGCAGCAACCTCTGGTGCATTGATGATGGCACAGCTCCAACACCATGAATCCATTCACGGCCCAACAAAAGATTATAGTTAGGTTTGGCCGATATGACCATAAACATTGTTGGTCGAAGGATAGACCCTACCTTGATATCCAGTTGGATCACTCCCATAGTGGTCCCTATGCCGCCCTCATAGTTCGACAGGACCATGTTGTGAGGCTTGATGTCCTCATCCCTTTTGCCTATTTTCCTTAGCATAAAGTGAGGAATAATGTTGATGGTTGCCCCACAATCCACCAAGATTTTATTCACTGTAGTTTCTTCGAGTTTAGCCCTTATAAATAAAGGCTTGAGGTGATTTTTCATCGCCTCTGTCGGTGGTTCGAAGAACCCATTTTGTTCCTCAGTAGTGCCATTGTCCATGACGAAATAGCACACTGGCCTATGTTTGGCCATTTCTTTCTCCACTTCCCAATCACTTGTTTCGACCTCCACCTGTCGGTTGAACTCTCTGGGCAGCACTGAGACTATATTCACCATGATGTCCAAAGTATCATCAGACTCAGCACCATCTTCGTCCTCAATTTCACCTTGGTCAGGCCAAACTAGTCTGTTGGTTATTGGCTCTCTTTCCAGAGGTTTCCTTTGCTTCCTTAGAGGAACATTTGAACTGGTTTCTGCCTTTGGTTCAATGGCAGCCTCCCTCTCAGCTTTTCGTCGCCTCTGGTATCTCCTCCACTGAGATCGAGACATGGGATTTTTCCCTTTGTAGTTGCTTGACACCTTTGTAACTTTAGGGGCAGCAACTTGAGGCTCTTTCTTTTGTGTTAAAGATGAACCCCTTGGCACATCGAAAGAGTGCCATCTTTCTTCGCTTGGCCTCTTTCGACCAGATGTTTTGTACCATGTATCTACTGGCACATTAGTCGGAGGCCTGAAAGTCAATGGCCTCTTTTCTTGGTTTGAACCTCTTTGGGAGGCTCTTCTGGGATCATGTCGAAGATCAACATTTTCCCTTCTCTTATTTGCTGCACTTACGCCTTGAATATGCTTAGCAGCTTTTTTGTCAAAGATCGAACTGCATCTTGGACACAGCATCACTTCTGACTTCTTTTTCTGGCATCTTTGCAGGAAATCTGCCAGATTTTCATTTTCCCGAGGGAAAGCAGTCTTGTTAGCTTGTTCTTGCCTCATGGCCTCCTCTGATGCTTTTGGGTCAGAGACTTCGACCATGTTGACATTCATGGTATCTTTGTTGGCAAGAGTCAACTACTTCATTTGAATCTCCAAGTCCTCTGTCTGGCCTTGAACTGTGGCCAAGTGAGAACTGGGTTTTGGTCCAGATTTTTGGGCTCTAACTGTCTCCAGCTTTGGGCTTTCGACCGCTTTCTGAACCACTTCAATTGTCTTTCTGGATAAATTCCCAGAAAAACTGCCAAAGATTGGCATGTTGACATGGTCCTTTGAGACTTCGACCATTGTGATTCCTGGCCTCTTCGACTGGCTTCTGGATGCCTCGATCACGTTCACCTCAGAAGGTTCAGCATAGTGGGCTTCAGCCTGCAACGGATTGGAATCCACAGCCATGGGGGTCTTGTCAGAAAACTTCAACCTCCCTTCTTCGATAGCGTCTTGCACAAGATTCCTGAAAAGAAAACATTGAGACGTTTTATGGCCCAGAAAATTATGATATTTACAAAAGCCTCTCTTCTTTCTTTGATCAAGAGGAGGCACTTTTACCCCTGGGGGTATTATCATTTGGCCATCTTTTACAAGCAAGTCAAAGATCTCATCACATTTTGTAATATCAAAACTATAAGTCTTTTTGGGGAACCTATCGTTGGTCCTTTCTGGACCAGTGGGGTTTTTTCCACTTGAGGGGACTAATAGTTTGCAAGAGTATGGTGGCCCTTGTTTTAGTTCCGCTAAATCGACTTCTCCTTCTTCGACAGTTATAGTATCGTCGAAGGATTCTGGATCTTCGTCATCCATCTCAACATACGCTATCCTCTCTCTCTTATGAGTTTTTGTTGCCTTTGCTTTTTCAGCTTTGAGGCGTTCTACCTGTCGAACTCTATCGGCCAATTGGGCCATGTCTCTCAGGTATTGAGTGTCTAACTTCTTCCTAATGGAATAATCTAAACCGCGTGCGGCTATTTCGACTAACTCATGTTCTGGAAGTTGTGTAAAACATCTTTCTTTGAGCAACCTAAACCTATTTAGATATTCGTCTATAGGTTCAGCGAAACGTCTCTTTACACTAGCCAATTCTTTCAGGCTTATCTTGGTTTGCCCCATGTAGAATTGCTCGTGGAACAATCTTTCCAACTGGGTCCAATGATGGATCGAATTGGGGGGGGGGAGAGTTGTAAACCAAGTAAAAGCGTTCTTTGTTAAAGAACTTGGGAAGTACTTAATCCTCAGGTTTTCGTTGTTCGAAATATCTCCTGCTTCGATCAAGTATCTCGCCACATGTTCGACAGTAGATTCTGTCGTGTCCCCAGAGAACTTAGTGAATTTAGGGACTTTACATCTAGGAGGTAAGTCTGTTTGTAACACGTATTCTGACAGCGGGGATGTAAAGTTGGGCCTTCGAAAGCCCATGTTCATCCCATTTTGAGTCATGATCCTTTCGATCATGGTTGCCAGATTATTTTCCAAACCCATGGTTTGGTATTGGATATGCTGAACTACTTCGTCAGCATTTTGGTTTCTGTTAACTAACCTTACCTCTGGGGTTATTACCCTAGGTTCCTCGACAGGTTGCTCCAATCGTGCCCTAAGGTTTTCTTCGACAGGCTGTTGGACTTGGTTGATAGTGGTTTCTTTCTCTAAGAACACACCCTGGTTTCCCCTCATTTACGCCCTTTGGGGCTGTCGAATAGGTTGGGGTACTCCAAAGAAATCAGCCAAACGCGTCATTTGCGCTGTCATCTGCTGATTCGATTGAGTAGTGTTTTGTATTAGAGGGTTCAGCACTGTACTTAAAGTTTGTGCCAACATTTGAACCATATCATGGTTGCTTTCGTCCATTTGTTGCCTCAAGACTGCTGTCGAGGCGTTTGTAAGGCCATGTGCTACTTGGGACGTTCCTCCTAAGAGTTGGGTCCTATTTCTATTCGCCATACCTACTCCAGAACCTTGGAGTGGCGAAGAGGCACTCACTAAAGGGTCTGAAAAAGTGGACGCAGCGTTCGTCAGGCTAGCCAAGTCAGAAGTTGGCATGCCATAGAGTGGTTCTCGATTATGACCGCCTGTCATAAATCCTGGGGGAACATAGGGCCTTGTGCCTAAATTTCCCCTTGGTGGGGGAGTTCCCAAAGGCACTCTGGGGCCTGCGAACGGAGGTAATGGCCCCGTTGTTGTGACCGTTACTGCTGGTGTTGAACCAGCGGTTATCGCTTCACTTACGGTCGGGATAACCGTTGCTCCCACATTCGTTTGTGGGATTTCGTTATTGTTTGGCGGATTCGCCATCTCTTCCCTTCTTCTGGTAGTATTGGTATTGTTAGTGTATATTCTACCATTTCTCAATAACATGCAACACTCCTCGAAAAAGATGAGATTATGTTTAAAAAGGTTAAACTTCAACAATCAACACACAGTCCCACCGGGTGTGCCAATTTGTTTACCGTGGTTATTGGTAAACGACCGCTGATCCTCCAAATGGTTACTTATTTGGTTACTCGCAGGATCGATCAGATTGATCCTAAGACATGGTTGATTTTGAGGTTTTGATTAAGTTGGATAATGGTTAAATGACAAGAAAATAAAGAGGCTTTAAGTAAATTGCATGATGAAATGGGCTTGATAAAATAAACGAAGGCTTGAAATAAAGGGCTTCGACAGGAAAAGTAAAGAAGAAAGCAAGTAAAGTTTCTGGAAAGTAAATGACTTTGATTAATAAAAGTGGTGTTTCACACATACATTCTCAACAATTCTTTCTCACACGCTGGGTACTCGAATCTATATGAGTGACTTTGTATATAATTGTGAACACACGCGAAAAACTGCGTGAACTACTACTATTTATACTAAAACATCCCAAGTAACCGTCGGGCAGTTACACTGCTTTGAGATGACTCCACTTGGCACGTTCTCAGCGTTCGATGCTCCAGATCTTTGCACGTTGCACTTGGTAACCGCTGGAAACCGTTTTCCCTCCAAACGTTTGAATTTCAAATCGTTCCACTCTGAACCACCGAACAACTTTCGTCGAGAAGCATCTTCGACGAGAAACACCTTCGACGTCGAAGGCAACCAACTTCTCCCTTGGAAGAAATCCTCTAAGTACATTGCCACCTTTCGATGGGCATTTCGACAGACCCAGCTGGTCGAAAACATCCTTCAGCTTTAATGGCTGATATTAATAAAACAAGGGTGTCGAATTTAGGAGACAACAGAAATGTCTTCAGAAAAGAGAGGGAAAATTTTGGGGTACAACACACACCAATGACAAAAATGGGGGGGGGGGGGGGGGAAACACCTGTAGTAATCCCTGAGCTCTTGAACTATGAGTATTTTCGAAAATTTGAAATGGCATAAGAAGTTTTCGCCATTGATGCATTAGCTAAAGACAACTTGAGGAAACCCATAGTTGATTACTTAAAAAGTCCATTTGGGTCGTCAGAGCGCGAGGTTAAGTACATGGCGTTGAATTATAGATTAATGGGATATAAATTATTCAGGAAAACGCCTGAAGGAGTATTGTTAAAATGATTAGGAGAGAATGAAGCATATGTGGCCACATCTGAAGTACATAGTGGTTCTTGTGGAATGCATCAAGTAGGCCACAAGATGAAATGGTTGTTGCGTCGAATAGGAGCATATTGGTCGACCATGTTAAAAAATTGCATTGATTTTGCCAAAAGCTGCCAAGAATGCCCAAAACATGTTGGAATTCAACATGTGTCAACTAGTGAGTTGCATTATGTTATCAAACCTTAGCGTTTCAAGGGATGGGCTTTGGATATTATTGGAGAAATTAAACATGCATCATCAAAAGGCCACAGGTACATCTTAGTAGGTATCGATTATTTTTCAAAACGGGTAGAAGCAGTCGCTCTGGTTAAAGTTGACCAAGAGGAAGTCATGGCCTTCATTCAAAATCATATCATATATAGGTTTAGGACACCAGAGACCATAACAACTGACCAAGGAACTGTGTTCATAGGGAAAAAGGTAAATGAGCTCGCTATAGAAATGGGGTTCAAACTGTTAACATCAATATCATATTATGCCCAGGAAAATGGGCAAGTCGAAGCACCGAATAAGACCATTATAAGTTTAATCAAGAAATATGTCAGCCAAAAGCCTAGGAGTTGACATACTACTTTGGGCCAAGCATTGTGGGAATGTCGATACTCACCAAAGGAGTTGAGCAACATAACACCTTTCAATTTGGTTTATGGACACGAAGCAGTATTGTCCTTAGAAATTCATTTGCAATCAGTGAGAATACAAAGGCAATCAAATATTCCTATTGAGTATTATTGGGGAATGATGCATGATGCGCTGATAGATGTTGAATAACATAGGCTAGCAGATTTAGATACTTTGTTCAGGAAGAAAGAACAATTAGCAAAGACCTATAATAGAAAGGTGAATGTAAAAGCGTTCGTCATTGGAAATTTGGTTTGGATAGTGATCTTACCTATGGATCGAAGAGATAGAATTCTAGGAAAATGGTCACCAAATCGGGAAGGACCATTTTGAGTGGTTCAAGATTTTTCAAACAATGCTTATGGGATCTAAGAGCTCATCTCAAAAGGTCTAATATTAAGAGTAAATGGTGAATACTTAAAGAAACATAGACCTATGCTGCAAGAAATTGTAATAGGAAAAGAGATAAAAACCATTCATTACATAGTAAAAGGCCACAAAAGGGCTTGAAAGACACATTAAGCATTACAAAGATGGATAAAAGAGCACATTTTCATTGAGAGTCGGATAGCGGTCTCGAGCAAGAGACAGGCGAGCATTGGTCAATAAAAGAGAGGTATCAAGTTCGGCTAGCTCGATATCCAAAGCCTCAACATGCTCCCAGTGAAGAACCCCAGTAGAAGGCATTCAGTGCTTTTTCAGCTGTCTCAAATCCAACAGTTTACAAGGTTTCAGCTTCTTTGAACTTCTTCTCCAGCTCTTCAATTTGTTGTTTTAAAACAACAATCTGTCGGTGCCACAGAGAGATATTATCGGCCCTCTTTTTGAAGTCTTCTTTAGATTTGTTAAGAGCTTTATTTAGCGCTTCACTATTAGTTATAAAGGACTCCACGAAGACCAATTCAAGATTACATTCCTTCTCTTTAGGAAGACATTTCCCTAGGATCTCCTTTCGTTTGGCCTAATCGACCAAAAACTGGTCAAGAAAAGCAGATACTTCAGCCACAAATGTGACGACCTGACCTTTTGCAACGCCTCTTTGACCTTAGCACCATCATCAGGAAACGCCTCCAAATGGTTGATCAGATCGACATGAAATAGTTGCGTTTTCAGGCGACTAAGAATTTCTCCTTGGGTTCCAAGAGAAGAAACACTCCCAGAGACATTCGAAGTGCTAGTGCCCCCATCAGTCGAGCATTTTCTAGCAGCCACCAAAAACTTCAAGTATTCAAAGGGGCTACTTTCCTTTAAAGCAAAAATTGCTTGAGGCGGCATGGTAGAAGTGATGGGAGCCACATTGGGAAGAGTTGACACAGTAACAAAGGGAGCATTTGTTTGAGTAGCATATTCAGGATCCTTCATTTCATCATTTCCAGGATCCCCTTCTAAGCTTTCTTTATGAGCCTCGTCCTCCACTCCCTCACTGATTGGAGAATATTTAAGGGCTCCCTGATCGACGGGAGAATTGAGATCAATATTAGTGGATTCACTATCTGACAAAATCGTAGGCGTTTTCTTTTTTTCCTTTTGAAGTCCTTAAAATGAGCTTGGTGGGGCGCTGTTTGGATTTAGCGGTTGGTCGCTGAAACAACAGAGACAAGTGAGAACAAAAATAAAGAGGAGAAAGTAAGATTGAAGAAAAAAGGAGTTTTTGGAAAAGAAAGGATACGTGAGAGTCCCCTTCAGGGATATAATTGGTGCTCTCTGGGCGAGTCGAAGCTGGCTGCATGACTCATATTTTTGCTACCACTGGAGCAGGCACTATGGTAGAAGTAGTTTGTTTTGAAACGTCTTCATATCAAGTCGACCAAGACATTTTGGATTTTATGGGGATAACAGGCGAAGGCGTCTTGTCCACTTGCTTCTCTTCAAGGGAAGAGTGTTTTCGCCTCTTTGGAGAGGGTCCAAAAGGGACAACAACGTTGGCTTCAGTAGCCTGCAAATGGGTTGACATAATCAATGTGTTAGACAGGGGATGTGGTCAATTAAAAAAGCACCAAAATTAACAAACTACTTGAGAGGAAGTTGCGAGAGTTTCTTCAGTAGAAGCAGAAACTGTTGCACTATTAACAGTCCCCTAGCATGCTTCTTGTGCTCAACTGGTAAATAAAACAAAAGCACAAGACAAAGTTTTAAGGTCTAAACATGAAGAAGCAAGTAAGAAAATAAAGTGATCGACAATCACATTAGTAAGTCATACCTTTCTTAAATTGCAGATTCATAACTTCGAAATCACTCGCCAATCGATGCTTGAAAGATTTGAGGTTCCCATGTTTCTTTACGAACCTCATGGTCCACCAATCTAAAAACTCTTTCATTGTATAGAAAAGGGGTTTGAAGGTGACGAGGTTCATATTAGGGGCGTCAGTAGCAAAGTGTTGGAGGAGCTGAGCGCACTCTGATTCGTTGTAGCTTTAGGATGAAAGGAACATTTCATCTGATGGCTTATAAAAGCTGCAAGGAAAAGGTTGACACAAACCAAATTTCCTAGCCACCAGATTGGGTTAGTAACATAGAAGTGTTACCCCATCATTAGCGCAAACCATAGACGCTATAAGCCTAGGGGTTTGAAAAGCTTGTCAAATGGATTTGGATTCAGGGACTTGTGTTGGCTCAGCAGGGGGAAATGGTCGAGTAAACCATTCAGGACCATATGGTCTTGAAGCAAATGGCTCTATACTGGGGTGAAAAGAGGTACACCTGGAAAAAAACTTCAAGTACATTTCAAGTGCCTCCTCTCGATTCAGGTCGTTATTGGACGGTGTCATTACAGAAAGATGAGGACCTTGAATGGCACGATTGGAAACGAATGTTTCATGTACCTCTGAAAGTTTCAATTTCAACTGATCCCCAAAGGTGGAATTTAGCCACAATTGTAGCAGCCAAGACAGCCCAGCAAGTAGATAGTTGGCAGTCGGTGAGAGAGAAGTCATCTGGTCGACCACCACACTGACCGACTCATAAAGCAACCCCAGGATGAGTTTGCTCAAGTGAAGGTGATGCACCAATGAAATAAAACATTTGGCCACCTTCATTGATCTGCTGCAAAAAATATACTTAGAGAGTCACAAGGCCAGAAAGGCGATGTGCTCTTCATCAGACACCGTGTCGACACCCTTAGCGTGAAAATTCTCCATATACTTGGTGAAACCAGGGATGTTCGTATCAAAAAGAATAACATCTTCACCAGCTTCAGTAGGGATGAATGTTTCACCTATAGGGCGAAGGCCAGTGATAGTCGCAACATCGAACAAAGTGGGAGTTAGCATACAAGTTGTGAAAAGGAAAGTGTTTGTGGAACTCTCCTAGAAGTAGATGGCATAAATCATTATATAGTTCCAATAACTAGGGCCAACCCTATAATGTTGAATCAAGTCAAAAATTCCTTGGGATTTCCAAACATCACCTTTAAATTTATCTACCTTATTTAACGATGCAATGTAATCCTGGTTGATAGCAGGAGCAGGGAGAAAAACTCTCGAGGTCCTATAGATGTGGGATAAATCTAAAGCACACTTCCGGGCGATGGGGGCCTTATGCTTCTATGAAAACGGAAGCACTTTTTTAGATCTTTTGGTGCCCTAATCTCATCAGGGGTAGGTCCCATGAGAGCATACGCAATTTTGTTACAGATAAATGGAAGCAACAGGTTAGAACGGAAAGTAGCAATGTTTCATGTTGGGTTTGGCTCCAACACAAAGGTTTGTCCATCAACAGCGATGAAATCAGGCATGGTGGAAACTAGCTCAACTGCGTGAGAAGCGTTAATGTGTTCAATAACTTGGTTTGGAGACACCATGGAAGATGAATGGAAGCTTTGAGTAAAAACGAAGGTGGGTTTGTTTGCTGAGTTTGGAAGCTAGAAGATTAAGGAAGAAAAGAAAGTGTAAAGAGAAAATGAAGGAATTAAAGGGGTATTTATACCACCAATAAAACCAAACGTTTGGGAAGAAAGTGGAAAAAACTATGGCTACATGACCGACACGTGTCAAAAAGATGGAAACTAAGGTGAGGAAGTTGGTAATTGGGAAGCCACAATTATACTAGGAAGTTGGAGCTAGAAAGTAGGGAAGTGGTTGTGTGATCGCTGATGTACCATTTGGAGAACAAGGTCATGATTATAATGACATCACTTCACACTAAGAGAAAAGGATTAAAATGTTTATTGCTGCTCTTTCAGTCAAAAAGGACATTTTGGTGGGAAATTTATTGGCTAGGATTTTAATAAAGAGAAAAATCAAAACCAAAAATCAAAAAGGTTCTTTTAAGAGCATTAAATTATGAGGATTCGACTACATAAGCATGTCGACCATGGATGATTTCACAGGTAGTCGACCAAGGTTTCATACGCACAGTCGATCAGAGAAGGGTTCATGGTGGATGGATTGGGCCCAAGAGAGGTGAGAAGCCCAAAAGGGTTAAGAGGCACATAAGCTCCCAAAATGCAAAGGCAAAGTGTTATCAAGGAAGAACGTGGGCTCGACGGTTACAATAGAGAACTTGGGTTCGACAACAAGAATGGAGAACATGGTTTCGCGAGGGGAAGTTATGAAGAACATGTGGAATGCAAGAAAACTAAGTCCACTTGAAGAGTAGTTATTTCTGTGTATTATAAATAAAGCATTTAGTGCACTTTGTAAAAGGTCAAACTTTTCACATTCATGCATGCTAGTCACTCAGGGTAACCAAGTAAATGAGAGAAATGAGTTAGGCAAAGGAAATGTATGTTTGAACCAACCTATTTTCAACCTTTTTTAATGTTATGCCATTACCTTTTACAATTTAATACGCTTTTGTCTTATTTACTTTGTCCCTTTTGTCATTACCTTTTTTACAATTTAAAATGTTTGCCTCTCCATCGAACGAACATTTTTGAAAATAGTTTAACTATGCACGCGAACTGAAGCACTCTACTGAGATTCCCTGGTCGATCTCTCCTATAAACGTGTTTTAAAGAGACCAGCGTTGTTTACCAAATCCAGAGGTAAACACACTCCAAAATACTTCTCAGGACGAAAGTTATGAACTTTTGACGTCACGCCGTGAAATACTGCTTTTTTGCTCAAACTATTCTGAATCAACCGAAACACTTGATTTTGTCTATGATTCAAGGCATGTTGGAACACATGGGAACTTATCATGGTGAGGACTTGATTTTCCACTGATTATATATCCTGGAGAACACTCTGAGCATGTTGACTAACGAAATAAACGTCTTTTGTAATCGGACGAAGCTTAAGAAAAATGCCTTGATCCCATAACCATAGAACCAATGATATGTACATATGCATATGATAATGTAATATAATCTAAATATGATTAAAATGAAGAGATTAAATTTTGGGGTATAACATCTGCCCCTATTCAATCTTCTTAAACCTAAAGCGAGATTGGCATCAACATTTCGAGCGACATGGTAGAAGAGGATTGAATACAAAATTAAACCTAAAAAATTTCACTCTGAATTAGGATAAGGTGTACCAACACTAGTGATTTCATTTTGGCAGCTTTATGGTATTCGAACCAAAAGGACAGGGCCAATTAGCATGAAGGGAATGATAAGCGAGAACAATAAACATCAGACTTAAACCCTGAGACTAGCATCTGCTAGACTCTAAAAGATGTAGTGCCAAGAAAGAACTGGACTACCCACATTGAAAACATTGCACCAGGGAAGAACTAGACCAACAATAAGGTAAACATTATGACTACATCTAATAGATGTTGTGCCAGGAAAGAACTGGACCAACAGCAAGGTAAATAATGAACAACTCGAAAGCAGAATATCAGAACATTGTATTCTAAAAAAGGTAACAAGTAAGCGAAACTTGACCTAGGTAGGAACTGGTAGCCACCAAACCTAAAAATGTTGCTCCAGGAAAGAACTGGACCACCAACAAGGTGACAAGACCTAGATATGTTACGCCAAGAAAGAACTGGACCACCAACAAAGTAATGAGACCCAAAGATGTCGTGCTAGGAAAGAACTAGACCACTCACAAGGTAACGAAACCCAAATATGCCGTGCTAGGAAAGAACTAGACCACCAACTAGATAACAAACCAAAATATGTCGCACTAGGAAATAACTAAACCACCGACAAGGTAACGAAACCAATAATGTAGCACCAGGAAAAGACTAGACTATCGACAAGATAACAAGTAACTGACTTTAAAGATGTTGCGCCAAGAAAGAACTGGATCACTAACAAGGAAAATAACGGTAGACCTGGCTGTAGAACACCAGAACATTGTATTCTAAAAAAGGTAACAAGTAAGCGACACTTGACCTTGGTAGTAACTGGTGGCCAACTGTTGTATCCCAAAATTTTCCCTCCCATTTTTACTCAAGACATTCTCATTGAGATCCTCAATTGCTCAAGAAGTTTTAAATGATTTCCATGTCACCCTATATGCCTCATCATAATGGCACAGCTGAAAGAAGAAAAAGACGTGTACATAACAAGGTGTGGGTCGAAAGATGAAATATGCCTAAGAGCTTTTGGGTCGAAACAATTTCGACAGCAGTATGCATCCTAATTTGATGCCCAACGAAGCACTAGGATCGAAGGAAGGATAATTCGAAAGAAAGCATGGGGAGGCTTTTGTGAAGTTTTCAATTGATGAAGAGCTACTAAAGAGCGTCTTCGAATCTTCGAAGAGTTCGTCTTTGAACCATTGAAGTATTATGCCATTCGAAGCATTACAATGAGAGACCTTTCGACTAACATGGTGTTTGAATGGGTGCTTAAAAAAGAAGAATATTTGGAATTCAAAAAGCTTTTACCTTATCCAAAGAAACATGTGGAAATGTAATGGTTTGAAAGAAAGCGTGAGGAGGATTTTATGAAGTCTTCGATTGGAAGAGCAAGTAAAGAGCGTCATCGAAGGGTTCGTTTTCGAACCATGGAAATGTAAGTTATTCAAAGTATTACAAGGAAGGCACACTTTTATTGCCATGTTGGTTGAATGGGAACTTTGAATAGAAGAATATTTTGAATTCGAAAGCTTTTATCTTATATAAAGAAGCATGTGGAAGTCTAACGGTTCGAAGGACATGCAATCTTCAAGCATGGCTTGATCGAAGGACAGTTAAGGACGAATCAGCCAAATATAAGTCACCTTAGAGATTTTGGCATGTACCTGAACAGGTATTGGATGATTGAAGTGGAATCCTGATGCTCATAGGTTACCTTTCGATTGGTGCATACAAGCTACATTTACCAATCGAAGATGAACTACTGAGTAAGAAAGATATTATTGTAGACAAAAGCAAAGGGTGGGAGTTGGAATCGAAGGACCACCTACACAACTGTGTTCGAAAGAAAGAACAAAACGAAGCTTCGACAGGCCAAGATGAAGAGGTTACGCTTCAATTGGTCTGATTGAAGGAAAATAGATTCGAAAGGAACAAGAGCTGAGTTTGATTGGGCTGATTGGATAGTTTTCAAATTAAGCAACTAAGGCAGATAATGACCCAATCGAAGAGGCCATGATGATGAGGGCTTGAACCATTCGAATTGGGACTAAGAGCCATCCAAAAGAACAAAGTTTAGGGAGCATTTGAAAGAATCAAGATGTGAAAAGTTGAAACGAATATTATCCAGGTTCACTCAAAGTCCAAAATGGTAGAAAATATCTCAAAATGGAAACTTAAAACTTTTGATTTTTCTTTCAAAGCCATGGTTAATGGTTGATTCATGCCATTTTCTTCCACCACCACACCCCTATAAATACAAGATAGGATTTTCTAACAAAGGTCCATATACGCATTTCCCAGACAATAAAAACATTGCCTACACACACAAGAAGCTGCCCTAGAAAACCACCCCAAATTTTCTAAACCTTCACAAAGTTGTCAGAATCGAAGCCATTTTTGCAGGTCTCCTCAATCCAAAACAAGCATTCCACTCATTTCCTGAAGGTTCTAGGAGACGTTTTCAAGCATTAGGCGGGTCCAATGCACGCAGGAGCATCACTCACACAACCCCTTTGTTGATAACTTGCCTTTGATCTCAAACTCATTCAATATGTAATTTAAATCTATATTGATCGTATATCCATGCTATGAATTATATTTGTGATTGTTTTAATGTGTTACATGTTAAAATCAGTACTAAAGTAGCAGGACACCATTATTAGGACATTCGAAACTGAGTCCTTCGAATCCCAAAATCCAAGTGTCTCTTTACTTTTGGCTTGTGCAGCACGCATGTGTTGATATTGATATATATATATATATATATATATATATATATATATATATATATATATATATATATATATATATATATATATATATATATATATATATATATATATATATATATATATATATATATATATATATATATATATATATATATATATATATATATATATATATATATGATTTGGTTTACTAATATAATGTCATGATTTTATTTGTATCAACGAATGAACAAATAACTCATATGGTAAAGGGGAATCGTGTGCAGTGGAAAGGGCCTGGGTTTGATACCCAGGTTATGTATTATGTTTTTTTCTAACAATTGTCTTATAGATCCAGTATGTTGAGTTTCAAACACTTCCCGTGCACCTTCAATCTCCAGCCAATGGATGGCAAGGAGATCAGATCCAATTCCCCAGGAGTATCACCTCATGATGGACCCTTAATGGAAAACAACACAGGATCCCAACAAGGCCTGAGCTTATTCTCATTTGGGCTTAACAAAAATCCAATTCACACCCCATGTTACCTTTACTATCCTGGCCCATTTTATTTTGCTTTTAATTATTTTTTTATATAGCATTATAAAATCAAATAAAAAAATCACAAAAAATACTAGGTTAGTATTTTCTCAACTAAATTAATTTTTTAAATTAATCAATTAATTATTTTAACCCTTTTCTTAATTTAAAAATAAATAGACTTAGGATTTTAAATTAAATTTCTTTCCATAGGTAAAAAAAAAAACAAAAAGAGTTCATTGCTATTAGGCGTTTTAGACGTATTTTCAATTCGCGCGTTTACTTTTACTTTGGCACTTTCGCAATTATTGTATCTGCTTACTAGGATGTAATAGACTTAACTAGGACTTTACTTTACTGCTTTTATTTTTTCCCATTTTGAACTTGTAAATCCCCCCTTCCTGAAGCCATGTAATAGTTAGGATTTACATTTCCACATTTTTAATTACTGCAAATTATTAACTGTTTAGATATATGCTAATTAGGATTGTATGTCAATAACATAAAATCAAAACACTAGTAAACCTAATACAAGACTAAAATAACTGAAAACAAAACAGTTGCAGATGCGCGCCTCTAGGGTATCCCATTTTGGTTGCCTTCGGAAAATAGTCACAACTTTATCAAAAGTTCTATGTACGGAAATCCACTAGGGGAGGAGAAAACTTCAAACTTTGATGCGGAATAGACCTTCATTTTGGGAGGAAAGAGTCCATGACAAAGAAGACTCTTCAAAATTCAACTTACATTAGGGATTGATGCAAAATCTTCTGTCACTGGGGAGAAATGACTGATACACACCTCACTGGGGAATAAATGAATCTTGAAAAGAAATTCTCCTTAGTATAAACTGCACTGGTGAAACAAACCTTGCAAGGTGTTTACCGATACATAAACTCACTTGGGAGAAAGACTTCCTTAAAACAAGCCAGGTGTAGACTTTAGCAGGGAAAGATGAACTTACACACCCTCTACTTGGGGAAATGCAGACTACTTCATGGGGATAAACTAAGAAACTCATTAAGAGATATCTTGAAATAGGCTAACTGCACTGGGGAGAAGTACCTGGTTTATGTATTATCCACTGGGGAAAAGTGGACTATTTCACGGGGATAACTGAAGAGACTTCTTGTTGCCAGAGAAAATAATTCTTACAAGAACCTTTAGAAGATGCAGACCAAACTATGGAGATTGTTGTGTTAAATCCACCAACATGTGCTTCACTTTGGGAAAAAGAGAATTCTTAAGAAAGCTCTAGAAGAGAATCCGCTACACTGGGGGATCATTATTAGGGAATCATCACTGGTTTACAGGGGAGTACTTTCTTGCAGTAAACCTTCAGCTAGATACACTTTCACTGGGGAATGCATCACAATGAAGATAAACTAAAAATATGGATTTCACTGGGGAGAAACAAACTCGTACATACTTTACTGGGGAAATTATTCTTCTTCGAAAACTTGCAACAGATAAGCTTCCGTTGAGAAAAAGCGCAGACTACACTGGGGAAATACATCTGGTCTGAGAACGATCATCCCACCAAGAACTTCACACTAATAACAACTTTGATAACCCTTTGCTCTCTTGCTGTATGTTACTTGCGGTGTTTGAACGACGGTTCCTACAAAACAAAAATCATAGAATGTCGTGTAGCATGATGACTTTGTCTGCATACCAGGCCACACAAGTTATTATAGCAAATTCAAATGTTTCTTATAATGTGTAAAGCCTCCAAATTTTTAAATTCAATATTTATCACAAATTGGACGTCTTTTTGCAAACAAAATAGTAAAAGCAAAATAAAGAACAAGCTTTAGAATGAAAAAAAACTTTTATTGATTAGAAATTAGCCTGTAAATAGGCAAGTACAACAAGAAGAAATTCCTAAAAAGAGGTAATTGCAAAAGCGAAAATAAAATAGTAGTACAGAAATGCCAATGTGACAATGGATCTCCCTCGAGTAATGACTCTGATATAACTCTTATGACTTCGACTATCTCATCACTTTGCTTTTTATAGAAGATGACTGGACTGATTCCCACCCTTCAAGGTTGCCAACTGTAGATGTAAAATTAAATCTTGGATATGACGTCATACGTAGTCATTCGCTTTCAAATCCCTAACTTTTTCTTGGATCGCCCTTTCGGGTTTTCAATCCACCGGGATACCCTTTCTTTTCTAAGTCGCCCTTTTGGGTTTTCAACTTAGAGGGTGTACTTGTTTATTTTTTATTCTTTTCAATCCTTCTCTTTCTTTCCCATAATTTTTTCCCAAACCTTTAATTAATTTTCTTTGGTTCGTGGGAATGCCCTCTTTTTCCTGAGTCGTCAACTCAGCGGGTCTTTTTCATGCAATGTATTTTTTTACTACATCCGCATTCACAGGGAGTGGGAAGTCTTTACCATCCATTATCATAAGCATCATGGCACCTTTAGAGAAAACTTTCTTTACGAGAATGGTCCTTCATAGTTGGGAGTCCACTTGCCCATGGGATCACCTTGAGGGAGAATTATCCTCTTCAACACAAGGTCAACAACCTTATAACTCTGAGGGTGCACCCTTTTGTCAAATACCTTTTTCATCCTTTGCTGATACACTTGACCATGACACAGACGCTAGTATTTTCTCGTTAATGAGGTTCAATTGATCCAACTGATTCTGCACCCATTCAGCTTCATCGAGCTCGATGTCTTTCATAATCCTGAGAGAAGTAATCTCAACTTCTACGGGCAAGATTGCTTCTGTTCCATAGACAAGTGAGAATGGGGTTGCCCCAGTCAAAGTACACACTGAAGCATGATAGCCATGCAAAGAAAAAGGCATCATCTTATGTCAATCCTTGTAGGTTACCATCATATTTTGCATAATCTTCTTGATATTCTTATTAACGGCTTCAATAGCGTCATTCATCTTTGGACGGTACAAAGAAAAATTGTGATGTTTGATCTTGTAGGTTTCATAGAGATCTTTCATCATCTTGTTATTGAGATTAGATCCATTATCAGTAAGGATATTTTTAGGAATCCCATAACTACATATGATGTTGTGCTTGATAAATCGACCAACCAATTGCTTTATAACATTTGTATAAGATGCGGGTTCACCCCACTTGGTGAAGTAGTTAATGGCAACCAAAATGAAATGATGATTGTTGGAAGAAGTTGGCTCAATATGACTGATCATATCGATGCCCCACATTGTAAAAGTCCATGGAGAGGTCAAGACATTCAATGGAATGGGAGGAACATGCATTTTATCACATATACCTGGCACTTATAGAAGATTAGAGCATGATTCTATCATTTGTTTTCCATGGTGGATCAATAATAACCAGCTCGTAAAATCTTCTTAGCCGTGGTGTATCCACTGGAATGAGTTTCATAGGCACCTTCATGCATTTACTCAATGATTTTTGTTGCTTCATTTTTGTATACACATCTGAGCAACATACCATCATGATTTCTTTTGTACAACGTACCATTGTTGGGGGGAAACTTGGCTGCCCACTTCCTTAAAAACTTATTGTCTGTAACAGACGCATCTTCAGGATACTTCTGAGCTTCAAGGTGCCTCTTGATATCGTGAAACCACATATTACCATCCACATACACTTCAGCTTCAAAACAAAATGTTGGCTCATCCAACTGCATGATAGTAATTAAAGGTGCTTCATTGGCCCACTTTACTTTAAACATGGATGACATACTAGCCAAAGCATCAGCAAGATTAGTTTCTTCCCTCGAGATATGCTTAAACGTGATATTCTAGAAGTAAGGAATCATCTTTATAACATGCTCTCTATATGGAATCAAATTTGGATGACGAGTCTCCCAATCTCCGTTGATCTATCTTATCACAAGAGTTGAATCTCCATAAACTTTTAGGAACTTGATTCTCAGACAAATTGTAGCTTCAATGCCATAGATACAAGCTTCATATTCTGCTATGTTATTGGTAAAATCAAAGCAAATCAGGCAGTGAACGAAATATGAAAACTTGTAGGGGAAGTAATAATAGCTCTAACACCAATACTCAATGCATTTAAGGCAACATCGAACACCATCGTCCATCACAATCTTGGTTCGGGTTCTTCTTCTGGGCCCAAAATATTGCAATCCATGATATATATGATGTCTTCGTCTGGAAATTCAAATCTCATCAGTTGATAGTCAGCCACGGGTTGGTGAGCAATATAATCCGCCAATACACTGCTCTCGGGCTACTCTGCCTGTAAGAGATGGCTTCTCAAAAATGTACTTGATAGGATCCATCTTGGATATCAAGTAGGTATTATGTGTTAACATAAACTGTCTCAGGCGCTTAGCAGCCCATGCCAATGCACAACAAATTTTCTCGAGCAGAGTGTACCTCGACTCGTATTATGTGAACTTCTTGCTCAAGTAATAAATCACTTGTTCTTTCTTTCCTGTCTCATTGTGTTGACCAAGAACGCAACCCATGGAGTTATCCAATACTGTCAAATAAATGATTAAAGGCCTTCCCTCCACTGGAGGTATGAGGATTGGAGGTTCCTGGAAATATTCTTTTATTTTATCAAATGCCACCTGATAATTGTCATTCCACCTGACCACTTGATATTTTCTTAACAACTTGAAAATTGGTTCACACATGGTTGTGAGATGAGAGATAAATCTAGAAATATAGTGTAATCTCCCCAAGAAACCACATACTTTTTTTTCTGTTCTTGGTTCAGGCATTTCTTGTATTGCTTTTATTTTTGCTGTTTCAACCTCGATACCTCTTTCGCTTATAACAAAGCCTAGCAATTTTCCAGGATTCTACCTCAATCTAAATTTCCTCAGTCTTTCAAAGAACTTCTGTAAATGAATAAGATGTTCTTCTTCTGTCTGAGATTTCGCAAACACATCATCGACATACACTTTGATCTCTTTATGAATCATATCATGGAAGAGAGACACCATTGCATGCTGATATGTTACCCTTGTGTTCTTCAAACCAAAAGGCATCACCTTATTACAGAAAGTTCCCCATGGAGTAATAAAAGTTGTCTTCATCATGTCTTATGGCACCATATTGATCTGATTGTAGCTAGAAAAACTATCCATGAACGAGAAGACCTTAGCATGAGTTGTGTTGTCAACCAAAACATGAATATGAGGAAGCAGAAAGTCATCTTTAGGGCTTAATTTATTTAAGTCTCTATAGTAAAGGCACATCCTTACTTTTCCATCCTTTTTGGGTACTAGAATGATGTTAGCAATCCATGGGGGATATGAAATCACATTCAAGAACCCTGCATCAAGTTGTTTCTATACTTCCTCCTTAATCTTCTTAGGAATCTATGGATAAGTTCTTCGAAGTTTTTGTTTAACTGAAGGACATTCTTCCTTTAAAGGCAACTTATGCACCACAATATCGATCTCTAACCCGGACATATCTTCATAAGACTAATCAAATATGTCATCATACTCATGGAGCATTTCAATCAACCTCTGCTTTACATTGTCTTCTAAAGTAGCCCATATCTTGACCTATTTCGCATTGTCTTCAGTTCCCAAATTCACAACCTTAATCGACTCATGATGCAATTAGATGGCCCCTTCTTCTTTCCCCAATGACCTTGCTAACTCTTTAGGGAGTTCACAATCTTCCTCACCTTCTTCTTCAGCTTGGTTTATCGGGTTATCAAAGTCATAAAGAGTGATAGCAGAATCGTTATCAAAGGTATTCGTTAGAATAGTGGGATCAAATATGCATGATATATGTTTTATGTTTTTTAGACAGTGAATCATAAAAATAAAACCAATGACATTGCCTTTTTTTTTAATATTTAAAAGATAAAAATAGAAAGACACATAACAAAATATTTGAATGCAAAAAAGACGTCCTTTTTTTAATGATAAACATTGAAAATGAAAAACATGGTGGCCCTATATATGATTCACTACTCCTTGGGCGGAGCGCATGAATTATTGATGATAAAGAAAACAAACAAAAATATTACTCTTGAACAAGTGTAGCTGGGATGACATCCTCGAAAGTCCAGTTGTTGAGCTCCACACCCGTGACACTCAAGAAAATCCAGTCATCAATGTCATAATCTCTATCGTCATCACCGACAACATGAAGTTGGCCATTATTACTGACACCATGACTTATAACCTTTGTGGGAGTAGATAGTTTTAGGGCTCTGGGAGCCATGCTCTGTTCACCGGGGCTAAATCCCAAACCAAACTTTTTGAATTTCAGAATAACCTCCACCACACTACCCCAATCTTCAGGGTGACAATTTTCAACCAATGCTTAAGCATCTCTCAAGGAGGCCATGGATGTTGCAGGTTTCCTCCTCTCCTCAGAGTGAGGAGTCTTAACCATATGCACAGTTTTAAAACCATGAAAAGGAGTCTCATGCATTTCTCCATCCAACTCAACATATCAGAATGAAGTCAGATGACTCACCACATACTCCTCTTCACTGCACACGGTTACCGTTTTTCCATTCACTGGATATTTGATATTCTGGTGCATAGTAGAGGTCACTTCCCCAACCTTATGGATCCAAGGGCACCCTAACAAGCAACAATATGCTGGCTGATTATCCATTACGAAAATAATGGTAGTGAATATTTAAGGTCTAACCTTGATAGGAAAATCCACCTTAACAAATACTGATCGTTGGGATCCATTCAAGGCTTTAACCACCAAGTCACTTGGTAGTCAATTTTCACCAGTGCCGACTTAGGGATTACACTCAAAGATGAGCATGTGTCTACCAGCACACGAGAGAGCGTTGTTCCCTTACACTCCATCGAGATGTGTAATGCCTTATTATGATTTCTTCCTTCGGGAGAAAGATCAAAATTCATGAAGCCCAAACCATTGCTGGCGGTGATACTGGCACAAACACTTTCAAACTGATTGACATAAATCTCTTGAGGAATGAATTTTGTATTTAACAATTTCATCAGAGCATTACGATGCGCCTCAGAGTCTCGGAGTAGTGATAAAATAGAGATTTTTTTCCGCAGTTTGACCGAGCTAATTAATAACATGATAATCACTTTACCTGATGTATCTTATGATCTCTTTCATATATTTGTCCATGTCAGAACTTGGAGTCTAAACCGAAGCATTTACCACCACCTTCTTACCCTTAGCTTTCGCCAAGGCATCTGCATTATCTTGCACATCTGGTAGAGAGAAAGCTGATGAGTGCTAAATTGTTATGTTTTTATGTGAATAATTAGCACTCATCGGCTTAATTTGTTTGATTTTTGTCAATAAACCTCAACTTTAGTATATATTTAGTATAGTTTATGTTATAGTGTATATATTCCATTATCGTGTAAATATCATTGAGTTTAATTGATTTTATCTCATTTTTATAGGTATTCAATGAACTGTATTTAGGAATTTTTAAATAGATCGATGAATAAACTTTCCAACACTTTACACCAGGCATAAATCAGAGTTACAATTCTCAATTTATGGTGAAAATTAGTGCTGATTTTTTTTCATGCCAGCACAGAGCGCGCGAAGCGCCCAATTTGGGGCTAAGTTCGGTTTGCGATTTTCAGACTCATTAACTAGGTGAAAAAAAACATTTTTAGGTTATGGGTTGGGTATTTTTGAGTCCCAACACTATCAACTTCATTTTTGGTAGAAAGAGGCTTAGAAATAACATTTGGAGGTTGCAATCGAATAATCCAGAGTCAAATTTCTCATCGATTGGTGTTGACAAACCAATATTTGTTTGGTTCCTCTTCTTCTCTTCTCTTTTTAATCTCTATTTGTTGAAGTTTATATGTATATTTACCTCGATTATATGTATATTTATTGCTCATGGTGTTGTATGAAATCTCTTTTACAAATTAATACCAATGTTTGTTCTTGATTTTTGCTTTATCGCGGAGGTTTGGTTTGTCATAATCATATGCTATCTGAATATCTCTCTTGAATGAATATCAATTAGGTTCTAGATTCTTGAAATAGATTTAGGCTTAATATTCATGTGGGTATCGGTTATGAAAAGCATTTGGGTTTTTTGAGTTACGCGCGAAATCACTTCCGAGAGAAATACAGGCGATGTCTCACTTTGTGTTAGAAATAGCCTTAGTGTGAGCAATACATGATGGTACTGACGAGTAGTTTAGGTTAGTATAACTGGGTAGTAAGTTTAAGTATTTGATAGGGTAGATGAAATGCAAACCCGAGAGTTCTCTACTCTCCGAAGAATGAATTCTTTTTCTGTTGATAATTTTAATTATTGCATTTACCTTTTATACAAACCAACCCAATTTAACCCAAAATCATAAAAATTATATATTATCGAACAAAAATTCAGTATCACTAATCCATGTGAAGACGATATGATATAACCTATAAAAATACTTACTTTTGCTTGCCGCTTTACCGCTTCAGCAAAATTGTGATAGTTTCTATGTTTTTGAGTTTTATAGATATCGTATATATTGTTTATTCTCTCTTGTTTATATTGATACTTGTATATGTTTACTATAATTGTGAATTTTACATGTTTGTATACTTGTAAATTTAGTGTATATATTTGTTTCTCTTCACATTTGCCAAAAGTGTGGTTAGATGTGTAGTTTCGGTTAAAGCTCGAAGAGATGAGAGTAAAGGCGGGAGTGAAGCATTTGGCTCATTCGAAGAAACGTGCTAGTTTGTAAATATTAGGTGTCGAGTTTATGATGTAAAACAGGCATGTTTTTATTGTTTTTCATTTTGTTAGTTTAGGTAGTGTGTTAATTGTTGTTTAAACAAGTTGAAATTGGACTTGTTCTAAAATCTCAAATCTTCACCTTTTAACTTGTTTAAACTTTCGAGTGCTTTCTTTTATTAGTTTGAGGAAATATGTATGTGTTGTAAATTCTAATAATTTTCGTTTGTTGTTTGGACTCCAATTTTGGTTCGATAACTTGAAGAATTTTGAGGTGATTTTCTGATTTTGATTGATTCAACTTGCGGATGTATGATAATGATGATTTTCAAAGTTGGTACACGTCAGGTACTCATTTATCGCTTTCTATATCATAAAATGTTCGGGAAACTTTTCATTTGTACAAATTCCATGCCATTCATTCTTTTACATTGTTTGCTTATTGATTGAATCACTTTAGTTCCCTTTTTACCCCCAAATGTGAGGAAGCTTTCCATTATTCATATATGCTGGAGGCCACAATTCTTATTTTTACTAGATTTTATTATGCTTAATCTTTTGTTTGTGTTGATTATATGAAGGCATGAACATGATCAAGGCATTTTTTTTCATTTTGAGCAAAACTATCTTGGCCAAATAGTCAATTCACCTTGTGAGTGTGTCAATTTTTATTAACCCTTTTGAGCTTTTTGTCGATGTTTATGTTGTTTTTGCTAAATGCTTGTCTATGAGTGTTTGGTTATCATTTTTGAATGTACATTGATTATTTGTTTTCGTGAACATTCAACTATGATTTATAGTTTTTATTTTTGTCTTTCCTTAGAAAGTATGGAGTATTCACATTATGATGATGGTTGAATTCAAGTTGGGGAGATGAATGTTCATGTGCTTATGTTGTGATTGCTTTAAGGTGTTGAAAAAGAAAAGACAAAAAAAAATATGAAAAAGAAAGAAAATAAAAAAAAATTATGAAATAGAAAGAAAAGAAATAAAAACGTAAAGAAGAAAGGAAAGAAAAAAAAGAAAAAAAAGGAAAAAATTGAAAAAAAATTTAAAAATAAAAATAAAAAGAGTATGGAATAATGATGTGTTGAATAAGTATTGTGATTGGGTTGACAATTTGGGATTTTGGAGAAGTTTGATTGAAATTGTGTTGCTTAAGTATTTGGTGAATTGATCACTCCCTTATGTTTAGGCAAGTTTTTGTTTCGATTAGCTTTAGGAATTATCCCTTGTTTGTTAACCAAGTCACATTACAACCTTGAAAAGCCCTTGTGATTCATGCCTTTGTATTTTCAAAGTGAATTATTGGATGAACGTGTAATTTAGTCTTTTGATTGCAAGATTGTGGATGAGTGATTTTTGTCCCTCGCTTTTGTGTGTTATTCATCTACCGATGAATTTTTACTAGGTGCGATTCATGATTGAGCTTGTTTTATTTTAGAATATTTGGTATGATTTTTTTTTTGTACTTAGGATTTGTTTTGTTTACATGTTGTTGTTATAGGATTATGGTAAGTATTTACCTTGCGTGTGCATTTTGGTTTGAATCATACATTTGTTTTCCGTTTTCAAAACTTGTTGATCCATGATTCTTTGGTTGATTACTTTTGTTTCTTTAAGTTGTTTGACTTTGTTTGAGGACAAAAGATGTTTTAAGTTGGGGAGAGTTTGATGAGTGCTAAATCGTTGTGTTTTTTAGTGTGAATAATTAGCACTCATCGGCTTAATTCATTTTCTTTTTATCAATAAACCTCAACTTTAGTATATATTCAGTATAGTTTATGTTATAGTGTATATATTGCATTATCGTGTAAATATCATTGATTTTAATTGACTTTATCTCATTTATATATTTATTCAAGCAATTTTATTTATGCAGTTTTAGATAGATCATTTAATAAGCTTTCCAACTCTTCAAACCAGACATAAATCAGAGTTACAATTCTCAAGTTATGGTGAAAACAAGTGCTGATTTTTTCCATGCCAGCACAGAGTACGCTAAGCGCGGTCTGAGATTTCTAGACTCATTAAATAGGTGAAAAACACATTTTTAGGTTATGGGTTTGATATTTTTGAGTCCCAACACCATCAACTTGATTTTTTGGTAGAAAGAGTCTTAGAAACAACATTTGGAGGTTGCAATCAGATGATTCAGAGTCGAATTTCTCATCGATTGGTGTTGACAAACCAAGAAATGTTTGGTTCCTCTTCTTCTCTTCTCTTTGCAATCTCTATTTGTTGGAGTTTATATGTATATTTATCTTGATTATATGTATATTTATTGCTTATGGTGTTGTATGAAATCTCTTTTACGAACTAATACCGGTGTTTGTTCTTGATTTTTGCTTTATCGTGGAGGTTTGGTTTGTTATAGACATATGCTTTCTGAATCCCTTTCTTGAATGAATATATATTAGGTTCTAGATTCTAGAAATAGATTTATGCTTAATATTCATGTGGGTATCGGTTATGAGAAGCATTTGGGTTGTTTGAGTTGCACGCAAAATCGCCTCTGAGAGCAATACGGGTGATGTCTCACTTTGTGTTAGAAATAGCCATAGTGTGAGCGATACATGATGGTATTGATGAGTAGTTTAGGTTGAGTACAATTGGGTAGTAAGTTTAATTATTTGATAGGTATATGAAATTCAAACCCAAGAGTTTTCTACTCTCTTGAGAATGAATTCTTTTTCTGTTAATAATTTTAATTCTCACATTTACCTTTTATACAAACCAACCCAATTCAACCCCAAACTCATAAACGAAAGAAATTGTTCAATGGAAATTTAGTAGCACTAATCCCTATGGAGACGATATGATATAACCTACAAAAATATTGACTTTTGATTGCCGCTTCAGCAAAAACCCTTCCACTTCTTGTCATTCTTCCTATACCCACAAAGTTATCTACATTCAAATTGTCTTGAACCAACGACTTTTCTTCAGAAGAACCTTCTTCCTGTTTATATCCGTGATAGTAAACATCCCCACCATAAGGCCAAGCTACAACTCTATCTTAGGAATAGAGAATGGGTCCATTCAAAGTTACCATCAAAGGAACATGCATAACAAGCGCAAAAATATTAACTAGAGTGTATGAGATGGAAACTACAACAATGTCCTTCTCTTCACCTTTCTCATCTCTAACAATTTTATCAAACTGGAGCTCACCTTTACTAATTAACTTCTGAATTCCCAACTTCAAATTATCAAAACCTTCAGTCCTAATTTCATAATCACAACATCCTAGTGTACACACTGGATACACACCTCTCTTAATCAGATATTCCTTCACAAATGACAACGAAGTTATTACCAAATTTACATCCATGATCAAATTCAAATATTCAGCATCTTCCGTAATATCCTGAACATTTTCCCCTGCATGGGTCGACAATGCATCCTGAATAATATTGGGCCTTGGAATGGGATCAAACTGGATAACTTTTGCGTCCAACAGATCCTGCGCTTTGTATTTCAATGCCACATAATTTTCCACAGAGTGGCCTACGCCATTAGAGTGGAACTCACACTGGTCATTAGCATCGTAGTTTTAAGGGAGCCTCTCAGAAGAAGGCGGCATGTTTCTCAGAGTAACTAACTTAAGATAAAGCAAACGTCGGAGTAGTTCAGAATATGACATCAGAGCCGAATCAAGCCTCTTTTGTTGTTGAGGAGAACTTTGCTATCTTGGGTACTGTAGACGTTATTGTTGTTGTTGCTGAGGTTGTTGTTGTGGTTGAGCAGCAGATATTGTTACTGCATTGACCTGTTTCTGGGTTCTTCTATGACCTATTTGAGCATAGACAACATTGGTTTCCCCTTATTTCTTTTTGGTTAACATTGGAAGCCGATTGTTATCAGTACACGAAGACGTGTCATAAATGTCAGATCTACGCCGATAAGATAAATGTGCCACCAACTCCTCTGAACGCCATGAGCTCTCCTTGGCCATTCTCAATGTGGGGAATTGATATGATTGGCATGATCGTGTCGAAAGCATCCAATGGACACTGTTTTATACTGGTAGCCATTGACTATTTTACCGAATGGGTAGAAGTTGCGTCCTACGCCAACGTAACAAGTCAAGTGGTCACACAATTCATCAAGAAGAATATCATATGCAGATACGGTGTCCCAAGCCGAATAATTACAGATAACAGGTCCAATTTAAACAACAAAATGATGAAGGAAATTTGCGATGACTTCAAAATTGTGCATCATAATTCCTCACCATACAGACCAAAGATGAATGGGGTCGTCGAAGCAGCCAACAAAAATATCAAGAAAATCATCCAGAAGATGGTGAATAAATACAAAGATTGGAAAGAAATGTTTCCCTTTGCTTTACATGGCTATCGCACTTCGGTACGCACATCAACAGGAGCGACTCCTTTCTCGCTGGTATATGGCATGGAGGCAGTACTTCCAGTTGAAATCGAGATACCATCACTTCGAGTTCTAATGAAAACAAAGCTGGGAGAAGCAGAATGGGTGCAAACACGGCTCGACCAACTCAACCTTATTGAAGAAAAATGACTGATAGCTCTGTGCCACAGTCAGCTACATCAGAAGCGAATGAAGAGAGCCTTCGACAAGAAAGTCCGTCCTCGAATATTCAAAGAAGGGGATCTAGTTCTCAAGAAGATTCATCTACCTCGCCTCGATTCACGTGGTAAATGGACACCCAACTACGAAGGTCCATACGTAGTCAAAACAACATTCTTTGGAGGTGGTCTTATCCTCACAACAATGGATGGGGAAGAACTACCACATTCATAAAATTCAAACGGAGTCAAAAAATACTATGTATAAGAAGCTCGCTGAGCTCGAACCTCAAACAGGTGACTTAGGAAAAAAGGAGCATCCCAGTGGATCGAAAACCCTAAAGGGAGATCCAGGCAAAAATTAGGGGCATATAAACAAAAGTTTGTCCCGGTGGATTAAAAACCTGAAAGGGCATTCCATGCAAAAATTAGGGATAATACAAAAAACAAATAACAAAAAGACCGCGATCTAAGAACTGTGACTATGAACCACGAAGGGAGAGATAGATCTGAATCATACAACTCAAAAGCACAGGAGATAAGAGCCATTAAAAGGATATTAGGGAACAACAACAACAATTATCATTTTTCATTGCCATTTACAGTTTTAAATTTTTTTGTAATTACCTCTTTCTAGGAATTGCATCTTATAATCTCGCCTATTCAGAGGCATATCAATAAAATATTTGCTTTCTTTGAGTCTTTCAAATTGAGTTTTTATTTTCTCTGACTTGTTTACAAAATACTACGATTATTACTTGTGAATATTGTTTTGAAATCATTTCGAGGAAATTAACAAATAAAAGAATTGGACAAAACATCGAAAAAGCATTTTGGTTAGAAGAACATCAAAATAAAATCCATGATCACGTCCATGCATATGTCTACTTCTATGTCTGCGCCTATGCTTGCACTCACAATACAAAGTCTATACACATGTCTACGTCTGCACCCACGCTTACAACATAAAAGGCTACATATATGCCAATACATACGTCTACACCCATGCTTACAGCATACAAGTCCATGCATATGTCTACTCCTACGTCTACATCTACGTCCACACCTAAGTTTACAATACAAAATTAACATTCAAAATTTTGCTAACACTTTTTCACCGCATTCAAATCAAATTCAACAAAGCTACGACGACACAACATACAACTCCAGGGGATTGGTAACTCTAAATCAATGGTTTAAAGGAGAGAATTCCAGAAATAGTCTTCATAGCATTTCAAGGCATACACACATTTTACACACAATTCATACATATATCTGGCATATCCAAAGCATGCATACCCTATACATTTTGCATACATACAAACATTCAATACGCATGCACACGCCTATATCACATAGCAAACAAACAACCTAACCCTCGATTCAATCATATAAGGGTCAGTCAACAAAACACTTCTCCTGTGATTCAACCCGTCACCTAAGTCTCCATGCCTTGACGCATTCAGACCATCACCTAAATCTCCATGCAGTGATGAGTTCCTTACAAAGTAGTCCATTATCTAAGTCTCCATGCAATAATGAATGAAGCTCGATACATTGCCACTATGCCTCAATGTATTTTCCAAAGCTCACTACGTTGCCTCTAAGCCTCAACTTATTCTCAAAAGTCCATACATTGCCTCTAAGCCTCAATGTACTTTCCAAAACTCACTACTTTTCTTCTAAGCCTCAACGTATTCACAAAAATTCTGTACATTGCCTCTAAGACTCAATGTACTTTCCAAAACTCACTACGTTGCCTCTAAGCCTCAACGTATTCACAAAAATCTCGTATATATCCTCTAAGCCTCAATTTACTTTCCAAAACTCACTATGTTTCCTCTAAGCCTCAACGTATTCGCAAATCTCCGTACATTGCCTCTAAGCCTCAATGTATTCTCACAGCTCACTATGTTGCCTCTAAGCCTCAACGTATTTGCAAAACTACGTACATTGCCTCTAAGCCTCAATGTACTTCCAAAACTCACTACGTTGCCTCTAAGCCTCAACGTATTATCAAAACTCCGTACATTGCCTCTAAGCCTCAATGTAATTTCCAAAACTCATTACTTTGACTCTAAGCCTCTACGTATTCGCAAAACTCCATACATTGCCTCTAAGCCTCAATGTACTTTCCAAAACTCACTACATTGCTTCTAAGCCTCAACGTATTCACAAAGATTCCGTACATTGCCTCTAAGCCTCAATGTACTCTCATAGCTCACTATGTTGCTTCTAAGCCTCAATGTATTCACAAAACTCGGTACATTGCCTCTAAGCCTCAATGTACTATCTCAGCTTGCTACATTGCCTCTAAGCCTCAACATATTCGCAAATCTCTGTACATTACCTCCAAGCCTCAATGTACTCTCCCAGCTCCCTACGTTTCCTCTAAGCCTTAACATATTCTCAAAAAATTGGTACATTGCTTTTGAACCTCAATGTACTTTCCTCATCCAACTCCACTACTCCAAACCCTGGTGAGCGATATATCATCGGCTTCACTTATTTTCTCAAGACTCATGAGGGTGTGCTATATCAGCATAACCTTATGAGTGGATCAGAATTTTTTTGGATATTCCAAGTATTCAATAAACTCCCAATCAAAATGCGCTAGACCTACATTTTCCCGCGCTATTCGATTGGAAGATAATTGAATAGGGGCAGCTGTCATACCCCAAATTTGTCCTACCTCAGTGATCTTTTTTTAAGAATTATTTAATTAAATATGGTACAAGAATATCTGATGGACTATCTTTATTCAAGATAGGGGGGGTGTATTTTAAATCAAGAAGATTTAGTTGTTATTTAAAAAGGAGGGGTGAAAATTAAATCTGAGAGTATGCAAAATAAAGGGGAAGAATTAACGTTAGGCCCAATTGAATTAAATGAGAATTTTTGACTGCAAACGAAGAAGTGCTAGGTTGTATGTATCAAGCGCTGACCCATCAGAACTTCTGAAACAAATCCCAGAAGCTCGTCTTTATAGAAACAACAAAACTATGAAGATCAGAGCCAGAATCACACACAAGCTAGTACTGGTACAGAACTGGAATATCAGATCTTCTAGTAGAGTCAAATTGTAAGCAAGGGTAGAATCATATCGTAAACAAAGAAGAATCTTCCACAGCCCAAGCTCAGAGTTTCAGACGCTAAGCAACCCAAGCCCAAATATGTTAGACGTGCACTAAATCAATTTAAATCAAATCTTCCATAGAAAATCAATGCCAATCAAATCTTTTTCTATCCTCAATCCTTGCTCTAGCAATAGTCCAAGCCAAAAAATTAAACATTATAAATAGAGGAAAAAATTAGCAAACAGGGGATGGGGAAAAAGGAGAAAAAAAGAATACGAGGAGAGAGACGAATTTGCAGAGAAAAGTAATTGGTAGCGCTTGAAGAGAGATTAAGGAGAGTAGAATTTCTGGAAAACCCAAAAGAAGAACACGCAGGAGAGAAACTGAGGTTCCAATATCTGGAACCCTAGTTTCAATCACCGTCGCTCCACCTTCCGTCGCTGTTGTCACCAGAATCTATGGAAGGTGAAGGGAAGGATAGCAAACAAGCACTAGAATCAGAGACAAAAGCACCAAAGGGGTAAAAAGTTTTAGTTTATTTATTTAATGTTTTTTATGCTGGGATTGTAGTGAATAGGGGTAGAACATTGATCTTACTATAGCACAACAGAAACAGAATTAGCAAGGGTAAAATTCATATTTAATGTTCTGATGCAAGTGCACATGCGCGTCTTATTTTGTTATGTTCTGATAAGCCTCCCCCTTTGTTAGAACTTCCCTTTCAGAGCTTCCCCCTGCCCAGAATCATCCTTAGGCTTATACATTTTCACAGCACCTAATCCGTCTGGCCTTCCCAGAAATTCTACGTAGTGGGCTTAGCCCAGAAGTTAAGACACCTATTTTCTGACTTTACTAACCAGCTTGCAGCGTACCTTTTCAGAAGTTCTGCGACTGGGGCCAAAACCCAGTCAATTTCCATGCATCCCCTGCAGAACTTTTGTCCCTTTCAGAACATCCATTTTCCAGAATTTGCGCTAGAGCTTAACAACCAGAAGATACACCCTCCTGTTTTGATTAAAATGTTTTTTATTTCTAATTTTTTTGTAATTATTATACTATTATTATAATTATTAATTTTTACTGTGAATATTAATATTATTTATTATATCACTTAAATTATTTTTTACATCAAAAATTGCATATTGTTTTCTTATATTATTTGCATTAAATATTTTTTATATCATGCATTAATAATATTTTTTTTTGCAATTAATATCTATAACAAACACTCAATAAATCTCAAATTTTTTTTTCGCAATCAAATTATCTAAACAACTTTTTTTGCAAAGGGTTTCAAGCAGATTTTGACTTACTGCGCATTTAGCCAAAATCTCTGCAATCACTACTCCCGGCCAAAATGCGAGGTGATTCAAAATACGTTTGCAACCCCTAAAAAACACCAACCCCATACGAACTAGGAATTGGGACTCTAATTCCTCATAAGAGGATACGTAGGCATACGATCAAAAATCGTAGCGAGTTCCCATATAAAAATTTAAACTTTTTCCCCTATAAAATATTTAAACCCTTCCCCTAATAAAATTTAAATCCTGTTTCCCCAACTCAAACCTAAAACCTAGTATCCTTGTGAACAAGGTAGATGAAAGGTGCCTAACACCTTCCTTTCATCTAAAGAAGTCCAAAACCTAGAATCTCTGTCTGCGAATTAGGGTTTTCAAACTGTTCGGGTTCATGCAACATCAAGAATGCAAGAATCATTCAAATATGGCAAACTTTTAGTATGTTGGATTTTTGTCTCATGGCCTTGAAAGCTTTGTTTCTTGTCATACTTTCTTTTTTCCTAACTTTATAAATAGATAACATTTAAATCAAGAAAGGGCACGAAATTTTACATGAAAAAGCTCTCCAAAAAATCTCTCCAAAAGCTCTCCAAAAACTCTCAAAAAAAAAAATTTGGTGCAAGTCATATCTAAAAGTTCTAGCCTCTCTCGATTGAAACCAAGCCTCGAGCCATCCTCTTGAAGTCCCTAAGAGTTTCTTACAAGGCCCAAGATCAGTCCATCACAAGTTTAGAATGCCCCCATTTGATAACACTGGTTTGGTAAAGTTTCAAATTTCGAATCTCTGATTTTAATCATATTTCACGGTATGCTAACCTTTATTTGAGTTTATATGAATCTATAGATTAGGTATGCGTGGGACGATATTTGCGCATCATGCACCTCCAATTCCTGACCACCATATTTCATCAGGCTAGATCCAAAGCCTCAAAGGTGCGTCCCCATGATGAACCCCAAGAAGCGTCCCTCACTGGATCTCCAGGCGCCTGGGCCCTATTGCTAATGGGCCTGGGAAATTTTTGCTATTTCACACCCTCTAACTACTTTTTGCAGTACCTGGCCCATTTTTCTTCTTCTTTTTTTTTTGTTTATTTATTTAATTTTCTTTAAACCTTTTTTTTAATTTTTACGAACATAAAAAATCAGAAAATAAGAAAATCACAAAAAATAGTAGATTTAAGTTTTTATTAATTAAATTAATTTTGATCAATCATTTAATATCCTTTTTCTAATTAATTAAATAATTAGAATAGGTTCTCATAATTTAATTATTTTTCTAAACAAAAATTAAAAACAAAAGCAAATATTTCTTTTATCACTTAGAAATTTTTCTTAGGGTTTTTCTTCATCCTTTCATTTATATTTTTTTCTCCTCCGCGCGTTCATTTATTTATCTGTATTATTTTTCACCAATATTATGTAATTGCATATGTATTGTAATAGTTTAACTTAGGACCCTTTACATTTATTTTCCCCGTTTTGGTTTGTAATTCCCCCATCCCAAAGCCTTGTAATAGCGTAGATTCAAAATTCCCACACTTTATTTTTTGTACTTATTCAATTAACTGTTAGATGAATGCTAATAGGCTTGTATGAAAAGACTAAAAGTAAACATTAGAAAACCTAATATTTAAAGATAAACATAACTGAAACACAACACACTCGCACACGTACACCTCTAAGGTACATCCACTTGTTTCCTTCGGAATAAAATAGTCACGACTCTCGAACGTAAGAAATTTTAGTGGCGACCCTTTGGTTTAAAGATCATAAGTACCTCGATGACCCTTTCAATGTTTACTCGGTATATGATCTTAAAACCTTAGGGTAATTACTAAAGTATCTTATGAGTTGCTTTCGTGACTGTACGATGACCCTCGCCTAACCCTTAAAACATCCAACGATAGGGCTACCTACTGACTAATATTAGGATAACACTATCTAAAGGAAAAGAGGAAAAGCACAATTCTTTTGAGTAGGTAGATAGCTCCTAGTTGGTTACTCATAAAAACAAACAAAACAATATTTTGCACATACACAAAATCTTCTCTAAAATATTTTTAAAGACAAAACACTTTGTATACGTTCTCACCGAAACGAGAAACATTACAAAGTTTGCCGCACTTAGGCATCTTTTTCAAAATATTTTCAAATATACTTTCACAAAAAAACATTTTTAAAGTTAGCTAGCAACTAAGAGCCCGTAGATAACTACGGATGGAAAGGGTGCTAACACCTTCCCTTTCCATAACCTACCCCCTTACTCAAAAAAATCTTGAAAGGTCTTTCTTGTTCTTTTCAACCTTTCCTTTGTTGGATAAAAGAAAAGTCGGTGGCGACTCTTGCTAACCGCAACATTACGATAAAATGAAAAACAAGCAAATGTCAGTTCTCCCACTATATTACAATGATCTTCTACTTGTCTTTGCATAAAGTGTGCAAAACTTATTATCGGTTTGCAGCTTATCACTTGATCTATTCTTGCTTATATTTCCACATAGATTTTTATTCAAACACGCCATGATAAAAAACCTTGTTTTGTACATAACTAGGAAGACTTGTTCCACATATAGGAATTATATTGTGATACTCTTTGATACATAAATGCTTTGTAATTCCATGATGTTTGCTAAATGTTTTATATAAATTATAACATGTTATTACTATAAATCTTAAGAGGTTAATGGTTATCCTGTTAAACCATATTGAGCTCATATATTTTGTGGAGAGAAGTCTTACTGCTTCAATATACCATTGAGAAGGAAGCTTGGTCACTTTAGTCCCATCATTTCAATGGAGAAGACACAATTAATCATATCCTTTGTCTAATATTATCATGGTTATAGGACAACCACCATTTTCTTGTATGAGGGGATTCGTGAGCTTCACCTACTAAAAGCTCTCAAGTATATAATGGAAACTCTCAAGAACAATTCTTGGGGAAATGAGTAGGTCCTTTAGATTTGACTGAATCTCTATACATCACAGTATTATTCTTTTCCCGTAACTTGTTTTACTTTCCACACTTTAATTCTAAAAATATTTTTATTATCCGCTGCTTAGTTATAGAAAAATGTTTTTCAAAATATGATAGATCTTAGGTTTTAGAAAAAGTGTTTTAAACTCTGATTTTAATCTTGAAAAGTTTTCAAAACCAAGTTTTTTCCAAACCATACAATACTTTTGATACTTATATCGAATTATTTACAATTAATAAAAGGAATTTCTTTATTATGTTTGTTTTTCTAAAATAATAAAGTCCCTAGAATAGGTAGTACGTTTAATAAAATGTTAAATATGACTTAATCATGAGATCTCATTAAACATAACGATATTATTCTTAAAGTATATGTAGTTAAGCTTTATTGTGAAGTGGAATAACATTAAAGTATTGAGACTATTATGTGGATAGACTGATGGTCACATCTCAAGAATCATGGATAAGGAGGTATCAAGTCTTGACATAGGTATGAATATTAGGAGCAATATTTATATTGGATTGATCCGCTATAAGAATACTACATAGAATGTTATGCAAAGTGTCATAAGTTATTCTCATGGTGATAGTGGTGTATATCACCCTTCGACCTGAAACCACTATGGACCTTAGATGTAGAGTCAAGTTCTTTATTGTTGATCAAACATTTTCCATAACTGGATGACCATAAATATAGTTGATGGGTACTTCACAAAACATGCTGAGGAATATGAGTGACCTAGATAGAATTTACCCATCCCGCATAACAAGATAAATGTATAAGGGCTCAACATTGAACTGAACAAGAGTGACATGATCTATGCCTTATGTTCAATATAGACATAAGGGAAAAAGGGTAATTATACACACAAACTTTATCACGGAAAAGGTTTTGTCAGATCACATGACATTTTCGTGACTTGAGTGACAATGATGTGTTGCTAGATACCGCTCACTGTTTATTATGTTAAATGCATAATTTAATATAATTGGAAACGTCACGAGAACCTACAGGATCACACACATAAGGACATATCGGTGAGAGATAGAATAAATAAGGAACATTGTAAGGTACAATGTACTTGAGAGAATTATGAAAAACCGTAAGGTATAATACACTAAAGCGAAACATGGAACATCATATAATATAATATTAGTAAATGTTATTATTATAATTATTATTATTATAATAGTTATAAAGTATAATAATAATAAAAAACATGTTTATTATAATAATAGTTATTATAATAATAGTTATTATAATAATAGTTATTATAATAATAGTTATTGTAATAAAAGTTATTATAATAATAAAAATAATATTATTATTTTTATTATGCGGTGCACTTAAGTTGGGCTTTTTAATTTGTTGATCACACAAGTGGTTCTATAAATACAACCCTTGTGCATAATCTTTAAAAGTTGATGAAATTAGGTTTGTGAAACCATGGCCGTAATATCTCTCTTTTTCTCTCAATCAAAGTCATCAATCATAGCAGCTAGCACTGAGATTGAAGGCAGTCTGTTCCTATGGACTGAGTAGAGGCGTTGTTCTTCATCAATGCTCATGATAATTCATCTGGATCTACATCAAAAGCTATTGATCACCACAAGAGGTAATTGTTCTATCAATGATCATGCTCATTCGTAAGGATCAACTAAAGGGAAATTTTAATTTCTGCTGCATTTTTGAATCGTGATTTCCCTTCAGTGGTATCAGAGTCACTTACGAATCCATGTATTAGATAGTTGTTAATTTTATGCATTTTTTGTATTAATTTGATTAAAACACATAATGAATTAAATGATAAAGAAAGTTACATTTGGCATCATATTATGTTAGATTTGGATGATTCGATGTCGACTATGCTTCAGAATCCAACTTTTGTATGGTGAAAAGGCGGTCTATTTGACATACCTTTAATTTCATCGATTCAATTAGTGTGATGATTTTGTTTCATATGAATGGTCAATATTTATTTTGCTTCGAAATCCGACATTTGTATGGTGAAGCAATGATATTTGGATCATTTTAATTGAATAATCAGTTATCATTTTTTTGATAGTATGAATATGTTGCATTAGAGTTTATGATGATACAAGAGTTGTATCGTCAAGAGTTATAAAATTTGGGTTTGTAAACGACACAATAGTTGTGCATCAGATTTGCAAAATTTTATAATAATAATAATTATTGTTATTATTATAAGTTTTATTTATTTTATAATATAATAATAACAGTTATTATTATATTTAAAATGAACATGAAAAGTTACAACATATGTTAGCACGAAAGTTACTGTAGAAATCAGTAACGCGATGACATGTGTCGGTAATGAAAAATAAGTCAAACATTACCTTATGTACTGTAGTAGTAAAACATTGTGTTACATTAGCCAACTGGTTTTATCAAATTACTTTAATTAATATAATAATAATTGTTATTATTATTTGATTTGAATAATTTGATATACTTTTATAATAAGGCAACAAATCAAAGATAACTCTACATGATCAATTATTAAAAATTAATTTAATTATTTAATTAACAGAATTTAATTTCATAATTATAATAATAAAAGCATTTTTATTATTACTTTATTATGATGATCTGTTATGGCCTAAGTCCTCTTTTATTTCATTTTGGGATTTTAAAATACGACATGTGTGTCGCGCCTTTCTCTATACTCTCTTGATGTAACTTATTTTCTCATCTCACTCCCTCATATGTAAAACGATTACTCTTTGATGTAATATAATATTATGAAGAAAAGAAGAAGAAAATATAAAAGGAGGACAATCATGGATATCTAACTTAGAAAAAGTATATATCAGTTAGGTTTAACTTAAGTTTTCTCATTGGCTTGAGATGACAATTGCGCTAGGGGCCATAATCGTATCAATTATATATATATATATATATATATATATATATATATATATATATATATATATATATATATATATATATATATATATATACATGTTGATGCATGTGAGAGATGTTTTATATGATAAACAAGCCGGTGAGATCAAACTAATTACAAATTCTCTCAAAAGAAATATTAAGTTTATGCTTTCCAAAGTTCTAGCACTCATCAAGACTAGTATAGAAAAATGTAGGTTTCTCCTAACGCGAGGTGCATGTTCTAATTAGTAAGGTGCGATGGGATAAATATGATATCCAATTTCTAAAATATTGGGCCGAACTTAACTAAACTAATTATAATAAGATTATATACGTTTAGAAGCAAGAGTTGGGAAAATCCATATGATGGATTAGAATAAAGAGTTATTCGCCCAATTAAAACATTTGAGAATTGTATTAGATACAATTGGAAGAAGTTCTTACCTAATAACCAAGTTTTGTGTAATCATCCTAACACTGACTTAAAACAAAGTGAAAATATGGATCTCGATCCACTAGAAAATTTTCCAATAGCATTATCTGAATCAAATGGTGAGGGTCATTTGGATTGGTGAAATAGTGGAAGCATATTTAATTAAAGGCCTAATTGAATATGTTTTAATGATACTAATATCTTCACAATCTATATGTAGATTACCATGACAACAAACACCTCTAACAACATTTTGTGATCAATCCTCGACAAGGAAAAATTGTCTGGGACAAATTTTCTGGATTGGCACTAAAACCTGAAGATTGTCCTCAAACATGACAAAAAGTTGTATGTCTTAGAGACACCTGTTCTTGAAGAGAAAGCTCCTAGTTCTACTCGTAAGGCTGAAAGAGATGCTAATAAGAAGCATGTCGATGATGCCAATACAACTACTTGCCTCATGCTGGCTACCATGAACATGGAATTTCAAAAGCAACATGAGAAGATGGCAGTGTTCAATATGATCAGACATTTGAAGATGCTCTATCAAGAGCAGGTAATGCATGAGATGTTTGTGGTTTCAAAAGCCCTTTTTCATAGAAAGTTAGTTGAGGGAACCCATGTAGGTCCCCATGTACTCAAGATGATTGGGTATGTGGAGAACCTTGAAAGGTTAGGATTTCCCCTTGGAAATGAACTTGCGAGTTATTTGATCTTACAATCATTGCCAGAGAGCTTCAATCAATTTTTCCTGAATTTCAACATAAATGACATGGACAAAAGTCTTCCAGAACTGCTAAGCATGTTAAGAACTGTTGAGAAGGATCTGAAGTCAAAAGGGAAGTATATTCTGATGGTGAGTAATGGAAAAAAGTTGAACAAAAGGCCTGCCAAGCAGGTTGGTAAAGGGAAAGGCAAGGAAGTTGCCAAACCCAAATCTACTTCTTTGAAGCCTAGGGGAGGCATAGAAAAGGAGGGCACTTGATTTCATTGTGGTAATACCAGACACTGGAATAGAAAATTCCCAAAGTATTTGGAAGATAAGAATAATGGATTGAAGGCTTTAACTTTAGGTATTTTTGTTATAGAAATTTTTTTATCTACTTTTGCATCATGGGTATTAGATACTAGATGCAGTTCTCACATTTGTACCAATGTGCATGGGGCTTAAAAGGAGTAGAGAATTGGAAAAAGCTAAAGTTGATCTGCGAGTTAGAAATTGAAGCGATTAGAGAAAATAAGTCTTAAAAAAACAATAATGTTGTTATTGAATATTTATTTATACCACAAAAGGGAAAGGAAAACATCGAAGAAAACCTGAGAAAGGAGAAATCAAGGTCTCGGGACCAAGAGAACGGGTACGAGAGCCAATTATGCAAGGGGAAGGTATTAGCTCCCCTCACGTCCTTGGTACTCCACGGAATCCACTCTTGTTGTTTTAATCAAAGGGTGTGTTCTATATCTAAAGCATAGTTGTAAAGGAATGCATGAATGGAAAGGATTATGTACAAAAAGAAATGTTTTTATTAGTTTTGCCCGCCTCGGTTACGAACCTTTGTGCCTACGTACCCTCTCCGTGCAATGAGAGATCAGGGGAACTCGTAGTTCACCTAAAAATGTTTGTTTGTTGTATGTATTTTATGAACAATGCTAGCAAATCATGTCCTTTTGAAAAGGTTTTAAAAGAGAAAGTATGAAAACAAAAATGGTTTGCATTTGTTGAATGTTTTTGTTGAGAGAATACGTCAGATGGTCCCTCAAAAAATGTGGGTATCTAAGTACTTACCTCTTAATTATGAAAAGATTTAGGTGATGTTAGAGTGTTTTATGAGTTTGATTAAGAAAAATAGTTTTAATTTTAGAAGGGATGCAAAAGAAAAGACTAACAAAAGAGGAATCTCGATCCTACTTGTTGTCATGCTTGTGGACTTAAAGTTGGAAGCAAGGAAATTATATCGAATGTTATCATGCATGTGAAGTGGTGAAAAACACAAGAAGGGGGGGTTGAATTGTAAAACTGAAATCTAATGCAATGAACAAGATATTTTTATCCTGGTTCATTTGATCTCAAACTACTCCAGTCCACCCGTCAAGGTGATTTCGCCTCTCTCCAACGAGGTCTTAATCCACTATATTCAACTGAATATTACAGACTGCTTTAACAACTGCTAAAGCCTTCTTGATCCAAACCACAACCCGTTTTGTCAAGGAAACACTTTCTTACAAAGAGATAAAACTAAGTGTGTGAATGTTTTCTACAAAACTATATCACAACTGTGATGTATACACAAATTAAAGCTTAGAAACTAGATTGCTAAACAATGATAGAATATCAGAATGTGTGGTGTTTAGCAAAACTGAGAGAAGGAAGATTTTGATCAGCTTTTATGCGTGTAGAGATTTGGAGAGCATTAGGCATTTCAATCTTCAAAGTCTTGTTTATATAGCACTGAGATGTTGAACGTTGGATGCAATATTCTTGATTCAATGCTATTAACAAACTTTCCTTATCGAGCAGATCTTGTCTGGAATGAGGCCGTTGGTATTAATTTGCTTTCAATGCACAGTACCGTTGCTTAGTTAATGCAAGTTTTGGCTTGGCTCATTCTGACTCTGCTTAGCTGCTGATGAACTGTTGTGTTTCTTTATCAGAGTGTTGAGCGCAGTCTTGTTCATCAGGCTTCAGCATGTACGTGAGTTGATCATCTGATTCTGACATTCTGATATGGCAACTTCTGATGCTGATGTCTGAAACCAAATTCTGATGCTGAATAGATGTGATTTTTGCTTATATCAATCAGAGTATCTGCAAGTCAGAACATAATAATTTTAGGCAGCAGATAGTTCATACATGAATCTTATAAATAATATATCTTTTCACTTTGTTATCATCAAAACTTAAATATAGGGTAGTAGATTCAAACTTTGTTCTAACAATCTCCCCCTTTTTGATGATGACAAAAACTAGATATTTTTAAATGAAAATAACGTGAAAAGGTATCAGAGATATGCATCAGAGTAAGAAGTACAAAGGATAAGGAGTAAAAAGATATCAGAGTTGAGAGATACTCCCCCTGAGTTTATTACTTCCCTTTGATTACAAGTGTTCTTCAGGATCAGATCTTTTTGCCTTTCTTTGAACATCAGAGTATCAGAGTCTTTGACTATCAGAAGCTTTATGTCAGAGCAGAGCTTCAGGGCTTTTCTTGTCAGAGCTTTGCTTTGGATCATAGTATCAGAGCGGATCAGAGCTTCATAGTGATCTGAGTTTCTAGTCTTCAGAGTGTCCAGGAGCTTCCTTGTACCTGTAGACTTTAAGCAAAACAGAAAAACATTTTCAAGTAATAGAGTTAGAATGTTTGAGAATTTCTGTCTAGTTAGCCGTTATTGTTTAAAATATCATTCTTGTTCTCCCCCTTTTTGTCAGCAATCAAAAAGTGTAAGTGATGTGCTAAAACAATTAAGATCAGAAAAACTTGTCATATTGAAAGGTTCAAAATCAAAACATGAAAATAGTACAAAACATATTCAAACAATACATTAGAAAATCAAAGAAAACATGAAAAGGACATGAATGAAAAAAAACTAAGGTTGAGGAGGCAAGCGTGTGAACAGGTTCTCCAGCATGGCTTGGATCTTTTCAGCAGTCTCATTCTGCTTGTGCACCATGCTGACAACAGTGTCAATCTTACTATCCTGCACATCCATTCTTTCTTTCATCTTCTGGTCGTTTTCATCCATCCTCTACTGCAGACGCATGTCATTCAGCTTTAGTTCTTCCAGAGTCTTCCTGTCCAAGGCAGCTTGAGAAGCATCAGAAGCAGGAAGCTTCTGAGAGCTTTCAGCAACATCTTCTGCTTGACTTTCTTCAGCTTGAATGGTTTTGTCTTCTTCTGGTTGCACCTTTGAAGCTGGCTGTTTCTCAGACCAAGGTTCACTATCCAGAGGGAGCACGTCTTCTTTCAGAAGCTGACTTCCAACTTCATTCAGAAGCTTGCTGAAATTCTGTTGTGCCTGCTCATAGTTGATATCCTGCAACTTGAGGGCTTCAGCACGTACCCAAAGTCTGAATTGTGACCAGAGCTGATCAGAAGCAGCTGGGTCAATCATTCCAGGACAGACTTGCTTCAAAGAAGCAATCCATTGCAGCACACCTGTTTCAAAATTCATAATACCAGAGCCAACATCTGGTTGTTTTGGTTTTTGGATGGCAATTTTATGTTTCAGATCAGCAAGACGGTCAAGACTAGTTAAGTCTATGAAAGTCCTGCTGGGGTTTTTGGAGGTTTTCTTGGCAGCTGTTTGTTTTGGAGAGGGAGTTTCAGAATCAGAGATTATGATTGGACTGGGTGGTGTTTTGGGAGTATTTGGTGGTGTAGATTCTGATGAGGATGGCAATTGTGCTAAGGTGATAGTTGTTCCACCTGGCAGCTGGATTTCCAAAGGTGATGGTTGAGGTGAATGAGGTTCAGATGGTTGAGGAGAAGGAGTTTCAGAGTGATGAAACTCTGGTTGAGGTGATGGTGGATTAATTTCTGGTTGAGGAGAGGGAGACGGAATTGCTGGTTGAGGAGAAGTTGTTGGAATTTCTGGTTGTTTAGGGATAAGGGGTTCTTCTGGAATAGGTGAAAGTGGTTGTTGTTGTTGTTCTGGTTCTTCAGCAGATTGCTGTTGTTCTGGTTGTGGAGGAGGGACAATTTGTGGTTCAGAGTTTGGTTGATCAGAAGTGTGTTGATCAATGTCAGACAGCACTTTGTCAATTGCTGATGTTGTTGAGATTGTTGGTTTGGGATGTTTGGTTCTGGGTCTTCTGAGTTTTAATGCCTCAGAAGGGTCCTCTTCTGGTACAGTTTCATCTATGGTAGGGATGGGGATTGAGATTCTATGGGAGGTTTGAGGAGGAATAGATGTTGGAATAGTAGAAGAATTTAAAACAGAAGCAGCAGATGAATTACCTCTTTTCTTGGGTGTCTGCTGGGATGATCCTTTTGATGCTGCCTTCCTCTTCTTCGTCTTCTTCAGAGTCACTTCTTGCTGAGGTTGATGTAGAGCTTTGATAATCAGATTTGGATCTGAACCATCTGCCTTGCACGCATCCAAGTATCTGAGAACCACCTCTGGTTTGGATTCTATTTCAGAGAATAAAGGAAAGTCACTCAGAGGAACTCTTCTGCTGGTGATATCAGCAATAGGAGTGGCTATGGGTTCCTTCTGAATATTCTCTATCAGCTTCATCTTCTTCAAGTTCTTTGCATTCAGAGGTTTCCCAATTGTTGGTTCAATGGTGCTTAGCTCTTGAGCTTCTATCAGATGCTCTATCAGCCTATTCTCTGTCAGAATATCTGATATCAACCTTCCAAAGGGTATCCAATCCCTCTTGGTTCTTTCTTCTTCCCTGGTTTCCTTCACACTTGTTCTGAGGTGGTTGAACAGGAAATGAGCCAGATTGATTTTTACCTTCTGATCAATAAAGTAGATCAGAAACTGCTGATCCACATTTATGTAATCAGGTGAACTGGTTGGTTTCCTGTGGTTGAAGCACCCCAGAATTATCTTGGCCCAAACTCTGTAATGATCCTTCAGATCTTTGATCTTGCTGCTGGGCACCCCATGAGTGAAAATCCTTGCAGCTATCACACCCACATCAGCACATCTTTCAGCCATGTCCACACAACGGACGCCACCGCCACTGTAACCGATTAGCCTTGCAATGTGATCCTCAGTGATCACAATCTTCTTCCCCATAACAAAGGAGGTGACTAGATGTGTTGAAGCCTTGGCGTGAATCCAGAATTCCTTAACTAGCATAGGGAATGTTGGTCCAACCAACCTGTCAAAATACCTTTCCCACTTCTGTGCCCTAACTTCTTCAGTTAGGTCAAAACCGTTCTCCTTCAAGCTTCCAAAATCAATGATTAATTCAGAAAGCACTTCAAGATTCTTCACAGGAGTGAGGAGTGTTCTGAATGGCACTTGATATTGCTCAGATGATGCTTTCTTCTGAGGACCTGCAGAAGCACTACTGGAGGTTGCCATGTTCACACTAAAAAGGTTTTGAGAAGAAACTGAGGAAAATAGGTTTTGCAAGAGATGAACACAGAAATATGCAGAAAATGCTTGAGTATTAGTGAGAAAACGTAAAGAATGAGAATGAGAGATTAATGTGTTTAAATAGAGTTTCAAAAATATTTTGAAAAGATAAACGTTTTTAAGAAAGAGAAAAAAAATCATGATTGCATTTTAAAAGCATGATTACTTTTCATTAAATGCTTGCTGATTTTGGGGGATTTGAGAACGATACTTAAAAACGGTTACCAGACATGTGTCTCAATGCACCCAATCAGCGCTTTGCCTTCTCAGAAGCGTGCACGCGTTCTGCTTCAGAGATATGCTGATGATTGGATGACACTTGTTTGATGTAGTGATCAGCACGTCTGTCTTTGAGCTTAGACTCTCAGATCTTTAGACTTGCATCTGATACAATCTGCATGTTCTATCTTTCTGAAAGAAGATTGATCAGAAGTTCACAGTAAAAAAATTACATTCTGAAGGTAAATATATGGAATTAAAACATTTTCACTCTAGACAAACTTTCATGCTGAGATGTTTCAGAATGAAATTAAACCTATCTTCTGAAAGGGGTTTAGTAAAGATATCAGCCCATTGATGGTCTGTATCTATAAATTTTAAGTTCAAAATACCTTTCTGAATATAGTCCCTAATGAAATGATGTTTTATTTCTATATGCTTAGCTCTAGAATGTAAAATGGGATTCTTACTTAAGCAAATAGCGGAAGTATTATCACAAAGTATAGGAATGTTACTCTCAAAAATCTGGAAGTCTTCAAGCTAACTTTTCATCCAGAGCATTTGTGTGCTACATCCTGCTGCTGCTATGTACTCAGCTTCTGCTGTTGATAGTGCAATTGTTAATTGCCTTTTGCTGGACCAAGAGATCATATTTTCTCCCAGAAACTGGCAGCTTCCAGAAGTACTTTTACGTTCCACTCTGTCTCCAGCAAAATCAGCATCGCAGTAGCCTACTAAGCTGTAATCACTAGATTTTCTATAAAACAAACCCAGATTAGTAGTACCTTTTAGATACTTGAAAATTCGCTTAACAGCTGTTAAGTGAGATTCTCTAGGATCTGATTGGAATCTAGCACAGATACAAACACTGAATAATATGTCAGGTCTTGAAGCAGTCAGATAGAGGAGAGAACCAATCATACCTCTGTAGACTTTCTGTTCTACATTTTTGCTTACCTCTTCTCTTTCCAGAATGCACGTGGGATGCATTGGAATCTTTGATGGCTTACATTCTGAGGGGTCAAATTTCTTCAGAAGATCTCTGATGAATGTAAGTTCCCTCTGGAGTTTGATTGATCTGAATTCCTAGAAAGAATTTCAGTTCCCCCATGAGGCTCATCTCAAATTCTGCCTGCATACACTTAGCAAATTTTCTTCCAAGAGAAGGATTAGTAGAACCAAAAATAATATCATCAACATAAATTTGACAGACTAAGATTTCATCCTTAACTGATTTACAGAATAGAGTAGTGTCCACTTTCCCTCTGGTGAATTCATTTTCTAACAGAAAGTTACTTAGCCTTTCATACCAAGCTCTGGGAGCTTGTTTCAGACCATACAGTGACTTCTTTAGTTTGAAAACATGTTCTGGATGTTTTGTATTTTCAAAACCAGGGGGTTGGTGTACATAAACTTCTTCTTCTATATAACCATTTAAGAATGCACTTTTGACATCTATCTGATACAGAGTGATGCCTCTATTAACAGCAAATGAAATTAAAAGTCTGATAGATTCTAACCTGGCGACTGGGGCAAAGGTTTCTGTATAGTCTATCCCCTCTTGCTGACTATAACCTTGTGCAACCAGTCGTGCCTTGTTTCTGATGACTTCACCTTGTTCATTTAGCTTGTTTCTGAACACCCATCTTGTTCCAATGACGTTAACTCCTTTTGGTCTGGGAACGAGATCCCATACGTCGTTTCTGGTGAATTGATTCAGCTCTTCTTGCATTGCCAGAATCCAGTCATTATCCAGAAGTGCTTCATCAATAGAAGAAGGTTCAATCAGAGACACAAGTCCCATAAGAGTTTCTTCATAGTTTCTGAAGCTTGCTCTTGTTCTGATTGGATCTTCCTTTCTTCCTAAGATAGTCTCTTCTGGGTGATCCAAGCTGCTTCTGGGTAATCTCTTCTGAGGTTGATCAGCAGCTGTTGTAGGATTTCTAGCAGTGCTCCTTTCAGACGTTGAAGGAATGTCTGTGTTGAGAGCTTCTGATGACTTGTCTTCAGAACCTGTAAATTCAATTTCTATACCTGCAAAAACTTCATTCTGCTTTGACTTTTCAGAGTCAAGCTTATCATCAAAACGAACACTGATTGATTCTTCCACAATCTGTGTTTCTGTATTGTATACTCTGTACCCTCTTGAGCGTTCAGAGTATCCTAACATAATACACTTTTGTGTTTTAGAGTCAAACTTGTTCAAATAATTGTTTGTATTTAGTATAAATCAAGTACATCCAAATGGATGAAAATATGAAATGTTGGGCTTTCTGTTCTTCCATAATTCATATGGAGTCTTTTCCAGAATAGGTCTTATTGAGATTCTATTCTGAATGTAGCACGCTGTGTTTATTGCTTCTGCCCAGAAGGTCTTAGCAACGTTTGTCTCATTGATCATGGTTCTGGCCATTTCTTGCAATGTTCTGTTCTTTCGTTCTACAACTCCATTTTGTTGGGGAGTTCTAGGACAAGAGAAATCATGCAGAATGCCTCTGTCATTAAAGAATGACTCAAAATCTTTGTTTTCAAATTCTCCACCATGATCACTTCTGACTTTAACGATTCTAAGATCCTTTTCATTCTGAACTTGGTTACAGAAGGTAACAAACACAGAGTGTGACTCGTCCTTGTGTCTTAAGAACTTTACCCATGTCCATCTGCTATAGTAATCTACGATTACTAACCCATACTTCTTGCCACTGACTGAAGCAGTTTTAACTGGTCCAAATAAGTCAATGTGCAGAAGTTCTAATGGCTTAGAGGTAGAAACAACATTTTTGGATTTAAAAGAAGGTTTTGCAAATTTGCCTTTCTGACATGCTTCACACAGAGCATCTGAATTGAACTTCAAATTAGGAAGTCCTCTGACCAGATTGAGTTTGTTAATCTGAGATATTCTTCTCATACTAACATGCCCCAATCTTCTGTGCCAGATCCACTGCTCGTTGTTAACAGACAGAAGGCATTTTACATTCTGACTTTTTAGTTCAGAAAGTTTGAGTTTGTAAATGTTGTTTTTCCTCTTACCATTAAACAGGATAGTCCCATCTTTCTGACTAACAACTTTACATGATTTTTGATTAAAGATTATATCATAACCGTTATCACTTAATTGACTTATGGATAACAGATTATGCATCAATCCATCTACTAGCAGAACATTATTAATAGAGGGAAGATTTCCATTACCTACAGTTCCAGAGCCAATTATCTTTCCCCTCTGATTGCCTCTAAAGCCAACGTGGCCTCCAGGCTTAAGTTCCAGGCTTTGGAACATATGCCTTCTTCCCGTCATGTGTCGTGAGCAGCCAGAGTCCAGGTACCATGACTGGTGTTTCTGACTTGCTGCTAAAGATATCTGCAACATGTATTATTTTATCCTTAGGTACCCAGATTTTCTTGGGTCCTGATTTGTTAGTTTTACCAAAACTCTGGTTGAATTTTGGTTTCACAGAGTGCTTACTGCTAGTGTATTTAATATCATGTGTGTGACCATACACAAAGTGTGAGTTCAGAGGAGTGTGTTTAATTGTTAAGTCCATGACATTCTTTGGTGTAGGAACCTTACCTTGGTATCCTATTCCTTTCCTGCCGTTTCTGCTAACTCCATAGATCATTGAAGCCATTCTGCTTCTATCTATGCTTTTAGCTAGGAACTTCTAGAAACTGTGATCATACTCCTTGATGATCTCATCAGCGTTGCTGGGAGTTTCAGAAATTGGTTCCTTCTGAGAGTTTTGTAAAGTGTTTTCTAATTTTGAAATCTTATTTCTCAGCTCAGAATTTTCCAATTTGAGACTCTCAGTCTTATTAGAGTCAGATTCAAGATTCCTTTTCAGGTCTCTGAATTTAACTCTAATTTGCTGATACCGTTCCAGAATCTCATTAAGGCTTTCAGCAAGTTCAGCCTTTGTAAAGTTAACAGCAAAGTTAGGAAATACCTCTTCAGTATCTGATTCTGAGTCTGATTCAGAAGCTTCACTATCTTCTGAGATGTTAGCCATGAGAGCTATGTTTTACCTCTCATCATCTGATTCTGAGTCAGCTTCAGACGAGTCAGAGTCATCCCATGTAGCCATGAGACTTTTCTTCTTCTCTCTTCCAAACTTCTTTTTGGGCTTTTCCCTCTGAAGCTTTAGGCAGTCACTGTTATAGTGTCCTTGCTCATTACACTCATAGCAGATGATGTCCTTGGTGTTTGGCTTTTTGCTACTGGAGGAGCCTTCAGATCTTCTGTATCCAGAGGAAGAATCTGTCCTTCTGTATCTAGAAGAAGACTCGTTCTGATCAGATCTTCTGGGATTCCTGAACTTTCTTTGTCTTTGCTTCCACAGTTGATTTACTCTTCTGGAAAAGAGAGAAAGTTCGTCTTCTTCTGATGAGGATCCATCAGATGTTTCTTCAACTGCCTGCAAAACTTTAGACTCAAAATTTTTGTTAGATTTTAATGCTAAAGGCTTACCTTGCTTCTGAGGCTCATCAGCTTCTAGCTCTATCTCATGACTTCTGAGGGAGCTGATAAGTTCCTCCAAAGTGATTTTGTTGAGATCTTTAGCTAGCTTCAGAGTTGTAACCATAGGTCTCCACTGCTTGGGTAAACTTCTGATGATTTTCTTGACATGGTCAGCAGTAGAGTATCCTTTGTCCAGAACTTTGAGACCAGCTACCAGAATCTGGAATCTAGAGAACATGGTTTCAATGGATTCAGATTCTTCCATTTTGAACGCCTCATACTTCTGAATGAGCGCCAGAGCTTTTGTTTCTTTGACCTGAACGTTGCCCTCATGCGTCATTCTGAGTGAGTCAAAAATATTCTTTGTTGTGTCTCTGTTGGAGATCTTTTCATACTCAGTATAGGAGATGGCGCTGAGGAGGATGGTTCTGGCCTTGTGGTGATTCTTGAAGTCACGCTTTTGTTGATCAGACATTGTTTTTCTATCAATCTTCTGACTGCTTGCATTCACAGGGTGCGTGTATCCATTTGTCACCATATCCCACAGATCAGCATCATGTGCCAGAAAGAAGCTTTCAATTCTGTCTTTCCAGTAATCAAAGTTTTCTCCATCAAAGACTGGAGGTTTGCCGCTGAATCTGTCTCTGTCCTCATTGTTGTCATTGCTGATGTGAGAATTGTTTCCTGCCATTGTGTTTTTCTGACGCTGGATCTTGTACTGACACGGTTAAGTGTTTTAGATCAGAACCAGGCGCTCTGATGCCAATTGAAGTAGTGAAAAACACAAGAAGGGGGGTTGAATTGTAAAACTGAAATCTAATGCAATGAACAAGATATTTTTATCCTGGTTCGTTTGATCTCAAACTACTCCAGTCCACCCGTCAAGGTGATTTAGCCTCTCTCCAACGAGGTCTTAATCCACTATATTCAACTGAATATTACAGATTGCTTTAACAACTACTAAAGCCTTCTTGATCCAAACCACAACCCGGTTTGTCAAGGAAACACTTTCTTACAAAGAGATAAAACTAAGTGTATGAATGTTTTCTACAAAACTGTATCACAACTGTGATGTATACACAAATTAAAGCTTAGAAACTAGATTGCTAAACAATGATAGAATATCATAATGTGTGGTGTTTAGCAAAACTGAGAGAAGGAAGATTTTTATCAGCTTTTATGCGTGTAGAGATTTGGAGAGCATTAGCCATTTCAATCTTCAAAGTCTTGTTTATATAGCACTGAGATGTTGAACGTTGGATGCAATATTCTTGATTCAATGCTATTAACAAACTTTCCTTATCGAGCAGATCTTGTCTGGAATGAGGCCGTTGGTATTAATTTTCTTTCAATGCACAGTACTGTTGCTTACTTAATGCAAGTTCTGGCTTGGCTCATTCTGACTTTGCTTAGCTGCTGATGAACTGTTGTGTTTCTTTATCAGAGTGTTGAGCGCAGTCTTGTTCATCAGGCTTCAGCATGTACGTGAGTTGATCATCTGATTCTGACATTCTGATATGGCAACTTCTGATGCTGATGTCTGAAACCAAATTCTGATGCTGAATAGATGTGATTTTTGCTTATATCAATCAGAGTATCTGCAAGTCAGAACATAATAATTTTAGGCAGCAGATAGTTCATACATGAATCTTATAAATAATATATCTTTTCACTTTGTTATCATCAAAACTTAAATATAGGGTAGTAGATTCAAACTTTGTTCTAACAGCATGGATACCAATCCTAAAGTCTACCTAGTTCAATCTTAACCCATAATGAACTAAAGATCCTATAGGGAACACATCAATGCTCACAAGGAAAGAAGAAGGTAAGCAATCACATACTTAAACAAGATGCAAAAACAAACACACACCATATGAGAAGTAACCACTTACTCATAAATTAGACACTTAACCAAGAACCTAAAGCATACTTACTTAACCAAGTAAGCATCAAACAAACCCACATGCTATAGGTGACTACCTAAGCATGAAGCATGAGCTAGCAAACAAGGATCCAAAGTGGATTATGGCTTAGGAGTCGAAAGACTCTTGGAATCGAAAGATTCTCCTTCCACTAGAATAACTTAAGCACCAATCGAGCAACAACTCGAAGCATCAACATTTAAGAATGTGAGATAAGTATCGTCAAAACAAAAAAAAAAATTGTGGGGGCCGATTGCGAGCCCTCCTTCCATTTTATTGACTCGATGACAAGAGAAGCATAATTCAAAGCATCAATATACGACGTGAGCTAAGAATGACCAAGGGACTTGAAATGTGGGGGATGATTGCGAGCCTTTCTTCCACTTTTATTGACTCGATTATAAGAACAAAGTAAATAAGCACACAAGCTAACAATTACAACAACACTACCTACAAAGTAGGACTTGGCTTCCAGACATGCATCTCTATTCCTACTTCTCATGCAAAGAAATCAAAAAGACAATGTGGGAATAAGATAAATGAGAAAAAAATACCAAAACGCAAAATAAATTTGTTGCTTTCTCCTAACAAAGAGTAAGAAACCTGAAGATTTTCGCAAAAGCTTGCATCAACGAACAAAATAGTCATAAATCGAATGCACAAGATAAGTGTTGAAGCATCGTCTATGTGAAAATAAATCACAAACGGAAAGTGTGTCGAGCATATCCGAATATCAAATAATAGTCCTGCATAAAACACAACTCGAGACAAACAACAATAATCCACAAGTGTAATGAAATGAGGATCCAAGCTCAAATGTGTTAGAAACAAATCCGAAGCAAAAAGAAGTGGGATAAATGCTTTAATCGAATAATCAATAATTAATTAATCGATTAAATACTCTCTTGAACCGCCTTAGGAAGCTTGCAAAAATAAACAAATGAGTTAGAAATAACAAGGAGTGATAACCGAAGTTAGGCATTCATATCATAACTCAAATCAAGATTTATTCATGAAGAAATAAGTTCCACGCATGTGTTGGAACAACAAAAACAATTACCGGACAACACCGTTCCGACTCATGGAAATGCTCGAAAAGTCTATTTAAAGTCAACAAAAATTAATACCAACATCAAGCAATCATCAAATTAAATTCAATCATGAATTAAGCATGAACTAAATCACGATTTGCATGCAAAAACAATTTATGGACAACAACATTCCAACTCATGAAATCCTCCAAAAATCACTTTAAAACCACCAAAACTCAACACCGACATTAAATAATTATCGAGTTAGTTCCAAACATGCATTGAGTAAGAATTAAATCACATTTAGCATGTATTTGTGAATATCGTGCAGCAACGTTTCATTTGTCGGTGTTCACCGAAAATCAATTGGAAATCAACAATTTAACGCGTAAAATCAAACACCGGTACATGAAACTTCACTTGGATTTCACAAATAAATTGCAACAATTAAATCCACATCGGTACAATGATCTCTGAGCATTGAAACAAAAATTATTCAAGTGTCAACAACATTTAATCAACTCGAAATCAAGCATTGACACATGAATTCCACCAATTATCAACAATTATCGACTCGAAATCAAACTTCGACGCATAAACTCAACAATTATTAATTCTGACGCGTAAATCTCAACATATAACTCAAATAATCAACCAATTCCAACAATTATAAACATCATCGACATGAAGATTTATCAAGAATCGCTTAATTTGCAAAATTAAAGAATTAATGCATGTTACTTCAACACAAAATCACTTAATTTACCAATTAAAAATTCAACATAACAATTAATTCAAGAGATCAAGAAGTTACCAAAAACGATGATCAGAAAATTGTTTGGAGAATCGAACGGGGGAGGGAGGAGCGTAGATCCAGTCGAAAGAGAGGGAGGAGCGTGGAGGTCCAGTTTTACGCATGGAGGGAGGCGACCAAAGGTCTTTGCACCGACAGAAGGAAAAGGGCATGGCGGCAGCAGCGGCTGGCGATCGTTAGTCATCGTTCCGGCGTGGTGGTTGATCGTAAAGCTTGAGAGAGATAGAGAGTTCACTTGGGAGCTCTTAAATTTTCTTAAGAGTGAATTTGTATTAATGATGGAATCCCTTTTAAATTTTAGAGAAAAACAATATATAGAGATGATCTTAAGTCTTGTTTGTCATTTGGAATTAAAAAAACTAGTTTTTGGAGTCACATTTTCCTCTCTTTTTTGGTTGTGCAGCTTTTTCATCATATTTTTGTGTTCAGTTTGAGAATCGAGCCATAAACCATAACTTTTCGAGCATAATTCAAACTCGAGTCTAGAAGAAAATTTGTAGGTGACAAAATTTGTAACATCGTTCCGTGAGAATCATCCCGAAATGATGAAAATCAAGAAAGTTGTGATTTTTTACAATATCGAGAAACAATTGACTGGAAATCCGCTTCACCACATAATTTTCAGCGTTCCTTGCATTTCAGGAGATCTTCCATGCAGCATTGGATCCCGACCAAACATATGAAATGAAGAGGATGTCAAGGAGATTCTTATGCCCAAAGACCCAATAAAAATGTTTTTCCAGACAAAAGTTATGAATCTTTGAACCCAAACTGTGAAATGTTGATTTTCGACCCAAACTGATTTGAATATACTGAAACTCTCGACTTTATTTGAAATTCGAGACATTATGGAACACATGGGAACTTGGCATGATGAGGAATTGATTATTCATTGATTAAATATCTTGGGGAAACATCTGGGTGCAATGACTGACAAAATAAATGTCTCCTGTAGCATGATGAAGCTTGTAAAAGAAATGCCTTGATCCCGTGACCATAGAACCAATGATATGTATATATGCATATAATAATGAAATATAAGCCAAATAGAATTGAAATGAAGAGGGTAAATTTTGGGGTACAACAGCTGCCCCTATTCAATCGACTCAAACCTGTAAGCAAGATTGGTGTCGGCCTTTTGAGCGATAAGGTAGACGGGGATTGAATACAAAAATGAACTCAAAAATTTTCACTCTGAATTTGGACAAGGTGCATCAACACTGGTGATTGTATTTCAGTAGCTTTGTGGTATGGAACCAAAAGAAATGGGTCTGCAAGCACGGAGGAATACTGAACACTAGACCCTTAACAAAGAATTCCAGTGAATAATGGTCTTTAAAAAACGAGGCCAATAACCATTAGAATCGACCCAAGAAGACTAGTAACCACTAGACTCAAAAGATGCTAATAACTATTGGATTTGAAAGAGTACGCCATTAACCACTGGTCTCGACCAAAAAAAGGAACATTAACCACTGAACCAAACACATTAGAACATTAGTGGAACATTGGGGATCGAGTAAAGGTAGCGAGTAACCACTCGAACTTAAGAGTACTACAAAGGATGTGCTAGGGAGGAACTGGATCACAAACGAAGAAACGAATGAACACTCGATGTAATAGGGACTAGTAACCACTAGGCCTGACATATACCAATAACCATTGGTTTTGAAAGAGTACGCCGGTAACCACTGGTCTCAATCAAAAAAGGAACAATTTCCACTGAACCAAACCCATTAGAAAGTTAGCAGAACACTGGGGATCGAGTAAATGTAATGAGTGACAACTCGACCTTAAATTACTCAATAGGATACCAAAGAACATTGGATACAAAGAAAGGTAACCACCTGCTAGTCTCATATGGGGAAAACCAGTAACCACTAAATCTAGCATTGGGAGTAAGAGACAAAGAGACAAGTAACCACTTGACTCAAGAGAAACAATGACCACTAGACTCTAAAGAATACCAAAACAGTGTATTCAAGATCAGGTAACAAGTAGAGGACTTGACCTTAAAAGGAAATGGTGACCACCAGACCTAAAACTGTTGTGCCATGGAGGAACTGGATCACCAACAAGGCAACGAGTGAACACTCGACCAAAGAAGACTAATGACCACTAGTTTCTAAGCATATGGACGCCAGTGAATAATGAACGTAAAACGAGGTACCAATGAACATTGGATCAAACCAAAAGGGACCAGTAACATTAAATATAATAATGAATGATCAGTGAACACTGATAGTGAGAGAATTGTAGGATAACTGTGGGGATTAGAAAATCACCAGGTATATCAAGTAACTGAGATACCTCACTGGGGAAGAAGGAAATAAAATTGGCTTATGCTTCGATGCATGTTTGAATTTTTTTTATGGAGTCATGATCCAAATGATTGGAAACACTACACGTTTGAATAGATGCAATGTAATGATACATGTTCATATGTTTCATCGGGGAATAACAGTATCAAAACTGAACTGTCGGGGACATTAAGGAAATATTTGAAAAGATATCTCTTCCAATCTAATCTTCTGTGGGGAGTAGAAAAATGAATAGCCAGTAACCACGGGCTGAACTCTAAGAGGAATTGCAAAAGTAAATGGAAAACTTCGCATGAGAGAATCAAAACACACAACAAATTCTGAGTGAGGACGCCAATGAAGATTGGACGATACAGAGGGATACTAATAACCATTGGACCTATGGGTAATAACTTGTTAACTTATCCGTTGGGGAATGAAGTGATTTCTTAAACAAGAAAGATGCATACGTACTCTTCTGTCGGGCATGTGAGTATCCTTGGACAAGAAAGTTTCAACAAATAGACCCTTCTAGGGATATGAGAAATCTTGACAAAAAATCCCAATAAAATCTTCTATTAGGGAACCAAAGAATTTTCAGTGCAACTTGGCCGAGGAACGAGAAATATCTAATAGTTAGGGAGAAAAATCTTTTTCGTGAATGACCATTTACCAATAAGTTCATCTTTACGGACATTCACTGGAGATTAATGAATTTTATCAAGAATTCTCTATTATTCAGACCTTATCAAACAAAGTTTCTCTGCATGGTAGTCCACTAGGGAAAAGGAAATCTTAAAATTCTACCGAGGATAAAGAGATTTCTTTGAACAAAAATAGTCTATAGTAAACTCCGCTGAGGAACGAGTCTTCACTTGGGGGAGGAAAGAGTTCTTGAACAAGAAAACTCTTGGAATTCAACTTCCACTGGGGAAGGATACAACATCCTCTATCACTGGTGTTGTACCCCAAAATTTTCCCTCTCATTTTCTCAATATTTCTCTCACAAGATGTCCTTTGGTTCAAAAAGGCACAAGGATGGATCAGCTCAAGACCCCTCCTCAAGCACTGATGACTCAAAATTAAGGTTTGAGTTTGCACAAGTTCAACTAGACTTTTAAGGCCCCATATGAATTTCATGGATCATTTTGGACTCTCAATATTGCTCATGTCATGTTTCAAGCTTTGGATCATATTTTTGCTCAGTCAATTCATTAGTTGACCTAATGTGATACGGTGGCAGAACCGGCTGTTTTTTGTTACTACTGGTTTTGCATTTTTTGTTTGCAAATGTACGGTAAGCAAGAATCGCCACCGACTTTTATTTCATTCAACAAAGGGAAAGGGAAAAGAATAGAAAAACCTTTTTTCGAGATGTTTTTGAGTACGGGGGGTAGATTATTGAAAGGGAAGGTGTTAACACCCTTTCTATTCGTGGTTTTCCACGGACTCTTAGGTACTTGCTCATTTTTAAATTGCTTTCCTGTGTTTTAAAAAGTTTTGAAATTTGCCTTAGTGCGGTGTTTCACTTTATGGTAACCCTTGTATCAGTCCTCAAGGGTGTGATGAAGTGTTTTTGAAAACTTTAGTTTGAAAAGTTTGTTTGAAAGTATATGTATAAAAATTTGTTGTTTTGAGCAAGTACCTAATAGTTTATACCTACTCGAAAAAATTCTATTCATTTTCTTATTTCCTTTAGACGGTGTTACCCTAATATTAAGGAGTAGGTAGCTCCATCGTTGGAGTTTAAGGGAGAATCTAAAGGGAAAAGTATGATCACTAAAGAAATGGTTAGGAAACCTTAGTAATTACCCTAAAGTCCTAAAGATCTTTCCGAGGCAACATTCAAATGGGTCATTTTTTATCTTTCGGGACTAGAGGCCAACCACTAAAACTCCCTATACTTCATGACCGTTTACCGAAGGCAACCAAAGTGGGGAAAACCCTAGGAGGGAGCATGTGTAAGTGTTTGTTTTTCAATTATTTATCTTTGTACAGTTAGGGTTTTCTACTGTTTTAAATTATGGATTTATCTTTTGCATACAATCCTATTATCAATCATCTAACAGCTTATAATGACGGAAAATAGAATGCGAGAAATTTAAACCTAGCTATTACAAGGTCTTGGAGAGGGGGATTACATAATTAAAAACCGGGGAAAATAGTAAATGCAAATAATAATAACCTAAGTTAAAACTATTACAAACTCAGAGCAATTACATTAATTGGAAAATAAATAAATAAATGTGCGCGATGAAATTAAATACGAGGATTGAAATTAAATTTAAAGACATTTAATTTAGTAAATAAATAAAAATATTTTTTTGGATTTTTTGAGAAAAAATAATTAATTTTGCAAATTACCCTAATTTCCCATTAATTTTAATTATAAAAAAATAATTTAAATTACCCTAATTAATCTAATAAATTAGTAGAATTAAATATGTTATAAAAAATCTAATTCGAATGTTTTTGTGATTTTGTGATTTTGATTTAATTAATGAAATGATTTTTGTGAAAATAATTAAAACCAATAAAAACAATAAGAAATTAAAAAAGGAATAAAAATGGGCCTTGTATGAAAAATAATTTTGGGGGTGTATGGAGTTGAAATTTCCAGGCCCAATCCTGCTGGTGGCCCAATTGTTGCGCCTGATCCAATGGGACTCTCATTTGAGGGTTTACCATGCTCCTTGCCTGCTGCATGTTGGATCTGATCTGGGGATGATCTAAGGCATGAGATCTTGAGGTTTATGATAAGCGTGCTTGGAAGGATAGTACCAGATCTACAATTAAACATTAGGAAAAATATTATGTAGGAGGCAGGGATCGAACCCCTGACCTCCTACACACGTGCGTCTTGAGACCTCCTCTCTTTGCCACTAAACCATTTTCATCATTCGTTAATACAAATACAAATAATATATTATAAAGATTGAAAAGTCAACTTCCTATACAAACGCGCGAAAATTTAAATGGACCAGTGGTGTGCTGCCACGCCTTCATCTTCTTCCCCAGAACTGTTGTTTTAGAAAGAGCTTTTACCTATGGACGAACTCGTCACTATAGGCTATAGTGACGGTTCTTGTGCATAGCTACAAACCTGCAAACATCAAACATACAATACAAGAAACATAAATTCTATCCAAGGCCATGGATCAATGGGAAATAACCCCCTGAGTGCTATGATACTCATAATTTGGGCCAATTTTCCCTAGAGAAGGAAACCTCAAATTCGAGCTTATGAACCCTAGCCATGGCAAGAAGCTATTCATGTGCTTAAACTTCAATTACCCCAATAAAAAACATTGCAAATATGATAGCAAGCATGGATATATGATCAAAACATGTTTATGGCGCAAGAATCATTGTAATTGAGTTTTAGCAAAAAGGGAAAATTGTGAAGGTGCTAGCACGTAATTCTTGATGCTTCAGGCCATGATAATGCTTGCAATCGCTTCATAGAATTCCCAGGGACGTGTTTTTATCTTTGGAATGGCTTAAAATGGCCTGTAGAAAGGAATATGAACTGCACTTTTTTGTCAAAAAGTTGAACTTTGTTCTTTCTCTAGGGAGGTAGGTTGCGCGTGAATTCTTCCTCTTAGGGTTCATAAAGCTTCTGTATAAGTAGTGAATCCAATTAGGTCAATAAAATTAGCAAAAATCCAAAGATGTAATGGCCTTGAAGTTTTGATTCAAATCTTTCGAAAATTGGAGATTTCCTCTTGTTTTTGGCTTGGCACGATTTGTTTGATGTTATACAGCATATGAGATCTATAATTCAATGCAAAACAAATCCCATTCCACAAATTTGATTTAATTTGAATTTATTTAAATTTATTTGATTTTTAAATGAATAAAAATCAAAATAAATTAAATAAACAAAAACAAAAATGCATGGAGGGTCCCATAAGTCGTGGACCATGCTAGGACTGAGATTCAATCTTGAAAAGATGGGCCCATGTAGAATAAAAATGCAATTTTGAGCATTATTGACTTTGTGCAAATTTCTAAAAATGGCCAACTTTGACAATGCAGATCTCTCCCAATTTTGCCCCTAAGAGGGTGTTCTTGGACTTTTTAGAAAGCCTGGGATGTCCTCTAAACAACCATTTTCGTTTCATCTTTATTGTGTCTTCCTTGTTCACGTGAGAAGCTTTGACCCAAAAGGTGTTATTGTTGACTTTTTGAAATGACTTATAATGTCTGAATTTATATCTTTTCATGAGTGCATTTTTTGAAATTGAGGGCTGAAGATGAGTTGTAGGGAATTGAATTATCTTCAAAATGAACCTTGGATGAGCAATTTTTGATAAAGTATGAGAAAGTTACGCCTGGTCAAAGTTTGGTTGACTTTTCCTATAGAAACCCTAATTTAGCAACTTTTGAGTTTTGATGAATTAGGAGCATTCCTTGAGGAATAATGATCAACCCTTGATCAAATGATGGATATAAATTCAAAATATTGATGTTGACCAAAAATCTTGAAGTTTGACTGCATGCGGGTCACAATTGACTTTTGACCTAGTATAGTTGATTTTCAGGCATTTGAGCAATTGACTGAGCAAAATTCTTGTGCAAGGCGTGAAACTTGACATGGATGATCTTGAGAACATATTAGGGTAATGGAAACCATTTAGGACCCTTGGAACTCAAACATCTTGATGAGGAGTGAAACCCTAGTTTAAGGCTTATTGTCTTAGGAGGAGGATTTTTCTGGTCAATCCTTAGTCAATTTGAGCAATTGAGAACCTCTAGGAGTATGTTTTGAGTAAAAATGGGAGGGAAAATTTTGGGGTACATCAATTTCCCCTGTTAAATCTTCTTAAACCTGAGTATATAGATTTGTTGGTCTGCCTTTCGTGATCTGAAGGTGGAAGATGATTGAACACTAGAGTGCCCACAAATTTGCACTCGCATGACATTATACTGATCAATAATATCGTGAATGGGCTTACAGATGCCATTTGAAAGGCGACGGAGAATCTTTGGAGTTGGCCTAAAGATGCCATCTAGAAAAAGATATCATTCGCATAAGAGATTGCTTTGCGATAATTCCTGTACCTGCTGTTGAGGAGGACTTCGCTGGGGAATGTTGATTCGTGTCCTGGAAAATAGAGCCTATGAGCTTCAGTTGTCCATTACTCTGCTGGGGAATTAACTCTTAATTAAGGAGACGAAAGTAAACTGCCTATCTGGTCAGGGTCCAGGCTGCACAACGATGTACGGGGGAAGTGTGAAATCGACTGTATCTGGTCGGGTCTAGGTTTTACAGTGTTATAAACTGTTGTTCGGAGATAAAAGATAAGGAACCTGGATAGTAGGGTTACTTCGAGATGAAAGCCTGGATAGTAAGGCTGTGAGAAGGAACCTGGATAGTAGGGTTACTTAGAGATGAAAGCCTGGATAGTAGGGCTATGAGAAGGAACCTGGATAGTAGGGTTACTTCAAAATGAAAGCCTGTATAGTAGGGCTATGAGAAGGAACCTGGATAGTAGAGTTACTTCGAAATGAAAGCCTGGATAGTAGGGCTATGAGAAGGAACCTGGATAGTAGGGTTACTTCGAAATGAAATCCTAGATAGTAGGGGTATAAGAAGTAACCTGGATAGTAGGGTTACTTCGAAATGAAAGTTTGGATAGTAGGGCTATGAGAAGGAACCTGGATAGTAGGGTTACTTCGAAATGAAAGCCTGGATAGTAGGGCTATGAGAAGCAACCTGGATAGTTGGGTTACTTCGAAATGAATGCCTGGATAGTAGGGCTATGAGAAGGAACCTAGATAGTAGGGTTACTTCAAAATGAAAGCCTGGATAGTAGGGCTATGAGAAGGAACCTGGATAGTAGAGTTACTTTGAAATGAAAGCCTGGATAATAGGGCTATGAGAAGGAACCTGGATAGTAGGGTTACTTCAAAATAAAATCCTGGATAGTAGGGCTATGAGAAGGAACCTGGATAGTAGGGTTACTTCGAAATGAAAGTCTGGATAGTAGGGCTATGAGAAGGAACCTGGATAGTAGGGTTACTTCGAAATGAAAGCCTGGATAGTAGGGCTATGAGAAGAAACCTGGATAGTTGGGTTATTCCGAAATGAAAGCCTGGATAATAGGGCTATGAGAAGGAACCTAGATAGTAGGGTTACTTCGAAATGAAAGTCTGGATAGTAGGGCTATGAGAAGGAACCTGGATAGTAGGGTTACTTCGAAATGAAAGGATGGATAATAGGGCCATGAGAAGGAACCTGGATGGTAGGGTTACTTCGAAATGAAAGCCAGGATATTAGGGCTATGAGAAGGAACCTGGATAGTAGGGTTACTTTGAAATTAAAGCTTGGATAGTAGGGCTATGAGAAGGAACCTGATTAGTAGGGTTACTTCAAAATGAAAGCTTGGATAGTAGTGTTATGAGAAGGAACCTGGATAGTAGGTTTAATTCGAAATGAAAGCATGGATAGTAGGGCTATGAGAAGGAACCTGGATAGTAGGGTTTACTTTGAAATGAATGCTTGGATAGTAGGGCTATGAGAAGGAACCTGGATAGTAGGGTTACTTCAAAATGAAAGCCTAGATAGTAGGGCTTACTCATTTGATCACGTAGATTAGTTGACCCGTTTGGTTTCGAGAACTGATTTTCCATTAGTTATCTGCGGATATGACATGTATAGCTTCATGGATTTAATCTTGAATTGTTGGAATTGTTGATGATAACCATCATTCCTGAAAAAGGTACAAGCTTAATTATATGATATGCATGAAATGCATTGTGTGATGATGTTCTCAAAATTAATGAGATTATGTTGTATGCAATATGTATGTGCATGCCATGATGTATGAATATGGGATGCTGTTATGACATATCCGAGTCTGGGAAAATAAATCCCTGACTTCTGCTAGAGAGTATTGGAAATTGAATTCTTGACTGTTGTAGAAAACTGTGGTTTTTCTATTTCTGCTGGGGATTATAAACGGAGATGCCTATGCTGGGGCTTTGCTCCTTGTTTACGGATATTCTGCCGGGGAGAGACTCTGCTTGAGAATAACTATGCGGGGGAATAACTCTGTTGGGAGAGGAGATGTTTTGCTAGAACATTTTGCCGATTTGGAAAAAATAAACTCCACTGAGGGATGAGCTTCCGTAACTGAAGGAACAAGCTCCATTGGGGATTAAGATTCTATATTCAGAGAAATAAACTCTGCTCAGGAGAAAACTTTATGAATCACTCGCGATTATAACATTCGGCTGGGGAATATAGACATCGGCTCTCTGAAGGAACTTTGTTAGGGAAAGTAACTCCTGTTTGGGGAAGCTGATGTTAAAGCTTTAGTTACCCCTACTCTGTGAGGAGTGTAGACGTCACGGGGTCGCAGGTAATGGTGACCTTGTTTCAAAGTTGTCCCTGCCCTTGTACCTGTTGAACAGAGTAACTGTCAGGCTTGATATGATTTTTTTTTTAGTTTTTGCCCCTGTTTCTTAAGTTACGAGCAATTGTCTTTCGATTTCCTATGCAAATATTTGTGAATAGTGATTATATTCAAATTCATATGTCAAGAATAAATCATTGTATGTTTTTGCAAAACAAAACAGAAAAAGAAAAACAGATGGTTTTGTGAAAATGATTTGGATTAATTTCTTGAAGTTTGCCAATAACAGGCGTTTTTGTACAAGGAAGCTGACGCTCTAGTAAGAGAATGCCGCCATGAAAATGAAAGCTAAACAATATTGTGTACAAAGGGAAGAAAACAACTATGTGTAATAAACTCATTGAATTTCAATTCCGCTATTTCAGTATGTCTTCAAGCGTCTCATTACTTTGCTGCTTGTCTGAAGCTGACTAGATTGTTTGGTGTTGTTCGAGCTTGACAATCGATACCGAGGTCTGGTAGCGAGGTGATCCAATGGGACATAGTGATATGCTTTACATCCCTAAATTTTTCTTGGATTGCCCTTTCGGGTTTTCAGTCCATCGGGATACCCTTTTTTGCCCAAGCCGCCTTTTCAAGTTTTCGACTTGCCGGGTGTACAGATTTTTTCGTTTTCATCCCTAATTTTTTCCCGAACCCTTTTGATTCACTGGGAAGCCCTTATTTTTGCCTAGGAAAGTCTACCTAGCGGGTCTTTAATCATGTGTAGTATCTTTTCACTATGTCCGCATTGACAGGGTGAGGAAGGTCGTCACCGTCCATAGTGGTCAGAATCATGGCTGCACCCGAGAAAATGTTTTTGATCACTAATGGCCCTTTGTATGTGGGAGTTCATTTTCCCCTGGGATCACCTTGCGGCATTATGATGCACTTGATCACTAGATCCCCGACTTGATATTATTGATGTCTGACCTTTTTGTTGAAAGCCTTAATCATTCGTTTTTAATACATTTGACCATGACAGACAGCAATAAGTCTCTTCTCATCGATCAGATTCAGTTGATCAAGTCTAGTTTGGATCCATTCGTCTTTGTTCAAACCCGCATCCTTCATGATCCTTAGAGAAGGGATCTGAACCTCAATAGGAAGGATAACCTCCATGCCGTATACTAGAGAGTAGGGTGTTTCCCCTGTTAACGTCCGTGCTGAGGTACGGTACCCATGGAGAGAAAATGATAACATCTCATGCCAATATTTGTATGTCACTGTCATCTTCTATATGATCTTTTTGATGTTCTTGTTAGCAGCTTCGGCAACGCCATTCATCTTCAGTCGGTAGGGAGAAGAGTTATGATGTTGTATCTTGAATTGCTTACAGAGTTTGGTGATCATCGTGTTGTTGAGATTGGTACCATTGTCCGTGATAATTCTCTCTGGCACACTGTAACGAAAAACCAGGTTATGCTTGATAAACCGCGCCATAACGTTCTTGGTAACAATAGCTAATGAGGCAGCTTCAACCCACTTCGTGAAATAATCAATGGCCACCAGGATGAAGCGATTCCCATTGGAAGCGGTAGGTCTAATCTCTCCGATCATGTCAATGCCCCACATTGTAAAGGGCCAAGGAGCCATCAAGACATTCAAAGGAAACAGAGGCACATGTACCTTATCAGCATAGATCTGGCATTTATGACAGGTTCAAGAGTGCTGATAACAATCTGCCTCCATAATGGACCAATAGTATCCTGCCCGTAGGATCTTCTTAGCCATGGTATGTCCACTTGAATGGGTTCAGAAGGTACCTTCATGTAGGTCTTCCATAATCTTCTATGCTTCACTCTTGTCTACACACCGCAGTAAGGTAGAGTCATGGTTGCGCTTGTAGAGGATTCTATTACTAAGGAAAAATTTTGCAGCGAACCTACTCAGAAACTTCTTATCGTTGACAGATGCCCCCTCGGGATACTCTTGAGCCTCAAGATACCTTTTTACTTCATGAAACCAAGGTTTATCTGTTACCTTTTCGGTATCAATCTCACAGTAGTACGCTGGTTCATCCAACTTCTCAATAGTGATTCAGGGAGCTTCGTTGTCCCACCTGACCTTGAACATAGAAGACATGGTAGCTAGCGCGTCTGCTAACTGATTCTCCTCTCATGAGAAATGTTTAAAGTTTACCTCCTCAAAGTGTGGGAGCAATGTTAATACGTGTTCCTTGTACGGGATGAGATTCGGGTGCTTCATATCCCACTCTCCCTTGATCTAACTTATCACCAATGTTGAATCCCAAAAAACGTCTAGGAACTTGATCCTCAGGTCAACAGCAGCTTTGAGACCCATGATGCAGGCTTCATACTCCACCATGTTGTTAGTATAGTTGAAGCATAGTCGGGCGGTGAAAGGAGTATGAAAACCCTCAAGAGATATGATTACAACGCCAATTACATTACCGAGTGCGTTCGAAGCTCCTTCAAAAACCATAGTGCATCGGGATCCTTATTCAGGTCCTTCATCCGGTCCAGGTTCTTCATAGTCAGTTACTAGCATAATGTTCTTGTCTGGGAACTCAAAATTCTTGGACTGGTAGTCATCCACGGCCTAATGCGCCAAATGATTAGCTAATACACTTCCCTTGATTGCTTTCTGTTTTGTATATTGGATATCATATTCAGTTAAGATCATTTGCAATCTTGCTATTCTTCCGGAGAGCGCGGGCTTCTCGAAGATGTACTTGATCAGATCCATCTTAGATATCAACAAAGTGGTGTGGGTCAACATATATTGTCTTAGTCGGCGAGAAGCCCATGCCAAAGAGTAGCAAGTTTTCTCGAGTAGTGAGTATCGTGTTTCACAGTCGGTAAATGTTTTGCTAAGGTAGTATATTGCGTTCTCTTTTCAACCAGACTCGTCATGCTTCCCCAACACGCACCCCATTGAATTGTCTAGCACCGTTAAGTACAATATCAAAGGTCTTCATTCAATTGGAGGCATCATAATTGGTGTTTCTTGTTGGTATTCCTTGATTCTTACGAAAGTAGTCTGGAACTCGTCATTCCATTTTACTACTTTATCTTTCTTCAGGAGCTTGAAGATTGGATCACAAGTATCAATCATATGTGAAATGAACCTGGCGATATATTTCATACGTCCCAAGAAACCTCTAACTTCCTTCTCATTACGGGGAGCCGACATCTCTTGTATGGCCTTCACATTTGCAGGGTCTACCTGAATACCTTTGCCACTGACGATGAACCCCAGAAGTTTACTAGACCTTTCCCCGAAGGTGAACTTGTTCGGATTCAACCTTAATTTGTTTGTCTTAAACCTGTCAAACAACTTTTGTAGATGATCAAGGTGTTCTTCCTCGGTTTAAGACCTGGCTATTATGTCATCAACATAAACCTCTATCTCATGGTGAATCATGTCGTGGAACAAAGCTACCATGGATTGCTGATAAGTTGCCCCAACATTCATTAATCCAAAAGGCGTGACCTTGTAACAGAAAGTGCCCCACTATCACGAAGGTTGTCTTCTCCATGTCTTCAGGAGCCATCTTAATCTGGTTGTAGCCAGAGAAACCATCCATGAAGGAAAATATCTTGTGATGTGCAGTGTTGTTAACCAGAACATCGATGTGGGGAAGCGGGAAGTCATCCTTGGGGCTTGCCCTATTTAGGTCTCTATAGTCCACACACATCCGTACCTTACCATCCTTCTTAGGTACCGAAACGATGTTAGAAACCCACTACGGATAAGAGGTGACAGCTAAGAACCCAATGTTGAACTATTTCATAACCTCTGCTTTAATCTTCTCTGACATTTCAGGGCGCATACGGCAGACCCTTCTATTTAACCGGAGCAAAATCTTCTTTAGTCGGTAGACGATGTACCACAATATCAGTGTCTAAACCAGGCATGTCTTCATATGACCAGGCAATGATCTCAACATAGTCGTGCAACATCTGTATCAACCGCTATTTGACATTAGTCTCCAGATTTGCACTGATATTGAATTCTTTACTGTCTACCTCCGTTCCCAATTTTATCGTCTCAACTGGCTCTTCATGATGCTGTATAGCCCTCTCTTCCTGTTGTAACAATCTAGCAAGTTCTCCAGGAACCTCACAATCTTCCTCACCTTCGTCCTCGGCTTGGTTGATCGGATTTTCGAAGTTATAAATAGCAATAGCATAACTGTTATCAATGGGATCCAGAGTGGATATGGATCTACAATTTGAGATGTGAGTGTGTGTAAGAGCATAGCTGTATTGATAAAGTGAAAAGCAAAAAAAAAAAATAGAGAGCGCAAAATTTGTGTGCAAGAAACGTGCAATGTTTTATTGATGACATATGAAAATGACCTATAATAACCCTAAAAAATAAACCATTGTGCCTCGGGTAAGACACAAGGCCATAGAGTTTATATTGTTTATTACAAATTCGGAAAACAAGTAAGACAATTACTGCTGAAAAAAAGAAATCGGCACAAAATCTTTGGTCGTCCAGTTACTAGGTCCACTGTTGGTAGTAGGGTAGATCCAGCTGTCAATATCAGAATCCTCATCATTGTCTTCTATAACATTAACCCCACTATTGATGATGCGTAGGGGAGGTCCTCCAGCCCGAGCACGTCGAATAGCCCTTTGAGCTCCTGAAGTAAATCCCAAACCAAATTTGTCAGTTTTATGAGGAAAATCAGGGAGCTGTCCCCAAATGGTACACCTACCTTCTTCAACTACTTCTCTTGCGTCCTTGAGAGAATCTATCTTCAAATGAGGTTTGGTGATCTTCGGTGCGCTGGTGATATTCTTGGTTGATGCCATGATCTGGGGAACCTCTTCAAAATTTTGACAAGGGGTATCTATGATTTCCCCATCCATCTCCACATACCTGAAAGAGTTCAGGTGGCTTACCATATACTCCTCTTCACCATGCACGGTGACAATCTTCCCCTTCACTGGATACTTCAGCATTTGGCGCAGCGTAGAAGTAACGGCTCCAGCTTCATGGATCCAAGGACGACCCAACAAACAAGAGAATGATGGCCTGATATCCATCACATAGAAGGTGGATTCAAAGGTCTGGGAACCCACTTTGACAGGGTTGTCCACCTCCCCGTGTACCATCCTTTTTGAACCATCAAAAGCCCTCACCACAATGTTACTGGGCTTTAAGGTCAAACCTTCATAGTCTAGCCTATCAAGAGCCTTCTTGGGCAGAACATTTAGTGACGATCCAGTGTCCACTAGCACATGAGCCATAGTGGTGTCCCTGCATTCGATCGAGACATGCAGAGCATCATTATGCTTTCTCCCCTTTGGTGTCAAATCGACATCTGAAAAACCCAACCCATTGTCAGCAGTCAAACTTGCCACACATTCCTTGAATTGGTAAGCTGAAGTTTCTTGCGGCACATGCGCAGTCTTGAGAAATGCAATTAAAGACTTTGCATGGGCCTCAGAACACAACAACAGAGACAACATTGATATCTTCGAAGGGGTCTGCCCCAGCTGCTCGACCACATTGTAGTCGCTCTTCTTGATTATTTTTAAAATTTCCTCCATTTCTTGCTTAGAGGATTCCAAAACAACTTTTTTAGGTGCCTCCGTCCGGGAAGGCTCACCTATAGCTTATTTTCCCCGGGTCCCAGATGACTCATCGGTAGGGGTAACATCTGGAGTAAGGATGGGAGTAGTAGCAGAAGTACTAGCAGGAACAATAGATGGAATAACAACATGCTTAGCAACAGTCTTCGGGGAGATCTCGGGAGAGAAAACCCTTCAACTTCGGGTAACTTTGTTGGTCCCGACAATGTTACTGATATCAGGATTAGCCTCTTCAGTCTTCAAATCCTGTTTGACGCAATGGTAGTAAACGTCAACACCATAATTCCAAGGAACAGCTTTGTTTGAGGAGTACGGTACAGGGCCAGGAAAAGTGATTATCAATGGATAAATTCTTGGAGCAGGTGTAATCCTAACAAGTCTTTTAGAGGAGACCTTGGAAGGATTGGCGGAAATTGTTATGATAGCAACATCTTCATGCAGAACATTTAGAACCAATGTTTTTTCGAACAAAATATCTCTATTATCCATCAAGCGTTGATCACCTGCTTTCAGTAAATAACACCCAGAAGGTAGAGATAAACACATGTGGAAACCTTCACCACAGCCCGAAAATAAACCGGCTAGAAACTAATTCTTCTTGACGGTCATGAGAGGAATGCAAATTTCATCAACAGAGGTAATAAATAGATCAGTATCAACAACATTAACACCACGATTGTGCTTGGGCATGGGAGCATTTATGACATTAGGCTTCTCCGGAGCATCAAACTCAATCTCCTTGGCTTCGATCAGATCTTGTATCTTATTCCTCAGAGCCCAACAGTCGTTTGTATCGTGGCTTGGACTCTCAGAATGGTAAGCACATCTAGCGTTTGGATTATAAAAAGGAGATGTGATGTTAGGATTCTTGGGAGCCTCCTTTAAGGTTGCCAAGTTAGATCTTAACAGATAAGGTAAGACTTCAGACAACTTCATATTAATCTGGGTGAACTTCCTTTGAGGTCTCTCCACCCTTGGCTGGTTATTTCGTTGTTGAGTAGCCGCAGACCTAGGTATCATCACATCCCCTACCGTTGGACGAAACTTAGCTCTTCTCTGACCTCTTGGGCTATAAATGGCATTGACCTCCTTCTTACCCGTGAATGGCTTCTTCACTAAACTTGACGAGGTGCCTTTCTGGATCTTGCCACTTCGGGTCTAGGCTTCTAACCTTTCTCCAGTCAATATCAGCTCAGTGTAACTAGCTGAGAAGCTACCAATCAAGTGATTGAAGAATGGACCAGACAGTGTACCAAGAAACATCTCCACCAATTCCCTATCAAACAAAGGGGGTTGGACTCTCCGTGCCAGATCTCTCCGCTTCCGCGCATTGTCCTTAAAACCTTCGCTTGCACCCGTGGACATACTCTAGAGTTGAGTACGGGTAGGGAAAGGTCAACATTGTATTGATATTGTTTATAAAAAGCAGCAACCAAATCTTCCCAATTGCGGACATTGGTTCCCTCCAGCTGATAAAACCACTCGAGCTGAGTCCCAGACAGACTATCCTAAAAGAAATGGACCCACAAGTTCCTATCAGTAGTGTGAGGCTGAATCTTCCTTACATGAGAACGGAGATGAAGGTTTGGACAAGACACCCCATCATACTTTGCAAATACCGGAGCCTTGAACTTTTGTGGGATGACAACCCCAGATACCAAAGCCAGCTCTTTAAAATCCATCCCTGGTATTCTTTGGATCTCCATTACGCTCAGACGACCCTCTAACAGTTTGTATCTATCCTAAGCAGGAGGATATTGTTCATCATAGTAATTAGTGTCATTATCAGAAACCTCTGGGCTAGGGTCCTCCTCCCTTGTCTCCCCCTCTTGATTCTCCCCTTCTTTGGATGAAGAGGTCAGGTCAACCGATTGCGTCAATGGTCCTTTGAATCTTCTACCTAGATTCAGGACACCAGCAGTCTTCTTTGTCTTCTTCTTTCTATCTTTCAGGATAAGGGCCTTCAGATCTTCCTGCCCTTTAGCTAAAGCTACAAACATTTGCTGAAATTGGGTATTTTGTGCCTGGAGATCCTTGATACTTTGATCAGAAGTCATTATTGCTGAAATAAGCAGCAAAGACGATGAGAAACCTGTTATGAAACCTATTTCTGCAATGTCATGGATGATATGCGTATGCCATGATTTCAAGGACTTTGGGAAATTTAAATTTGCGAACCCAAAATGAAATAAAGATTTTATTAGTAGAATTCAAAATACAATTTCATTTTAGGAGTTACAATTGAAAATTCTAAAAAATAAAAAAGGTCAAGTTTCCCATAGATGCTTCCTCTTCGTGTCGAGAGAGACATTAAGGTTTCTTTCCTCATGAAGCTGCTTTGTGAGCTCTAAGACTTTCTTCTCCTGGGCATATAAATGGTCCCTATAAATATCTCGCTCCTTCTTCAACTGAATCCAGGACCTCTGTAATTCTTCAAGATCAGTGGGCATATCAGGATGAAGAACCGTGTAGGGAATATCCCCTTCAGTAATAGGATCCACAATCACTAGTAAGACAACTATGTATGGCATCATCAGTTTTTGAGCACGAGCTCGTACCCATTGGAGATAAGGTTCCACAGGAATGGAAGCCTTCTGCCCCAAAGTCTTGATGTCAGATCTGTTTACCATGCCCCATGGTCGTATGAACTTCTGGTGATACCCTTGAACATCATCCTCATAGTTAAACACAATGCCCTGAATAAGCATCTCACGAGGACCGTCCATTCGAGCATAACCAAATTGTCGCAAAGCCAAAGAATGATTATAAGTTATTCCTCCCCTAATGCCAAGTAGTGGGACATTAGGGAACTCCCCGCAGTGGTCAATAATAGAAATACCCCTCATAGATCGGGAATACCAGAGAATATTCGCATAAGAAAGTGACATTATCCTTTACGACCAACCCAAACCTTCTTCATTCCTCAACACTGACTTAGGGAGGTGAGAAATAAACCACCTCGACAGTAATTACACACAACATATAAGAACCCCTCTTCTCTTCATAGTACGAGTGTGGAGAGCATGCAAGATATCTTCGAGAAAAGTAGGCACAAGGTTGAGAGAGAGGAAGATCTTGATAGCATTCACATCTATGAGTACGTTTGGATTAGGGAACAATACTGACCCATAGATTAGAAGGGCCAAGACCTCCTCAAAAGCCTGAAAGTCCAAATCATTCCAATACAGTTAAGCCTTCTCTATTAGGAACTTGGCTAGAAAACCCTTGACTCCGATTCTTGTTTCCCAGTTGGATACCACGTCGGCCCATTTCAGATGAAAAGCTGAGGCAATGATCTATGGCTTGTGAACTTCTTCTAAACCTGTGAAAGGCATTTGGTCAAGAATAGGTATATCCAATAACTGAGGGAACTCTTCCATGGTAGGCACCAACTAATAGTCTGGAAAGGTGAAGCAGTGGTGCTTGGGATCAAAGATCTAAAAGAGTACACCCATCATCTTTTCATCAAAGCTCGAAGTAACCAGGTTGAGAAGTCGACCATGTCTCTTAGTGAACAAAGAAGTTTCAGGAACCCTTGATACTAGCTCCTTGAGTTGGAGAGGTATTCTCACAAAGCTAATTCAGATAGTGTTTCTACGAGCGGAAGCCATGATCTGCAAAATAGAACAAAGATAAATTCCCTCGGTCCTTGAAATGGTTACTGTAAAAAGAATGGATGATATGTTATGATGTTATGTTCAAATAGAGTAAATCACACACAAGAAAAGCACACAATAGACCTTAGGTTCAAAGGCTTGCATGAGGTTAAAGGTACGCAATCTCTTGAAGTTTAGTTGGTTTCAAACTTATCTTAGAAAAGTAACCAGGTTCTAAGGATTCTTAATATCACTGATCATCCTTTATCAGGCATTGTTTCAGCTCAGGAAATCTTTTCTTACGGTCGAAATATCCCGAAAGTCTAATCTCAATGAGTGTAGCATCGAGTATCAACCAATCCTCAGCTTTATACTAAGGCCAGCTATCTCACTACTCTCTAATGGCCAAGTTTGTTCAACTAAGGTTCTAAGGTCCGTTAGTGTTTCACAACACCACGCGGCGGCCCCGTATTCTCCTCGTTTCCACACAAAGGATATCGGTACCAACCAATGTGTCACACCAACACATCCATCACATAAACCATATCAGTCTATGTCGTACAATCTCCACGATCTATTGTTGTTTATCTAAAATGTGTCCTCAGATTCGGGTGTAGGGTCTTCAACAATAACCAAGCAAAAACCTTTAAAGACAAAGCAGGAAAAAAAAAACAAGAAAGAAATTTAAAAATGACCTAGATCCTAAGGTATACCCCACTTTTTATATTCCCCAGTAGAGTTTCCAATTCTGTGATACGGTTGCAGAATCGACTGTTTTTTGTTACTACTGGTTTTGCATTTTTTTGTTCGCAAATGTACGGTAAGCAAGAGTCGCCACCGACTTTTATTTCATCCAACAAAGCAAAAGGGAGAAGAACAGAAAAAACATTTTTTCGAGATGTTTCTGAGTACGGGGGGTAGATTATAGAAAGGGAAGGTGTTAGAACCCTTTCTATCCGTGGTTTTCCACGAGCTCTTAGGTACTTGCTAATTTTTAAATTACTTTCGTGTGTTTGTGTGTTTGAAAAGTTTTCAAATTTGCCTTAGTGCGGAGTTTCACTTTATGGTAACCCTTGCATCAGTCCTCAAGGGTGTGATGACGTGATTTTGAAAACTTTAGTTTGAAAAGTTTGTTTGAAAGTGTATGTATAAAAATTTGTTGTTTTGAGCAAGTACCTAAAAGTTTCTACCTACTCGAAAAAAGTCTGTTCATTTTCTTATTTCCTTTATACGGTGCTATCCTACTATTATGGAGTAGGTAGCTCCATCATTGGATTTTAACAGACAATAAAAAGGGACAAGTATGATCACTAAAGAAATGGTTAGGAAACCTTAGTAATTACCCTAAAGTCCTAAAGATCTTTCTGAGGCAACATTCGAATGGGTCATTTTTTTTATCTTTCGGGACTAGAGGGAAACCACTAAAACTCCTTATACTTCATGATCGTTTACCGAAGGCAACCAAAGTGGGGAAAACCCTAGGAGTGAGCATGCGTAAGTGTTTGTTTTTCAATTATTTATCTTTGCACAATTAGGGTTTTCTACTGTTTTAAATTATGGATTTATCTTTCACATACAATCCTATTATCAATCATATAATAGTTTATAATGACGAAAAATAGAATGTGAGAAATTTAAACCTAGCTATTACAAGGCCTTGGGAAGGGGGATTACATAATCAAAAACCGGGGAAAATAGTAACTGGAAATAATAATAACCTAAGTTAAAACTATTACAAACTCGGAGCAATTACATTAATTGGAAAATAAATAAATAAATGCGCGCGATGAAATTAAATACGAGGATTGAAATTAAATTCAAAGACATTTAATTTAGTAAATAAAGAAAAATATTTTTTTGGATTTTTTGGGAAAAAGTAATTAATTTTTCAAATTACCCTAATTTCTAATTAACTTTAATTATTAAAAAAAGAGTTTAAATTACCCTAATTAATGTAATTAATTAATCGAATTAAATATTTTATAAAAAATCTAATTCTAATGTTTCTGTGATTTTGATTTAATTAAAAAATAATTTTTGTGAAAATAATTAAAACCAATAAAAAAATAACAAATTAAAAAAGGAATAAAAATGGGCCTGGTATGAAAAATAATTCTGGGGGTGTGTAGAGTTGAAATTTCCAGGCTCAATCCTGCTGGTGGCCCAATTGCTGCGCCTGATCCAGTGGGACTCTCATCTGAGGGTTTACCATGCTCCTTGCCTGCTGCATGTTGGATCTAATATGGGGATGATCCAAGGCGTGAGATATTGAGGTGTATGGTAAGCGTGCTTGGATGGATAGTACCAGATCTGCAATTAAACATTTGGAAAAATATTATGTAAGAGGCAGGAATCGAACCCCTGACCTCCTACACACGCGCGTTTTGAGACCTCCTCCCTTTTCCAATGAACCATTTGCTTCATTCGTTAATACAAATACAAATAATATATTATAAAGAATGAAAAGTCAACTTCCTATACAAATGTGCGAAAATTTAAATGGACCAGTGGTGTGTTACACGCCTTCATCTTCATCCCCAGAATTGTTATTTTAGAAAGAGCTTTTACCTACAAACGAACTCGTCACTATAGGCTATAGTGACGGTTCTTCTGCGTAGCTATAAACCTGTAAACGTCAACCATACAGTACAAGCAACATAAATTATATCCAAGGACATGGATCAATGGGAAATAACCCCCCGAGTGCTATGATACTCATAATCTGGAATAATTTTCCCTAGAGAAGGAAACCCCAAATTAGAGCTTATGAACCCTAGCCACGGCAAGAAGTTATTCCTGCGCTTAAACTTCATTTAAACCAATAAAAAATATTGCAAATATGATAGCAAGCATGGATATATGATCAAAACATGTTTATGATGCAAGAATCATTGTAATTGAGTTTTAGCAAAAAGGGAAAACCGTGAAGGTGCTAGCACGTAATTCATGATGCTTCAGGCCTTGATAATGCTTGCAATCTCTTCATAAAATTTCGAGGGATGTGTTTTGATCCTTGGAAACACTTGAAACGACCTATAGAAAGGAATCTGATCTGCACTTTTTTGTCAAAAAGTTGAACTTTTCTCTTGCTCTAGGGAGGCAGGCTGTGCGTGAATTCTTCCTCTTAGGGTTCGCAAAGCTTCTGTATAAGTAATGAACCCAATTAGGTCAATAAAATTAGCAAAAATCCAAAGATGTAATGGCCTTGAAGTTTTGATTCAAACCTTTCCAAAATTGGAGATTTCCTCTTGTTTTTGGCTTGGCACGATTTGTTTGATGTTATACAGCATATGAGATCTATAATTCAATGCAAAACAAATCTCATTCCACAAATTTGATTTAATTTAATTTAATTTGAATTTATTTAAATTTATTTTATTTTTAAATGAATAAAAATCAAAATAAATTAAATAAACAAAAACAAAAATGCATGGAGGGTCCCATAAGTCATGGACCATGCTAGGACTAAGATTCAATCTTGAAAAGATGGGCCCATGTAGAATAAAAATGCAATTTTGAGCATTGTTGACTTTGTGCAAATTTCTAAAAATGGCCAACTTTGACAATGCAGATCTCTCTCAATTTTGCCCCTAAGAGGGTGTTCTTGGACTTTTTAGAAATCTTGGGATGCCCTCTAAACAACCATTTTCGTTTCATCATTATTGTGTCTTCCATGTTCACGTGAGAAGCTTTGACCCAAAAGGTGTTATTATTGACTTTTTGAAATGACTTATAATGTCTGAATTTATATCTTTTCATGAGTGCATTTTTTGAACTTGAGGGCTGAAGATGAGTTGTAGGGAATTGAATTATCTTCAAAATGAACCTTGGATGAGCAATTTCTGATAAAGTATGAGAAAGTTATGCCTGGTCAAAGTTTGGTTGACTTTTCCTATAGAAACCCTAATTTAGCAACTTTTGAGTTTTGATGAATTAGGAGCATTCCTTGAGGAATAATGATTAACCCTTGATCAAATGATGGATACAAATTAAAAATATTGATGTTGACCAAAAATCTTGAAGTTTGGCTGTATGTGAGTCACAGTGGACTTTTGACCTAGTACAATTGATTTTCAGGAATTTAAGCAATTGACTGAGCAAACTTCTTGTGCAAGGCATGGAATTTGACATGGATGATCTTGAGAACATATTAGGGCAATGGAAACCATTTAGGATCCTTCGAACTCAAACATCTTGATGTGGAGTGAAACCCTAGTTTCAGACTCATTGTCTTAGGATGAGGATTTGTCTGGTCAATCCTTAGTCAATTTGAGCAATTGAGAACATCTAGGAGTATGTTTTGAGTAAAAATGGGAGGACAAATTTTGGGGTACAACACATAAAATTAACTATATTGGGAAAAAAGTGAACTGTGGTCAATTTACAATCAAACTTCATAGTTTTGGATCCATATCAACATTTTGAACTCATATATGTAAATTGGTCAAGTTTTGATCATAATTCCTCAAGAAATTTGATCAAATCACCAAAAGGGAAAAATTGTCAAAATTAGGGTTTTGACTGAGACGGCTCAATTTTTGACTTTAAACCAAATACATGACTTATTGGTTTCAGACATAATATCAAGGATTCAAATACATCATTTTGACCTAATGGCATGATTCAAAACATTTCTCATGATCAATTGATTGATAGTTGAAATTTGGTCAAGTGATGAAAAGTCAACTGTACACTGAAAAGTCAAACTTTAATTTTTTATCAAAATCAAGTTTCAAAAATCATATTTCATCAAGACATGTCAAAATACAAATATTGTTCATCAAGAAATCAAAAAGTCAAAATCATCCTTGAAAAGTCAAAATTCTAAGACTTAGAAATTTTTCTAAGTGTTATAAAATTAACATTTTTCAAGACTTTGTGCTAAATTTTCACCATGATGCAAGATGATTCAAGGAAAACTTCCAACATGAAACTTGTAGATATCAATGAGATCTAAAACTTTGTAGGACAGAACAAGTTCTAGAAATTCTTGGATCTCATGTTATTAATTTATGAAGACATGCTCATGAAACTAAAAACACTTGGTGAAATTTTTAGCATTTTAGTCAGGATTTTGGCCTAACTTCTTGGCCAAGTTTCACATAGTTCTGATTGGAGTTTGAAAAAATGATTAAAATAGGAGTTGCAGAGCATTTTACAATCTTTCTAAAAAGTCCAAGAACTCCTTGTTATCATTCTTGAGCAAGGAGAATCGAAGAGATGAAGTTAGGGTTTCAAACATGTTTTACAAGACAGATTTTTGTGATGAAAATGAACCAAATCCATGCTATGCTGCATATTCTTTTCTTTTTAGGCCTTAAAATTTTGTTTCACTCCATAATTAATGGCTTACACAACTGATTGAGCCATTATCCAATTGATTCAAGCTTTATCCAAATCAATTTGCCATTTTGGGAAGAAAGTAACATATCCATTCTTGTAAAGAAAGCTTTATGCACAAAGTCAGCTTCTTGAGCTCCTAACTTGTTTGCTCTGATTACACTTCATCTATAAAGTCAGAGGCATTGTGTTTAAAGTAGTTAACAACTCCATGGAGAAAAGTACAAGGCATGGAAACTTGTTTTGTCAAGAAAATCACATGTTGAGTTTAAACATGGATTTTGAATTCAGATCAATTTGAGCACTCCAAACCTTGTGCTTACAAATAGATACACTATTTATGAGCTAAGACACGTATTTTCCAGCCTAAAAAACTCCCTCAAAACTCCTCAAACACATAATCATCAAAAACACCTCAAAAATTGCCATTTCTGAGTTTTGAATCCAATCTCCAATTTCACTCGTGTGTTTCTTGGCCTTTTGCTTAAAAAAGATTATAAACATCATACACAAACAACCCCAACACCTTTCAAAGTTCTGTAACACCCTTTTCCTTAAACTCTATAACCAAAAAACAGAGCTTGCATCTTGACTTCTCTAGCATGACTCAAGCACTCCCAGCATCAAGTAAGGGTTGGATTAGCTTCCTGGGAACTTGAGGAAGCTAACTTGATCATCACCATCACTTAAAACAACCTCTAACTCAAAACACGATCTTCAACTGCAAGGTAATTTTTTTGACTTTTTATCTCATTATTTAGGCATTATTAGGCTTGCATTTTCAAAGATCAAATGTATATATCATTGCCCTGAAACTGACCATGTTCTTAAAATTCATTTATATTGCTTGAGTAGAGAGAATTTTGGACCTGAACTTTCTGAAAAAATTAGGTTAGATTTGGTACCATTCAAAATTCATGCTTATCTTTGATTTATAGTTTTAATGAGTTACATTTTTGAATTTGTGATGAAATTTTCCACAAGTTTTATGTTTAACATTTTTAATTTTGGTTGAGAAATGAATGAGATACAGTTGGTCTGGATGGGCGCAAGGTTGAATATGAATTAAAGACCATGGACTTATTTTATTTTATGTTTAATAGTTGTTGTATAACTAACGGATGAAACATTCCACCCTAGTGGTACAAACAGCACACACTAAAGTATTTCCATTTAGAAGGTCCTGGGTTCGAGTCCCATCATGACTTTTTGTCATTTTTCCATATTTTTCTTTCTTTTCTTGTTTGCAGGAAGCGCGCCTTGGCCTCCATTGGCTGGGCTTTGATATTTTTTGCTTCATTAACCCCCTGTTTTACTCATACAGCCCCAGGCCCATTTTATTTTCTTTTTTCTTATTTTATTTATTTGTTTTCTTTTAATATATTATACTTAATACCCAAAATCATAAAAGATCATAAAAAATAGATTTAGCCTTTTATTTAATTAAATTAATTTTTTAAATAAAGATAAGTTTACTTTAATCACCTTTTATTTTGTCTTTGTTAATTAATTTGTAAATCAATTAGAAATTAGGATTTTTTATTATTATTCTCACACATTAAAAATAATTTCTTTAAGAAATCAAAATTCTTTTCTTAAAAAAAAATTAATACTAAACTTAGGTTTATCTTTAATTGAAATTAATTTAGAACATAGGACTTTTATTTAATGAATTTTTTATACTAGTTTAATTAAACTAAAACCTTTTTCATAAAAACTCTAAAAACTTGTTTTTTTTTTCTCAACTAATTTAATTTATTTTCTAATCAACCTAGGATTAATGTTTTTAAGTCAAATTAATTTATTACTTAGTTAATTAGGTTAGAAAATGTTTTCTTAACAAAAACTTAGACAAAAACAATTTCATATCACTTTATTCTTTGTATATTATGCTTACGTTTCTTGTACATTATCATTCAATTTAATATGATTGTAATAGTAACTTAGATTTAAATTTCTTACAATCCCCATTTGTACATTTGTATCCCCTATCCCCTAATGATGTAATAGCTGAGGATGTTTACTTTATGTAATTTACCGCTTTCAAATATAAAAGCTAGTTAATTAGGGTTTGTATGAAAAGATAAAATCAATACTAGAAAACCCTAATCCAACATAAAATAAAGCATGGAATGCAATACACTTTCACACTTTGCACATCTAGGGTTTAATCCACTTTGTTTCCTTAAAAATGGTCATGTTATACATGTGAGACATCTTAGAAAAAACAATAAAAAATACAAGATCATAGTCCCTCGATGACGCTACGAATGTTGCCTTACAAATGATCTTAGTCCCTTAAGAAAAATGCTAAGGTATCTCACAACATTGATATCCATGACTATACGATAACCCACACCCGTCCCTTCACATCCAAATATAAGGCTTCTTACCAATCAATGGTAAGATAGCAATATCAAAGAAAGAGAGAAATGAACAAAAGCCTTTTGAGTAGGTAGAAAGTTCTTAGTTGCTTTCTCACAATCCATCGTCAAAAACATCATTTCAAATACACCAAACACTTTCAAAAACATCAAATATTTTCAAAAGTCCAACACTTTTTATGCATTCTTATAGAAACGAGAATCATTACAAAGTTTGCCTAAACGAAGGCGCTTTTCAAAAATACTTTCAAAACCCACCAAAACACATTTCAAACAAAGAAATTTCAAAAGTGATATAGCAAGCAACTAAGAGCCCGTAGATAACTACGAATGTAAAGGGTGCTAACACCTTCCCTTTTCATAACCTACCCCCCGAACTCAAGAAAATTCTCAAAAGGTATCTCTTGTTCTTTTCACCCTTTCCTTTATTGGATAAAAGAAAAGTCAGTGGCGAATCTTGCTATCCGCAACAATTGCGATCAAACGTAAAAAAACCGAGTAAAATCTCCCATCGTATTATAGAACTGGAGACTCTGCTAGGGAATAAAAGTCTAAAAGTTGGGTTACCTTAGAGCTAGATAACCTTTAAATATTTTCTTTGTTTGATTTTTTTGCTTTACATTTATGGGTTCTTGTTTGGGTTTATATTGATCCTCTACCCGGATCTGGGAACATCATTAGGTAAATAGAAAAAATTGTGGAGACTGTACGGTGTAGACCGATACAGTTGAGACAATAGCTATGCTAGTGTGACATATTTGTGGGTACCGGTATCCATTATTGCGAATTAAGGAGAATACGGGGCCGCTGAGTGATGTCATGAAGCACTAACAAACCTTAGAACCTTTAATTGAACAACTTGGCCATTAGGAAGTAGTGAGATAACATACTTTGGTGCAGTCCGAAGTTGGTTGATACTTGATACTACACTCATTGAGATCTGGCTCTTGGGATATTTCAGTCGCTAATAAAGAGGCTTACGTTGAAACATTACCGAATAGAGAAGGAACAATGACATAGAGATCCCTAGAACTCGGTTACTTTCTAGGACAGGTTGAACCAAATAAACTTCAAGAGGGTACTTACCTATGAACTCCATGCAAGCTTAAACCTAAAGACTTTTTTTGCTTTACTTGTATATGTTTATTTGCACATAGCATCATGACATCATACCATTGCATTTGCACTAACTATTTTAAGGACTTTGGGATTTATCTTTGTGCTGTTTTGTAGGACATGGCTTCCGCATGAAGAAACACCATCCGAATCAACCTCGTCAAAGTGCCTCCTCAACTTAAGGAATTGGCATCAAGGGTCCCTAATGATTCTCCCTTTACCAAAAAATACGTTCGTCTCATCAACTCGGTTTCAACAAACTTTAAAGAGGATATGATGCATGTACTATTCCAATTCTTTGACCCTAAACACCATTGCTTTACCTTTCCTGATTACCAACTTGTGCCCACTATGGAAGAATTTTCTCAACTCTTGGGAATCCCTATTTTTGATCAACTACCCTTCAAAAGTATTGAAAGAGACCCAAGACCTTAGGAGATTGCTCGAGCTCTACATTTGCAACGATCTGACGTTGTGGCCAATTGGTAAATAAGAAGTGGTGTCAAAGTGTTCCTAGTAAAGTTTTTGTTGGAAAAGGCTCAAGATTCTTGGGATGCTTTAGATCTACAAGCCTTTGAGGAAGTGTTGGCTCTTCTCATCTATGGGATGTTTCTATTTCCTAATCCTGACCAACTCATAGATGTGAGCGCAGTCAAAAAATTCCTATCTCGCAATATGGTGCCTACTTTACTCGGGGATATCTTGTATTCTCTTCACTCTCGCACCAAGAAGAGAAGAGGAATTCTTATATGTTTCACTCCTTTGTTGGCTAGGTTGTTTATTTTGCACATACCCCAGTCTGTTGTGAAGAATGAGAAGGGCTTAAGATGGTCTAGTAGGTTAATGTCTCTCACACATTCTGATATTTATTGGTGTTGTCGGTCCATGGAGGATATTACTATTACTGACCATTGTGGGGAATTCCCTAATGTCCCTCTACTTTGAATTAGAGGAGGTATTACCTACAATCCTTGTTTGGATTACAGTTTGGGTATGCTAGGAGTGATGGCCCTCATGATGCACTTTATAATGCGGTGGGAGAATTGACTTGGTTGTTTTGCGTTTGATCGCAAATGTTGCGGTTAGCAAGAGTCTCCACTAACTTTTCTTTTATCCAAAAGGAAAGGTGAAAAATCACAGGAAGACCTTTGAGATTGTTTCTTGAGATCGGGGGGTAGATTATGAAAAGGGAAGGTATTAACACCCTTTTCATACATGGTTTTCCATGGGCTCTTAGTTACTTGCTAGATCACTTACTTTTGTTTGAAATTATGCTTTGTATGGTTTTTTGAAAGTATTTTGTAAGTAGGCCATTGTTTAGGCAATCTTTGTAATGATTCTCATTTGTAAGAATGTATACAAAGATGTTGATCTTTTGATAATGTTTTCAAGTTTGTAAGATGTTTGAAAGTGTAGGTGTTTGTTTTGAAAATAGCAAGGATGTTTGTTTTGAAATGGAGCAACTAATTAGGAGCATTCTACCTACTCAAAAGTCTTTCTTGTTCATTTTCTTTTCCTTTGACATTGTTGTCTTACCATTGATTTGGTAAGCAACCCTATCTTTGGATGTAATCGGGACGGGCGTGGGTCATAGTATAACCATGATTAGCAATGTTTCAAGGTATCTTAGCATTCTTTTTGAGGGACTAAGATCATTTGTAAGGCAACTTAGATAGCGTCATCGAGGGACTATGATCTTGTATTTGCTTGTTTTTGCTAAGATACCTTACATGCGTAATATGGCCATTTTGTGTAAGGAAACAAAGTGGAATAACCCTAGGGGTGTTTGTGTACAAGTGTGTCATTTTCATGCTTGTTTTTGTATTGAATTAGGGTTTTCTAAACATTGGTTTTAGTCTTTCCATGCAAACCCTAATTACTAGAATGTTATATAAAAGCGATAAATTGCGAAATTTAAAGTTACTACGCTATTACAACATTTGTTGGGAGGGGGTGTACAAATTTACAAATGGGGGTGACAAGTAAAGTAAACCCTAATTACTATTACAAGGCTTTGACAATTACAAGATTTATAATGCAAAAATAGTAAAATATGCAAGAAGATGTAAAGTGAGAGAAATTGTTTTTTAGGGTTTTTTATAGAAATGGTTTTGTAATAAATTTCATTTAAAAAAAACCTAAGTCTAAGTTAACAAAAAAACAAATTCTTTAGAAAAATATTTTTGAGGTTTTATTTGAAAAAAAAGGTTTGATAATGTTAGGTCATTTCCAAGCAATGCAATATGTCCAAAATAGGCTAAAAAAATCTCAAAAATCTCAAAAATTGGTGCCTGAGCTGACACGGGCCGTGTCGTGTGACATGGACACCCGTGTCAGGATCTGTCCATGACTTTTCTACATTTTTTTATTCCAGCCAACCTGACACGGCCGTGTCACTTGACACGGGCGCCCGTGTCAGCCTCTTCCCATCTTTTTTCGGCTTGTGTACGCACCAGTAACATTGACACGGGCCGTGTCGTGTGACACGGACACCCGTGTTAGCCTCAGACCCTACATTTTACTATTTTTGTTCAACCCAATTAAGCTGACACAGGCTGTGTCGTGTGACACGGGCACCCGTGTTAGCCTCTGGTCTGGCTTTTTGTTAGTTTTTTCTCTTTGATCTGTCATGTTATATCTTTTGAGCGCAAAAGCAAATGATGTATGAATAATGACATCATAGTTTGAGAAAGTTTACCTTTTGAAACGGAAGATTTAGAACAAGTACAAATGTTTTTGGGTGCAAAGTAGTGATTGATCGAGCTCCTTTGAACCTTCTTGAAGTAGCTTCAACCTTCTTATTGTGCTGAAAATGGTTAAACTACTCCAACCGAGTCAAGTTGCCATGTATATTTTTTTGAGTTTACAAGATGGTGGTAATAATGTTACAAAAGTAATTCTTATGTTTTAAAAACTTCTATATGGTGTATATGAAGTGTTTGGATGGTTTGTTTGGATAAAACTTGCAAGGTGTGAGACTCAAAGATTTGGACTTCAAAGCTCAAAAATGGAGGTTGTGTACTAATATGGTTTTTGACAGCAAAAATGATTTTGAGTGTTAGTTTCCCTTCCTATTTTTTTGGCGTTTCTCTCTATTTTTTCTAACCTCTTACTATTTCAAATTCTTTTTCTATTTATAGGTATGGGGTTTGTGCATATGAGCTGATTAGGTTTGCAAGACAGCATGTTATGGATTGGTTGGATTACAAAGATCAAACTAAGTCAAGTACTCCATAGTCCCAAGATGAAGTACCAAAGTTGCTGGTATAGAGGAGCTACTTCCCATGATTTATGGTGGAGTATAATAAGCAACAAGCAAGGTATGGGCTTAAGATAAACTTTGTACCAAAAGGCTTGCTTTTCAAGAGTAGCAATGGTGCCTTTATGCCATAAATGGAAAGATCTTTTGGACAATGGCTGAAACACTTGGGTAATGGCTCAAGATCTTGTGTAAACATTAAATTATGTAGAGATTTGCAAGCAAGAAGGTCTTCAACATAAGATCATGTAGCAAATCAAGAGAGTTTTGTTATGTGTTCTTTAACCAAAATCGCTTGCAATTCAAGGATGGATGCCAAACTTTAAGCCCTTGAATCTCCTAGCTCAAGTATGATAAATTCATGCTCTTGGATGTTTTGGAAAGCTTGAAACATCCTCTATAACTTTCATGTTGGCAATTTTGACAAAATCATCTTGTAACTATGTGAAAAAATTCCAAGGAGTTGGGATAAAATCCTGAACAAAATCTGTTGAAAATTTCTATGTGTTAAATGAAAATGTCATGACTTCATGAATTTATAACTTAAAATACAAGCATTTCTAGAAATAGTTCTGCTATACATTGTTTCAGATCTCATTGAGATCTATAACTTTCATGTTGGAAGTTTCCCTTGAATCATCTTGCATCTTGGTGAAAAAATGGCATGAAGTAATGAAATTATCATGTGTAAAAATACTTAGAAAATTTCTAAGTCTTGGAAATCTAGACTTTTCAAGTTGACTTTTGACTTTCTTGACTTCTTGATGATCAAGCTTGATATTCTTGAATGTCTTGATGAATTTTGATCTTTGGAATGTAATGTTGACCAAAAGGTCAAAGTTTGACTTTTCTGGGTATAGTTGACTTTTTCCAAATACAGTTGATTTTAGGTCAACTGCTCAATTGACTGAGAAAAAATGTGATCCAAGGCTTGGAACTTGACATGAGTAATCTTGGGGATCCATAATGATCCATGAATGTCATATGGGGAAATTAAAGTCCAATTGTCTTTGTGAAAAATTCAAACCCTATTTTTGAATTGTCAGTGTTGAGAAGGTGTCTTGAGCTGATCAAACCTTGTGTAGTCCTGATTCAAATGGAGATCTTATGAGAGATTTTTTGAGAAATGAAAGGGAAAATTTTGGGGTACAACAGCTTCCCATGTTCAATCTTCTTAAACCTGAAGAGTAGATTGGCGGATCCGCCATTCGTGACTTGAAGGTGGAAGATGATTGGACACTAGAGTGCCCAAAAATTTGCACTCGATGATGTGGTGGTTGATGGTGTAGGGAATGTGCTTAAAGATGACATTTGGAGAGATGATGGAAAGTTGCTGGAGATGGGCTTACAGATGCCATCCAAAATGATTGTTGGCAGGAATGAAAGAAGTGTCAGAATAAATCTCTAGTTGATTTATATTTAAATAGTGGATGTGTTGGGTTGAGTACCAGAATAATATCCATAAATGGATTGTATTTGACTCGTATCTGAAAGTTGAAACTGATAGAGTATCAGAATGGCATCCGTATCTGTAGTGTATCTGAACTGTATTTGAAAATTGAATCTGAATGAGTATCAGGATGGATTCTGTATCTGGAGCGCATCTGAACTGTATCTGAAAGCTGAATCTGAATGAGAATCAGGATGGCATCCGTATCTGGAGCGTATCTAAATTGTATCTAAAAGATGAATCTGAATGAGTATCAGGATGGCATCCGTATCTGGAGCGTATCTGAACTGTATCTAAAAGCTGAATATGAATGAGTATCAGGATGGCATCCGTATTTGGAGCATATCTGAACTATATCTGAAAGCTGAATTTGAATGAGTATCAGGATGGCATCCATATCTGGAGCATATCTGAACTGTATCTGAAAACTCAGCAGGATGATGAAGGAATCTTGGACGATTACTACCTGAGCAGCATGATGAAGGAATCTTGGACGATTACTACCTGAGCAGCATGATGAAGGAATCTTGGAAGATTACTACCTCAGCAGAATGATGAAGGAATCTTGGATGATTACTACCTTAGCAGGATGATGAAGGAACCTTGGATGATTACTACCTCAGCAGGATGATGAAGGAGTCTTGGACAATTACTACCTCAGCAGGATGATGAAGGAATATTGGACGATTACTACCTCAGCAGGATGATGAAAGAATCTTGGACGATTACTACCTCAGCAGAATGATGAAGGAATCTTGGACGATTACTACCTTAGTAGGATGATGAAGGAATCTTGGATAATTACTACCTCAACAGGATGATGAAGGAATCTTGGATGATTACTACCTCCGCAGGATGATGAAGGAATCTTGGAGGATTACTACCTCAGCAGGATGATGAAGGAATCTTGGACGATTACTACCTCAGCAGGGTGATGAAGGAATCTTGGACGATTACTACCTCAACAGGATGATAAAGGAATCTTGGATGATTACTACTCCAAAAGATGATGACCTTTATCTGTTGATTGATCTTTCCTGAAAAGGTAAAGAGTTAGTTGTATGCAATGTCATGATGTATGCATTGTGTATAGATGTTCTCAAAATAAATGATATTTGTGTTATATGTATTTTGTATGCATATGCTATGAATGTTGTTGAAATGTAATTTTGTCTTGAAGAATAAATCCTTGACAAGTGTTGGGGAGTTATTAAATCCCGGATTGCTGTTGAGGAGTAGGTGTGTCTTCAAACTTTGCTTAGAATGTTTCCATTGAGGATTCCTGTTTTATTATTTGAGGAGAACTCCGCTGGGGGATTTTGAAAGCTCTGTATAGAGTGTTGATTCTTGCTTGAGGAAAATAGTTCAGAAGTATTAGTCGTACGTTGCTCTACTGGGGAGTCGATGTTGAATTGATATCAGGTCAGGTCCAGGTTTCATAGTAACTTGCTGGGGATTGTAGAGTAGTCTACTGGGGAAGAGGAGTTGTGGTCCTTTGATTTGTAGTAGTCGGAGAGGCCACCTCAAGCTGGGGAATCATGCCGTTTGTTGGGGGAATAAACCTTGTTGCTTACTCTGTTGGAGAGGCGGCGACTTCACTGGCCGAATTCCTCGAGGATTCTTGAAGTCGACTCAGTTGGGAAGAGGTTTTTCAGAGATTGAAAATCTGGCTGGGGAATCATCCCATGAGAAGGATTTTGGGGAGATTTGTCACTGCCCCTAGTAGCAAGTTTTTGTGGCACTGCCAGGAACTAATTAATTGTACATAACCCTTTGTTGGGATTTACGTTTAATGCCCCGAGTAATGGAGATGGAGACCTGCCCCTGGTTATTCTGTACTTCTTGAGAGATTTCATGGAATCTTGACTGGACGACCCAGGTGTGCTTGGATAGTGACATGTCATGCCCCCTTGTTGATAAGAGATTTGTAATTGTAAGTGTCATCCCACTCAAAGTGATTTTGTTCACTTAGAGAGCTTTTGTTCACTGGATATTCGTTGTGTGAATTTCTCCGATGTCAAACAAATAGCCATATGAAAACAAAGATATTCAAATAATGTGAAGTTTATGCTTGTCTTGAAATTTTGAAAATGCATTTTAGTAAGTAAAGAAATTTTGTAAGAAATATTCAACTCAGAATTTAGAGTAAAGCCTTACAGGAGTCAGGATACCTTTTGTAACAGTATGCTTTCGAACTAACCCGTGCTTCAATTAGGACTTTTGAAGGGTTGTAGCATGGCTTGGTTCATGATTTAAGAAACAAAGGATAAAGGCTCAAAGTGTATTTATACCCACCCTCTCTTTGTGATGTTCTCCAGTCCTAAACTCAGCTAATTATACGTTTGAACTCGAGTTGAGTCTGGAATGACGTTTTGGTGATGGTTCAAACAAGTTTAGTTTATCGGAAGGCAGTCACTTCTTGGAACATTTTTCATGTTGTTGAGGATTTGTAGTGACCTTTTTCTTTTGATTTATTATCCCTGGTTTTTTCCTGACCGTTCTTGCTTTAAGATTATAGTCAGCGAGATTCCCCAGTTTTTTTTAAGTCTCCTTCGTAGGTTTTGACTTAGTGGGCTTTTCCTTTTGAGAGATAATGACTGCCCATGTGATACGGAACCATCACCGTCTTTTGATTCCAAAGGAATGTTTTTGATGTCATTCGTTGTATTACGAGATGAGAGTTTGCGGCTTAACGCGTATTTGAATTAACTGAGAGACTACCCTGCCCCAGGTTTTGATTTAAAGGTTTCAATTTGTGTAAAAAAAGAAAACTTCTACTTCTTTGGCTCGAAGGGGTTGACTAGGGATTATCTTCCTTATAACTCCAGTGTTTAGGATTTGAAAGAAACGCCTGTACATCGTCAACAAGGTCTGTCCAAAAGCATACTGTATGGAGTAAAATGAGATGGAAAATTTTGGGGTACAATGCCAAAATGTTGTACCCCAAAAGCATACTGTATGAGAGTATGGCATTGTACCCCAAAATTTTCCATCTCATTTTACTCAACACATGCCCATTGAGATCCTCAACTTGCTCAAGGATGCCCAAGAGTTGACCAGACAAACTCTCTCCTAAGGCAATGTACCTCAAACTAGGGTTTCCATTTTCATCAAGATGGGTGAACTCCAAAGAACTCACATGATCTCCATGGTCCTAATATGTTCTCAAGACCCACCATGTCAAATTTCAAGCCCTGCACAAGAAGTTTGTTCAATCAACTACTCAGATGCTTGAGAATCGACTATATTAGGTCAAAAGTCAACTATGGCCCACATACAGCCAAACTTCAAGATTTTTGGTCAACATCAACATTTTGAAGTGATATCCATCATTTGATCAAGGGTTGATCATGATTCCTCAAGGAATGCCCAAAATTCATCAAAACCCAAAAGTTGTTAAATTAGGGTTTCATAGGAAAAGTCAACCGAACTTTGACCAAGCATAACCTCTCCATACTTTATCATAAATTTTCCATCCAAGGCTCATTTTGAAGAGGATGCAATTCCCCACAACTCATCTTCAGCCCACAATTTCAAAATATACACTCATCAAAAGATATGAATTTCTACATTATAGGTCCTTTTGAAAAGTCAACAAAAACACTTTTTGGGTCAAGGATTCTTACATGAACATGGAAGACCCAGTGGAGTTGAGACCAAAATGGTTGTTTAGGGCACATCCTCAGCTTTCTAAAAAATCCAAGAACACCTCTCTAGGGTTAAAATTGGAAGAGATATGTCTTGTCAAAGTTGACCATTTTTGCAAAATTGGCAAAAGTCAAATGTGCTCAAAGATGCATTTTTTTTGCCAAATGGGCCTAACTTTTTTTGCTTGCACCTCACTCATAACATGTTCCACGACCCAAATATTAACCCACACATTATTTGCTTCATTTTCCATTTTATTTTGATTTTTTATTAATTTAAAATTGAATTAAATAAAATAAATGACAAATAATAGCAAATATTGGTTTTGATCTGATTTTTGGACATGATCACAAGCTAAATATGTTGACATATCAGAATCAAATAGAATCAAGGTGGATTGGTACAAGAATGGCACGATTAGGCTTAATTTGGAAAAAAATCATACAAGGAAGGAATGAGATCAAATCTTCAAAGTTTTCAAAGATACATGTAGTTTTTATATCCCTAATTCATTCAGGGTTATATATTGAGTAAGGCCAGGCACAAAAACGAGGGCTAGCACTGGTGAAGAACAGTAGAACAAAATCAAAATTTTGGCAAAAAGTGGTGATATGTTCTCTAACCTAGAGGAAGATTCAAAGCATTCCAACACTCCTAATCGTATCCTGGAGCATCTCTGAAACTAACAGGATCAGTAGCAAGCATTCTCGGGCCCAGAATTAACCCCTGAACCCCACACGGCTTGCTTGCTTTTTCAAAATTGGTTACGATAATTCTTGCATCATTAGTATAATTTAATGGCATATTTGTGATCATTGATGTATTTGTAACATGTCTGAATAATTTAATTGAAGTTTTGACACCTATATATGCATTTACCATTGCTAGGGTTTTTGTGTTCATTTTATGGCGTTTGTCCACAGGTAAAATTAGACCAAGAATAGTCCACCATGATGTTCGTGGGTTCAAAACAAATGGAACCATGTAATTAGAATTTATTTATCATGAATTTTCTTGATTGTTGAAGTTTACAGGTTTTCAGCTATGGAAAAGTGTCTGTGGGTATAAGTCTTACCCCTAAGACGAAAGTCTCAACGATGGAGATGATGACTTGTCACCACCTCATTGAACCATTTGAATTTCGCGCGTGTTTTCCATCTAATCACCATGTTTTATATATTATTCATTATTGTTGTTATATTAACAATTGAGTCACACAACCAAGATGGCAAAGTGCGTTGGTGGTGAGTGTGAGGACTTGGGTTCGATCCAAGGTCCCAGCATTTTCTTCATTTTATTTCTTTTTTACAGATCAGGTGTATCATCCTCTCAAACGCCTACCATGCGCCATCAATATCCAGCCATGGGATTCATCATCAATCCAATCTAACGCCCCACCTGCCAGAGACTATGGTACACCATCAGGAGGGAGCACCACTGGATCAAGCGTTGACTGGGCTTCAGCTTGGTGGGCCTAACAAATTCAGTAACCCACCCCCTGATTTCTTCAATACAGGCCCTTTTCTCATCTTTTGATTTTAATTATTTTTCTAAATATTTTCTTTTTTAAAATAACATCAAATTTTTTATTTTTATTATTAAATCATGAAATCACAAAAAAATTCCAAAAATATTTTTTTCCATAAAATGTTTATTTTTTAAAATTAATTTAATTAAAAATTAGGGAATTTAACTCTTTTTTTTTGTAATTAAAATCAATTAGAAATTAGGGTTTAATTTTTTATATAATTAGTTTTTCTTCAAAAAATAACTTAAATATTTTTCTCAATTAGATTTTTAGGTTTTACATTTATCCTCGCATTTAATTCGTCGCGCGCATTTTAATTACTTTTCTTGGTATTTTTGTAACTGCTCCGAGTTTGTAATAGCTTTAATTAGGTTTTAATTCTGCCTTTTATTTTACAGTAAAAAATAATTATGTATCTGCGAAAGCCATGTAATAGCTAGAACTTTAAACTTTCCGCATTTTAATTTCCACAATTATAAAATGTTAGATGTATGCTAATAGGATTGTATGGAAAGACTATCTGAAATTAATACGGTAGAAAACCCTAAATGTGCAAAGAAAAATTAACTGAAAAAATTAACTCGCACATGCTCACTCCTAGGGTTTACTCCACTCTGGTTGCCTTCAGTTAAATGGTCATGAATTATAAGGTTTGTTAGCGGTCACCCTCTAGCTCCGAAAGATCTAAAAAATGACTCATTCGGATGTCGCATCAGAAAAGATCTTTAAGGCTTTAGGAGGGTTACTAAAATTCCCTAACATTGCTTTTGTGATCGTATATGTCCCTTCGAATGTCCCTAAAAACTCCAACGACGATGCTACCTATTTCTCAATAATGGAATAGCATTGTCTAAAAAAGGAAAACAAACAATCTTTTTCGAGTAGGTAGATTAGTTCTTAAGTACTTGCTCAAACAAACAACCTTTTTCACACCAAACACTTTTCAAACAATGTTTTCAAAAACAACTTCGTAACACTCTTGAGGATAGAAACAAGGGTTAAAACAAAGTAAATGAAACTTTTCAAAACAAGCACACACACAAGCAATTTTAAAATGAGCAAGTACCTGAGATCCTGTAGAAAACTACGGATAGAAAGGGTGCTAACACATTCCCTGTACTCAGAAATATTCTCGAAAAAGGTTTTTTCTGTTCTTTTTCCTTTTCCTTAGTTGGATGAAATAAAAGTCGGTGGCAACTCTTGCTTACCGAACACATTTGCGAATACAAAATGCAAACCAATATAACAATCAGTTCTGCCACCGTATCATAGAACTGGTGACTCTGATGGGGAATATAAATAAAGTGGGGTTTACCTTAGGATATAGGTCAGTTCAAAATTGCTTTCTTATTTGTTTGCTTTATTCTTAAAGGGTTTTGCTTGGGTTACTATAGATCCTACACTCGGATCTAGGGACACTTTTTAGGTAATCAACAATAGATCATGGAGACTGTACGGTGTATACCGATATGGTTTAAGCGATGGCTGTGTCGGTATGGAACTTTGGTTGGTACCGGTATCCTTCATGGGGAAACGAGGAGAGTATTGGGCCGCCGCGTGGTGTCGTGAAGCACTAATGGATCTTAGAACCTTAGTTGAACAAACTTGGCCATTAGAAAGTAGTGAGATCGCTGGCCTCGGTATAGAGCTGAGGATTGGTTGATACTCGATGCTACACTCATTGAGATCAAACTTTCGGGATATTTCGGCCGCAAGAAAAGATTGCTTGAGCTGAAACAATGCCCTATAAAGGATGATCAGTGATATTGAGAATCTTTAGAACCTGGTTACTTTTCTAAGACAGGTTTGAAACCAACTAAACATCAAGAGTGTATGACCTTTAACCTCATGCAAGCCTTAAACCTAAGGACTTGGTGTTATTTTTCTGTGTTTTTTATACCTGTGGTTTATCATGACATCATGCATCATAACATACCATTCATTCTTATTGAACTAACCATTTCAAGGACCAAGGGAATTTATCTTTTTTCTGTTTTTCAGATCATGACTTCCGTTCGTAGAAACACTATCTGAATCAGCTTTGTGAAGACGCCTTCCCAACTCAAAGAGCTAGTATCAAAGGTTTCCGAAACACCCGCGTTCACTAAGAGACATGGTCGACTTCTCAGCCTGGTTACTTCAAACTTTGATGAAAATATGATGAGTTTACTCTTTCAGTTCTTTGATCCCAAGCACCACTGCTTCAACTTTCCAGACTATCAATTGGTGCCTACCATGTAAGAATTCTCTCAACTGTTGGATATACCCATTCTTGAACAGTTGCCTTTCACAGGTCTGGAAGAAGTTCCTAAGCCAGAATTCATTGCCTCAACTTTGCATCAGAAACGGGCTGACATGGTATCCAATTGGGAAACAAGAAGCGGAGTCAAGGGTTTTCTAGCCAAGTTCCTAATAGACAAGGCCCAACTGTTTTGGGATGATATGGATTTTCAGGCTTTTGAGGAGGTCTTGGCCCTTCTAATCTATGGGTTAGTACTATTCCCAAATCCATACTTATTCATAGATGTGAATGCTATCAAGATCTTCCTCTCTTGCAACCCTGTACCTACCTTGCTCGGAGATATTTTACACACTCTCCATACTCGTACCATGAAGAGAAGAGGGGTGCTTATGTGATGCATGCCATTGCTGTCGAGGTGGTTTATTTCTCACCTCTCTATGTCCGTACTGAAGAATGAAGAAGATGTGGGTTGTTCACAAAGGATAATGTCACTCGCTCACATGGATATTCTCTGGTGTTCCCGAGCTATAGAAAACACTGCTATTATTGAACGTTGCGGAGAGTACCCTAATGTCCCGTTACTTGGCATCAGAGGGGGTATAACCTACAATCTTTGTTTAGCTCTGCGAAAATTTGGTTACCCTCGAAGAGATGGTCCTCATGAGTTACTTATCAAGGGCATTGTATTCAACTATGAGGATAATGTTCAAGAGTATCGCCGGAGGTTCGTACGAGCTTGCGGCATGGTAAAAAGATCTGGCGCCAAGGCTTTGGGACGAAAGGCTTCCATTCCTATGGAACCTTACCTCCAATGGGTACGAGCCCGCTCCCAGAAACTTATGATGCCCTATATGGCTGTTTTACCAGTGATTGTGGAACCCACTACTAAAGGGGGGTATTCCTTACACGGTTCTCTATCCTGATATGCCCACTGATCTTGGAGATTACAGAGCTCTGGGATTCAGTTGAAGAAAGAGTGGGATACTTACAGGGATCAGTTCTATGCCTAAGAGAGGAAGGTTTTAGAGCTCACAGAGCAGTTCCATGAGGAAAGAGGGTTCAATGTCTATCTCGGCACAAAGAGGAAGCATCCATGGGAATTTTGATTTTTTTTTCTAGTTTTGTTTTTAATTATAATGCCTAAAAGGCATTTGAACTTTGAATTCAACTAATAAAATCTTTGTTTCATTTTGGTTCGCAAATTTAAATTTCCCAAAGTCTTTGAAATCATTACGTGTGCATCCCATTCATAACATTGCATGTACAGGTACCATTACAGGTTTCTTATCTTCTTAGCTATTTATTTCAGCAGAAATGTCTTCCGAACAAAGCATCAAGGACCTTCAGGCACAAAACTCCCAGTTCCAGCAAATGTTCATAAATCTGGCAACAGGGCAGGAGGATTTAAAAGCCCTCATCTTGAAAGAGAAAAAGAAAAAGAAGAAGGCTGCCAATATTCTAAATATGGGCAGAAGGTTTAAAGGGCCATTGAAGCAACAATTCGATTTGACCTCTTCATTCAAGGAAGGGGAGAATCAAGAAGAAGAGACAAGGGAGAATGACCCTAGCCCTGCAACTTCTGATGATGAAACAAATTATAATGATGAGCGGTATCCTCCCACTGAGTATAGGTACAAGCAGTTGGAAGACCGTCTGAGTGCTATGGAGATCCAAAGGATACATGGGTTAGATTTTGAAGAATTGGGATTGGTGTCGGGAGTGGTCATCCCGCAGAAGTTCAAATCTCCAATTTTTGCAAAGTATGATGGGGTGTCCTGCCCAAAACTCCATCTTTGCTCTTATGTCAGAAAGATCCAGCCCCACACCGCTGATAGAAATTTGTGGGCTCATTTCTTTCATGATAGTCTGTCAGAGACTCAGCTTGAATAGTTCTACCAACTGGAGAGAGCCAATGTCCGAAATTGGGAAGATCTGGCTATTGCTTTCTATAAGCAGTACCAGTATAACGCCGACCTTGCTCCTACTCGTACTCAACTCCAGAGTATGTCCATGGGGGCGAGTGAAGGCTTTAAGGACTATGCACAGAAGTGGAGAGACTTGGCTGGAAGAGTCAAACCCTCGTTGTCTCATAGGGAGTTGGTTGATATGTTTCTGGGGACGCTATCGGGTCCATTCTTTAATCATTTGATCGGCAGCTCGTCAGCTGGTTTCACCGAGATGATTTTGACTGGAGAGAGAGTAGAAGCTTGGATTTGGAGCGACAAGATACAAAAGGATACCTCTTCAAGTTCAGCAAAGAAGCCTTTTGCTTGTAAGAAAGAAGTCAATGTTGTCTACAGCCCGAGGGGCCAAAACAGAGTTGAACATCGCCAAATAGTAAGTGTCGTAATGATACCTAAGCATGTGGCCGCTCCATAACGCAACAATCAACCAAGGGTGGAAAGACCACAATGGAAGTTTACCTGAATCAACATGACATTGGCTGAATTTCTACCCCATCTGCTGAGATCCAATTTGGCGACCTTGAAAGAGGCTCCCAAGAATCCGAATACCACATCTCCCCGATATAATCCAAATGCTCGGTGTGCCTATCATTCTGAAAGTCCTGGCCATGACACCAATGACTTATGGGCCCTATGAAATAAGGTACAAGATCTGATTGAAGCCAAGGAAATTGAGTTCGATGCTCCGGAAAAGCCCAATGTCATAACTGCTCCCATTCCTAAGCATGATCGTGGGGTTAATGTTGTTGATACCGACTTGTTTGTGACCTTGTTGGATGAAGTTTCTACTCCTCTCATGACTGTGAAGAAGAATTTGATGTTGGCCGGTTTATTTCTGGGTTGTGGTGAAGGTTGCCACATGTGTTCATTTCTATCTTCTAGTTGCCATTTGCTGAAGTCATGTGTTCAACACCTGATGGAAAGCAAATAAATTTTGTTCGAGAAAACTTTGTTTCCTGTTGCTCCATCTGAAGACATTGCCCTTATAACCATTTCCGTCAATCCTTCCAAGGTCTCCTCAAGAAGACCTGTTAGGATTACATCTGCTCCAAGAATCGATCCCCTAATAATCATTGTTCCTGGTCCTGTCCCGTATGCCTTGGACAAAGTTGTCCCCTGGCATTATGGTGCCGATGTGTACTATCATGGCATCAAACAAGATCTGAAAAATAAAGAGGCTGATCCTGATATTGGTAACATTTTCGGGATCACCAAGGTTACCCGAAGTGGAAGGGTCTTCTCTCCTGAGATTTCCCCTAAGACTGTCAAGAGGCCTATTGTTATTCTGTCTGCTACTCCTGCTGGTACGTCAACTACTACCCTTGTGTTTACTCCAATTATCACTCCCGTCTATGAGTCACCTGGGACCCGAGGCAAAGAAATTATAAGCGAGCCTGCCCGGACGGAGGTGCCTAGAAAAATTGTTGTGGAAGCCTCTAAGCAAGAGATAAAGGAAATATTGAAAATAATTCAAAAGAGTGACTACAATATGGTCGAGCAGCTGGGGAAGACCCCCTTAAAGATATCCATGTTATCCCTGTTGTTGGCTTTGAGGCCTATGCAAAGGCTTTGATTGCATTCCTCAAAATTGCGCATGTTCCGCAAGATACTTCAGCTGATCAATTTAAAGATTACGTCGCTAGCATGACTGCTGACAATGGGCTAGGTTTTTCAGATGCAAACTTGACACCGAAGGGAAGGAAGCATAATGATGCTCTGCATGTCTCGATTGAATGTAGGGGAACCACTATGACTCGTGTATTGGTGGATACTGGGTCTTCGCTGAATGTTCTGCCCAAGAAAGCGTTGGACCGGTTATATTGCAAGGGTTTGACTTTAAAGCCTAGTAACATTATGGTAAGGGATTTTGATGGGTCGAAAATAATGGTGCGCGGGGAGGTGGACATCCCTGTCAAAGTGGGTTCTCAGACCTTTGGGTCCACCTTCTATGTGGTGGACATCAGGTTGTCATATTCTTGTTTTTTGGGTCGTCCTTTGACCCACGAGGCTGGGGCAATTACTTCCACACTACACCAAATGCTGAAGTATCCGGTAAAAGGGAAGATTGTCATTGTGCATGGTGAAGAGGAGTATATGGTGACCCACCTCAATTCCTTTTGGTACGTAGAGATGGATGGGGAATTCATAGAAACTCCTTGTCAGAACTTCAATGAGGTCCCTCAAATCTTCGCATCGACTGAAACTACTACCAGCAACAAACCTCCTCTGTAGATGGCTTCTCTCAAGGATGCTAGGGCCGTAGTTGAAGAAGGTGGGTGTTCCAATTGGGGTAAGCTCCCTGATTTCACTCACAAAACTGAAAATTTTGGTTTGGGCTTTACTACAGGGCCTCAAAGGGCTGTTCGACGCGCTCGGGCTGGAGGACCTCCCCTGCGCATTAGCAGTTGTGGGGTTAATGCCATTGAAGACAGCGAGAAAGTCTGTGACATTGACAGCTAGATCTACCCGACTACCAACGGTGGACCTAGTAATTGGATGGCCAGAGATTTTATACCATTTTCTTTCATTCCACAGTAATTGTATTATTTGTTTTCTGAGCTTGTAATAAACAATTTAAACTTTATGGCCTTGTATCTTGCCCAGGACACAACGGTTCTATTTGTGAGGGCTATTATATGTCATCTTTACATGTCATCAATAAAGCATTGGACGTTCTTGCATACAAATTTTGCGCTCTCTGTTTTTTTATTTCCTGCTTTTTAAAATACAGTATGCTCTTTCACACACTCACGTATCAAACTGCAGATCCATATCCACTATGAATCCCATTGATAACAATTCTACTACTGCTCATTATGACTTCGAAAATCCGATCAACCAAGCCGAGGATGAAGGTGAGGAAGATTATGAGGTGCCTGTGGAGCTTGCTAGACTACTACAGCAGGAAGAGAGGGCCATACAGCCTCACAAAGAGCCAATTGAGACAGTGAACTTGGGTAATGAGGAAGACATAAAAGAGGTTAAAATAGGTGCAAATCTGGAGCTTAGCAACAAACAGAGGTTGATACAGATGTTGCACGACTATGTTGAGATCTTTGCCTGGTCCTATGAAGACATGCCTGGTTTGGACACTGATATTGTGGTACATCGCCTGCCAACTAAAGAAGATTGCCCTCCGGTAAAGTAGAAGGTTCGCCGTATGCGTCCCGAAATGTAAGAGAAGATCAAAGCGGAAGTTATGAAGAAGTTCAACGCTGGATTCCTAGATGTCACTTCCTACCCATAATGGGTTGCTAACGTCGTCCTAGTAACTAAGAAGGACGGTAAGGTATGGATGTGTGTGGACTACAGCGATCTGAATAGGGCAAGTCCCAAGGATGACTTCCCACTGTCGCACATTGACGTTCTGGTTGATAACACCGTGCAACACAAGATCTTCTCTTTCATGGATGGTTTCTTTGGCTATAACCAGATCAAGATGGCTCCTGAAGACATGGAGAAGACAACCTTCGTTACACAGTGGGTCACTTTCTGTTACAAGGTGATGCCTTTCGGGTTGAAGAATGCTGGGACAACTCATCAGCGCGCCATGGTCGCTTTGTTCCACGACATGATTCACCATGAGATAGAGCTTTATGTGGATGACATGATCGCCAGGTCTCAAACCGAAGAAGCTCACCTTGGTCATCTGCAAAAATTATTTGACAGGTTGAAGATATACAAGTTGAGGTTGAATCCAAACAAGTGCACCTTTGGGGTGAGGTCCGGTAAGCTTATGGGGTTTATCGTCAGTGACAAGGGTATTCAGGTAGACCCTGCGAAGGTAAAATCCATACAAGAGATGCCAGTTCCTCGTACAGATAAGGCAGTTAGAGGTTTCTTGAGACGCCTGAATTATATCACCAGGTTCCTTTCACATCTGACTACTACTTGTGCGCCAATGTTCAAGCTTATGAAGAAAGATCAAGTGGTTAAGTGAAATGATGAATTTCAGACCGCTTTCGAAGTAATAAAGGACTACCTTCAAGAACCACCAATTTTGATGCCTCCGGTTGAAGGAAGACCCTTGATTTTTTACCTAATAGTGCTAGACAATTCAATGGGGTGTGTGTTGGGGCAACATGAAGAGACTGGTCGAAAAGAGCACACAATATACTACCTTAGCAAAAATTTTACTGACTTTGAGACAAGATACTTACTTCTCGAGAAAACTTGATGCGCTTTGGCATGGGCTGCTCGCCGACTAAGACAATATATGTTGACCCACACTACCTTGTTGATATCAAAGATGGATCCGATCAAGTACATTTTCGAGAAGCCCGCTCTCTCCGGAAGGATAGTAAGGTGGCAAATGATCTTAACCGAATACGACATCCAATACACAACCCAAAAAGAAATCAAGGGAAGTGTGTTAACGGATCATTTGGCACATCAGGCTGTGTATGACTACCAGTCAATGAATTTCGAGTTCCCGGATGAGAATATCATATTGGTAACCGACTATGAAGAACCTGGACCGGATGATGGTCTATGTATTTTGATGGAGCCTCAAACGCACTGGGAAATGGTATTGGCACCATAATCATATCTCTCGAGGGTTGTCATACTCTGTTCACTGCCCGATTACGCTTCAACTGTACCAACAACATGGCAGAGTATGAAGCATGCATCATGGGACTTCGAGCTGCTATTGACCTAAGGATCAAGTTCTTGAGTGTATTTGGGGACTCCACTTTGGTGATAAGTCAGATCAAAGGCGAGTGGGATATGAAGCACCCAAACCTTATTCCTTACAAAGAGTATTTACCGACACTGCTACCGCAATTTGAAGAGATCACCTTTGAACATTTCCCACGAGAAGAGAATCAGTTAGCGGACGCGCTAGCTACTATTTCATTAATGTTTAAGGTCAGGTGGGACAATGAAGCTTCCCAGATCACCATTGAGAGGCTAGATGAGCCAGCACAATGCTGTGAAATCGATACCGAAGAAGTGGAAGACAAACCCTGGTTTCACAAAGTCAAGAGGTATCTCGAGACTCAAGAGTATCCGGAAGGGGCATCTATTAATGATAAGAAGTTTCTGAGAAGTTTCGCTGCAAAGTTCTTCCTCAATAATGGAATCCTCTATAAACGCAACCATGACTCCACACTATTACGGTGTGTAGACAAGAGGGAAGCAGAGAGGATCATGACAGATCTACATGAAGACACCTTCAGAACCCATTCTAGTGGACATACCATGGCTAAGAAGATCCTACGGGCAAGATACTATTGGTCCACTATGGAAGCCGATTGTTATCAGCACTCTCGAACTTGTCATAAGTTCCAAATCTATGTTGATTAGGTGTATGTGCCTTCGGTCCCCTTAAACGTCTTGAAAGATATATGGCCCTTTGCAATGTGGGGAATCGACATGATTGGAGAAATCAGGCCCACCACTTTTAATGGACATCGCTTTATCCTAGTAGCCATTGATTACTTCACGAAGTGGGTTGAGGCAGCCTCTTTTCCTATAGTAACCAAGAACATCGTGGCGCGGTTTATCCAACATAATCTGATCTGTCGATATGGTGTGTCAGAGAGAGTTATTATTGACAATGGTACGAATCTCAACAACGCAATAATCACCGAGCTCTATAAACAGTTCAAGATACAACATCATAATTCTTCTCCCTACCGGCCAAAGATGAATGGCGCTGTTGAAGCAACTAACAAGAACATCAAGAAGATTGTACAGAAGATGATAGTGACATACAAAGATTGGCATGAGATGTTACCATTTGATCTTCATGGGTACCGTACCTCTGCACAGACGTCGACAGGAGCAACACCCTACTCTCTGGGATATGGCATGGAGGCAGTCCTACCCATCGAAGTCCAGATACATTCTCTCAGGATTATGAAGGATGCAGGTTTGAATGAAGACAACTGAATCCAAAACCGACTTGATCAGTTAAATCTAATCGATGAAAAGAGACTTACTGCTATCTGCCATGGTCAGACGTATCAAAAGAGAATGATCAAGGCTTTTAACAAGAAAGTCAAGCATCAAGAATATCAAGTCGGGGATCTAGTGATCAAATGCATCATACTTCCGCAAGGTGATCCCAGGGGCAAATGGACCCCCACGTACGAAGGACCATTTATGGTTAAAAACATTTTTTCAGGTGGAGCTATGATTCTAACCACCATGGATGGTGACGGCCTTCCTTACCCTGTCAATGCAGACATAGTGAAAAGATACTACGCATAACTAAGGGATGAAAATGAAAAATCAGTACACCCGACAAGTCAAAAACCCGAAAGGGCAGCTTGGGAAAAAAAGGGTATCACGGTGGACTGAAAACCCGAAAGGGCGGTCCAGGCAAAAGTTAGGGATATAAAGCGTACCATTATGTCTCATTGGATCATCTTGTGACCAAATTTACATATCTGCTATCAAGCTCGGACGGTGCCAATCAATCTGATCAACTTTCGGCCAAGAAGCAAAGTGATGAGATGCTTGAAGATATAAAGGCAATAACAGAGTTTGAACCCAATGGGGTTGTTTCACATAGCTATTTTTTTTCTTTTACAAAAATTATATAGTTTCTATTTTTCGGCAGCGTTCTCTTACTAGAGCATCAACTCTTTGTACAAAAATGCCTATTACAGGCCATCTTCAAAAATCAATACAAATCATTTTCACAAGAAACTCTGATCTGTTTTTCTTTTTCTGTTTTGTTTTGCAAGAACGTCCAATGACTTATTTTTGATATATGCATTTGAAAATGATTGCTACTCATAAATATTTACATAAGAAACAAAAGACAATTACTAGTAATTCCAGAAATAGGGGCAAAAAAACAAGAAGTGCCAAACTCGACGGTTACTCCGCCCAACAGGTGTCTGGACAAAGCCAACTTTGAAACACCATCATTGGTACATACACTCCCACAGAGTTAAAGTATTCAAAAGCATTAATGTCAGCTTTCCCGAAATAGTACGTAACCTCCCTAGCTAGGGACATTTAGAAACTTGACAACTATATCCCCCAGCTGAATTTCATAATCGTGGACGGGTCAGTAAATTTCATCCCCCAAGCAGAGTTTATTTCTCTGGATGCAGAGGCTCAATCCCCGATAGAGCTCGTTACTTCAGCTATAATAATTCACTTTCTAAGTTTTTTCCCCGCATAGTTATTCTCAAGTAGAATCTTTTCCTGACAGAATATTCATAAATCTCCAGCAGCAGTCAGGGATTTATTTTTCCAAACACGGATATACTCCGATAGCATTTCATGTACATACATCATGACAAGCGCATACATACCATATACAACATTATCTCATTTATTTTGAGAACATCATTCCACCATGCATTTCATGCATCGCACATAATTAACCCTGTTATATTTTCAGGAAAGACGATTAGCTTCAACAAATCCAGTAGTTATGTGGGTCACGTCTGCAGACGACTAATGGAAACTCAGTTCCCAAAACCAAACGGGTCAACTAATCTACATTATGGCTTGAAATAACCCTACTATCCAGGTTCTGTCTCAGAGCCCTACTATCCAGTATTTCATTTCGAAGTAACCCTACTATCCAGGTCCATTCTTATAGCCCTACTATCCAGGCTTTCATTTCGAAGTAACCCTATTATCCAGGTTCCTTCTCATAGCCCTGCTATCCAGGCTTTCATTCCGAAGCAACCCTATTATCCAGGCTTTCATTTCGAAGTAACCCTACTATCCAGGTTCCTTCTCATAGCCCTACTATCCAGGCTTTCATTTCGAAGTAACCCTACTATCCAGGTTCCTTCTCATAGCCCTACTATCCAGGCTTTCATTTCAAAGTAACCCTACTATCCAGGTTCCTTCTCACAACCCTACTATCCAGGATTTCATTTCGAAGTAACCCTACTATCCAGGTTCCTTCTCATAGCCCTACTATCCAGTCTTTCATTTCGAAGTAACCATACTATCCAGGTTCCTTTTCATAGCCCTACTATCCAGGCCTTCATTTCGAAGTAACCCTACTATCCAGGTTCCTTCTCACAGCCCTACTATCCAGGCTTTCATTCCGAAGCAGCCCTACTATCCATGCTTTCATTTCGAAGTAACCCTACTATCCAGGTTCCTTCTCATAGCCCTACTACCCAGTCTTTCATTTCGAAGTAACCCTACTATCCAAGTTCCTTCTCATAGCCCTACTATCCAAGCCTTCATTTCGAAGTAACCCTACTACCCAGTCTTTCATTTCGAAGTAACCCTACTATCCAGGTTCCTTCTCATAGCCCTACTATTCAGGCCTTCATTTCGAAGTAACCCTACTATCTAGGTTCCTTCTCACAGCCCTACTATCCAGGATTTCATTTCGAAGTAACCCTACTATCAAGGTTCCTTCTCATAGCCCTACTATCAAGGCTTTCATTTCGAAGTAACCCTACTATCCAGGTTCCTTCTCATAGCCCTACTATCCAGGATTTCATTTCAGAGTAACCCTACTATCCAGGTTCCTTCTCACAGCCCTACTATCCAGGATTTCATTTCGAAGTAACCCTACTATCCAGGTTCCTTCTCATAGCCCTACTATCCAGGCTTTCATTTCAAAGTAACCCTACTATCCAGGTTCCTTCTCATAGCCCTACTATCCAAGCTTTCATTTTGAAGTAACCCTATTATCCAGGTTCCTTCTTATAACCCTACTATCCAGGCCTTCATTTCGAAGTAACCCTAATATCCAGGTTCCTTCTCACAGCCCTACTATCCAGGCTTTCATTTTGAAGCAGCCCTACTATCCAGGCTTTTATTTCGAAGTAACCCTACTATCCAGGTTCCTTCTCATAGCCCTACTACCAAGTCTTTCATTTCGAAGTAACCCTACTATCCAGATTTCTTCTTATAGCCCTACTATTCAGGCATTCATTTCGAAGTAACCCTACTATCCACGTTCCTTCTCATAGCCCTACTACCCAGTCTTTCATTTAGAAGTAACCCTACTATCCAGGTTCCTTCTCATAGCCCTACTATCCAAGCCTTCATTTCGAAGTAACCCTACTATCCAGATTCCTTCTCACAGCCCTACTATCCAGGATTTCATTTCGACGTAACCCTACTATCCAGGTTCCTTCTCATATCCTTACTATCCAGGCTTTCATTTCGAAGTAACCCTACTATCCAGGTTCCTTCTCATAGCCCTACTATCCAGGATTTCATTTCGAAGTAACCCTACTATCCAGGTTCCTTCTCACAACCCTACTATCCAGGATTTCATTTCGAAGTAACCCTACTATCCAGGTTCCTTCTCATAGCCCTACTATCCAGGCTTTCATTTCAAAGTAACCCTACTATCCAGGTTCCTTCTCATAGCCCTACTATCCAGGATTTTATGTCTAAGTAACCCTACTATCCAGGTTCCTTCTCATAGCCCTACTATCCAAGATTTCATTTCGAAGTAACCCTATTATCCAGGTTCCTTATCATAGCCGTACTATCCAGTCTTTCATTTCTAAGTAACCCTACTATCCAGGCCTTCATTTCGAAGAAACCCTACTATCCAGGTTCCTTCTCATAGCCCTACTATCCAGGCTTTCATCTCGAAGTAACCCCACGACCCAGGTTCCTTCCCACGGCCATACTATCTAGGCTTTCACTTCGAAGTAACCCTACTATCCAGGTTCCTTCTTACAACCCTACTATCCAGGCTTTCATTTCGAAGTAACCCTACTATCCAGGTTCCTTCTCGTAGCCTTACTATCCTGGCTTTCATTTCGAAGTAACCCTATTATCCAGGTTTCTTCTCATAACCTTACCATCCAGGTTTCTTTTCTCTTATCTCCAGACAACAGTTCACAACACTGTAAGACCTGAACCTGAACAAACACGATCGATTTCACATTTCTCCAATAAGTCGCTGTGCAGCCTGGACCCTGACCAGATACGCCGCTCACTTCCACCTCTTCGATCAGTCCCCATTAGAATAATGGACAACCAAAGCTCCTAGACTCTATCAACATTCTCCAGCAAAGTCCTCCTCAACGGCAAGTACACAGATGCTCGCAAAGGAATCTCTTACGCAACCGATATCTTATCTGGATGGCATCTTTAAGCCCATCTCTGACGATTCTCCGTCAAATTCCAAATGGCATCTGTAAGCCCATTCCCGATATCACCGATTGAAACTCACTTCATACGAGTGCAAATTTCTGGGCACTCTAGTATTCAATCATCTTCCACCTTCAGATCACGAAAGGCAGACAGGCCAAACTACATCCTCAGGTTTAAGAAGATTGAACAGGGGCAGCTGTTGTACCCCAAAATTTTCCCTCTGATTTTACTCAACACATGCCCATTGAGATCCTCAACTTGCTCAAGGATGCCCAAGAGTTTACCAGACAAACTCTCTCCTAAGGCAATGTACCTCAAACTAGGGTTTCCATTTTCATCAAGATGGGTGAACTCCAAAGACCTCACATGCTCTCCATGGTCCTAATATGTTCTCAAGACCCACCATGTCAAATTTCAAGCCCTGCACAAGAAGTTTGTTCTGTCAACAACTCAGATGCTTGAGAATCGACTATATTAAGTCAAAAGTCAACTATGGCCCACATACAACCAAACTTCATGATTTTTGGTCAACATCAATATTTTGAAGTGATATCCATCATTTGATCAAGGGTTGATCATGATTCCTAGAGGAATGCCCCAAATTCATCAAAACCCAAAAGATTCTAAATTAGGGTTTCATAGGAAAAGTCAACCAAACTTTGACCAAGCATAACCTCTCCATACTTTATCAGAAAATTTCAATCCAAGGCTCATTTTGAAGAGGATGCAATTCCCCACAACTCATCTTCAGCCCCCAAGTTCAAAATATGCACTCATCAAAAGATATGAATTTCTACGTTATAGGTCATTTTGAAAAGTCAACAAAAACACTGTTTAGGTCAAAGATTCTTACATGAACATGGAAGACCCAATGGAGATGATAACAAAAGGGTTGTTTAGGGGACATCCTAATATTTATAAAAAGTCCAACGACACCTCTCTAGGGTTAAAATTGGAAGAGATATGCCTTGTCAAAGTTGACCATTTTTGCAAAATTGCCAAAAGTCAAATGTGATCAAAGATACATTTTTTTCCAAATGGGCCTAACTTTTTATGCTTGCACCTCACTCATAACATGGTCCACGACCCAAATATTCACCCACACATTATTTTGCTTCATTTTCCATTTTATTTTGATTTTTTATTAATTTAAAATTAAATTAAATCAAATAAATGACAAGTAATAACAAAGATTGGTTTCGATATGATTTTTGGACAGGATCAAAAGCTAATTATGTTGACATATCAGAATCAAATCGAATCAAGGTGGATTGGTATAAGAATGTCATGATTAGGCTTAATTTGGAAACAAATCATACAAGGAAGGAATGAGATCAAATTTTCAAAGTTTTCAAAGATACATGTAGTTTTTTTAACCTTAATTCATTCAGGGTAATATATTGAGCAATGCCAGGCACGAAAACGAGGGCTAGCAGTGGTGAAGAACACTAGAACAAACTCAAAATTTTGGCAAAAAGTGGAGATTTGTTCTCTACCCTAGAGGACGATTCAAAGCATTCCAACACTCTTAATCGTATCCTAGAGCATCTCTGAAGCTAACAGGATCAGTAGCAAGCATTCTCGCGCCCAGAATCAACCCCTGAACCTCGCATAGTTTTCTTGCTTTTTCAAAATTGGTTACGACAATTCTTGCATCATTAGCATAATTTAAAGGCATATTTATGATAATTGATGTATTTGTAACATGTCTGAATAATTTAATTGAAGTTTTGACACCTATACATGCATTTGCCATTGCTAGGGTTTTTGTGTTCGTTTTAGGGATTTTTTCCACAGGTAAAATTAGACTAAGAACAGTCCACCATGATGTTCGTGGGTTCAAGACAAATGGAACCATGTAATTAGAATTTATTTATCACGCGTTTTCTTGATTGTTGAATTTTACAGGTTTTCAGCTATGGCAAAGTGTCTGTGGGTATAAGTCTTACCCCTAAGACGATAGTCTGAACAAAGGAGACGATGACTTTTCACCACCTCATTGGACCATTTTAATTTCGCGTGTGTTTTCCAGCTAATCACCATGTTATATATATTATTCATTATTGTTGTTATATTAACAATTGAGTCACACAACCCAGATGGCAAAGCGCGTTGGTGGTGAGTGTGAGGACCTGGGTTCGATCCCACGTCCCAGCATTTTCTTCATTTTGTTTCTCCTTTACAGATCAGGTGCATCATCCTCTCAAACGCCTACCATGCGCCATCAACATCCAGCCATGGGATTCATCATCAATCCAATCCAATGCCCCACCTGCCAGAGACTATGGTACACCATTAGGAGGGAGCACCACTGGATCAAGCGCTGATTGGTCTTCAACTTGGTGGGCCTAACAAATTTAGTAACCCACCCCCTGATTTCTTCATTACAGGCCTTTTTCTCATCTTTTAATTTTAATTCTTTTTAATTATTTTTCTAACTATTTTCTTTTTTAAAATAACATCAAATTATTTCTTTTTATTATTAAATCATTAAATCACAAAAAAATACCAAAAATCTTTTTTTCCATAAAATGTTTATTTTTAAAATTAATTTAATTAAAAATTAGGGAATTTAACTCTTTTTTTTAATCTTTTTTTTTGTAACTGCTCCGAGTTTGTAATAGCTTTAATTAGGTTTTAATTCCGCCTTTTATTTTACAGTAAAAAATAATTATGTATCTGCAAAAGCCATGTAATAGCTAGAACTTTAAACTTTCCGCATTTTAATTTCCGCAATTATAAACTGTTAGATGTATGCTAATAGGATTGTATGGAAAGACTATTTGAAATTAATACGGTAGAAAACCCTAAATGTGCAAAGACAAATTAACTTAAAATATTCACTCGCACATGCTCACTCCTATGGTTTACTCCACTCTGGTTGCCTTCGGTTAAATGGTCATGAAGTATAGGGTTTGTTAGCGGTCATCCTCTAGCCCCGAAAGATCTAAAAAATGACCCATTCGGATGTCGCCTCGGAAAAAATCTGTAAGGCTTTAGGAGGGTTACTAAAATTCCCTAACATTGCTTTTGTGACCGTACATGTCCCTTCGAATGTCCCAAAAAAATCCAACGACGGTGCTACCTATTTCTCAAAAATGGAATAGCGTTGTCTAAAAAAGGAAAACGAACAGTCTTTTTTGAGTAGGTAGATTAGTTATTAAGTACTTGCTCAAACAAACAACCTTTTTCACACCAAACACTTTTGAAACAGTGTTTTCAAAAACAACTTCGTAACACTCTTGAGGGCAAAAACAAGGGTTAAAATGAAGTAAATGAAACTTTTCAAAACAAGCACACGCACAAGCAATTTTAAAATGAGCAAGTACCTAAGAGCCCGTAGAAAACCACGGATAAAAAGGGTGCTAACACCTTCCTTTTATATAATCTACCCCTCGTACTCAGAAATATTCTTGAAAAAGTTTTTTCTGTTCTTTTTCCTTTTCCTTAGTTGGATGAAATAAAATTCGATGGCGACTCTTGCTTACAACACATTTGTGAATGCAAAACACAAACCAATATAACAGTCGGTTCTGCCACCGTATCACAGCTTGTATCTTTTAGCAAGAGTTGAATGTCATAAAGAGAGTAAAAAGAATAGTTTAAATGAAATGAAAACAAATGAATCAATTCAAGACAAACATATGCAATGCATTAATGAAACAAAGTTTGACATTAATAGATAATTGTTTGAATAACAAGAGGAATTACAAATGAAAATTTCAAAATGAACAAGACGCTCTCAATGATTTGGCATAGGAGCAGTGATCACATTTGGAGTCTCCAGAGGGTCGAACTCGATCTCCTTGGAATCAATTAAGTCTTGAATCTTGTTCTTCAAAGTCCAACAGTCGTTAATGTCATGTCCAGGATTGTCAGAATGATAGGCACATCTTACGCTTGGATTGTACTTAAAAGATGAGGTGTCGGGATTTTGAGGAGGATCCTTTAGTGTGATCATTTTCACCTTCAGCAAATGTTGTAATGCTTGAGACAAAGGCATGTTGATGTTAGTGTACTGCCTTTCTTGATATCTTACCCTACGCCTATTGCCCTGTCTTTGTTGAACAAGTGTAGAATTAGAGATCAAGATTGCCCCTACATGTTGATCATGGTGACTCTTTTGACCATACACAGCATTGTACTTTTCTTCCCACCGTATGGCTTTTTCTGAGCATCAGAAGGTGTAGCTCCTTGGATCTTTCCACTTTTGATGCCAGCTTCAACCCTTTCGCCGGTCAGTATTAGCTCGGTGAACCCAGATGAGGAGCTTCCGATTAGGTGTTTGAAGAAAGGCCCTGTCAAAGTTCCCATGAAGATGTCAATCAGCTCCCTGTTAGTTAAAGGGGGTTTCACCCTACTAGCCAGATCTCTCCACTTTTGGGCGTATCCTTTGAAACTCTCGTGGGATCCCATGGTCATATTCTGCAATTGCACACGAGTTGTGCGAGATCAGCGTTGTACTGATACTGCTTGTAGAAAGCAGCAGCTAAATCCTCCCAGGTGTGGATGTGAGAACTCTCCAATTGATAGAAGCAATTGAGTTGAGTCCCTACTAGTCTCTCTTGGAAGAAATGGATCCAAAGCTTTGGATCAGTTGTGTATGGTTGAATCTTGCGGACATAAGACTTTAAGTGCATCGTAGGGCAAGAGACTCCATCATACACGGAAAAGGTATGGATTTTTATCTTTTGGAGGAATGACCACTCCAGAAACCAAACCCATGTCTCTTAAATCCAAGCCAGGTATCTGTTGAATATCCATAGCACTGAGGCGATCCTCCAACTGTTTGTACTTATCATCAGTGGGAGGGTATTGTTCCTCGGAGTAGTCAGCTTCAACTTCATCAATATCCAAATTGTGGTCTTCTTCAAGGCTATCCCCCATATTGGATGAAGTTGAAAGATCTAGAGCTCCCTTGATTGGTCCTCTAGGTATTCTTCCCAAGTTCATGACGCCTATTGACTTCTTGGACTTTTTCTTATTATCTTTGAGAAGAAGAGTCTTCAGGTCCTCTTTCCCCTTAGCCATAGCCAGGAACATTTGTTGGAATTGAGCGTTTTGAGCTTGGAGATCTTTCATTGTCTGTTCCATATCCATCTTACTGAAATAAACAGCAGGAAGGTAAGGAGACTTGTATGGGAGAAATCTGTCATGATATGTGGATGCATGTTTTCAAGGATCTCGCGGGGTAAACACAAGAAAAAGTTAGAAGTTGATCTTTGATCAACATCTTTGATTAGAGAACTTTGTATCGGTGGATGTCCTTCCACGAGAATTTAGCTCACCATGCCATGTGGATTGCAGCCCTTGACTCAAAATTGTTGTACTTGATTTTTGACGGTGTTTGGTCAGAGGAAAATAAATCCTCTTGTCCCTTGATAGACATCTGGTTCAACGTGACCCTGCATCATAGGCCCTTGAGATCCTTGAAACGACTATTGAAAATGCTATGGAATGATGTTATGTACAAGTATGCAAAGTAAACAAGTTTATATGCAAATAATCATATACACACAAAGCAGACAAATACTTAGGTTTAGGCTTGCATGGAGTTTGTAGGTAAGTACCCTCTTGAAGTTTAGTTGGCTCAACCTGTCCTAGTAATAGTAACCGAGTTCTAAGGGGTCTCAATATCACTGATCTTTCCCACAAACTTCGTTCTGATTGACAACTGACTTGCCACCAAACAAAGCTCGGGAGTCAAATCTTAATGAGTGTAGTATCGAGTATCAACCAACTTCGGACTGCACCAAATCCGGTCATCTCACTACGTCCTAATAGCCAAGTTGGTCAAGTAAAGGTTCTAAAAGTCAGTTAGTGCTTCATAGCATCACTCAGCGGCCTCGTATTCTCCTTGACTACTCAAGGGATATCGGTACCCACAAATATGTCACACTAACATAACTATTTTTAGACCATGTCGGTATACCCCACATAGTTTCCACAACATATTTCTACTTACCTATAAGGTATCCCAAATCCGGGTAGAGGATTAGAACAAGCCCAAACAAGGAACCAAAATGTAATGCAAACAAGTCAAACCAAGAAAGCAAATAAAGGTGATATAGCCCTAAGGTAACCCCACTTTTAAGTTTATCCCCAGTAGAGTCGCCAGTTCTGTAACACGGTGGGAGAACTGACTTGGTTGTTTTGCGTTTGATCGCAAATGTTGCGGTTAGCAAGAGTCGCCACCGACTTTTCTTTTATCCAAAAGGAAAGGTGAAAAAGCACAAGAAATACCTTTGATATTGTTTCTTGAGTTCGGGGGATAGATTATGAAAAGGTAAGGTATTAGCACCTTTTCATCCATGGTTTTCCATGGGCTCTTAGTAACTTTCTAGATCACTTGGTTTTGTTTGAAATTATGCTTTGTGTGGTTTTTTGAAAGTATTTTGTAAAGAGGCCATTGTTTAGGCAATCTTTGTAATAATTCTCGTTCGTAAGAATGTATACAAAGATGTTGATCTTTTGAAAATGTTTTCAAGTTTGTAAGATGTTTGAAAGTGTAGGTGTTTGTTTTGAAAATAGAAAGGATGTTTGTTTTGAAATGGAGAAATTAATTAGGAGCACTCTACCTACTCAAAAGTATTTCTTGTTCATTTTCTTTTCCTTTGACATTGTTGTCTTACCATTGATTTGGTAAGCAACCCTATCTTTGGATGTAATCAGGACGGGCGTGGGTCATCGTATAGCCATGATTAGAAATGTTTCAAGGTATCTTAGCATTCTTTTTGAGGGACTAAGATCATTTTTAAGGCAACATAGATAATTTCATCGAGGGACTATGATCTTGTATTTGCTTGTTTTTGCTAAGATACCTTACGTGCGTAATATGGCCATTTTGTATAAGGCAACCAAGTGGAATAACCCTAGGGGTGCTTGTGTACAAGTGTATCATTTTCATGCTTGTTTTTGTCTTGAATTAGGGTTTTCTAAACATTGGTTTTAGTCTTTCCATGCAAACCCTAATTACTAGCATGTTATATAAAAGCGATAAATTGCGAAATTTAAAGTTACTACGCTATTACAACATTTGTGGGGAGGGGGTGTACAAATTTAAAAACGGGGATGACAAGTAAAGTAAACCCTAATTACTATTACAAGGCTTTGACAATTACATAATTTATAATGCAAAAATAGTAAAATATGCAAGAAGATGTAAAGTGAGAGAAATTGTTTTTTAGGGTTTTTTATAGAAAATGTTTTGTAATTAATTTCATTGAAGAAAAACCTAAGTCTAAGTTAACAAAAAAAAAATTGTTTAGAAAAATATTTTTGAGGTTTCATTTTAAAACAAAGGTTTTATAATGTTAGGTCATTTCCAAGCAATGCAATATGTTTAAAATAAGCTAAACAAATCTCAAAAATCAAGAAAATTGGTGCCTGAGCTGACACTGGTTGTGTCGTGTGACAAGGGCACCCGTGTCAAGACCTGACCATGAGTTTTCTGCATATTTTTGTTCCCGCTAACCTGACACGGGTGCGTCACGTGACACGGCTGTGTCACGTGACACGGGCGCCCGTGTCAGCCCCTGTCCATCTTTTTTCTGCTCGTGTACGCACCAGTAACATTGACACGGGCCGTGTCGTGTGACACGGGGACCCGTGTCAGCCTCTGTCCCTGCATTTTACTATGTTTTTCAACCCAATTAAGCTGAAACGGGCCGTGTCGTGTGACACGGGCACCCGTGTCAGCCTCTGGTCTGGATTTTTGTTAGTTTTTTTTCTTTGATTTGTTCTGTTATATCTTTTAAGCGCAAAAGCAAATAATGTATGAATAATGATATCACAGTTTGAGACAGTTTACCTCTCGAAGCGGAAGCTTTAGAACGTGTACGGATGTTTTCGGGTGCAAAGTAGTGATTGATCGATCTCCTTTGAACCTTCTTGAAGTAGCTCCAACCTTCTTATTGTGTTGAAAATGGTTGAACTACTCCAACCGAGTCAAGTTGCAATGTATATTTTTTTGAGTTTAGAAGATGATGGTAATGATGTTACAGAAGTTATTCTTATGTTCGAACAACTTCTATATGGTATATATGAAGTGTTTGGATGGTTTGTTTGTAGAAAACTTGCAAGGTGTGAGATTCAAAGATTTGGACTTCAAAGCTCAAAAATGGAGGTTTTGTGTACAAATATGGTTTTTGACAGCAAAAATGATTTTGAGTGTTAGTTTCCCCTCCTATTTTTCTGGACTTTCTCTATATTTTTTCTAACCTCTTACTCTTGCAAATGCTTCTTCTATTTATAGGCAAGGGGTTTGTGCATATGAGCTGATTAGGTTTGCAAGACAACATGTTATGGTTTGGTTGGATTACAAAGATCAAAGTAAGTCAAGTACTCCATAGTTCCAAGATGAAGTACCAAAGTTGCTGGTATAGAGGAGCTACTTCCCATGATTTATGGTGGAGTATAATCAGCAACAATTAAGGTATGCGCTTAAGATAAACTTTGTACCAAAAGGCTTGCTTTTCAAGAGTAGCAATGGTGCCTTTATGCCATAAATGGAAAGATCTTTTGGACAATGGCTTAAACACTTGGGTAATAGCTCAAGCTCTTGTGTAAACATTAAATTATATAGAGATTTGCAAGAAAGAAGGTCTGCAACATAAGATCATGCAGAAAATCAAGAGAGTTTTGTTATGTGTTCTTTAACAAAAATGGCTCACAATTCAAGGATGGATGCCCAACTTCAAGCCCTTGAATCCCCTAGCTCAAGTATGATAAATTCATGCTCTTGGATGTTTTGGAAAGCTTGAAACATCCTCTATAACTTTCATGTTGGCCATTTTGACAAAATCATCTTGTAACTATGTGAAAAAAATGCCAAGGAGTTGGGATAAAATCCTGAACAAAATCTGTTGAAAATTTCTCTAAGTGTTAAATGAAAATGTCATGACTTCATGAATTTATAACTTAAAACCCAAGCATTTCTAGAAAATGTTCTGCTCTACATTTTTTTAGATCTCATTGAGATCTATAACTTTTATGTTGGAAGTTTCCCTTGAATTATCTTGCATCATGGTGAAAAAATGGCATGAAGTAATGAAATTATCATGTGTAAAAACACTTAGAAAATTTCTAAGTCTTGGAAATCTTGATTTTTCAAGTTGACTTTTGACTTTCTTGATGATCAAGCTTGATATTCTTGATTGTCTTGATGAATTTTGATCTTTGGAATGTAATGTTGACCAAAAGGTCAAAGTTTGACTTTTCTGGGTATAGTTAACTTTTTCCAAATACAGCTGATTTTAGGTCAACTACTCAATTGACTGAGCAAAAATGTGATCCAAGGCTTGAAACTTGACATGAGTAATATTAGGGGTCCATAATGGTCCATGAAAGTCATATGGGGCATTTAAAAGTCCAATTGTCTTTGTGAAAAATTCAAACCCTAATTTTGAATTGTCAGTGTTGAGGAGGTGTCATGAGCTGATCAAACCTTGTGTAGTCCTGAATCAAATGGAGATCTTATGAGAGATTTATTGAGAAATGAGAGGGCAAATTTTGGGGTACAACACACTTTTCCAAGGAATTGCCTTCGACTATGAGAAATATGTCCAAGGTTATTGTCAGAGATTCATACGAGCTTAGGGCATGGTTAACAAGGTTGATAGCAAGATGTTGGAGCATAAGAACTCCATTCCTTTGGAGCCTTATCTCAAATGGGTGAGAAATCGCGCCCAAAACCTCATGATGCCTTATGAAGCCATCCTACCTATCATCATGGAGCCTGTTGCTGAAGGAGATATTCCATATATTGTCCTTTATCCTGATATGCCTACTTCTCTTGAAGATTTGCAAAGAGATTGGATTTAGCTAAGCGAGGAGCGAGACACATTTGAAGCTCAATTTTATGCAAGCGAGAAGAAGACTTTGGAGCTCATGAGACAACTTCATGAGGAGAGGAGTCTGAATGCCTATATCTCTCCAAAGAGGAAGCATCCATAGGAAACTTGAGCCATTTTTATTGTATTCAGTTCATTTTGTTTATTTTGTTTCAATGTAAGCCCTAGAGGCATGTTGTAATCAATTTGAACTTATTAATACAATTAATGTTTGTTCCTTTTTGTCTAAAAAAATTTAACTATTTTAAGTCTTTGAAATCATTTGCATGCGTATTTTCATGCATCATAACATAAACAGGTTTTTACAACAAGTTTCCTTATCTTTCTACTGTTTATTTCAGTAAGATGGATATTGAGCAGACCGTGAAATATTTGCAAGCACAGAAGTCCCATTTCCAAGAGACCTTGCTAACCCTGGCCAAGGGATAACAAGAGCTGATGACACTGCTGGCAGCCAAAAAGAAGACTAAGAAGAAGGCCTTCATTAACATGGGGAAAAGTTTTAAAGGCCCAGTCCGTCAGGTGCAGATAATTGAAGAGTCATCCAAGGAAGACGAGAACCAGAATGAAGAGGAAAGGAGAACTCGTGCTAGGGGTGTGTGATCAGTGGGAACGAGAACTGACTGTTTTGGAATGATGGTTCGCGTTTTGCGTTTGTTTTTGCAAAATGTCGCGGTAAGCAAGAGTCACCACCGTCTTTTATTTTATCCAACAAGGAAAGGACAAAAGCACAAAAAAATTCCTTTTCGAGATGTTTCTCGGGTTCGGGAGGTAGATTATAGAAAAGGAAGGTATTAGCACCCTTTCTATCCGTGGTTATCCACGGGCTCTTAGGTACTTGCTCACTATGTTTTCAAAAGTTTGCTTTTCTTTGTGATTGTCGGTTTGAAAAGAGTTTTGTTTTTGAAGAGAGTGTAAGTGCAAAAAAGTTGTTTTTGTTTTGAAAAGAGCAAGTACTTAAGAACATCTACCTACTCAAAAAGGAATTAAACTGTGCAAATGTCCTTTAGACAATGCTATTCCACTATTGAGGAGTAGGTAGCACCGTCGTTGGAGTTTTCGGGTCAATTCAATTTAACGGACGTGTGGTCACTAAAGCAATGTTAGGACGCCTTAGCGGTAACCCTAATGTCTTAGATCATTTTATCCGAGGCAACCGTTTCGAGGCAACTTTGATCTTTGGACAGGAGGGCGACCTCTAAGACTTCCTATACTCAATGACCACGTTCGAGGAAACCAAGTGAGGCGTACCCTAAGAGTGGCATGTGCGAGTGTATTGTTTTTCAGATATATTATCTTTGCACATGTTATGGTGAGCTACTTGTTGATTTTAAGTTAAGATAGATCTTGTCATGCATAGCCTATTATTCATACATCTAGTAGTTAATGGTTGCGGAAAATAAATTGCGGAAAATAAAATTAAGCTATTACAAGGCGTCGGGTATTTACATCGCCAAAAACAAACCCTTAAAAATTAAATGCGAAAAGGTAAATAAAAAGTCCTAAGTTAAAACTATTACATCCTGGGAGCAATTACAATATATGGATCAAAAATAATACGCGCGAGAAAAGTTGAATCAGATTGTCCTTTAGGGTTTTGACCCTTTTTATTTAAAGAAAGCATATTTTTGGTCTTTTTTGAATTAAGAATTAAGTCTAAATTAATAATGGAATTAATTAATAAAAAAAGAAAATGTTTTTTTGAGTTTTACTTTAATTAAGGAAATAAAATTAGAAATATTAAAAAAAAACCTAATTCTAAGTCAATTTTAATTTAATGCAAAATATGTTGGTATTAAACCTAATTAAAAAAAACTAAATTAATTTGTTAATGGTTTATTTACAAAAATAAAATAGTGAAGTTAATAGATATTATTTTTGTGTTTTCTGATTTTTACGAGAAAAATTAAGGGTTTCTTAATTAACAAAAAATAATGAAAACGAATTAAATAAAGAAAGAAAATAGAAAAGAAGTAAACCAAAGGGGGGGTTGGGCCCCAAATCAGGAGGTTTGGTCAGCATCTTCTTGGCCCAAACATATTCCAACCTGCTTTGATTTTCAGATTGCATGTGCGCTTGTTGACCAGGGTTCATGGTGAACCTCCATCCTGGACTATTGGATCTGAATCTGGAACCACCTGGCCTTCGAGATCTGGAGGTATATGGTGCTCCCTGCCTGAAGCACTGCATGTGAACGCCTAAAACAAAATGATAACAAAGTTTGGGGGACCTGGGATTCGAATCCAGGTCCCAAGGGGTCTTGCACTAACACGTTCGCCAACCAACCAGTTTGTTCAATTGTCATTGGAATAAGAAATAAATAATACATGGGAAAATCAATGAATATGCTGGAAAATAAGAAAAAACGCGCTATACATCATCCTGACTGTGGCTAAAAATCCTTTGGCCTATACCAACAGACGATTGTCCGTAGATATACATCATGCTGCCTTAAAATCTGCCAAAAACCACTAAAATGCAAACTAAAGGCATGGTTTTGCTCGCCTCTCCGCCCTGGTTCCAACCATGGTCCTTTTGTTGACCAATTTGCCCTGTAATGAAAATCCCTGAAAGAACCCTAAAACAATCTACCATGGCGTTTTGTGATATAGGGCATAATAATGAAATTGAATAATACAGAAACTTTGCAAATGATGTCAGGAGTTCCAATATGAAATTATTTTAAAGAATGAATGCAAGATTGAAGCTTTACGATTCCATGAATATGGCGGTTCAGAGCGATACTTACAAGGCTTTTTGGGGCAGGAGAGCACACGATAATGATTGGTACTACTTCAGTGAGGTTCAAGGACGCGAGTGGATCCTTTGTTTGATCCTGAAAAGGTCTCTAAGTGAAATTTCATATCCAAGGTTCTCAAGATTTTTCTCAAAGTTGTGGTGGCCGTTTCTGCAGAGTTTTATGCGTTTTTTGTTGTGTAGAGTTTTGTCGGTGTTCTTCCCGTGCCTTTTTTGTTTGTGAGCATGAGGTTTATATAGACAAGGAATTTAGGTCAACATTTGTGTATCAAATCTTGGTCCATTATGATGAAGAGATTTGATTTGATTTCTTCATAAAGACTTGCTATATTTGATTCAATCATGTGCCAATCTATTTTCATGCGTTACTGCCAGCCTGTTATGAGCTGTTTGGGCCTCCAACATGATGAAAATCAAAAGCTGACTTGCCCCTTTAGATCCACTTCCCTTCGATTTTTCTCTCTTTGATAGCTTCAAAATCCCATTCGAATCTATTCCAGCTTCAATTGCATAGCCCTTTCGATTGAGCCTCCCTCTGCTTCGATTGCATATTTGCAAGGGACACATGCCATTGTGAACTTTGGGTGAACCTGGACAGGTTAGGATATGTGTTTTTGCTTAGTCATGGTAGCCTACTTCATTCCTTCAAATTTGCCTTCTTTGCCAGCTTCAAAGTCCAATTCGAATCTATTTAGAACATTCCCTATTAGACAACTTCGACCAGCCCTTGGCCTTGTGATGAGTCTAAGTTCTGATTCGAAGTGTTTAGAACATCCTTCATTAGAGCATCTTAGATCAAGAGAAACTCTGCACTGAAATGCCATTCAAAGGTCATTTCGTTCTGATGTTCTGATTGAGGTAAAGTATGAAGTTCCAGTCGAAGGACCCTCTGAAGTACTAGTCAAAGCATTGTGAAATTGACCTGATCGAAGGGGTCCAGCGCTCAATCGAAGACTTGCACACTAAAGCTTGATCGAAGGAGGTCCAGTGCTCAATCGAAGACTTGTAGACCAAAGCTTGATCGAAGGAGGTCCAGCGCTCAATCGAAGACTTGCAGACCAAAGCTTGATCGAAGGATTTCCAGCGCTCAATCGAAGACTTGCAGACCAAAGCTTGATCGAAGGGTTCCAAATACCTAATCGAAGCTTACTAATCAAAGCCTCATCGAAGAGTGCCAAATGCCCAATCGAAGACTGGTGAGTCAAGCCTGTATCAAAGGATTTTGGATACCCAATCGAAGACTTTTCCCAGATGCCAATCGAAAGACACTTTGTTCATCTTCAAAAAAACATTATTTTTATTTAGGCAAGTGTTTGTGACCAACCATGTAAGGGAAGACCTTTGAAAACATGAGAGGGAAAATTTTGGGGTACAACGGTTGCCCCTGTTCAATTTTCTTAAACTTGAGGATATAGATTGGCTTTCGAGCCTTTCGTGATCCGAAGGCGGAAGATGATTGAACACTAGAGTGCCCAGAAATTTGCACTCGCATGGTGTAGTATCAACATTGTGATGTCGGGAATGGGCTTACAGATGCCATTTGGAGATTGTTGGTATGAGGATGGGCTTATAGATGCCATCTGCAGGAGTGTCGATCGCATAAGAGATTCCTTAGCGAGAACTTGCATACCTGTTGTTTGTAGAAGATTCTGTTGGGGAAGTCTAACTTTTGTTGAGATTTAGGAACTGACTCGTGCTCACCGGGAGAAAGAAAGATAGTCTTCCTGGCTTGTTACAAGTGTTAATCTTCAATCTCTTCATGTAGATAATTTTCCTGGCTTGATACAGGTATTAATCTACAATCAGTCGTCCACAAATATTTTTCCTGGCTTGTTACAGGTATTAATCTTGAACTTGAAAAGGTTGGTCGAGGAGATAGTTGTCCTGGCTGGTTTCAGGTATTAATCTCTGACCTGAGAAAGAAAGATAGTCTTCCTGGCTTGTTACAGGTGTTAATCTTCAATCTCTTCATGTAGATAATTTTCCTGGCTTGTTACAGGTATTAATCTACAATCAGTCGTCCACAAATATTTTTCCTGGCTTGCTACAGGTATTCAACTGGGACTTGAAAAGGTTGGTCGAGGAGATATCTGTCCTGGCTAGTTTCAGGTATTAATCTCTGACCTGAGAAAGAAAGATGGTCTTCCTGGCTTGTTACAGGTATTAATCTTCAATCTCTTCGTGTAGATGGTTTTCCTGGCTTGTTACAGGTATTAATCTACAATTAGTCGTTCACAGATAGTTTTCCTGGCTTGTTACAGGTATTAATCTGGAACTTGAAAAGGTTGATGGTAGCCATCTTTTGATTGACCTTTTCCTGAAAAAGGTAAAATGTTAGTTGTATGCAATGTCATGATGTATGAAATGCATGATGACATGATGTTCTCAAAAGTAAATGAGATCGTGTCGTATGCACTTTATCATGTATGTAAATAGGAGGTATGAAATGTGAAATGTTTATGAATGTATTTTCGTCTGGGAAAATAAATCCTTGACAAATATCGGGGAGTTTGTTAAATCCTGGACTGTTGTTGAAGAGTATGTGTGTCTTCAAACTTTGCTTAGGATGTTTGTGATGGGGATGATGAACGAAGATGGTTGTGAGAATAAACCTGTAGGAGAAAATAACTCTGTTGGGGAATAAACATGGCAAAGATATTACTCTGCGGGGAATTACTCTATGGGGAAGAGATACTTCACTGAGATTTCAATGATAAACTCCGCTGGGGATTCTGTTGGTAAGCTCTATTGGGGATTTTGATGATGAACTCCGCTGGGGATAGAAAGAACTTCGCTGGGGATGATCTTTCAGTTGCAACTTGCTGAGGATAACCCGGTTAGACTCTTGTGAGAATAAACCTCTGAATTTGGCTGGGGAGATTTATTTGTGCTTCGCAGGGGATAAGCTTCCAGAGTCTACTGGGGAAGATGATTCAACTCCATTGGGGAAACTTTTTAGACTGCGCTGGGGAAATGGCTCCACTGGGGGTATCTTGCATTCTGCCGGGGAACATTCTTATATTCTGTTGAGGAATATTAAGACTGCCAGGGATACTCTTATGCTTGCTGGGGAATAACCTTATACTCCGCTGGGGAATATTAAGACCTTATGGGGATACCCAACCTTTTTAGGGCTGATGGTAGACCAACTTTTCTTGGGGAGAGTATTGCTGATTTGTACATAGCTGTAAGTCTCAGCTGCGAGAGCTAACATTACTTCCTTATTCTGCGGGGAGTGAAAGTATATTTGCCATATTCTTCAGCTGAATATATACCTTCGTACCTGGTGGACAGAGCAACTTGACCGCTAAGACAATTCTTATTTCCCCTACTTCTGATATCACCTGTAATTAGTCCTTTGTTTCGCATGTAAATATTTATGAGCAGCAATTAATGTCAAATTCATATATCAAAAATAAACATTGGACGTTCTTTGCAAGACAAAACAGATAAAGGAAAAACAATTTGAAATTTGTCCGAAAATGAATTTGTATTGATTTTGAAGTTTGCTTGTAAATAGGCGCTTTTGTACAAGAGGCTGACGTCCTAGTAAGAGAATGCCGCCGAACAAATAGGATTTATACAATTTGTGAAAAGAAAACAAAACAGCTATGTGAATAGTCCCACTGGGTTCCAACTCTGCTATTGCCTTTATATCTTCAAGCATCTCATCACTTTGTTGCTTAGTTGAAGGTGAATCTGATTGACTGGTGTCGTCCGAGCCTGATAGTTGATACCGAAGTCTGGATGCAGGGTGATCCAATGAGACGTAGTGTTAGGCTTATCCCTAACTTTTGCCTGGACCGCCCTTTCGGGTTTTCAGTCCACCGGGATAGCCATTTTTGCCCAAGCCGCCTTTTCAGGTTTTCGACTTGCCGGGTGTACAAATTTTTTTATTTTCATCCCTTATTTTTGCTTGAACCCTTTTGGTTCGCCAGGAAGCCCTTATTTTTTCCTAGGCCAGTCGACCTAGCGGGTCTTTGATTATGCGTAGTATCTTTTCACTATGTCTGCATTGACGGGGTGAGGAAGGTCGTCACCATCCATGCTGGTTAGAATCATCGCTCCTCCTGAGAAGATGTTCTTAACCACAAATGGCCCTTCGTAAGTAGGGGTCCATTTTCCCCTGGGATCACCTTGAGGTAGAATAATGCGCTTGATTACCAGGTTCCCAACTTGATACTCTTGTCGTCTGACTTTCTTGTTAAATGCCTTGATCATCCGTTTTTGGTACGTCTGACCATGATAAATAGCGGTAAGTCTCTTTTCGTCGATTAGATTCAGTTGATCAAGTCAGGTCTGGATCCAGTCGTCTTCGCTCAAACCTGAATCTTTCATGATCCAAAGAGAGGGTATCTGAACTTCAATTGGCAAAACTGCTTCCATGCCATAAACCAAGGAATAGGGTGTTGCCCCTGTTCACGTCCGTGCTGAGGTACGGTACCCATGAAGAGAAAATGGTAACATCTTGTGCTAGTCTTTATAGGTCATTGTCATCTTCTGCACAATCTTCTTAATGTTCTTATTTTCCGCTTCGACAGACCCATTCATCTTCGGCCGGTAGGGAGAAGAGTTGTGGTGCTGTATCTTGAATTGCTCGCAGAGCTCAGTGATCATCTTGTTGTTAAGATTGGTACCATTGTCCGTAATGATCCTCTCTGGTACACCGTATCGACAGATCGGGTTATGTCGAATGAACCGTGCCACGATGTTCTTGGTTACCATAGCAAAGGAAGCCGCTTCAACCCACTTCGTAAAGTAATCAATCGCTACCAGGATGAAACGATGCCCGTTGGATGTCGTAGGTCTGATCTCGCCGATCATATCAATGCCCCACATTGCAAAAGGCCAAGGTGCTGTCAAGACATTCAGAGGAACTGGAGGAATGTGCACCTTATCAGCATAGACCTGGCACTTGTGACATGTCCGAGAATGCTGATAACAGTCGGCTTCCATTATGGACCAGTAATATCCTGCCCGAAGGATTTTCTTTGCCATGGTATGTCCACTGGAATTATTTCCGAAGGTACCTTCATGAAGCTCTTCCATGATCCTTTCTACTTCAATCTTATCCATACAACGCAGTAAGGTTGAATCATGGTTACGTTTGTAAAGAATGCCATTGCTGATGAAGAACTTTGCCGCGAACCTTCTCATAAACTTCTTGTCATTAACAAATGCACCCTCGGGGTATTCTTGAGCTTCAAGGTATCTCTTCACCTCATGATACCAGGGTTTTTCTGTTACCTCTTCAGCCTCAAGTTCACAATAATGTGCAGGTTCATCCAATTTCCAAATAATGATCCGGGGAGCCTCGTTGTCCCACTTGACTTTGAACATAGAAGACATCATAGCTAGTGCGTCCGCCAACTGATTCTCCTCTCTTGGGAAGTGTTCAAAGGTTATCTCCTCGAAATGGGGAAGCAACGTCAACACATACTCCTTGTAAGGAATAAGATTTGGGTGCTTCGTATCCCACTCTCCTTTGATCTGACTGATCACGAGAGCGGAATCTCTGAAGACACTCAGAAACTTAATCCTTAGGTCAATTGCTGCTCGAAGACCCATGATGCATGCTTCATACTCCGCCATATTATTGGTGCAGTTGAAGCATAGTCGGGCGGTAACTGGAGTATGTGAGCCTTTAGGAGATATGATCACAGCGCCAATGTTGTTACCCAAATCGTTCGAAGCTCCATCAAAATGCATAGACCATCGGGATCCTTCCTTAGGTCCTTCATCCGGTCCAGGTGTTTCACAATCAGTTATCAACATGATATTCTCGTCCGGGAATTCAAAGTTCATAGACTGGTAATCATCCACTGCCTGATGTGCCAAATGGTCTGCCAATACACTTCCCTTGATTGCTTTTTAAGTTTTGTACTGGATGTCATACTCAGTCAAGATCATCTGCCATCTTGCTATTCTTCCAGACAAGGCAGGCTTTTCAAAGATATACTTGATTGGATCCATCTTTGAAATCAATAGAGTAGTGTGAGTCAGCATATACTGTCTCAGCTGGCGAGCAGCCCATGCCAAAGCGCAGCAAGTTTTCTCGAGCAGTGAGTATCGGGTCTCACAGTCGGTAAACTTTTTGCTAAGGTAATAAATAGCATGCTCTTTTCGGCCAGACTCGTCATGCTGCCCCAACACACACCCCATTGAGTTGTCAAGTACTGTTAAGTATAAGATCAGAGGTCTCCCTTCAACTGGTGGCGTTAGAATAGGTGGTTCCTGGAGATACTCTTTGATTCTTTCGAAAGAGGCCTGGAATTCATCGTTCCAACGTGCCACTTGATCATTCTTCAGTAGCTTGAAGATTGGCTCACAAGTAGCAGTTAGATGTGAGATGAATCGGGCAATGTAGTTCAGACGTCCTAGAAAGCCTCTAACCTCTTTCTCTGTCTTGGGAGCTGGCATCTCTTGTATAGCTTTCACCTTGGCAGGGTCCACTTGAATACCTTTGTCGCTCACGACGAAATCTAGCAGTTTGCCAGACCTCACCCCAAAGGTGCACTTGATCGGGTTCAACCTCAGTTTGTACAACTTCAACCGGTCAAACAACTTCTGTAGATGGTCAAGGTGTTCCTCCTCAGTTTGGGACCTCGCAATCATATCATCGACGTATACTTCAATCTCATGATGGATCATGTCATGAAACAAAGCAACCATGGCACGCTATATGTGGCCCCAACATTTTTCAACCCAAAAGGAATGACCTTGTAACAAAAGGTGCCCCACTAAGTAACAAAGGTGGTCTTCTCCATGTCTTCGAGAGCCATTTTTATCTGATTATAACCAGATAAACCATCCATAAAGGAGAATACCTTGTGCTGAGCAATATTGTCAACCAGAACATCGATGTGAGGCAGAGGGAAGTCATCCTTAGGGCTTGCCCTGTTCAAATCTCTGTAATCAACACATATTCTGACCTTATCATCTTTCTTTGGCACTGGAACCACATTGGTGACCCACTGAGGGTAAGAAGTTACTGCTAGAAAACCGGCGTCAAATTGTTTCATAACCTGAGCCTTGATTTTCTTGGACATCTCTGGGCGCATACGACGAACCTTTTGTTTTACGGGAGGACAGTCTTCCTTGGTAGGCAGGCGATGAACCACAATGTCAGTATCCAACTCAGGCATATCTTCGTACGACCAGGCAAAGATCTCAACATAGTCATACAGCATCTGAGTCAACTGCTGTTTCACACTAAGCTCCAGATTTGCACCGATCTGACTTCCTTCTTGTCCGTCTCAGTACCCAGATTCACTGTTTCCACTAGCTCTTCATGTGGCTGAATGGCCCTCTCTTCCTGGAGTAACAGTCTTGCAAGTTCACCAGGCACTTCGCAATCATCTTCACCTTCGTCTTCGGCTAAGTTGATCGGGTTTTCAAAGTCATAACTGGCAGTAGCAAAGTCGTTACCAGTGAGATCCAGAGTGGATTGAGACTTGTATATGTGAGTGTGTGTAAAATAGCTGTTTTGCAATATATAATAAAGAAAGACAAGGAGCACAAAATTTGAAATGCAAAAATGTCCAATGCTTTTATTAATGATATATGAAAATGGCACACAAAAGCCCTCACAAATGAATCCACGGTGCCCCGGGTAAGACATTGGGACATAAAGTTTCACAATATTGTCTTACAAATTCAAAACAAAGAGTTCATTACTGGGTAACAAAAGTAATAGGGATGAAGTCCTTTGTTGTCCAGTTGCTTGGACCATCGTTGGTCGTAGGATAGATCCAGCTGTCGAATTCAGACTCCTCCACATCATCTTCGATGGCATTTACTCCCGAGTTGTTGATGAACACAGGAGGTCTTCCAATCCTTACACTACGAACATACCTTTGAGCTTCTGCAGTGAAACCCAAACCAAACTTGTTAGTCTTCTGAGTGAAATCAGGAAGTCGGCCCCAGTTTGCATACTCACCCTTCTTAATAACAGCCCGGGCATCCTTTAAGGAAGCCATCTTCATAGGAGAATCTTCAATCATAGTCTCAATTGATACCAGTGTCTGAGGAACCTCTTCAAAGTGCTGAAATGGGGTCTCGATGAACTCCCCATCCATCTCTACATATCTGAACGAGTTGAGGTGGCTGACCATATACTCTTCCTCCCCTTGTACCGTCACAATCTTCCCTCTTACTGGGTACTTCAGATTCTGGTGGAGCGTTAAGGTCACAGCTCCAGCTTTGTGGATCCATGGATGACCCAGCAAACAAGAATAGGACGGCCGAATGTCCATCACGTAGAATGTAGAATTGAAGACCTGAGAACCAACTTTAATTGGAATATACACCTCACCATGCACCATCCTTTTAGACCCATCAAAGGCCCGGACAACAATGTTACTTGGCTTCAACTCCAACCCTTTGCAATCCAACCTGTCTAGAGATTTCTTGGGTAAGACGTTCAATGAGGAACCAGTGTCAACCAACACATGTGCAAGAGTAGTGCCCATGCATTCAATAGAGACATGCAGGGCATCGTTGTGGTTTTTCCCTTTAGCAGTCAGATCAGCGTCGGAGAAACCCAAACCATTATCAAAAGTTAAATTGGCCACACAATCGGTAAACTGATCAGCTGATGTCTCTTGTGGCACGTGGGCTGTCTTCAGGAAGGTAATCAGAGCCTTGGCATGGGCCTCTAAACACAACAGCAGTGATAACATAGAAATCTTGGATGGGGTTTACCCCAGTTGCTACACTACATTATAATCACTCTTCTTAATAATCTTCATAATCTCTTCCATCTCCTGTTTGGAAGCTTCAACAGTCGTTGTCTTTGGCGCCTCCGTCTGGGAAGGAATATCAGTGGTGATCCCTTTGCCCCGAGCGTTAGATGACTCAGTGACAGGGGTAAGGATAGGAACTTGATCAGGAATGGCAGTAGGTACACTTGCAGGCGTGATGACAACAGGTCGTCGGACGGTTGGTGGAGCAATATCAGGTGAGAAAAGTCTACCATTGCGGGTGACTTTAGCAGGCCTAATAATGTTGCTGACGCCGGTATCAGCATCAAACTCTTGCTTAAATCCAAGAACATAAACATCTGCCCCATAGTGCCAAGGGACAGCTTTGTCAGAGGTGTAGGGGATGGGCCCCGGAACAGTGATGATCACAGGTGCGATCTTCGGAGTAGATGTAATTCTAACAGGCTTCCTCGGGGGAGCCTTGGAAGAATTGTTGAAAATGGTAATGATGGCAACTTCTTTAGTCGGAGCGGATGGAACAACAGTCTTCTCAAACAGGATTTCCTTGCTATCCATCAGGTTTTGGATACCTGACTTCAAAGATGGGCAACCAGTAGGTAAAACATAACACATATGGCAACCTTCGCCACAGCCTGGAAATAAATCGGCTAGCAACAGGTTCTTCTTGACAGTCATCAGAGGGGTACCAATATCATCCACAGAAACTACAAACAAGTCTTCCTCTACAGCATTCACTCCATGCTTGGGCATGGGGGCTGTTACAACATTAGGCCTCTCGGGCGCCTCAAACTCAATCTCCTTTGCATCGATTAGGTCATGAACCTTGTTCTTCAAAGCCCAAAAATCATCCGTATTATGCCCCGGGCTATCAAAGTGATAAGCGCAGCGGGCGTTAGGGTTATACTTTGGTGAGGTTGTATTTAAAATCTTTGGAGCTTTTTTTAGAGTCACCAGATTGGTCTTCAGGAACTGTGGCAATATTTGAGACAAATTCATGCTGAGACGAGTGAATTGCCTTCGAGGTCTCTCACCCCTTTGTTGGTTGTGATGCTGAGGAGCACCAGCAGGTTTTGAAATAACAACCGCGTTGACAGCTTGGTGGTGTTCAGGTCTATTCTGTCTTCTTGAACCGTAGACAGCACTGGATTCTTTCTTAAACGGCTTCTTCTCGGTGCCCGAGGAGGCACCCTTCTGTATCTTCCCAGCCTTGATACCAGCTTCAATCCTCTCACCAGTCAAGATAAGGTCTATAAACCCGACTGAAGAGTTTCCAATCAAATGGTTAAAGAATGGACCAGACAGGGTCCCCAAAAACATATCAACAAGTTCACGATCAGCTAAAGGTGGTTGCACCCTTCCGGCAAGGTTTCTCCATTTTTGAGCATACTCTTTAAATCCTTCACCCATCCCTATTGACATACCCTGGAGTTGGGTACGCGTAGGAGCGAGGTCGGAGTTATACTAATACTGCCTATAGAACGCAGTAGTTAAATCCTCCTAGCTGCGGATACTGGCTCCGTCCAACTGATAGAACCACTCAAGCTGAGTCCCTGAATGACTGTCTTGAATGAAATAGATCCACAAGTTCTTATCAGCAGTGTAAGGTTGGATCTTCCTCACATACGACCGAAGGTGCAGCTTTGGACAGGAAGCTCCGTCATACTTGGAAAAGGCAGGTGCCTTGAACTTATGGGGAATCACCACCCCAGATGATAGACCTAGATCTCCGAATTCCAGACCAGGCACCTTCTGTATCTCCATAGCGCTCAAACGGTCTTCCAGCTGTTTGTACTTATCCTCAGCAGAAGGATACTGTTCTTCATCATAGTCCGTCTCGTTGTCGGAGACCATAGGGCTAGGAGACCTCCTTTCTTGTGGACTATCCTTCCCCCCAGAAGAGGTGGTCAAATCAACTTCATTCTGCAGCCCGTTTCCAACCCTGCGTCCGGTGTTGAACAGGATGGTCCTCTTCTTCTTCTTCTTCCTCTCTTTCAAGATCAGGGTCTTCAGGTCCTGCTGACCCTTGGCTAGGCTCATGACCAACTCTTGAAATTGGGCATTCTGGGCCTGGAGGGCCTTAATAGCTTGCTCAGTGGAAGGTTCAGTAGACATGATGATTGCTGAAATAAATAGCGAAGAAGATAAGAGACCTGTAAAAGGGTACCTGTTTATGAAGTGCATGAGATGAAATGAGTATGATTTATGATTTCAAAGACAATCGGGATTCAAATTTGTAAACAAGAAAGGAAACACACTTTATTAGATTTAACTTTAGAATTTAAATTGTTCAACAAATTGTCCTTAGGCGTTACAAGAATGGAAATATTGAAAAGTAAATAAAAACTGTAAAAGAAATCATCAAAGGTCCATCAATGCTCCCATGGTCTCTTCTTTTCAGTGCAGACATAATCATTCAGGATCCGCTCATTTTCCAGTTGCTTAGTCAGCTTCTGGATCTTCTATTCTGGTTCATTGAACCTCTCCCGATAAGAATCCCGTTCTTCCCACAGTTGCATCCAAGACCTCTTCAGTGTGCCAATATCAGTGGGCATACGAGGGTGGAGAATAGTTGGAAGAACCCCGTCTTTATCAGCAACTTTAAGAGCAACAGGCCTGACAGCTTCATATGGCATACCTAACTTCTGGGCACGGATGCAGACCCATCTGAGATATGGCTCCATTGGCAGAGAAGTCTTTGGTCCCAACTCATGTGGGTCAGATTGGTGAACCCTATCCCAATCCCTGATGAATCTACGACGTAGCTCGTCGCTATCTCCCTGAAAATCAAAGATGATATGAGGCATCAACATCTCATGAGGCCCCTCTCTTCTGGCTCTTCCAAACTAACAAAGAGCTAAACATGGGTTATAAGAAATTCCTCCATGGGTTCTGATCAATGGAACGTTAGGATACTCTCCACAATGATCAATGACAGTCACCTCATCTAAGCCTTTGAGAGTCCAGATAATATCATTATTAGTAAGAGACATTACCCTATAAGCCCAGCCCGTTCCTTCTTTGTTCTTCAGTACGGGCTTAGGGAGGTGCGAAATAAACCACCTCGACAATAAAGGAGCACATCACATAAAAGTTCCCCGCTTTCGGGCAGTACGAGCATAGAGCTGATGAAGGATATCACCCAAGAGAGTGGGTACAGGGTTCCTAGAGATGAAGATCTTTATGGCATTAACATCAACAAAAGTGTCAGGATTTGGAAACAATACCAGACCATAGATTAAGAGGGCCAGAATGTCCTCGTACGCTTTGAAATCTAAGCCATCCCAGAAGTAATTAGCTTTGTCAACCAGAAACTTAGCCAAAAAAACCCTTAGCTCCACTTCTAGTCTCCCACTTGGCCATTACCTCCTCTTTGGTCAAGTGAAAGGCTGCAGCAATCTCTTCAGGCTTGAGAGTCTTTTCCCAACCAGTAAATGGAGTCTGCTCTAAAACAGAGATACCAAGCAACTCAGAGAACTCTTTCAGGGTAGGAACCAGCTGGAAGTCTTGAAAGGTGAAGCAATGATATAGGGGATCATAAAATTGGACCAGGACACTCATCATTTGTTTGTCCAACTTTGAGGTGACTAAACTGAGAAGACAACCATGCCTCCTGATGAAGGAAGTAGTGTCTGGAATCTTGACAACCAACTCTTTAAGCAAAGTAGGTACTTGAACAAAGTTGATCCGGATAGTATTCCTACGCATGGGCATCATGATGTCCTACAAAACAGAGCAAAGATGAAACCCTCTTGTCTTTGAAATAGGTTAGTCCTTATGAAGGATGTTTGCAATGTTATGATGTTATGATGTCATGGTAAAGGCACACCACAAGTATTCACAAAAGGCAAAAATGGTAAAGGCACACCACACAAAAGAGCCCTTAGATTTCAGGCTGGCATGAAGCTTAGGTACTACCCTCTTTCAGTTTCAGTTGGTTAAGACCTGTCCTAAAAAATAGTAACCGGGTTCTAGAGGATCTCAATATCACTAACTATCCTCAATCGGTCATAATTCCAGTTTAACAACCTTTTCTTGCGCCCGGAATCATCGCGAGAGTTTAGTCTCAATGAGTGTAGCATACTGCTACTGTTCTATGACCAAGTTGGTCAATTTAAGGTTCTAAGGTCAGTTGGTGCTTAATGACTCCTCAGAAGACCCATATTCTCCTCATTCCAACACAAGGGATATCGGTACAGACCAAGGTGTCACACCAACGTAGCTACTACTTCATCCGTGTCGGTCTACGCCGGACAAATCCCTCAGTTTATTGCTACTTACCTAAAAAGGGTACCCCCAGATCCGGGTTAGGATCTATAAAACTCCCATACAAGCCCACAAAATTTAAAGCATACAAAGCATACAATTGAAAACACAAGTGATCTAATCCTAAGGTACACCTCACTTATAATAAATCCCCAGCAGAGTCGCCAGTTTTGTGATCGGTGGGAACGAGAACTTACTGTTTTGGAATGTTGGTTCGCGTTTTGCATTTGTTTTTGCAAAATGTCGCAGTAAGCAAGAGTCGCCACCGTCTTTTATTTTATCCAACAAGGAAAGGACAAAAGCATAGAAAAATTCCTTTTCGAGATGTTTCTCGGGTTCGGGAGGTAGATTATAGAAAGGGAAGGTATTAGCACCCTTTCTATACGTGGTTATCCACGGGCTCTTAGGTACTTGCTCACTATGTTTTCAAAATTTTGCTTTTCTTTGTGATTGTGGGTTTGAAAAGAGTTTTGTTTTTGAAGAGAGTATAAGTGAGAAAAAGTTTTGTTTTTGTTTTCAAAAGAGCAAGTACTTAAGAACATCTACCTACTCAAAAAGGAATTAAACTGTGCAAATGTCCTTTAGACAATGTTATCCCACCATTGAGGAGTAGGTAGCACCGTCGTTGGAGTTTTCGGGTCAATTCAATTTAAGGGACGTGTGGTCACTAAAGCAACGTTAGGACGCCTTAGCAGTAACCCTAATGTCTTAGATCATTTTATCCGAGGCAACCGTTTTGAGGCAACTTTGATCTTTGGACAGGAGGGCGACCTCTAAGACTTCCTATACTCAATGACCACAATCGAGGCAACCAAGTGAGGCGTACCCTAAGAGTGGCATGTGCGAGTGTATTATTTTTCAGATATATTATCTTTGCACATGTTATGGTGAGCTACTTGTTGATTTTAAGTTAAGATAGATCTTGTCATGCATAGCCTATTATTCATACATCTAGTAGTTAATGGTTGTGGAAAATAAATTGTGGAAAATAAAACTAAGCTATTACAAGGCGTCGGGTATTTACATCGCCAAAAACAAACCCTTAAAAATTAAATGCGAAAAGGTAAATAAAAGCGGTAAATAAAAATTCCTAAGTTAAAACTATTACATCCTCGGAGCAATTACAATATTTGGATAAAAAATAATACGCGCGAGAAAAGTTGAATCAGATTGTCCTTTAGGGTTTTGACCCTTTTTATTTAAAGAAAGCATATTTTTGGTCTTTTTTGAATTAAGAATTAAGTCTAAATTAATAATAGAATTAATTAATAAAAAAAGAAAATGTATTTTTGAGTTTTATTTTAATTAAGGAAATAAAATTAGAAATATTAAAAAAAACCTAATTCTAAGTCAATTTTAATTTAATGCAAAATATGTTGGTATTAAACCTAATTAAAAAAAACTAAATTAATTGGTTAATGGTTTATTTACAAAAATAAAATAGTGAAGTTAATAGATATTATTTTTGTGTTTTCTGATTTTTATGAGAAAAATTAAGGGTTTCTTAATTAACAAAAAATAATGAAAACGAATTAAATAAAGAAAGAAAATAGAAAAGAAGTAAACCAAAGGGGCGGGTTGTGCCCCAAATCAGGAGGTTTGGTCAGCATTTTCTTGGCCCAAACATATTCCAGCCTGCTTTGACTTTCAGATTGCATGTGCGCCTGTTGACCAGAGTTCATGGTGAACCTCCATCCTGGAATATTGGATCTGAATCTGGAACCACCTGGCCTTCGAGATCTGGAGGTATATGGTGCTCCCTGCCTGAAGCACTGCATGTGAACGCCTGAAACAAAATGATAACAAAGTTTGGGGGACCTGGGATTCGAATCCAGGTCCCAAGGGGTCTTGCCCTAACACGTTCACCAACCAGCCAGTTTGTTCAATTGTCATTGGAATAAGAAATAAATAATATATGGGAAAATCAATGAATATGCTTGAAAATAAGAAAAAACGCGCTAATATTTCAAACAGGCCAATTCTGGCCCTGCCACGTTATCGTCCCTGTCATGGGGACTGTGGCTAAAAATCCTTAGGCCTATACCAATAGACGATTGTCCGTAGCTATACATCAAGCTGCTTTAAAATCTGCCACAAACCACTAAAATGCAAACTAAAGGCATGGTTCTGTTCGCCTCTCCGCCCTGGTTCCAACCATGGTCCTTTTGTTGACCAATTTGCCCTGTAATGAAAATCCCTGAAAGAACCCTAAAACAATCTACCATGGCATTTTGTGATATAGGGCATAATAATGAAATTGAATAATACAGAAACTTTGCAAATGATGTCAGGAGTTCCAATATGCAATTATTTTAAAGAATGAATGCAAGATTGAAGCTTTACGATTCCATGAATATGGCGGTTCAGAGCGATACTTACAGGGCTTTTTGGGGAAGGAGAGCACACGATAATGATTGGTATTGCTTCAGCGAGGTTCAAGGATGCAAGTGGAGCCTTTGTTTGATCCTGAAAAGGTCTCTAAGTTCAATTTCAGATCCAAGGTTCTCAAGCTTTTTCTCAAAGTTGTGGTGGCCGTTTCTGCAGAGTTTTATGCGTTTTTTGTTGTGTAGAGTTTTGTCCGTGTTCTTCCCGTGCCTTTTTTGTTTGTGAGCATGAGGTTTATATAGACAAGGAATTTAGGTCAACATTTGTGTATCAAATCTTGGTCCATTATGATGAAGAGATTTGATTTGATTTCTTCATAAAGACTTGCTATATTTGATTCAATCATGTGCCAATCTATTTTCATGCGTTACTGCCAGCCTGTTATGAGCTGTTTGGGCCTCTAACATAATGAAAATTGAAAGCTGACTTGCCCCTTCAGATCCACTTCCCTTTGAATTTGCTCTCTTTGATAGCTTCAAAATCCCATTCGAATCTATTTCAGCTTCAATTGCATAGCCCTTTCGATTGAGCCTCCCTCTGCTTCGATTGCATATTTGCAAGGGACACATGCCATTGTGAACTTTGGGTGAACCTGGACAGGTTAGGATATGTGTTTTTGCTTAGTCATGGTAGCCTACTTCATTCCTTCGAATTTTCCTTCTTTGCCATCTTCAAAGTCCAATTCGAATATATTTAGAACATTCCCTATTAGACAACTTCGACCAGCCCTTGGCCTTGTGATGAGTCTAAGTTCTGATTCGAAGTGTTTAGAACTTCCTTCATCAGATCATCTTAGATCAAGAGAAACTCTGCAGTGAAATGCCATATGAAGGTCATTTCATTCTGATGTTCTGATTGAGGTAAAGTATGAAGTTCCAGTCGAAGGACCCTCTGAAGTACTAGTCGAAGCATTGTGAAATTGACCTGATCGAAGGGGTCCAGCGCTCAATCGAAGACTTGCACACCCAAGCTTGATTGAAGGAGTTACAGCGCTCAATCGAAGACTTGCAGACCAAAGCTTGATCGAAGGAGGTCCAATGCTCAATCGAATACTTGCAGACCAAAGCTTGATTGAAGGAGCTCCAGCGCTCAATCGAAGACTTGCAGAACAAAGCTTGATCGAAGGGTTCCAAATGCCTAATCGAAGCTTACTAATCAAAGCCTGATCGAAGAGTGCCAAATTCCCAATCGAAGACTGGTGAGTCAAGCCTGTATCGAAGGATTTTGGATACCCAATCGAAGACTTTTCCCAGATGCCAATCGAAAGACACTTTGTTCATCTTCAAAAAAACTTTATTTTTCTTTAGGCAAGTGTTTGTGACCAACCATGTAAGGGAAGACCTTTGAAAACATGAGAGGGAAAATTTTTGGGTACAACAGGGACCAATTGATCAAGCTTCCGAAGACGATGATTACTTTGATGAGCAATATCCTATTCCTGAGGATAAATATAAGCAGTTAGAGGATAGACTGAAAGTTGTTGAAATTCAAGCCGTACCCGGTTTGGATTTTGGTGATTTGGACTTAATACCTGGGGTCTTTATTCCCCATAAGTTCAAAATACCAGTCTTTGCTAAGTATGACGGAGTTTCATGCCCAAAATTTCATCTGAGGTCCTACGTCCGAAAGATACAACCACACACTATTGACAAGAAGCTCTGGGTCCATTTCTTCCAAGAGAGTCTGGCTGGGACTCAACTAGAATTGTTCTATCAATTGGAGGGTTCCTGCATCCACACATGGGAAGATATGGCCAGTGCTTTTTATCATCAATAACAGTACAACGCTGATTTAGCACCAACAAGGGTTCAACTTCAAGGAATGACAATGGATACTAATGAAGGGTTTAAAGAGTACGCACAAAAATGGAGGGATCTTGCTAGTAGAGTTCAACCACCACTGACTGATAGGGAGCTGGTGGACATGTTTATGAGAACACTAACAGGGCCATATTTTAAGTTGCTAATTGGTAGCTCATCTTCTGGTTTCACTGAGTTAATTATGACTGGTGAAAGGGTCGAGAGTGGAATCAAGAGTGGAAAAATTCCCATGGAATATTATTCTACATAAAGCACCATAAAGAAACCCTTTACTGACAAGAAAGAAACCAATGTTGTTTATGGGTCAAGGGCCCATACCAAGAAAGATCATCGTCCATCTGGTAATGTTGTTTTGATCTCCAACCCTCCATCTGCTCAAAGACAATCATCCAACGATCAACAATCCAAAGTTCCTCGAAGACAGTTCACGAGGATAAGCATGCACTATCCCAAGACTTACAACATCTGTTGAAGGCCAACTTAGTGACATTGCGTGATCCACCATCAAATCCAAACATTTTATCACCTAAGTACAATCCAAATGCCATGTGTGCATATCATTCAAATAGTCTTGGACATGAGACCGATCAATGTTGGACGCTGAAGATCAAGATTCAAGATCTGATAGACAATAAAACAATTGAATTTGATCCACCTGCTACTCCAAATGTGATAAACTCACCAATGCCGAACCATGGAAAAGGTGTTAATGCAATTGATGATACTATTGTTTCCTCCATTGAGGATTTAACAACTCCATTAACTACTGTGAAGGATAACTTGTTAGAACAAAGTTTGAATCTACTACCCTAAGTTTAAGTTTTGATGATAACAAAATGCTAAGATACATTAATTGTATGATTCATGTAAGACACATATGCTATCTAAAAATTACATTCTGTTTTACAGAAACTCTGATGGGTATCAGCATGAGAACATCCTCATCAGCATCAGAAAATCGGATATCAACATCAGCATCAGAAGATGTTATATCAGATACCAGAATCAGAAGATCAACTTGCGCTTATGCTGAAGCTTGATGAACAGATCTGCGCTTAACCATCTGAACTCTGATAAAGACAACAACAGTTCATCAGCACCTAAGCAGCGTCAGAATGAGCCAAAGCCAGAACACGCTCAAGTGGCAACGGTATTGTGCATTCAAGATGATTTATTACCAACGGCATCATTCCAGACAAGATCTGCTTAATAAGGAAAGAATTTTATTGGCATTGAAACAGAATTATTACTCCAACGTACACTATTTCCAATGCTATATAAACAAGTCAATGAAGATTGAATTGGCTAATGCTCTACAACAATCTATACGCCTAAAGCTATTCATAATCTTCCTTACTCTCATTTTGCTAAAAGCTCTCAATTCCTTACTCAATTATTTTAGCAATCTAGTTCTCATAAGCTTAATTTGTGTAGTATCACAGTTGTGATAAACAGTTTTTGTAGAAAACATTCACACACCTAGATTTCAATTCTTTGTAAGAAAGTATTTCCTTGAGAAACTGGTTTGTGGTTTGCATCAAGAAGGCTTTAGCAGTTGTTAAAGCAGTTGTAATATTCAGTTGAATATAGTGGAGTAAGACCTCGTTGGAGAGAGGTGAAATCACCTTGACGGGTGGACTGGAGTAGTTTGAGATCAAACGAACCAGGATAAAAATACCGTGTTGACTGCAATTGATTTCTAGTTTTTACAATTCAACCCCCCTTCTTGTGTTTTTCACTTCTTCAATTGGCATCAGAGCGCCTGGTTCTGAGCTAAAACACTTAACCGTGTCAGTACAAGATCCAGCGTCAGAAAAACACAATGGCAGGAACTTATCAACACACCAGCAATGACAACAATGAAGACAGAGACAGATTCAGCGGCAAACCTCCAGTCTTTGATGGAGAAAATTTTGATTACTGGAAAGACAGAATTGAAAGCTTCTTTCTGGCACATGATGCTGATTTGTGGGACATGGTGACAGATGGATACACGCACCCAGTGAATGCAAGTGGTCAGAAGATTGACAGGAAAGCAATGTCTGACCAACAAAAGCGTGACTTCAAAAATCACCACAAGGCCAGAACCATTCTTCTCAGCGCCATCTCTTACGCTGAATATGAAAAGATCTCTAACACAGACACAACAAAGAACATGTTTGACTCACTCAGAATGACGCATGAAGGCAACGTTCAGGTCAAAGAAACTAAAGCTCTTGCGCTCATTCAGAAGTATGAGGCATTCAAAATGGAAGAAAGTGAATCCATTGAAACAATGTTCTCAAGATTCCAAATTCGGGTGGCTGGTCTCAAGGTTCTGGACAAAGGATACTCTACTGCTGATCACGTCAAGAAGATCATCAGAAGCTTACCAAAGCAGTGGAGGCCAATGGTTACAGCTCTGAAGCTAGCAAAAGATCTCAACAAAATTTCTCTGGAGGAACTTATCAACTCCCTCAGAAGTCATGAGATAGAGCTAGAAGCTGATGAACCTCAGAAGCAAGGTAAGCCTTTAGCATTAAAATCTAACAAAAAATACGAGTCTAAAGTTTTGCAGGCAGTTGAAGAAACATTTGATGGATCCTCATCAAAAGAAGACGAACTTTCTCTCCTCTCCAGAAGAGTGAACCAACTGTGGAAGCAGAGGCAAAGGAAGTTCAGGAATCCCAGAAGATCTGATCAGAATGAGTCTTCTTCCAGATACAGAAGGAAAAATTCTTCCTCTGGATACAGAAGATCTGAAGGCTCCTCAGGAAGCAGAAAGCCAAACACCAAGGACATCATATGCTATGAGTGCAATGAGCAAGGACACTACAAGAGTGACTGCCCAAAGCTTCAGAGGGAAAAGCCCAAAAAGAAGTTTGGAAGAGAAAAGAAGAAAAGTCTCATGGCTACATGGGATGACTCTGACTCGTCTAAAGCTGACTAAGAATCAGATGATGAGAGAGCAAACATAGCTCTCATGGCCAACATTTCAGAAGACAATGAAGCTTCTGAATCAGACTCAGAATCAGATAGTGAAGAGGTATTTCCTGACGTTGCAATTAATTTTACTAAGGCTGAACTTGCTGAAAGCCTTAATGAAATTCTGGAAAGGTACCAGCAGATTAGAGTTAAATTCAGAAACCTGAAAAGGAATCTTGAATCTGACTCTGATAAGACTGAGAGTCTTAAATTGGAAAATTCTGAGCTGAGAAATAAAATTTCAAAATTAGAAAATGTTTTACAAAACTCTCAGAAGGAACGAATTTCTGAAACTCCCAGCAGCGCTGATGAGATCATCAAGGAGTATGATCACAGTTTCCAGAAGTTCCTTGCTAAAAGCATAGATAGAAGCAAAATGGCTTCAATGATCTATGGAGTTAGCAGAAAGGGCAGGAAGGGAATAGGATACCAAGGTAAGGTTCCTACACCAAAGAATGCCATGGATTTAACCATTAAACACACTACTCTGAACTCACATTTTTTGTATGGTCACACACATGATATTAAATACACTAGCAGTAAGTATTCTGTGAAACCAAAATTCAACCAGAGTTTTGGTAAATCTAACAAATCAGGACCCAAGAAAATCTGGATACCTAAGGATAAAATAATACATGTTGCAGATATCTTTAGCAGCAAATCAGAAACACCAGTCATGGTACCTGGACTCTGGCTGCTCGAGACACATGACGGGAAGAAGGCATATGTTCCAAAGCCTGGAACTTAAGCCTGGAGGCCACGTTGGCTTTGGAGGCAATCAGAAGGGAAAGATAATTGGCTCTGGAACTGTAGGTAATGGAAATCTTCCCTCTATAAATAATGTTCTGCTAGTAGATGGATTAATGCATAATCTGGTATCCATAAGTCAATTAAGTGATAACGGTTATGATATAATATTTAATAAAAAATCATGTAAAGTTGTTAGTCAGAAAGATGAGACTATCCTGTTTAATGGAAAGAGGAAAAACAACATCTATAAAATCAAACTTTCTGAACTGAAAAGTCAGAATGTAAAGTGTCTTCTGTCTTTTAACAACGAGCAGTGGATCTGGAACAGAAGATTGGGGCATGTTAGTATGAGAAGAATATCTCAGATTAACAAACTCAATCTGGTCAGAGGACTTCGTAATTTGAAGTTCAATTCAGATGCTCTGTGTGAAGCATGTCAGAAAGGCAAGTTTGCAAAGCCTTCTTTCAAATCTAAAAATGTTGTTTCTACCTCTAAGCCATTAGAACTTCTGCACATTGACTTATTTGGACCAGTTAAAACTGCTTCAGTCAGTGGCAAGAAGTATGGGTTAGTAATCGTAGATGACTATAGCAGATGGACATGGGTAAAGTTCTTAAGACACAAGGACGAGTCACACTCTGTGTTTGTTACCTTCTGTAACCAAGTTCAGAATGAAAAGGATCTTAGAATCGTTAAAGTCAGAAGTGATCATGGTGGAGAGTTTAAAAACAAAGAATTTGAGTCATTCTTTAATGACAGAGGCATTCTGCATGATTTCTCTTGTCCTAGAACTCCCCAACAAAATGGAGTTGTAGAACGAAAGAACAGAACATTGCAAGAAAAGGCCAGAACCATGATGAATGAGACAAACATTGCTAAGATCTTCTGGGCAGAGGCAATAAACACAGCGTGCTACATTCAGAATAGAATCTCAATAAGACCTATTCTGGAAAAGACTCCATATGAATTGTGGAAGAACAGAAATCCCAACATTCATATTTTCATCCATTTGGATGTACTTGTTTTGTGTTAAATACAAAAAATTATTTGAACAAGTTTGACTCTAAAGCACAGAAGTGTATTATGTTAGGATACTCTGAACGCTCAAGAGGGTACAGAGTATACAATACAGAAACATAGATTGTGGAAGAATCAATCAGTGTTCGTTTTGATGATAAGCTTGACTCTGAAAAGTCAAAGCAGAATGAAGTTTTTGCAAGTATGGAAGTTGAATTTACAGGTTCTGAAGACAAGTCATCAGAAGTTCTCATCAAAGACACTCCTTCAACATCTGAAAGGAGCACTGCTAGCAATCCTACAACAGCTGCTGATCAACCTCAGAAGTGACTACCCAGAAGCAGCTTGGATCACCCAGAAGAAACTATCCTAGGAAGAAAGGAAGATCCAATCAGAACAAGAGCAAGCTTCAGAAACTCTGAAGAATCCCTCATGGGACTTGTGTCTCTGATTGAACCTTCTTCTATTGATGAAGCACTTCTGGACAATGACTGGATTCTAGCAATGCTAGAAGAGCTGAATCAATTCACCAGAAATGACGTATGGGATCTTGTTCCCAGACCAAAAGGATTCAACGTCATTGGAACAAGATGGATGTTCAGAAACAAGCTAAATGAACAAGGTGAAGTCATCAGAAACAAAGCACGACTGGTAGCACAAGGTTATAGTCAGCAAGAGGGAATAGATTATACAGAAACCTTTGCTCCAGTCGCCAGGTTAGAATCTATCAGACTTTTAATTTCATTTGCTGTTAATAGAGGCATCACTCTGTATCAGATGGATGTCAAGAGTGCATTCTTAAATGGTTATATAGAAGAAGAGGTTTATGTGCACCAACCCCCTGGTTTTGAAAGTACAAAACATCCAGAACATGTTTTCATACTAAAGAAGTCACTATATGGTCTGAAACAAGCTCCCAGAGCTTGGTATGAAAGACTAAGTAACTTTCTGTTAGAAAATGAATTCACCAGAGGGAAGGTGGACACTACCTTATTCTGTAAGTCAGTTAAGAATGACATCTTAGTCTGTCAAATTTATGTTGATGATATTATTTTTGGATCTACTAATCCTTCTCTTGGAAGAAAATTTGCTAAGTGTATGCAAGCAGAATTTGAGATGAGCCTCATGGGGGAACTGAAATTCTTTCTAGGAATTCAGATCAATCAAACTCCAGAGGGAACTTACATTCATCAGAGCAAATATGTCAGAGATCTTCTGAAGAAATTTGACCTCTCAGAATGTAAGCCATCAAATATTCCAATGCATCCCACGTGCATTCTGGAAAGAGAAGAGATAAGCGAAAAGGTAGAACAGAAGGTCTATAGAGGTATGATTGGTTCTCTCCTTTATCTGACGGCTTAAAGGCCTGACATTTTAGTCAGCATATGTATTTATGCTAGATTCCAATCAGATCCTAGAGAATCTCACTTAACAACTGTTAAGCGAATTTTCAAGTATCTGAAAGGTACTACTAATCTGGGTTTATTTTATAGAAAATGTAGTGATTACAGCTTAGTAGGCTACTGCGATGCTGACTTTGCTGGAGACAGAGTAGAGCGTAAAAGTACTTCTGGAAGCTGCCAGTTTCTGGGAGAAAATCTGATCTTTTGGTACAGCAAAAGGCAATCCACAATTGCGCTATCAACAGCAGAAGCTGAGTACATAGCAGCAGCAGGATGTAGCACACAAATGCTTTGGATGAAAAGTCATCTTGAAGACTTCTAGATTTTTGAGAGTAACATCCCTATACTCTGTGACAATACTTCTGCTATTTGCTTAAGTAAAAATCCTATTTTGCATTCTAGGGCTAAACATATAGAAATAAAACATCACTTCATTAGGGACTATATTCAGAAAGGAATTTTGAACTTAAAATTTATTGATACAGACCATCAATGGGCTGATATCTTCACTAAACCTCTTTCTGAAGATAGGTTCAATTTCATTCTGAAACATCTCAGCATGAAACTCTGCCCAGAGTGAAAATGTTTTAATTTTATATATTAACCTTCATAATGTATTTGTTTTACTGTGAAATTCTGATCAATCTCCTTTCAGAAAGATAGACATGCAGATTGTATCAGATTCTATTCTTAAAGATCTGAGCGTTTCAGCTCAAGGACAGACGTGCTGCTCACTAAATCAAACAAGTGTCATTCAATCATCAGCAAATCTCTGAAGCAGAACACGTGCATGCTTCTGAGAAGGCGAAACGCTGATTGGGTGCATTGAGACACATGTCTGATAACCGTTTCAAGTATCTTTCTGAAATCCCCCAAAATCAGCAAGCATTAAATGCACGTAATCATGTTTTAAAATATAATCATGAATTATTTCTCTTTCTTAAAACTGTTTACGTTTTCAAAAATCATTTTGAAATCTATTTAAGCACATTAACATCACACATTAATCTTTTACCGTTTCTTACAATCATCCAAAGATTTTTCTACATTTTTACTTGTGCAATCATCTTTCTCAAAAGAAACCCTTTTTCTCTCAAAATTCATTCTCAGAAAACCCTAAGTGTGAACATGGCAACCTCTAGCAATGTTTCTGCAGGTTCTCAGAAGGAGGCTTCATCTGAACAATACCAAGTTCCCTTCAGAACACTCCTTACACCAGTGAAGAATTTGGAAGTGCTGTCTGAACTAATTGTTGATTTCTCCAGTCTGAAAGATAATGGATTCAATTTGACAGAAGAAGTTAGGGCACAAGGATGGGAGAGATACTTTGATAGGTTGGTGGGACCAACATTCCCAGTATTGGTCAAGGAGTTCTGGATTCATGTGTACTCATCAACACATCAAGTTACCTCCTACATAATGGGAAAGAAGATTGTGATCACTGAGGATCACATAGCAATATTGATTGGATACAATAGTGGTGGTATCCGCTGTATCGACATGGCAGAAAGATGCTCTGACGTTGCTGTCATTGCAAGGCAGATTTTCACCTATGGGGTTCCCAGCAGCAAAATCAGAGACTTAAAGGATCAGCACAGAATATGGGCGAATATTATTCTGGGGTGCTTTAATCACAGGAAGCCCACAAGCTCTCCTGATTATATAAATATAGATCAGTAGTTTCTGATCTATTTTATTAATCAGAAGGTAAAGATTAACTTGACTCATCTTCTGTTTAATCACTTCAGGACCAGCGTCAAGGAGACAAGGGAAGAAGAAAGGACAAAAAGGGATTGGATACCCTTTGGCAGGTTAATATCAGATATTCTGACTGAGAATAGGCTGATAGAACACCTTACAGAAGCTCAGGAATTAATTTCTATTAAACCTACTGTTGGCAAGCCTCTGAATGCCAAGAATCTGAAGAAAATGAAACTGATAGAGAATATCAGAAAGGAGCCCAGCGTTACTCCTCTTGCTGACATCACCAGCAGAAGAGTCCCTCTGGACGACTTTCCACTATTTTCTGAGATTGAATGAAAACCAGTCATTGTTCTCAGACACTTGGACGCTTGCAAGGCTGATGGTACATATCCCAAACTGAATATTAAAGATCTTCACCAACAAAATCCAGAAGTTACTGTGAAGAAGACGAAGAAAAGAAAGGCCACTTCAGAAGGACCATCACAGCAGACCCCTAAGAAGAGAGGTAATCTATCTGCTGCTAATGTTTTAAATTCTTCTGCTATTCCAACATCAATCCCAACCCCAGCTTCACATGAACTTCCAATCTCCACACCAACTATTGATGAAACCGAACCAGAGGATGACCCTTCTGAGTCACTGACTCTCAGGAGATCCCGCACCAAAAATCCAAAACCCACACCATCAACAGAATCAGAACTTGACAAAGTTCTTTCTGAAATTGATCAACGTGTTTCCGCTCACCTCTCAGAAAATCCAAACACTCAACCAGAGATTGCCCACTCTCCTCAACCAGAACATACTCTCTCACCCATACCAGAAGAACCACAAATTCCACAACAACCAGAAATTCCACCTCCTTCTCCACAACCAGCAATTCCTCCTCCCTCTCCACAACCAGAAATTCATCCACTTTCACCTCAACCATCACCTCCACAACCTGAGTTTCATCACTCTGAAACTCCATCACCTGAACCTCATTCTCCTCAATCCTCTGAGCCACAACCCTTGGCAATTCACTGCCATGTGGTGCAACTATAAACATACCCCAGCTGCCATCCTCACCAGAAACTACCCCTCCAAACACTCCAAACAGTCCAATTATCATTTCTGATTCTCCCACTCCATCTCCCAAACAAACTACAGAAGACCACAGCAGGACCTTCATTGATTTAACAATCCTTGTCCGTCTTGCTGATCTCAAAAACAAAATATCCATTCCCAAACCAAAACAACTAGATGTTGGCTCTGGCATTGTGAATTTTGAAACAGGCTTGCAGTAGTGGATTGCTTCTCTAAAGCAGGTTTGTCCTGGAATGATTGATCCTGCTGCCTCAGACCAACTCTGGACACGTTTCAGAATGTGGGTACGCGCTGAAGCCCTCAAGTTGCAAGACATCAATTATGAGCAGGCACAACAGAACTTCAGCAAGCTGCTGAAGGAAGTTAGAAGTCAGCTGCTGAAGGAAGAAGTGCTCCTTCTGGATAGTGAGCCATGGTCTGAGAAGCGTCTAGCTTCAAAAGTGCAGCCAGAAGAGGATCAGACAATTCAAGCTGAAGAGGTTAGTCAAGCTGAAGATGTTGCAGAAAGCTCTCAGAAGCTTCCTACTTCTGACGTTTCTCAAGCTGCCTTGGACAGGCAGACTCTGGAAGAGCTGAAGCTGAATGATATTCGTCTGCAGCAAAGAATGGATGAAAATGATCAGAAGATGAAGGAAACGATGGATGTACAAGATAGCAAGATAGATACAGTAATCATCATGGTGCACAAGCAGAATGAAACTGTTGATCAGATTAAGACAATGCTAGATACTCTGTTCACACGCTTTCCTCCCCAACCTTAGATTTTCATTCATGATATTTTCACTGTTTTCTTTGCATATCATCTGTACTGTTTGCCTGGCTCTGAATTTAATATAACAAGTTTTTCTGCTCTGATCGTTTTAGCTTATATTACTTACACTTTTTGATTGCTAACAAAAAGGGGGAGAACAAGAATGATATTTTTCAATAACGGATTACTGAGACAAAAAGTCTCAAACATTCTAACACTCTGATATACTTGAATGTTTTCTGTTTCTGCATAAGGCTACAGGTACAAGAAGTTAATCATCCCTGATACACTGAAGCTCTGATATTCTGATCTGAAGCTCTGATATTCTGATGTTCAAAGAAATTCAAAAGATCTGATCTTGAAGAACTCTTGGAATTAAAAAGGGAAGTAATAAATTCAGGGGGAGTATCTCCAATCTAAACTCTGATATCTCTTTATCCCTTATCTTTGATAACTTCCTAATTAATTCTGATACAACTTACTATTTAGTTATCTCTGATACTTTTCACGCTAATTTTCAATTAAAAAATATCTAGTTTTTGTCATCATCAAAAAGGGGGAGATTGTTAGAACAAAGTTTGAATCTACTACCCTAAGTTTAAGTTTTGATGATAACAAAATGCTAAGATACATTAATTGTATGATTCATGTAAGACACATATGCTATCTAAAAATTACATTCTGTTTTACAGAAACTCTGATGGGTATCAGCATGAGAACATCCTCATCAGCATCAGAAAATTGGATATCAACATCAGCATTAGAAGATGTTATATCAGATACCAGAATCAGAAGATCAACTTGCGCTTATGCTGAAGCTTGATAAACAGATCTGCACTTAACAATCTGAACTCTGATAAAGACAACAACAGTTCATCAGCACCTAAGCAGCGTCAGAATGAGCCAAAGCCAGAACACGCTCAAGTGGCAACGGTACTGTGCATTCAAGATGATTTATTACCAACGACATCATTCCAGACAAGATCTGCTTAATAAGGAAAGAATGTTATTGGCATTGAAACAGAATTATTACTCCAACGTACACTATTTCCAATGCTATATAAACAAGTCAATGAAGATTGAATTGGCTAATGCTCTACAACAATCTATACGCCTAAAGCTATTCATCATCTTCCTTACTCTCAGTTTGCTAAAAGCTCCCAATTCCTTACTCAATTATTTTAGCAATCTAGTTCTCATAAGCTTAATTTGTGTAGTATCACAGTTGTGATAAACCATTTTTGTAGAAAACATTCACACACCTAGATTTCAATTCTTTGTAAGAAAGTATTTCCTTGAGAAACCGGTTTGTGGTTTGCATCAAGAAGGCTTTAGCAGTTGTTAAAGCAGTTGTAATATTCAGTTGAATATAGTGGATTAAGACCTCGTTGGAGAGAGGCGAAATCACCTTGACGGGTGGACTGGAGTAGTTTGAGATCAAACGAACCAGGATAAAAATACCGTGTTGACTGCAATTGATTTCCAGTTTTTACAATTCAACCCCCCTTCTTGTGTTTTTCACTTCTTCATAACTTGTTGAGAGTCGGGGTGTTCTCGGGATGTTCTAAAGATTGTGTTTTTTGTGATCAACAAGTAAATGGGTGCAAGCGGCTAAAGGAAGGTGTGCAACACCTGATAAACAGCCGCAAGATTCTATTTGAGATGATTCCTACCATCAAAAGTTTAACCAATAAATCTGAAGACCTGTCCATAATAACCATCTCCAACAAGCCTCTTAGGATCTCCCCAAAGGGTCCTATTAAGATTTCAAATGAACCAACCATTGCTACTTTAATAATTACTGCCCCTAGGCCGGTTCCTTACTCCTCCGACAAATCAGTTCCATGGAACTATGGTGCCGAAGTTTATTATCATGGAATAAAACAAGATTATTGGATCAACAAAGAAAAAGCTGATGTTACTAATATTTCAGGTTCTGGTAAAGTAACAAGAATAGGTGTAGGTGTTTAGGTATTGGCTTGCATTTTTGGTAAATCCCAAGTGTATGTGTGAATGTCATGACTGATGTCATAACATTCTAGTTCAGGTTGTACTAACTCAATAGGTACATGTGCAGAAAAATATTGTAATTCAAATACTGATGTTTATAAGTGTGTATCTGAGCATGTTTGCAAAATGATCACATTTTGCTAAATCAGTAGACAGGTTTTCTCAGATGTCATAACAGATGTTATGACATCCTGTTTTGAACTAACAGGATTGCAGGATTGGATAAGTCTGAGTTTTTTCAGGAAATAACTCAGTCCTTTCTGAACAGAATCCTGCGTTTTCTGAGGAGTAACCTAACTCAATCCTAACCTGATCAATAAAGTACTGTGACCTGGTCTTTAGGTCAAACGGAATCAACCCTAGGTTTTTGGAAACCCTAACTGAAGTTACAGCTGCTATATATTCAACAGAGTTGCGGTTTTTCAAGATATCCCTGCTGATTGATTAGAAGATCAATTTTGTAATCTGTATAGATTTGTTTATTGTACTCCAAGCAATTATCATTGTGATAAGTGCCTTGGAATAGGTTTCAATTGTAAGGGTTGTGTAGCACTCAAAGCTTTGAAGCAAGAGTGTTTGAATGTTACTTGACTAAAGCTGTGAAGCAGAGTCAAGTTAGTTGTGTACATCACTCAAAGCTGTGAAGCACGAGTGATTGTGTTACTTGATTAAAAAGCTGTGAAGCTTAATCAAGTGTGTGTTTTGAAGAGTGTCTTCATCAATTCTTAAGTCAAATTGGTTTATGTATCACTGCTGTGATTGAGGGGGAGTGAGTAGGAACTCAGGTTTAAGTTGTACTTAGATTAGAATTGCATTGGGTAGGTCTTAAGTGAAGGAGATAAACTGGTTGGTTTATTCCTGAATTAACATCTCTTATAGTGGATTCTCTCCCTGGCTTGGTAGCCCCCAGAGTAGGTGTTGTTGCACACTGAACTGGGTAAACAATTGACTGTGTTATTTACTGCTTTTGTATTTACTGTCATATAGTAAGTCAGATACGGTGTCGTAACATTGGACGTGACATTGAGTATCTGCAGCCAGAATTTGAATTGGCATCAGAGCAGGCACCCTGCCTGTATTACTGGGTGAGATCTAGGGATATCACTTTCTGGCACTATGGACAAAGAAGGAGTTTTTGGAAATAGACCACCCATTCTGGATGGAACTAATTATGACTACTGGAAACCTCGTATGATTGCCTTCCTAAAATCTCTGGACAAAAAGGCTTGGAGAGCTGCTGACAAAGGATGGATTCATCCCACCATAACTGAGGAAGATGGGACAATCAGTCTGAAGCCTGAGGAAGATTGGAGTAAAGAAGAAGATGAGCTAGCCCTGGGAAATTCCAAAGCTCTAAATGCCTTGTTCAATGGAATTGATAGAAACATTTTCAGATTAGTTCATCAATATGAACTGGCCAAGGAAGTTTGGGACACTCTCAAAACTACTCATGAGGGAACTTCCAAAGTAAAAATGTCAAGGCTTCAGATGTTGACCACTAAGTTTGAGAATCTAAAAATGATGGAAGATGAAACCATTCATGAGTTTCACATGAACATCTTGGAGATTGCCAACACCTCAGGAGCACTGGGAGAAAAAATGTCAGAAGAAAAACTGGTGAGGAAGATTCTCAGATCCTTGCCTAAAAAATTTGCAATGAAGGTGACTGCCATAGAGGAAGCCCAGGACATTAGCAAGTTGAAAGTGGATGAACTTATTGGGTCTCTTCAGACTTTTGAGATGGGAATCACTAATGATGATGTCAAAAAGAACAAGAGCATAGCACTTATGTCCAACACTGATGTTGAAGAAAACATTTCAGAAGCTATAGCCATGCTCGGAAGACAGTTCAACAAACTCATCAAAAGAATAGATCCAAAGTCAAGGTCTAATGTTCATAACATTTCCTCTAACATTGACAGTTCCAGCAGAAGACCAAGGTCAGATGAGAAGGGAGTTCAAGGCAGAGGAATTCAATGCCATGGTTGTGAAGGATATGGGCATATTCGAGCTGAATGTCCTACCTTTCTTAAGAAACAAAAAGGAATGACAGTTACTTGGTCTGACTGTGATTCAGAAAGTAATTCTGAAGAAGAGACTGCCAAACGAGTTACTGCTTTAACTGGTGTTTGTACCTCTGAAAGGGACATCAGTGATGAAGAGGTGACTTTTGAAGAACTGGCTGAAACGTACAAGGAATTGTGTATCAGAAGTACTGAAGTCTGTGTGCAGAATGAGAAACAATCAAAACTCATCATAAAGATGGAGGCTGAAAAACGGGCAAACCTTGAAACTATAAGTCATCTAGAAGGAGAAGTTCAATTGCTGAACTCACAACTGAATCAAATGACCAAATCTGTCAAGATGTTGACAAATGGAACTGACAAATTGGAAGAGATCCTACAGATTGGACAAAATGTGGGAAATAAATCTGGTCTAGGATTTATGAAAGCAACGAAATCTGGTTCTGGTAGGCAAATGTCAAAACAGATGTCTCAACACAACTCTCGACATCAGGAACAGAAACATATGAGGAAAAGGTACCAAAGATGGAAATGTCATCATTGTGGTAGATATGGCCACATAAAGCGCTTTTGCTTCAGATTACATGGATACCTTAATCAGAACTCAGGTGTCAAACCTAAGTCTAAAAAGGTACCACATGCTCCTCAATGGAAGAAAAAGGCTACTGCACTGATAGCTCACACTTCCCTGAGGGTCTCTGCAAAGGAAGACTGGTACTTTGACAGTGGATGTTCCAGACATATGACTGGAATCAAGAACCTCCTCAATAATGTTAAGCCTCACACCACGAGTTTTGTGACCTTTGGAGATGGGGCTAAAGGTGAAATCAAAGGAGTTGGTGATTTGGACTGCCCTGGAGTTCCAAGTCTAAATGAAGTACTGCTGGTGAAAGGACTGACCGCTAATCTCATTAGTATCAGTCAACTGTGTGATCTAGGATTCAAGGTCAATTTCTCAAAACCTGAATGCCTTGTAATCAATGACAAACAAGAAATAGTAATGAAAGGAGTCAGATCCAAAGACAACTGTTACTTGTGGGAGGCTGAGAACACCAATTTCTCATTTGTGTGTTCCATTGCAAAAGAAGAAAAAGAGGTGAAACTGTGGCACCAAAAACTTGGCCATCTTCACCTAAGGGGTATGAAGAGGATTATCTCCTTGGAGGCAGTCAGAGGGATTCCAAAACTGCAAATTGATGAAGGAAGAGTTTGTGGTGAATGTCAGGTGGGTAAGCAGACTAGGATGTCACATCCAAAGTCAAGACATCTGACCACCTCTAAGGTTCTAGAACTCCTCCATATGGATCTGATGGGACCAATGCAAGTAGAGAGTCTTGGTGGTAAAAGATATGCCTATGTGGTTGTGGATGATTTTTCCAGATTCACCTGGATTAATTTCATTAGGGAAAAATCAGATGCATTTGAAGTTTTTAGAGAACTGTGCAAGAGAATTCAAAGAGAGAAGGAAGGATGTATTGTCAGAATCAGAAGTGATCATGGCAAGGAATTTGAAAACAGCAAGTTTGATGACTTCTGTGCTTCAGAAGGAATCAGTCATGAGTTTTCTTCTCCCATAACACCTCAGCAAAATGGAGTTGTGGAAAGAAAAAACAGGACCATACAAGAATCTGCCAGAGCAATGTTACATGCCAAAAGACTTCCTATGTATTTTTGGGCTGAAGCTATGAATACAGCTTGCTATGTTCATAACAGGGTCACCTTGAGAAAGGGAACCTCATCCACCATATATGAACTCTGGAAAGGAAGAAAACCAACTGTGAAGTACTTCCATGTGTTTGGCAGCAAATGCTATATCCTATCTGATCGTGAACAGAGAAGAAAACTGGACTCCAAAAGTGATGAAGGCATATTTCTAGGATACTCCTCAAACAGCAGAGCTTATAGAGTATTCAACTCCAGAACCAAAACCATGATGGAATCAATAAATGTTATAATTGATGACTATCATGAAGAAATAGATGTTCCTTGTACTATTGAGACATTCTTTGAGACTTCAACCAAACAGGATGATCTACCCAACTCCACCACAACAGAATCTGAATCAAAGGAAGCTAGCAAGACTCCTTCCATCAGAATTCAGAAGGATCATCCAAAAGAGCTCATCATAGGAGATCCCAATAGTGGAGTCATCACAAGATCTAGAGAAATCATCTCAAATTCTTGTTTTGTGTCCAAAATGGAACCAAGAAATGTCAAGGAAGCCTTAACTGATGAATATTGGATTGGTGCAATGCAAGATGAACTGAACCAATTCAAGCAACATGAAGTTTGGGAACTGGTTCCTAGACCTGAAGGAACTAACATCATTGGGACAAAATGGATATTCAAGAACAAGTCAGATGCTGAAGGAGTTGTCACCAGAAATAAGGCAAGACTTGTTGCTCAAGGTTACACCCAGGTTGAAGGGGTTGACTTTGATGAAACCTTTGCACCTGTAGCCAGGTTGGAGTCAATCAGACTCTTGTTGTCAATTGCTTGTCTTCTGAAGTTCAAGTTATTTCAGATGGATGTGAAAAGTGCCTTTCTAAATGGGTACTTAAATGAGGAAGCTTATGTGGAACAACCTAAAGGTTTTGTGGATCCAACCCATCCTGATCATGTCTACAAATTGAGAAAAGCTCTATATGGGCTGAAACAAGCTCCTAGAGCATGGTATGACAGGTTAACAAAGTTTCTCTCAGACAAAGGTTACAGTAAAGGAGGCTTGGACAAAACTCTATTTGTCAAAACTGAAGGAGGGAAGTTGATGATTGCCCAAATATATGTTGATGACATAGTGTTTGGCGGAATGTCAGAACATATGGTTAAACACTTTCCTGACCAGATGCAGGCTGAATTTGAAATGAGTCTCATGGGAGAACTAACTTATTTTCTTGGACTACAAGTCTCACAGATGGAGGACTCAATCTTCTTATCTCAAAGCAAGTATGCTAAGAATATTGTAAAGAAGTTTGGTATGGAGAATGCAAGTCACAAAAGGACTCCTGCTCCTACTCATCTAAAGCTCTCCAAAGATTCAAGTGGGGTTAAGGTGGATCAAAGTTTGTACAGAAGCATGATAGGAAGCTTGTTGTACTTAACTGCCAGCAGACCTGATATTGCCTTTGCAGTTGGAGTTTGTGCTAGATACCAAGCTGATCCCAAAGTCAGTCATATCAATCAAGTGAAGAGAATTTTGAAGTATGTAAGTGGTACTTACAACTATGGATTGTTGTATACTCATGGCTGTGAACCGACTCTGACTGGTTACTGTGATGCTGATTGGGCTGGTAGTGCTGATGATAGATAAAGCACCTCTGGAGGATGTTTCTTTTTGGGAAGTAATCTGGTTTCCTGGTTCAGCAAGAAACAGAATTGTGTGTCTCTCTCCACTGCTGAAGCTGAATATATTGCAGCTGGTAGTAGCTGCTCTCAAAGATATGGATGAAACAGATGCTCACTGAGTATAATGTCACACAAGATGTTATGACATTGTACTGTGACAATCTGAGTACAATCAACATATCCAAGAATCCCATTCAACATAGCAGGACCAAACATATTGACATACGACATCACTTTATTAGAGACCTTGTAGAAGAGAAGACAATCAAATTGGAACATGTTGCCACTGAGCTACAGCTGGCTGACATTTTTACCAAGGCTTTGGATGCAAACCAATTTGAAAACTTAAGGGGTAAGCTGGGTATTTGCCAACATGAGGAATTGTAGCAATTAATTTTGCTTAAAACAAAGACCAAAGGACTTATGCCTGTTCTGATTGGTTTAAAATTGTATTTTCTCATTTCCTACAATTCTTTTAAGAAGTTGAATAGGCACTCCTTTGCTTCCTTCCTCTCTCGTCTCATCATCAAAACTCAGTCTCTCAATCAGAAATTTCTTCTCATTTGCTGTTGGTCCTTCAAAACTGACAAAATGTCTCAAACGCCATCATCATCCAAGACGACCATCTCAACCTCTTCCTCTGATCAAAATTCTGGGACAATCTCTTCCTGTCTGGACTCTGACGCTCTGGAGATCTGTTCTCATAAAACTAACCCCACCAAGGACAAAGAGTTGAGAACAAGACATGCAGGTAATCCATCTCATCCTTCCTCTTCAGTTCCCCCTGAAATTACAAATAGGGAAGGGACAGCCTATGTTAATTAAGCAATAGCAAAAATTGTTTCAAGAATTCTGAACGAAAACCACTCAGTTCCTGGCATTTCTGTTCCTCTGAACCAAGATAGATCAAATGCTGAAACAAATCCAGATGTCTCTAAGAATGTTGAGACATCAAACAAAGAGAAGAATGCTAACATTGCTCACAAGAAAAGAAAGAAGCCTGAATCCTCTGAGTCTGATGACAGTGCTTGAAGGTTGATTGCTGCTTGGTGGTGTTGCTGGTGGAGTTTGGAAGTGTGTTCTGCTGTTGTCAGCTGCTGATCTCATTATTTTGTTTTGGATAACTGTATAACTTTATGAACATGTATCTTTGGCCCATTTGTGGCTAAAGAGGGGGAGAATATTTTGGTACTTGCTTAATTAGTACTTGACATTATATTTTTCTGCTGTCACTTATTTCTGCTGCTATCTATCTATCTCTGATTGTTTAGGGACTTTAGCCAAAAATCTGCCAAAGGGGGAGTTTGTAGGTGTTTAGGTATTGGCTTGCATTTTTGGTAAATCCCAAGTGTATGTGTGAATGTCATGACTGATGTCATAACATTCTAGTTCAGGTTGTACTAACTCAATAGGTACATGTGCAGAAAAATATTGTAATTCAAATACTGATGTTTATAAGTGTGTATCTGAGCATGTTTGCAAAATGATCACATTTTGCTAAATCAGTAGGCAGGTTTTCTCAGATGTCATAACAGATGTTATGACATCCTGTTCTGAACTAACAGGATTGCAGGATTGGATAAGTCTGAGTTTTTTCAGGAAATAACTCAGTCCTTTCTGAACAGAATCCTGCGTTTTCTGAGGAGTAACCTAACTCAATCCTAACCTGATCAATAAAGTACTGTGACCTGGTCTTTAGGTCAAACGGAATCAACCCTAGGTTTTTGGAAACCCTAACTGAAGTTACAGCTGCTATATATTCAACAGAGCTGCGGTTTTTCAAGATATCCCTGCTGATTGATTAGAAGATCAATTTTGTAATCTGTATAGATTTGTTTATTGTACTCCAAGCAATTATCATTGTGATAAGTGCCTTGGAATAGGTTTCAATTGTAAGGGTTGTGTAGCACTCAAAGCTTTGAAGCAAGAGTGTTTGAATGTTACTTGACTAAAGCTGTGAAGCAGAGTCAAGTTAGTTGTGTACATCACTCAAAGCTGTGAAGCACGAGTGATTGTGTTACTTGATTAAAAAGCTGTGAAGCTTAATCAAGTGTGTGTTTTGAAGAGTGTCTTCATCAATTCTTAAGTCAAATTGGTTTATGTATCACTGCTGTGATTGAGGGGGAGTGAGTAGGAACTCAGGTTTAAGTTGTACTTAGATTAGAATTGCATTGGGTAGGTCTTAAGTGAAGGAGATAAACTGGTTGGTTTATTCCTGAATTAACATCTCTTATAGTGGATTCTCTCCCTGGCTTGGTAGCCCTCAGAGTAGGTGTTGTTGCACACTGAACTGGGTAAACAATTGACTGTGTTATTTACTGCTTTTGTATTTACTGTCATATAGTAAGTCAGATACGGTGTCGTAACATTGGACGTGACATTGAGTATCTGCAGCCAGAATTTCAATAGGGAGGATATTTCCCCTGATATTTCACCACCCACTACTATAACAACTCCCGTCCACATAACCAATGACAAGTCTAGTGCCAACACTAGAGGAAAATAGAAAGAAGGCGAGCCTGCTGGGATAGAGGCGCCTATCAAAGATACTGATGTTGAAGAACCCTCCACTCGAGAGATGGAGGAAATCCTGAAAATTATAAAGAAGATTGATTTCAAAATAGTCGAATAATTGGGGCAAACCCCCTCCAAAATCTCCATGTTGTCACTACTACACTGTTCCGATGCTCATGGCCAAGCTTTAATCAAGTTCTTGAAGAAAGCTCATATTCCCCAAGAGACTACAACTGACCATTTCGAGAATTATGTGGCAAGTTTATCGGCTGGCAATGGATTAGGGTTCTCCGATGCTGATTTGACTCCTATAGGAAGGAACCATAACAAAGCCTTACATGTCTCTATTGAATGCAAGGGAACTACCCTGGCTCGTGTCTTGATTAGTACTCGTTCCTCTCTTAATGTTCTACCTAAAGGTGCTTTGGATCGACTAGATTGTGAAGGCCTGGTGTTGAAACCAAGTGATATAGTTGTCACGGCTTTTGATGGGTCTAGAAGGATGGTGCATGGAGAGGTGGATCTCCCTATTAAGGTGGGATTACAAATTTTCAATTCCACTTTTTATATAATGGACATACGTCCTACCTACTCTTGTTTTCTTGGGCACCCTTGGATCCATGGGGGAGGGGCAATAAAATCACCCTTCATCAAAAATCAAAGTATCCCGTCAAAGGGAAGATCGTTATTGTTTGCAGCGAAGAAGAATTTATGGTGATCCACCTCAATTCTTTCAAGTATGTGGAAATGGATGGTGAATTCATAGAGACTCCATGCCAGGCTTTCGATGTTGTTCCTCCTATGGTTGCTACAACCAAAATCTACTCCAACATATCAAAATCTTATGAAGTTGTACCAAGAATGATCTCACTTAAGGATGCTTGTGTCGTGGTCGAATATGGAAGCTGTACTATCTGGGGAGAACTTCCTGACATTCCATTTAAAGAATACAAATTTGGGTTTAGTTTCACCATCAAAGCTCAGAAAGTGTTCTGGTGCGCTCGCATAGGAACGCCATATCTCTGCATCAGAAATCATGAAGTAAATGCTATGAAAGACTCTGATGATGAATGCACTTTTGAAGAATGGATCTACCCTATTGCTAGAGAAAAGCTCAACAACTGGCATGCAAAAGACTTCACTCCCATCTCCTTCATTGAGGAGTAATTACTATTTACTGTTTTCTGTAATTTTAAATTCCAAACAATGACTTTTAAACCATGTGCCTTTCCCGGGGCACCATGGTCCATTTGTTAAGGGTTTTTGTTCATGTCCATTTATCAAATGATCATTTAATATAAACCATTGGGCCTTTTGCATTAAAATTTTGGGTTCGTTGTCTTTCTTTTCCTTTATTGCATTTTTCAATAGCCATGTATCTTACATGCACACACACACATAGTTGCAGATCTTCATCCACTCTTAATCTCATTGCCAACGACTCAACTATTGCCAGTTATGACTTCGAACATCCAATTAACCAAGTTGAAGAAGAAGGCGAGGATGATTGTGAAATACCAGAGGAACTAGCCAGACTTCTAATGTAAGAGGAGAAAGCTATTCAACCTCATGAAGAGCCAGTCAAAGTTATCAACCTAGGTACCGAGATAGAGAGGAAAGAAGTTAAGATCGGCACCAACCTAGAATATGGTATCAAGAGCAGTTTGGTTCAGGTGTTATATGACTATGTTGAAGTGTTTGCTTGGTCATATGAAGATATGTCAGGGTTGGATACCGACATTGTAGTTCATCATCTGCCAACGAAGGAAGACTGTCCTCCTGTTAAGCAAAAGGTTCGTCGCATGTGGCCTGACATGTATGAAAAGATAAAAGCTGAAGTGATGAAACAATTCGAAGCAGGTTTCCTAGCTGTAACATCTTATCCTCAATAGGTTGCAAATGTGGTCCCCATACCGAAGAAAGGTGGGAAGGTTCGTATGTGTGTAGATTATAGGGATCTGAATAGGGAAAGCCCCAAAGATGATTTCCCTCTACCTCATATTAACGTCTTGGTTGACAACACCGCTCAACATAAAGTATTCTACTTCATGGATGGATTTTCTGGCTACAACCAAATCAAAATGGCTCCCGAAGACATGGAAAATACCACCTTTATTACACAATGGGGCACCTTTTGTTACAAGGTCATGTTGTTCGGATTAAAGAATGCAGGGGCAACATATCAAAGAGATATGGTAGCTTTATTTCATGATATGATACATCGTGGGATAGAGGTCTATGTGAATGATATGATTGCAAGTTCACGAACTGAAGAAGAGCATCTCAATCACCTACACAAGCTATTTGAGAGGCTGAAAAAGTACAAGTTGAGGTTAAACCATAATAAGTGCACATTCGGAGTAAGGTCTAGAAAGCTTCTAGGTTTTTTCTTCAGTGGTAAAGGCATCAAAGTCGATCATGCAAAGGTAAAAGCCATTAAAGAAATTCAAGTTCCCCATTCTGAAAACGAGGTTAGAGGATTCTTGGGTCGTCTTAATTACATTACCCATTTCGCATCTCATCTAACTGCTACTTGTGAGCCAATCTTCAAACTCCCGAAGAAAGATCAAGTAGTCAAATGGAACAACGACTGCCAAGCTTCCTTTGAAAAGATCAAATAATATTTACAAGAGCCTTCCATCCCGATGCCTCCAGTTGAAGAAAGACCTCTGATTATGTACTTGACTATATTAGAGAACTCAATGGGGTGTGTGTTGGGCCAACATGACGAGTCTGGCCGAAAAGAGAATGCAATATACTACCTGAGCAAAAAGTTTACCGAGTGTGAAACCAGATATTCACTACTCGAGAAAGCTTTATGCGCTCTGGCATGGGCTGCTCGCCGACTAAGACAATATATGTTCACTCACACCACTTTATTGATTTCTAAGATGGCCCCTATCAAGTACATCTTCGAGAAGCCCGCTCTCTCTCCGGACGGACAGCTTGATGGAAAATGATTCTGACTGAATACGATATTCAATATATAACACAAAAAGCCATCAAAGGAACTGTACTGGTAGATCATTTGGCCCATCAAGCTATTGATGATTATCAATCTATGAACTTTGAATTCCCGAATGAGAATATCATGTTAGTGACTAACAATGTAAAACCTGGACCGTATGACAGACCTGAACAAGGATCCCGATGGACTATGGCTTTTGATGGAGCTTTCAATGCTCTGGGGAATGGAATTGGTGTTATGATAATTTCTCCTGAAGGTTGTCACACTCCTTTCACTTCTAGACTGTTCTTCGATTGTACGAATAACATGGTTGAGTACGAAGCATGCATCTTGGTTTTGAAGGATTCCATTGACTTAAGGATCAAGCATTTGGATGTATTCGGAGACTCTGCTCTAGTGATTAGCCAAGTAAAGAAAGAATGGGACACTAAGCACCCTAACCTAATTCCTTACAACGAGCTTGTGTTAACTCTGATTCCATGCTTTGAAGAGATCACCTTTGAACATTTCCCTAGAGAAGAAAATCAATTGGCTGACGCCTTGGCAACAATGTCTTCCATGTTCAAGGTCAAATGGGACAATGAAGCTCTTATGATTACAATTGAGATATTTGACGAACCTGCGCACTGCTATGAGCTTGACATTAACGAAGAGAAACCATGGTACCATGAGGTGATGAGATATCTTGAGGCACAAGAACATCCTGAAGGAGCTTCCATCAATGATAAGAAATTCATGCAAATATTTTTAGCCAAATTCTTTCTAAGCAATGAAATCTTGTACAAGCGCGACCATGATTCTACTCTACTCCGATGTGTGGACAAGAAGGAGGTAGAGAAAATTATGGAAGACATGCATGATGGCCTTTTTGGGGCCCACTCTAGTGGACACACTATGGCCAAGAAAATCCTGAGGGCTGGTTACTATTGGTCCACAATGGGAACTAATTGTCATCATCATTCATGGACTTTCGACAAGTGTCAAATTTTATGCTGACAAGGTCCGTGTACCTCATATTCCTCTAAATGTCATGACTGCTCCATGGACATTTCTTATATGGGGCATTTACATGATTGGAGAGATCAAACCTACTGCTTCCAATGAACATCGTTTCATTATTGTCGTTATTGATTACTTCACCAAATGGGTCAAAGTTGCCTCATTTGCCTCTGTCACAAAAAACATTGTAGCCAGATTCATCAAGCATAACCTCATTTGTCGTTACGGTATCCCAGAAAGGATCATCACTGATAATGTAACCAACCTCAACAATGCCATGATTATGGAACTTTGTACTCAGTTCAAAATCAAGCATCACAAATCTTCTCCATATAGACCCAAGATGAATGGCGCAGTGGAAGCTGCCAATAAAGATATCAAGAAGATTGTGAAAAAGATGGTGGTGACATATAAATATTGGCATGAGATGTTACCATTTGCTCTCCATGGCTACTGTACTTCAGCTCGAACATCAACTGGGGCAACCCCGTTCTCATTAGTCTATGGAATGAAAGTTGTCCTACCTGTCGAAGTTCAGATTCCCTCTATAAGGATAATGAAGGAAGTAGATTTAGGTGAAGACGAATGGATTCATACTAGGTTGGATACGTTAGACTAGATTGGCGAGAAGCGACTTGCTGCTGTTTGTCATGGTCAGATATACCAAAAACGTATGATCAACGCTTTCAACAAAAAGATCAAGCCTCGAGTGTATCAAGGTGGCGACTTGGTAATAAAGAGCATTATTATTCCACAAGCCGATCCCAGGGGCAAATGGACTCCCACTTAAGAAGGACCATTTGTGGTAAAGAAAGTTTTCTCTGGTGGTGCCATGATGCTGACTACTATGGATGGTGAAGATTTCCCATATCCTGTGAACACATACGTAGTTAAAAAATACTACGCATAAAATGACCCGTTAGGTTGACACACCTAGGAAAAAATAAGGGTGTCTTGGTGAACCAAAAGGTTCAGGAAAAAGTTAGGGATATATGCAAAAGATTGTACACCCAGCAAGCGAAAAACCCGAAAGGGCGACTTGGGAAAAATGGGTATCCCGGTGGGCTAAAAACCCTAAAGGGCGGTCCAGTTAAAAGTTAAGGATTGAAAGCGTATGACTATGTCTCGTAGGGTCTTTACAACCATCTTTATTATCAAGGTACAAATTCAAATGGTCCAAGATCAATCCAATCAATTTCTTTCAACGACGAGGGATGTTCGAAGACATCAGAGAAATAGTGGAGTTGGAACACAATGAGATCACTTCCACATGGCTATTTATTTTATTTCCACTTTGTATTCCTTTCGACGATTTCCTCTTACTAGGATCTCCGTCTCTTTGTACAAAATGTCTATTCATGGGCAAAACATCAATACAAAAATACTTTGAAGTGTAAAATTTTTTGTTTTTCTGTTTTGAGTGCAAAACATCCAATGACTAAAATTGAATGAACATATTCATATGAACATGATTAAACTATTTAGAAAATGTATGCTTGCAAGCATTAACAAGCATCTCGTTAATATAATTGGGATATCTCCACAGAGTTATCTCATTAACATTATCCCCACAGATTTGGATTCATAAAATCCCCAGCCAAAATTTCAATCTCCGAAAGATCCTCTCCCCAACTGAGTTGGTCTTAAAAAGAAGTCTTATGGATTTATTCCTAAAGAGACACCTCCCCAGTAATTCGTCAAATATCCTCTTCAATAGGGTTTATTTCCCCAACAAACGGAAAAACTCCCCAGATTTCTCCCAGACTATTTCAAATAAAGGGACCACAATCCCCAATCCCTAGTGAAGTCACCAACAAAGTCATTGCTATCCCTGAAAGCTGTTGTAAAACCTAGAAAAGATACTAGTTTAACTTCTTCAATCCCTGACAAAACTCCTTTTCTCCCAGTAGAGTTTTCCATTATCTTCAGTAAGATTGTTGTGAAACAAAAAATCCGACCAGATAACAACTAACTTTCAAGAAATAATTCCCCACTAGAGCAGCGGATGACTAAAAATCCTGAGCTCTTTCCCCCAAGTAGAAGTCAATATTCCCTAGTGGAGTTCTTCTCAACAAAGTAGGAATCCCCAGAAGAAGCATTTTTAACAAAGTCTGAAGATACACATACTCTCCATCTCCAACAATAGTCTGAGATTTAACTTCTCAAAACTCCTTTGTATCTGTCAAGGATGCGCTTAGACAACATGTCGCATTCATACATCATATAACATACATAACATATACATACAACATAATATCATTTATTTTGAGAACATCATTACACCATGCATACATTCACATACAGCTAACCCCTTGTTCCTTGTAGGAAAAAAAATCATTGATCCAAAGACCTCTTTGGATCAGACTTAATTCTACTAGTTAAAGACAGGCAAGCCACCTAGTTTTCAGCATGAATCGACCAAAAATTTATGCTTATTTTTATCCCATCATCTCTCCAAATGGAATCTATAAGCCCATTCACGAATCAATACATTATCGAGTGCAAATATCTGGGAACTTTAGTGTTCAATCATCTTTCACCTTCAAGCCACGAATGGCGGATCCACCAATCTAACTCTTCAGGTTTAAGAAGATTGAACAGGGGCTGCTGTTGTACCCCAAAATTTTCTCTCTCATTTTCTCAAGATTTATCTCACAAGATATCCTTTGGTTCAAGAAGGCATAAGGATGGATCAACTCAAGACCACTCCTTAAGCACTGATGACTCAAAATTAGGGTTTGAGTTTGCACAACTACAATTAGACTTTTAAGGCCCCATATGACTTTCATAGATCATTTTGGACTCTCAATATTGCTCATGTCAAGTTTCAAGCTTTGGATCACATTTTTGCTCAGTCAATTGATCAGTTGACCTAAAATCAACTATATTGGGAAAAAAGTCAACTGTGGTAAATTTACAGTCAAACTTCATAATTTTGGGTCCATATCAACATTTTGAACTCATATATGTCAATTGGTCAAGTTTAGATCACAATTACTCAAGAAATTTGATCAAATCACCAAAAGGGCAAATGGTCAAAATTAGGGTATTGACTGAGAAGGCTCAATTTTTGACTTTTGACCAAATACATGACTTATTGGTTTGAGACTTAATATCAAGGATTCAAATACATAATTTTGACCTAATGGCATGATTCAAAACATTTCTCATGATCAATTGATTGATAGTTGAAATTTGGTCAATTGATGAAAAGTCAAATGTACACTGAAAAGTCAAACTTTGACTTTTTGATCAAAATCAAATTTCAAAAATAAAATTTCATCAAGACATGTCAAAATATGAAGATTTTTCATCAAGAAATCAAAAAGTCAAAATCATCCATAAAAAGTCAAAATTCTAAGAGAAATGTTTTTAGAAATTTTTCAAAGTGTTAGAAAGTTAACATTCTTGTATAGCAAGCTTTATGTACAAAGTCAGCTTCTTGAGCTCCTAAATTGTTTGCTCTGATTACACTCCATCTACAAATTTAGAGGCATTAAAAGGCTATCCTGAAAATTCCACACTGGCCACGAACTGATTGACCTGTTCTCGTGTTGGTGTGTCATATACATGTGAGTGAACAATGGTTCCTGCAAAACAAAACCAACAATATGCCACAAGTGTAGCATGACAACCTTGTCTGCAAACCATGCCACGCAAGATCTTACAACAAATTCAAATATTTCTTATCATGTTAAGTAAAGTCTCCAAATTTTTAAATGCAATATTTTATAAAAAATTGGACGTCTTTTTGCAAAAATAAAAAAGCAAAAGTAAAAATAAAGAACAAGCTCTTGAATGAAAATAATCTTTTTATTGGTGGAAAATTGGCCTGTAAATAGGCAAGTACATCAGGAAGTAATTCCTAGAAAGAGGTAATTGCAAAAGCAAATACAAAAGAGTAATACAATAATTGCAATGGGAAAACAGATTTCCACCGGGTTCCAACTCTGCTATAACTCTTATGACCTCAAATATCTCATCCCTTTACTTTTTAAAGAAGATGAATACACTAATTCCTACCCTTCAGGGTTTCCAATTTTAGTAGTGAGATGAAATAAAATATCTGATGCAAGACGTAGTCGTTCGCTTTCAAATCCCTAATTTTTGTCTGGATTGCCCTTTTGGGTTTTCAATCCACCGGGGTATCCTTTTTTTCCTAAGCCTCCCTTTTAGGTTTTTAACTTAGAAGGTGTACTTATTTTTTTCATTCTTTTCACTTCTTATTTTTTATCTCTAATTTTTCTCGAACCTTTTTGTTCATCATTTTTTTTGGTTCGTCGGGATGCCTTTTTTGCCTAAGTTGTCGACTTAGCGGGTCTTTTTTATACGAAGTATTTTTTGACTATGTATGTGTTCACATGGAGTGGGAAGTCTTCACCATCCATTGTCGTAAGCATCATGGCACCACTAGAGAAAACCTTGTTTACGATGAATGGTCCTTCACAGTTAGGAGTCCATCTCATGCCAATCCTTATAAGTCACCACCATCTTCTTAATGTTCTTATTAGCCGCTTTAACAATGCCATTCATCTTCAAATGATATGGAAAAGAATTGTGGTGCTTGATCTTGAAGTTCTCACATAACTCCTTCATAATTTTGTTATTTGGATTATATCCATTATCAGTAATGATATTTTCAAGAATCCCATAACAAAGATTATGTTATGCTTGATAAATAGAGCAACCAGTTTCTTGGTGACATTTGCGTTTGATGCGACTTTGACCCACTTGGTAAAGTAATTTATGGTAACCAGAATAAAACAATTTCCGTTGGAAGCGGTGGGCTGAATATTTCTAGTCATACCAATGCCAAACATTGCAAAAGGCTAGGGAGAGGTCAAGACATTCAAAGGAACGGGTGGAATATGTACTTTGTCAGTATAGACCTGACATTTGTAACAAATTCTGGCATGGTTGTAGCAATCAGCTTCTATGGTAGACCAATAGTAACCATCACTAAAAATATTTTTAGCCATGGTATGTCCACTAGAATGAGTTCCAAAGGAAACCTCATGCTTTTCTTCAATGATCTTTGCTTCTTCATTATTGTTTGCACATCTAAGCAACATATTGTAATACGGTGGGAGAACTGACATGTTTTTGATTTTTATCGCAAATGTCGCAGATAGCAATAGTGGCCACTGACTTTTATTTTATCCAATAAGGAAAGGATGAAAAGAATAGGAAAACCTTGGATTATTGAGATCGGGGGGTAGGTTATGAAAGGTGTTAGCACCCTTTTCATCCGTAGTTATCAACAGACTCTTAACTGCTTAGCTCACTTTAGAAAAATTGCTTTATGTGTGTGTGTGATTTGAAAATATTTTGAAAAGCCAATGTAAGGATGACTTTGAAATGATTCTTGTATCAGTCCTCAAGAATGCTTACAAAGTGTTTGCTTGAAAATATTTTGAAAGTGTTTGTGAGAAAAAAGTTTTTATTTTGAAATGTTTGTGAGCAAGCGATTACGAGTGTTCTACCTACTCAAGGTCTTTATAGTACTTTTACTCCTCCTTTAGATAGTGTTATCCTACCATTAGTTAGTAGGAAGTCTCATCTATTGGATGTGAAGGGACATGCGTGGGTCATCATTCAGTCATATAAGGAAACATATAGAGATATTTAGCAATTTTTCAGAGGGACTAGATCATCTTTCATAGGAAACGACGAAGGGCCATCAAGGGAATATGATCTTTATTCGAGGTTCTTTTCTAAGGTATCCCCATTTCGAGGGACATGACTATTTTTCCAAGGCAACGAGGGAGGTTACCCTAGAGGTGCGCTTGTGCGAAGTGATTGTTTTCAGTTATGCTTATCTTTGGAATTCGGGTTAGCTACCGTTTTATTTTATCTTGCCATACATGACCTAATTACTAATAATAACAGTAACAAAAATAGGAAAGCGATAAATATGCGAAAAATTAAAAGCATAAAATAAAACCCTAGACTACTACATGGCTTTGGGAGAAGTACAGAAGTAATAACAGTGCGGGAAATAATACCCTAATTCCTATTACAAACTGTGAGCAGTTACAATAATCGTAAAACACACACGAAAAGATAACTATGCTAATTGTAAGACTAAGAAAAAGGAAAAGGAAAATGTTCTTGGTGTTTTTTTGATAAAAAGTTTTAATGGTGATTAACCCTAAAAACCTAATTTATTTTAATTAAGAAAAAAAAGTTGATTAATTAATTGAAAACCTAAAATCTAAATTGATTAATTAAATAAAACCTAAAATCTAATTAGGGTTTTAAAAAAAAGGGTTTTGCTTTGGTGAATTTAGATTTTGTAAGGTAAAAAATGAAGAAAACAAGGTTTTTAAATTTTTTTCTTACCAGGGCTAGGTGTTGAACCCACGCTCTCTACCCTTTTAGACAACACCTTCACCACCAGGCCAGGTGCGCGCCTGTGTTAGGAAAGGAGAACCAGCACATTTTGTAATCTGTAAAATAAGAAAAATATGAAACAAGAAACAAAATGCCAAAAGGCTGGGATCAAACCCACGCCTTGGCATAATAATGTCTTAAGCGCACACGTTTAACCACTGAGGTGGTAATACATCTATTATCTTAAATAAAACAAAATGTATATAATGTAAAAACCATGCATGAACCAGAGAGGCGTCGGAGCCCTAGCCCCGATCGTCTTCTCCAGTAGTTTCTTTTCTTCAAACCCGTAAAACAATGAATATTAGCCAACCAGGAATATCCTACCCCCCCTAAATCTAGGCTTGCGGATTCAATGGAGTCATTATTTTAGACTGAAACACTATGGTTTGTGAGGTATGATCAAGGAAACCCAAATCGGTGCAAATATGGAAAATCATTATTTTGATAGCATGCGATTAATTTTTCCTGCATATAGAGACCTCATGAACATATTAGCATGGTTAGTTTATCTTAAAACGCAATGAAAATCAAGAATAACAAAAATTATGCAATGATGGAATTGTGATGCATGTTCGAGTGTTTATGGCCATTTAGATCATTGCAAACGATCTCATCTTACCCTCTTATCTTCCTGGGAATGAATATGATGGTTAGTAGGTATTGAAAACGACTGTAAATAGGTTTTTGCAAGTTGCCCTAGGTTTGAAAATTTTGTGATTTTTGGAAGGTGATGTGGCTGAAAAGTCTCATGGCTTATTCGTCTGAATAATGGAGAATATATAGCTTGCATTTTAGGTCAAATAATATGGGCTTGGACTTGTGTAGTAAGGCTTGTCTTATCATCTTAATTATTTTGAATTAATAATGAATAAAATCCAAATAATTAAAATAAAAAGATCAAGGGATTCATGAGTAACATGTGAGGTGTATATAGAGTATAGAACACGTTTGGACTTTTAAACAATAGCCCAATATCCCAAAAATTCAAGTTTGCTCAATTTGAACTTCATGCATTTGCTCAAAATTTCCCAACTTGCACTAGTCATAACTCTCTCAATTTTCATCATTTGAAGGTGACCTTTGACTTTTTGGAAATCTCAAGATTTCCTCTACAAGCTCTATGTTGACCATTTTTGCCTTTGAATATTTATCTTAATGTATGTTGTCTTAACAAAAAGTTTCTTTTTGTTGACTTTTGAAATGACCTATAATGTATTGGCCCATATCTCTCAAATGAAGCATTTTTTGAACTTGAGCTTAGAGAGACAAAGTTGTAGAAGAGAATTGAATTCCCCTTAAAATGAAGTTTGGTTAAGAAAAATATGATGAATCTTGTGAAAGTTGTGCTTGGTCAAAGTTCAGTTGACTTCTCCTTAAGAAAACCCTAATTTGGTAACTTTTGAATTTTGGTGAATTGGGTGTTTTCTTGATGAATCATGATCAACCATTGATTAAATGATTAATGTCACTTCAAAATCTTGATGTTGACAAAAAAATATTGAGGTTTGACTGTATGTTGACCACAATTGACTTTTTTTCCAATACAGTTAATTTTCAGTCATTTGAGCAATTGAGCAAGCTCATGATACAAGGCTTGAAACTTTTAATGAGAATTCTTGGCGACATACGGGGAACCGTGAAATCCACTTGAGGCGTTAGAAACCTAATATTCCTTGAGAAAAATGAAACCATAGTAGTAAGTCCATTGCTTAGGAGGAGAGTTTGTCTGGTCAATTCTTGAGCAACCTTTAGCATTATAGTACCCTAGGAGAATGTCTTGAAGAAAAGGGAGGGAAAATTTTGAGGTACAACAGCTTCCCCTGTTCAATATTCTTAAACCTGAGGAGTTAGATTGGCATGCCCACCATTCGTAATCTAAAGGTGGAAGAGGATTGAACACTTAAGTGCCCATAAATTTACACTCATATGTGCAGGATGAAATGCTATTGGTTGATAATATCGGGAATGGGCTTAAATATTCCATTTAGAGAGGTGACGGGATGTCGTCTGTTGTACCCTAAAATTCTCCCTCTCATGTTTTCCAAGGTTTTCTCTGATATGGGTGGTCACAAACACTTGGTTAAACAAAAATGAAAATTTTGAATGTTAGCAAAGTGTCTTTCGATTGGAAGTTCAACAATGTCCTTTGATTGGTATTTAAACAATGTCCTTCGATTGGTAGTTAAATAGTTCCCTTTGATTAGCATAACATCAAGCTTCGAATGGGCTCCTAAAACCCTTCGACCAAGCATTGGCCTATCAACTTCGATTGTGTGTTGGTTCCCTTTTGAGCAAGCTTTGGTCCACGAGTATCACTCCAGCAGTGCCCTCTGTGTGCGCCCTCAGTGCACTAGGAAAATAATCCCTCTGTGCATGCCTTCAACATACAAAGCAAGAATCCCCTAAAAGTTTGTTTCGATTCACCAGCAGTACAAGCTTCGATCGGGCGTTGAGTCTCCGTCAATCAAGCTTAGTTCACCAAACTTCCACTGGGAAAAAGGACCCTTCAGCTTGTCATCAGTGCACGTATGCCTCTTCATGCTTATCTTTGGTCTACTAGGCAAAAACTTCCTCATGTTTCCCTTGGTGTCATAAGGAAAAAACCCATCAGCCTTCCTTTAATCTATAAGGCAAAAGGCCCCTTTTACTGGTCTTCGATTCACAGGACAAAGGTTTTCCCCAGACATGCTTTGATTCACAAGGAAAAGGCTCCTTTTCATCTTTCCTTCAGCATACAAGGACAAGACTTCTTCAGATTTGCCTTCAACCCACTAGGCAAAAAGCTTCCTTCAACCCACAAGGCAAATACCTCCTCCATGCCTGATTCGATTTACCAGGCGATGGCCTCTTTGACACTTTCTTTAACTTGCCTCATGCTAGCACCCATAAGGCATTGGTTGCCTTTGTGCCGGCTTCGACTAGGCAATGGTCCCCTTTGAAATAGTTTTTCATACTTCGACACACATGTTAGTCCCTTCGAAGGCGTATTCATCAGGTCCCTTCGAAGAAGCATTCATTGGTCCATTCAAAGGAAACATGGCTGCTGAATACAAGCTTGTCTTATGATGGGTCTTGGTCCTACATGTGGCTAGGCCCAGGCCTTTTGTGCATTACCATTTGAAGGTGGTGACAAAAGAGGTTTTTGATTGTCCATATTGAAGTTTTCGTTTGAGTTGTTTGAATAAAGCAGCTATGGTAAGTAGATAGACTCAATAGAAGATGCCCTAATAAGGAGGTTTCTGAACACTTAAAATCAGGACTCTAAGCCATTCGAAGGAGGCAATCAGTGTCATTCGAATGAGGGCATTCAAAAGTCAAATGTGTCCAGGTCCATAGCAAATTAAAAAAAAGGATAAGAAACCATGTATTTGGCAAAGTTTCAAAATGATAATCATGGCTGTAAAACACCAACTTAATGGCTGTTTATTCCTTTGCTCTCTTGTCCCATACATCCCCTCTATATAAGGAGCACACTAGCAAGCTTCAAACACGAAAAAAGACAGCCTAGAAGAACTCTACAAAAATTTTAAAAAATTTCCAAAATTGTCAAAATCCAAAAATTCAATTCCAGTCCATTTCAATCTGATTCAAAGGTTCCATCAACATCTTGAGATTCCTAGGATTCATTCCCAGCCGTCATTCAAGCTATCACACGCCCAGAAGTGCCAAACCAAAACCACCTTTTTTATTTGGTAAAAATTTTAAATTCATATCTCTAGTTTTATGATATATTAATGCCTTTTATTGTTTGATTCGTGCTCAAGATGATTCCTAGGACAATTTTAACGTATAGCATGTGTGCTTTGAGGCTTAAAAGCCAACTTGCCATTGTTAGGGTCTTGAAGTTGTTAAGCTTCGATCTGGGTGATACAATTACTTTTAGGCCAATCTAAGGCCAAATTCAGAACCAGAACATGATTTGACATAGGATAAGACCCTTGGTTTTGCTTTAAATTGTGTATTTTTTTGGAAACAAGCTTTGGATTGGCCGAAGTAGGTGATCGGAGGTTTGACTCCGGTCGCTGACTCCGACAGCTTGGTTTTCGTCCTCTCATTGGCTCAAAGAGGCCAGCGCGCGCGTTTTTAATTTTTTTTGCATATATTTGATTTTATTTCACATATAATGTAATGCTTTGATAATAACACACGAATTGTAAAGCAACTCAATTGATAAAGGCGCGCATGTGTGAAGAAGAGGGCCTGGGTTCGAATCCCAGGTCTAACATTTTTATCTTTTCTAATGAATTGTGTGCAGATTCAGTGACCCTCATGGCCTATTGCACATCATACATCATCACATCCAAGCCATCAGAAGCATTTTTGATCCAAGTCAAAGCATCCAACGCGCAAGCTCATCATGCACCCTCAAGACTGCAACACACCTGATCCAACGTAGCCTATGCTTAATTTCAATTGGCCCCAGCTATTTCAAACAACACCCCCTATTTTTTCTTTTGCTATCAGGCCCATCTAGTATTTTTGTTGTATTGTTGTAGTTTTATTTATTTTTGTTTTCTTTATTTATTAATTAAACAAATAATTAGAAATATCACTAAAAATATTAAGTTAGTATTTTTTTAATTAAACTAATTTTGTAAATAAATTAAATACATATTTTAACTATTTTCTTTAATTTAAAATGAATTAGAACTTAGGACTTGATTTAGATTTAATTATTTTCTTGTCATAATAAAAAACTAAAAAAAAAGAACTTAGACTATTTTTCTTGATTAAATTTATCTTCTAAATAGACTTTAGGATAATTAATTTAATTATTTTCTCAAATCAAAAAATAAATAAATAAAGATTTTCTTATTTAGAATTGCCTTAGGTTTTAGACGTCTTTATCTTTCGCGCGTTATTTATTTTTTCGCATTTTTACATTAATGTACTTGTTGACAGTATGTAATAGATTAAAATAGGACTTTACTATTTTTCTTTATTTTCTTTCCCCCATTTGGTCATATAAATACCCATTCCCCAAAGCATTGTAATAACGTAGGATTTAAATTCCCGCACTTTAAATTTCTTCAAAATATTAACTGTTAGTAACTAGGCTTGTATGATAAGATTGAAAATTAAAACGCTAGCAAACCTAAATGTGCAAGATAAATAGCTGAACTAAACACAATTGCACATACGTACCTCTAGGGTATCCCACTTCGGTTGCCTTCGGAAAACGGTCACAATTCTCGAAATGTGAGAAGTTTTAGTGGTTGTCCTCTAGTTTGAAAAGATCACAAGTCCCTCGATGACCCTCTCGATGTTGCCTCAGTTAAAAGTGATCTTACAGTTACTAAAATTTCTTGCCAAGTTGCCTTTGTGACCGTATCGTCCCTTCAATGTCTCTCATACATCTAACGATAGGGCTACCTACTCACTAATAGTAGGATAGCACTGTCTAAAAGATAAGGAGGAAAAGAACAAACCTTTTCGAGTACAAGTAGAAATTTGTTAGATGCTTGCTCAAAAAACAAACTTTTTTACACTTACACATTTCAAAAACAACTTTCAAAAACATTTTCTTTGTCAACACTCTTGAGGACTGATACAAGAGTTATCAAGAAGTAAATAGCCGCACTAAGGCATTTCAAACTACTTTTTCAAAACAAAAAGCACAAGGTATTTAGAAAATGAGCTAAGCATCTAAGAGCCCGTAGATAACTACGGATGGAAAGGGTTCTAACACCTTCCCTTTCCATAATCTACCCCCCTTACTCAAAAAATTCTCGAAAAGGTCTTTTTCTGTTCTTTTAACCCTTTCCTTAATTTGGATAAAAGAAAAGTCGGTGGCGACTCTGGCTTACCGCAACATTTGCTAACACAAATGCAAAACCAGTATTAACAGTCGGTTCTTCCATCGTATCATAGAACTGGCGACTCTGCTGGGGATTTTTATTTATAAAAAAAAGAAGTGGGGTTACCTTAGAGTTAGTTCATTATTTAACTTCTCTTTTATGGTTTGTTTGCTTTACTTTTGAGGGCTTTGTTTGGGTTACTATAGATCCTAAACCCGGATCTATGGGCACCTTTTAGGTAAGTAGCAATAGATCGTGGAAACTGTGCGGGGTATACCGACACGGTTAAAGCGGTAGCTTTATTCATATGACCCTTTGGTTTGTAACAGTAACCCTTGAGTAGTCAAGGAGAATACAATGCTGCTGCATGGTGTCATGAAGCATCAATTGACCTTAGAACCTTTAATTTAACAACTTGGCCATTAGTAAGTAGTGAGATAGCCGTCTTTGGTGTAGCCCGAAGTCGGTTGATACTCGATACTACAATCATTGAGATTTGACTCCCGAGTTTTGTTTGGTGGAAATTCAGTTGTCGATCGGAACAAAACTTGTAGGAAAGATCAGTGATATTGAGATCCTTTAGAACCCGATTACTTTCTAGGACAGGTTAAACCAACTAAACTTCAAGAGGGTACTTACCTTAAAACCTATGCAAGCTTTAAACCTAAGGTCTTTATGTGATTTTCTTGTGCTTTCTATATTTGTGTTTTCTTAGCATAATCATGATATCATAACATGGCATATCATACTGTTGTACCCCAAAATTTGCCCTCGCATTTTTCCTCAAGAAATCACAGCTTCAGGCGTTTCCTGATTTTTCAAACTGGCTCAAGAATCGGTCAAACAGACTTTTCTCGTCAGTCAGACACAATTAGGGTTTTACTGATTTTTAGGGCTCTAGAATGTTTCAAACAGTTGGTTTAGGGTTTTGGTTGATTTTGGCTCAACTTCGATCAGGCGAACGCTTCTTTGGCATTTAATCAGGAATTAGGTTTGTTCATGCGCAGTTCCTCAGAAAGATTTAATTCTATGGCGCTTTGCAAGATATTCCGAGATTTGGATTGAATTCGCATTTGTTTGACTGAATCAGTAAAAGGTTGCATTGGGTTTGAATTTGCAATGTTTGATTAAAGTCAGTAAAGGGAAAAAGCGTATGGGCAATTGCTGTGATTGACTGTTGTTTTGCTCTGGATGTTTGAAACGCCAGGTTTAACTGATCAAATGCTGAAGCATTGTTTATTTAATTATTTATTATTCTAAGATTAAATGATTGGAATTTATTTTCAATTATTATAATTAAAGAATTATAAATAATAAAACAAACAATTAAAAAAAAGAGAGGAAAAGAATTAGTTGGATAAAGAAACTTTTTATTTATTTTTAAATTATTTGTACAATTGTTTTGTTTACAAATTGTTTACAACAATGATTTTACATTTATTTAAATTTAAATAAAAACTAACCTAAGTATGTTTCTAAATCTTCAATTCTTCATCTTCTATCCTTTGCTCCAGTACTCCATGGAATTTTATCTGCAAAACAAAGAAAAGAAGAAAAAGTTAGAAGCAGATAAATAAATAAAAGAGACAGATAAAAATAAAAGTTCATCATTAAGGGCAACTGACTGGGATCAGTTAGCCCTCTCTGCAAATCACGGGATTTCTCCCAGTTCACAAAGAGGGATGAATATTTGCTTGCTAATTTGGAATGCACAAGGTTAAATTGCACAATTTCAAAATTTGTCAAAGCTGCATAATTTCCAAAATCTCAAACAGCATGAGCAAGTGCAAAATCCAAAGGAAAATTGAACTAGAACTACACAGTCCAAACTGAGTTCTAATGTAAAACTAAACAAAAGCTGTCCAAAGGATGTCAAGTACAAAGGGCCATCAAAATGCAGGGAGGCTGTCAAAAGAGATATGCAAATATGCAGAGAAGACATAAAGTGCAGAGTTAAACCTCATGTGCAAGCAAACATAATTCATTTTCATCATTTCCCAGTGCTTCCCTTTCAGTAAAAGTACAAGCATAAACATATAAAATACTTAAAGCTGTATTGGAGAGAGAAAAAAGAGAAAAGAAGTGCAGGTTTTGCAGGCTTAGGCTTTAGGCATGAGAAACAAAATATAGAAACAATCTGTTCATAACACAACAGATGAAGAGAGATATAAAACAGAGATAACCACAAACTATCAAAAGGACCTTCCATCCTTAAACCAACAAAATATACAACCTGCTGTCTAAACCCCAGGCCATAACATAACTTGAAGCAAAACCTTCCAAGCAAAAAAACCAGGATACTCACAACAAACCTGCAAGGCCATAACTTGCTGAAGCCACAAGGCTTCAACAAAAACACAAGCTCTGAACCAGGCCTGAAACCTTAGTCAAAAAACACCAAAAGCCTTAAGCTCAACAAACCTGCTAAGCCTCACAAAAACCAGTAAATCCTTAAGCTCAACAAACCTGCCCAAACCTGTGGTCCAACAAAAGTCCAAAACCAACAAGCATTGAACCTGTCAAACTCAACATAAACAGAAACCATTCAAAACCTTCCAAGCCTAAACTTGTACCAAACCAATAAACCAGCCTATGAAGATAGCAAAACCATAACCATACAAATCCCAGACTACAACATAAAGCCTGAAATCCATCAAGCCTGAACAACCAGCAAAAACCTTAAACCTGTCAAATAACCATCCAAGGCCATGACCTGTAAGTTCACATAAACCCCCAAAAAGCTATCAACTTGTTTCAAAACCTGAGTCGTAACCAAGCCACAAGCCCTCAGAATTTCTTCATCATTGGGCTATCAAACCCAACATTCAAGCATTCACAAGCCAGCATCTCAAGCATACAAAGGCGACCAGGAGAAGATGAGGTAACAACTCAGTAAAACAACATATCAGAAGCATACATAAACATATAAGCCAGGCCCACAGAAGAAGCATTCGAAGGCAACCCTAACAAGCATTCCAAGAGGCAACCAGAAGGAGATAAAGAGGTCTACTCAGAAACATAAAGAGTTCATCACAAGGGCCCTCAGAAAGCTTCATCATTGGGCTAATAAAGTCCAAATCATACAGCAATCATCAAAGGCCAAGAATACAACGAGTCAACGAGAGGAAGAGGAAAATCAAACATACAAAGCATCAAGAGCAAGAGGAAGAAAAGAAGATATAAGGGTTTTCAGAAAGACATCACAAAACCCAACACAAACCAGGAATCCAGGCAAGCGTCTTCACCGTCTCTCCGCCGTCAAAAGCCCTCCTCGACGCCTCCAAATTCCCTCCTCCTCCATCTCCAAAAGGTAGTATTCTTATACCCTCTTCATGCATTTCAAGTGGCAAACGAAAACACATAATATCAGAATATGAAATTAAAATGTGAAACCAAAAGAAATAGCGAAAACCCTAACACGATTGAGACCGAAATCATACCTTGTAAACATTATCTGGGTGGTCTACGGAGGGAGAAGGAGGGATGATGGCGTCTGGTGGCCTTACATGAAGGATTTTGGCTCAGAATCCATGGTATCGAGAACGAACGAAGAAGATGAAGATGAAACTAAAACGGCGCGCCTCTGTCAAACCCTAAGTCCTTTTCTAAAAACAAATTTAAGAACCCTAAAAAAAAACATGTTGTGTTAAACGGTGGGCCTGCCAATTGCGCCTAAGCCCATTAATTCCCAAAGCCAGCGTATACCCCCCCTTTCTCTATCATTCTGACTAATCTATTTCGGCCTTAAACCTCTTTAGACCCATTTAACTCTTAAACTATTTTTTACTTATCTCTTTTTTCTACAATTTTAAACTAACTTAATCTTATTTGTAAATAAAAATTACTTTAATTCTTTTTTATACAAAATTTTCTTTACATAAACCTTAGGTTTAATTAGATTAAAAGAATTTTTACCTTAATTTTCTTTTTCTTTGAATCCCTTTATACACAAATTATAAAAATAAAAATATATTAATACATAATAAATGAAAATACATCTTTTTTACATAATATAATTAAAATTGAAAAAAAAAACATTCTTTCTTTCTTTTAATTAAAATACCTCTTTTGTATATATATATTAAACAAAGATATGAAGATACAAATTTATATCAAACGCTTTGTAAATTTGTAAATTTGTACCCCCACTCCCGGATACTATTTGTAATAGCGTAGACTTTAAATTCTTGCAATTTACCGCTTTCAATTATACCATGTTTAGACCTAAGGTTTGCATGTACATAAAATCGAACGCTAGATAACCTAATACAAAGACAAATACACAAATCAATACACAATCACACTTGCACCCCCTAGGGTAATCCCACATGTTGCCTTCCAAAATGGGCCATGCTTGCACGTCGAGTTTCTTTGGCAAAACAAAAGATCATAAGTCCCTCGATGACGCTTTCGAAAGTTGCCTAAAAACGGAATGATCAAGTCCCTTCAAAGAAAATTGCCAAAGAAACTTGGCACCATTGCATTCATGGTCCATACGATGACCCGCGCCCGTCCCGTTAAACATCCTAAACGCAAGATTGCCCACCAAATTCAATGGTGGAACAAAATTGTTAAAAAGGGTTAAAAACATAGAGAAAACCTTTGAGTACAATAGGGGTAGACAAAACTCTTAGTTACTTGAGATCAACTTGAAAAAACACTTGCCTTCTTTTCAAAAACCACACTTCACAAACACTTTCAAAACAAACTCTCAAAAACATTTGAAACATCTTTTCGAAAAGATACACACCTTTGTAAAACATTCGAGTAAAGAATTGTTACAAGGGTTGCCTAAGATAAGGCATCTTCTTCAAAAACATTTTCAAACACACACACACACACCATTTTCAAAGCAATCGAAAATCAAGGCAAGTGATCTAAAAAACCAAGTAACTAAGAGCCCATGGATAACCATGGATGAAAAGGGTGCTAATACCTTCCCTTTTCATAATCTACCCACCGAACCCACGAAATATCTCAAAAGGTTTTTGCTGTGCTTTTTTAACCCTTCCTTTAGGATAAAATAAAAAGTCGATGGCGACTCTTGCTCAACCGAACAAGTGCGAATACAAACGCAAAAACTCAAGTCAGTTCTCCCACCGTACCACACATACTAACCATTTCAATGATTTTGAGGACTTATCTTTGTGTTGTTTTGTAGGACATGGCATCCACTCGCAGGAATACTATCCAAGTCAACCTCATAAGGGTACCTCCTTGTGATACGATGGAAGAATCAACTGTTATACTGGTTTGCATTTTGTATTCGCAAATGTCGTGGTAAGCAAGAGTCGCCACCGACTTTTATTTCATCCAACAAAGGAAAAGGAAAAAGAACAGAAAAAACCTTTTTCGAGATGTTTCTTAGTACGGAGGGTAGATTATAGAAATGGAAGGTGTTAGCACCCTTTCTATCCATGGTTTTCCATGGGCTCTTAGGTACTTTCTCATTTTTTAAATTGCTTGTGTATGCTTGTTTTGAAAAGTTTTGTTTTACTTCGTGATAACCCTTGTTTTTGTCCTCAAGAGTGTGACAAAGTTGTTTCAAAAACTATTTTTGAAAAGTGTTTGTGTGAAAAAATTGGTTTGAGAAAGTACCTAGGAGCTAATCTACCTACTCGAAAAAAGTCTGTTCGTTTTCCTTTAGACAATGCTATCCTATTATTAAGGAATAGGTAGCACCATTGTTGGAGTTTTAAGGGACGTTCGAAGGGACAAGTACGATCACAAAAGCAATGTTAGGAAATTTTAGTAATCATCCTAAAGCCTTAAAGATCTTTTTCCGAGGCAACATCTGAATGGTTCATTTTAGATCTTTTGGGATTAGAGGACAACCACTAACATTCCCTATAATTTATAACCGTTTAACTAAGGCAACCAGAGTGGAGTAAACCCTAGGATTGAGCATGTGCAATTGTGTTTTTTCCAGTTTACTTATCTTTGCACATTTAGGGTTTTCTACTGTATTAATTGCAATTTGTCTTTCCACATAGTTATATTAACATACATCTAACATCTTATAGTTTGCGGAAATTAAAATGTGAGAAATTAAAGTCCTAGATGTTGTACCCCAAAATTTTCCCTCTCATTTTACTCAATACATGTCCATTAAGATCCTCAATTTTCTCAAGGTTGCCCAAGAGTTGACCAGACAAACTCTCTCTTAAGGCAGTACACCCCAAATTAGGGTTTCTATTTTCATCAATATGGGTGAATCACAAAGGCCTCATATGCTCTCCATGGTCTTAATATGTTCTCAAGACCCTACATGTCAAGTTTCATGCCATGCACAAGAAGTTTGCTCAGTCAACTGCTCAGATGCTTGAGAATCGACTATATTAGGTCAAAAGTCAAATGTGGCCCACATACAGTCAAATCTCAAGATTTTTTGTCAACATAAACATCTTGAAGTGACTTCCATCATTTGATCAATGTTTGATCATGATTCCTCAAGGAATGCTCCAAATTCATCAAAACCCAAAAGTTTCTAAATTAGGGTTTCTCAATAAAAGTCAACCTAACTTTGACCAAGCATAATTTCCACATGCTTTATCAAAAAATTTCCATCCAAAGCTCATTTTGAAGAAGCTGCAATTCCCTACAATTCATCTTCAGCCCACAAGTTCCAAATATGCACCCACAAAAAGATATGAATTTTGACATTATAGGTCCTTTTAAAAAGTCAACAAAAACACCTTTTGGGTCAAAGCTTCATACATGAACATGGAAGACTAAATTGAGATGAGACCAAAAGGGTTGCTTAGGGGACATCCTAAGCTTCCTAAAAAGTTCAATAACATCTCCCTATGGTCAAATTTGAGAGAGATATGCATTGTCAAAGTTGGCAATTTTTGGAAAATTGTCAAAAGTCAACATTGATCAAATTGGCATTTTTTCCAAAGGGGCCCATGTTTTCTTGCTTGAAACATGTTTCTAATAGGACCCACGACCCCTGAGCTTTTCCACCTATTATTTTATTACTTTTATCATTTATTTTGGTTTTTTTATTCATTTAAATCAAAATAAATCAAATTAAATGGTAAAATAATGAAAACAAATCAAATCTTGAGATTTTTGTGCATATTTGGAGTCCATGTACAGCTAGCATGATGATCAGTTCGTGTAAGGCTCATTAGGCTTGGAAAAGATTGGATTGAAGCTTGTTTTAGAAAGATATCATACATGAAGCAAATCAAATCCAATTTTCATGATTCTCAAGGATATGATTCAATTTTGTTGACCTAATTCAGTCTACTATAAGTGCATAACAATTGCAGATCAAAAACATAAGGATTGGAGGCGTGAAACAGCAAGAAAGAAACCAAAATTTTGCAAGAAAAGTGTGAGACCTATCTTTGTCTACATGCCAATTCAAGCCAGTCCAACGTTTCCAATCGATTCCTGGACATCCCAGAAAGCTAACAAAATCATTTGCAAGCCTCAAAGTATCCGAAAATCGTCCCTAAAAGCATCACGGTTTGCCCTAAAACTCAAACTCGATTTCAATGTTTTACGCATCCTAAACACATGCTAATCCTATATTTGTGTTTATCATCTTTAATTGCATTTACCGCGCAGGAATCCATAGTTGCCATTGTTAGGGTTTCTGAGATGTTTTTAGGGCTTTGTTATACACGTAAAATTGGCCATAGAAAAGAGTACTAGGATGCTCGTAGCATCAAGGCGGTTTGATCCATGTAACTGGAATCTATTTATCATGAGTTGTGTTGATTTTTGCGAATTGCATGTTTTTAACTATGGCTGATTGTCCGTAGATAAAAGTTCTTCACCTAATATGACGGTTGCAGCAGAGAAGATAGTATGTGGCAGTCCACCATTGGCTCATTTGAAATTTGCGCGCTTTTCTGAATTTACTGCTTTATTTTATTTATTATATTTTGTTCTCCTTGTACAAAGCAACTCAGTTGGCAACGCATCGTTGGTAGGGAGTACAAGGACCTGGGTTCGATCCCAAGTCCCAACATTTGCTTTGTATTATTTTTTCTTATGTAATCAGGTGTACCACGCTCTTCACCATCCACCATGCGCTAGCAGTTCCTGACCATTGGATGCACTTCTATCCAGATCCAACGCTTCCAGCCTTGAATGACCATGGTACACGTGTAAATCAATGCTACACTGGATCCAAAGCTTGACCGGGCTTGATGCTTAATGGGCCAAAGAATTTCAGCTCCATACCCCCTTTTGCTAACAACACAGGCCCATTCCTTTTCTTTTCTTTATTTAATTATTTTTGTTTAATTATTTTTCACCAAAAAAATTAATTATTATTTTTAATTAACCATAAAACCAATAAATCACAAAAATACAAAAAGCATTTTTTAATAATAAATTATTTAATTTAATTAGTAATGTAGGTGAATTTAATTTTTGTTTCATTTAAAAAAAAATAGAAATTAGGTTTAATTTTACAATTTATATTTCTTTTCTCAAATAACAAAAAACCCAAAAACATGCAAAATCTTTTTTGTACAAAATATTTTCTATTTATTTAATTAATTAGGTTAATTAGAAGACTACGTTAATTTAATTTCTTTCATAATTTAAAAACAATTAGAAATTAGGTTTAATTAATTTCCAATTAAATATTTTCTCAAATAAAATCCAAAAATCTTTTTCTCTCAAATTAGGGTTTTAAATTATTTCAATCGTCCTCGCATTTAATTTACCGCGCGCTTGTTAATTATTTGTCCATTATTTTGTAACTGTTCAGGGTTTGTAATAGTTAACCTAGGGTTTTTATTTACTATTTAAATCCTCGATTTTTGGTTATGTAATTAATCCCCCTCCCCGAATCTTTGTAATAGCTAGGTTTATTTTCTCGCATTTTTAATTCCCGTAACCTTTAACTGTCTAGATGCATGGCTAATAGGATTGTATGGCAAGAATGTAGGGAAAATTAAAATGGTAGATCACCTAATGTGCAAAGATGAAATAACTGAAACAAACCATATGAACATATTCACTCCTAGGGTTTACCTCACTTCGGTTGCCTTCGGTAAACAATCATTAAGCATAGGAGATTTTAGTGGTCGTCCTCCAGTCTAAAGAGATCAAATTGTCCCATTCAAATGTTGCTTCGGAAATGTTGCCTCGAAAAGATCTTAAGACTCTAGGGTTACTACTAAAGTTTTATAACTATTTCTTTAGTGATTTTTTTGTCCCTTTTAAACGTCCCTTAAAACTCCAACGACGGTTCTACCTACTCCTTAATAGTATGATAACGCTGTCTAAAGGAAATAGAATGAACAATCCCTTTTTCGAGTAGGTAGAATCTTAAGTACTTGCTCAATTAAACCTTTCCACACAAACACCTTTCAAAACAAATTTTCAAAACAAATTTTCAAAACAAACTTCGTCACATCCTTGAGGACTGATACGAGGGTTATCACGAAGTAAAACATTTTCAAGACAAGCACACACAATCAATTTGAAAAATGATCAAGTACCTAAGAGCTCATGGAAAACTATGGATAGAAAGGGTGCTAACACCTTCCCTTTCTATAATCTACCCCCCGTACTCAGAATATCTCGAAAAAAGGTTTTTTCTGTTCTTTTTCCTCTTCCATGATTTGATGAAATAAAAGTCGGTGGTGACTCTTGCTTACCGCGACATTTTTTGAACAAAAACGCAAAATGCAAACAAGTATTAAATAGTCAGTTCTGCCACTGTATCATAGAATTGGCGACTCTGCTGGGGATACAAAATAAAGTGAGGTTTACCTTAGGATCAAGGTCATTAAATTGCTTCTCTTGATTGTCTTGATTGCTTTACTTTTTAGGGTTTTGTTTGGGGTTACTATAGATCCTACACCCAGATATGGGGGCACTCATTAGGTAAACAACAATAGATCGTGGAGACTGTACAACATAGACCGATATGGTTTAAGAGATGGCTGTGTTAGTGTGGCACTTTGGTTGGTACTGGTATCCTTCGTGGGGAAACAAGGAGAGTATTGGGCAGCCGCGTGGTGTCGTGAAGCACTAACGGACCTTAGAACCTTAGTTGAACAACTTAGCCATTAGAAAGTAGTGAGATAGCCGACCTCGGTGTAGAGTTGAGAACTGGTTGAGACTCGATGCTACACTCATTGAGATCATACTTTCAGGATATTTTGGCTGCAAGAAAAGATTGAGAGCTGAAACAATGCCCGATAAAGGATGGTCAGTGATATTGAGATCCTCTAGAACCCGATTACTTTTTAGGACAACTTCGAACCAACTAAACTTTAAGAGGGTACTACCTTTAACCTCATGCAAGCCTTAAACCTAAGGACTTTATGTGATTTCAATGTGCTTGTTATACTTGTGTTTGCTATACATGTGTTTTACCATAACATCATGCATCATAACATGGCATCCATGCTTATTGCGCTAACCATTTCAAAGACCAAGGGAATTTATCTTTGTTCCGTTTTGCAGATCATGGATTCCGTTCATAGAAACACTATCCGAATCAGCTTTGTTAAGATACCTTCCTAACTCAAAGAGCTAGCATCAAGGGTTTCTGAAAATTCTGCGTTCACTAAGAGACATGGTCAACTTCTCAACCTGGTTACTTCAAACTTTGATGAAAAGATGATGAGTGTACTCTTCCAGTTCTTTGATCTCAAGCACCACTGCTTCACCTTTCTAGAATATCAGTTGGTGCCTACCTTGGAAGAACTCTCTTGGCTATTGGATATAACCATTCTTTAACAGGTACCCTTCACAGGTCTAGAAGAAGTTCCTAAGCCAAAAGTCATTGCCTCATCTTTACATCTGAAACGGGCCGACGTGGTATCCAATTGGAAAACGAGAAGCGAATTCAAGGGTTTTCTAGCTATGTTTCTGGTAGACAAAGCCCAGATGTTTTGGGATGATATGGATTTTCTGGCTTTTGAGGGGGTCTTGGCTCTTCTTATCTATGGTTTAGTTCTCTTCCCTAATCAGGACTCATTCGTAGGTGTAAATTCTATTAAGATATTTCTCTCTCGCAACCCGGTGCCTACTTTGCTCGGAGATATTTTGCAGACTCTCCATACTCGTACCATGAGGAGAAGAGGGATTCTTGTGTGCTGCATGGCATTGCTGTCGAGGTGGTTTATTTCTCACCTCCCTAAGTCCATGCTGAAGAATGAAGAAGGTCTGGTTTGGTCACAAAGAATAATGTCACTCGCTCATATGGATATTCTTTGGTGTTCTCGATCTATGGAAAACATTGCTATCATTGAACGCTGCGAGGAGTACCCTAATGTCCCAGTGCTTGGTATCAGAGGGGGTATAACCTACAATCCTTGTTTAGCTCTGCGACCATTTTGTCACGCTCGAAGGGATGGTCCCCAATGGGTTACTTATTGAGGGCATTGTATTCAACTATGAGGATGATATTCAAGAGTATCGTCGGAGGTTCATACGAACTTGGGGCATGTTAAACAGATCGAGCGTCAGGGCTTTTGGGCCAAAGACTTCCATTCCAATGGAACCTTATCTACAATGGTTACGAGCTCGTGCTCAACAGCTTAGGATGCCCTATGTGGCTGTTTTGCCAGTGATTGTGGAACCCACTACTGAAGAAGGAATTCCTTACACGGATCTCTATCCTTACATGCCCACTGATCTTGGGGAATTACAGAGGTCTTGGATTCAGCTGATGAAGGAGCGAGATACTTACAGGGATCAATTCCATGCTCAGGAGAGGAAGGTTTTAAAGCTCACAAAGTAACTGCATGAAGAAAAAGGACTGAATGACTATCTTGGCACAAAGAGGAAGCATCCATGGGATTTTTGATGTCTTTTATAGTTTTAGATTTGTTTATTTTAATTGTAACGCCTAAAGGGCATTTGAACTTCAGATTCAACTAATAAAGTTTTTGTTTATTTTGGTTTGCAAATTTTAATTTCCCGAAGTCTTTGAAATCATTTCATGCGCATACCATTATCATACACATCATTACAGGTACCATTACAGGTTTCTCATCTTCTTCGTTGTTTATTTCAGCAGAAATGTCTTCTGAACAAAGCATTAAGGACCTTCAGGCACAGAACGCCCAGTTCCAACAAAAGTTCATCAGTCTGGAAAAGGGACAGGAGGATCTGAAATCCCTCATTCTGAAAGAGAGGAAGAAAAAGAAGAAGGCTTCCAGTATTTTGAATATGGGCAGAAGGTTTGGAGAGCGGTTGAAGAGACAAGTCGACTTGACCTCTTTATCTAAGGAAGGGTAGAACCAAGAAGAAGAGAAATACCCTAGTCCTGCAGTCTCTGACAGTGATACTGATTATAATGATGAGCAATATCCTCCTGCTGAGGATAGATACAAGCAGTTAGAAGACTATCTGAGTGCCATGGAAGTTCAGAAGATACCTGGATTGGATTTTGACAAATTGGGTTTGGTGTCGGGAATGGTCATCCCGTAGAAGTTCAAATTTCCAGTTTTTGCCCAGTATGATGGGCTGTCCTGCCCAAAGCTCCATCTCCTCTCTTATGTCAGGAAGATTCAACCGCACACCGCTGATAGAAATTTGTGGGTTCATTTCTTTTAAGATAGTATGTCAGGGACTCAGCTTGAATGGTTCTACTAGCTGGAGGGATCCAATGTCTGAAACTGGGAAGATCTGGCTGCTGCTTTCTAAAAGCAGTATCAGTAGAATGCTGACCTTGCTCCCACTTGTACTCAACTCCAGAGTATGTCCATGGGTGCAGGTGAAGGTTTTAAAGATTATGCACAAAAATGGAGATACTTGGCTGGGAGAGTTCAAACCCCATTGTCTAATAGGGAGTTGATTGATATGTTCCTGGGTACGCTATCTGGTCCATTTTTCAATCATCTGATTGGCAGCTCATCATCTGGTTTCACTGAGCTGATCCTAACTGGGGAAAGAGTAGAAGCTGGGATTCGAAGCGGAAAAATACAGAAGGATGCCTCTTCAAGTTCAGTAAAAAAGCCTTTTGCTGGTAAGAAAGAAGCCAATGCCATCTATAGCCTGAGGGGTCAGAACAGGGATGAACAACGTCAGATAGTAAGCGCTATGATGATACCTAGACCTACAGTTGCTCCACAATGCAACAATCAACAAAGGGTGGAAAGACCACAACGGCAGTTTACCCGCATCAACATGACATTGGCTGAAGTTCTACCTCATCTTCTAAGATCCAACTTGGAAACTTTGAGAGAGGCTCCCAAGAATCCAAATACTACATCTCCTCGATATAATCCAAATGCCTGGTGTGCCTATCATTCTGAGAGTCCTGGCCACAATACAAATGACTGTTGGGCTCTGAGAAACAAAATAAAAGACTTGATTGAAGCTAAGGAGATAAATTTTGATGCTCCAGAGAAGCCGAATGTCATAACTGCTCCCATGCCTAAGCACAGTCGTGGAGTAAATGCTATTGATGCTGATTTGTTTGTTACCTTTGTCGATGAAGTGTCTACTCCTCTCATGACTATCAAGAAGAAGTTGCTATTGGCCGGTTTATTTCCGGGTTGTGGTGAAGGTTGTCACATGTGTTCGCTTCTACCTTCTGGTTGCCACTTGCTGAAGTTAGATGTTCAACACCTGATAGATAGCAAAGATGTTCTGTTCAAGAAAAATATGATTCATATTGTTCCAATGGAAGACGTTGCCATTATAACCATTTCCGCCAATTCTTCCAAGGTCTCCTCGAGAAGACCTGTTAGGATTACATCTGCTCCAAGAATTGCTCCAATGATAATCATTGTTCCCGGTCCTATCCCGTATGTCTCCAATAAAGTTGTCCCATGGCATTATGGTGCCGATGTGTACTATCATGGCATCAAACAAGATCTAAAAGATGAAGAGGATGATCCTGATATTGGTAACATTGTCGGAACCAGCAAAGTTACCCGAAGTGGAAGGGTCTTCTCTCCCGAGATTTCCCCTAATCCTGTCAACAAACCTATTGTCATCCCATCTGTTGTTCCTTCTAGTACATCAATTACAGTTCCTGTTCTTACTCCAGTCGAGGAATCATCTAATACCCGCGACAAAGAGGTTATAGGTGAGCCTGGGCGGACGGAGGCGCCTAAGAAAATTATTATGGAAGCCTCTAAACAAGAAATTGAGGAAATACTTAAAATCATTAAGAAGAGCGACTACAATGTGGTTGAGCAGCTGGGGAAGACCCCATAAAAGATATCCATGTTGTCTCTGCTGTTGTGTTCTGAAGCCCACCCGAAGGCTTTGATTTCATTTCTCAAGACTGTGCATGTGCCGCAGGAAACTTCAGCTGATGAATTCCAAGAGTGCGTGGCCAGCCTGACTGCTGATAATGGGCTAGGTTTTTCAGATGCGGACTTGACACCGAAAGGAAGGAAGCATAATGATTCTCGGCATGTCTTGATTGAATGTAGGGGCACCACTATGGCTCAAGTGCTGGTAGATATTGGGCCTTCACTTAATGTTTTGCCGAAGAAGGCATTAGACCGATTGGATTGCGAGGGTTTGACTCTAAAGTAACATTGTGGTAAGGGATTTTGACGGATCAAAGAGAATGGTGCACGGGTAGGTGGACATCCCTGTCAAATGCTGAAGTATCCGGTGAAAAGAAAGATTGTCACAGTGCTGGGTGAGGAAGAATATATGGTGAGTCACCTCAACTCTTTCCGCTACATAGAGATGGACGGGGAATTCATCGAAACTCCTTTTCAGAATTTTGAAGATGTCCCTCAGATCTTGGCATCAACTGAAACTACTAGTAACAAACCTCCTTTGAAGATGGCTCTCTCAAGGACGCCATGGCCGTAGTTGAAGAAGGTGGGTGTGCCAATTGGGGTCAACTCACTGATTTCACTCATAAGACTGACAAATTTGGTTTGGGCTTTACTACAGGGGCTTAAAGGGCTGTTAGGCGCGCTCAGGCTGGAAGACCTCCCCTACGCATCAGCAGTTAGGGAATTAATTCCATTGAAGACAGTGAAGAGGAATAAGACATTGACAGCTGGATCTACCCAACTACCAACGGGGGACAGAGTAACTGGACAGCTAGGGACTTCATACCTGTTTCTTTTATTCCGTAGTAATTGACCTATTTGTTTTAAAATTTGAAATAAATAATTTAAAACTTTACGGCCCTGTGCCTTACCCGAGGCACACTGGCTTTGCTTGTGAGGGTTATTATTTGTCATTTCATATATCATTAGTAAAGCATTGGACGTTTCTTGCATACAAATTTTGCGCTCTCTGTTTTTCTTTTCTATTTTCACTTTATTAAAACAACTATTATCTTACACACACTCACGTATCATAATGCAGATCCATATCCACTCTGGATCCCATTGATAACAACTTTACTATTTCCAGTTATGACTTCAAAAATCCGATCAACCAAGTCGAGGACGAAGGTGAGGATGATTGTGAGGTGCATGGAGAACTTGATAGACTATTACAACAGGAAGAAAGGGCCATACAACATCATGAAGAGCCGGTTGAGACAGTGAATTTAGGTACAGATGAAGACAGAAAAGAGGTTAAATTATGTGCGAATCTGGAGCTTAGCGTCAAACAGAGGTTGATATAGATGTTGCACGTCTATGTTGAGATCTTCGCTTGGTCCTATGAAGACATGCCTAGCTTGAACACTGATATTGTGGTACATCTCCTGCCAACTAAAGAAGACTGTCCTCCGGTTAAGAAGAAGGTCCTCCGTATGCATCCTGAAATGTTAGAGAAGATCAAGGCAGAGGTCATGAAACAGTTCGATGCAGGATTCTTGGATGTCACTTCTTATCTGCAGTGGGTCGACAACATCGTTCCGGTACCTAAGAAGGACGGTAAGGTACGGATGTGTGTTGTTTACAAAGATCTGAATCGGGCAAGCCCTAGGGATGACTTCCCACTTCCTCACATTGATGTTCTGGTCGACAACACCATGCAGCATAAAATATTCTCCTTCACGAATGATTTCTCTGGCTACAACCAGATCAAGATGGCTCCTGAAGACATGGAAAAGACAACCTTCGTTACACAGTGGGGCACCTTCTTCTACAAGGTGATGCCTTTTGGGTTGAAGAATGTTGGGGAAACATATCAACATGCTATAGTCGCTTTGTTCCACGACATGATTCACCATGAGATTAAATTTTATGTTGATGATATGATAGCCAGGTCTCAGACTGAGGAAGAGCACCTTGATCATCTCCAAAAAATGTTTGACAGGTTGAAGACATACAAGTTGAGGTTGAATCCAAACAAGTGCACCATCGGGGTAAGGTCTGGTAAGCATATGGGTTTCATCGTCAGTGACAAGGGTATTCAATGACAAGGGTTTCTTGGACTCAAGACAAGATTAGGGTTTGCTCAGCTCAAGACCTAACCTTGCACTGATGACTGGAAATTAGGGTTTGAGTTTTCACATGGATTTTTGGACCATCAATGCTTCATGTGACTTTCATACACCTTCTTGGACCCCTAAGATTGCTCATACCAAGTTTCAAGCCTTGAATCACATTTTTGCCCAGCCAATTGGACAATTGACCTAAAAAGCAGTTGTATTAGGGAAAAAGTCAACCATGGTCAATTTACAGTCAAACTTCATAATTTTTTATCCACAAAAACATTCTAGGCTCCTATGTACTATTTGATCAAGTTTGAATCACAACTCCTCAAGAAATTTGATCAGATCATCAAAAGAGCAAAATGGTCAAAATTAGGGTTTTGATTGAGAAATGGCACTTTCTGATTTTTAAACTAGCCAATGACCAATTGGGTTCAAACATGATTTCAAGGACTCAATAGAATCATCTTGACCTAATCACATAGTTCAAAAGATCTCAAATGCATAGGATTGACAGATGAATTTTACAGTCAACTGATCAAAAGTCAATTATACACTGAAAAGTCAAACTTTGACTTTTTGGTCAAAATCAAGTGCCAAGGGTCATAATTCATCAAGATATGTCAAAATATGAAACTTTTTTATCAAGAAAAACAATTTTGCAAATTAGGGTTTTAATTTGAAATTTTTTCATAACTTAGAAAATTTCTAAGTATGGAAACTCTCAACTTTCCACAACTTTTTCACCATGATGCAATTGGATTCAAAGAAAAATTCCAACATGAAAGTTGTAGTCCTCCAGGAAATATACAACTTTGATTCACAAAGTTTTCCCAAAAGATGCTTGGATCTTAAGTTATGATTTTGTGAATAGGGGTGAATAAACTAAATAACTTAGTGAAATTTTGCCCTAGTTTAGGAAGGTTTTTGACCTAACTTCATGGCAACTTTTCACCTAGTTCCAAGAGGTATATCAAGTTGCATTTCAAAGATGGATTGAAGAGCATGTTACAAGCTTTCCAAAATGTACAAGAACTCTCCAATATCATTTATGTTTAGGTAGAATCGAAGATGAGAAAATGGCATTTTGTCACTTTTGTTCAAATCTATCCTAGCATGCTTGTACCTTGCATTACAGGTCCTAATCCCTTATACACTCCATAATTAAATGCAAACTCATTGGATATTGCCTTTATTTTGATCTTTGGAGCATTGTACACAAGATTAATCCAAAAATTGAATAAAGTTCACAATACTACTTTGATAAAGCAAGCTTTTCCAACTTTATCATCCTTGAGCATTGGGTTTGTTCTTGTGGTACAAACATTTTACACATGAATTAAGCAATGGTTACCAACTATTATCAGACCTCAAGCTAGCCTGTACAGGCCTTAAGCATGGTAACTTCAACTTTTCTTCAAAAGCAAGAAAACTTGTAAAAGTCAAGACAACTTGTCCATCTGATAAAGGCAAGGCTTGGCTTCATTCTAAACGATCTCACAAACTTGTTACAAGCCTAAGACACGAATTCACAACATCCCAAACACTCTCAAACATCAAAATCACATTTTTCTGTCCAAACAGGGCAGCTCCTGCAAATTTCTTGCCAACTTAATATTGGCTCGTGCGTTTCTTGATTCAACACTTGAAACACCTTCCATACATCACATCTAAACTATCCAGGCCCTTGTCTTGCAACTTGAACCCCTGTTTCAAGCTTCACCATTTTCATTTTTGAAGGTTGCAGGCTGACTTCTACAAGGAGTTTCAGCTATCTACAAGGCCAGCTAAGCATTGGAAAAGCTTGAGGGAACTTCAAGGTAGCTCACACGATCTTCAGGCCTCACTCAAAGTCCCCACATTGCCATATCCAAACTCAGCTGAACAAGGTATTTTTCAAATCTCTATCTCCTTATTTAGGCATCCTTAGGTCACGACTTGTAAAGCAAAAATGTAGTCCTTAACTTGCTTAAGCTGTACATATGCATAGTTGTTATTTATATTAACTTAGTAGTGAGAATTTGAAGCTTGAAGTTCATGAAAAATTTAGGTCAGAAATTAGGGGTGATAAAATTCTCCTTGATCTTTGAGTGTTAGGTCACAAACTTTATATCACTGGAATCGTGAGATCATAAGTTATATTTTTTGTGTTATGGGTTTTTACTTTTGTGCACGTATGTGAGAGTTGCAGGTTTGTACATAGAGCGCGCGCAGGAAGTCAAGGACAGGGATGAAGATGATGTTTTGGGCCTGGCGCCTTGGGCCTGTTGTTTTTCACACCCCCTGTTTTGCTTTTACACCCCCCTGACTTATTATTTTATATTTTTGTATTTTCTTGCATATTTTATATTTTGACTTGCATTTATTTTTTTTCTGAACATTAAAAAATCACAAAAATATTTTCTTCATTTTTTTGCATTTTATTATTATTATTTTTGTTTTGCATAATAAATAGTTTATTAGGATTTTATACTTTATTTTCTTAAATAAAACTTGTAAATAATTTAAAAATACAATACTTTTTTTTTATTAATCACACACATAAAATATTATCTCCACATATATTTTAATTTTTAACACTTATTAATAATATTATTTATTATTTCTTGTATAAAAATAGACAAAACAAAATAATAATAGAAACCATATTTTCTTTTAAAACAAATTAGGGTTTCCCCTTTTAAAAATAATAATATTATTTTTTTCTTATTTTTAGGACTTAGATAATTTTATTTTCTCATATATAAAATAAATACAAAAACATTTTGAATCCATACATTTTATTACATTTTTAAATAACTGTTTATTTATTTATCTTGGAAATATTCAATTGGGTTGTAATAGTGAATTAGGATTTTATTTGGAGCAATATCCCCCATTCAAAAAACTTGTATCCCCCTTCCCATAATATTTTTGATATAGCTTAGATTTACTTTACGCAATTTATCGCATTATATATTCGTTTAGTAAATTAAGGTTTGTATGATAAGACAAAAATCAAACAAATAGCATGACCTAATACAAGACAAAAATGTTAGAACATAGTTTGATTCTACAACCCTTGATTACAGTTTTGATGATAACAAAATACCAAGAATAAATTATCTCAAAGATATATATACAAAGAATAATTATGCTCCTTAAAATTATGTTTGTATATGCAGAAGTTCTGATGGAATCAGCATCAGAATAGAATCAACATGAGAAGATCAGAAATATGTGTTATACACTGAAGGTTGATGACCAGAATCTGCGCCTAAACAAACACACTATGACTCTGATCAAAGACATCTTTACCAAGTCATCAACACTCTGAAGCATTATCAACAGGTACAGCAAAGAAGACTCTGAAGCGTTACTGGTTATTCAAGACAATTAAATGCTAACGGCTTTCTTCAGACAAATATCTTCTACAAAAGGAAAGTGCATTATTATCATTAAACCTGCTTTATGGACAACGTATCCTTGCTTGCCTATATAAACAGGTCTGCTTGTGAAAAGAAGCACGTACGTATGCACTCAAAATTTTCCAAGCTATCCAAACCACGCATATTTAAAGTTTTAGCAAATTCATTTTATTCCAAGCTTATTTTGTGTAATTATCACAGTTGTGATATACAGTTTTGTAAGAAAACAACAACACACACTTGTTCAATCATTTGTAAAAGAATTTCCTTGAGATTAACCGGATTGTGGTTGTACTCAAGAAGACTTTGAAAGTTGTTAAAGTAGCTATTGTAATTCTTTGAGAATAATGGATTGAGAATACTGGAGTAGTTTGAGATCAAACGAACCAGGATAAAAATACTGTGTTGTTAAGCGTTTTGATTTAAGTTTTTCAATTCAACCCCCCCCCCCCCCCCCCCCATCTTGTGTTTTTCACATCTTCAAAAAATGCATGAAAAATGACAACACATTGCACACAAGCACCCTTAGGATTTCACCCACTTGGTTGCCTTACAAAATGGCCATGGTATGCATGCAAAGTACTTGGAAAAACAAAACAAAACAAAATATCATAGTCCCTCGATGACGCTATCAAAAGGTTGCCTAGAAACAAAATGATCTTGGTCCCTTAAGCATGCTAAGATACTTGGCACCATTGCTATCATGGTCATACGATGACCCACGCCCGTCTCGTTTAACATCCAAAGATAGGGTTGTCTACCAAAATAATGGTAGGTCAACAACATCAAAGGAATAAAAATGTACAAGAAATACTTTTGAGTAGGTAGATAGCTTCTAGTTACTTGATCAATTTGCAAATAATCCTTGTTATTTTCAAACAAACACACACATTTCAAAAACATTTCCAAACAACTTTCAAAACATTGATACATTTTTCAAAAGACAAACATCTTTGTATACATTCTTACGAACGAGAATCATTACAAAGATTTCCTAAACGATGGCCTCTTTTCAAAAAACTTTCGAAACCACACAAAGCACCATTTCAAACAATTGCAAAAGTAAAGCAAGTGATCTAAAACAAGTAACTAAGAGCCCATGGAAAACCATGGATGAAAAGGGTGCTAGCACCTTCCCTTTTCATAATCTACCCCCCGAACCCAAAAACAATCTCAAAGGTCTTTCCTGTGCTTTTTTACCTTTCCTTTTGGATAAAATTAAAGTCGGTGGCGACTCTTGCTAAACCGCAACATTTGCAAACACAAACGCAAAACCTCAAGTCAGTTCTCCCACCGCATCACAGAACTGGCGACTCTGCTGGGGAAAATTATAAAAGTGGGGTTACCTTAGGGTTTTAGATCACCTTTACATGCTTATCTTGCTTTACTTGTTTGCTTTACACTTTGGTTCTATTGTTGGGGTTTGAATCCTCTACCCGGATTTGGGAAACATTCATAGGTAAATAGCAATACGTTGTGGAAACTGTGTGGGGTATACCGACATGGTCTAAGCAATAGCTATATTAGTGCGACATATTTGTGGGTACCGGTAGCCTTTGAGTCAATCAAAGAGAATACGAGGCCGCTGAGTGATGTCATGAAGCACTAATGGAATTTTAGAACCTTTACTTGACCAACTTGGCCTTTTTAGGATGTAGTGAGATGACCGGCTTTGGTGCAGTCCGAAGTTGGTAGATACTAGATACTACACTCATTGAGGGTTGGTTCCTTGGAGTATTTCGGTCACCAGTAAAGAGGCTGAATTGAAACAATGAACAAGGAAATAATCCAGTGATATTGAGCTCTTTAGAACCCGGTTACTATTTCTAGGACAGGTTGAGCCAACTAAATTTCAAGAGGGTACTTACCTATGAAACCCCATGCAAGCCTAAACTAGGAACTTGTGTGATTTACTTGTACATATATACTTGTGCATAACATCATGGACATCATAAACATCATATGCATCCACTAACCATTTCAAGGATTTTGGAGATTCATCTTTGTTCTTGTTTTGTAGGATATGGATTCACTTCGCAGGAAAACTGTCCAAATCAACCTTGTAAGAATTCCTCCTCAACTCAAGGAGCTAGCTTCAAGGATTCCTGAGAATTCTACATTCACCGAGAGGCATGGTCGTCTTCTAAACTTGGTCACTTCCAACACTAAGGAGGATATGGTGAAAGTTCTCTTCCAGTTCTTTGACCCTTTGCACCATTGCTTCATATTTCCTGACTACCAACTTGTGCCTACTTTGGAGGAACTTTCTAAACTCTTAAGGATTCCTATTCTCAATCAACTACCCTTCAACGGTACGGAAAGAGATCCAAAGTCAGAAGATATTTCTCAATCCTTACACTTGCACTCATCTGATGTCACAACACATTGGGAAACTAGAAGTGATATCAAAGGCTTCCTGTCAAAGTTTCTGTTTGAGAAGGCCCAAAGCCGTTGGAATTCTCTAGACTTGCAAGCTTTTGAAGAGATTGTAACTCTTCTCATCTATGGGATGGTCTTGTTCCCTAACCCTGACCAACTTATAGATGTGAGTGCTGTCAAAATCTTCATGACTCGCAACCCGGTGCCTACATTGCTTGGGGATATCCTCCACTCTTTTCACACTCGTACAATAAGGAAAAGAGGTGTTCTCATGTGTTGCACTCCTCTACTAGCAAGATGGTTTATTTCTCATCTTCCCCAATCAGTCTTGAAGAATGAGCAAGGTTTGAGGTGGTCACAACGATTGATGACTCTTACACATTCAGATATTCATTGGTGTTCTCAATCCAAAGAGAATGTCATCATCATTGACCGTTGTGGGAAATTCCCTAATGTCCCTCTACTTGGAATTAGGGGAGGCATCACTTACAACCCTTTCTTATCTCTGAGACAGTTTGGTTACGCCTGAAGGGATGGCCCACATGATATGCTGATTCAAGGTTTGGTTTTCGACTTCGACAACAACGATCAAGGACTCCGACAAAGGTTCATCCGAGCTTGGAGGATGCCAAACAAGGTAGATTGTAAGACCTTGGGACACAAGAATTCCATCCCCCTTGAGCCTTACCTCAAGTGGGTACGAACCCGCGCCCAAAGTCTTATAATGCCTTATCCCTACATTCTCCCAGTGATTATAGAGCCTGTTATGGAAGGAGAGGTTCCATACACCCTCCTACATCCTAACATGCCAACATCACTAGAAGATCTACAAAGGAGTTGGATACAGCTCAAGGGAGAGCGCGATACTTTCGAAGCCCAATTCTACGCAAAGGAGAAGAAGGTTTTGGAACTCACTCGTCTACATCACGAAGAGCAGACTCTCAACACCTACATTGCACCAAAAAGGATGCGCAACGTCTTTTTACCTTAGAATTTTGTATTATTTTGCCCATGGGGCATTGATGTACTAACAAATTATATCTTATTAATATGACGTGTGTTTCTTTTTTTTTTTTGTTTAAAACAAATTTGAATTTATGAATCCTTGAATGCATTACATGAATACATATCATTCATCATATGCATAAGCAGGTCTTCACACCAATTTTCCTCATCTCTCTACTGTTTATTTCAACAAGATGGATATTGAACAAACGGTCAAAGACTTACAAGCTCAGAATTCACAATTTCAACAGCTACTCTTGACCCTAGCCAAGGGGAAGGAGGAGCTCAAGACTCTGCTAGAGAGAGAAAAAGAGAAAAAGAAGAAGAAGCGAGCCAGTGTGGTTATCATGGGCAGAAGGTTTGACGGACAAGCCAGATGGACTTTGGAATTCCCATCAACATCTGAAGAGGGGGAAGGAAAAGGAAAAGGAACTGAAGTGCCATCTGATTCTGAAGCAGAAGAAGAGGAAGATGAGGAATACTCTGAACAACAGTATCCTCGGCCGATGACAAATACAAAAACCTGGAAGAACGTCTAGCTGCTATGGAAGTGCAAAGAGTACCGGGGCCGGATTTTGAGAAGTTAGGGTTGGTTTCTTGAATTGTAATCCCTCCTAAGTTTAAAGTACCTCTGTTTTCTAAGTACGATGGGGTGTCGTGTCCCAAGATGCACCTACGATCTTATGTCAGGAAAATTCAACCACATTCTTCCGACAAAGACCTGTGGGTCCACTTTTTTCAGGACAGTCTATCGGGGACGCAGCTGGATTGGTTCTACCAGTTGGAGAGGTCTGATGTCCATAATTGGGAAGATTTGGCAGCCTCCTTCTATAAATAGAATCAATACAACGCCAACTTGGCGCCAACCCGTACTCAGCTATAGAGTATGGCTATGGCTACCAATGAGGGTTTCAAAGACTAGGCCCAAAAATGGAGGGATTTATCCGGAAGGGTGCAACCACCTTTATTTGAAAGAGATCTAGTGGACATGTTCTTGGGGACTCTGTCATGTCCTTTCTTTAATCACCTGATTGGAAGCTCCTCTGCAGGTTTCACTGAGTTGATTCTAACTGGCGAAAGGGTGGAAGCCGGTATTAGAAGCGGGAAAATTCAGAAAGATGCATCTACCTCTGCTGCTGTAAAAAATCCCTTCACTAGAAAGAAGAAAGTGTCTGTTGTCTATTCCCAGAGGAATCAGGGAAGAACCGAACGACTACCAACAGTGGGGGCCGTTATTATTCAAAAGTCTACGTCAGACTAGCTGAGACACAACTAGCCGAGAAATGATCAACCAAGAAATAACAAGCAAAGGGTGGAAAGGCCTGTAAGGCAATTCACCAAGATAAACATGACTCCTGCTCAAGTCTTACCACATCTCTTAAAGTTGAACCTGGCCATGCTAAAGGAGGCCCCTAAAAACCCTAACACTACTTCTCCATATTACCATCCCAACGCCAGGTGCGAGTACCATTCAAAAAGTCCAGGGCACGACACCAACAACTGTTGGGCCCTGAAGAATAAGATTCAAGATCTAATTGATGCAATGGAAGTTGAATTTGAAGCTCCAGAAAAGTCGAATGTTATCTCCGCGCCAATACCGAGGCATGGGCACAATGCCAATGCTGTGGAAGAAGATCTGTTTGTTTCTACTGTGGATGAATTGTTAACTCCTCTCCTAACCATCAAGTTGAATTTGTTGAAGGCTGGGGTGTTCCCAGGATGTGACCAAGATTTCTATACTTGCCTGTCCTCCCCATTTGACTGTCCTCTATTGAAGAAAGGAATCCAACAACTGATTGATAACAAGGAAATTTAGTTTGAGAAAGCTCCTGTCTCACCCATTCCAATTCCAGAAGTTTCAATAATAACCATATACGCCAATCCTTCCAGGGTTCCTAAAAAACCCGTTAGGATTACATCTGCTCCTATGACTACTCCGTTGAAGATAAAAATGCCCGGGCCAACCCCTTACAAAACCGATAAAATGGTACCATGGAACTATGGTGGAGAAATCTACTACCATGGTGTCAAACAGATTGAACAAACCATTGAAGAAGAAAGCTCTGAGGAAGATAATCCCGACATCAGTAACATTGTCGGATCAAGCAAAATTACTCGTAGTGGGAGAATCTTTTCTCCAGAGATTGCTCCTCCAACAGCAGTCTTTAGACCCGCCACCATCCCGAAGATTACACCTATACCAGTAATTGTACCTGCAAGTGTACCCGCCAACAATGACAATGCAATTCCCATCCCTATTTCTGTCGCTGAGAAAAAAGGAAAGAATGTTCAAGAGGAGCCTATCTTGAAGAAGGCTCAATCACTTGTTATTCCTGAAACATCCCAGAAAGAGATGGAAGAAATTCTGAGGATCATTAAGAAAAGTGATTTTGATGTTGTTGAACAACTAGGGCAGACCCCCTCCAAAATATATATGTTAGCCTTATTGCTGTGCTCTGAGTCACATGCTAAAGCTTTGGTCAAGTTTTTGAAGACGGCCCATGTGCCACAAGAAACCTCCGCTGATCAATTCCAGGAATGTGTGGCTAGTTTAACAGCCGACAATGGTCTAGGATTCTCCGATGCAGATTTAACTTCAAAAGGAAGAAAGCATAACGACGCACTGCATATCTCGATGGAGTGTAGGGGGACCACCGTAGATCATGTCTTGGTTGATATTGGGTCGTCTCTAAATGTCTTTCCAAATAAAGCTTTGGATAGATTGGATTGTGAAGGCCTAACCCTGAAACCCAGCAATATAATTGTCAGAGCCTTTGATGGTTCTAAGAGGATGGTCCATGAAGAGGTGGACATCCCGATAAAGGTGGGTACCCAGACGTTCAATTCAAAATTCTACGTGATGGACATCTGTCCTTCCTATTCTTTCATGTTAGGAAGAGCTTGGATCCACCATGCGGGAGATGTCACTTCTACTCTGCATCAAATTCTCAAGTACCCTATCCAGGGGAAAATTATAATTGTTCATGGCGAAGAGGAATACATGATCAGTCATCTTAATTCTTTCCGTTATGTAGAATTGGATGGCGAATTCATCGATACTCCTTTCCAGCATTTTGAAGAGGTAGCTCAGGAGATAGCGGCGACCAAGACAGTGTCCTCTGTACCTACAATTACCAGACCTCCGCCTCAGATGTCGTCTCTCAAGGATTCTAGGGCAGTGGTGGAAGAAGGCGGATCCACTATCTGGGGGCAACTTCCCGACTTTCCTTTCAAATCAGAAAAATTCGGCTTGGGATTTACTTCGACTGGTCAGAAGGCCGTGCGCCGCTCCCGTGCCGAAGGGACACCTGTGAAGATCAGCCACCGAGGGGTTAATGCTCTAGAGGACAGTGAAGAAGAGGGGAAATTGGAAGACTGGATTTTCCCTACTGTTGGCGGAGGACTGTGCAACTGGGAAGCAAAAGACTTTGTTCAGATTACTTTCATACCGCAGTAATTTATCTTTTCCATTTATGTTGGATCTGTAATAATTCACAAACAATTCATACTTTTTCAACCTTGTGTCTTACCCGAGGCACATAGGTTCATTTGTAAGGGTTCTTATTTCATTTCATATGTCATTTTAATGAATCATGGACGCTTTTCATATATAAACCTTTTGTGCTCATTGTCTTTCTTTTGCATTTTGTTGTTTTAAAATGGCTATGTCCTTACACACACCCACACTCACAAATGTAGGTACCCTTCCATTCCAGAACCCATGGGTAATGATACTGCTATAGCCTTCAGTGACTCTTAAGATCTGATCAACCAAGCCGAATACGAAGGTGAGGAAGATTGTGAGGTGCCAGGGGAATTGGCCAGATTACTACAGCAAGAGGAAAGAGCAATTCAGCCTCATGAAGAGTAGTTGGATACAATCAACTTTGGAACTGAGGATGACAAAAAGGAAATCAAGATAGGTGCCAATCTAGAGCCGAGTATCAAGGAGCGCCTAATTCAGCTACTGCATAATTATGTTGAGATCTTTGCCTGGTCATACGAAGACATGCTGGGACTTGATACAGACATTGTGGTACACCGTCTCCCCACCAGAGAAGACTGTCCACCAGTGAAACAAAAGGTTCGCCGCATGAGACCTGACATGTCCGAGAAGATCAAAGCAGAAGTTTTGAAGCAGTTTATTGCTGGATTTCTGGATGTTATTTCCTATCCACAATGGGTTGCTAACATTGTTCCCATACCTAAGAAGGATGGAAAAGTGAGAATATGCGTGGATTACAGAGACTTAAACAGGGCCATCCCTAAAGATGACTTTCCACTACCGCACATCGACATCCTGGTCGACAATACAGCTCAACACAAATTATTTTCTTTCATGGACGGATTCTCAGGCTATAACCAGATCAAAATGGAACCTGAATACATGGAGAAAACTACTTTTGTTACACAATGGGGTACGTTCTGCTACAAAGTGATGCCATTTGGACTGAAGAATGTTGGGGCAACCTATCAGCGCGCCATGGTAGCTTTGTTTCATGATATGATACATCATGAGATAGAGGTCTACGTAGATGACATGATAGCCCGATCACAAACGGAAGAAGAAAACCTTGATAACTTGCAAAAGTTGTTTGTCAGGTTGAAGGAGTACAAGCTCAGACTGAACCCAAACAAGTGCACATTTAGAGTCCGGTCCGGTAAGCTCTTAGGTTTCATTGTCAGCAACAAAGGCATCGAGGTTGATCCTGCCAAAGTCAAAGCTATACAAGAAATGCCTGCTCCTCGCACTGAGAAAAAGGTCAGAGGTTTCTTGGGACGCCTAAATTACATTGCTAGGTTCATTTCTCACCTAACACCTACTTGTGAACCAATCTTCAAGCTGTTGAAGAAAGATCAGGTAGTTAAATGGAATGATGACTGTCAAATTGCTTTCGATAAAATCAAGGAGTATTTGCTAAAACCTCATATCTTAATGCCACCCGTCGAAGGAAGACCGCTAATCATGTATCTGACCGTCCTAGAAAATTCAATGGGGTGTGTACTGGGCCAACATGACGAGTCTGGCCTAAAAGAGCATGCCATTTATTACCGTAGCAAAAATTTTACCGACTGTGAAACAAGATATTCACTGCTCAAGAAAACTTGTTGCGCTTTGGTATGGGCTGCTCGCCAGCTAAGGCAGTATATGTTAACTCATACCACTTTGTTGATATCTAAGATGGACCCAATCAAGTACATCTTTGAGAAGCCTGCTTTGTCTGGAAGAATAGCTAGATGGCAGATGATCCTAACGGAATATGACATATAGTACACGACCCAAAAATCTATAAAGGGGAGTGTACTAGTTGACCATCTAGCTCATCAAGCTGGTGAAGATTACCAATCCATAAAGTTCGACTTCCCTGAAGAAGACATCATGACATTGGACAAGATTGAAGATATCAGACCGTATGATGGACCTGAACAAGGATACCGATGGACCCTGTACTTTGATGGAGCCTCCAATGCGCTTGGTAACGGTATTGGTGTTGTGCTTATATCTCCAGAAGGTTTCCATACACCTTTCACTGCCCTACTTTGCTTCAACAGTACGAATAACATGGCAGAGTATAAAGATTGCATCTTTGGACTCAAGGCTGCCATAGACTTGGGAATCAAATCTTTGATTGTGTTTGGGGATTTAGCTTTGGTCATCAGTCAGATCAAAGGAGAGTGGGATACTAAACATCCAAACCTCATCCCTTACAAATAACATGTCTTGAAATTGTTACCCAATTTCGAGAAGATTACCTACGAGCATATCCCGCGAGAATAAAATCAGTTAGCAGATGCTCTAGCTATAATGTCATCCATGTTTAAACTTAGTTGGGACAATGAGGCTCCCCAAATCACCATTGAACGGATGGACGAACCTGCACATTGTCACGAGATTAATACTGAAGAAGTAGTGGACCAACCATGGTTTCATGAAGTCAAAAGGTATCTCAAGGTTCAAGAATACCCTGAAGGAGCTTCATTCAATGACAAAAAGTTCTTAAGGAGATTCTCAGCTAAGTTCTTCTTAAGTAATGGCATCTTATACAAGCGCAATCACGATTTTATTCTGCTCTATTGTGTGGACAAAGCTGAAGTTGAAAAGATCATGGCTGAATTGCATGAAGGTACCTTCAACACTCACTCTAGCGGGCATACGATGGCTAAGAAGATTCTACGGGTAGGCTATTACTGGTCTACCATGGAAGCTGAATGTTATCAACACTCCCGCACCTGCCATAAATGTCAAATATATGCCGACAAGGTACACGTGCCTCCGGTTCCTCTAAATGTCTTAACAGCTCCTTGGTTGTTCGCTATGTGGGGAATCGACATGTTTTAAGAGATCAAGCCTACAACATCTAATGGACACCGCTTCATTCTGGTGGCCATTGACTACTTCACCAAGTGGGTCGAAGCAGCTTCATTCGCATCCATTACTAAGAATGTTGTTGCCCGCTATATCAAGCAGAACCTTATTTTCCGGTACGGTATCCCCGAAAGGATCGTCACTGATAACGGTACAAACCTTAACAATACTATGATCACTGCCTTTTGCGAACAGTTCAGGATTCAACATCACAATTCATGTCCCTATCAGCCAAAGATGAATGGTGCAGTTGAAGCTGCTAACAAAATATTAAAGAAGATCATGTAAAAGATGACAGTCACCTACAAGGACTGGCATGAGATGCTACCGTTTGCTCTTCACGGGTACCGTACCACGGCACACACATCAACTGGGGCAACGCCCTATTCCTTGGTATATGGCATGGAAGCTGTTTTACCTATCGAGGTTCAGATTCCCTCCTTGAGAATCATGAAGGATGCTGGTTTAAGTGAAGACGATTGGATTCAGACCCGGCTTGATCAACTTAAAATGATTGATGAAAAAAGACTTACTGCTGTTTTCCATGGTCAGACGTATCAAAACCGGATGATCAAGTCTTTCAACAAGAAAGTCAGGCGCCAGGTATATCAAGTCAGGGATCTTGTAATCAAGCCCATCATCTTTCCGCAAAGTGATCCCAGGGGCAAATGGACTCCTACCTACGAAGGACCATTTGTGATCAAGAACATCTTTTCTTGTGGGGCAATGATCTTGACCACCATGGATGGAGACGACCTGCCGCACCCTGCGAATGCAGACATAGTCAAAAGATACTACGCATAAATGACTCGCTAGGTTGACACACCTAGGCAAAAAAAAAGGGCATCCCGGTGAATCGAAAACCCGAAAGGGCGATTCAGGCAAAAATTAGGGATAAATAAAAAAAATTTGTACACCCGGAAAGTTGAAAACCCGAAAGGGCGACTTGGGAAAAAAAGGGTTTCCCAGTGGACTGAAAACCCGAAAGGGCAGTCTAGGCAAAAGTTAGGGAATTAAAGCGTATGACTATGTCTCGTCGGATCACTTTAAGGACAATCTCTTCACTGACAAACTCTGAGCTTTTTATCAATCCAATCATCTTCGGATGAAGAAACGGACAGACAAGATATTCAAAGGTACGAAGGCTATAGCGGAATGGGAATCCCATGGGATTTTGCACACATAACTATCTTTCTTTGTATAATTTTTTCTTAGTTTTATGACACCATCCTCTTACTAGGATGTCTGTCTCCTTTGTACAAAACACTTACTCAAAGTAAATATAAATATGTCTCTTTTAAAGTGCAAAAACTATTTGTCTTTTTCTTTTACACTTGTGTTTTTATTTGCAAAAACGTCTAATGATTCATTGATGAACATATGCATTTGAACATAATTACTGTTTACAAATAAACAGGATGGAAAAGAACAATTACTGACAGGCTAAAAGGATAGGAAAACGTCTTTAGGCTATTCCAGGAGCAATCCCTACAGTACATCGTCTAGATCCCCGGCGGAGCTAAATTTCAAACCCTTAATCCCCACCAGAGTTTAAACTTCAAACTCCCAATCCCCAGCGGAGCAAAAACTTTGAGTTATAGATCCCCAGCGGAGCTGAAACCTTCTTCCCCAGTCGGAGCCAAAACTTCTAACTATCAATCCCTTGTGAAAACCTTTTAGTCAATCCAATTTCCCCAGCAAGTTGTCTTGAAGCCTGGAAATCAACCAGATAACAGATAACTTTTGTCTCTCCCCAACCTAGGATAACTTCCCAGTAGAGTGGCAGGCGACCAAAAACTCCTGAACTTGCTCTCCAGCAGTAAGCCTTCTTCCCACAGAGTTTTTATTCCTCAACAGAATTAATATTCTCATTCTTATTTCCCCAGTGAAGTCGCCAAAGTTTTCATTACTCCCCAACAGAATGAAGATTCTCATTCTTATTTCCCCAGTGAAGTCGCCAAAGTTTTCATTACTCCTCAACAGAATGGAGATTCTCATTCTCAATCCCTCAGTGAAATCACCAAAGTTTTATTGCTCCCCAACAGATTGGAGATTCTCATTCTTAAATCCCCGCAGAAGCCATCAAGAGTCTTCCTTATTCTCCAGCAGATCAAGGATTTCCTTTGTAACCCACAGTAGAAGTCATCAAAATTCTCTGGATTTCCCAAGCAGATTTCTCAAGAAGTATATGACATTGCTCGCAATAGAATTTTTAGTCAATACTCCAACTTTAAGACATAAAGGATCCCTACATCCCCACAAAAGTTGTCAATGATTTTCTATCCCCATTAGTCGCCCAGGATTTTCTTATCCTCAACAGTCAAGGATTTATTCTCCCCGGCAGCAGTCAAGGGTTTTATTATCCCCATCCATCAAGGATTTATTTTCCTCAGCAAGACAACAAATCAGCTTACATGCGCATACATTACATCCATATATCATAAACATTGATAAAACACATATATTGCATCATACATTTCATGCAACATAACTTTGTGTTTCAACTAACATTTTACCCTTTTCAGGATAAGATTAACAGCTATCATTAACAATGTTCAAAGATTGCAGATACAGATTAGATACGCTCCAGACACGGAAGCCATTCTATTTCTCATTCAGATCAAACTTCTAAGATACAGTTCAGATACACTCCAGACACGGATGTCATTCTGTTTCTCATTCAGATTCAGATATCAGATACAATTCAGATACACTCCAGATATGGATGCCATCCTGATACTTACTAGTATTTCAACAATCAGATACAGTTCAGTTAAACTCCAAACACGGAATTCATTCTGTCACTTATTCAGATTCTAGTTCAGATACGCTCCAGACGCGGATGCCATTTTGGCCCTTATTTAGTTTTCCAATCATGATACAGTACAGATACACTCTAGACGCGGAAGTCATTCTGTTATTCAATCAGATTCAGATTTCAGATACAAATTAGATACGCTCCAAACACGGAAGCCATTTTATTTCTCATTCAGATTTCAACTATCAAAAACAGTCCATATACACTCCTGACACGGAAGTCATTCTGTCACTTATTCAATTTCAAGATCATATGTGCTCCAGATACGGATGCCATCCTGATACTTATTCAGATTTCAAATATCAGATACAGATTAGATATGCTCCAGACGCAGATTCTATTCTATTAACCATTCAGATTCAAAACTTCAGCTACAGTCCAGATACGCTCCAGACACGGTTGCCATTTTGTCACTTATTCTGATTTCCCCCAGCTGAGAGACGCTCCAGACACAGATTCTATTTTATTGCTTATTCAGATTCAACATTAAGATACAGCTTGAATACGCTCCAGATACAGATGTTATTCCTTTTCTCATTCAGATTCAGTCCCCAGATACAGTACAAATACGTTCCAAATACAGACACCATTCTGATGCTCATTCTTTTGACTTACAACTCAACAAACGTTCTTGGATGGCATCTTTAAGCCCATCTCCAACAAGATTCTATCACATCTCCAAATGGCATCTTTAAGCCCATTTCCTCAACTACATTTTGACGAGTGCAAATTTACGGGCACTATAGTGTCCAATCATCTTTTACCTTTGAGTCACAAACGGAAAAATTCGCCAATCTAAATCTTCAAGTTCAAGAAGATTGAACAGGGGCAGCTTTTGTACCCCAAAATTTTCCCTCTCATATTATCAAGATTTTCCTCACAAGACTTCTTGGACTCAAGACAAGATTAGGGTTTGCTCAGCTCAAGACCTCACCTTGCACTGATGACCTGAAATTAGGGTTTGAGTTTGCACAAGTATTTTTGGACCATCAATGCTTCATGTGACTTTCATACACCTTCTTGGACCCCTAAGATTACTCATACCAAGTTTCAAGCCTTGAATCACATTTTTGCCCAGCCAATTGGACAATTGACCTAAAAATCAGCTATATTGGGGAAAAAGTCAACCATGGTCAATTTACAGTCAAAATTCATAATTTTTGATCCACAACAACAATCTAGGCTCCTATGTACCATTTGATCAATATTGAATCACAACTCCTCAAGAAATTTGATCACATCATCAAAAGGGCAAAATAGTCAAAATTAGGGTTTTGACTAAGAAAGGGCAATTTCTGATTTTTAAACTAGCCAATGACCAATTGGGTTCAAACATGATTTCAAGGAATCAATAGAATCATCTTGACCTAATCACATAGTTCAAAATATCTCAAATGCATAGGATTGACAGATGAATTTTACAGTCAACTGATTAAAAGTCAACTGTACACTGAAAAGTCAAACTTTAACTTTTTGGTCAAAATCAAGTACCAAGGGTCATAATTCATCAAGATATGTCAAAATATGAAACTTGTTTATCAAGAAAATCAATTTTGCAAATTAGGGTTTTAATTTGAAAAAACTTCATAACTTAGAAAATTTCTAAGTATGGAAATTTTCTTATTTTTTCCCAACTTTCCACAACTTTTTCACCATGATGCAATTAGATTCAAAGAAAACTTCCAACATGAAAGTTGTAGTCCTCCATGAAATCTACAACTTTGATTGACAAAGTTTTCCAAAAATATGCTTGGATCTCAAGTTATGGTTTTGTGAATAGGGGTCCATAAACTAAATAACTTAGTGAAATTTTGCCCTAGTTTAGGCAGGTTCTTGTCCTAACTTCATGGAAACTTTTCACTAAGTTCCAAGAGATATCTCAAGTTTAATTTCAAATATGGATTGTAGATCATGTTACAAGCTTTCCAAAATGTCCAAGAACTCTCCAAGATCATTTATGGTTAGGGAGAATCGAAGAAGAGAAAATGGCATTTTGTGACTTTTGTTTAAGTCATTTTTCACAATGCATCAAGTTGCAAATCTGTTCTAGCATGCTTGTACGTTGCATTAAAGGTCCTAATCCCTTATACACTCCATAGTTAAATGCAAACTCATTAGATATTGGCTTTATTTTGATCTTTGGAGCATTGTACACAAGATTAATCCAAAAATTGCATAAAGTTCACAATACTACTTTGATAAAGCAAGCTTTTCCAACATTATCAGCCTTGAGCATTGGGTTTGTTCTTGTGGTACATACATTTTACATAGGAATTAAGCAATGTTTACCAACTATTATCATACCTCAAGCTAGCCTGTACAGGCCTTGGGCATGGTCACTTCAACTTTTCTTCAAAAGCAAGAAAACTTGCAAAAGTCAAGACAACTTGTCCATCTGATAAAGGCAAGGCTTTGCTTCATTCTAAATGATCTCACAAACTTGTTACAAGCCTAAGACATGAATTCACAACATCCCAAACACTCTTAAACATCAAAATAGCATTTTTCTGTCCAAACAGGGCAGCTCCTACAAATTTCTTGCCAACTCAATATTGGCTCGTGCGTTTCTTGATTTAACACTTGAAACACCTTCCATACATCACATCTAAAATATCCAGGCCCTTGTCTTGCAACTGTAACCCCTATTTCAAGTTTCACCATTTTCATTTTTGAAGGTTGCAAGTTGACTTCTACAAGTAGTTTCAGCTATCTACAAGGCCAGCTAAGCATTGGAAAAGCTTGAGGGAACTTCAAGGAAGCTCACAAGATCTTCAGGCCTCACTCAAAGTCCCCACATTGCCATATCGAAACTCAGCTGAACAAGGTATTTTTCAAATCTGTATCTCCTTATTTAGGCATCCTTAGGTCACTATTTGTGAAGCAAAAATGTAGTCCTTAACTTGCTTAAGTTGTACATATGCATAGTTGTTATTTATATTAACTGAGTAGTGAGAATTTGAAGCTTGAAGTTCATGAAAAGTTTAGGTCAGAAATTAGGGGTGATAAAATTCTCCTTGATCTTTGAGTGTTAGGTCACAAACTTTATATCACTGGAATCGTGAGATCATAAGCTACATTTTTTGTGTTATGGGTTTTTTCTTTTGTGCACGTATGTGAGAGTTACAGGTTCGTACATAGAGCGCGCGCAGGAAGTCAAGGACAGGGATGAAGATGATGTTCTGGGCCTGGCGCCTTGGGCCTGTAGTTTTTCACACCCCCTGTTTTGCTTTTACACCCCCTTGACTTATTATTTTATATTTTTGTATTTTCTTGCATATTTTATATTTTGACTTGTATTTTTTTTCTGAACATGAAAAAAATCACAAAAATATTTTCTTTATTTTTTGCATTTTATTATATTTTTATTATATTTTTTTTGCATAATAAATAGTTTATTAGGATTTTATACTTTATTTTCTTAAATAAAACTTGTAAATAATTTAAAAATACTATACATTTTTATTTTTATTATTCACACACATAGAATTTTATCTCCACATATATTTTAATTTTTAATACTTATTAATAATATTATTTATTATTTCTTGTATAAAAATAGACAAAACAAAATAATAATAGAAACCATATTTTCTTTTAAAACAAATTAGGGTTTCCCCTTTTAAAAATAATAATATTTTTTTTCTTATTTTTAGGACTTAGATAATTTTATTTTCTCATATATAAAATAAATACAAAAAAATTTTGCATCCATACATTTTATTACATATTTAAATAACTGTTTATTTATTTATCTTGAAAATATTCAATTAGGTTGTAATAGTGAATTAGGGTTTTATTTTGAGCAATATCTCCCATTCAAAAAACTTGTATTCCCCCTCCCATAATATTGTTGTAATAGCTTAGATTTACTTTACGCAATTTATCGCATTATATATCCGTTTAGTAAATTAGGGTTTGTATGTTGAGACAGAAATCAAACAAATAGCATGACCTAATACAAGACAAAAATGCAAGAAAAATGACAACACATTACACACAAGCACCCTTAGGGTTTCACCCACTTGGTTGCCTTACAAAATGGCCATGGTATGCATGAAAAGTATCTTGGCAAAACAAAACAAAACAAAAGATCATAGTCCCTCGATGAAGCTATCAAAAGGTTGCCTAGAAACAAAATGATCTTTGTCCCTTAAGCATGCTAAGATACTTGGCACCATTGCTATCATGGTCATACGATGACCCACGCCCGTCCCGTTTAACATCCAAAGATAGGGTTGTCTACCAAAACAATGGTAGGTCAACAACATCAAAGGAATAAAAATGTACAAGAAAGACTTTTGAGTAGGTAGATAGCTTCTAGTTACTTGATCAATTTTCAAACAATCCTTGCTATTTTCAAACAAACACACACATTTCAAAAACATTTCCAAACAACATTCAAAACATTGAAACATTTTTCAAAAGACAAACATCTTTGTATACATTCTTATGAACGAGAATCATTACAAAGATTGCCTAAACGATGGCCTCGTTTCAAAACACTTTCAAAATCACACAAAGCACCATTTCAAACAATTGCAAAAGCAAAGCAAGTGATCTAAAACAAGTAGCTAAGAGCCCATGGAAAACCATGGATGAAAAGGGTGCTAGCACCTTCCCTTTTCATAATCTACCCCCTGATCCCAAAAACAATCTCAAAGGTCTTTCCTGTGCTTTTTTAGCTTTCCTTTTTTGATAAAATAAAAGTCACTGGCGACTCTTGCTAAACTGCAAAATTTGTGAACACAAACGCAAAACCTCAAGTCAGTTCTCCCACCGTATCACACCATACAAGAGATGCTGGTTCCCCATACAGAGAAAGAGGTTAGAGGATTCTTGGGACGTCTGAATTATATCGCTAGGTTCATTTCACATTTGACTGCTACTTGTGAGCCAATCTTCAGGCTTCTGAAGAAAGATCAAGTGGTAAAGTGGAATGATGAATGCCAGACCGCTTTCAAAAGAATTAAAGAATACCTTCAAGAACTTCCAATTCTGATGCCTCCAGTTGAAGGAAGACCTTTGATATTATACTTGACAGTGCTAGATAATTCAATGGGGTGTGTGTTAGGGCAGCATGACGAGTCTGGTCGAAAAGAGCACGCCATTTACTACCTTAGCAAAAAGTTTACCGACTGTGAGACACGACACTCATTGCTCGAGAAAACTTGTTACGCTTTGGCATGAGTTGCTCGTCGACTGAGACAGTATATGTTGACTCACACTACCTTGTTGATATCGAAGATGGATCCGATCAAGTATATTTTCTAGAAGCCCTCTCTCTCCGAAAGGATAGCAAGGTGGCAAATGATCTTAACTGAGTACGACATACAATATACGACCCAAAAAGCTATAAAGTGGAGTGTATTGGCTGATAATTTGGAACATCAGGCCGTGGATGACTACCAGTCTATGAATTTCGAGTTCCCGGATGAGAATATCATGTTAGTGACTGACTACGAAAAACCTAGACCGGATGAAGGACCCGAAGAGGGATCCTGATGGTCTATGTATTTTGATGGAGCCTCGAACGCACTGGGTAACGACATTGGCGGTGTGATCATATCTCCCGAAGGCTGCCATACTCCGTTCACTGCCCGATTATGTTTCAACTGCACCAACAACAAGGCGGAGTATGAAGCATGTATCATGGGTCTTCGAGCTACTATCGACCTAAGGATCAAGTTCTTGAGTGTATTCAGGATTTTGCTCTGGTGATAAGTCTGATAAAAGGTGAGTGGGATACGAAGCACCCGAATCTCATTCCTTACAAAGAGTATGTACTGACATTGCTCTAACACTTTGAGGAGGTAACCTTCGAACATTTCCCACGAGAGGAGAACCAGTTGGCGGACGCGCTAGCTACCATGTCTTCTATATTCAAGGTTAGGTGGATTAATGAAGCTCCCCAGATTACCATTGAGAGGTTGGATGAACCGGCACACTGCTGTGAGATCGACACCGAAGAAGTGGTGGACAAACCCTGGTTTCACAAGGTAAAGAGGTATCTTGAGGCTCAAGAGTACCCCGAGGGGCATCTGTCAATGATAAGAAATTTCGGAGGAGGTTCGCTGCAAAATTCTTCCTCAGTAATGGAATCCTCGAGAAGCGTAATCGTGACTCTACACCACTAGGATGTGTAGACAAAAGTGAAGCAGAGAGAATCATGAATGATCTACATGAAGGTGCCTTCGGAACTCATTCTAGTGGACATACCATGGCTAAGAAGATCCTACGGGAAGGATATTACTGGTCCACTATGGAAGCCGATTGTTATCAGCACTCTCAAACTTGTCATAAATGCAAAGTCTATGCTGATAAGGTGCATGTACCTCCGGTTCCCCTGAATGTTTTGATGGCTCTTTGGCCTTTTGCAATGTGGGGTATTGATATGATTGGAGAAACTAGACCTATTACATCTAACGGGCATCGCTTCATTCTGGTAGCCATTGATTACTTCATGAAGTGGGTTAAGGCAGCTTCCTTTGCTACAATTACTAAAAACGTCGTGGCGTAGTATTATCCGACACAATCTGATATTTCGATATGGTGTACCAGAGAGGATTATTACAGACAATGGTACAAATCTCAATAACACAATGATCACAGAGCTCTGTAAACAGTTCAAGATACAGCATCATAACTCTTCTCCTTACCGGCTGAAGATGAATGGCGCTGTTGAAGCAGCTAACAAGAACATCAACAAGATTGTATAGAAGATGACGGTGACATATAAAGACTGGTATGAGATATTACCATTCTCCCTTCATGGGTACCGTACCTCAGCACGGACGTCAACAGGGGCAACCCCCTATTCTTTGGTATATGGCATGGAGGCAGTCCTACCCATCGAAGTCCAGATGCCTTCTCTCAGAATTATGAAGGATGCGGGTTTGAACCTGGACGAATGGATCCAGACTCGACTTGATCAGTTAAACTTAATCGATGAGAAGAGACTTACTGCTATCTGCCATGGTCAGACATATCAAAAGCGAATGATCAAGGTTTTTAACAAGAAAGTCAGGCGTCAAGAATATCAAGTCGGGGATCTGGTGATCAAACGCATCATACTGCCGCAAGGTGATCCCAAGGGCAAATGGACCCCGGCGTACAAAGGGCTATTTGTGGTTAAGAACATTTTCTCGAGAGGAGCTATGATTCTAACCAACATAGATGGTGACGACCTTCCTTACCCCGTCAATGCAGACATAGTGAAAAGATACTATACATAATCAAAGACCCGCTAGGTTGACTGGCCTAGGGAAAAATAAGGGCTTCCCGGCGAACCAAAAGGGTTCGGGTAAAAGTAAGGGATGAAAATGAAAAAATTTGTACACCCGGCAAGTCGAAAACTGAAAGGGAGGCTTGGGCAAAAAAGGGTATCCCGGTGGATTGAAAACCCGAAAGGGCAGTCTAGGCAAAAGTTAGGGATTGAATCGTATCACTATGTCTCATTGGATCATCTTGCAACTAGACTTTGGTATCAACTATCAAGCTGAGACGGTGCCAATCAGCCTGATACACCTTCGACAAAGCAGTAAAGTGATGAGACGCTTGAAGATATAAAGGCAATAGCAAAGTTGGAACCCAATGGGATTGTTTCACTTAGCTTTTTTTCTTCCTTTTACAAATTGTAATTTATTTAAGCGGCGTTCTCTTACTAGGACGTCATCCTCTTTATGCAAAAACGCCTATTACAGGCCAATTTCAAAAATCAATACAAGTCATTTTTACAAAACTTCAATTTGTTTCTTTTTCTGTTTTGTTTTGCAAGAACGTCCAATGATTTGATTTTTATATATGCATTTGAAAATGATTGCTGCTCATAAATATTTCCATAAGAAACAAAATACAATTACTCGTAATTCCAGAAACAGAGAAAAACAAGAAGTGCCAAACCCTGCAGTTACTCTGCCCATCAGGTATCGGGATAAAGTCAGCTTTAGAACACCATCACGGGTACATACACTCCCCATAGAGTAAAAGTATTCAAAGGCATTGATGTCAGCTTTCTTGAAACAAGACATAATTATCCCCAACCGAGGTTCGTAATCACAGGCGAGTCAACAAATTTCATCCCCCAAGCGGAGTCTATTTCTACAGATGCAGAAGCTCAATCTCCAACAGAGCTCATCACTTCCAGCAATGGAATTTCATCCCAAACTGAGTTTATTCCTCCAGATCAGCAGGTCGGCCGACAGAGTATCTCTTCCCCAAGGTCTGGTCCCCACAAAGTTATACTCCAACGTCTCTTGCGACAGAATATTCACAAATCTCCAGCAACCGTCAGGGATTTATTTTCCCAGACACGAGCATACCACGACAGCACTTCATGAATATACATCATGACATGCGCATACATATCATATCCAGCATAATCTCATTTATTTTGAGAACATCATCTCACCCTACATTTCATGCATCGCATATAACTAACCCTGATATTTTTCAGGAAAAGACGATTAGCTTCAATGAATCCAGAAGTTATACAGATCACATCTACAGACAACTAATGAAAACTTAGTTCCCAAAATCAAACGGGTCAACTAATCTACATTATCATACCAAAGTAACCTTACCCCGGTTCCTCCTGAAGTTTTACCCAAACTTATCCCAACTTAACCTTACCCCGGTTCCTCCTGAAGTTTTACACAAACTTATCTCAAGTTAACCTTACCCTAGTTCATCCTGAAGTTTTACACAAACTTATGACCTTACCCCGGTTCATTCTGAAGTTTTACACGAACTTATCACGAAGTAACCTTACCCCGATTCCTCCTGAAATTTTACACAAACTTATAAACCTTTCCACACAATCACCTTTCAAAACAAATTTTCAAAACAAACTTCGTCACATCCTTGAGGACTGATACAAGGGTTATCACGAAGTAAAACATTTTCAAGACAAGCACACACAAGCAATTTGAAAAATGAGCAAGTACCTAAGAGCCCATGGAAAACTATAGATAGAAAGGGTGTTAACACCTTCCCTTTCTATAATCTACCCCCCGTACTAAGAATATCTCGAAAAAAGGTTTTTTCTGTTCTTTTTCCTTTTCCATGATTGGATGAAATAAAAGTCGGTGGTGACTCTTTCTTACCGCGACATTTTGCGAAAAAAAACGCAAAATGCAAACCAGTATTAAACAGTCGGCTTTTCCACCATATCACAGAACTGGCGACTCTGCTGGGGATACAAAATGATGTGGGGTTTACCTTAGGATCTAGGTCATTAAATTGCTTCTCGTGATTGTCTTGATTGCTTTACTTTTGAGGGTTTTGTTTGGGGTGACTATAGATCCTATACCCAGATTTTGGGGCACTCATTAGGTAAACAGCAATAGATCATTGAGACTATACGGCGTAGACAGATAAGGTTTAAGCGATGGTTGTATTAGTGTGGCACTTTGGTTGGTACCGGTATCCTTAGTGGGGAAACGAGGAGAATAATGGGCCGCCGCATGGTGTCGTGAAGCACTAACGGACCTTAGAACCTTAGTTGAATAACTTGGCCATTAAAAAGTAGGGAGATAGTCAACCTCGGTGTAGAGCTGAGAACTGGTTGATACTCGGTGCTACACTCATTAAGATCAGACTTTCGGGATATTTTGGCTGCAAGAAAAGATTGAGAGTTGAAACAATGCCCGATAAAGGATGGTCAGTGATATTGAGATCCTCTAGAACCCGGTTACATTTTAGGAAAGGTTTGAACCAACTAAACTTCAAGAGGGTACTACCTTTAACCTCATGCAAGCCTTAAACCAATGAATTTGTGTGATTTCACTGTGCTTGCTATACTTGTGTTTGTTATACTTGTGTTTTACCATGACATCATGCATCATAACATGGCATCCATGCTTATTGCGCTAACCATTTCAAAGGCCAAGGGAATTTATCTTTGTTCTGTTTTGCAGATCATGGCTTCCGTTTGTACAAACACTATCCGAATCAGCTTTGTGAAGATACATTTCTAACTCAAAGAGCTAGCATCAAGGGTTTCTGAAACTTCTGCGTTCACTAAGAGACATGGTCAACTTCTCAACCTGGTTACTTCAAACTTTGATGAAAAGATGATGAGTGTACTCTTTCAGTTCTTTGATCCCAAGCACCATTGCTTCACCTTTCTAGACTATCAGTTGGTTCCTACCTTGGAAGAACTCTCTTAGCTATTAGATATATCCATTCTTGAACAGGTACCCTTCATAGGTCTAGAAGAAGTTCCTAAGCCAAAATTTATTGCCTCAGTTTTACATCTGAAACGGGCCGACGTGGTATCCAATTGGGAAACGAGAAGCGGAGTCAGGGGTTTTCTAGCTACGTTTCTGGTTGACAAAGCCCAGATGTTTTGGGATGATATGGATTTTCTAGCTTTTGAGGGGGCCTTGGCTCTTCTTATCTATGGTTTAGTTCTCTTCCCTAATTCGGGTTCATTCATAGATGTGAATGCTATTAAGATCTTTCTCTCTCGCAACCCGGTGCCTACTTTGCTCGGAGATATTTTGCACACTCTCCATACTCGTACCATGAGGAGAAGAGGGATTCTTGTGTGCTGCATGCCATTGCTGTCGAGGTGGTTTATTTCTCACCTCCCTAAGTCCATGCTGAAGAATGAAGAAGGTCTGGTTTGGTCACAAGGGATAATATCACTCGCTCATACGGATATTCTTTGGTGTTCTCGATCTATGGAAAACATTGCTATCATTGACCACTGCGGGGAGTAACCTAATGTCCCACTGCTTGGTATCAGAGGGGGTATAACCTACAATCCTTGTTTATCTCTGCGAAAATTTGGTCACGCTCAAAGGGATGGTCCCCAATGGGTTACTTATCGAGGGCATTGTATTCAACTATGAGGATGATATTCAAGATTATCGTCGGAGGTTCATACGAGCTTGGGGCATGTTAAACAGATCGAGCGTCAGGGACTTTGGGCCAAAGACTTCCATTCTAATGGAACCTTATCTACAATGGGTACGAGCTCATGCTCAACAGCTTAGGATGCCCTATGTGGCTCTTTTTCCAGTGATTGTGGAACCCACTACTGAAGAAGGAATTCCTTACACGGATCTTTATCCTTACATTCCCACTGATCTTGGGGAATTATAGAGGTCTTGGATTCAGCTGATGAAGGAGCAGGATACTTACAGGGATCAATTCCATGCTTAGGAGAGGAAGGTTTTAAAGCTCACAAAGCAACTGCATGAAGAAAAAGGACTGAATGACTATCTTGGCACAAAGTGGAAGCATCCATGGGATTTTTTATGTCTTTTACAGTTTTATATTTGTTTATTTTAATTGTAATGCCTAAAGGGAATTTGAACTTCAGATTCAGCTAATAAAGTTTTTGTTTATTTTGGTTTGCAAATTTAAATTTCCCAAAGTCTTCGAAATCATTGCATGTGCATACCATTATGATACTTATCATTACAGGTACCATTACAGGTTTCTCATCTTCTTCGTTGTTTATTTCAGCATAAATGTCTTCCGAACAAAGCATTAAGGACCTTCAGGCACAGAACTCCCAGTTCCAGAAAATGTTCATCAGTCTGGCAAAGGTACAGGAGGATCTGAAGCCCTCATTCTGAAAGAGAGGAATAAAAAGAAGAAGGTTGCCGATATTTTGAATATGGGCAGAAGGTTTGGAGAGCGGTTGAAGCGACAAGTTGACTTGACCTCTTCATCTAAAGAAGGGGAGAACCAAGAAGAAGAGAAATACCCTAGTCCTGCAGTCTCTAATATGATATTGATTATAATGATGAGCAATATCTTCCTGCTGAGGATAGATACAAGCAGTTAGAAGACCGTCTGAGTGCCATGGAAGTTTAGAAGATACCTGGATTGCATTTTGAAGAATTGGGTTTGGTGTCGGGAGTGGTCATCCCGCAGAATTTCAAAGCTCCAGTTTTTGCCAAGTATGATGGGGTGTCCTGCCCAAAGCTCCATCTCCGCTCTTATGTCACGAAGATTCAGCCGCACACCGCTGATAGAAATTTGTGGGTGCATTTCTTTCAAGATAGTCTGTCAGGGACTCAGCTTGAATGGTTCTACCAGTTGGAGGGAGCCAATGTTTGAAACTAGGAAGATCTGGCTGCTGCTTTCTATAAGAAATATCAGTACAATGCTGACCTTGCTCCCACTTGTACTCAACTCCAGAGTATGTTCATGGGTGCAGGTGAAGGTTTTAGAGATTATGCACAAAAATGGAGAGACTTGGCTTGAAGAGTTCAACCCCCATTATCTGATAGGGAGTTGGTTGATATGTTCTTGGGGACGCTATCTGGTCCATTTTTCAATCATCTGATCGGCAACTCATCAACTGGTTTCACTGAGCTGATCCTAACTGGGGAAAGAGTAGAAGCTGGGATTCGAAGCGGCAAAATACAAAAGGATGCCTCTTTATGTTCAGTAAAGAAGCCTTTACTGGTAAGAAAGAAGCCAGTGTCGTCTATAGCCCGAGGGGTCAGAACATGGATGAACAACGTCAGATAGTAAGTGTTGTGATGATACCTAGACCTACAGTTGCTCCACAATGCAACAATCAACAAAGGGTGGAAAGACCATAACGGCAGTTTACCCACATCAACATGACATTAGCTGAAGTTCTACCTCATCTGCTGAGATCCAACTTGGAAACTTTGAAGAGGCTCCCAAGAATCCAAATACTACATCTGCCCGATATAATCCAAATGCCCGGTGTCCCTATCATTCTGAAAGTCCTGGCCATGATACAAATGACTGCTGGGCTCTGAGAAACAAAATACAAGACTTGATTGAAGCTAAGGAGATAGATTTTGATGCTCCGAAGAAGTCGAATGTCATAACTGCTCCCATGCCTAAGCACGGCCGTGGAGTCAATGTTATTGATACTGATTTGTTTATTACCTTTGTCGATGAAGTGTCTACTCCTCTCATGACTGTCAAGAAGAAGTTGTTGTTGGCCGGTTTATTTTCGGGTTGTGGTGAAGGTTTCCACATGTGTTCGCTTCTACCTTCTGGTTGCCACTTGCTGAAGTTTGGTGTTCAACGCGTGATAGATAGCAAAGATGTTCAATTCGAGAAAAATATGATTCTTGTTGTTCCAATGGAAGACGTTGCCATTATAACCATTTCCGCCAATTCTTCCAAGGTCTCCTTGAGAAGACTTGTTAGGATTACATCTGCTCCAAGAATTTCTCCGCTGATAATCACTATTCCTGGTCATGTCCCATATGTCTCCAAAAAAGTTATCCCATGGAATTATGGTGCCGATGTGTACTATCATGGCATCAAACAAGATCTGAAAGATGAAGAGGCTGATCCTGATATTGGTAACATTGTCGGAACCAACAAAGTTACCCGAAGTGGAAGGGTCTTCTCTCCCGAGATTTACCTAAGACTGTCAACAAACCTATTGTCATCCCATATGTTACTCCTGCTAGTACATCAACTACAATTCTTGTTCTTACTCAAGTCGGTGAATCATCTGATACCCGCGGAAAAGAGGTTATAGATGAGCCTGCCCGGACGGAGGCGCCTAAGAAAATTGTCGTGGAAGCCTCTAAATAAGAAATAGAGGAAATACTGAAAATCATTAAGAAGCGCGACTACAATGTGGTCGAGTAGCTGGGGAAGACCCCATCAAAGATATCCATGTTGTATCTAATTTTGTGTTCTGAAGCCCACGCGAAGACTTTGATTGCATTTCTCAAGACTGTGCACGTGCCGCAGGAAACTTCAGCTGATCAATTCCAAGAGTGCGTGGCCAGCCAGACTGCTGATAATGGGATAGGTTTTTCAGATGCGAACTTGACACCGAAAGGAAGGAAGCATAATGATGCTCTACATTTCTCGATCGAATGCAGGGGCACCAATATAGCTCATGTGCTGGTAGATAATAGGTCTTCACTGAATGTTTTGCCGAAGAAGGCATTAGACAGGTTGGATTGCGAGGGTTTGACTCTAAAGCCTAGTAACATTGTGGTAAGGGATTTTGAAGGATCAAAGAGAATGGTGCACGGGGAGGTGGACATCCCTGTCAAAGTAGGTTCTCAGGCTTTTGGGTCCACTTTCTGTGTGATGGATATTAGGCCATCATATTCTTGTTTGTTGGGTCGTCCTTGGATCCACGAGGCTAGGGCAGTCACCTCCACACTCCACCAAATGCTGAAGTATTCGGTGAAAGGAAAGATTGTCACAGTGCGGGGTGAGGAAGAATATATGGTGAGTCACCTCAACTCTTTCCTCTACATAGAGATGGACGGGGAATTCATTGAAACTCCTTGTCAGAATTTTGAAGAGGTCCCTCAGATCTTGGCATCAACTGAAACTACTAGAAAGAAACCTCCTTTGAAGATGGCTTCTCTCAAGGACGCCAGGGCCGTGGTTGAAGAAGGTGGGTGTGCCAATTGGGGTCAGCTCCCTGATTTCACTAATAATACTAACAAATTTGGTTTGGGCTTTACTACAGGGGCTCAAAGGGATGTTAGGCGCGCTCGGGCTGGAGGACCTCCCCTACGCATCAGCAATCAGGGAATTAATGCCATTGAAGACGGTGAAGAGGAATCAGACATTGACAGCTGAATCTACCCAACTACCAACGGTGGATCGAGTAATTGGACAGCTAGGGACTTCATACCTGTTTCTTTTATTCCGCAGTAATTGACCTATTTGTTTTAAAATTTGTAATAAACAATTTAAAACTTTACGGCCCTATGCCTTGCCCGAGGCACATTGGCTTTGCTTGTGAGGGTTATTATTTGTCATTTCATATATCATTAATAAAGCATTGGACGTTTCTTGCATACAAATTTTGCGCTCTCTGTTTTTCTTTTCTATTTTCACTTTATTAAAACAGCTATTCTCTTACACACACTCACATATCATAATGCAGATCCATGTCCATTCTGGATCCCATTGATAACAGCTCTGCTATTGCCAGGTATGACTTCAAAAATCCGATCAACCAAGCCGAGGACGAAGGTGAGGATGATTGTGAGGTGCCTGTAGAACTTGCTAGACTATTACAGCGGGAAGAAAGGGCCATACAGCCTCATGAAGTGTCGGTTGAGACGGTGAATTTAGGTACATATGAAGACAGAAAAGAGGTTAAAATACGTGCAAATCTGGAGCTTAACGTCAAATAGAAGTTGATACAGATGTTGCACGACTATGTTGAGATCTTCGCTTGGTCCTATCAAGACATGCCTGGCTTGGACACTGATATTGTGGTACATTGCCTGCCAAATAAAGAAGAATTTCCTCCGGTTAAGCAGAAGGTCCGCCGTATGCATCCTGAAATGTCAGAGAAGATCAACGCAGAGGTCATGAAACAGTTCGATGCGGGATTCTTGGTTGTCACTTCTTATCCGCAGTGGGTCGCCAACGTCGTTCTGGTACCTAAGATGGACGGTAAGGTACGAATGTGTGTTGATTACAGAGATCTAAACCGGGTAATCCCTAAGGATAACTTCCCGCTTCCTCACATTGATGTTCTGGTCGACAATACCGCACAGCAGAAAATCTTCTCCTTCATGGATGGTTTCTCTGGCTACAACCAGATCAAGATGGCTCCTGAAGACATGGAGAAGACAACCTTCGTTACACAGTGGGGCACCTTCTGCTACAAGGTGATGCCTTTTAGGTTTAAGAATGCTGGGACAACATATCAGCGTGCTATGGTCGCTTTTTTCTACGACATGATTCACCATGAGATCGAAGTTTATGTTGATGATATGATAGTTAAGTCTCAGATTGAGGAAGAGCACCTTGATCATATCCAGAAATAGTTTGACAGGTTGAAGACATACAAGTTGAGGTTGAATCCGAACAAGTGCACCTTCGGGGTAAGGTCTGGTAAGCTTCTGGGTTTCATCATCAGTGACAAGGGTATTCAGGTAGACCCTGCAAAGGTAAAGGCCATACAAGAGATGTTGGTTCCCCATACAGAGAAAGAGGTTAGAGGTTTCTTGAGACGTCTGAATTATATTGCTAGGTTCATTTCACATCTGACTGCTACTTGTGAGCTAATCTTCAGGCTTCTGAAGAAAGATCAAGTGGTAAAGTGGAATGATGAATTCCAGACCGCTTCCGAAAGAATCAAATAATACCTTCAAGAACCGCCAATTCTGATGCCTCCAGTTGAAGGAAGACCATTGATATTATACTTGACAGTTCTAGACAATTCAATAGGGTGTGTGTTGGGGAAGCATGACGAGTCTAGTAGAAAAGAGCACGTAATTTACTACCTTAGCATAAATTTTATCGACTATGAGACACGATACTCATTGCTCAAAAAAACTTGTTGCGCTTTGGCATGGGCTGCTCGCTGACTGAGACAGTATATGCTGACTCACATTACCTTGTTGATATAGAAGATGGATCCGATCAAGTATATTTTTGAGAAGCCCGCTCTCTCCGGAAGGATAGCAAGGTGGAAAATGATTTTAACTGAGTATGACATACAATATACGACCCAAAAAGATATAAAGGGGAGTGTATTGGATGATCATTTGACTCATCAGGCCGTGGATGACTACCAGTCTATGAATTTCAAGTTCCTGGATGAGAATATCATGTTAGTGACTGACTACGAAGAACCTGGAACGGATGAAGGACCTAAAGAGGGATCCCGATGGTCTATGTATTTTGATGGAGCCTCGAACGCACCGGGTAACAACATTGCCATTGTGATCATATCTCCCGAAGGCTGTCATACTCCATTCACTGCCCGATTATGTTTCAACTGCACCAACAACATGGCGGAGTATGAAGCATGTATCGTGGGTCTTAGAGCTGCTATCGACCTAAGGATCAAGTTCTTCAGTGTATTCGGGGATTTCGCTCGGGTGATAAGTCAGATCAAATGTGAGTGGATACAAAGCACCTGAATCTCATTCCTTACAAAGAGTATGTACTGACATTGCTCCCACACTTTGAGGAGGTAACCTTCGAACATTTCCCACGAGAGGAGAACCAGTTGGCGAACACGCTAGCTACCATGTCTTCTATGTTCAAGGTTAGGTGGGACAATGAAGCTCCCCGGATTACCATTGAGAGGTTGGATGAACCATCACACTACTGTGAGATCGACACCGAAGAAGTGGTGGACAAACCCTGGTTTCACGAGGTAAATAGGTATCTTGAGGCTCAAGAGTACCCCGAGGGGGCATCTGTCAATGATAAGAAATTTATAAGGAGGTTCGCTGCAAAATTCTTCCTCGGTAATGGAATCCTCTATAAGTGTAACCATGAATCCACACTACAACGGTGTGTAGACAAAAGTGAAGTAGAGAGAATCATGACTGATATACATGAAGGTACCTTAGGAACTCATTCCAGTGGACATACCATGGCTAAGAAGATCCTACGGGAAGGATATTACTGGTCCACTATGGAAGCCGATGTTATCAGAACTTTCGAACCTGTCATAAATGCCAAGTCTATGCTGATAAGGTGCATGTACCTCTGGTTCCCCTGAATGTTTTGACGACTCCTTAGCCTTTTACGATGTAAGTTATTGATATGATCAGCGAAATCAGACCTACTGCGTCTAACGTGCATCGCTTCATTCTGGTAGCCATTGATTACTTCACGAATTGGGTTGAGGAAGCTTCCTTTTCTACAGTTACTAAGAACGTCGTAGCGCGGTTTATCCGACACAATCTGATTTGTCGATATGGTGTACCAGAGAGGATTATTACAGACAATGGTACGAATCTCAATAACACAATGATCACCGAGCTCTATAAACAATTCAAGATACAGCATCATAACTCTTCTCCTTACCAGCCAAAGATGAATGGTGATGTTGAAGCAGCTAACAAGAACATCAAGTAGATTGTACAGAAGATGACGGTGACATATAAAGACTGGCATGAGATATTAGCATTCGCTCTTCATGGGTACTGTACCTCAGCACGGACGTCGACAGGGGAAACCCCCTATTCTTTGGTATATGGCATGGAGGCAGTCCTACCCATCGAAGTCCAAATTCCTTCTCTCAGAATTATGAAGGATGTGGGTTTGAAGATGGACGACTGGATATAGACTCGACTTGATCAGTTAAACTTAATCGATGAGAAAAGACTTACTGCTATCTGCCATGGTCAGACATATCAAAAGCAAATGATCAAGGCTTTTAACAAGAAAGTAAGGCATCAAGAATATCAAGTCGGGGATGTGGTGATCAAATGCATCATACTACTGCAAGGTGATCCCAGGGGAAAATGGACCCCCGCGTACAAAGTGCCACTTGTGGTTAAGAACATTTTCTCGAGAGGAGCTATGATTCTAACCAACATGGATGGTGACGGCCTTCCTCACCCCGTCAATGCAGACATAGTGAAAAGATACTACGTATAATCAAAGACCTGCTAGGTTGACTGGCCTAGGCAAAAATAAGGGCTTCCCGGAGAACCAAAAGGGTTCGCGCAAAAGTAAGGGATGAAAATGAAAAAATCTATACACCCGGCAAGTCAAAAACCCGAAAGAGAGGCTTGGGCAAAAAAGAGTATCCCGGTGGATTGAAAACCCAAAAGGGAAGTCCAGGCAAAAGTTAAGGATTGAAGCATAACACTATGTCTCATTGGATCATCTTGTAACTAGACTTCGGTATCGACTATCAAGCTCAGACAACGCCAATCAATCTGATCCACCTTCGACCAAGCAGTAAAGTGATGAGACACTAGAAGATATAAAGGCAATAGTAGAGTTGGAACCCAATGGGATTGTTTCACATATCTGTTTTTATTCCTTTTACAAATTGTAATTTCTTTCGACGATGTTCTCTTACTAGGACGTCATCCTCTTTGTACAAAAACGCCTATTACAGGCAAATTTCTAAAATCAATACAAGTCATTTTTACAAAACTTCAATTTGTTTCTTTTTCTTTTTCTGTTTTGTTTTGCAAGAACGTCCAATGATTTATTTTTTATATATGAATTTGAAAATGATTGCTTCTCATAAATATTTGCATAAGAAACAAAAGGCAATTACTCGTAATTCTAGAAATAGAGAAAAACAAGAAGTGCCAAACCCTGCAGTTACTCTGCCCATCAGGTATCAGGATAAAGTCAGCTTTAGAACACCATCATGGGTACATACACTCCCCACAGAGTAAAAGTATTCAAAAGCATTGATGTCAGCTTTCATGAAACAAGACATAATTATCCCCAGTCGAGGTTCGTAATCACAGGCGAGTCAACAAATTTCCTCCCCTAATCGGTGTCTATTTCTACAGATGCAGAAGCTCAATCTCCAACAGAGCTCATCACTTCCAGCAACAGAATTTCATCCCCAACTGAGTTTATTCCTCCAAATCAGCAGGTCGACCAACAGAGTATCTCTTCCCCAAGGTCTGGTCCTCGAAAAGTTATTCTCCAGCGTCTCTTCCGGCAGAATATTCGCAAATCTCCAGCAACCGTTAGGGATTTATTTTCCCAGACACGAGCATACCACGACAGCACTTCATGAATATACATCATGACATACGCATACATATCATATCCAGCATAATCTCTTTTATTTTGAGAACATCATCTCGCCCTGCATTTTATGCATCGCATATAACTAACCCTGATATTTTTCAGGAAAAGACGATTAGCTTCAATGAATCCAGAAGTTATACAGATCACATCTATAGACAACTAATGGAAACTTAGTTCCCAAAATCAAACGGGTCAAATAATCTACATTATCATACCAAAGTAACCTTACCTCAGTTCCTCCTGAAGTTTTACCCAAACTTATCCCAAGTTAACCTTACCCCGGTTCCTCCTGAAGTTTTACACAAACTTATCTCAAGTTAACCTTACCCCTGTTCATCCTGATGTTTTACACAAACTTATGACCTTACCCCGATTCATTCTGAAGTTTTACACGAACTTATCACAAAGTAACCTTACCCCAGTTCCTCCTGAAGTTTTACACAAAGTTATAACCTTACCCCAGTTCATTATGAAGTTTTACACAAACTTATCTCAAAGTAACCTTACCCAGGTTCCCGCTGAAGTTTTACCCAAACTCCTCACGAAACAACCTTACCCAGGCTATCATATTAAAATAACCTTACCCCGGTTCCTTTTGAAGTTTTACATGAACTTATATCGAAGTAACCCTACTACCCAGGTTCCTTCTCACAACCCTACTATCCAGGCTTTCATATCGAAGTAACCCTATGACCCAGGTTCCTTCTTACAGCATTACTATCCAGGCTTTTCATATCGAAGTAACCCTACTATCCAGGTTCCTTCTCACAGTCCTACTATCCAGGCTTTTCATATCAAAGTAACCCTACTACCCAGGTTCCTTCTCACAACCCTACTATCCAGGCTTTTCATATTGAAGTAACCCTACTACCGAGGTTCCTTCTCACAACGCTACTATCCAGGCTTTTCATATTGAAGTAACCCTACTACCCAGGTTCCTTCTCACAGCCTTACTATCCAGGATTTTCATATCGAAGTAACCCTACTACCCAGGTTCCTTCTCACAGCCCTGCTATCCAGACTTTGATTTCGAAACAACCCTACTATCCAGGTTCCTTCTCTCTTATATCCAGATGGAAGTCCACAACACTGTAAGACCAGGGACTTAATAAAACACGATTGGTTTCGCATTTCCACAATAGAGTAACGGACAACTGAAGCTCCTAAAACTCTATTTCTCCCAAGACAAATAAAAACATCCCTCAGCAGATTCCTCCTTAAACAACAGCAACAGGGACTCTCGTCAAAGGAATATCTCAGGAAATCCACATTCTCTAGATGGCATCTTTAAGCCCATCTCCGACAATTCTCCGTCGCATCTAGGATGGAATATTTAGGCCCATCTCCGGCAATCTTCTATCATCAACCTCAAAATGGAATCTGTAAGCCCATTCTCGATGTCACAAGTCAAGTGCCACTTCATGCGAGTGCAAATTTCTGGGCACTTTAGTGTTCGATCATCTTCCACCATCAGATTACGAAAGGCAGAGCAACCAATCTACATCCTCAGGTTTAAGAAGATTGAACAGGGGCAGCTGTTTTACCCCAAAATTATCCCTCTCATTTTACTCAATACATGTCCACTAAGATCCTCAATTTTCTCAAGGTTGCCCAAGAGTTGACCAGACAAACTCTTTCCTAAGGCAGTATACCCCAAATTAGGGTTTCTATTTTCATCAAGATGGGTGAATCACAAAGGCCTCATATTCTCTCAATGGTCTTAATATGTTCTCAAGACCCTACATGTCAAGTTTCATGCCTTGCACAAGAAGTTTGCTCAGTCAACTGCTCAGATGCTTGAGAATCGACTATATTAGGTCAAAAGTCAATTGTGGCCCACATACAGTCAAACCTTAATATTTTTGGTAAACATCAACATTTTGAAGTGAATTCGATCATTTGATCATGGGTTTATCATGATTCTTCTAGGAATGCTCCAAATTTATCAAAACCCAAAAGTTGTTAAATTAGGGTTTCTTAGTAAAAGTCAACCCAACTTTGACCAAGCATAACTTCCACATGCTTTATCAGAAATTTTCTATCCAAAGCTCATTTTACAGAGAATGCAATTCCCTACAATTCATCTTCATCCCACAAGTTCGAAATATGCACCCACAAAAAGATATGAATTTTGACATTATAGGTCCTTTTGAAAAGTCAACAAAAACACCTTTTGGGTCAAAGTTTCATACATGAACATGGAAGACTCAATTGAGATGAGACCAAAAGGGTTGCTTAGGGGACATCCTAAGCTTTTAAAAAAGTATAAGAACATCTCCCTAGGATCAAAATTGAGAGAGATATGCATTGTCAAAGTTGGCAATTTTTGGAAAATTGTCAAAAGTCAACATTGATTTAATTGGCATTTTTTCCAAAGGGGCCCATGTTTTCTTGCTTGAAACATGTTTCTAATAGGACCCACAACCCCTGAGCTTTTCCACCTATTATTTTATTACTTTTATCATTTATTTTTATTTTGTTATTCATTTAAATCAAAATAAATCAAATTAAATGGTAAAATAATGAAAACAAATCAAATCTTGAGATTTTTGTGCACATTTGGAGTCCATGTATAGCTAGCATGATGATCAGTTCATGCAAGGCTCATTAGGGTTGGAAAATATTGGATTGAAGCTTGTTTTAGAAAGATATCATACATGAAGCAAATCAAATCCAATTTTCATAATTCTCAAAGATATGATACAATTTTGTTGACCTAATTCAGTCTACTATAAGTGCATAACAATTGCAGATCAAAAACATAAGGATTGGAGGCGTGAAACAGCAATAAAGAAACCAAAATGTTGCAAGAAAAGTATGAGACCTATCTTTGTCTACAGGCCAATACAAGTCAGTCCAACGTTTCCAATCGATTCCTGGACATCCCAGGAAGTTAACTGAAATTCTGGCTACAGATACTCAATGTCACGTCCAATGTTATGACATCGTATCTGACTTACTATATGACAGTAAAAACAAAAGCAGTAAAGAACACAGTCAATTGTTTACCCAGTTCAGTGTGCAACAACACCTACTCTGGGGGCTACCAAGCCAGGGAGAGAATCCACTATAAGAGATGTTAATTCAGGAATAAACCAACCAGTTTATCTCCTTCACTTAAGACCTACCCAATGCAATTCTAATCTAAGTACAACTTAAACCTGAGTTCCTACTCACTCCCCCTCAATCACAGCAGTGATACATAAACCAATTTGACTTAAGAATTGATGAAGACACTCTTCAAAAACACACACTTGATTAAGCTTCACAGCTTTTTAATCAAGCAACACAATCACTCGTGCTTCACAGCTTTGAGTGATGTACACAACTAACTTGACTCTGCTTCACAGCTTTAGTCAAGGAACATTCAAACACTCTTGCTTCAAAGCTTTGAGTGCTACACAACCCTTACAAATAGAAACCTATTCCAAGGCACTTATCACAATGATAATTGCTTGGAGTACAATAAATAAATCTATACAGATTACAAATGATCTTCTAATCAATCAGTCGGGGATCTCTTGAAAAACAGTAGCTCTGTTGAATATATAGCAGCTGCAACTTCAGCTAGGGTTTCCAAAAACCTAGGGTTAATTCCGTTTGACCTAAAGACCAGGTCACAGGACTTTATTAACCAGGTTAGGGTTGAGCTAGGTTACCCCTCAGAAAACGCAGGATTCTGTTCAGGAAGGACTGAGTTATTTCCTGAAAAAACTCAGACTTATCCAATCCTGCAATCCTGTTAGTTCAGAACAGGATGTCATAACATCTGTTATGACATCTGAGAAAACCTGTCTACTGATTCAGCAAAATGTGATCATTTTGCAAATGCTCAGATACACACTTATAAACATCAGTATTACAATTACAATATTTTTCTGCAAAGGTACCTAATGAGTCAGTACAACCTGAACTAGAATGTTATGACATCAGTCATGACATTCACACATACACTTGGGATTTACCAAAAATGCAAGCCAATACCTAAACACCTACAAACTCCCCCTTTGGCAGATTTTTGGCTAAAGTCCCTAAACAATCAGAGATAGATAGCAGCAGAAATAAGTGACAGCAGAAAAATAGAACACAGAATGTTAAGTACTAATTAAGCAAGTACCAAAATATTCTCCCCCTCTTTAGCCACAAATGGGCCAAAGATACATGTTCAGAAAGTTTTACAGTTATCCAAAACAAAATAATAAGATCAGCAGCAGACAACAACAGAACACACTTCCAAACTCCACCATCAACACCACCAAGCAGCAATCAACCTTCTTAGCACTGTCATCAGACTCAGAAGAGCTAGTTTCTTCAATGTTGAGCTGTCCTTCAGCTTCTACATCTTCTTCCCTTCTGCTTTCTTCAGCTTCCTCTTTTTCTAGCCTGGCAATTAGAACTTCTAGGGTCCTTTTTCTAGCATCCAGATCTTTGCAAGTTTCTTTTAAAACAGCTATGACATCTGATGTCTTGGACTGGGTCTTTACAGACGATGTCTCAGCTGATGTTATGACAATGTCTGGAGCATGAGATCCCTGAAACAATTTGTAGTGCAGGCCAAGGGCAGGAGCTCTTTTGCAGACTGTATCTCTTGTCACAAGGATATCAGGGAATTGTGCAAGGATGATTCCACAAAGGAGGGAGGGAAAGGCAATTGGTCCTTTGACAGCATAACTGCCAGCATGCTTTAAAGTTTGTTCAAAGATGTACCTTCCATAGTCAAAGGCAGTCTTGGTTCCTACAGCATAGATAAATCTCCCCAATCCTGTGGAGATAGTTGATTTGTGATTTGTAGGCACCCAGCTTGCTGCACCTATTTTATGCAAGATGGCAAATTTCATGCTGAGTTTACTAGCATTCAGCTTCCCTTTCAATGGTCAGCACTTTACTTGCCTGGCTGTGATGGTTAGACACACTTCATTGTCAGTTGTCTCTAGATCAGGACAGTCCTTATTTGTTCTTCCAAGAAACTTGTTGATTTCTGATGGAGAGAACTTGACCCTTCTTCCTCTAACAAACACACACTCAAAGTCAGCTGACCTTCCATCAGCACAATCATTTGACAAGTTCATTACAAACTCCTTAACCAGACTTTCATAACATTTGTTAAACTTCATCACTGTCTTCATTAGCCCAGCATTCTTGATCAGATCCATGATGTCTTTGCACTCCAAGGCATCATTGTTGAGTTCTCTCTCCAGGGCTATTCTCTTTAAGCAAACATACTTCCATCTGTTTGCATTGTCAGGATGATGAAAGGAGATATTGTCTGTTGGCACTTCAGGCACTCTAGCAATCTTGCTGGAGGGGAGCTTCCTTCTGATGGGAGTTTCTTCAATATCAATCTCAAATTCTGATTCATCATCAGAATCAGAAGTTTCAGGTTCTTTACTTTTCTTAGAGATTGGTTGTCTAGCAGTCTGCACCTGTGCCTTCTTCCCTTTTGTCTGAATACTTTTCTCAGCCATCCCTTCAGCCTTGGATTTCTTAGCATCAGGTTTATCATTCTGACTATTCTTTCTTTTCATCAATCTCCTAGCAATGCTAGGGTTCACATTAGCAATCAGTTCATTATCTGAGTAATCATCCACATCAATGATAGGTGGATCAGCAGCCTTTTCAGAGGGGTTCTGAATGTTGTCTTTTGGTGTCACAACATCCTCAGTGACATCTACATTTTCAGAAACTTCCACATTTGGACTTTCTGATTGGTTTAAAGGGATAGAAATCCCCGGTACAGATTGGTTGCCACTCAGAATGCTAGTAACCAGCCTAGCAATAGCTTGGTGTACTTGAACTGATCCTTCTCTATTAGGTACAGAAGACGAAGGATGAGAAGAATTACCAGAGGCTGTAGCTTGAGCTCTTCCTGCATGTCTGGTTCTGAGCTTTTTGACTCTGGCAGGGTCAGTTGCCATCTCCCTGAGAGGAGTGACCTCAAGAACTTCAGATTCTATGCATGTAGTGATTGCCCTAGAATCTTGATCAGATGATGCCGATGATGAGGAAGACGAAGCCGCCATGGTGGAAGACGATGTCTGAGACATTTTGATTGACTTTGAGTAATAGTAGCAGCTTGAGAAAAATCTTTGATTGGGAGGAGGAAACAGGTTGCAAGGATGAGAGAGGTAGGGGGTAAAAGGGAGTCTCTTCAACTTCTTAAAGCTTTTGAAGGAATTGTGAAAGAATATGATTAACCCACTAAATATAGACTTAATAAAATTAATCCCTTCAACCCTTGTTTTAAGCAAAACTAATTGCTATAATTTCTCATGTTGGTGAATACCCAACCTGCCCCTCAAATTTTCAAGTTTATTTCCAACAAGAGCCTTGGTAGAAGAATCAGTCAGCTGAAGCTTAGAGAAATTGTGTTCCATTTTAAATGACTTCTTCTCTTCAAAGTCAATAGGGTTCAAGGAAATGTTGAATGTTTTCAGATTGTCACAACACAATGTCACAACATCTTGTGTAACATTGTACTCAGGGAGCATCTGCTTTGACCAGATGTTTTGAGAACAGAATTTATGAGACTTGTTATTTCCAACATCCTTGTCAAGATGACTTAAGGTTCTGACAACACATTCTTCTTCAAGTTTATTTCCCACATCACAGATATCATCAACCTGTAGTTTTGGAGTTCTTCTGACAGTTTCCATAGAGATAGCTCTCTTCATTCTTCTTAGATGAAGGAGACCAAGCTTATGCTGCCACAGTTTCACCTCTTTTGCAGTGGAATACACAGATGATGAATTAGTGTTCTCAGCCTCCCACAAGTAGCAGTTGTCTTTGGATCTGACTCCTTTCATTACTATCTCTTGTTTGTCATTGATTACAAGGCATTCAGATTTTGAGAAATTGACCTTGAATCCTAGATCACACAGTTGACTGATACTAATGAGATTAGCGGTCAGTCCTTTCACCAGCAGTACTTCATTCAGACTTGGAACTCCAGGGTTGTTCAAATCACCAACTCCTTTGATTTCACCTTTAGCCCCATCTCCAAAGGTCACAAAACTGGTGGTGTGAGGCTTAACATTATTGAGGAGGTTCTTGATTCCAGTCATATGTCTAGAACATCCACTGTCAAAGTACCAGTCTTCCTTTGCAGAGACCCTCAGGGAAGTGTGAGCTATCAGTGCAGTAGCCTTTTTCTTCCATTGAGGAGCATGTGGTACCTTTTTAGACTTAGGTTTGACACCTGAGTTCTGATTAGGATATCCATGTAGTCTGAAGCAGAAGGGCTTTATGTGACCATATCTCCCACAATGGTGACATTTCCATCTTTGGTACCTCTTCTTCATATGTCTCTGTCCCTGATGTTGAGAGTTGTGTTGAGACATCCGTTTTGACATTTGCTTACCAGTACCAGATTTCTTTGCTTCCACAAATCCTAGTCCAGATTTATTTCCCATATTTTGTCCAGCCTGAAGGATCTCTTCCAATTTGTCTGTTCCATTGGTCAACATCTTGACAAATTTGGTCATTTGATTCAGTTGTGAGTTCAGCAATTGGACTTCTCCTTCTAGATGACTTATGGTTTCAAGATTCGCCCTTTTTTCAGCTTCCAGTTTGATAATGAGTTTTGATTGTTTCTCATTCTGCACACAGACTTCAGCACTTCTGATACACAATTTCTTGTAGGTATCAGCCAGTTCTTCAAATGTTACTTCTTCATCACTAGTATCACTTTCAGAAGTACAAACACTAGTTAGGGCAGTAACTAGTTTGGCAGATTCTTCTTCAGAATTACTTTCTGAATCATAGTCAGACCAAGTAACAGTCATTCCTTTCTTTTGCTTCTTAAGAAAGGTAGGACATTCAGCTCGAATATGTCCATATCCTTCACATCCATGGCATTGAATACCTCTGCCTTGGTTTCCCTTATCTTCTGACCTTGGTCTTCTGCTGGAACTGTCAATGTCAGAGGGAATGTTATGAACATTAGACCTTGACTTTGGGTCCATTCTTTTGATGAGCCTGTTGAATTGTCTTCCAATCATGGCAATAGCTTCAGATATGTTTTCTTCTTCATCCTCCTTGTATTCAACATCAGTGTTGGATACAAGTGCTATGCTTTTGTTCTTCTTGTCACCATTATCAGTGATCCCCATCTCAAAAGTCTGAAGAGACCCAATAAGTTCATCCACTTTCAACTTGCTAATGTCCTGGGCTTCCTCTATGGCAGTTACCTTCATTGCAAATCTTTTAGGCAAGGATCTGAGAATCTTCCTTACCAGTTTTTCTTCTGACATTTTTTCTCCCAGTGCTCCTGAGGTGTTGGCAATCTCCAAGATGTTCATGTGAAACTCATGAATGGTTTCATCTTCCATCATTTTTAGATTCTCAAACTTAGTGGTCAACATCTGAAGCCTTGACATTTTTACTTTGGAAGTGCCCTCATGAGTAGTTCTGAGAGTGTCCCAAACTTCCTTGGCCAGTTCATATTGATGTACTAGTCTGAAAATGTTTCTATCAATTCCATTGAACAAGGCATTTAGAGCTTTTGAATTTCCCAGTGCTAACTCATCTTCTTCTTTACTCCAATCTTCCTCAGGTTTCAGACTGATTGTCCCATCTCTCTCAGTTATGGTGGGATGAATCCATCCTTTGTCAGCAACTCTCCAAGCCTTTTTGTCCAGAGATTTTAGGAAGGCAATCATACGAGGTTTCCAGTAGTCATAATTGGTTCCGTCCAGAATGGGTGGTCTATTCCCAAAAACTCCTTCTTTGTCCATAGTGCCAGAAAGTGATATCCCTAGATCTCACCCAGTAATACAGGCAGGGTGCCTGCTCTGATGCCAATTGAAATTCTGGCTACAGATACTCAATGTCACGTCCAATGTTATGACACCGTATCTGACTTACTATATGACAGTAAAAACAAAAGCAGTAAAGAACACAATCAATTGTTTACCCAGTTCAGTGTGCAACAACACCTACTCTGGGGGCTACCAAGCCAGGGAGAGAATCCACTATAAGAGATGTTAATTCAGGAATAAACCAACCAGTTTATCTCCTTCACTTAAGACCTACCCAATGCAATTCTAATCTAAGTACAACTTAAACCTGAGTTCCTACTCACTCCCCCTCAATCACAGCAGTGATACATAAACCAATTTGACTTAAGAATTGATGAAGACACTCTTCAAAAACACACACTTGATTAAGCTTCACAGCTTTTTAATCAAGCAACACAATCACTCGTGCTTCACAGCTTTGAGTGATGTACACAACTAACTTGACTCTGCTTCACAGCTTTAGTCAAGGAACATTCAAACACTCTTGCTTCAAAGCTTTGAGTGCTACACAACCCTTACAAATAGAAACCTATTCCAAGGCACTTATCACAATGATAATTGCTTGGAGTACAATAAATAAATCTATACAGATTACAAATGATCTTCTAATCAATCAGTCGGGGATCTCTTGAAAAACAGTAGCTCTGTTGAATATATAGCAGCTGCAACTTCAGTTAGGGTTTCCAAAAACCTAGGGTTAATTCCGTTTGACCTAAAGACCAGGTCACAGGACTTTATTAACCAGGTTAGGGTTGAGCTAGGTTACCCCTCATAAAACGCAGGATTCTGTTCAGGAAGGACTGAGTTATTTCCTGAAAAAACTCAGACTTATCCAATCCTGCAATCCTGTTAGTTCAGAACAGGATGTCATAACATCTGTTATGACATCTGAGAAAACCTGTCTACTGATTCAGCAAAATGTGATCATTTTGCAAATGCTCAGATACACACTTATAAACATCAGTATTACAATTACAATATTTTTCTGCAAAGGTACCTAATGAGTCAGTACAACCTGAACTAGAATGTTATGACATCAGTCATGACATTCACACATACACTTGGGATTTACCAAAAATGCAAGCCAATACCTAAACACCTACATTAACAACACCATTTGCAAGCCTCAAAGCATCCGTAAATCGTCCCCAAAAGCATCACGCTTTGCCCTAAAACTCATACTCGATTTCAATTTTTTACTCATCCTAAAAACATGCTAATCATATAATTGTGTTTATCATCTTGTTTGCAAGCTACTTGTACCCTTTAATTGCATTTACCGCGCAGGAATCCATAGTTGCCATTGTTAGGGTTTCTGAGATGTTTTTAGGGCTTTGTTATACAGGTAAAATTGGCCATAGAAAAGAGTATTAGGATGCTCGGAGCATCAAGGAGGTTTGATCCATGTAACTGGAATCTATTTATCATGCGTTATGTTGATTTTTGAGAATTGTAGGTTTTTAGATATGGCTGATTGTCCGTAGGTAAAAGTTCTTCACCTAATATGACGGTTGCAGCGAAGAAGATAGTATGTGGCAGTCCACCATTGGCTCATTTGGAATTTGCGCGCTTTTCTGAATTTACTGCTTTATTTTATTTATTATATTTTGTTCTCCTTGTACAAACAAGTTAACAAAGCAGGTCAGTTGGCAACGCATTGTTGGTAGGGAGTACAAGGACCTAGGTTCAATCCCAGATCCCAGCATTTGCTTTGTATTATTTTTTCTCATGTAATCAGGTGTACCACGCTCTTCACCATCCACCATGCGCTAGCAGTTCCTGACCATTGGATGCACTTCTATCCAGATCCAATGCTTCCAGATTTGAATGGCCATGGTACACGTGCAAATCAATGCTACACCAGATCTAAAGGTTGACCGGGCTTGATGCTTAATGGGCCAAAAAATTTAAGCTTCATACCCCCTTTTGCTAACAACACAGGCCCATTCCTTTTCTTTTCTTTATTTAATTATTTTTGTTTAATTATCTTTCACCAAAAAAATTAATTGTTTTTTTTAATTAACCATAAAATCAATAAATCAAAAAAATACAAAAAGCATTTTTTAATAATAAATTATTTAATTTAATTAGTAAGTTAGGTGAATTTAATTTTTGTTTCATTTAAAAGCAAATAGCAATTAGGTTTAATTTTAAAATTTATATTTCTTTTCTCAAATAACAAATAAACCCAAAAACATGCAAAATCTTTTTTGTACAAAATATTTTCTATTTCTTTAATTAATTAGGTTAATTAGAAAACTAGGTTAATGTAATTTCTTTCATAATTTAAAAACAATTAGAAATTAGGTTGAATTAATTTCCAATTAAATATTTTCTCAAATAAAATCCAAAAATCTTTTTCTCTCAAATTAGTGTTTTAAATTATTTCAATCGTCCTCACATTTAATTTACCGCGCGCTTGTTAATTATTTGTCCATTATTTTGTAACTGTTCAAGGTTTGTAATAGTTAACCTAGGGTTTTTATTTACTATTTAAATCCACGATTTTTGGTTATGCAATTAATACCCCTCCCCAAAGCCTTGTAATATCTAGGTTTATTTTCTCGCATATTTAATTCCCGCAACCTTTAACTATCTACATGCATGGCTAATAGGATTGTATGGCAAGAATGTCTAGAAAATTAAAACGGTAGATCACCTAATGTGCAAAGATTAAATAACTGAAACAAACCATATGCACATATTCACTCCTAGGGTTTACCTCACTTCGGTTGCCTTCGGCAAACAATCATTAAGCATAGGAGATTTTAGTGGTCGCCTTCCAGTCTAAAGGGATCAAATTGTCCCATTCAAATGTTGCCTCAGAAATGTTGCCTCAGAAATATCTTAAGACTCTAGGGTTACTACTAAAGTTTTCTAACTATTGCTTTAGTGATTGTATTTGTCCCTTTTGAACGTCCATTACAACTCCAACGACGGTGCTACCTACTCCTTAATAGTAGGATAATGTTTTCTAAAGGAAATAGAATGAACAATCCCTTTTTCGAGTAGGTAGAATCTTAAATACTTGCTCAATAAAACCATTCCACATAAAAACCTTTCAAAACAAATTTTCAAAACAAACTTCGTCACATCCTTGAGAACTGATACAAGGGTTATCACGAAGTAAAACATTTTCAAGACAAGCACACACAAGAAATTTGAAAAATGAGCAAATACCTAAGAGCCCATGGAAAACCATGGGTAGAAAGGGTGCTAACACCTTCCCTTTCTATAATCTACCCCCCATACTCAGAATATCTCGAAAAAAGGTTTTTTCTGTTCTTTTTCCTTTTCCATGATTGGATGAAATAAAAGTCTTTGGCGACTCTTGCTTACCGTGGAATTTTGCAAACAAAAACACAAAACGCAAACCAGTATTAAATAGTCGGTTCTGCCACCGTATCACACTAGCTATTACAAGGCTTTCGCAGATACATAATTATTTTGACTGTAAATAAAGATGCGGAAATTTAAAACCCAAATTACTATTACAAACTCGGAGCAGTTACAATAATAGAAAAAAGGAAAATTAAAGGCGTGCACGGCGAATTAAATGCGAGAAATAATTGGAAAAACCTACAAATCTAATTGAGAAACTATTTAGGTTATTTTTTAAGAAAAATTAGGTTATGTACAACAATAAACCCTAATTCTAGTTGATTTTAATTATACAAAAAGAACTAAATTGCCTTAATTTAATTAAACTAATTAATTAATAAAAAAAACTTATAAAAAATGATTTTTGATGTTTTTTTTGATTTTTTGATTAAATATAAAAAGCATGATTTTTGGTGTTATTTGAAAAAAAGAAAATAATTAATATATAATAAAAAGGAATTAAAATAGAAAAAGAAGAGAATTGGGCCTGTTTAAGCAATCCAGGGGGGGTGTTGCCAAATTCTTGTTAGGCCCAAAGATGGCCCAGGGTCTGGCGTTTGGTCCAGTGTTTCTCTCCTTTAATGGTTCATGGTAGTCCCTTAGTGCTGGAGCGTGAGATCTGTATGATGATGGATCTCAGGGATGAGATCTGGGGCGCACGATGGGCACTAAGCATTGAGATATGCTAGATCTGCAAGGATTTATTCAGAAAATAAGAAAATGTTTGGACCTGGGATCGAACCCAGGTCCCTAGCTTCACATGCCCATACTCCTTGCCATATGCGCTGCATTGTTTATATGATAATATAATAACCAAACAATATTATAATGACAACGCACGCTTTATGCCTAAAAACGCGCATAAATTCAAATTGGCCAGTGGTTGATTGCCACACCTTCATCTTCTTCCCAGAAGTGTCATTTTTTATCTCAAGCTTTTACCTACGGACAGAACTCCATAGCCATAGCCTTGTAGGCTTCAAAAATCCACAAGACGCATGATAAATTAATTCTAGCTATACCAATCAACTCGTCTTGATCTCACGAGTACCATGGCACTATTTTCTTGGTCTTATTTAACTTTTACAGAGAAACCCTAAAACAGCCCCCTAAACCCTAGCAATGGCAATTAGCGAAACAGTCATCAAAACACAAAATTAATTGAACCAAAACCTTCCAAATGATGATACAAACACAATGATATGCTTAATAGTGGTTAATCATGCGTAAATTGTAAGATCAAAATCAAGCTGGTATGTGCAAATCGTGGGTTTACCAGGAGCGATTATGGGCTTCGGAAGGCTTGCAAACGATCTTATTAGCTTCAGGAGATGTCCAGGAAGCGATTAGAAGCTTTGACTGTCCTTGAATCATCCCCTAGCTTAGAAATCAGATCCACACTTTTTATCCAATTTTTGAGTTTTCTTTGCTAGCTTGCATGACTTCAACCCCTGTTCTTTTGTATTGTCTGTGTTCAGTATATGTAATAGGGCGAATTAGGGCAAAAAAAACATACTGAATCTTTTTGAATCATGGAAATTGAATGTGATTTGCTCCTTATATGATATATTTCTAAAACCATCCTAATCATGATATTCTTCCTCAATTTTCCTTGATTTGATTTGATCTGATTAGGACAGTTTGATTAGATTTGATTCTAACAAAAATCAGATCAAAAAATCAATCTTTTATATTTTTTGTCATTTATTTGATTTAATTTGACTTTTAAATAATAAAAATCAAAATAAAATAAAAAAATAAAGAAAATAATATGTGGATGATGATTTGGGTCGTGGACCATGTCCCCAACAAGATACAATCCTAAAAAGCTAGGCCCATTTGACAAAAAAAATGCACTTTTGAGCACATTTGAGTTTTGGCAATTTTCCAAAAATGGCCAACTTTGACAATGCATATCTCTTCCAATTTTAACCCTAGAGAGGTGTTCTTGGACTTTTTAGAAATCTTAGGATGTCCCCTAAACAACCCTTTTTGTTTCATCTCAATTGTGTCTTCCATGTTCACGTAAGAAGCTTTTACCCATAAGGTGTTTTTGTTGACTTTTCAAAAGGACCTATAATGTAGAAATTCGTATCTTTTTATGAGTGCATTTTTTGAACTTGAGAGTTGAGGATGAGTTGTAGGAAATTGGATTCTCTTCAAAATGAGCCTTGGATGAGAAATTTCTGATAAAGTATGAGAAAGTTATGCTTGGTCAAAGTTTAGTTGACTTTTAAGAAACCCTAATTTAGCAACTTTTATGTTTTGATGAATTAGGAGCATTCCTTAAGGAATCATGATCAACCCTTGATAAAATGATGGATATCACTTCAAAATGTTTATGTTGACCAAAAATCTTGAAGTTTGACTGTATGTGGATCACAATTGACTTTTGACCTAATACAGTTGATTTTCAAGTATCTGAGTTGTTGACTGGGCAAACTTCTTGTGTAAGGCATGCAACTTGACATGGATGATCTTGAGAACTTATTAGGATCATGGAAAAGACTTTAGGCCTTTGGAGCTCACCCATATTGATGAAAAGGGAAACCCTAGTTGGAGGTTCCTTGCTTTAGGAGAGGGTTTGTCTGGTCAACTCTTGGGTATCTTTGAGCAAGTTAAGGATCTCCATGAACATATGTTGAGTAAATTGGGAGGGCAAATTTTGGGGTACAACAGCTTCCCTTGTTCAATCTTCTTACACCTGAGGATGTAGATTAACTTGTCTGCCTTTCGTGATATGAGGGTGGAAGATGATTGGACACTAGAGTGCCCAGAAATTTGCACTCGGATGAAGTGCATGGTGATCGATCGATAATATCGGGAATGAGCTTACAGATGCCATTTGGAAGGTGATAGAGAATCGTCAGAGATGGGCTTAAAGATGCCATCTAGAGAAGATATCGGTTGCATAAGAGATTCCTTTGCGAGCATTCCTATACCTTCCGCTGAGGAGGACTTCACCGAGGAAAGTGGATTTATGTCTTGGGAAATAGAGTCTAGGAGCTTAGGCTGTCCATTACTCTATAAGGGAATTAATTTGTGATTGAGGAGGTGGAAGTGAACTGCATATCTGGTCAAGGTCCAAGATACACAATGACTTCCTGGGGAAAGGTGAACTCGACCGTATCTAGTCAGGTCCAGGTCTTACAGTGTTGTAAACTGTTATCTGGATATAAGAGAGAAGGAACCTGGATAGTACGGTTTCTTCTAGGTGAAAGCCGTGATAGTAGGGTTATGAGAAGGAACCTGGATAGTAGGTGTTGTACCCCAAAATTTTCCCTCCCATATTTCTCAATACATTTCAAGTGAGGTCCTCAAATTGCTCAAGGAAGTCCAAGGGTTGACCAGACAAACACCCTCCTAAGGCAGTCTACCTCAAATTAGGGTTTCATTTTGCATCAAGATATTTGATCCCAAAGCATCCCAAATTCTCATAATTGTCCTAATATGTTCTCAAGATCATCCATGTCATGTTTCAAGCCTTACAGAGAAAGTTTGCTCAGTCAATTGCTCAAGGGCCTTAAAATCGACTGTGCTAGGGCAAAAGTCAATTGTGGCCCACATACAGTCAAACTACAATATTTTTGGTTAAAATCCTCATTTTAAGTATTATTCATCATTTGATCAAGGGTTGAACATGATTCATCAAGGATTGCTCACAATTCATCAAAACCCAAAAGTTGCTAAATTAGGGTTTTATAGGAAAAGTCAACTCAACTTTTACCAAGCATAAATTTTTCATACTTTATCAAGAATGACCCATCAAAAGCTAATTTTGAATAGGATGAAATTCCCTACAATTCATCTTCATCTCCCAAGTTCAAAATATGCACTCACAAGAAGTTATAAATTTGGACATTATAGGTCACTTTGAAAAGTCAACAAAAACACCTTATTTGTCAAAGCTCCATACATGAACATGGAAGACTCAATTGAGATCAGACCAAAAGGGTTGATTATAGGACATCCTAAGCTTTCTAAAAAGGCAAAGAACACATCTCTAGGGTCAAAATTGAAAGAGTTATGCATTGGTGAAGTTGACCTTTTTTGCAAAATTGTCAAAAGTCAAAAGTGGCAAAAATTGCAATTTTTGTCAAATGGGCTCAACTTTTTGTGTCTGTATTAAGTTTGTAGCATGGTCCACGACCCATGATCCTTCCCACTTGCCTTTATTTTATTTTTGTCATTTATTTTGTTTTTTATTTCAATTAAATCAAATTAAATAAAAATAAAATCAAGAAAATATCAAAATCATTTAAACCTTGAGATTTTGTGCATATTTCAGGTCCATTAATAGCTGGCAATGAGATCAAATCGTGCAAGGCTTTTTTGAACACAAAAAATGGGATTTTGGCTTAATTTGGAAAGATTTACATGAGAATCTAATTATGATCAAAGATCATTATTGGAGAAGATTTGATGCAAACTTGTAAACCTAATTTACTCAAGGGTACATATAGAACAAATACAGACCAAATGCATAAGGATTGGAGGCGTGAGAATCTGGGAGAAAACTTGCAAAAATCACCAAAAAGTGTTGAATCAAATTGCAGGTTAGAGGACGATTTACACCATTCCAAGGCTAGCAATTGATTCCCAGCCATCTCTTGAAGTTAACTTGATCATTATCAAGCCTTGATTTGCCCAAAATCCATCTCCACAACCCTCACGGTTTGTCATTTTTTTCAAAATCGTATCCCTTTATTCTTGCATCTTTATCATGTTTCAATGACATATTTGTAATCCTTATCATGTTTACAACCTAACAGTACCATTTAATTGCATTTTTGGAAGCCATACATGTAGATGCCATTGTTAGGGTTTCTAAGATGGTTTTGGGGCTTTACTACACAGGGAAAATTGGGCCACGATTGAGGTACCATAATGCTCGTGAGGTTGTCATGAGTTGATTGGTGCCACTGTTATGTGTTTATCATGCTTGCAGGGAGTTTTGGAAAATCACAGGGGCTGTACCTACGCTTTTTGTCCGTAGGTAAAGGTCTCCAAACTTTTAACAACGGAAGGAGGTAGGAGATGATGGCGTGGCGTGGCCTGACTGGCTCATTTAAATCTCGCGCGTTTTGATATATTAATCTTGTTTTTCCCAATATACTATTTGCTTGCTTTTCTTTGTACAATAAAGCGCGTTGGTTCAATTGGTCAGGAGGTATGTGGAAAAAGCCAAAGGGCCTGGGTTTGATCCCCAGGTCCCCTTGTTCTTCAATATTATTTTTCTATGCATAATTCCATGCGCAGGTTTCCAGGACATCCACCATACATCCTCAATGATCAACCAGCCAGATGTCCAACAAGCCAAATCCAACGCCTGGCATGTGATGGTCTACCATAGGCCTAGTTAAATGTGTAACATTGGATCATGAGAGTCAACATGGATCCAGGCTTAGTGGGCTCAGAAGTTGCTATGGACACCCCCTTAATTGCTAGCATAACCAGGCCCATATTCTTTTCTTCTATATTTTTCTTTATTTAATTTATTTTGATTAATTATTTTCTCACATAAATTTAATTAATTCCTTTTTTACAAAAAACTCATAAAATCAATTTTCATCAAATTAGAATTTAGGTTTTTTTTTATTATTTTATTTTGACAAAATTAATTTAATTAGTTTAATTTAATTTTAGGGTAATTTTGACCTTTTGTAAATAATTTTAAAAAAAAATTAGAAAATTAGGGTTTTGTTTAATTTAATTTCTATTTTCTTTTCTTAAAATAACCAAAATATAAAAATAGGACAAATTAATTATTTGTCTTAATCTAAATTAATTAGTAATTAGGATTGTACATATTTAATTAAAACCTTATCTTCTTAAAATAATTAAAAAAAAACAACCAAAATATGATTTTTCTTTTAATTAGGTTTAGACGGGGTCAAAACCCTAATTTTTTCTCGTTCTTAATTTATCACGCGCATTAATTTTTTTACAATATTAATGTAACTGTTTATGGGATGTAATAGTTTAATTAGGACTTTTCGTTTATTTATCGTTTTTACGAGTTTTTTGGCTATGTAATTAATCCCCCTCCCCGAAGCCTTGTAATAGCGTAGTTTTATTTCTCGCATTTTAACTTTCCCAAATATTAACTGTTAGATGTATGATAATAGGGTTGCTTGACAAGAATGTATGTTAATTTTAAAATGGTTAGCAAACCCTAAATGTGCAAAGATAATAACTGAAATCAAATCACTCGCACATGCGCACTCCTAGGGTATACTCTCACTTCAATTGCCTTCGGTAAACGATCATTAAGTATAGGGTGCTTTAGTGGTTACCCTCTTGTCTAAACAAAGACCAAACGTCTCGTTCGGAAATGTTGCCTCAGAAAGGTTTCCTCGGAAATGTTGTCTCGAATATGATCTTAAGACACTAGGGTTATTACTAAGACGTCTTAACATTGCTTTAGTGATTGTATGTCCCTTTGGAATTGACCCTTACAACTCCAACGATGGTGCTTCCTATTTCTCAAATAAGTAGGATAGCGCTGTCTAAAGGAAACAAGAACAGAAACATTCTCTTTTCGAGTAGGTAGATGCTAGTAGGTACTTGCTCAACATCTCGAAAAAGGAATTTTTCTATGCTTTTTTCCTTTCCAGTTGGATAAAATAAAAGTTAGTGGCGACTCTTGCTTACCGTGACATTTTGAGAACACAAACACAAAATGTAAACTAGCATTTTCCTAAAACAGTCCGGTTCTGCCACCGTATCACAGAACTGGTGACTCTTCTGGGGACTTATAAGTGGGGTATACCTTAGGATTAGTTTATCATAAATTGCTTCTCTTGTTTGATTTGATTGCTTTACTTTTGAGGGTTTTGTATTGGAGTTACTATAGATCCTAACCCGGATCTGGGGAACACCTTTTATGTTAGTAGCAATAAACTGTGACGGAAATGTACAGCGTAGACCGATACGGTTGAAGTAGTAGCTACATTGATGTGGCACGTTGGTTGGTACCGGTATCCTTTATGGAGAAACGAGGAGAATACGGGGCTGCTATATGTGTCATTAAGCATCAACTAACCTTAGAACATATAATTGACCAACTTGGCCATAGGAAGTAGTGAGATAGCCGGTCTCGGTATAAAGCTTGGAACTGGTTGATACTCGATACTACACTCATTGAGACCATACTCTCAAGATAGTTCCGGCCACAAGAAAAGATTGTGTGAGCTGAAACCATGACCGATGAAGGATGGTCAGTGATATTGCGAACCTCTAGAACCCGGTTACTATTATTAGGACAGTTTGAAACCAAATGAACTTCAAGAGGGTAGTACCTAGACACCATGCAAGCCTGAAACTTAAGGGCTCTTGTGTGACTTGTTTGCCTTTACCATGTTTATTATTTGATATACCTGTTGTGTGTTTTATCATGACATCATGCATCATAGCATAGCATGCATACTTCATTATACTAACCATTTCAAAGATCGAGGGGATTTATCTTTGTTCTGTTTTGCAGATGATGGCTTCCTTATGCAAAAACACCATCTGAGTTAACTTTGTGCAAATACCTGCTCAACTCAAAGATTTGGCCTCGAGAGTTTCTGATACTTCTTCATTCATTAGGAGACTTGGTCATCTTCTTAGCTTGGTTACCTCAAAGTTTGATGAGAAGATGATGAGTGTGCTTTTCCAGTTCTTCGATCCAGTGCATCATTGTTTCACTTTCCCAGATTATCAGTTGGTTCCCACTTTGGAGGAGTTTTCTAACTTATTGGGTATATCCATCCTCAAGCAGATGCCTTTCACAGGTTTGGAAGAGGCTCTTAGACCAGAGGATATTGCTTCAGCTTTACACTTGAAAAGGGATGATGTAGTATCTAATTGGGAGACACGAAGCGGGGTTGAAGGTTTCTTAGCCAAGTTTCTGGTAGATCAAGATCAACTATTCTGGGATAACTTGGATTTCCAGGCTTTCGAAGACATGTTAGCTCTCCTTATCTACGGTTTGGTTCTTTTCCCGAATCCAGATTCTTTTGTGGATGTGAACACGGTTAAGATCTTCCTGTCTCGCAATCCAGTGCCTACTCTGTTAGGTGATATCTTGCATGCTGTCTACACTCGTACTGTGCGAAGAAGAGGGACTCTCATGTGTTACATGCCTTTGCTGATGAGGTGGTTTATTTCACACCTCCCCAAGTCTGTGTTGAAGAACGAGGAAGGTTTAGGATGGTCTTACAGGATAATGTCCCTTGCCCATAAAGACATTCTTTGGAGTTCTAAGGATATGGAAAGCACTACTGTCATTGATCGATGTGGGAGATACCCTAATGTCCCATTTTTCGGAATCAGTGGGGGAGTAACCTACAACCCTTGTTTAGATTTGCGACAGTTTGGTCGTGCTCGGAGAGACGGTCCTCGTGAGCTACTTCTTACAGATATTGCATTTGACTACAAGGAAGACGTTGACGAGCATCGCTGAAGGTATATACAAGCTTAGGGCATGGTGAACAGATCCGACCCTCAAGAGCTAGGACCAAGGACTTCTCTCCCTATGCAACCTTATCTCCAGTGGGTCCGAGCCTGTGCTCAGAAGCTTGGGATTCCTTATGAAGCTGTGTTTCCAGTAATTGTGGAGCCTACCAATGAAGAGGGCGTTCCTTATACAATCCTTTATCCCTACATGCCCACTGATCTTGGGGTATTGAAGAGATCCTGGATTCGGCTGAAAGAGGAGAGGGATACCTACCGGGAGATGTATCATGAGCAAGAAACGAAGATCTTGAAGCTCACCAGGAAACTTGATAATGAAAGGACAATCAATGACTATGTCAGCACCAAGGGGAAGCGTCCATGGGATTTCCAAATTTTTCTTTTTAGCTTAGATTTGTTTTTCATTTATTTCTTTGTAACGTATCAAAGGCATTGTTAAACATTTTTACAAGTTAGTCTAATAAAGTTTGTTTATTTCTTGGTTTGCAAATTTAAATCTCCCAAAGTCTTTGAAATCATTACATATGCATCCCATTATCATGCACATCATCACAGGTATCATTACAGGTTTCTCATCTTCTTCGCTGTTTATTTCAGCACAAAATGTCTTCTGAAATACCTACCGATCAAGCCATCAAATCTCTTCAGGCACAAAATTCCCAATTCCAAGAGATGTTCTTGAACTTGGCTAAAGGCCAAGAAGATTTGAAGACTCTTATCTTGAAGGAGAAGAAGAAAAAGAAGGTGGTTCTTCTGAATATGGGTAACAGATTTGGGAATAGGTTGCGACAAGAAGCTGATCTGTCTCTTTCATCCAAAGGAGAGGGGGACCAAGAGGAAGAAAAGGGTCCCAGTCCTGTGGTATCTGATAATGATACTGATTTTGATGATGAGCATTATCCTCCTGATGAGGATAGGTACAAACAACTCGAAGACCATCTGAGCGCTATGGAGATTTAGAAGATACTTGGTTTGGACTTCGGAGATCTGGGACTAGCATCTGGGGTGGTGATCCCTCATAAGTTTAAAGCTCCGGTTTTTTCCAAGTACGATGGAGTATCCTGTCCAAAACTCCAGCTTCGCTTGTACGTCAGAAAAATCCAACCCTACACTTCTGATAGAAATCTATGGGTACATTTCTTTCAAGATAGTCTGTCAGGGACTTAGCCTGAATGGTTTTATCAATTGGAAGGAACTAATGTCCGAAACTGGGAAGACCTTGCTGCTACTTTTTACAAGCAGTATCAGTATAACGCCGACCTTGCTCCCACTCGTACTCAGCTTCAGGGTATGTCTATGGGTGCAAGTGAAGGTTTTAAGGACTATGCTCAGAAGTGGAGAGATTTGGCTGGAAGAGTCCAACCCCCCTTGTCTGACAGGAAGTTGGTTGATATGTTTCTAGGGACGTTATCTGGTCCATTTTTGAATCATCTGATCGGCAGTTCGTCATCTGGGTTTACTAAATTAATTTTGACTGGGGAGAGAGTAGAAGCTGGTATCCGAAGTGGTAAGATACAAAAGGATACGTCGTCAAGTGCAGTAAAGAAACCTTTCACCGGTAAGAAAGAAGCTAGTGCAGTTTACAACTCGAGGATCCAAAACTGACCTGAACACCGCCAAGCAGTAAATGCGGTAGTGATATCAAGACCCACCGTCGCTCCACAATGCAACAATCAGCAAAGAATGGAGAGACCGCAGAGACAGTACACTCGGCTTAATATGACCTTGTCTCAGATTCTACCATAATTATTGAAGACCAACCTGGTAACTCTGAGGGAAGCCCCGAAGAAACCCAGCACCACATCTCCGCTATATAACCCGAACGCCCGTTGCGCCTATCACTCTGATAGCCTGGGGCATGATACAAACAACTTTTGGGCCTTGAGGAATAAGGTGTAAGATTTGATTGAAGCTAAAGGAATCGAGTTTGACGCTCTGGAAAAGTCCAACGTCATAACTGCTCATATGCCCAAGCATGGTCATGGAGTAAATGATGTGGATGATGATTTATTTGTGACCTGCATGGAAGAAGTTTCTACTCCTTTGATGATAATTAATAAGAATCTATTGTTGGCCGGTTTATTTCCAGGCTGTGGCGAAGGTTGCCACCTATGTTCAATCCTGCCTGCTGGTTGCCATTTATTGAAATCAGGTGTTCAACGCCTGATGGGTAACAAAGAAATCCTGTTCGAGAAAACTATGATTCCGTTGGTTCCAATTCAAGATGTTGCCATCACAACCATTTCTGCCAATCCTTCCAAGGCTTCCTCGAGAAAGCCTGTTAGGATTACACCCGTTCCGAGAATTGCTCCGTTAATCATTATTATCCCTGGTCCTATCCCATACACTTCGGATAAGGCTGTCCCTTGGAACTATGGGACCAATGTGTATTACCACGGAGTTAAACAAGAATTGAAGATTGAAGAAGCTGATGCTGATGTCAGCAATATTGTCGGGGCTAGCAAGGTCACCAGAAGTGGAAAACTCTTCTCTCCTGAGATTTCCCCTCCGACTGTTCACAAACTTATTGTCATTCCATCTGCTAGTACATCTGCTACTGTCCCAGTACATATTCCAGTTATCATCCCTGTCACCGAGCCATCTGACACTCGGGGAAAAGAAATCACAGGTGAGCCTTCCCAGATGGAGGCACCTAAGAAGATCATTGTAGAAACCTCTAAGCAGGAAATAGAGGAAATTCTGAAGATTATCAAGAACAACGACTACAACGTAGTCGAGCAGCTGGGGCAGACCCCATCCAAGATCTCCATGTTTTCCTTATTATTGTGTTCGGAAGCCCATGCAAAGGCTTTAATTGCTTTCCTCAAAACTGTGCATGTGCCGCAGGAGACTTATGCCTATTAATTCAAAGATTGTGTAGCTAGTTTGACTACCGACAACGGGTTGGGTTTCTCAGACGCAGATCTGACTGCTAAAGGAAGAAATCATAATGACTCTCTGCACGTCTCGATCGAGTGCAGGGGCACTACTATGGCCCATGTACTGGTGGATACTGGATTCTCATTGAATTTTTTGCCAAAGAAAGCATTAGACTGTCTGGATTGTGAAGGTTTGATTCTGAAGCCGAGTAATATTATGGTCAGGGCTTTCGACAGATCAAAAAGGATGGTGCACGGGGAGGTGGACGTCCCTGTTAAGGTTGGCTCTTAGACTTTTGCATCTACTTTCTATGTGATGGATATCCGACCATCATATTCTTGCTTGCTGGGTCAGCCATGGATTCATAAGGTTGAGGCAGTGACTTCTACACTACATCAGATGTTGAAATATCCAGTAAAGGGGAAGATTGTTACGGTGCAAGGTGAAGAGGAGTACATGGTGAGTCATCTCAACTCTTTCCGTTACGTGGAAATGGATGGGGAGTTCATCGAAGTCCCTCAGACTCTAGCGTCGACTGAAGTTGCTGATGACAAACCTACAATGATGATGGCTTCCCTCAAGGATGCCAGGGCCGTAATTGAAAAAGGTGGGTATGCAAATTGGGGTCAGCTCCCCGACTTTGCACACAAAACTGACAAGTTTTGTTTGGTCTTTACTGCAGAGGCTCAAAGGGTTGTTCAACGCGCAAGGATTGGAAGACCTCCTCTGCACATCAGTAATCAGGGAGTGAATGCATTTGAGGATGATGAAGAAGAGTCAGATATCGACAGCTGGATCTACCCGACTACTAACGGTGGATTGAACAACTGGACGACGAAGGACTTCGTGTCGGTTTCTTTTATTACACAGTAATAGACTTTTGTTTTGAGATTTGTAATAAATGGTTTAAAACTTTACGGCCCGGTGCCTTTCCCGAGGAACCTTGGCTTTGTTTGTGAGGGCTTATTATTTGTCATTTTCATATATCATCAATAAAGCATTGGATGTTTCTTGCATTATAAATTTTACGCTCCTAGTTTTTCTCTTCTATCTCGCACTTTATCAAAACAGCTATTGTCTTACACACACTCACATATCATAATGCAGATCCACATCCACTCTGGATCTCATTGATAACAACTCTGCTACTTCCAGTTATGACTTCGTGAATCCGATCAACCAAGCTGAGGACGAAGGTGAGGATGATTGTGAAGTGCCTGGGGAACTTGCTAGACTGTTACTACAAGAAGAGAGGGCTATATAGCCTCATGAAGAGCCAGTGGAATTAATGAATTTGGGTATAGAGGAAGACGGGAAAGAGGTCAAGATAGGTGCGAATCTGGAGCCTAGTGTCAAGCAACGTTTGATACAGATGCTACGCGACTATGTTGAAATCTTCGCTTGGTCTTATAAAGATATGCCCGGTTTGGACACTAATATTGTGGTACACCGCCTGCCAACCAAAGAGGACTTCCCTCCGGTAAAACAGAATGTTCACCGTATGCGCCCAGAGATGTCTGAGAAAATCAAAGCTGAGGTCATGAAACAGTTTGACGTCGGGTTTCTAGCTGTCACTTGTTACCCACAGTGGGTTGCCAACGTGGTTCTGGTGCCTAAAAAGGATGGTAAGGTACGGATGTGTGTGGACTATAGAGATATGAACAAGGCAAGCCCCATGGATGATTTCTCACTTCCTCACATCGATGTTTTGGTCGACAATACCGTGCAACATAAGATCTTCTCCTTTATGGATGGTTTTTCTGGTTACAATCAGATTAAGATGGCTCCCTAAGACATGGAGAAGACAACTTTCCTTACACAGTGGGGCACCTTCTGTTATAAGGTCATGTCATTTGGATTGAAGAATGATGGGGCAACGTATCAGCGCGCCATGGTCGCTTTGTTCCACGACATGATTCACCATGAGATTAAGGTTTAAGTTGATGACATGATCGCAAGGTCCCAGACTGAGGAAGAACACCTTGACAATCTCCAGAAGCTATTTGATAGGTTGAAGATGTATAAGCTAAGGTTAAGTCCGAACAAGTGCACCTTCGGGGTGAGGTCTGGTAAGCTGCTGGGTTTCGTCGTTAGTGATAAAGGTATTCAAGTGGATCCTGCAAGGTAAAGGCTATATAGGAGATGCCATCTCCCCGAACGGAAAAGGAAGTTAGAGGTTTTTTGTGACGTATGAATTACATTGCCCGATTCATTTCACATCTGACTGCTACTTGTGAGCCAATCTTCAAGCTGCTAAAGAAAGATCGAGTGGTAAAATGGAATGATGAATGTCAGGCCACTTTCGAAAGGATCAAAGAATATATCCAAGAGCCACCTATTCTGATTCCTCCAGTTGAAGGAAGACCTTTGATCTTATACTTGACAGTACTCGACAATTCGATGGGGTGTGTGTTGGGGCAGCATGACGAGTCTGGCCGAAAAGAGCATGCTATTTACTACCTTAGCAAAAAGTTTACCGACTGTGAGAACCGATACTCACTGCTTGAGAAAACTTGTTGCGCTTTGGCATGGGCTGCTCGCCGGTTGAGACAGTATATGCTGACTCACACTACCCTATTGATATCAAAGATGGATCCAATCAAGTATATCTTCAAAAAAGTGTGCCTTGTCCGGAAGAATAGCAAGATGGAAGATGATCTTAACTGAGTATTACATCCAATACACAACCTAAAAAGAAATCAATGGGAGTGTGTTTGTAGATCATTTGGCGCATCAGGCTGTGGATAATTACCAGTCTATGAATTTCGAGTTTCCGGATGAGAACATCATGTTAGTGACCGACTGTGAAGAACCTAGACCAGATGAAGGACTTGAGGAAGGATCCTAATGGTCTATGTGTTTTGATGGAGCTTCAAACGCGTTAGGTAATGACATTGGCGCCATGATCATATCTCCTGAGGGCTGTCATACTCCGTTCACCGCCCGATTATGTTTTAACTGCACCAACAATATGGCGGAGTATGAAGCGTGCATCATGGGTCTTTGAGCAGCTATTGACCTGAGGATTAAGTTCTTGAGTGTATTCAGAGATTCCGCTCTAGTGACCAGTCAGATCAAAGGCTAGTGGGATACGAAGCACCTAAATCTTATTCCTTATAAGGAGTATGTACTGACATTTCTCCCACACTTTGAGGAGATAACCTTTGAACACTTCCCAAGAGAGGAGAATCAGTTAGCGGACGCGCTAGCTACCATGTCTTCTATGTTCAAGGTCAGGTGGGACAATGAAGCTCTCCAGATTGCCATTGAGAGGTTAGACGAACCCGCACATTTTTGTGACATCGAGACTGAAGAGGTAGCAGATAAAACTTGGTTTTACGAGGTGAAAAGATATCTTGAGGCTCAAGAGTACCCCGAGGGTGCATCTGTTAATGATAAGAAGTTTCTGCAGAGATTCGCTGCAAAGTTCTTCATTAGAAATGGGATCCTTTACAAGTGTAACCATGATTCGACCTTACTACAATGTATGGACAAGAACGAGGCAGAACGGATCATGGCAGAGTTACATGAAGGTACTTTCGGAACTCATTCCAATGGACATATCATGGCAAAGAAAATTCTACGAGCATAATATTATTGGTCCACTATGGAAGCCGATTGTTATCAGCATTCTCGGACCTGTCATAAGTGCCAAGTCTATGCTAATAAGGTGCATGTACCTCCAGTTCCTCTGAATGTTTTGACGGCACCTTGGCCTTTCGCAATGTGTGGCATCGACATGATTGGTGAGATCAGACCTACTACGTCTAATCGGTATCACTTCATTCTGGTAGCTATTGATTATTTCACAAAGTGGGTTGAGGAAGCTTCCTTTGCTACAGTAACCAAGAATGTCCTGGCGCGGTTTATCCGACACAATCTGATCTATCGATATGGTGTACCAGAGAGGATCATTACAGACAATGGTATGAATCTCAACAATACGATGATCACCGAGCTCTACAAACAGTTTATGATACAGCATCACAACTCTTCTCCTTACCGACCAAAGATGAATGGGGCTGTTGAAGTGGCTAATAAGAATATCAATAAGATTATGCAGAAGATGACGGTGACATACAAAGACTTGCACGAGATCTTACCATTCTCTCTTCATGGGTATTGTACCTCAGCATGGACGTCAATAGGGGAAACACCCTACTCTTTGGTGTATGGCATGGAGGCAGTCTTACCCATTGAAGTCCAGATACCCTCTCTCCGGATTATGAAGGATGCAGGTTTGAGCGAAGACGACTGGATCCAGACCCGGCTTGATCAGCTGAACTTAATTGATGAGAAGAGACTTACTGTTATTTGTCATGGTCAGACGTATCAAAAGTGAATGATCAAGGCATTTAACAAGAAATTCAGACGACAAGAGTATCAAGTTGGGGATCTGGTGATCAAACACATCATACTTCCGCAAGGTGATCCCAGGGGAAAATGGACCCCTACGTACGAAGGGCCATTTGTGGTTAAGAAAATTTTCTCAGGAGGAGCTATGATTCTAACCACCATGGATGGTGACGACCTTCCTCACCCCGTCAATGTAGACATAGTGAAAAAATACTACGCATAATCAAATACCCGCTAGGTTGACTGGCCTAGGCAAAAATAAGGGCTTCCCGGTGAACCAAAAGGGTTCGGGCAAAAATAAGGGATGAAAATGAAAAAAATATGTACACCCGGCAAGTCGAAAACCTGAAAAGGTGGCTTGGGCAAAAAAGGGTATCCCGGTGGACTGAAAACCCGAAAGGGCGGTCCAGGCAAAAATTAGGGATCAAAGCGTAACACTATGTCTCATTGGATCATCTTGTAACTAGACTTCGGTATCGATTATCAAGCTCGGAAGGCACCAATCAGTCTGATCTACCTTCAACCAAGTAGAAAAGTGATGAGACGCTCGAAGATATAAAGGAAATAGAAGAGTTGGAACCCAATGGGATTGTTCACATAGCTGTTTTTCTTTGTTTTTCACAAATTGTATAATTTCTATCTTTCAGCGGCGTTCTCTTACTAGGACGTCAGCCTCTTGTGTAAAACACGCCTATTACAGGCCAACTTCAAAATCAATATAATTCATTTTACAATAAATTTCAAAATTGTTTTTCTTTTCCTGTTTTGTTTTCCAAGAACGTCCAATGGTTCATTTTTGATATATGCATTTGAACATAATTGTTGCTCATAAATATTTACATGCGAAACAAAAGACAATTTCTCGTAATTCCAAGAACAGGGGCAAACAAGAAATTCCCAAACCGTGCAGTTGCTCCACCCACCAGGTACTGGGATATAACCAGCTTGAGAAAATGTCTAAAAGTGCATCCACGCCCCGCAGAGAAAAAAGGTATCTAAAAACATTGGTGTTAATTCTCCCCAAGCAGAGTTCATCCATCACTAACAATGGGAGACTATCCCTAGTAGAATTTAATTCTTCCACAAGAAGAGACTCAATCCCCAACAAGAGTTCATCATCACCAGCAACAATAATGTATCCCCAGCCGAGATTATTCCTCCAAATCAGCAGATCTTCTAGTAGAGTATCTCTTCGCCATTAAGTCATTCTCTCGCTAGTGTATTCTCCAGCAAAGTTATTCTCCCACCAATTTATTCTCAAATCATCTTCGATCGTTATCACTAGCAGGAACGAAGAATTCCAATCTTTATAATCTCCAGCAGTAGTCCGGGATTTATTTTCCCCAACTAGAGAACATCATAAAAACATTGCATATCCATACATCATGACATGCACATACGCATCATACAGCACAATCTCATTTATTTTGAGAACATCACTGCTCAATACATTTCATACATCATGACATAACATACGACTAACTCTTCACCTTTCAGGGAAAGATGCAATAAAAATTCTCACAAGTTTTCTCTAGTTCAGTCAAATTAATGCTAAGATTTCTATTCCAATTCAAGCTATGAAGCCCGGATTCGACCGAATAATATCTTGATTTCTACATCATATTGTGAAGCCCGGAGAACGACTGGATAACAGTATCAAACACCGCGAAGCCTGGAGTCGACCAGATAGTGGTTTATCTTAACTACAAGCTATGAAGCCTGGAAATCAACCAGAAAACAGCTTAATCCCCAACAAGTTACTATGAAGCCTGGAATCGACCAGATAGTGGTATATCTCAGACTCAAGCTATGAAGCCCAAAAATCAACCGAATAATATCTTGATTTCTCCAAAATACTACAAAGCCTGGAATCGACCAGATAGTGGTATATCTTAAATTCAAGTTATGAAGCCCGAAAATTGAACGAATAATATCTTGATTTCTCCAAAATACTACGAAGCCTGGAATCGACCAGATAGTGGTATATCTTAAATTCCAGCTATGAAGCCCGAAAATCGATCGGATAATATCTTGATTTCCCCAAATACTATGAAACCTGGAATCGACCAGTTAGTGGTATATCTCAGATTTAAGCTATGAAGCCCGGAAATCGACCGAATAATATCTTGATTCCTCCAAAATACCACGAAGCCTAGAATCGACCATATAGTGGTATAAGACGCTGTGAAGACTGGAGCACGACCAAATAGCGGCAAGAGACATTATGAAACCTGAAGCACAACCAGATAACAGTATGAGGTACTGCGAAGCTTGGAGTTCGACCAAATAACAGGTTACTCGACCAATTACTATGAAGCCCGGAAATCGACGGGATATTAGTATGCCTTAAATTCAAGTTGAAACCCGGATGCGACCAGATAACCACTTAATTCCTTCTGAAGCCTGGAGCACGACCAGATAAGTAGTCGATCGTATAATTATGATGCCTGGAGCATTACCAGATAATAGTTCATTTTTCACCTCTTCGACTAAGAGATGATTCCCCAATAGAATAACGGACGACCGAAGCTCCTAAAATTCTATTTCTCCCAAGACAGAGATCAGCATTCCCCAGCGAAATCTTCCTCAACAACAGGTATACAGACTCCCGCAAAAGAATCTCTTATGCGATCGGCACTCCTTCGGATGGCATATTTAAGCCCATCTTTGTCACCAATCTCCCAATGGCATCTATAAGCTCATTCCCGACATCACAATACAAGTACCACTTCATGTGAGTGCAAATTTCTGGGCACTCTAGTGTTCAATCATCTTCCACCCTCGGATCACGAAAGGCAGACAGGCCAATCTACATCCTCAAGTTTAAGAAGATTGAACAGGGGCAACTGTTGTACCCTAAAATTTTCCCTCCCATTTTTCTAAAAACATTTCAAGTGAGGTCCTCAAATTGCTCAAGGAAGTCCAAGGGTTGACCAGATAAACTCCCTCCTAAGGCAGTCTACTTCAAATTAGGGTTTCATTTTGACTCAAGATATTTGAGCCCAAAGCATCCCAAATGCTCATAATTGTCCTAATATGTTCTCAAGATCATCCATGTCAAGTTTCAAGCCTTACAGAGAAAGTTTGCTCAGCCAATTGCTCAAGGGCCTGAAAATCGAATATGCTAGGGCAAAAGTTAACTGTGGCCCACATACAGTTAAACTTCAAGATTTTTGGTCAACATCCTCATTTTGAAGTATTATTAATCATTTGATCAAGGGTTGATCATGATTCATCAAGGATTGCTCACAATTCATCAAAACCCAAAAGTTGTTAAATTAGGGTTTTGCAGGAAAAGTCAACTCAACTTTGACCAAGCATAACTTTCTCATACTTTATCAAGAATTACCCATCCCAAGCTCATTTTTAAGAGGATTAAATTCCCTACAAATCATCTTCATCTCCCAAGTTCAAAATATGCACTCACAAGAAGTTATGAATTTGGACATTATAGGTCACTTTGAAAAGTCAACAAAAACACCTTTTTTGTCAAAGCTTCATACATGAACATGGAAGACTCAATTGACATGAGACCAAAATGGTTGCTTAGAGGACATCCTAAGCTTTCTAAAAATGCCAAGAACACATCTCTAGGGTCAAAATTGAAAGAGTTATGCATTGGTGAAGTTGACCTTTTTGCAATATTGCCAAAAGTCAAAAGTGGCCAAAATTGTAATTTTTGTCAAATGGGCCCAACGTTTTGTGTTTGTATTAAGTTTTTAACATGGTCCACGACCCATGATCCTTCCCACTTGCCTTTATTTTATTTTTGTCATTTATTTTGATTTTTATTTCAATTAAATCAAATTAAATCAAAATAAAATCATGAAAATATCAAAATCATTTAAACCTTGAGATTTTGTGCATATTTCAGGTCCATGAATAGCTGGAAATGAGATCAAATCATGCAAGGCTTGTTTGTACACAAAAAATGGGATTTTGGCTTAATTTGGAAAGATTTACATGAGAATCTAATCATGATCAAAGATCATTATTGGAGAAGATTTGATGCAAACTTGTAAACCTAATTTACTCAAGGGTACATATAGAACAAATCTAGACCAAATGCATAAGGATTGGAGGCGTGAGAAGCTGGGAGAAAACTTGCAAAAATCACCAAAAAGTGTTGAATCATATTGCAGGTTAGAGGACGATTTACACCATTCCAAGGCTAGCAATCGATTCCCAGCCATCTCCTGAAGTTAACCTGATCATAATCAAGCCTTGATTTGCTCAGAATCTGTCTCTACAACCCTCATGGTTTGTCATTTTTTTCAAAATCGTATTACTTTATTCTTGCATCTTTATCATGTTTCAATGACATATTTGTAATCCTTATCATGTTTACAAGCTAACAGTACCATTTAATTGCATTTTTGGAAGCCATACATGTAGATGCCATTGTTAGGGTTTCTAAGATGGTTTTGGGGCTTTACTACACAGGGAAAATTGGGCCACGATTGAGGTACCATGATGCTCGTGAAGTTGTCACGAGTTGATTAGTGCCATTCTTATGTGTTTATCATGCTTGCAGGGAGTTTTGGAAAATCACAGGGGCTGTACCTACGCTTTTTGTCCGTAGGTAAAGGTCTCCAAACTTTTAGCAACAGAATGAGTTAGGAGATGATGGTGCGGCGTGGCCTGACTGGCTCATTTAAATCTCGCGCGTTTTGATATATTAATCTTGTTTTTACCAATATAATATTTGCTTGCTTTTCTTTGTACAATAAAGCGCGTTGGTTCAGTTGGTCAGGAGGTATGTGGAAAGAGCCAAAGGGTCTGGGTTCGATCCCCAAGTCCCCTTGTTCTTCAATATTATTTTTCTATGCATAATTCCATGCGCAAGTTTCTAGGACATCCACCATACGTCCTCAATGATCAACCAGCCAGATGTCCAACAAGCCAAATCCAACGCATGGCATGTGATGGTCTACCATAGGCCTAGTCAAATGTGTAACATTGAATCATGAGAGTCAACATGGATCCAGGCTTAGTGGGCTCAGAAGTTGCTATGGACACTGTTGTACCCCAAAATTTTCCCTCTCAATTCTTAAGGCATCTCTCACAAATATTCTCAAGGTTCAAGCTTGCACAAGTACATTGGGATTTTCCAGCACCAGAATTAAAAGGAAACTGTCAAAAAGAGAGAAAACAGATAAAAAAACATTTTGACGGGTTTGGAGGAAAATAGGTCTCCTTCGATTCAGTCCCCTTTGACTGGACTTTTCACCTCCTTCGATTGCTCAAAAGTTGTTGCTAGAGTGCCTCTTTCGTCTGGGCATGTGACTTCAAAAAGGCTTCCTTCGAATCATAAGGAAATGATCTTCATACAAGCTTCAATTAAGTTTTTGTTTCCCTCTGAAGTAGTGTCGTTCGACTTAGAAATGTCCTTCGACTATGGAAGTAAATGCCTCCTTTTGGTTTTATTCAACTCAATAATCTTATGAAATCTTCCTTCGATTCAGAAGTTAATAACCTTCTGAAAAGTGTCATTCGAATACACCATTCGCCCCTCACCTGTTTGCCTTGGATGCATAAGTTTTCGATTGTATGAATGGCTACCTTCTTGTGACTTTCAAATTCATCTCCATGTATGATTTGAATGCGCCTTCATATCACTTTCGAATCCATCTGTAAACCCTTCGACACGCCATAGTCCTGCATTATGACACACAACTTGTGAAAATGAATATTGTGTTGTTCTAGTCTGGTCGAAAGGTGTAGAAAGATGAAGGGTTCGACTCAAAAGATCAAATTGAACATTTAGACCCATAGGCTAGGCTATGTGTTTTCCCTTTTCAGGCCTCAAACCTATGACTCACCTTATACTTAATTGTTTATGCAAGCTAAAATAGGCCTTTACCCATTTGTTGTCCAAGACCACTTGCACTTAACAGCATAATACTACCTTTTAGAAAGGTTTGTCTTGAGCCTTGCGCCTGTTTTCCTTCAGAAGGAAGCAACCCTATCTGAACCATTCATTTTACTTTTATGGCACAAGTGGGCACTTACTTTCCAGGCTGAGCCTTATTTTATTATATTTGCTCACCAAGCTTCCCAAAATCCTTTCTCTATAAATAGAGAGTTCATTTGCACAAAGAGAGAGGAGAGCATCTTTGGACCTGAGGAACGAATCCCCCAAATTCTCTCAAACACAACAAAAAATTCTCAAACACTTCAACACTTGAGAAATCACAAAAAAGCCCAGAATCACATTCATCTCCTTCAAATCTAAAGAACAACCACACATTCCAGTTTCCTTCGACTCAAGGAACATCCCATTTGTTCTTTCCATCGAATCCAGCAGAAAAGTGTATTTCACTTGTTTTTCTCTTTCGATACTAGTGTCGAAGGACTACCCAGGGCCTTTTCCTTTGAATCCAGAGGCATTCAAAGCATGGCCTTGGGCCATATTGCTATTCAAACTCAAATGAAAGAGACAGGAGACAGAAAAGTTAGAAACGAAGCCTCTGGCTTCTATACTAACCTTCAGGCCAAATGAAATAGGAAGTCGTAAGGCACAACATGTTGGCCTCCAGGCCCCAATCGAAATCCAAAATATGTTGGTTTCTAGGCCCCCGTCGAAACTCATTCTTTCACCCATTTCAGGTAAGGTCGAAGAAGGCCAAAAATGGCAGAATCGAAGGGTTGCTATCCTAAGTCGAAAGATCCATTTTTCTTGCTTTTACCTTATTTTTGCCTTTATATTTTTATGCAATTCAATCTGGTTGTAATAGTGTAGGATTTATCTTTTGCACTCTTTTATTACCTTCATATAAATGTTAATTAGGTATGTATGGCAAGATAAAATCAACAAGTAGACAACCCAAAAATCAAAGACAAAATGCATGCAATCATACACACTTGCACACATGCACCCTTAGGGAAATTCCACTTGTTGCCTTACAAAAATGGCCATGTTATGCATGTGAGATGTCTTAGGACAAACGAATTAAAAAAAAAGATCATAGTCTCTCGATGACGCTATCAAAGTTGTAATTCAAAATGATCTTAGTCCCTACAGAAAAGTGCTAAGTCATTTCACAACATTGTTATCATGGTCATACGATGACCAAACACTCGTCTCTTCACACCCAAAGATGGGGCTTCTTATCAAATCAATTGTAAGGCAACAACATCTAAAGGAGGAGGAAAAACACATCTAAAACCTTTTGAGTAGGTAGATTACTTTTAGTTACTTGCTCAATTTCAAAACAAACATCCTTGCTATTTTCAAAAACAATCACATACACTTTCAAAACACTTTCCAAACATTGAAATATTTTCAAAAGCTCAACACTTTGCAAACATTCTTACGAACGAGAATCGTTTCAAAGTTTTCCTAAACGATGGCACCTTTTCAAAATACTTTAAAAACCATAAAAAAGCACCATTTTCAAACAAAAGCAAGTGATCTAACGAGTAACTAAGAGCCCACGGAAAACCATGGATGGAAAGGGTGCTAATACCTTCCATTTTCATAATCTACCCCCAAACTTAAGAAAATATCTCAAAATGTCTTTCCTGTGCTTTTTTTCACCTTTCCTTATTGGATAAAAGAAAAGTCGGTGGCGACTCTTGCTAAAACGCAACATTTACGAACCCAATCGCAAAACCCTCAACGTCAGCGCTCCCACCGTATCACAGAACTGGCGACACTGCTGGGGATTTTTCTTAAAAGTGGGGTTACCTTAGGGTTAGATCACATTTACTTGCTTACATTGTTTGATTTTCTTGCTTTATATTTCGGTTCCTTGTTTGGGTTACTGTTAAAAAAATCCTACACCCGGATTTGGGGGATACATTTTAGGTATACCGACACGGTTGAAGTAGTAGCTACGTTGATGTGGCACTTTGGTTGGTACCGGTAACCCTTGAGTTAATCAAGGAGAGTACGAGGCCGCCGCGTGGTGTCATAAAGCATCAACTGACCTGAGAACCTTACTTGACCAACTTGACCGTTAGGACGTAGCGAGATGACCGTCTTTTGTGCAGTTCGAAGTTGGTTGATACTCGATGCTACACTCATTGAGGTTGGACTCTTAAGTTTTTTTTGGTTACGAGTCAATCGCTTATCGAACGAAACTTGGGGGAAAGATCAATGATATTGAGATCCCTTAGAACCCGGTTAATTTTAACTAGGACAGGTTGAGCCAACTAAAACTTCAAGAGGGTACTTACCTGAAACACTATGCAAGCCTAAACTAAGGACTTGTTTGATTTTCTTGTATATGCACTTGTACATAAACATCATAACATCATAAACATCATAAACATCACTAACCATTTCAAGGATTTTTGGATTTATCTTTGTTCTGTTTTGTAGGACATGGCCTCCGCTCGTAGGAACACCATCCAAGTCAGTCTTGTGAGGGTACCTCCACAACTCAAGGATTTAGTATCAAGGGTCCCTGAAGATTCCCCGTTCACCAAAAGACATGGTCGACTCCTTAGTTTGGTTACCTCAAGTATTGAAGAAGAGATGATAAAGGTGCTTGTCCAATTCTTCGACCCTTTGCATCATTGCTTCACTTTTCCTGATTACCAACTTGTTCACACTTTGGAGGAATTTTCTCAACTCGTAGAGACCCCTATTCTCAATCAGTTACCTTTCAACGTTATTGAAAGAGACCCTTAACCTGAGGAAATTGCCCTAGCTCTACATTTGCAACCATATGACATAGTAGCAAATTGGGTAACAAGGAGTGTTGTTAAAGGGTTACTAGCAAAGTTTTTATTGGAGAAGGCTCAAGAGTGTTGGGATATTTTGGATCTACAAGCCTTTGAGGATATTCTGGCTCTTCTCATCTATGGATTGGTACTATTTCCAAATCCTGACCAATTTATAGATGTGAATGCGATTAAGGTTTTCATGTCTCGTAATCTGGTGCCTACATTGATTGGAGACATATTGCATTCTCTTCACTCTCGCACTTTAAAGAAAAGGGGGACTTTGGTGTGTTGCACTCCTTTGTTGGCTATGTGGTTTATTTCGCACCTACCTCGATCCGTGGTGAAGAATGAACAAGGTATGAGATGGTCTAAAAGATTGATGTCACTTTCACACACTGATATCCGTTGGTATTATCACTCCTTAAAAGACATTACCATCATTGATCATTGTGGGGAATTCCCTAATGTCCCTCTATTTGGCATTAGGGGAGGCATTACTTACAACCCGTGTTTAGCTTTGCGACAATTTGGATACGCTAGAAGAGATGGCCCTCATGAGGTACTCATCCAAGGAATTGCATTTGACTACGAAAGCGATACTCAAGGTTACCGTCAAAGATTTATACGAGCTTGGGGTATGGTTAACAAAGTTGATAGCAAGACATTAGGGCTTAAGAATTACATTCCTTTGGAACCTTATCTTAAATGGGTAAGGGCTCGTGCTCAAAGTCTCAATATGCCTTATGAAGCCGTCTTACCTATTATCATGGAGTCAGTAGTCGAGGGAGACATTCCACATACGATCCTCTATCCTGATATGCCTACTTCTCTTGAAGATTTGAAAAACGCTTGGATTCAGTTAAAAGGAGAGCGAGACACCTTCGAAGCTAAGTTCTATGAAAGCGAGAAGAAGATATTGGAGCTTACAAGGTAACTTCATCAAGAAAGGAGCTTAAACACCTACATTGCGCCAAAGAAGATGCGCACAACTTTTTTATCTTAGGAGTTTACTTTATGCTTATTTCTATTGTTGTAAGCCCAAGAGGCATGTTTGTAATCAAAACAAGGAATATTTAATGCATGTTAACGTTTGTTCACTTTTTGTCTATATAAAGTTAAATCCTTTAAATCCTTGAAATCATTTGCATATTGCATATCCATGCATCATGACATGACAGGTGTCCGCATAACAGGTTTCCTTATCTCTCCGTTGTTTATTTCAGCAAGATGGATCTAGAGAAAACAGTGACGGAACTCCAGGCTCAGAACTCTCAATTTCAGGAAGCTTTACTCGCCATAGCCAAGGGGCAGCAGGATATGATGGATTTGTTGGCCGCTAAGAAAAAGCCAAAGAAGAAAGCTCTGCTCAACATGGGTAGAAGGTTCACAGAGACAATCCGTCAAATTCCAATAGAGGAAGATTCATCCGAAGAGGACGAGAACCAAATTGGTGAAGTCAAGAGTACTCAGGCCGACTGTATCAATGACCAAGAATCTGATGATGATTACTTCAATGAACAATATCCACCTGCAGATATCAAATACAAGCAACTAGAAGACAGATTGAAAACAGTTGAGATCCAAGCTATTCCCGGTTTGAATTTTGATGATTTAGGCTTAATCTTTGGGGTAGTCATTCCCCACAAGTTCAAAATACCAACCTTCACAAAATACGATGGGGTTTCCTGCCCAAAGCTCCATTTGAAGTCCTATGTGCGCAAGATACAACCGCACACTGCTGATAAAAAACTTTGGGTTCACTTTTTCCAAGAGAGTATGGCTGGAACACAACTTGAATGGTTTTACCAGTTGGATGGCTCTCGCATCAATACCTGGGAGGGGCTAGATACTGCCTTTTACCATCAATATCAGTACAATGCCGACTTGGCACCGACGATGGTTCAATTGCAAGGTATGACCATGGGGAAGAATGAAGGATTTGAGGAGTATACGCAGAAGTGGAGAGACCTTGCAAGTAGGGTCCAACCTCCCTTGACTGATAGGGAACATATTGACATGTTCATGAGCACATTATTTGGTCCTTTCTTCAATCTGTTGGTTGGCTGCTCTTTTTCTGGTTTCACCGAACTAATCCTAACCGGTGAGAGAGTAGAAAGTGGCATTAAGAGTGGAAAGATCTCTGTGGCATATACTTCCACTCCCAATCCTGTCAAGAAACCTTTTTCCACAAATAAAGAAGTTAATGTTGTGTATAGAGCAAAGGCCCGTACCAAAATGAATAATCATCAGTCTATCAATGCTGTCCGAATCTCCAATCCGACTGCTACTCAAAGACCATCTACCAATCATCAATGGGTTGAAGCTCCAAGAAGACAGTTCACAAGGTTAGGCATGTCATTATCTCAAGCCCTTCAGCATCTGCTCAGGATCAATTTAGTGACATTACGGGATCTTCCTGCCAACCCTGACACCTCGTCACCGAGATATAATCCAAATGCAAAATGTGCTTATTATTCAAACAGCCCAGGACATGAAACTAATCAGTGTTAGGCTCTGAAGAACAAAATCCAGGATTTAATCTACAACAAGACTATTGAATTTGATCCTTCTCCAACGCCAAAAGTAATTACCGCTCTAATGTTGAAACACGACAAAGGTATTAACGCCATCGAAGATACGACTTTCATCGGCTCCGTCAAAGGGTTAACTACTCCATTGAATGTAATCAAGAGCAATTTGTTGAAAGTTAGGACTTTCCCCGGCTGTGAAAAAGACTGTGTGGGTTATATGAGACAATCTGATGGGTGTGAAAAACTAAGGAAATGTATACAACGCCTAATGGATAGCCGCGAAATTCTATTAAAAAAGAATCCTGCCATCCAAAATTCAGTCGACAAAGTTGAAGACTTGGCCATCATAACAATTTCAAACAAACCTCTTAGGATCTCATCCAAAGGTCCTATCAGGATTTCAAACGAACCAATAATTACTCCTCTCATAATCAGTGCTGCCAGACCCGTTCCATACACCTTTGATAAAGTGGTTCCATGGGATTATGGTGTCGATGTTTATTACCATGGGGTAAAATAAGATTCTTGGATTAATGATAATGAAGCAGGTGTTACTAATATCACTGGTTCTAGTAAAGTCACAAGAACAGGAAGAGTCTTTTCCCCTGATATTTCACCACCAACCACTACCGCAGTTCCAATCCGCGTAACCAACGGCAATGCTGGTGCCAGTACTAAAGGGAAAGAGAAAGAAGGAGAGCCTGCCAGAGAAGAGGAACTTGCTAAAAAGACTGTTATGGAAGGAGATTCTGAAAATCATCAAGAAAAGCGACTTCAAAATAGTGGAGCAGTTAGGACAAACGCCTTCTAAAATATCAATGTTGTCCCTATTGCTATGCTCCGACGGCCATGCACAAGCTCTGATTAAGTTGTTGAAAAAGGCTCACGTACCTCAAGAAACTACAGCCGACCAGTTTGAGAACAGCGTAGCAAGTCTGACCACTGACAATGATCTGGTGTTCTCCGACGCAGATTTAACTCCCATGGGGAAGGATCACAATAAGGCCTTACATGTTTCCGTTGAATGTAAGAGGACCACTCTGGCACACGTTTTGATAGCTACAGGCTTATCTTTAAACATGTTACCTAAAGGCGCCTTAGATCGGCTAGACTGTGAAGGTTTAGTTTTGAAGCCAAGTGATATTGTTGTGAGGGCATTTGATGGATCGAAAAGGATGGTTCATGGAGAGGTAGATCTCCCAATTAAGGTTGGTTCACATATTTTTAACTCCACATTCTACATAATGGACATACGGCCTGCGTATTCTTGCTTGCTTGGGCGCCCATGGATCCATGGGGAAGGTGCGGTCACTTCTACTCTCCACCAGAAGTTAAAATATCCAGTTCAAGGGAAGGTTGTCATTGTTTGCAGTGAAGAAGAATCTATGGTAAGCCACCTCACTTCTTTCAAGTATGTAGAAATGGATGGCGAATTAATAGAGACTCCTTGCCAGAAATTTGAAGTTGTGGCCACCACCAAAATCTCCTCCGACACTCCAAAGGCCGATAAAGTTATTCCCAAGATGGTTTCTCTTAAGGATTCCCGTGCGGTGGTAGAAGAAGGAAACAATGAGATGTGGGGTCAGCTCCCTGACATCCCATTCAAGGAAGATAAGTTTGGGATAGGTTTCACCTCTAAAGTTCAGAAAGAAATTAGAGATGCTCGTACGGGAAAGCCGTCTCTCCACCTCAAGAGTCATGAAGTGAACGCCGTAGAGGATTCCGAGGATGAGTGTGCTTTTGAAGACTGGATCTACCCAACAACCGAAGGGAAGCCCAACAATTGGCATACAAAGGACTTCGTGCCCATCTCCTTCATTGAGGAGTAATCTACTTGTTTTTGCTTTTAATTAATTTAAGAACTCGTTGTCTGTAATATTTTGATATTGACTTCTAAGCCATGTGCCTAGCATGGGGAACTTTGGTTCTTTTGTCAATGGTTTTATATTTTGTTTATCTAATCATATGATCATTCAGTACATTGGACTCTTTTGCATTCAAATATTTATGTTCATTGTCTTTCTTTTCTTTTAAATACATTTCCAAAAGATAGTCATGTATCTTACATGCACACACACACACACACTCTTGCAGGTCTACATCCACTCTGGATCCTATTGCCAATAACTCTATTATTGCCAACTATGACTTTGAATATCCTATCAACCAAGCCGAAGACGAAAGCGAGGAAGATTGTGACATACCAGGAGAAGTAGCCAGACTTCTGTTACAAGAGGAAAAGGCTATTCAACCACATGAAGAGTCAATTGAGGTTATCAACCTGGGTACTGAGTCAAATAAGAAGGAAATCAAGATCGGTCTAATTTGGAAAGCAATGTCAAAAGCCGTTTGGTTCAGATGTTACGCGATTATATGGAAGTATTTGCTTGGTCGTATGAAGATATCCCTGGGTTGGATACCGATATTGTGGTTCATCGTCTACCAACTAAAAAAGACTGCCCTCCTGTTAAACAAAAAGTTCGTCGCATGAGGCCTGACATGTTTGAAAAGATCAAAGCCGAAGTAATGAAACAGTTTGATGCAGGATTCCTAGCTGTAACATCCTATCCTCAATGGGTGGCTAATATAGTGCCAGTTCCAAAGAAAGACGGGAATGTTCGCATGTGCATAGGCTATAGGGATCTGAATAGGGCAAGCCCCAAGGATGATTTCCCTCTACCACACATTGACGTCTTAGTAGACAATACCGCTCAACATGAAGTCTTCTCATTCATGGACGGCTTCTCGGGCTATATTCAAATAAAGATGGCTCCCAAAGATATGGAAAAAACTACTTTCGTCACACAATGGGGAACCTTTTGCTACAAGGTCATGCCGTTCGGATTAAAGAATGCAGGGGCAACATATCAAAGGGCTATGGTGGCTTTATTTCATGACATGATTCATCATGAGATAAAGGTATGTGTGGATGATATGATCGCCAGATCACAAATGGAAGAAGAACATCTCGGTCACCTGCACAAACTATTTGAGAGACTGCAGAAATATAAACTGAGGTTAAACCCTAACAAGTGCACATTTAGAGTACGCTCTGGAAAGCTTCTAGGATTTGTTGTCATCAATAAAGGCATTGAAGTTGATCTCGCCAAGATAAAGGCCATCCAAGAAATTCCAGCCCCTCGTTATGAAAAAGAAATCAGAGGATTCTTGTTTCGTCTCAATTACATTGCCCGTTTCATATCGCACTTAACTGCTACCTGTGAGCCACTCTTCAAACTCTTGAAGAAAGATCAAGTAGTCAAATGGAACGATGAATTCCAGATTGCCTTTGACAAAATCAAGGAATACCTGCAAGAACCTCCTATTCTCATGCCTCCGGTTGAAGGAAGACCATTGAACATGTACTTAACACTACTAGAGAATTCTATGGGGTGTGTTTTTGGCCAACATGACAAGTCTGGCCGAAAAGAGCATGCAATTTACTACCTAAGCAAAAAGTTTACCGACTGTGAAACCAGATATTCACTGCTCAAGAAAACTTGTTATGATTTAGGGTGGGCTGCTCACCGGCTAAGGCAATACATGTTGACTCATACCACTTTGTTGATTTCTAAGATGGATGCGATTAAGTACATCTTCGAAAAACCTTCCCTTTCAGGACGAATAGCCAGATGGAATATGATCTTGACTGAGTACAGAATTCAATAAACAAATCAAAAATCCATCAAAGGAAGTGTACTAGAAGATCATTTGGCATATCAAGCTGTGGATGATTATCTGTCAATGAACTTCAACTTCCCTGACGAGAATATTATGCTGGTAATCGACTGTGCAAAACCTAGACCGTACGACAGACCTGAACAAGGATCCCAATGGACTATGGTATTCGATGGGGCTTCCAACGCCTTAGGTAACAGAATTGGTGTTGTGATCATCTCTTCTTAAGGTTGCCACACTCCTTTTACCTCCAGACTATGCTTCGACTGTACAAATAATATGGCAGAGTATGAAGCATGCATCTTAGGTCTAAGGGCTGCTATTGACTTAAGGGTCAAGTATTTAGACGTGTTTGGGGATTCCCCTTTGGTGATCATCCAAGTAAAAGGAGATTGGGACACTAAGCATCCTAATCTTATCCCTTACAAGGAACTTGTGTTATCCCTAATTCCTCACTTCGAAGAGATCACTTTTGAACATTTCCCTATGGAAGAAAACCAGTTGGTTGACGCCCTGGCAACCATGTCCTCAATGTTCAAAGTCAGATGGGACAACAAAGCCCATATGATTACAATTGAAATATTTGATGAACCTGCACATTGCTATGAGTTGACACCGATACGGAAAAGCCGTGGTACCATAAGGTAATGAGATACCTTGAAGCGCAAGAGTATCCAGAGGGAGCATCTATCAATGACAGAAAGTTCTTGCGAAGATTTGCATCCAAATTCTTCCTAAGTAATGGGATATTGTACAAGCGCAACCATGATTCAACTCTACTCCGATGTGTGGATAAGAGGGAGGCAGAGGAAATCGTGAAAGACATGCATGATGGCCTTTTTGGTACTCACTCAAGTGGGAATACAATGGCTAAGAAAATCTTAAGAGCTGGCTACTATTGGTCAACGATGGAGAAAAATTGCCATCAACATTCAAGAACTTTCCACAAATGTCAAATCTACGCAGACAAGGTCCATGTACCTCCAATCCCTCTGAATGTCATGACCTCTCCGTGGCCATTTGCAATGTGCGGTATCGACATGATCGGAGAAATCAAGCCCACAGCTTCCAACGGACACCGCTTCATTCTTGTTGCTATCGACTATTTCACCAAATGGGTCGAAGCCGCCTCATTTGCCTCGGTCACCAAAAACGTGGTAGCCAGATTCATCAGACACAATCTTATATGTCGTTATGGTATCCCCGAAAGGATTGTCACCAACAATGGGACTAAACTCAAAAATGCCATGATCAGGGAATTGTACACTCAATTTAAGATCAAGCATCACAATTCTTCTCCATATAGACCAAAAATGAATGGCGCAGTCGAAGCCGCCAACAAAAATATCAAGAAGATTATGCAGAAAATGGTAGTGACCTATAAAGATTGGCATGAGATGCTACCATTTTCTCTACATGGTTACCGTACTTCAGCTAGAACATCAACTGGGGCAACTCCCTTCTCTCTATTCTATGGCATGGAAGCCGTTTTTCCAGTGGAATTTCAAATTCCCTCGCTGAGAATTATGATTGAGGCAGGCCTAAGTAAAGACGAATGGATTCAAATGAGATTGGATCAGCTGAACTTGATCGATGAAAAACGATTAGCTGTTATCTGCCATGGTCAGACGTATCAAAAAAGGATGATCAAAGCTTTCAACAAAAAGGTCAAGCCTCGAGTATATCAAGTTGGTGATCTGGTGATAAAACACATCATTTTACCACAAGGTGACCCCAGACGAAAATGGACCCCCACCTATGAAGGGCCATTTGTTGTAAAAAGAATTTTCTCTGGTGGTGCCATGATACTGACCACCATGGATGGCGAAGACTTCCCACATCCTATAATCGCGAACATAGTTAAAAAATATTACGCCTAAGAGACCCGTTAGGTTGACACACCTGAGCAAAATCAGGGCAACCCGGCAAACCAATGGTTTGGGAAAAAATTAGGGATATATACAAAACATTGTACACCCGACAAGTTGAAAACCCGAAAGGGCGACTTAGGCAAAAAAGGGTATCCTGGTGGACCAAAACACTGAAAGGGCGGTTCAGGAAAAAATTAAGGATTAAAAGCGTACGACTATGTCCCGTGAAATCAACACGGTCAATACTATCACCAAGGTCCAAGTTCAAATGGTCCAGGATCAATCCAATCAACTTCGATCAACGATAAGGGACGTTCAAAGACACTGGGGCAATAGTAGAGCTGAAAGGCAATGAGATCATTTCACATGGCTATTTGTTTTTCATTCTCAATTTCGTTTTCTTTTCGACGATTTCCTCTTACTAGAATTTCCGCCTCTATGTACAAAAACGCTTATTCATGGGCAAAATATCAATACAAATACACTTTGAAGTGCAAAATTGTCTATCTCTATTTTGAATACAAATTTGTCCAATGATTAAAATTAAATGAACATATGCATATGAACATAATTAAAGCTATTTGGCACATGTGTCCTGCCAAGCAGTAACTTCAAACAAGGCATTAGTGCACAACAGCAGTAAGCATCCCTTTAATGAATGTGAAATAGCCCCACAGAGTTACCTCACCATCATTATCCCCACCCGGGCGTTGGCAATAAAACTTTCCCCAATGGAGTTGCCCGCAAAATATCCTAGCACGGGACGATCCTTGGTCTGAGTCTCAATCTCTTGACAGCTTTTTCCAGCTAAAGCCTAGGATATCCCTTATTAAAGTGAATCCATCTCCTCGGCAGATTTTATTCCCCACAGAGTTATCTCACCATCATTATCCCCACTCGGGCGTTGGCAATAAACCTTTCCCCAACGGAGTTGCCCGCAAAATATCCTAGCACGGGACGATCCTTGGCCTGAGTCTCAATCTCTTGACAGCTTTTTCCAGCTAAAGCCTAGGATATCCCTTATTAAAGGGAATCCATCTCCTCAGCAGATTTTATTCCCCAAATATTTATCTCACCATCATTATCCCCACCTGGGCGTGGCAATAAACCTTTCCCCAACGGAGTTGCCCGCAAAATATCCTAGCACGGGACGATCCTTGGCCTGAGTCTCAATCTCTTGAAAGCTTTTTCCAGCTAAAGCCTAGGATATCCCTTCTTAAAGGGAATCCATCTCCTCAGCAGATTTTATTCCCCACAGAGTTATCTCGTCATCATTTTCCCCAGCGGAATTGCCTTCAAAATTCTTCACAAAGGATAAACCCCCTGCCAAAGCCTCAATCTCTCGACATCTTTTACAAATTTGAATCCTAGAGGTCTCTGTCTAAAGGAAACTCATCTCCTCAGCAGAGTTTATTTCCCCAACAGAGCTATTTCCCCGGGCCGAGTGTAAATTCCTCAACATACAAGATACCCCGATTTCCTCAGTCAAGTAAGCACTCCCCGTTGAGTCCAAAATTACCCAAATTATCCCATCTTCCCCAGTGGAGTATATCTCCCAACCAGGATTTTCTATCCCCAGTGGAGTATATCTCCCAACCATGGTTTTCCATCCCCAGTAGAGTATATCTCAACCAGGAGTTTTCATCCACAGTAGAGTGTATCTTCTAACCGAGATTTTATTCTCCAAGCTGAGTCCAGCTGAATAAACACTCCCCACTGAGTCCATCTTCCCCAGCGGAGTATATCTTCCAACCAAGATTCTATTCCCTAGCGGAGTACAAATCCCTTAACGGAACCCAAATTCCCCATTTGAGTCAGAATCGCCCAGTTGAGTACATCTTTTCACACCAAGGCTATTTTCTCCAAACAGAATCTATCCTCCCTAGATGAGTCCATCATCCCCAGTTGAGTACATTCTCACCAAGCTGAGTCTACCTTTCCTGACTGAGTCTATAGTCTCCAGTTATAATTTCCCCTTCAAAAGACTTCAAATCACAGGGCCACAACCCCTAATCCCTAGTAAAGTCTTCAACAAAGCCTTTATTATTACCAAGAAATGCTATGAAGCCTGGATCCGACCAGATATTAGCACAATTTTCAAGTTATACTGAAGCCTGGACCCGACCAGATAACATTTTGACCTCTTGAGTTATTGAAGCCTGGACCCGTCCAGATAACAGTTGATCTCATTTCTCAAAGAGCTATGAAAACCTAGACACGACCAGCCTAACTCTTCCAAGATATAGAAGAATCTAAACTTAATCCCACCAATGTTTTAACTACTGGTTCCCAATAGAGTTGCCTTTTTATTCCCCAGTGAATTCGCCATATATGATTCCTCACTTATATCTTTTCAAGAAAGTCATTGCGAAGCCTGGATCCGACCAGATAGCAATCATCCTCAGAGATTCGTTGTGAAGCCTGGACCTGACCAGATAATAACTAAATCCCCAAGCAGTTCATTGTGAAGCTTGGACCTGACCAAATAACAATTAACTTCATCAGAAATCTGCAAATCCTGGACCCGACCAGATAACAGTTTTTAACCAGTTCATTGTGAAGCCTGGACCCGTCCAGATAACAATTAACTTCATCAGAAATCTGCAAAGCCCGGACCCGACCAGATAACAGTTTTCAACTAGTTCATTATGAAGCCTGGACCCGACCAGATAACAATTAACCTCATCAGAAATCTGCAAAGCCTGGACCCGACCAGATAACAGTTTTTCAAACAGTATATTGTGAAACCTGGACCTGACCAGATAACAATTGACTGCATCAACCTCAGAAATCTGCGAAGCCTGGACCCGACCAGATAACAGTTTTCCTGTAGTTTATTGTGAAACCTGGACCCGACCAGATAACAATTAACTATGATCCCCAGAAAGACACTATGAAGCCTGGACTCGACTAGATAATAACACAACATTCTAAACAAAAAACCATGAAGCTTGGATCCGACCAGATAGTAGTTGCCACCAAGTTACTGCGAAGCCTGGACACGACCAGATAACAGTTAACTTTTGTATCCCCAGCGAGTTGCTGTGAAGTCTGGGCCTAACCAGATAACAGTTAACTTTTGTATCCCCAGCAAGTTGTTGTGAAGCCTGGATCCGACCAGATAACTATTAAATTTCAAGGAATTTTCCATAAAGCCTGGACCCGACCAGATAACAGCCTTCAAGAAGTACTGTGAAGCCTGGATCCGACCAGATAACAGTTAATTCACCCTTACCTCCAACAAGTTATTATGAAGCCTGGATCCGACCAGATAACAGTTAACCTCCACATCCCCAACAAGTTGTTATGAAACCTGGACCCGACCAGATGACTATTCAATTTCAAGGAATTTTCTACAAAGCCTGGATCCGACCAGATAACAGTTAATTCATCCCTTCCCCCAGTAAGTTGCCATGAAACCTGGACCCGACCAGATAGCAACCGACTACTTCATCCTCAGAAACTGTGAAGCCTGGATCCGACAAGATAACAACTAATTCTTGAGTAATGCTCCCCAGCAGAAGCATCTCTTCAATAGAATTTAAAGATATGCACATTCTTCATTTTCAACAGGCAATCAAGGATTCAACCTCTGAATATCTCCTCAGCAGTAGTCAGGGATTTATTTTTCCAGATGAAAACATATTTCGCATTCATACATCGTAGCATGTACATAACAATGCATTTAGCATGATACCACATCTGGTAAGCATCATGTAATCATCTGCGTTTTCCTAACCCCTTTCTCACAGGTAAAACAACAAGTTTAGTATGGATCAACAGGAGATTTGTGCTGATACTTCTTCCAGAGTTTACCAACATTCATCCCAATGGCATCTATAAGCCCATTCACCGTCCATCTTCGAGTGCAAATTTCTGGGCACTCTAGTGTTCAAACATCTTTCACCATCAAGTCACGAATGGCAGATTTACCAATCTAACTCTTCAGGCTCAAGAAGTTTGAACAGGGGCAGCTGTTGTACCCCAAAATTTTCCCTCTCAATTCTTAAGGCATCTCTCACAAAGATTCTCAAGGTTCAAGCTTTCACAAGTACATTGGGATTTTCCAGCACCAAAATTAAAAGGAAACTGTCAAAAAGAGAGATAACAGATAAAAAAACGTTTTGACGAGTTTGGAGGAAAATAGGTCTCCTTCGATTCAGTCCCCTTCGATTGGACTTTGAACCTCCTTCGATTGCTCAAAAGTTGTTGCTAGAGTTCCTCTTTCGTCTGGGCATGTGACTTCAAAAAGGCTTCCTTCGACTCAGAAGGAAATGATCTTCATACAAGCTTCAATTGAGTTTTTGTTTCCCTCTGAAGCAGTGTCTTTCGACTCAGGAATGTCCTTCGACTCAGGAAGTAAAGGCCTCCTTTTGGTTTTCTTCAAGTCAATAATCGTCTGAAAGATTCCTTCGATTCAGAAGTTAATAACCTTATGGAAAGTGTCATTCGACTGCACCATTCGCCCCTCACCTGTTTGCCTTGGATGCATAAGTTTTCGATTGGATGAATGGCTACCTTCTTGTGACTTTCAAATTCATCTCCATGTATGATTCGAATGCGCCTTCATATCACTTTCGAATCCATCTGTAAACCCTTCGACACGCCATAGTCCTGCATTATGACACACAACTGGTGAAAACGAATGTTGTGTTGTTCTAGTCTGGTCGAAAGGTGTAGAAAGATGAAGGATTCGACTCAAAAGATCAAGTTGAACATTTAGACCCATAGGCTAGGCTACGTGTTTTCCCTTTTCAGGCCTCAAACCTATGTCTCATCCTATACTTAATTGTTTATGCAAGCTAAAATAGGCCTTTACCCATTTGTTGTCCAAGACCACTTGCACTTAACAGCATAATACTACCTTTTAGAAAGGTTTGTCTTGAGCCTTGCGCCTGTTTTCCTTCAGAAGGAAGCAACCCCATCTGAACCATTCATTTTACTTTTATGGCACAAGTGGGCACTTACTTTCCAGGTTGAGCCTTATTTTATTATATTTGCTCACCAAGCTTCCCAAAAGCCTTTCTCTATAAATAGAGAGTTCATTTGCACAAAGAGAGAAGAGAGAATCTTTGGACCTGAGGAACGAATCCCCCAAATTCTCTCAAACACAACAAAAAAATTTCAAACACTTCAACACTTGAGAAATCACAAAAAAGCCCAGAATCACATTCATCTCCTTCAAATCTGAAGAACAACCACACATTCTAGTTTCCTTCGACTCAAGGAACATCCCATTTGTTCTTTCCATCGAATCCAGCAGAAAAGTGTATTTCACCTGTTTTTCTCTTTCGAATCCAGTGTCGAAGGACTACCCAGGGCCTTTTCCTTTGAATCCAGAGGCATTCAAAGCATGGCCTTGGGCCATATTGCTATTCAAACTCAAATGAAAGAGACAAGAGACAAAAAAGTTAGAAACGAAGCCTTTGGCTTCTATACTAACCTGCAGGCCAAATGAAAGAGGAAGTCGTAAGGAACAACATGTTGGCCTCCAGGCCCCAATCAAAAGCCAAAATATGCTGGTTTCTAGGCCTCAGTCGAAACTCACTCTTTCACCCCTTTCAGGTAAGGTCGAAGAAGGCCAAAAATGGCAGAATTGAAGGGTTGCTATCCTAAGTCGAAAGATCCATTTTTCTTGCTTTTACCTTATTTTTGCCTTTATATTTTCATGCAATTCAATCTGGTTATAATAGTGTAGGATTTATCTTTTGCACTCTTTTATTACCTTCATATAAATGTTAATTAGGTATGTATGGCAAGATAAAATCAACAAGTAGACAACCCAAAAATCAAAGACAAAATGCATGCAATCAAACACACTTGCACACATGCACCCTTAGGGAAATTGCACTTGTTTCCTTACAAAAATGGCGATGTTATGCGTGTGGGATGTCTTAGCACAAACGAATTAAAAAAAAAAGATCATAGTCCCTCGATGACGCTATCAAAGTTGCCTTTCAAAATGATCTTAGTCCCTACAGAAAAGTGCTAAGTCATTTCACAACATTGCTATCATGGTCATACGATGACCAAACACTCGTCTCTTCACACCCAACGATGGGGCTTCTTATTAAATCAATGGTAAGGCAGCAACATCTAAAGGAGGAGGAAAAACACATCTAAAACCTTTTGAGTAGGTAGATTACTTTTAGTTACTTTCTCAATTTCAAAACAAACATCCTTGTTATTTTCAAAAACAATCACATACACTTTCAAAACACTTTCCAAACATTTAAATATTTTCAAAAGCTCAACACTTTGCAAACATTCTTATGAACGGGAATCGTTGCAAAGTTTTCCTAACTGATGGAAGCTTTTCAAAATACTTTCAAAACCACACAAAAGCACAATTTTCAAACAAAAGCAAGTGATCTAACGAGTAACTAAGAGCCCATGGAAAACCATGGATGGAAATGGTGCTTATACCTTCCTTTTTCATAATCTACCCCCAAACTCAAGAAAATATCTCAAAAGGTCTTTCCTGTGCTTTTTTTCATCTTTCCTTATTGGATAAAAGAAAAGTTGGTGGCGAATCTTGCTAAACCGCAACACTTACGAACCCAATCGCAAATCCCTTAACGTCAACTCTCCCACCGTATCACAGACACCCTCTCAATTGCTAGCATAACCAGGCCCATATTCTTTTCTTCTATATTTTTCTTTATTTAATTTATTTTGATTAATTATTTTCTCACATAAATTTAATTAATTCCCTTTTTACAAAAAACTCATAAAATCAATTTTCATCTGTTGTACCCCAAAATTTGCCCTCCCATATTCTTCAAGATTTGCCAAGATCATGGTTCAAAATCCCTCAAGGATTGCACAATCCAATGGCCTCCTAACACAGTAAAAAATTAGGGTTTTGGGTTCTTGCAAAGAAATTGAGGTTTCCAAGGGTCCAATCAAGTCCCATATGCCTACATACATTGTCAAGCATCCATATGTCATGTTTCAAGACTCACAGCATCAAAATGCACAGTCAAAAACCCTAATTGCTCCACAGTCAACTACAGGGGCAAAATGGTCATTTGATAGTCAAAAGTCAAAATTTTTGGTCAACATCTTATTTTGAAGCCACAAACATAATTTGATCAATTCTTGATCATGATTCTCAAAGCATGGCTCAAAAAGTCTCAAGATGCAAAAGTTTCTATTTTTGGACAACTGAAAAGTCAACTGCAAATTGACCAGGGCATAACTTCTTCATGGTTTATCAGAAAAATCCCATCCAATGCTCATTTTGAAGAGAATGACATTTCCTACAACTCATATTCACACTTCAAGTCCAAGAAATGCTCTCACAAAAAATTATCAATTTCAACATTATAGGTCATTTTCAAAAGTCAACAAAAAGGCACTTTAAGTCAAAGACCATAACTTGAGATTGGTAAATCAAAATGACATGGGACCAAAGGCATTGGTTAGAGGACTTCAAGACCTTTCCAAAATGTCCAAGAACATGACCATAGCTTAAGAATTGAGCAAGATATGCATTGGAGAAGTTGGGAAATTTTTGGGAACTTTGAAAAGTCAACTTTGCTTCAAAAGCTTCAAAAATGCTAATGGGCCTCAATTTATTTCATGAATCATTACCCAAAGGATATGCACGACCCATTGAGTTCAAAGGGATTTATTTTCTTATTTTTAATTAATTAATTGAATTTTTATTCTTATTAATTCATTTAATTAGATTTAATTATGAGAAAAATATCAAATAATGGTTTTAAATCTTTTTTGTGCAGCAAATATGTTCATTATATGCAAAAGATTTCGTGCATCATCTCAAGGGGACAAAATCATCCATATTTGGCAAGATTGGCATGAAAAAAGATTGAAAAAGATGTGATAAAAATCAAATATTGAAATCATAAATTGATGGATCTTTGGGCTGATTTCTTGACCTAATTTCATTCACTTACTTATGCACAACTCAACCTAATTGATACATACACGAAAAACTGCTCAAAAAGAGAGAACAAAGTGGCAATTTTTGATAGAAATTTTGAAAACTGATTTTGTATTTGCAGTATCATTCAAAGCCTCAAACCTATTCCAAACCCTTGCTGAGACTTCTTTGAACGTGTTGCAACCACTTTCCAGTCTCCATACTCCAAGAATTGGTAGAATAGCATCACGTTTATCACAAACTTTTCCATAATCGTTTTCTAATTTCCATGCACTATTCATGTATATTATTTGTTGATTTTCACTAACAATGATGTTCTAAAGCGATTGGTATAGGTTAATTGACCTAACTCTGCCTGAATCCAAATCTGCCATTAAAGGATATTAGGTTTTCAGAACGTCCCAAATAGGGCTTTCATGTAGAGGAAAAATTGGCCCTTAAAACCTGTATGGATGAATTCGTGACATCAAGACGAAGCAAACCATCTCCCCGCGCTTAATTTATGTTACATGTACGCGTGTTCGCTATTTTCCACTGTTCTATTTAGTGGGGGTTTAAAACCCCCGCTATTTGTTTATATTGTAGGTACAAAGATGAAGAAGAAGGCTAGTGTGTCACCGTATGGTTGGGCAATTCAAAAGTTGGCACGTTTTTCTATCATTAACGTTATTTTCTTTTATATTATTTGTTTTCCACTAACATTACAAACGCGCTTCATAGCTCACTTGGCAAGGGATGTACTTGGTAAACGCTGGGACCTGGGTTCGATTCCCAGGTCCCCCCATATGTTCAATAATTTTTGTTGTAACGTATTCCCATGCAGTTTCCATCAAAAGTTCTACCATATACTCTCATGCGCTGGCCTGACAAGTGGCTTCAAGTCCCAATCTGAAGGCTGCAGGATGAGGTCCATGGTACACTCAGTCAACCATCCCATACGTGATCCCAAAAAGTCAAACGAGGCTCTATGCAAATGGGCCAAAATTACTGCAAGCACCTCCATTCTGGGCCTGATACCCCCAATGTTTGTATTCTATTTTTTTAATTTCCTTTTCTTTTCTTTTTAATTGTTTAATTGTTTTAATTGTTTTAATTGTTTTATTTAATTCACCTAAAATAATTTTCATAATAAACAATCAGAAACCAAAAAAATATTTAATATTTAATTCTTATTAATTTCACTATTAGAATATTTTTGTAAATAAATTTTAAGTAATTAATTTAGTTAAATTAGGTTTCAATTTTAACATTTTTTCTTAAATAACTAAAATAAGAAGAATTAGGGTCTTTGACCTTTTCATCTTTTTTTTAATAAATAATTTTCTCTCATTATTATTATTATTAATTACTAAATATTTTTGTAAATAAACATGTAATTTAATTAATTAGTGTAAATTAGATTAACTTGAATATTTTCTTAAATAATTAAAAATAATCTAGAATTAGGGTTTCCTTTTAATTTTCTTTATTTTCATAAATACCAAAAAACATGAAAAACAATTTCTTTTCTTTAATTAAATAATTAATTAGTTTTTAATTCAATTTAATTTCAAAAGGGTCAAAACCCTCGGACGTCCTAACTTTTATTTTTTCGCACGTTATTCTTTTTTCTTTTCGAATATTATGTAACTGCTCAAGGCTTGTAATAGTAATTAGGTCTTTTTACTTTCCGCATTTTTACCAAACGGGTCTTTGTATTTTGGCGATGTATAGACCCGCGCCTTGTAATAGCGTAGCTTTATATTTCCGCATTCAAATTTCCGCACTCTTAACTGCTAAACTTTGCATGAAAGAATGTATGGCTAATTAAAAACAAGCGTAGCTCACGATACAATGATCAAAGCTAAATATTGACATGAAAATAACACACAAATTCACACACCACTCTTAGGGTACGCCTCACCTGTTGCCTTCGAAACGTGGTCGTCGAGTATAGGACGTTTTAGTAAGTCCTTATGTCCATGATCCAGTTGCCTCGAAACGGTTGCCTCGGATTAAAAAAGGATCAAGGGCATAAGGGTAGCTTCTAAGGTGTCCTACTATTGCTCTGGTGACCACACAGTCCCTACAAACGAATTGACCCGAACACCTCCAACGGTGGTGCTACCTATCTCTCAATGGTGGGATGGCACTACCTTAAGGACATTTACACAGCCTAATTCCTTAGGGTAGGTAGATGACTCATAGATACTTGCTCTATTCAAAAACAAATCAAAACTCTTTTCACACCGACACTTTCAAAAAGCTTTCAAAATAATTTTTCAAACACTCTTGAGGACTGATACAAGAGTCATTCTCAAATCTTCAAACGAAACTTTTTCAAACCCACTCACAATTGAAAAGCAAACACTTTTGAAAACACAATGAGCAAGTATCTAAGAGCCCATGGATAACCATGGATAGAAAGGGTGCTAACACCTTCCTTTTCTATAAATCTACCTCCCGAACCGAGAAACTATCTCATAGGGAATTTTGCTGTGCTTTTGTCCTGTCCATGTTGGAGCAAATAAAAGACGGTGGCGACTCTTGGTTCCGCGACATTTCGCGATCCAGCGTTAAACAGTCAGTTCTAAATCCACCGATCACAGAACTGGCGACTCTGCTGGGGATATACTTAAAGTGAGGTGTACCTTAGGATAGCTCAGACTTGTGTTTTCAATTATTGTGTTTGTTTGCTTTATTATTTTGGGTGCTGTTTCCGAGTTACATAGATCCTAACCCGGATCTGGGGATACCCTGTTAGGTAGCATAAGCTGTGAGGGACCTGTCGGGCGTAGACCGACATGGGTGAAGCAGTGGCTACGTTGGTGTGGCACCTTGGTCTGTACCGATATCCCTTGTGTCGCAACGAGGAGAATATGGGTCTTCTGAGGAGTCGTTAAGCACCAATCGACCTTAGAACTTTAAATGACCCAACTTGGCCAATAGAACAGTAGCAGTACGCTACACCCATTGAGGCTAAACTCTCGCAATGGTTCTGGCCGCAAGAAAAGATTGCGATGCTGGAGTTATGACCGATTGAGGGTAGTCAATGATATTGGGATCCTCTAGAACCCGGTTACTTCTGATAGGACAGGTCTTAACCAACAAACTGAAAGAGGGTAATACCTAGACGCCATGCTGGCCTAAACTCTAATGGCTCTATTGTGTGACTTGTGTGCCTTCGTACTTGACTACTTGCATACTCGTTATCTGATACTTAAGTTCCTCGTAGGTTTTGTTTACAGTCCTTAATCTGGACTCATAACAGGGTTACTTGCATCACTCCATGCATAGCATAACATCATACCATTGCATGCATCTTGCATAAGGATTAATCCATTTCAAGGATCTCAACGGCTTGTGATGCAGGTCATGATGAATCAGATGTCTAGCAAGGGGCAAAGGGGATTTATTTTCCTCTAGCCAAGGTTGTCAGGGGCTATGACCCACTCGATATGGTGAGCCTTGACTCTTGAAGAAGGACTCTCAACAACATGAAGTTCCCTCCATCAAGCTACAAAATTTAAATTCTGACAATTTTCTTGTTTACCCCGCGAGATCCTTGAAAACATTGCATACATATATCATATATATCATTGCATAACAGGTACCCTTGCTACAGGTCACTCACCATCTTCGCTGTTTATTTCAGCAATGGCTTGCCAACAAGACAACCAGGACCTTCATGCTCAAAAGACTTAGTTCATGGAGATCTTCCTAAGCCTATCCAAGGGGCAAGAAGAGTTGAGGACCATGATCAGTCAGCTTCATCAAGACATGAAGCAAGCAGTCCAAGTCAGGGACCAGGCCATTGATCAGTTTCCAAGAGGCCAAGAGTCTGGCATGGTGAAAAATAGACCTCTCCAAATTGCTACCACTTCACAAGCCCAGCATCAACCTCGCCCAGAGCAACAGGTTGATCAGAGTAAGTCAAGCAGGCCTAAGAGGCAATTCACCCAGCTTAACATGTCGTTGTTTCAAGCCTTGCAACACTTGTTGGGTTTGAATCTGATTACACTAAGGGCTCCTCCCCGGAACCCCAACATCTCTGCTCCTAACTATCATCCCAACGAAAGGTGTGCATACCACTCTGATAGTCCTGGACATGACACTGCCGACTGCTGGGCTCTGAAGAACAAGGTCCAGGACCTGATTAATGAAGGAGCAGTGAATTTCACCCAAGTGGGTCAAGCTGAGGTCTGCTATCATCCCTACAGGATTCACCATTTGAAGTAACAAGCCCTGAGATGAGAAGACTCTTTGTTCATTAGAATTTTCAAGTTGTAATTTTCTTTGATTTGTTCAAACATTTATTCATGTTAAACGTTGTTATTTCATTAATGCATCGCATATGTCTGTTTTGAATCAATATATTCGCATTCGCTATATTCAAACTGCTTTCATTTTTTTGATGTCAACTCTCGATTAATAATTCTAAGCCTCTTGAGGGAGGATGACGAAAATGATACCACGATCTTTACAGTATGCTTTTGAACAGACCCCGCTGATGAGGTACATGCATTGTTTCAAATCCTAAACAGTGGAGTCATAAGGAAGATAATCCCTCGTCAACCCCTTTGAGCCAAAGAAGTTGGAGTTTTTCTTTTCGAAAATTAAAACCCTTAATCATAACCTGGGGCAGGGTAGTTCTCTCAATTAATCCAGGTACACAGTGAATAGCATCAAAGAAGTCCTTCCGAGACGAAAAAAAACAGTGATGGTTCCTATAATCATAAAGACAGGCAGTCGTCATCTTTCAAAATAAAAACCCAATAAGTCAAAACCTATGAAGGAGACTTACAAAACTGGGGCATCCCGCTGACTGTAATCACAAAAGAAACAGTTCAGGCAAAAAAAAAACAGGGATAACGCAATTAAAAAGAAAGAGGTCCTACAAACCCTCAACAAAAAAGAAATGACTGCCTATTCAAAATAAACTGTCAACATCTGAACCATCACTGGAATATCAGAGCAAAGACTCAAACAAGGTCTAACGCATGATCAGCTGAGTTTAGGTTCGAAGAACATCACGAAGAATGGGTGGGTACAAATACTTTGAGCCTTTATCCTTTGTTTCTTAAACCGTGAACCAGGCTACGTTATAACCCTCAAAAGTCCTAGCTGAAGCATGGGTTAGTTCGAAAGCATACTGTTGCGAAAGGTATCCTGACTCCTTAAGGCTTACGGTAAAATAACGAGTTGACATCACAGTTTACAAAAAAAATTCACTTGCTTTTACTGAAAAAATGCATTTTCAAAAAAAAAAATTTCAAGACAGACATAAGCTTTGCATTTCTAATATAACATTGCTTGCATATGACTATTTGTTTGAACAGCATAGAAGTTCGCACGACGAATGTCTAATGAACAAGAGTACCTCCAATCAAGGGGCACGATGTGATCATTGTCCATCATCTAGGGCAGTCCAGTCAAGATTCGGAGAATCTCTCAAAAGGCCAACAAGCTTGGGGCAAATCTCCATCTGGATCATTTGGGGCATTGGACGATCAAACGAAGATCTTCTGGTGGTATGGTAACATTGCACTACTGACAGGGGCACCTCCCTACATCCGGAGAACGTGGACATAGTCGAAAAAATACTGCGCATAATCAAAGACCCGCTAGGTTGACACACCTAGGCAAAAATAAGGGCTTCCCGGTGAACCAAAAGGGTTCGGGCAAAAATAAGGGATGAAATGAAAAAATCTGTACACCCGGCAAGTCGAAAACCTGAAAAGGCGGCTTGGGCAAAAATGGGTATCCCGGTGGACTGAAAACCCGAAAGGGCGGTCCAAGCAAAAGTTAGGGATCAAAAGTGTACGACTATGTTCCGTCATATCGTCACTGGCCTACCAGAAGAAGATTTGTCAATCGGCAGTCCTCAAGCACCTCCACAGGCATCTTCTCCCACAGAAACAGGGGCAGTAAGAATTGTTTGAACGATCCAGTTGTTCTGTCCACCAAGGTACCAAGGCAAGTTCGGCTAAAGAATGTAACCAAGATATCTTAATTCCCCAGAGAGTAAGACAAAATTCAACAATTCTCTCCCAAGCAGTTGTTCTCTCATCAGCCCTAACAAGGCACAGTATCTCCAGTAAGTCAACGATACTCTCCCCAAGCAGAGTTAGTCTACAGTCAGCCTTGTGGAAGTTGGATTATCCCCAGCAGATCTCAACATTCCTCAATGGAGTACACAAACATTCCATAACAAGCATCCCCGGCAATCTTGATCTAAGATTGTTCCCCGGCAGAATACCAGACATCCAGTGGAGCCATCCCCCAGTCCAATCTGAAAAGTCCCCCCAGGAGAGTTGAATCAATCTCCCCAGCAGGTCTTGAAGCTTATCCCCAGTAGATTCTGGAAGCTTGTCACCCGCATAGTACGAACGCTCTCCCCCGGCATTATTCAAAGGTTATTTCCCCACCAGGATATAACTGGGTTATCCTCAGCCATTTGCCACGGAAAGATCATCCCCGGTGAAGTCTTCCCATCCTCAGCGGAGTTCATCAAACCTTCCAACATAGCTCAACAATGGTATCCCCAGCGGAGTTATCATCGACCTCAACAAAGTACCTCTCTTTCCCCACAGAGCATTCCCCGCAGAGTAATATATTCGCAAAGTTTATTCCCCAACAGAGTCGTCTTCTCCTTCCGGTATTCTTGCAACCATCTCCCCAGCGGAAACAAAGAGCGCCACTCTTTAACATAAAGCCCAGGATTCAACTTCCAGGCACCCGTCAAGGATTTACTGTCCTAGACAAAAACATACATTCATAAACATCGCATCTTCATACATTATAGCATGCACATACGCATCATAAACATACAATCTCATTTATTCTGAGAACATCACGCATGTCATACATCATGACATTACATACAACTAACGTTTTGTCTTTTCAGGACAAAAGTCAATACAAAGATAATTACTATCAACTGTCGCAACTAAAGATCCGATTCCTGTATCTTGCCAGGGTGTATCTGTTGACGACTAATTCCAGACTCGGTTCCTGTATCTTGCCAGGGCACGTCTGAAGAGTTTGAGGATCCGATTCCTGTATCTTGCCAGGGTGTATCTGTTGACGACTATATTACCAGACTCGATTCCTGTATCTTGCCAGGGCACGTCTGAAGAGTTTGAGAATCCGATTCCTGTATCTTGCCAGGGTGTATCTGTTGACGAATACATTACCAGACTCGATTCCTGTATCTTGCCAGGGCACGTCTGAAGAGTTTGAGGATCCGATTCCTGTATCTTGCCAGGGTGTATCTGTTGACGACTACATTACCAAACTCGATTCCTGTATCTTGCCAGGGCACGTCTGAAGAGTTTGAGAATCTGATTCCTGTATCTTGCCAGGGTGTATCTGTTGACGACTACATTACCAGACTCGATTCCTGTATCTTTCCAGGGCACGTCTGAAGAGTTAGAGGATCTAATTCTTGTATCTTGCCAGGGTGTATCTGTTGACGACTACATTACCAGACTCGATTCCTGTATCTTGCCAGGGCACGTCTGAAGAGTTTGAGGATCTGATTCCTGTATCTTGCCAGGGTGTATCTGTTGATGACTAATTCCAAACTCGATTCCTGTATCTTGCCAGGGCACGTCTGAAGAGTTTGAGGATCTGATTCCTGTATCTTGCCAGGGTGTATCTGTTGACGACTAATTCCAGACTCGATTCCTGTATCTTTCCAGGGCACGTCTGAAGAGTTTGAGGATCCGATTCCTGTATCTTGCCAGGGTGTATCTGTTGACGACTACATTACCAGACTCGATTCCTGTATCTTTCCAGGGCACGTCTGAAGAGTTTGAGGATCCGATTCCTGTATCTTGCCAGGGTGTATCTGTTGACGACTAATTCCAGACTCGATTTCTGTATCTTGCCAGGGCACGTCTGAAGAGTTTGAGGATCTGATTCCTGTATCTTGCCAGGGTGTATCTGTTGACGACTAATTCCAGACTCGATTCCTGTATCTTGCCAGGGCACGTCTGAAGAGTTTGAGGATCTGATTCCTGTATCTTTCCTGGGTGTATCTGTTGACGACTAATTCCAGACTCGATTCCAGTATCTTGCCAGGGCACGTCTGAAGAGTTTGAGGATCCGATTCCCATATCTTGCTAGGGTGTATCTGTTGACAACTAATTCCAGACTCGATTCCTGTATCTTGCCAGGGCACGTCTGAAGAGTTTGAGGATCCGATTCGTGTATCTTGCCAGGGTGTATCTGTTGACGACTAATTCCAGACTCGATTCCTGTATCTTGCCAGGGCACGTCTGAAGAGTTTTAGGATCCGATTCCTGTATCTTGCCAGGGTGTATCTGTTGACGACTACATTACCAGACTCAATTCCTGTATCTTGCCAGGGCACGTCTGAAGAGTTTGAGGATCCGATTCCTGTATCTTGCCGAGTGTATCTTTTGACGACTACATTACCAGACTCGATTCCTGTATCCTGCCAGGGCACGACTGAAGAGTTCGAAGATCCGATTCATGTATATTGCCAGGGTGTATCTGTTGACGACTAAATTCCAGACTCGATTCCTGTATCCTGCCAGGGCACGTCTAAAGAGTTCGAAGATCCGATTCCTGTATCTTGCCAGGTTGTATCTGTTGACGACTGATTCCAGACTCGATTCCTGTATCTTGCCAGGGCACGTCTGAAGAGTTCGAAGATCTGATTCCTGTATCTTGCCAGGGTGTATCTGTTGACGACAAATTCCAGACTCGATTCCTGTATCCTTCCAGGGCACGTCTGAAGAGTTCGAAGATCTGATTCCTGTATCTTTCCAGGGTGTATTTGTTGATGACTAAATTCCAGACTCGATTCCTGTATCCTGCCAGGGCACGTCTGAAGAGTTCGAAGATCCGATTCCTGTATCTTGCCAGGGTGTATCTGTTGACGACTAAATTCCAGACTCGATTCCTGTATCCTGCCAGGGCACGTCTGAAGAAAGATGAAGGATTCGACTGAAAAGATCAAGTTGAACATTTAGACCCATAGGCTAGGCTACGTGTTTTCCCTTTTTAGGCCTCAAACCTATGTCTCATCCTATACTTAATTGTTTATGCAAGCTAAAATAGGCCTTTACCCATTTGTTGTCCAAGACCACTTGCACTTAACAGCATAATACTACCTTTTAGAAAGGTTTGTGTTGACCCTTGCGCCTGTTTTCCTTCAGAAGAAAGCAACCCCATCTGAACCATTCATTTTACTTTTATGGCACAAGTGGGCACTTACTTTCCAGGTTCAGCCTTATTTTATTATATTTGCTCACCAAGCTTCCCAAAAGCCTTTCTCTATAAATATAGAGTTCATTTGCACAAAGAGAGAAGAGAGAATCTTTGGACCTGAGGAACGAATCCCCCAAATTCTCTCAAACACAACAAAAAATTCTCAAACACTTCAACACTTGAGAAATCACAAAAAAGCCCAGAATCACATTCATCTCCTTCAAATCTGAAGAACAACCACACATTCTAGTTTCCTTCGACTCAAGGAACATACCATTTGTTCTTTCCATCAAATCCAGCAGAAAAGTGTATTTCACCTGTTTTTCTCTTTCGAATCCAGTGTCGAAGGACTACCCAGGGCCTTTTCCTTTGAATCCAGAGGCATTCAAAGCATGGCCTTGGGCCATATTGCTATTCAAACTCAAATGAAAGAGACAAGAGACAAAAAAGTTAGAAACGAAGCCTCTGGCTTCTATACTAACCTGCATGCCAAATGAAAGAGGAAGTCGTATGGAACAACATGTTGGCCTCCAGGCCCCAATCAAAAGCCAAAATATGCTGGTTTCTAGGCCTCAGTCGAAACTCACTCTTTCACCCCTTTCAGGTAAGGTCGAAGAAGGCCAAAAATGGCAGAATTGAAGGGTTGCTACCCTAAGTCGAAAGATCCATTTTTCTTGCTTTTACCTTATTTTTGCCTTTATATTTTCATGCAATTCAATCTGGTTATAATAGTGTAGGATTTATCTTTTGCACTCTTTTTTTACCTTCATATAAATGTTAATTAGGTATGTATGGCAAGATAAAATCAACAAGTAGACAACCCAAAAATCAAAGACAAAATGCATGCAATCAAACACACTTGCACACATGCACCCTTAGGGAAATTGCACTTGTTTCCTTACAAAAATGGCGATGTTATGCGTGTGGGATGTCTTAGCACAAAAGAATTAAAAAAAAAAGATCATAGTCCCTCGATGACGCTATCAAAGTTGCCTTTTAAAATGATCTTAGTCCCTACAGAAAAGTGGTAAGTCATTTCACAACATTGCTATCATGGTCATGCGATGACCAAACACTCGTCTCTTCACACCCAACGATGGGGCTTCTTATTAAATCAATGGTAAGGCAGCAACATCTAAAGGAGGAGGAAAAACACATCTAAAACCTTTTGAGTAGGTAGATTACTTTTAGTTACTTTCTCAATTTCAAAACAAACATCCTTGTTATTTTCAAAAACAATCACATACACTTTCAAAACACTTTCCAAACATTTAAATATTTTCAAAAGCTCAACACTTTGCAAACATTCTTATGAACGGGAATCGTTGCAAAGTTTTCCTAACTGATGGAAGCTTTTCAAAATACTTTCAAAACCACACAAAAGCACAATTTTCAAACAAAAGCAAGTGATCTAACGAGTAACTAAGAGCCCATGGAAAACCATGGATGGAAATGGTGCTTATACCTTCCTTTTTCATAATCTACCCCCAAACTCAAGAAAATATCTCAAAAGGTCTTTCCTGTGCTTTTTTTCATCTTTCCTTATTGGATAAAAGAAAAGTTGGTGGCGACTCTTGCTAAACCGCAACATTTACGAACCCAATCGCAAAACCCTCAACGTCAACTTTCCCACCGTATCACAGACACCCTCTCAATTGCTAGCATAATCAGGCCCATATTCTTTTCTTCTATATTTTTCTTTATTTAATTTATTTTGATTAATTATTTTCTCACATAAATTTAATTAATTCCCTTTTTACAAAAAATTCATAAAATCAATTTTCATCTGTTGTACCCCAAAATTTGCCCTCCCATATTCTTCAAGATTTGCCAAGATCATGGTTCAAAATCCCTCAAGGATTGCAGAGTCCAATGGCCTCCTAACACAGTAAAAAATTAGGGTTTTGGGTTCTTGCAAAGAAATTGAGGTTTCCAAGGGTCCAATCAAGTCCCATATGCCTACATACATTGTCAAGCATCCATATGTCAAGTTTCAAGACTCACAGCATCAAAATGCACAGTCAAAAACCCTAATTGCTCCATAGTCAACTGCAGGGGCAAAATGGTCATTTGACAGTCAAAAGTCAAAAATTATGGTCAACATCTTATTTTGAAGCCACAAACATAATTTGATCATTTCTTGATCATGATTCTCAAAGCATGGCTCAAAAAGTCTTAAGATGCAAAAGTTTCTATTTTTGGACAGCTGAAAAGTCAACTACAAATTGACCAGGGCATAACTTCTTCATGGTTTATCAGAAAAATCCCATCCAATGCTCATTTTGAATAGAATGACATTTCCTACAACTCATCTTCACACTTCAAGTCCAAGAAATGCTCTCACAAAAAATTATCAATTTCAACATTATAGGTCATTTTCAAAAGTCAACAAAAAGGCACTTTAAGTCAAAGACCATAACTTGAGATTGGTAAATCAAAATGACATGGAACCAAAGGCATTGGTTAGAGGACTTCAAGACCTTTCCAAAATGTCCAAGAACATGACCATAGCTTAAGAATTGAGCAAAATATGCATTGGAGAAGTTGGGAAATTTTTGGGAACTTTGAAAAGTCAACTTTGCTTCAAAAGCTTCAAAAATGCTAATGGGCCTCAATTTCTTTCATGAATCATTACCCAAAGGCTATGCACGACCCATTGAGTTCAAAGGGATTTATTTTCTTATTTTTAATTAATTAATTGAATTTTTATTCTTATTAATTCATTTAATTAGATTTAATTATGAGAAAAATATCAAATAATGGTTTTAAATCTTTTTTGTGCAGCAAATATGTTCATTATATGCAAAAGATTTCGTGCATCATCTCAAGGGGACAAAATCATCCATATTTGGCAAGATTGGCATGAAAAAAGATTGAAAAAGATGTGATAAAAATCAAATATTGAAATCATAAATTGATGGATCTTTGGGCTGGTTTCTTGACCTAATTTCATTCACTTACTTATGCACAACTCAACCTAATTGATACATACACGAAAAACTGCTCACAAAGAGAGAACAAAGTGGCAATTTTTGATAGAAATTTTGAAAACTGATTTTGTATTTGCAGGATCATTCAAAGCCTCAAACCTATTCCAAACCCTTGCTGAGACTTCTTTGAACGTGTTGCAACCACTTTCCAGTCTCCATACTCCAAGAATTGGTAGAATAGCATCACGTTTATCACAAACTTTTCCATAATCGTTTTCTAATTTCCATGCACTATTCATGTGTATTAATTGTTGATTTGCACTAACAATGATGTTCTGAAGCGATTGGTATAGGTTAATTGACCTAACTCTGCCTGAATCCAAATCTGCCATTAAAGGATATTAGGTTTTCAGAACGTCCCAAATAGGGCTTTCATGTAGAGGAAAAATTGGCCCTTAAAACCTGTATGGATGAATTCGTGACATCAAGACGAAGCAAACCATCTCCTCGCGCTTAATTTATGTTACCTGTACGCGTGTTCGCTATTTTCCATTGTTCTATTTAGTGGGGGTTTAAAACCCCCGCTATTTGTTTATATTGCAGGTACAAAGATGAAGAAGAAGGCTAGCGTGTCACCGTATGGTTGGGCAATTCAAAAGTTAGCGTGTTTTTCTATCATTAACGTTGTTTTCTTTTATATTATTTGTTTTCCACTAACATTACAAACGCGCTTCACAGCTCACTTGGCAAGGGATGTACTTGGTAAATGCTGGGACCTGGGTTCGATTCCCAGGTCCCCCCATATGTTCAATAATTTTTGTTGTAACGTATTCCCATGCAGTTTCCATCAAAAGTTCTACCATACACTCTCATGCGCTGGCCTGACAAGTGGCTTCAAGGCCCAATCTAAAGGCTGTAGGATGAGGTCCATGGTACACTCAGTCAACCATCCCATACGTGATCCCAAAAAGTCAAACGAGGCTCTATGCAAATGGGCCAAAATTACTGCAAGCACCTCCATTTTGGGCCTGATACCCCCAATGTTTGTATTCTATTTTTTTAATTTCCTTTTCTTTTCTTTTTAATTGTTTAATTGTTTTAATTGTTTTATTTAATTCACCTAAAATAATTTTCATAATAAACAATCAGAAACCAAAAAAATATTTAATATTTAATTCTTATTAATTTCACTATTAGAATATTTTTGTAAATAAATGTTAAGTAATTAATTTAGTTAAATTAGGTTTCGATTTTAACATTTTTTCTTAAATAAATAAAATAAGAAGAATTAGGGTCTTTGACCTTTTCATCTTTTTTTTAATAAATAATTTTCTCTCATTATTATTATTATTAATTACTAAATATTTTTGTAAATAAACATGTAATTTAATTAATTAGTGTAAATTAGATTAACTTGAATATTTTCTTAAATAATTAAAAATAATCTAGAATTAGGGTTTCCTTTTAATTTTCTTTATTTTCATAAATACCAAAAAACATTAAAAAAAAATTCTTTTCTTTAATTAAATAATTAATTAGTTTTTAATTCAATTTAATTTCAAAAGGGTCAAAACCCTCGGACGTCCTAACTTTTATTTTTTCGCACGTTATTCTTTTTTCTTTTCGAATATTATGTAAATGCTCAAGGCTTGTAATAGTAATTAGGTCTTTTTACTTTCCGCATTTTTACCAAACGGGTCTTTGTATTTTGGCGATGTATAGACCCGCGCCTTGTAATAGCGTAGCTTTATATTTCCGCATTCAAATTTCCGCACTCTTAACTGCTAAACTTTGGATGAAAGAATGTATGGCTAATTAAAAACAAGCGTAGCTCACGATACAATGATCAAAGCTAAATATTGACATGAAAATAACACACAAATTCACACACCACTCTTAGGGTACGCCTCACCTGTTGCCTTCGAAACGTGGTCGTCGAGTATAGGACGTTTTAGTAAGTCCTTATGTCCATGATCCAGTTGCCTCGAAACGGTTGCCTCGGATTAAAAAAGGATCAAGGGCATAAGGGTAGCTTCTAAGGTGTCCTACTATTGCTCTGGTGACCACACAGTCCCTACAAACGAATTGACCCGAACACCTCCAACGGTGGTGCTACCTATCTCTCAATGGTGGGATGGCACTACCTTAAGGACATTTACACAGCCTAATTCCTTAGGGTAGGTAGATGACTCATAGATACTTGATCTATTCAAAAACAAATCAAAACTCTTTTCACACCGACACTTTCAAAAAGCTTTCAAAATAATTTTTCAAACACTCTTGAGGACTGATACAAGAGTCATTCTGAAATCTTCAAACGGAACTTTTTCAAACCCACTCACAATTGAAAAGCAAACACTTTTGAAAACACAATGAGCAAGTATCTAAGAGCCCATGGATAACCATGGATAGAAAGGGTGCTAACACCTTCCCTTTCTATAAATCTACCTCCCGAACCGAGAAACTATCTCATAAGGAATTTTGCTGTGCTTTTGTCCTGTCCATGTTGGAGCAAATAAAAGACGGTGGTGACTCTTGCTTCCGCGACATTTCGCGATCCAGCGTTAAACAGTCAGTTCTAAATCCACCGATCACAGAACTGGCGACTCTGCTGGGGATATACTTAAAGTGAGGTGTACCTTAGGATAGCTCAGACTTGTGTTTTCAATTACGTGTTTGTTTGCTTTATTATTTTGGGTGCTGTTTCGGAGTTACATAGATCCTAACCCGGATCTGGGGATACCCTGTTAGGTAGCATAAGCTGTGAGGGACCTGTCGGGCGTAGACTGACATGGGTGAAGTAGTGGCTACGTTGGTGTGGCACCTTGGTCTGTACCGATATCCCTTGTGTCGCAACGAGGAGAATATGGGTCTTCTGAGGAGTCGTTAAGCACCAATCGACCTTAGAACCTTAAATGACCCAACTTGGCCAATAGAACAGTAGCAGTACGCTACACCCATTGAGGCTAAACTCTCGCGATGGTTCTGGCCGCAAGAAAAGATTGTGATGCTGGAGTTATGACCGATTGAGGGTAGTCAGTGATATTGGGATCCTCTAGAACCCGGTTACTTCTGATAGGACAGGTCTTAACCAACAAACTGAAAGAGGGTAATACCTAGACCCCATGTTGGCCTAAACTCTAATGGCTCTATTGTGTGACTTGTGTGCCTTCGTACTTGACTACTTGCATACTTGTTATCTGATACTTGAGTTCCTCGCAGGTTTTGTTTACAGTCCTTAATCTGGACTCATAACAGGGTTACTTGCATCACTCCATGCATAGCATAACATCATACCATTGCATGCATCTTGCATAAGGACTAATCCATTTCAAGGATCTCAAGGGCTTGTGATGCAGGTCATGATGAATCAGATGTCTAGCAAGGGGCAAAGGGGATTTATTTTCCTCTAGCCAAGGTTGTCAGGGGCTATGAACCACTCGATATGGTGAGCCTTGACTCTTGAAGAAGGACTCTCAACAACATGAAGTTCCCTCCATCAAGCTACAAAATTTAAATTCTGACAATTTTCTTGTTTACCCCGCGAGATCCTTGAAAACATTGCATACATATATCATATATATCATTGCATAACAGGTACCCTTGCTACAGGTCACTCACCATCTTCGCTGTTTATTTCAGCAATGGCTTGCCAACAAGACAACCAGGACCTTCATGCTCAAATAACACAGTTCAGGGAGATCTTTCTAAGCCTATCCAAGGGGCAAGAAGAGTTGAGGACCATGATCAGTCAGCTTCATCAAGACATGAAGCAAGCAGTCCAAGTCAGGGACTAGGACATTGATCAGTTTCCAAGAGGCCAAGAGTCTGGCATGGTGAAGAATAGACCTCTCCAAATTGCTACCACTTCACAAGCCCAGCATCAACCTCGCCCAGAGCAACAGGTTGATCAGAGTAAGTCAAGCAGGCCCAAGAGGCAATTCACCCAGCTTAACATGTCGCTGTTTCAAGCCTTGCAACACTTGTTGGGTTTGAATCTGATTACACTAAGGGCTCCTCCCCGGAACCCCAACATCTCTGCTCCTAACTATCATCCCAACGAAAGGTGTGCATACCACTCTGATAGTCCTGGACATGACACTGCCGACTGCCGGGCTCTGAAGAACAAGGTCCAGGACCTGATTAATGAAGGAGCAGTGAATTTCACCCAAGTGGGTCAAGCTGAGGTCTGCTATCATCCCTACATGATTCACCATTTGAAGTAACAAGCCCTGAGATGAGAAGAGTCTTTGTTCATTAGAATTTTCAAGTTGTAATTTTCTTTGATTTGTTCAAACATTTATTCATGTTAAACGTTGTTATTTCAATAATGCATCGCATATGTCTGTTTTGAATCAATATATTTGCATTCGCTATATTCAAACTGCTTTCATTTTTTTGATGTCAACTCTCGATTAATAATTCTAAGCCTCTTGAGGGAGCATGACGAAAATGATACCACGATCTTTACAGTATGCTTTTGAACATACCCCGCTGATGAGGTACATGCATTGTTTCAAATCCTAAACAGTGGAGTCATAAGGAAGATAATCCCTCGTCAACCCCTTTGAGCCAAAGAAGTTGGAGTTTTTCTTTTCGAAAATTAAAACCCTTAATCATAACCTGGGGCAGGGTAGTTCTCTCAGTTAATCCAGGTACACAGTGAATAGCATCAAAGAAGTCCTTCCGAGACGAAAAAAAAAACAGTGATGGTTCCTATAATCATAAAGACAGGCAGTCGTCATCTTTCAAAATAAAAACCCAATAAGTCAAAACCTATGAAGGAGACTTACAAAACTGGGGCATCCCGGTGACTGTAATCACAAAAGAAACAGTTCAGGCAAAAAAAAAACAGGGATAACGCAATTAAAAATAAAGAGGTCCTACAAACCCTCAACAAAAAAGAAATGACTGCCTATTCAAAATAAACTGTCAACATCCGAACCATCACTGGAATATCAGAGCAAAGACTCAAACAAGGTCTAACGCATGATCAGCTGAGTTTAGGTTCGAAGAACATCACGAAGAACGGATGGGTACAAATACTTTGAGCCTTTATCCTTTGATTCTTAAACCATGAACCAGGCCACGTTATAACCCTCAAAAGTCCTAGCTAAAGCATGGGTTAGTTCGAAAGCATACTGTTGCGAAAGGTATCCTGACTCCTTAAGGCTTACGGTAAAATAACGAGTTGACATCACAGTTTATAAAAAAAATTCACTTTCTTTTACTGAAAAAATGCATTTTCAAAAAAAAAAAATTTCAAGACAGACATAAGCTTTGCATTTCTAATATAACATTGCTTGCATATGACTATTTGTTAGAACAGTATAGAAGTTCGCACGACGAATGTCTAATGAACAAGAGTACCTCCAATCAAGGGGCACGATGTGATCATTGTCCATCATCTAGGGCAGTCCAGTCAAGATTCGGAGAATCTCTCAAAAGGCCAACCAGCTTGGGGAAAATCTCCATCTGGATCATTTGGGGCATTGGACGATCAAACGAAGATCTTCTGGTGGTATGGTAACACTGCACTACTGACAGGGGCACCTCCCTACATCCGGAGAACATGGACATAGTCGAAAAAATACTGCACATAATCAAAGACCCGCTAGGTTGACACACCTAGGCAAAAATAAGGGCTTCCCGGCGAACCAAAAGGGTTCGGGAAAAAATAAGGGATGAAATGAAAAAATTTGTACACCCGGCAAGTCGAAAACCTGAAAAGGCGGCTTGGGCAAAAATGGGTATCCCGGTGGACTGAAAACCCGAAAGGGCGGTCCAAGCAAAAGTTAGGGATCAAAAGTGTACGACTATGTTCCGTCATCTCGTCACTGGCCTACCAGAAGAAGATTTGTCAATCGGAAGTCCTCAAGCACCTCCACAGGCATCTTCTCCCACAGAAACAGGGGCAGTAAGAATTGTCTGAATGATCCAGTTGTTCTGTCCACCAAGGTACCAAGGCAAGTCCGGCTGAAGAATGTAACCAAGATATCTTAATTCCCCAAAGAGTAAGACAAAATTCAACAATTCTCTCCCAAGCAGTTGTTCTCTCATCAGCCCTAACAAGGCACAGTATCTCCAGCAAGTCAACGATACTCTCCCCAAGCAGAGTTAGTCTACAGTCTGCCTTGTGGAAGTTGGATTATCCCCAGCAGATCTCAACATTCCTCAACGGAATACACAAACATTCCATAACAAGCATCCCCGACAATCTTGATCTAAGATTGTTCCCCGGCAGAATACCGGACATCCAGTGGAGCCATCCCCCAGTCCAATATGAAAAGTCCCCCCCAGGAGAGTTGAATCAATCTCCCCAGCAGGTCTTGAAGCTTATCCCCAGTAGATTCTGGAAGCTTGTCACCCGCATAGTACGAATGCTCTCCCCCGGCATTATTCAAAGGTTATTTCCCCACCAGGATATAACTGGGTTATCCTCAGCCATTTGCCACGGAAAGATCGTCCCCGGCGAAGTCTTCCCATCCCCAGCGGAGTTCATCAAACCTTCCAACATAGCTCAACAATGGTATCCCCAGCGGAGTTATCATCGACCTCAGTAAAGTACCTCTCTTTCCCTACAGAGCATTCCCCGCAGAGTAATCTATTCGCCAAGTTTATTCCCCAACGGAGTCATCTTCTCCTACCAGTATTCTTGCAACCAACTCCCCAGCGGAAACAAAGAGCGCCACTCTTCAACATCAAGCCCAGGATTCAACTTCCCGGAACCCATCAAGGATTTACTGTCCTAGACAAAAACATACATTCATAAACATCGCATCTTCATACATTATAGCATGCACATACGCATCATAAACATACAATCTCATTTATTCTGAGAACATCACGCATGTCATACATCATGACATTACATACAACTAACGTTTTATCTTTTCAGGACAAAAGTCAATACAAAGATAATTACTATCAACTGTCGCAACTAAAGATCCGATTCCTGTATCTTGCCAGGGTGTATCTGTTGACGACTAATTCCAGACTCGGTTCCTGTATCTTGCCAGGGCACGTCTGAAGAGTTTGAGGATCCGATTCCTGTATCTTGCCAGGGTGTATCTGTTGACGACTACATTACCAGACTCGATTCCTGTATCTTGCCAGGGCACGTCTGAAGAGTTTGAGAATCTGATTCCTGTATCTTGCCAGGGTGTATCTGTTGACGACTACATTACAAGACTCGATTCCTGTATCTTGCCAGGGCACGTCTGAAGAGTTTGAGGATCCGATTCCTGTATCTTGCCAGGGTGTATCTGTTGACGACTACATTACCAGACTCGATTGCTGTATCTTGCCAGGGCACGTCTGAAGAGTTTGAGGATCCTATTCCTGTATCTTGCCAGGGTGTATCTGTTGACGACTACATTACCAGACTCGATTCATGTATCTTGTCAGGGCACGTCTGAAGAGTTTGAGGATCTGAATCCTGTATCTTGCCAGGGTGTATCTGTTGACGACTACATTACCAGACTCGATTCCTGTATCTTGCCAGGGCACGTCTGAAGAGTTTGAGGATCCGATTCCTGTATCTTGCCAGGGTGTATCTGTTGATGACTAATTCCAGACTCGATTCCTGTATCTTGCCAGGGCACGTCTGAAGAGTTTGAGGATCTGATTCCTGTATCTTGCCAGGGTGTATCTGTTGACGACTAATTCCAGACTCGATTCCTGTATCTTTCCAGGGCACGTATGAAGAGTTTGAGGATCCGATTCCTGTATCTTGCCAGGGTGTATCTGTTGACGACTACATTACCAGACTCGATTCCTGTATCTTTCCAGGGCACGTCTGAAGAGTTTGAGGATCCGACTCCTGTATCTTGCCAGGGTGTATCTGTTGACGACTAATTCCAGACTCGATTCCTGTATCTTGCCAGGGCACGTCTGAAGAGTTTGAGGATCCAATTCCTGTATCTTGCCAGGGTGTATCTGTTGACGACTAATTCCAGACTCGATTCCTGTATCTTGCCAGGGCACGTCTGAAGAGTTTGAGGATCCGATTCCTGTATCGTGCCTGGGTGTATCTGTTGACGACTAATTCCAGACTCGATTCCTGTATCTTGCCAGGGCACGTCTGAAGAGTTTGAGGATCTGATTCATGTATCTTGCTAGGGTGTATCTGTTGACGACTAATTCCAGACTCGATTCCTGTATCTTGCCAGGGCACGTCTAAAGATTTTGAGGATCCGATTCCTGTATCTTGCCAAGGTGTATCTGTTGACGACTAATTCCAGACTCGATTCCTGTATCTTGCCGGGGCACGTCTGAAGAGTTTTAGGATCTGATTCCTGTATCTTGTCAGGGTGTATCTGTTGACGACTACATTACCAGACTCAATTCCTGTATCTTGCAATGGCACGTCTGAAGAGTTTGAGGATCCGATTCCTGTATCTTTCCAGGGTGTATCTGTTGACGACTACATTACCAGACTCGATTCCTGTATCCTGCCAGGGTACGTCTAAAGAGTTCGAAGATCCGATTCCTGTATCTTACCAGGGTATATCTGTTGACGACTAAATTCCAGACTCGATTCCTGTATCCTGCCAGGGCACGTCTGAAGAGTTCGAAGATCCGATTCCTGTATCTTGCCAGGGTGTATCTGTTGACGACTGATTCCAGACTCGATTCCTGTATCTTGCCAGGGCACGTCTGAAGAGTTCGAAGATCCGATTCCTGTATCTTGCCAGGGTGTATCTGTTGACGACAAATTCCAGACTCGATTCTTGTATCCTGCCAGGGCACGTCTGAAGAGTTCGAAGATCTGATTCCTGTATCTTGCCAGGGTGTATCTGTTGATGACTAAATTCCAGACTCGATTCCTGTATCCTTCCAGGGCACGTCTGAAGAGTTCGAAGATCCGATTCCTGTATCTTGCCAGGGTGTATCTGTTGACGACTAAATTCCATACTCGATTCCTGTATCCTGCCAGGGAACATCTGAAGAGTTCGAAGATCCGATTCCTGTATCTTGCCAGGGTGTATCTGTTGATGACTATATTCCGGACTCGAATCCTGTATCCTTCCAGGGCACGTCTGAAGAGTTTGAAGATCCGATTCCTGTATCTTGCCAGGGTGTATCTGTTGACGACTATTCTCCGGACTCGATTCCTGTATCTTGCCAGGGAACGTCTGAAGAGTTTAAAGATTCGATTCCTGTATCCAGCCAGGGCACATCTACATAAAGAGTTTGAAGATTAATTCCTGTAACCGGCCAGGTAATTATCATTTTTTCTCAGGTACGCAAGTTCTCGCTAAGGAATCTCTTACGCGATCAACACCTAGATGGCATTTGTAAGCCCATCCACATACCAACAGTCTCCAAATGGCATCTATAAGCCCATTCCCGACAAGGTACTGTCACACTTTCAGATGGCATCTATAAGACCATCCCCCTATTCATCCGTCTCCAAATGGCACCTGTAAGCCCATTCCCACTGCTGACATTCTACTATGTGAGTGCAAATTTCTGGGCACTCTAGTGTTCAATCATCTTCCACCTTCGGATTACGAAAGACACGCCAGCCAATCTACATCCTCAGGTCTAAGAAGATTGAACAGGGGCACCTGTTGTACCCCAAAATTTGCCCTCCCATATTCTTCAAGATTTGCCAAGATCATGGTTCAAAATCCCTTAAGGATTGCACAGTCCAATGGCCTCCTAACACAGTCAAAAATTAGGGTTTTGGGTTCTTGCAAAGAAATTGAGGTTTCCAAGGGTCCAATCAAGTCCCATATGCCTACATACATTGTCAAGCATCCATATGTCAAGTTTCAAGACTCATAGCATCAAAATGCACAGTCAAAAACCCTAATTGCTCCATAGTCAACTGCAGGGGCAAAATGGTCATTTGACAGTCAAAAGTCAAAATTTTTGGTCAATATCTTATTTTGAAGCCACAAACATCATTTGATCAATTCTTTATCATGATTCTCAAAGCATGGCTCAAAAAGTCTCAAGATGCAAAAGTTTCTATTTTTGGACAGCTGAAAAGTCAACTGCAAATTGACCAGGGCATAACTTCTTCATGGTTTATCATAAAAATCCCATCCAATGCTCATTTTGAAGAGAATGACATTTCCTACAACTCATCTTCACACTTCAAGTCCAAGAAATGCTCTCACAAAAAATTATCAATTTCAACATTATAGGTCATTTTCAAAAGTCAACAAAAAGGCACTTTAAGTCAAAGACCATGACTTGAGATTGGTAAATCAAAATGACATGGGACCAAAGGCATTGGTTAGAGGACTTCAAGAACTTTCCAAAATGTCCAAGAACATGACCATAGCTCAAAAATTGAGCAAGATATGCATTGGAGAAGTTGGGAAATTTTTGGGAACTTTGAAAAGTCAACTTTGCTTCAAAAGCTTCAAAAATGCTAATGGGCCTCAATTGATTTCATGAATCATTACCCAAAGGCTATGCACGACCCATTGAGTTCAAAGGGATTTATTTTCTTATTTTTAATTAATTAATTGAATTTTTATTCTTATTAATTCATTTAATTAGATTTAATCATGAGAAAAATATCAAATAATGGTTTTAAATCTGTTTTGTGCAACAAATATGTTCATTATATGCAAAAGATTTCGTGCATCATCTCAAGGGGACAAAATCATCCATATTTGGCAAGATTGGCATGAAAAAAGATTGAAAAAGATGTGATAAAAATCAAATATTGAAATCATATATTGATGGATCTTTGGGCAGGTTTCTTGACCTAATTTCATTCACTTACTTATGCACAACTCAACCTAATTGATACATACACGAAAAACTGCTCAAAAAGAGAGAACAAAGTGGCAATTTTTGATAGAAATTTTGAAAACTGATTTTGTATTTGCAGGATCATTCAAAGCCTCAAACCTATTCCAAACCCTTGTTGAGACTTCTTTGAACGTGTTGCAACCACTTTCCAGTCTCCATACTCCAAGAATTGGTAGAATAGCATCACGTTTATCACAAACTTTTCCATAATCGTTTTCTAATTTCCATGCACTATTCATGTGTATTATTTGTTGATTTGCACTAACAATGATGTTCTGAAGCGATTGGTATAGGTTAATTGACCTAACTCTGCCTGAATCCAAATCTGCCATTAAAGGATATTAGGTTTTCAGAACGTCCCAAATAGGGCTTTCATGTAGAGGAAAAATTGGCCCTTAAAACCTGTATGGATGAATTCGTGACATCAAGATGAAGCAAACCATCTCCTCGCGCTTAATTTATGTTACTGGTACGCGTGTTCGCTATTTTCCACTGTTCTATTTAGTGGGGGTTTAAAACCCCCGCTATTTGTTTATATTGCAGGTACAAAGATGAAGAAGAAGGCTAGCGTGTCACCATATGGTTGGGCAATTCAAAAGTTGGCGCGTTTTTCTATCATTAACGTTGTTTTCTTTTATATTATTTGTTTTCCACTAACATTACAAATGCGCTTCACAGCTCACTTGGCAAGGGATGTACTTGGTAAACGCTGGGACCTGGGTTCGATTCACAGGTCCCCCCATATGTTCAATAATTTTTGTTGTAATGTATTCCCATGCAGTTTCCATCAAAAGTTCTACCATACACTCTCATGCGTTGGCCTGACAAGTGGCTTCAAGGCCCAATCTGAAGAAGGCTGCAGGATGAGGTCCATGGTACACTCAGTCAACCATCCCATACGTGATCCCAAAAAGTCAAACGAGGCTCTATGCAAATGGGCCAAAATTACTGCAAGCACCTCCATTATGGGCCTGATACCCCCAATGTTTGTATTCTATTTTTTTAATTTCCTTTTCTTTTCTTTTTAATTGTTTAATTGTTTTAATTGTTTTAACTGTTTTATTTAATTCACCTAAAATAATTTTCATAATAAACAATCAGAAACCAAAAAAATATTTAATATTTAATTCTTATTAATTTCACTATTAGAATATTTTTGTAAATAAATGTTAAGTAATTAATTTAGTTAAATTAGGTTTCAATTTTAACATTTTTTCTTAAATAAATAAAATAAGTAGAATTAGGGTCTTTGACCTTTTCATCTTTTTTTTAATAAATAATTTTCTCTCATTATTATTATTATTAATTACTAAATATTTTTGTAAATAAACATGTAATTTAATTAATTAGTGTAAATTAGATTAACTTGAATATTTTCATAAATAATTAAAAATAATCTAGAATTAGAGTTTCCTTTTAATTTTCTTTATTTTCATAAATACCAAAAAACATAAAAAACAATTTCTTTTATTTAATTAAATAATTAATTAGTTTTTAATTCAATTTAATTTCAAAAGGGTCAAAACCCTCGGACGTCCTAACTTTTATTTTTTCGCACGTTATTATTTTTTCTTTTCGAATATTATGTAACTGCTCAAGGCTTGTAATAGTAATTAGGTCTTTTTACTTTCCGCATTTTTACCAAACGGGTCTTTGTATTTTGGCGATGTATAGACCCGCGCCTTGTAATAGCGTAGCTTTATATTTCCGCATTCAAATTTCCGCACTCTTAACTGCTAAACTTTGCATGAAAGAATGTATGGCTAATTAAAAACAAGCGTAGCTCACGGTACAATGATCAAAGCTAAATATTGACATGAAAATAACACACAAATTCACACACCACTCTTAGGGTACGCCTCACCTGTTGCCTTCGAAACGTGGTCGTCGAGTATAGGACATTTTAGTAAGTCCTTATGTCCATGATCCAGTTGCCTCGAAACGGTTGCCTCGGATTAAAAAAGGATCAAGGGCATAAGGGTAGCTTCTAAGGTGTCCTACTATTGCTCTGGTGACCACACAGTCCCTACAAACGAATTGACCCGAACACCTCCGACGGTGGTGCTACCTATCTCTCAATGATGGGATGGCACTACCTTAAGAACATTTACACAGACTAATTCCTTAGGGTAGGTAGATGACTCATAGATACTTGCTCTATTAAAAAAAAAATCAAAACTCTTTTCAGACCGACACTTTCAAAAAGCTTTCAAAACAATTTTTCAAACACTCTGGAGGACTGATACAAGAGTCATTCTGAAATCTTAAAACGAAACTTTTTCAAACCCACTCACAATTGAAAAGCAAACACTTTTGAAAACACAATGAGCAAGTATCTAAGAGCCCATGGATAACCATGGATAGAAAGGGTTCTAACACCTTCCCTTTCTATAAATCTACCTCCCGAACCGAGAAACTATCTCATAAGGAATTTTGCTGTGCTTTTGTCCTGTCCATGTTGGAGCAAATAAAAGACGGTGGCGACTCTTGCTTCCGCGATATTTCGCGATCCAATGTTAAACAGTCAGTTCTAAATCCACCGATCACATCATCAAATTAGAATTTAGGTTTTTTTTTATTATTTTATTTTGACAAAATTAATTTAATTAGTTTAATTTAATTTTAGGGTAATTTTGTCCTTTTGTAAATATTTTTTTAAAAAAATTATAAAATTAGGGTTTTGTTTAGTTTAATTTCTATTTTCTTTTCTTAAAATAACCAAAATATAAAAATAGGCCAAATTAATTATTTTTCTTAATCTAAATTAATTAGTAATTAGGTTTGTACATATTTAATTAAAACCTTATCTTCTCAAAATAATAAAAAAAAACAACCAAAATATGATTTTTCTTTTAATTAGGTTTAGACGGGGTCAAAACCCTAATTTTTTATCGTTCTTAATTTATCGTGCGCGTTTATTCTTTTACAATATTAATGTAACTGCTTATGGGATGTAATAGTTTAATTAGGACTTTTTGTTTATTTATCGTTTTTACGGGTTTTTTGGCTATGTAATTAATCCCCCTCCCCGAAGCCTTGTAATAGCGTAGTTTTATTTCTCGCATTTTAACTTTCGTAAATATTAACTGTTAGATGTATGATAATAGGATTGCATGACAAGAATGTATGTTAATTTTAAAATGGTTAGCAAACCCTAAATGAGCAAAGATAATAACTGAAATCAAATCACTCGCACATGCGCACTCCTATGGTATACTCTCACTTCGGTTGCCTTTGGTAAACGATCATTAAGTATAGGGTGCTTTAGTGGTTACCATCTTGTCTAAACAAAGATCAAACGTCCCGTTCGGAAATGTTGCCTCGGAAATGTTGCCTCGAATATGATCTTAAGACACTAGGGTTATTACTAAGACGTCCTAACATTGCTTTAGTGATCGTATGTCCCTTTCGAATTGACCCTTACAACTCCAATGACGGTGCTTCCTATTTCTCAAATAAGTAGGATAGCGCTGTCTAAAAGAAACAAGAACAGAAACATTCTCTTTTCGAGTAGGTAGATGTTAGTAGGTACTTGCTCAAAATCAAACTTTTCCACACTTACACTCTTTCCAAACAAAGTTTTCAAAACGACTTCGTAACACTCTTGAGGACTGATACAAGGGTTAAAACGAAGTAAAACAAAAAATTTTCAAAACACACAAACACGGAAGAAATTTTTAAAATGATGAGCAAGTGTAATTGCAAGCTTCTCAAGTCATATTTAAAGCATGTGTTTTGATGAAGACAACATGGACATCAACTTTCAAAGGATGTGAAAAAAGCCTATCAACATCAAATAAAAGCCTTGAAGATTATTGAAGAATTATTGAAGAAATCATCAAATGTCAATATGGTATAAATAATTCTTAAAATCTTGAATATAGATGTTCACAATATGCATTCATCAACATATACATATTCCATAACTTTAACATCAAGAAAAACTTTGTTTGAAATATCTTTCAAAATGTATTTTTGAAAATAAACCTTTAGGAACCGGTTCCTCCCTAACAGGGAACCGGGTTCCAGCATTTCTCAAAAAACATGTCCCTGGATTTTGTACCAGGAACCGGGTTGTACCAATAGGGGAACCGGTTCCTGCGTAATATTTTTGAATTTCAACTTATAACGTTCACTAAGAACCGGGTTCTGTCAGTGTCGGAACCGGTTCCTAGCGAACCAATGCATCTTTTACTTTGTTTTTTTGAACATTTTTCAAGTGGTATCTTTTCATGAATGCATTGCAACTTTTCATATGAATTGGCATGAATGAAGAGGTTCTTACAACTTTATAAAATGCAGATTTTCTTATTTTAAAACAATGTTCAACATTTCAATTTTCAAATTAACAAATATACTTCTTCATTAACAATTTTCTTATTTACTCACATTTGAAATTATACTTTCATGTGTTCATAATTTTGTGAAACTTGCCATATACACTTTCATTATCATTACAAGTTTCATTCATACATTGTGAACATTTATATACATTGTTGAGAATTGTTTTTATCTTGAAGAATAAGATCAATTGAAGATTGATAAAGCTCTCCATATACTTCAAACTAAATCATTGTATTACTTAAAGGTTTTTCCCTTACTATCCAGGATTGTTGGAAGTAAGTGTTGTGATTTGAAGAGGATTGTTCTTCATTCACATTAGTGTTTGTTTGGTCTTAAAGGTGTTAAGAACCTTTGATCACCCTATAGGTTAGATAGTAAGCATAGGCTGTACAATCATTCTAACTATAGTGAAATCTCTTTCGTGTTGGAAAGGGGACTGGAGTACTCTCGGATTGTGAGGGGAACCAGGATATATCACCGTGTTCTTTACTTTTCCGCATTTATCGCTTTCATCACCATAATCAAGAAAAGATAAAGATATAATCAAAACCTTCAAACACTTAACCAAAAATTACTACCAAGCATTCTCATAAAACCGAAGAAATTTTATAAGACCTAATTCACCCCCCCCCCCCCCCCCCTCTTAGGCACTCTGAGACTTACAATTGGTATCAGAGCAAGTTATAGGTAACTTGTTCCTATAGATCCAGAATGGCTTCCGCAAATCATCAACCGGACTTCAGAGATGGTGGTAGTAACAACAAGCCTCCTCTATTCTGTGGTGAATATTTTGACTTCTGGAAAATACGCATGAAGGCGCATTTAGAAGCACAAGGAGAGGAAGTATGGGATGCTGTTGAAAATGGTCCATTTATCCCAATATCAGTAATCAATGGCATTGGTTCTGTAAAACCCAAAACTGCATGGGACGACGATGATAAAAAGAAAGTTCTCTATGACAAAAAGGCAATAAACCTTCTTCAAGGTACACTCAGTATGGACGAATTTTTCCGTGTCTCGAACTGCAAGACAGCAAAAGAAATATGGGATACCCTGGTTCAAACTCATGAAGGAACGGCTGAAGTAAAAAGATCAAGGCTAAATACCTTGAGTCAAGAATATGAACTATTTCGAATGCAGCCCGGAGAATCCATTCTTGACTTACAAAAGAGATTTGTGCATTTGACAAATCACTTAAATGCTCTTGGTAAAACCTTGACAAATGATGAACTCAACTTGAAAATCCTTAGATCATTCACTAGGGAATGGCAACCAAAGGTAACGGCAATCTCGGAAAAGAAGAGTCTCTCCGCAATGACTTCCGCTACATTATTTGGCAAACTTCAAGAATATGAAACGAAACTCGGTAGACTTGAAAAACATGAAAATTTAGAGAAGAAATCCAAAGGCATTGCCTTGAAAGTTGATTCAAAAGTCAAGATAAAGATGCATCGAAGGAAGATGAAAACTTCTTGCTTCTTGTAAAAAGGTTAGGAAAATATTTTGGTCATAAAAATAATCTTCATAATGCTAACTTTGTCAAGAGGAATAAATTTTATAATCATAAAGATAAAGAAGCCTCCACATCAACACAAGATGTCACATGTTATGAATGTGGAAAGCAAGGTCACATAAAGCCGGATTGTCCAAAACTCTCCAAGAAAAATGGATTCAAAGGCAAAAAGGAGTTCAAGAACAAAAAGGCTTATGTTGCATGGGAAGATAATGAGATAAGTTCTTCATCCGATTCGGAAAGCGAGGAATGTGCGAATCTAGCATTAATGGCTTCACATCACTCCGACAATGAAGAAGAGGTTAGTAATGAATTTAATCTTTTTGATGATGATGTTCAAGATGCTATTGATGAACTCTTGAAAGAATGCAAAAGTTTATACAAAAAGGTGTCAAATCAAGAAAAAGAACTTCTAAGTTGTTTAGAAAAAATTGACACCATGACTAAAGATTTTGATCTTCAAAAACAGAATTTTATTAAAGAAAAAGAAAACTTTGCATTCTCCAAGTGTGAATCAAATGTCTTTCAAATTGTTGAATTGAAAAGAGTCATTGAACGATATGAAAAAGGACAAATAGGATTGGAAGGATTACTAAGCCAACAACGCTATCCAAATGATAAAAGGGGTCTTGGTTATGTGAACTCTAAGAAACCAAGTAACAATCCCACTGTTTTTGTAAAGGCTAGTAATAGTTCCAATCCCAAGAAAGTTGAAAAGAAGCAAGTTGTTCATAATCATCAAAAGAAAAAGACAAATGTATCAAAAAAGAAAACATTTCCTAAGAAGAAATCTTATCCTTTTAGATATAGAAGTAACTTTGAACCTACTTGTTTTTATTGTGGTATTAAAGGCCATACACCTAATGATTGCTATGTTAGAAACTTTAGTATATCAAGTGGGCATTATGTGTGGGTGAAAAAGGGAACTAACTATGAAGGACCCAAGGCAACTTGGGTACCTAACAAAGAATAATTTGTTTGTGTAGGTATGCTTGAAGTCCACATCAAATGTTTGGTATCTTGATAGTGGATGTTCAAAGCATATGACAGGAGATGTACACCAATTTTCATATCTAGTACATAAAGCCAAAGGGTATGTCACCTATGGAGACAACACCAAAGGAAATATTCTTGGCGTTGGAATAGTTGGCACACCTCCATCCATTCAAATTGAGGATGTTCTCTATGTTGAAGGATTAAAACATAATCTTCTTAGCATAAGTCAACTTTGCGATAGAGGGTTTAAGATCAAATTCAACAAAGATGAATGTCTCATTATGGATGAGGCAACCAATGAGGTAAAACTCAAAGGTATAAGAACTAACAATATTTTTATGATTACTTTAGATGATTTGTCTCTGAAGGTACAATGTCTTATGGTAAACAACAATGACGCTTGGTTATGGCACAAGAGGATCGCTCACATTCACATGGAGCACTTGAACAAATTGGTTAAGCATGACTTAGTTATTGGTCTACCAAAGATGAAGTTCATCAAGGACAAATTATGTAATGCATGCCAAAAGGGAAAACAGACCAAAACAACTTTCAAATCTAAGAATGTGGTGTCTACCACAAGACCACTACAATTTTTACACATGGATCTCTTTGGTCCATCAAGAACAAAAAGCTTCGGAGGTAATGTATACGCTTTAGTCATTATTGATGATTTTTCTAGATATTCTTTGACTTTGTTTCTTGTGCAGAAAAGTGATGCTTCCAAAGCCTTTAAGAAGTATGCTAAGCAAATCCAAAATGAAAAATCACTAAAGATTGTATCCATAAGAAGTGATCATGGTGAAGATTTCCAAAATGCACAATTTGAAGAATTTTGTGAAGAACATGGTATCTCTCATAATTTTTCAGCACCAAGAACTCCACAACAAAATGGAGTAGTTGAAAGAAAGAATAGGTTTCTAGTGGAACTTGCAAGAACAATGCTTAGTGATGCAAATCTTCCTAAATATTTTTGGGCGGATGCGGTTAGTACGGCATGTTATGTTGGAATTCGAGTTATCATTAGACCTATAATAAAGAAGACTCCATATGAACTCTTCAAAGGAAGAAAGCCAAATATTGCTCACTTCCACATTTTTGGATGCAAGTGCTTTGTTCTTAACAATGACAAGGACAATCTCGGTAAGTTTGACGAGAAATCCAACGAAGGTATTTTTCTTGGTTATTCGCTTTCTAGTAAAGCATATAGAATTTATAATAAAAGAACTTTAACTATTGAAGAATCTATGCATGTATCTTTTGATGAAACTAACCCCTCTAAGGAGGAAGTAGTTGTTTGTGATGATGATGATCCTATAGATTTACCCCTGGAAGATCTTTCAATTGATCAAATTAAGAAATCACCGGAAAATCAAGAAAACATTGTACAACAAGATTCAAACACCAATGATCTACCAAAAGAATGGAGAACTCATAGAGACCATCCTATTGACAAAATTATTGGTGATATTAGCCAAGGAGTATCAACAAGATTGAATCTAAAAGATGCTTGCTTAAACATGGCGTTTGTTTCTCAAATTGAACCTACCAAAGTTGATGAAGCCTTAGGAGATGATCAATGGATTATTGCTATGCAAGAAGAATTAAATCAATTCGAGAGAAATCAAGTTTGGGAACTTGTTCCTAGACCAAGTGGTAAACACATCATAGGTACCCGATGGGTTTTTAAGAACAAACTTGATGAGAATGGTCTAATTGTTCGAAACAAAGCAAGGTTAGTTGCCCAAGGTTACAATCAAGAGGAAGGAATCGACTTTGAAGAAACATTTACTCCGGTTGCAAGGTTAGAAGCTATACGTCTTTTACTTGCTTATGCTTGTTCATTAAATTTTCAGCTTTTTCAAATGGACGTCAAAAGCGCATTCTTGAATGGATACATCAATGAAGAAGTCTATGTCAAACAACCCCCAGGATTTGAAGAATTCAAACATCCCTCACATGTCTTTAAGTTGAGAAAAGCTCTTTATGGCTTAAAGCAAGCACCAAGAGCATGGTATGATAGACTTAGCAATTTTTTGTGTGAAAAAGGTTTCGAAAAGGGTAAGGTTGATAAAACCTTGTTCATTAAGAAAATCCAAAGTAACACTTTATTGGTTCAAGTCTATGTCGATGATATCATTTTTGGATCGACTAACAAAGAAATGTGTGAGGAATTCTCATTGATGATGCAAGGATAATTCGAGATGTCTATGATGGGAAAGATGAACTACTTTCTTGGACTACAAATCAAGCAACTAGAAGATGGAATCTTCATTAATCAATCTAAGTATTGCAAAGAATTATTGAAAAAGTTTGATATGGACAATTAAAAACCCATGAAAACTCCAATGGGCTCCGGTACATATGTTGATCAGGATGAATCCGGTACTCCAATTGATATTACAAAATACAGAGGTATGATTGGCTCTTTATTGTACTTGACGGCAAGCCGTCCTGACATCATGTTTAGTGTTTGTCTTTGCGCTCGCTTTCAAGCAAATCCAAAAGAATCACACCTCATGGCAGTTAAAAGGATCATGAAGTATCTTAAAGGAACAATCAATGTCGGCCTATGGTATCTAAAAGGTAGTACTTGCACTTTGATTGGTTATTCTGACGTGGATTATGCAGGTTGTAAAACTGATCGTAATAGCACAAGTGGTACGTGTCACATTATTGGAAATGCATTAGTATCATGGGCTTGTAAAAAGCAAGCATTTATTGCTCTTAGCACGGCCGAAGCAGAATACATAGCAGCAGGTAGTTGTTGTGCACAAATTCTTTGGCTCAAGCAACAACTCCGTGATTACGGACTTGATCTCGGATGCATTCCTCGTCGATGCGACAATACAAGTGCTATCAATATTACAAAGAATCCGGTGATGCATTCAAGAACCAAACATATAGATATTCGACATCATTTTCTCCGTGATCATGTACTTAAAGGAGATGTTGAAGTCACTTTTGTGGATACTCATAACCAACTCGCAAATATCTTCACTAAACCGCTTGCTCGAGAACCTTTCTTCAAAATCCGAAGAGAACTTGGTATTTTGGATGAAGGTGATATCTAATGATTCTCTTTTTATGCATGTCTTAATTTTTATATGTATCTATTTCACTCTTTTTCCCCATCCTTTTTGATGTTAACAAAGGGGGAGAAGAATATGCATGTGCGTTGTTTTGTTTCAAAGAAATTGCAGGCCCAAATAAATATCAAACTCTCTCCAAAATTCAAAGAATCATGGACTTAGGGGGAGCATACAATTTAGGGGGAGCCTTGCATTTGCTCAACATGTTTGCTACACAAAACAACATGAACATTTCAAGAAATCGTTTTCAAGACTTGGTTGTCATCATCAAAAAGGGGGAGAATGTAATTGCAAGCTTCTCAAGTCATATTTAAAGCATGTGTTTTGATGAAGACAACATGGACATCAACTTTCAAAGGATGTGCAAAAAGCCTATCAACATAAAATAAAAGTCTTGAAGATTATTGAAGAATTATTGAAGAAATCATCAAATGTCAATATGGTATAAATAATTCTTAAAATCTTGAATATAGATGTTCACAATATGCATTCATCAACATATACATATTCCATAACTTTAACATCAAGAAAAACTTTGTTTGAAATATCTTTCAAAATGTATTTTTGAAAATAAACCTTTAGGAACCGGTTCCTCCCTAACAGGGAACCGGGTTCCAGCATTTCTCAAAAAACATGTCCCTGGATTTTGTACCAGGAACCGGGTTGTACCAATAGGGGAACCGGTTCCTGCGTAATATTTTTGAATTTCAACTTATAACGTTCACTAAGAACCGGGCTCTGTCAGTGTCGGAACCGGTTCCTAGCGAACCAATGCAGCTTTTACTTTGTTTTTTTGAACATTTTTCAAGTGGTATCTTTTCATGAATGCATTGCAACTTTTCATATGAATTGGAATGAATGAAGAGGTTCTTACAACTTTATAAAATGCAGATTTTCTTATTTTAAAACAATGTTCAACACTTCAATTTTCAAATTAAAAATATACTTCTTCATTAACAATTTTCTCATTTACTCACATTTGAAATTATACTTTCATGTGTTCATAATTTTGTGAAACTTGCCATATACACTTTCATTATCATTACAAGTTTCATTCATACATTGTGAACATTTATATACATTGTTGAGAATTGTTTTTATCTTGAAGAAGAAGATCAATTGAAGATTGATAAAGCTCTCCATATACTTCAAACTAAATCATTGTATTACTTAAAGGTTTTTCCCTTACTATCCAGGATTGTTGGAATTAAGTGTTGTGATTTGAAGAGGATTGTTCTTCATTCACATTAGTGTTTGTTTGGTCTTAAAGGTGTTAAGAACCTTTGATCACCCTATAGGTTAGATAGTAAGCATATGATGTACAATCATTCTAACTATAGTGAAATCTCTTTCGTGTTGGAAAGGGGACTGGAGTACTCTCGGATTGTGAGGGGAACCAGGATATATCACTGTGTTCTTTACTTTTCCGCATTTATCGCTTTCATCACCATAATCAAGAAAAGATAAAGATATAATCAAAACCTTCAAACACTTAACCAAAAATTACTACCAAGCATTCTCATAAAACCGAAGAAATTTTATAAGACCTAATTCACCCCCCCCCCCCCCCCCCCTCTTAAGCACTCTGAGACTTACAGCAAGTACCTAAGGGCCCGTAGAAAACTACAGATAGAAACGGTGTTAATACCTTCCCTTTATATAATCTACCCCACGTACTCAAAATCTAGAAAAAGGAATTTTTCTGTGCTTTTTTCCTTTACAGTTGGATAAAATAAAAGTTGGTGGCGACTCTTGCTTACCGCGACATTTTGTAAACACAAACGCAAAACGCAAACCAGCATTTTCCTAAAACAGTCTGGTTCTGCCACCGTATCACAGCAGGGTTACTTCGAAATGAGAGCCTGGATAGTAGGGCTTATGGGAAGGAACCTGGGTCGTAGGGTTACTTCGAAATGAGAGCCTGGATAGTAGGGCTTATGGGAAGGAACATGGGTTGTAGGGTTACTTCGAGATGAAAGCCTGGATAGTAGGGCTTATGGGAAGGAACCTGAGTTGTAGGGTTACTTCGAGATGAAAGCCTGGATAGTAGGGCTATGAGAAGGAACCTAGATAGTAGGGTTACTTCGGGATGAAAGCCTGGATAGTAGGGCTATGAGAAGGAGCCTGAATAGTAGGGTTACTTCGGGATGAAAGCCTAGATAGTAGGGCTTATGAGAAGGAACCTGGGTCGTATGGTTACTTCGAGATGAAAGCCTGGATAATAGGGCTTTTTAGAAGGAACCTGGGTCGTAGGGTTACTTCGAGATGATAGGATGGATAGTAGGGCTATGAGAAGGAACCTGGATAATAGGGTTACTTCGGGATGAAAGTGTAGATTAGTTGACCGGTTTGGTTTCGGGATCTGAGTTTCCATTAGTCGTCTGCAGACGTGACCTGTATAACTGCTAGATTTATTGAAGATAATTGTCTTTCCTGAAAAGATATCAGGGTTAATTATATGAAATGCATGAAACGCCTTGTGAGATGATGTTCTCAAAATAAATGAGATCCTGCTGTATATGATATGTAAGCGCATGTCATGATGTATGTACATGAAATGCTATTGGGGTATGTCCGAGTCTGGGAAAATAAATCCATGACTGCTGCTGGAGAATATAGCATTCCTGACTGTTGTAGAGAATTGTGGTTCTTCAACTTCCTCCGGGGATGGTGAACGGAAATGACTATGCTGGAATTTACTCTTTGTTATTTATGAATATTTTGTCAGGGAGAGATTCTGTTTGAGAATAACTCTACCGGGAACAACTTGGAATGTGAATTTTCGTAGCTGAAGTAATGAGCGTTGTCGGGGATTGAGCTTTTGTAGCCAGAGAAATAAACTTTTCTTGGGAGATAAAATTTACTGATCCGCTCGTAATTATGAAATTCGACTGGGGGATATAGCTGTTAGGTTTCTGAATGACCCTAGCTGGGGAGATTACTTCCTGCTTCAGGAAAGCCGACGTCAATGCTTTTGAATACTTTTACTCTATGAGGGAGTGTATGTACTGATGATTGTGCTTTAAGGTTGTCTTTGTCTCGGTACCTGCTGGGTAGAGTAACTGTCGGGTTTGACACTTCTTGTTTTTTGCCCCTGTTTCTAGAATTACGAGTAATTGTCTTTTTGTTTCTTATGTAAATATTTATGAGCAGCAATCATATTCAAATGCATATGTCAAGAATAAATCATTGGACATTCTTGCAAAACAAAACAGAAAAAGAAAAAACTCAAAGTTTCTTGTGAAAATGATTTTGTATTGATTTTTGATGTTGGCCTGTAATAGGCGTTTTTGTACAAGGAGGTTGACGCTCTAGTAAGAGAATGTCGCCGTAAAAATAGAAGCTATATAATTTTGTGTAAAAGAAAACAGCTATGTGCAACAATCCCATTGAGTTCCAACTCTGCTATTTCCCTTATGTCTTCGAGGGTCTCATCACTTTGCTACTTGGCCGAAAGTTTATTAGATTGATTGGTGTCGTCCGAGCTTGATAGTTGATACCGAGTTCTGGTCACAAGATAATCAAATGGGACATATTGATACGCTTTACATCCCTAAATTTTTCCTGGACTGCCCTTTCGAGTTTTCTGTCCACCGTGATACCCTTTTTTGCCCAAGCCACCCTTTCAGGTTTTCGGCTTGCCAGGTGTACATATTTTTCCATTTTCATCCCTTATTTTTGCCCGAACCCTTTTGGTTCGCCGGGAAGCCCTTATTTTTTACTAGGAAAGTCAACCTAGCGGGTCTTTTAATCAGGCGTAGTATCTTTTCACTATGTCCACATTAACAGGGTGAGGAAGGTCGTCACCGTCCATGGTGGTTAGAATCATAGCTCCACCCGAGAAAATGTTTTTAACCATAAATGGCCCTTCGTATGTGGGGGTCCATTTGCCACTGGGGTCACCTTGCGGGAGTATGATGCGCTTGATCACTAGATCCCCGACTTGATATTCTTGACGTCTAACTTTCTTGTTAAAAGCCTTGATCATTCGCTTTTGATACGTCTGACCATGACAGATAGTCGTAAGTCTCTTCTCGTCGATTAGATTTAGTTGATCAAGTCGAGTTTGAATCCAGTCGTCTTTGTTCAGACCCGCATCCTTCATAATCCTGAGAGAAGGTATTTGGACTTCGATGGGTAGGACTGCTTCCATGCCATATACCAGAGAGTAGGGTGTTGCCCCTGTCGATGTTCGTGCTGAGGTACAGTATCCATGAAGAGTAAATGGTAACATCTCATGGCAATCTTTATATGTCATAATCATCTTCTGTACAATTTTCTTGATGTTCTTGTTATCCGCTTCAACAACTCCATTCGTCTTTGGCCGGTTGGGAGAAGAGTTATGATGTTGTATCTTGAACTGTTTATAGAGCTTGGTGATCATTGTTTTGTTGAGATTCGTACCATTGTTAGTAATAATTCTCTCTGGCACACCATACCGACAGATTAAATTATGTCGAATAAACCGCGCCACCACGTTCTTGGTCATATTAGCAAAAGAGGCCGCCTCAACCCACTTTGTGAAGTAATCAATGGCCACTAGAATGAAGTGATGTCCATTGGAAGCAGTGGGCATGATTTCTCTAATCATGTCAATGCCCCACATTGCAAAGGGCCACGGAGTTGTCAAGACGTTCAAGGGAACCGGAGGCACATGCACCTTATCAGCGTAGATTTAGCACTTATGATAAGTTTGGGAGTGCTGATAATAATCTGCTTCCATAGTGGACCAGTAATATCCTGCCCATAGGATCTTCTTAGTCATGGCATGTCCACTGGAATGGGTTCCGAAGGTACCTTCATGTAGATATGTCATAATCCTCTCTGCTTCGCTCTTGTCTACACACCGTAGTAAGGTAGAGTCATGATTGCGCTTGTAGAGGATTCCATTACTGAGGAAGAATTTTGCAGCGAACCTTCTCATAAATTTCTTATCATTGAACCAGGGTTTATCTGCTACTTATTTAGTATCAATCTCACAACAGTGCGCTGGTTCATCCAACCTCTCAATGGTGATTTTGGGAGCTTTGTTGTCCCATCTGACTTTGAACATAGAAGACATGGTAGCTAGCGCGTCCGCTAACTGATTCTCCTCTCGTGGGAAATGCTCAAAAGTTACCTCCTCAAAGTGTGGGAGCAATGTCAACACGTGCTCTTTATATGGGATGAGATTTGGATGCTTCGTATCCCATTTGCCTTTGATCGGACTTATTACCAAGGTTGAATCCCAGAAGACGTCGTCCAAGAACTTGATCCTGAGGTCGATAGCGGATTTGAGACCCGTGATGCAGGCTTCATACTCCACCATATTGTTAGTGCAGTTGAAACATAGTCGGGCAATGAAAGGAGTGTGACAGCCTTCAGGAGATATGATTATTGCGCCAATACCGTTACCGAGTGCGTTCGAAGCTCCATCAAAAACCATAATCCATCGGGATCCCTCCTCGGGTCCTTCATCCGATCCAGGCTCTTCATAGTCAGTCACCATCATAATATTCTCATCCGGGAACTCAAAATTCATGGACTAGTAGTCATCCACGGCTTGATGAGCCAAATGATCAGCCAATACACTCCCCTTGATTGTTTTCTGGGTTGTATATTGTATATCGTAATAAGTTAAGATCATCTTCCATCTCGCTATTCTTCCGGAGAGAGCGGGTTTGTCGAAGATGTATTTGATTGGATCCATCTTAGATATCAACAGAGTAGTGTGGGTCAACATGTACTGTTTTAGTCGGTGATCATCCCATTCCAAAGTGCAGTAAGTTTTCTCGAGTAGTAAGTATCGTGTCTCACAGTCGGTAAACCTTTTGCTAAGGTACTATATTGCATGCTCTTTTCGACCAGACTCGTCATGCTTCCCCAGCACACACCCCATTGAATTGTCTAGCAGTGTTAAGTATAATATCAAAGGTCTTCCTTCAACCGGAGGCATCAAAATTGGTGGTTCTTGAAGGTATTTGTTGACTCTTTCAGAGACCGTGTGGCATTCATCATTCCACTTTACCACTTGATCTTTCTTCATAAGCTTGAAGATGGGCTCACAAGTAGCAGTTAGATGTGAATTGAACACGGCGATATAATTCAAGCGTCCCAAGAAACCTCTAACTTCCTTCCCTATACGGGGAGCCGACATCTCTTGTATGGCCTTTACTTTTTCGGGGTCTACCTGAATACCTTTGTCACTGATGATGAAGCCCAAAATCTTACCAGACCTCACCCCGAAGGTGCATTTGTTCGGGTTCAACCTCAGCTTGTATGTCTTCAACCTGTCGAACAAATTTTGTAGATGATCGAGGTGCTCCTCCTCGGTTTGAGACCTAGCTATCATGTCATCATCATAAAACTCTATCTCATGGTGAATCATATCATGGAACAACGCGACCATGGCTCGTTGATAAGTTGCCCCGGCATTCTTCAACCCAAAAGGCATCACCTTGTAATAGAAGGTTCCCCACTGTGTGATGAAGGTTGTCTTCTCCATGTCTTCAGGAGCCATCTTGATCTGGTTGTAGCTAGAGAAACCATCCATGAAGGAGAAGATTTTCTGCTGAGCGGTGTTGTCAACCAGAACATTGATGTGGGGGATCGGGAAGTCATCCTTGGGGCTTTCCCTATTCAGATCTCTGTAGTCCACACACCTCCGTACCATACCGTCTTTCTTTGGCACCGGGAAAACATTAGCAACCCACTATGGATAGGAGGTGACAGCTAAGAAGCCTGCGTCGAATTGCTTCATGACTTCTGCCTTGATTTTCTCTGACATTTCAGGGCGCATACGGTGAACCTTCTGTTTAACCGGAGGAAAGTCTTCTTTGGTCGGAAAACGATGAACCACAATATCAGTGTTTAAACCAGACATGTCTTCATATGACCAGAAGAAGATCTCAACATAGTCGTGCAACATCTGTATCAACCGCTATTTGGTCTTAGCCCCCAGGTTTGTGCCGATCTTGACTTCTTTTCTGTCTATCTTTATGCCCAGGTTTATCATCTCAACTGACTCTTCATGAGGCTGTATAGCCCTTTCTTCCTGCTATAATAGTCTAGCAAGTTCTCCCGGCACCTCACAATCATCCTCACCTTCGTCTTCGGCTTGGTTGATCGAATTTTCAAAGTCATAACTGGCAGTAGTAGAGTTGTTATCAATGGGATCCATAGTGGATATGGATTTGCAGTATGATACGTGAGTGTGTGTAACAGCATAGCTGTTTTGATAAAGTGAAAACAGAAAAGAATAACAGAGAGCAAAAAAATTGTATGCAAGGAACGCCCAATGTTTTATTGATGATATATGAAATGACAAATAATAGCCCTCACAAAAAAAGCCAATGTGCCTCGGCCAAGGCACAAGGCTGTAGAGTTTAAATTATTTATTACAAATCTCAAAACAAGTAAGACAATTACTGCGGAATAAAAGAAACTGGTATAAAGTCCCTAGTCGTCCAGTTACTCGGTCCACCGTTGGTAGTTGGGTAGATCCAGCTGTCAATGTCAGAGTCTTCCTCAATGTCTTCAATGGCATTAATTCCTCGATTGCTGATGCGTAGGGGAGGTCCTCCAGCTCGAGCGCATCGAACAACCCTTTGAGCTCCTTCTTCAACCACTGCTCTGGCGTCTTTGAGAGAAGCCATCTTCAGAGGAGGTTTGTTGTTGGTAGTAGTTTCAGTCAATTCCAGGATCTGGGGAACCTCTTCAAAATTCTGGCAAGGAGTCTCTATGAATTCCCCATTCATCTCTATGTACCTGAAGGAGTTGAGGTGGCTTACCATATACTCTTCTTCTCCATGTACAATGACAATCTTCCCCTTCACTGGATACTTTAGCATTTGGTGCAGTGTAGAAGGAACAACCCCAGCTTCATGGATCCAAGGACGACCCAACAAACAAGAGTATGATGGCCTGATGTCCATCACATAGAAGGTCGACTCAAAGGTTTGAGAGCCTACCTTGACAGGGATGTCCAACTCCCCATGCACCATTCTCTTCGACCCATCAAAAGCCCTTACCATAATGTTACTAGGCTTTAAGGTTAATCCCTCACAATCTAGTCGGTCGAGAGCCTTCTTTGGCAGGACATTCAGTGAGGATCCAGTATCTACCAGCACATGAGCCATAGTGGTGCCCCTTCATTTGATCGAGACATGTAGAGCATCATTATGCTTCCTCCCTTTCGGTGTCAAGTCCGCATCTGAAAAACCTAGCCCATTGTCAGCAGTCAGGCTGGCCACACAGTCTTTAAATTAATCGGCAGAGGTTTCTTGCGGCACATGCGCAGCCTTGAGGAATGCAATCAAAGCCTTCCCATGGGCCTTAGAGCACAACAGCAGGGACAACATGGATATCTTTGAGGGGGTCTGCCCCAGCTGCTCGACCATATTATAGTCGCTCTTTTTGATTATTTTCAATATTTCCTCTATTTCTTGCTTAGAGGCTTCTACGACAATTTTTCTAGGTGCCTCCGTCCGGGCAGGCTCACCTATAACTTTGCCTCAGGTCCCAGATGACTCGACGGCGGGAGTGATAATTGGAGTAAGCACAGGAGTAGTAGTTGAAGTACCAGTAGGAATAGCAGACGGAATAACAACACCTATTGACAGTCCTTGGGGAAATCTCGGGAGAGAAAACCCTTCCACTTCTGGTAACCTTGCTGGTCCCGACAATGTTACTGACATCAGGATCAGCCTCTTCATTCTCCAGATCTTGTTTGATGCCATGATAGTACACATCGACACCATAATTCCAAGGACAACTTTGTCTGAGGCGTATGGGACAGGACCAGGAAGGGTGATTATTAACGGAGAGACTCTTGGAGCAGATGTAACCCTAGCAGGTCTTCTCTAGGAGTCCTTGGAAGGATTGGCGGAAATGGTTATAATAGCAACATCTTCAAACGGGACAATGGGAATCAGAGTTTTCTTGAACAAAATTTCTTTGTTGTCCATCAGGCACTGAACACCTGACTTCAGCAAATGGAAACCAGAAGGCTGAGATGAACACATGTGGCAACCTTCACCACAACCCATAAATAAACCGACCGATAACAAATTCTTCTTAACCGTCATAAGAGGAGTATAAACTTCATCAACTAAGGTCACAAACAGATCGTTATCAACAACATTAACTCCACGATTGTGCTTAGGCATGGGAGAAGTTATGAAATTTGGCTTTTCTGGAGCATCGAACTCAATCTCCTTGGCCTCGATCAGACCATGTACCTTATTTCTTAGAGCCCAGCAGTCATTTGTATCGTGGTCGGGACTCTCGGAATGGTAGGCACACCGAGCGTTTGTATTGTACCGAGGAGATGTGGTGTTCAAATTCTTGGGAGCCTCTTTCAAGGTTGCCAAGTTGGATCTTAGAAGATGGGGTAGCACTTCAGCCAACGTCATGTTAATCTTGGTAAACTTCCTTTGTGGTCTTTCCACCCTTTTTTGATTGTTGCATTGTGGAGCAGCCGCAGGTCTAGGTATCATTACAACACTTACTGTTTGACGGTGTTCAGCTCTACTTTGGCCTCTCGGGCTATAGATGGCACTGGCTTCCTTCTTACCAGTAAAAGGCTTCTTTACCGAACTCGTAGAGGCATCTTTCTGTATCTTACCGCTCCAGATCCCAGCTTCTACCCTGTCTCCAGTTAGAATTAACCCGATGAAACTAGCTGACGAGCTTCCGATTAAATGATTAAAGAATGGACCAGATAGCGTCCCAAGAAACATATTGACCAATTCCCTATCAGACAAAGGGGGTTGTACTCTTCCAGCCAAGTCTCTCCACTCTTGTGCATTGTCCTTAAAGCCTTCACTTGCACCCATGGACATACTCTAGAGTTGAGTACGAGTAGGAGCAAGGTCGGTGTTGTATTGATACTGCTTATAAAAAGCAACAACCAGATCTTCCCAGTTTTGGACATTGGCTCTTTCCAGTTGGTAGAACCATTCAAGCTGAGTCCCTGACATACTGTCTTGAAAGAAGTGGACCCACAAGTTTCTATCAGTGGTGTGGGGCTGGATCTTCCTTACATAGGAACGGAGATGGAGTTTTGGGCAAGACACCCCCATCGTATTTTGCAAAAATTAGAGCCTTAACTTCTGCGGGATAACCACTCCCGACACCAATCCTAATTCTTCGAAATCCAACCCAGGTATCCTCTGGATTTCCATAGCACTCAGACGATCTTCCAACTGCTTGTATTCATCCTCAGTAGGAGGATACTGCTCATCATTGTAGTCTGTATCATTGTCAGAAACTTCAGGACTGGGGTCATTTTCCCTTGTCTCTCTTTCTTGATTCTCCCCTTCCTTGGATGAAGAGGTCAGATCGATTGGTTGCTTTAACTGCCCCCCGAACCTTCTGCCCATACTCAGAATACTAGAGACCTTCTTCTTTTTCTTTTTCTCCTTCAGGATGAGGGCTTTCAGACCCTCCTGCCCTTTCGCCAGATTTATGAACATTTGTTGGAATTGGGCATTTTGTGCCTGAAGATCTTTGATGCTTTGTTCTGAAGACATTTCTGCTGAAATAAACAGCAAAGAAGATGAGAAGCCTATAATGGTACATATATATGCAGTGTTTATGGATGGGATACGTATATAATGATTTCAAAGACTTTGGGAAATTTAAATTTGCGAACCATAATGAAACAAAGATTTGATTAGTAGAAATTCAAAGTTCAATTGCCTTTTAGGCGTTACAATTAAAACAATTCTAAAAATCTAGAAAAAGACAAATTTCCCATGGATGCTTCCTCTTTGTGCCGAGATAGACATTAAGGCTTCTTTCCTCATGAAGCTGCCTTGTGAGCTCTAAAACCTTCCTCTCCTGGGCATAGAACTGATCCCTGTAAGTATCTTGTTCTTTCTTCAACTGAATCCAAGACCTTTGTAGTTATCCAAGTTCAGTGGGCATATCAGGATTGAGAACCGTGTAAGGAATACCCCCTTCAGTAGTGGGTTCCACAATCACTGGTAAAACGGTCATGTAGGGCATCATAAGTTTTTGGGCGCGAGCTCGTACCCATTGGAGATAAGGTTCCATAGGAATGGAAGCCTTTGGCCCCAAAGCCTTGGTGTTGGATCTGTTTACCATGCTCCAAGCTCGTATGAACCTCTGGCGATACCCTTGAACATCATCCTCATAGTTAAATACAATGTCCTCGATAAGTAACTCATGGGGACCATCCCTTCGGGCGTAACCAAATTGTCGTAGAGCTAAACAAGGATTGTAAGTTATGCCTCCTCTAATTCCAAGTAATGGGACATTGGGGTACTCCCCACAACGGTCAATAATAGCAGTATCTCCCATAGCTCGGGAATGCACGAGAATATCCGTGTGAGTGAGTGACATTATCCTTTGCGAACAACCCAAACCTTCTTCATTCTTCAGTACGGATTTAGGGAAGTGTGAAATAAACCACCTCGACAACAATGGCATGCAGCACATAAGAACCCCTATTCTCTTCCTGGTACGAGTATGGAGAGTGTGCAAGATATCTCCGAGCAAGGTAGGCACGGGGTTGCGGGAGAGGAAAATCTTGACAGTATTCACATCTATGAGTGAGTCTGGATTAGGGAATAGTACTAACCCATAGATTAGAAGGGCCAAGACCTCCTCAAAATCCTGAAAGTCCATATCATCCCAAAATAGTTGGGCCTTGTCTATTAGGAACTTTGTTAGAAAACCCTTGACTCCACTTCTTGTTTCCCAATTGGATATCACATCGGCCCGTTTCAGATGCAAGGCTGAGGCAATGAATTCTGGCTTAGGAACTTCTTCCAAACCAGTGAAAGGCAACTGTTCAAGAATGGGTACATCCAATAACTGAGAGAAATCTTCCATGGTAGGCACTAACTGATAGTCTGGGAAGGTGAAGCAGTGGTGCTTGGGATCAAAGAATTGAAAGAGTACACTCATCATCTTCTCATCAAAGTTTGAAGTGACCAGGTTAAGAAGTCAACCATGTCTCTTAGTGAACGCAGAAGTTTCAGGAACCCTTGATACTAGCTCCTTGAGTTGGGGAGGTATTCTCACAAAGCTGATTCGAATAGTGTTTCTACGAGCGAAAGCCATGATCTTCAAAACAGAACAAAGATAAATTTCCTTGGTCCTTGAAATGATTAGTGTAATAAGAATGGATGTTATGTTATGATGCATGATGTTATGTTCAAACAGAATACATCACACACAGACAAAACACACAATAGACCTTAGGTTCAAAGGCTTGCGTGAGGTTAAAGGTAAGTACCCTCTTGAAGTTTAGTTGGTTTCAAACCTGTCTTAGAAAAGTAACTGGGTTCTAAAGATTCTCAATATCACTGATCATCCTTTATCGGGCATTGTTTCAGCTCAGGCAATCTTTTCTTGCGGCCGAAATATCGCGAAAGTATGATCTCATTGAGTGTAGCATCGGGTATCAATCAATCCTCAGCTTTATACCGAGGCCGGCAATCTCACTACTTCCTAGTGGCCAAGTTTGTTCAACTAAGGTTCTAAGGTCCGTTAGTGCTTCAAGACACCACGCGGCGGCCCTGTATTCTCCTTGTTTCCACACGAAGGATACCGGTACCAACCAAAGTGTTACACCAACACAACCATCCCTTAAACCATACCAGTCTATGTCGTACAGTCTCCACGATCTATTGTTGTTTACCTCAAAAGTGCCCCCAGATCCGGGTGTAGGATCTTTAATAATACCCAAAAATAACCCTTGAATATAAAGCAGAGAAAGAAAAAAAAGAAAGCAATTTTAAAATGACCTAGATCCTAAGGTATACCCCACTTCCAATAATCCCCAGCAGAGTCACCAGTTCTATGATATTGTGGCAGAACCAACTGTTATACTGATTTGTATTTTGTATTCACAAATGTCGCGTTAAGCAAGAGTCGCCACCGACTTTCATTTCATCCAACAAAGGAAAAGGAAAAAGAACAGAAAAAACCTTTTTCGAGATGTTTCTGAGTACGGGGGGTAGATTATAGAAAGGGAATGTGTTAGCACCCTTTCTATCCATGGTTTTCCATGGGCTCTTAGTTACTTGCTCATTTTTTCAAATTGCTTGTGGGTGCTTGTTTTGAAAAGTTTTGTTTTACTCCGTGATAACCCTTATTTCTGTCCTCAAGAGTGTGACGAAGTTGTTTCGAAAACTGTTTTTGAAAAGTGATTGTGTGAAAAAATTTGTTTGAGCAAGTACCTAGGAGTTAATCTACCTACTCGAAAAAAGTCTGTTCGTTTTCCTTTAGACAGCGCTATCCTATTATTAAGGAATATGTAGCACCACCGTTGGAGTTTTAAGGGACATTCGAAGGGACAATTACGATCACAAAAGAAATGTTAGGAAATTTTAGTAATCATCCTAAAGCCTTAAAGATCTTTTTCCGAGGCAACATCTAAATGGGTCATTTTAGATCTTTTGGGACTAGAGGACAACCACTAACATTCCCTATACTTTATGACTGTTTACCGAAGGCAACCAGAGTGGAGTAAACCCTAGGAGTAAGCATGTGCAAGTGTGTTTTTTTCCAGTTTATTTATCTTTGCACATTTAGGGTTTTCTACTGTATTAATTGAAATTTGTCTTTCCATACAGTTCTATTAACATACATCTAACAGCTTATAGTTTGCGGAAATTAAAATGCAAGAAATTAAAGTCCTAGCTATTACAAGGCTTTCGCAGATACATAATTATTTTGACTGTAAATAAAGATGTGGAAATTTAAAACCCTAATTACTATTACAAACTCAGAGCAGTTACAATAATAGAAAAAAGGAAAATTAAAGGCGCGCTCGGCGAATTAAATGTGAGAAATAATTGGAAAAACCTAAAAATCTAATTGAGAAACTATTTAGGTTATTTTTTGAGAAAAATTAGGTTATGTACAACATTAAACCCTAATTCTAGTTGATTTTAATTATACAAAAAGAATTAAATTGCCTTAATTTAATTAAACTAATTAATTAATAAAATATTTTTATAAAAAATGATTTTTGATGTTTTTTATGATTTTTTGATTAAATAAAAAAAGCATGATTTTTGGTGTTATTTGAAAAAAAAAATTTAATAAATAATAAAAAGGAATTAAAATAGAAAAAGAAGAGAATTGGGCCTGTTTAAGCAATCCAGGGGGTGTGCTTCCAAATTCTTGTTAGGCCCAAATATGGCCCAGGGTTTGGCGTTTGGTCCAGTGCTTCTCTCCTCTGATGGTTCATGGTAGTCCCTTAATGCTGGAGCATGAGATCTGTATGATAATGGATCTCAGAGATGATATCTGGGGCGCACGGTGGGCACTAAGCATTGAGATACACTGGATCTGCAAGGATTTATTCAGAAAATAAGAAAATGTTTGGACCTGGGATCGAACCCAGGTCCCTAGCTTCACATGCCCATACTCCTTGCCATCTACGTTACATTGTTTATATGATAATATAATAACCAAACAATATTATAATGACAATGCACGCTTTATACCAAAAACGCTTGTAAATTCAAATTCGCCAGTGGTTGATTGCCACGCCTTCTTCTTTTTCCCAGAAGTGTCGTTTTTTATCTCAGGCTTTTACGTACGGACAGAACTCCATAGACATAGCCCTGCAAGCTTCAAAAATCCACAAGACACATGATAAATTAATTCTAGATATACCAATCAACTCGTCTTGATCTCACGAGTACCATGGCACTATTTTCTTGGTCCAATTTAACCTGTACATAGAAACCCTAAAACGGCCCCCTAAACCCTAGAAATGGAAATTAGCGAAATATTCATCAAAACACAAAATTAATTGAACCAAAACATTCCAAATGATGATACAAACACAATGATATGCTTAATAGTGGTTAATCATGCATAAATTGTAAGATCAAAATCAAGCTGGTATGTGCAAACTGTGGGTTTACCAAGAGCGATTCTGGGCTTGGGAAGGCTTGCAAACGATCGTATTAGCTTCAAGAGATGTCCAGGAAGCGATTAGAAGCTTTGAATGGACTTGAATCGTCCCCTAGGTTAGAAATCAAATCCACACTTTATGTCCAATTTTTGAGTTTTCTTGGCTAGCTTGCACGACTTCAACCCTTGTTCTTTTGTATTGTTTGTGTTCAGTATATGTAATAGGGAGAATTAGGGCAACAAAAACATACTGAATCTTTTTGAATCGTGGAAATTGAATGTGATTTTCTCCTTATATGATATATTTCCAAAACCACCCTAATCATGCTATTTTTTCCTCAATTTTCCTTGACCTGATTTGATCTGATTAGGCCAGCTTGATTAGATTTGATTCTAACAAAAATCAGATCAAAAAATAAATCTTTTATATTTTTTGTCATTTATTTGATTTAATTTGACTTATAAATAATAAAAATCAAACGAAAATAAAAAAAATAAAGAAAATAATATGTGGATGATGATTTGGGTCGTGGACCATGTCCCCAACAAGATACAATCCTGAAAAGCTAGGCCCATTTGACAAAAAATGCACTTTTGAGCATATTTGACTTTTGGCAATTTTCCAAAAATGGACAACTTTGACAATGCATATCTCTTCCAAGTTTAATCCTAGAGAGGTGTTCTTGGACTTTTTAGAAATCTTAGGATGTCCCCTAAACAACCCTTTTAGTTTCATCTCAATTGGGTCTTCCATGTTCATGTAAGAAGCTTTGACCCAAAAGGTGTTTTTGTTGACTTTTCAAAGGGAACTATAATGTAGAAATTCATATGTTTTTATGAGTGGATTTTTTGAACTTGAGGGTTGAAGGTTAGTTGTAGGAAATTGTATTCTCTTCAAAATGAGCCTTGGATGATAAATTTTTGATAAAGTATGAGAATGTTATGTTTGGTCAAAGTTTTGTTGACTTTTCCTGAGAAACCCTAATTTAGCAACTTTTGAGTTTTGATGAATTAGGAGAATTGCTTGAGGAATCATGATCAACCCTTGATCAAATGATGGATATAACTTCAAAATGTTTATGTTGACTAAAAATCTTGAAGTTTGACTGTATGTGGGTAACAGTTGACTTTTGACCTAATACAATTGATTCTCAAGTATCTGAGCAGTTGACTGAGCAAACTTCTTGTGTAAGGCATGCAACTTGACATGGATGATCTTGATAACTCATTAGGACCGTGGAAAAGATTTGAGTCCTTTGGAGCTCACCCATCTTGATGAAAATGGAAACCCTAGTTGGAGGTTCCTTGCTTTAGGAGAGGGTTTGTCTGGTCAACTCTTGGGTATCCTTGAGCAAGTTGAGGATCTCCATGAACATATGTTGAGTAAAATGGGAGGGAAAATTTTGGGGTACAACATTCCTCAACTCAAGGAATTAGCATCAAGGGTTCCAGAGAGCTCTCCATTCATTGAAAGACATGGTCGAATTCTCAATCTTGTCATCTAAAGCCCTAATGAAGAAATGTTAAAGGTGCTCTTTCAATTCTTCGACCCTTTACATCACTGCTTCACCATTCCTGATTACCAATTGTTTCCTACTATGGAGGAGTTTTCTCAATTATTAGGGGTGCCCATTCTTGATCAGTCACCCTTCAATGGTATGGAAAGAAACCCAAAATCTGAAGAGATTTCTCATGCTCTATCTTTACAACGGCCCGATGTAATGGCAAATTGGGAAATAAGAAGAGGTGTCAAAGGGCTTCTAGCTAAGTTTCTATTTGAGAAGGCTCACCATTTTTGGGATACCCTAGATTTACAAGCTTTTGAAGAAGTGTTTTCCCTTCTCATCTATGGGATGGTACTATTTCCTAATGCGGACAAAGTCATAGATATGAATGTGGTCAAGAATTTTTTGTCTCATAATCAGGTGCCTACTTTACTTGGAGACATCCTACACTCTCTGCATACCTACATTGTAAAGAGAATAGGGACCCTGTTTTGTTGCACTCATCTGTTAACTAGGTGTTTTATTTCACACCTGCCTTGATCTGTGTTGAAGAATGAGCATGGCATGAGATGTATAATAGGTTAATGTCCCTCACACATTCAGACATTCATTGGTGTCCTCGATCCTTCGAGAATGTTACCATCATTGACCGCTGTGGGGAATTCCCTAATTTTCCTCTCCTAGGCATTAGGGGAGGAATCACTTACAATCCTTGTTTGGCATTGTGACAATTTGGTTATGCTAGGAGGGACGGTCCTCATGTTACACTTGTCCAAGGAATCGTATTCGACTATGAGAATGATATTCAGGGTTATCGTCAGAGGTCCATAAGAGCTTAGGGAATGGTGAACAAAGTTGATAGCAAAACACTGGGGCATAAGAACTCCATTCCTTTGGATCCTTTTCTTAAGTGGGTACGAGTCTGTGCTCAAAGTCTCAGGATGCCTTATGAGGCCATTATACCCATCATCATGGAGATATTCACTGAGGGAGACACTCCTTACATTGTTCTTCATCCTTACATGCCGACTAATTTCGAGGAGTTACAAAAATCCTAGATTCAACTTAAAGAGGAACGAGATACCTTTGAAACCCTGTTCTACGCCAGTGAGAAGAAAGTGTTAGAGCTCACCAGGCTACTTTACGAAGAGAAGAGTATAAATTCCTACATTGCACCAAAGAGGATGCGCCCGTGGGAAGCTTGAGTCCCTTTTTTCTTTGAGAGTTCATTTTTCTTTGTTACTTCCTTTGTAATCCCAAAAGGCATCATTGTAACCGCTTAAACTTCTTAATGAAATTAACGTTTCTTTTCCCTTTGGATAAGCAAATTAAGTCTTAGAAATCCTTGAAAACATTGCATATATATATATATATATATATATATATATATATATATATATATATATATATATATATATATATATATATATATATATATATATATATATATATATATATCATTGCATAATCAGGTTTCAGGACAGATTTCTTATCTTCTTCGTTGTTTATTTCAGAAATGGCTCTTGAACAAACAGTTAAGGAGCTTCAGGCACATAATGCTTAACTCCAAGAAATGTTCCTGAATCTGGCTAAGGGGTAAGAAGATTTGAAAGCTCTGATTCTCAAGGACGAGAAGAAGAAAAAGAGGCCAGTGGGTGTTCTGAATATGGGAAGAAGGTTCAAAGGACCAGTGAGGCAAGTTTCAGAGCTTGCAACTCCGTCAAAAGAGAGATAGAGACAATTAGGAAGGAGAGCTAAGAGAAGAAGACCACGGTACAAGGGAGTCTGAAGAGGATGAATCTGATTACACCGAGGAGCAATACCCTCCTGCTGATGATAAGTACAAACAGGTGGAGGACCGTCTCAATTACATGGTAGTTCAGAGGGTACCTAGCCTGGATTTCAAAGAGTTGGGGTTGGTTTCTGGAATAGTTATCCCGCAAAAGTTCAAAGTGCCCGCATTTGCTAAATATGATGGGGTCTCATGTCCTAAGCCGCATCTCAGATCTTATGTCAGGAAGATCCATCTGCACACTGTTGACAGGAATTTATGGGTGCATTTCTTTCAAGATAGTCAATCAAGGACTCAATTAGAGTGGTTCTATCAGCTGGAGGGAACCAACATCCGTAACTGGGAAGATCCGGCTGCTGCTTTCTACAAGCAGTACCAATATAATGCTGACCTCGCTCCAACCCGTACCCAACTTCAGATCATGTCTATGGGTTCTAGTGAGGGCTTTAAAGATTATGCCCAGAAATGGAGAGACCTTGTAGGAAGAGTCAAGCCTCCTCTGTTTGATACGGAACTTGTAGACATGTTCTTGGGTACTTTATCTGGTCCATTTTTCAACCATCTGATTGGATGCTCTTCAGTTGGGTTTAGTGAGCTGATCTTGACATGAGAAAGAGTGGAAGCTGGTATTAAAAGTGGTAAGATTCAAAGAGATGCCTCTTCAAGTACTACAAAGAAACCATTCACAAGAAAGAAAGAGGTCAGTGATGCTTACAACCAAAGAAGTCAGGGTAGAACCGAATGTCGTCCAACGGTGGGAGCTATAATGATATCCAAACCTGCAGCTACTCAACAATAGAACAATCAATATATAACAGATAAGCGCAGAAAACAGTTTACCCAGATTAATATGACCTTGTGTCAAGTTTTGCCACATTTGCTGAAATCCAATATGGTTACCCTGAGAGAGGCTCCCAAAAATTCAAACACTGCATTTGCTTGCTACAATTCAAATGCTTGGCGAGCCTACCATTCTGAAAGTCCAAGCCATGATACAAACGACTGCTTGGCTTTGAAGAACAAGGTGCAGGATTTGATTGAGGAAAAGGAGATTGAATTTGAAGCTCATGAGACTCCTAATGTTATAACTGCCCATATGACCAAGCACGACCATGGTGTTAATGCTATTGATGATGACATGTTTTTTCTTCTGTTGATGAACTAGCTACTCCACTCTCGACTGTTAAAAAGAATATCTTGCAAGCCGGTTTATTTTCGGGTTATGGTGAAGGTTGCCACTTATGTATCTCTCTACCTAATGGTTGCCATTTGTTGAAGGAAGGTGTTCAGCGCCTAATGGATGATAAAGAAATTATGTTTGAGAAGACTCTAATTACAAGTGCTCTGTGTGAATATGTTTATATCATTACCATTTCCGTCAATCCTCCCAAGGTCTCCTCCAAAAGACCTGTCAGGATTACATCTATTCCAAAAGTTTCTCCGTCGATAATTACTTTTCCTGGACCTATACCATATTCCTTGGATAAAGTTGTTCCCTGGAATTATGGAGTTGACGTCTATTACCATGGCGTCAAGCAGACCTGTTGTCTATTAAAGACAAAGTTGCTACAGGTACTGATCCTGACGTCGCCAATATCGTCGGGACCAGTATAATAACAAGAATCAGAAGAGTTTTCTCTCCTGAGATCTCTGTTAAAATTGTTGCTACTCCTGTGATCATCCTTGTTGCTGATCCTACTAGTACTCCTATTACTACTCTGGTGATTATTCCTGTTGCTGCTCATGTCGGTATTCCCATGGTTACTCTTATTGTTAGTCCTATTGTTATCCCTGCTACCGAGTCGGCCAAGACTCGAGGCAAAGAGGTATTGGTTGAGCCTGTCTGGACGAAGGCACATCTAGAAGCCATTCCTGAGGCTTTTAAAAAGGAGATGAAAGAGATATTGAAAATAATCAAGAGAAGTGATTACAATGTCGTAGAAAAATTGGGGAAGACCCCTTCAAAAATCTCAATGTTGGCCCTAGTGCTATGCTCTGAAGCCCATGCCAAAGCTTTATTAAAATTCCTAAAGTCTGCCCACGTGCCTCAAGAGAACTTCGTCGATCAATTTGAGAATTGTATGGATAGTTTGACAGCTGACAATGTCCTAGGATTCTCTGATGCAGACCTAACTCCCAAAGGAAGGAAACACAATGATGCCCTACATGTCTCCATTGAGTGCAGGGGCACTACATTAGCCCTGTTCTGGTAGATACAGGTTCATCACTGAATGTCTTATCCAAGAATGCTCTAGACAGGTTGGATTGCGAAGGGATCACACTAAAGCCCAGTAACATTATGGTGAGGGCCTTCGACGGTTCTTAGAGAATGGTGCATGGGGAAGTGGAAATCCCTATCAAAGTTGGTACTAAAACTTTTAATTCCACTTTCTATGTGATGGACATCCACCTGTCTTACTCCTGTTTATTGGGTCAACCCTGGATTCATAGGGCTGGTGGTGTGACTTCCACCCTACATCAGATGCTAAAGTACCCAGTCAATGGGAAGATTATCGCAGTTCATGGGGAGGAGGAGTACATGGTGAGCCACCTGAACTCTTTCAGGTACGTAGAAATGGACGGCGAGTTCATTGAGACTCCATGTCATAACTTTGAGGAGGTTCCACATACCGTTACTGCAACCAAGACCACTGCTAGTGTTCCAAAGACTGCTAGACCTCCGTTGAAGATGGATTCTTTTAAGGATGCCAAATAAGTAGTTGAAGAAGGTGGGTGTATAATTTGGGGCCAACTTCCAGATATTCCCTACAAATCTGACAGATTTGGTTTGGGTTTTACTTGAAGAGCCCAGAGAGTTGTTCGTCATGCTCGCGCTGGGGGACCACCTTTACATATCAGCAACCATAGAGTTAATGCTTTGGAGGACAGTGATAGTGATTGAGACCTGGACAAGTGGATCTTCCCAACCATCAACGGTGGAATCAACAATTGGGAGGCTAAAGACTTTGTGCCCATCACTTTTATTCAAGAGTAATTTGTCTTTTGGTTTTAAGGATATGTAATATTTGAAAAATTGAAACATTAAAGCCTTGTGTCTTACCTAAGCACAATGGTCTATTTGTGAGGGTCATTACTTCATTGTCATATGTCATTAATAAAACATTGGACGTTTTGCATGCAAATTTTTTGCTCTTTGTTTTTCTTTTTTGCCTCTTTACTTTATCAAAAATATACAGCTATGCTCTTACACACACCCACATATCAAATTGCAGATCCACATCCACTTTGGATCCCATTAATAACGGTTCTGCTATTTCTCATTATGACTTTGAAAATCTGATCTACCGAGTTGAGGACGAAGGTGAGGAAGATTGTGAGGTACCAGGAGAGCTTTCTAGACTATTACAATAAGAAGAAAGGGCAATATAACCTCACGAAGAGTTGGTCGAGACAACTAACTTGGGTACTGAAGAGGACAAAAAAGAAGTCAAGATAGGTGCCAATCTAGAGCATAGTGTCAAGGAACGGTTAATTCAGATGCTACATGACTATGTTGAGGTTTTTTCCTGGTCATACAAAGACATGCCGGGACTTGACACCGATATTATGGTTCATCTCCTACCTACAAAAGAGGATTCCCCTCCAGTGAAATAAAAGATTCGTCGTATGCGGCCGGATATGTCAGAAAAGATCAAGGCTGAAGTCATGAAATAGTTTAATGTCGGTTTATTAGTTGTCACGTCCTATCCACAATGGGTCGTCAATGTTGTTCCAGTACCTAAGAAGGATGGTAAGGTACATATGTGTGTGGATTGTAGAGACCTGAATAGGGCAAGCCCCAAGGATAACTTTTCGCTTCCCTATATTGATATTCAAGTTGACAACACCACACAACATAAGGTATTCTCCTTCATGGATGGTTTCTCTGGGTATAATCAGATCAAGATGGCACCTGAAGGCATGGAGAAGACTACCTTTGTCACATAGTGGGGAACTTTCTGCTACAAAGTTATGCCATTTGGACTAAAAAACGCTGGGGCAACCTATCAACGTGCCATGGTAGCTTTGTTTCATGATATGATCCATCACGAGATAGAGGTCTACGTTGATGATATGATAGCCAGGTCTCATACTGAAAAAGAGCACCTTTATCACCTACATTAGCTATTTGATAGGTTGAAGAAATATAAACTGAGTCTAAACCCGAATAAGTGCACTTTCGGAGTAAGATCCGGTAAGCTCTTAGGTTTTGTTGTCAACAACAAAGGTATTGGGGTAGACCCTACAAAGGTCAAAGCAATACAAGAAATGCCAACTCCTTGCACTGAGAAGGAAGTTAGGGGATTCTTAGGAAGTCTGAAATACATTGCCAGATTCATTTCACATCTGATCGCTACTTGTGAGCCAGTCTTCAAATTACTGAAGAAAGATCAAGAAGTGAAGTGGAATGACGATTTCTAGAACGCCTTTGACAAAATCAAGGAATACCTTCAAGAGCCTCCAATTCTGATTCCTCTGATTGAAGGAAGGCCTTTGATAATGTACTTAAAAATATTAGATAATTAAATGGGGTGTGTGTTGGGGCAGCATGACGAGTCTGGTCTAAAAGAGCATGCAATATACTACCTTAGCAAAAAATTTACCGATGGTGAAACAATATACTCACTGCTCGAGAAAACTTGTTGTGCTTTAGCATGGGCTGCTCTCCGAATAAGATAGTATATGTTGACTCACACTACCTTGTTGATATCTAAAATGGATCCTATCAAGTACATCTTTGATAAGCCCTCTCTCTCCGGAAGAATAGCAAGATGGCAGATGATCCTGATTGAATACGACATTCAATATACAACCCAGAAAGAAATTAAGGGAAGTGTATTAGCTGATCATTTGGCTCATCAAGCTGTGGACGACTATCAATCCATGAATTTTGAGTTTCCGGACGAGAATATCATGTTAATAACTGATTCTGAAGAACCTGGACCGGATGAAGGACCTGAAAAGGGATCTCGATGGACTATGGTTTTTGAAGGAGCTTCCAACGCTCTTGGAAATGGCATCGGTGCTATAATCATATCTCCTAAAGGTTTCCATACTCCTTTCACTGTCAGATTATGTTTCAATTGCACGAACAATATGGCTGAGTATGAAGCATGTATTATGGGTCTCAAAGTTGCTATTGACTTGAGGATCAAATTCTTGAATGTATTTGAAGACTCAACTTTAGTAATCAGTCAAATAAAGGAGAATGGGACACGAAGCATCCTAATCTCATCCCTTACAAAGAGCATGTGATGACACTGATTCCACATTTTAAAGAGATTACCTTTGAACATTTTCCACGAGAGGAAAATCAACTAGCTGACGCTCTAGCTACTATGTCATCCATGTCCAAGGTTAGATGGGATAATGAAGATCCTCAAATCACCATTGAGAGGATGGACGAGCCAACATACTGTCACGAGATTGGTACTGAAGAAGTAGTGGACAAGCCTTGGTTCCATGAAGTCAGAAGATATCTCGAGCTCCAAGAGTATCCTGAAAGAGCTTCGGTCAATGATAAGAAGTTCCTAAGAAGGTTCTCTGCTAAGTTCTTCCTTATTAACGGGATCCTCTATATGTGCAATCATGATTGTACCTTGCTTCGGTGTGTAGACAAGAGTGGGGCTAAAAAGATTATGGATGATTTGCATGAAGGTACCTTTGGAACTCATTCTAGTGGGCACTCAATGGCTAAAAAGATCCTACAGGCAGGATACTACTGATCCACTATGGAAGCAGACTGTTATCAGCAAACACGAACTTGCCATAAGTTCCAGATCCATGTCGATAAAGTACATGTTCCTCCAGTTCCTCTAAATGTCTTAACTGCTCCTTGGCCATTTGCAATGTGGGGCATCGACGTTATTAGAGAGATTAGACCGACGGCTTCTAACGGACACCGCTTCATCCTGGTTTGCATTGATTACTTCATGAAGTGGGTCGAGGAAGCTTCATTTTCTTCTGTTACCAAGAACGTTGTAGCCCGATTCATCAGACATAACCTTATATGTTGGTATAGTATTCCAGAAAGAATCATTACAGATAATGGTACCAATCTCAATAATACAATTATCACTGAGCTCTGCATGAAATTCAAGATTCAGCCTCATAACTCTTCTCCTTACCGACCGAAGATGACTGGCGCTGTAGAAGCTGCTAAAAAAACATCAAGAAAATCATACAGAAGATGACAGTGACATACAAATACTATCACGAGATGTTACCATTTTCTCTTCATGGTTACCGCACCACAAAGCGCACATCAATAGAGGCAACTCCTTTCTCTTTGGTATATGGTATGGAAGTTGTCCTGCCCATTGAGGTCCAGATCCCTTCCTTAAGGATCATGAAAGATGCAGGGTTGAACGAAGACGAATGAGTTCAGACTCGATTTGACCAGTTAAACCTGATTGACGAAAAGAGGATCGCGGTTGTCTGCCATGGTTAGATGTACCAAAAATGTATGATCAAAGCTTTTAACAAGAAGGACAGACGTCAGGTATATCAGGTTGGTGACCTGGTAATCAAACGCATCATAATGCCACAAGGTGATCCCAGGGGAAAATGGACTCCCACATACGAAGGGTTATTTGTGATCAAGAATATATTTTCTGGTGGAGCCATGATCTTAACCACTATGGACGGTGACGCCCTTCCGCACCCTGTAAACGCGAACATAGTTAAAAGATACTACGCATAAACAAAGACCCGCTAGGTCGACTGGCCTAAGCAAAAATTAGGGAATCCCGGCGAACCAAAAGGGTTCGGGCAAAAATTAAGGATATACATAAAAAATTTGTACACCCAGTAAGTCGAAAACCTAAAAAGGCGGCTTGGGCAAAAAAGTGTATCTCGGTGGACTGAAAACCCGAAAGGGCGGTCCAAGAAAAAGTTAGGGATTTTAAGCGTATGAATATGTCCCGTTGGATCACCTTACATCCAATCTTCATTATCAACTATCGAGTTTAAGTGGTACTAATCAATCCAGTCAGCTTCGGACAAGCAGCGAAAGAGATGAGACGCTCAAAGATATAAAGGCAATAGCAGAATGGAAACCCAATGGGATTATTTCACATAGCTATTTTTCTTTGTATACAATTTTTGTATAATTTCCATTCTTATGATGGCATTCTCTTACTACGATGTTTGTTTCCTTGTACAAAAACATTTATTCAAGTTAATACAAAACTATTCCTTTGAAAGTGCAAAACTTTTTTTTTTTATTTTTGTTTTGTGTGTGAAAATGTTCAGTGATTATTTTTGAACATATGCATTTGAATGTGATTACTGCTTATAAATATACACCTAAAAACAGAATGACAGTTGCTAATGACTTTAAGAAATGGGACAATATCTAAGGGCCTTCCACAAAATCCCTGCAGATGTTTCCCCGACAGATACCTTCTCCAGCAGGTACAAAGGCAGGGGCATTCTACTACAAGGTCACTACCATATTCTCAGCATGCAGCCTAATGATGTCAAGTGTTCTCACATCCCAGACGGAGAAAGAATCTTCAAATTACTACTCCAACAAAAGATTCCCTAGTGAAGCCACCAAAGCTTCTTGGGATTCCCCAACAGGATTTCAACAAAATCTTCAAGCTGTTCATGGAGCTTCCCTTCCCCAACAGAGTTTATTTCTCTAACAACGGAATTTCATCTCCCAACATTTCAACTTCAACAAAATCTGAAGACTTGCATTCTTCACCCCCAACAAACAGCCAGGGATTTATTTTCCCTAGTTCAACAACACTGCAACAGAATAACTGACAGGTTCATACATTGCATTTATACATCACTTCTACAAACATCATAGCATATGCAGCACAAATGCATATATCACAATCTCATTTATTTTGAGAGCATCATGCAATTCAAACATCATGACATCGCATGAAACTGACTTTACCTTCCTAGGTTGAGTTCGCAAAAAGACAAGCACTATCAACTTATACAACAGGTCAAAGATTAATTCCCAAAACCAGATGGGAAAACTATCTACACGACCAAATGGTATGAACTCTCAAAGCAAGACGGGTTTACCAACAAATACAACAGGCCATAGATTAATGCCCGAAACCGGACGGGGAAACTATCTATGTGACCAACAAAGCAAGTCCCGGATTAATACCTGAAACAAGCTAGGAAAACTATCTGTGGACAGTTGGTTGCAGATTAACACCTGAAACCAGCCCGGAGAACTATATACATAAGGAGATTGAAGATTAATATCTGTGACAAGCCAGGAAAACTATCTTTCTTTCTTAGGTTAGAGATTAATACCTGTAACAAGCTAGGACAACTATCTCAACGACCGAAGATTTTAAAGTTCCAAATTAATAATTGAAACCAGACAGGACAACTATCCGTGAACAGTTGATTTATAGATTAATACCTAAAACCAGACAGGAAAGCTATCTACATGACCAGACGAAGCAATCTTACACGGGCTCCTTCTCAGACATCTCCGGACTAACACGGACTCATCCTGGAACAACCCTACAAACTCTTTTTATTACATTTTCAGGTAACGGTTAATTCCATTATTCCTAGCAAGTTACTGTGAAGCTTGGACTTCAACTAGAAAACAGTAAACTTTCATCTCTCCAGTACAGAGATAACTCTTCAGCAGAGCCTTGGACAACTGAAGTTCCTAGACTCTATTCCCCATAGAGTTTCCTCAAGCAGGAGAACAACAGAAATCCATAATCCCCAGCGGAGTCCTCCTCAGACAGCAGGAACAGGAATCCCCACAAGGAGACCTCTTAGGGAGCCAGCATCTACTTTGGATGGCATCTTTAAGCCCATCTCCAACGAATCTCCGTCATCTTCTCCAAATGGCATCTGTAAGCCCATTCCCGCCATCATCAACCATCAGTGTTACTCCATGCGAGTGCAAATTTCTGGGCACTCTAGTGTTCAAGCCTCTTCCACCTTCAGATCACGAAAGGAAAACAAGCCAATCTACATCTTCAGGTTTAAAAAGATTGAACAGGGGCGGCTGTTGTACCCCAAAATTCTCCCTCTCATGTTTTCCAATGTTTTTTCTTATATGGGTGGTCACAAACACTTGGTTAAAGAAAAATGAAATTTTGAATGTTAGCAAAGTGTCTTTCGATTGGCAGTTCAACAATGTCCTTCGATTGGTATTTAAACAATGCCCTTCGATTGGCAACTAAACAATGCCCTTCGATTGGCATAACAACAAGCTTTGACTGGGCTCTTAAAACCCTTCGACCAAGCATTGGCCCATCAGCTTCAATTGTGCATTGGTTCCCCTTCGAGCAAGCTTTGGTCCACGAGTATCATTCCAGCAGTGCCCTCTGTGTGTGCCCTCAGTGCACTAGGCAAATACTCCCCCTGTGCATAACTTCAGCATACAAAGCAAGAATCCCCTACAAGTTTGTTTCGATTCACCAGCATTACAAGCTTCGATCAAGCTTAGTTCACAAAACTTCCACAGGGCAAAAGTCTCATTCAGCTTGTCATCAGCGCATGTATGCCTTTTCATGCTTGTCTTTGGTCTACTAGGCAAAAACTTCCTCATGCTTTCATTTTATGTCACAAGGCAAAGACCCATCAACTTGCCTTTGATCTAAAAGGAAGAAGGCCCCTTTTACTGGTCTTTGATTCACAGGACAAAGGTTTTCCCCATACATGCTTCGATTCACAAGGAAAAGGCTCCTTTTTCAGCTTTCCTTCAGCACACAAGGCCAAGACTTCTTCAGATTTGCCTTCAACCCACTAGGAAAAAAGCTTCCTTCGACCCACAAGGCAAATACCTCCTCCATGCCTGACTCGATTTACCAGGCGGTGGCCTCTTTGACACTTGCTTTGAATTGCCTCATGCTAGCATCCACAAGGCATTGGATTCCTTTGTGCCAACTTCGACTGGGTAATGGTCCCCTTTGAAACAGTTTTTCATACTTCGACACGCATGTTAGTCCTTTTGAAGGCGCATTTATGAGGTCCTTTCGAAGAAGCATTCATTGGTCCATTCGAAGGACACATGGATGATGAATACAAGCTTGTCTTATGATGGGTCTTGGTCCTACATGTGGCCAGGCCCAGGCCTCTTGTGCATTAGCATTCGAAGGTGGTGACAAAAGAGGTTTTCGATTGGCCATATTGAAGTTTTCGTTTGATTTGTTTGAATCAAGCAGCTAGGGAAAGTAGATAGACTCAATCGAAGAAGTCCTAATAAGGAGGTTTCTGAACACTTCGAATCAAGACTCTAAGCCATTCGAAGGAGGAAATCAGAGTCATTCGAAGGAGGGAATTCGAAATTCAAATGTGTCCAGGTCCATAGTAAATTAAAAAAAAAAGGGACAAGAAACCATGTCTTTGGCAAAGTTTCAAAATGATAATCATGGCCTTAAAACACTAACTTAATGGTTGTTTATTCCTTTTCTCTCTTGTCCCCTCCATCCCCTCTATATAAGGAGCACACTAGCAAGCTTTAAAGACAAAAAAAAGACATCCTAAAAGAACTCTACAAAATTTGCAAGAAATTTCCAAAGTTGTCAAAATCCAAAAACCTAATTCCAGTCCATTTCAATCCGATTCAAAGGTTCCATCAACATCCTAATATTCCCAGGATTCATTCCCAGCCCTCATTCAAGCTATCACACGCCCAGAAGTGCCAAACTAAAACCACATTTTTTTTGGTAAAATTTACAAATTTGTATCTCTAGTTTTATGATATATTAATGCCTTTTGTTGTTTGATTCGTGCTTAGGATGATTCCTAGGACAGGTTTAACGTAAGGCATGTGTGCTTTGAGGCTTAAAAGCCAACTTACCATTGTTAGGTTCTTGAAGCTGTTAATCTTCGATCTGGGCGATACCGTTACTTTTAGGCCAATCCAAGGCCAGATTCAGAACCAGAACATGATTTTACATAGGATAAGACCCTTGGTTTTGCTTTAAATTGTGTATTTTTTAGGAAACGAGCTTTGGATTGGCCGGATAAGGTGATCGGTGGTTTGAATCTGGTCGCTGACTCCGACATCTTGGTTTTTGTCCTCTCATTGGCTCAAGGAGGCCAGCGCGCACATCTTTATTTATTTTTAAATATATTTGGTTTTATTTCACATATAATTTGGTTATAACACACGAATTGTAAAGCAGCTCAATTGGTAAAGGCGCGCATGTGTGAAGGTGAGGGCCTGGGTTCGAATCCCAAGTCCAACAGTTTTATCTTTTCTAATGAATTGTATGCAGACCCGGTGACCCTCATGGCCTATTGCACATCATACATCATCAGATCCAAACCATCAGAAGTATTTCTGATCCAAGTCAAAGCATCCAACGCGCAAGCTCATCATGCACCCTCAAGACTGCACCACACCTGATCTAGCATAGCCTGGGCTTAATTTCAATTTGGCCAGGCAATTTCAAACATCACCCCCTATTTTTTCTTTTGCTATCAGGCCCATCTAGTATTTTTGTTGTATCGTTGTAGTCTTGTTTATTTTTGTTTTCTTTTTTTATTAATTAAACAAATGATCATAAAAATCACAAAAAATATTAAGTTAGTATTTTTTAATTAAACTAATTTTGTAAATAAATTAAATACATATTTTAACTATTTTCTTTAATTTAAAATGAATTAGAACTTAGGACTTGATTTAGATTTAATTATTTTCCTGTCATAATAAAAAACTAAAAAAAAGAACTTAGACTATTTTTCTTGATTAACTTCATCTTCTAAATAGACTTTAGGATAATTAATTTAATTATTTCTCAAATAAAAAAATATTTTTATTTAGAATTGCCTTAGGCTTTAGACGTCTTTATCTTTCGCGCGTTATTTATTTTTTTGCATTTTTACATTAATGTACTTGTTGACAGTATGTAATAGATTAAAATAGGACTTTACTGCTTTTATTTATTTTCTTTCTCCCATTTGGACATATAAGTACCCCTTCCCCAAAGCATTGTAATAACGTAGGATTTAAATTCCCGCACTTTAAATTTCTCCAAAATATTAAATATTAGTAACTAGGCTTATATGATAAGACTGAAAATTAAAACGCTGGCAAACCTAAATGTGCAAGATAAATAGCTGAACTAAACACAATTGCACATACGCACCTCTAGGGTATCCCACTTTGGTTGCCTTCGGAAAACAGTCACAATTCTCCAAACGTGAGAAATTTTAGTGGTTGTCCTCTAGTTTGATAAGATCACAAGTCCCTCGATGACCCTCTCGATGTTGTCTCAGTTAAAAGTGATCTTAGAACTTTAGGACAATTACTAAAATTTCTTGCCAAGTTGCATTCGTGACCGTATCGTCCCTTCGATGTCCCTCATACATTCAACGATAGGGCTACCTACTCACTAATAGTAGGATAGCAATGTCTAAAGGATAAGGAGGAAAAGAACAAACCTTTTCGAGTACAAGTAGATAGTTATTAGATGCTTGCTCAAAAAACAAACTTTTTTACACTTATACATTTCAAAAATAACTTTCAAAAACATTTGCTTTGTCAACACTCTTGAGGACTGATACAATATTTATCACAAAGCAAATCGCCGCACTAAGGCATTTCAAACTACTTTTTCAAAACACAAAGCACAAGGTATTTAGAAAATGAGCTAAGCATCTAAGAGTCCGTAGATAACTGCTAATGAAAAGGGTGTTAACACCTTCCCTTCCATAATCGACCCCCTTACTCAGAAAACTCTCAAAAGGTCTTTTTTTTGTTCTTTTCACCCTTTCCTTAATTTGGATAAAATAAAAGTCGGTGGCGACTCTTGCTTACCGCAACATTTGCAAACACAAACGCAAAACCAGTATTAACAGTTAGTTCTGCCACTGTATCACATCATCAGAGATGGGCTTATAGATGCCATCAAAATGACTGTCTATAGGAGTATCATAATGAGTCTACGCTTGACTGTATCTGATAAATGCTTTCCAGAATGAACCTCTGAGGAAGGCACTTTAGTCGTTGCTTGTCAGATTTAGTCTCTGAGGGGATGGCTTTTCATGTAGATTTTTGCCCCGTCTTGTATCGTGAATTGATCTACAGTTTGTTTTTGTTGGTAAACATGTCCTGTTTCGAGAATTCATACCACCTGGACATATTCAAAATTTCCCCGTCCTTTTTTGGGAGTTAATCTTTGCCTGGTTATAAAGATAGTTTCCCGGTCCGGTTTCAGGAGTTAATATTTGCATAGTCATATAGATAGTTACCCTGTCTTGTTTTGAGAATTAATCTCTGACCTACTTTCTGTTGGCGAATTCGTCCTGTTTCGAGAATGTATATTGCCAGGTCATATAGATAGGTATCCCATCCTGTTCGAATCATGACTACGCTTGTACAAAATTCCATTGCTCAAAAAGAACTTGGAAGAGAACCTCCGTAGAAATTTCTTGTCATTGATAGATTCCCCCTCAGGGTACTCTTGAGCCTCAAGGTATCTTTTTACTTCGTGAAACCAATACTTTTCCTCTACTCCATCAGTTTCAACCTCGTAGCAGTATATAGGTTTGTCTAGTCTCTCGATAGTAATTCAATGAGCTTCATTATCCTCTGACTTTAAACATAGATGACATGGTAGCTAATGTGTCTGCTAATTGATTCTCTTCGCGTGGAATATGTTCAAAAGTGATTTTGTCGAAGTACGGGACTAACGTCAATACATACTCTCGATAAGGAATAAGATTTGGGTGCTTCGTATCCCATTCTCCATTAACCTGACTGATCACTAGGGCTGAGTCTCCGTACACGTCCAAGAACTTGATTCTCATTTCAATAGCAGCCTTAATACCCATGATGCATGCTTCGTATTCGGCCATGTTGTTGGTACAGTAAAAGCAAAGTCTAGAGGTGAAGGGCGTATGGCAACCTTTGGGAGTGATAATCACAACACCGATTCAATTTCCCAATGCGCTAGAAGCTTCATTGAAAACAAAATTCCATCGGGATCCCGACTCAGGTCCTTCATATGGTACAAGTTCTTCACAATCTGTAACTATCATGATATTCTCATTTGGGAACTAGAAATGCATAGATTGATAGTCATCTACAGCTTGATGAGCCAAATGATCTTCCAATATACTTCCTTTGAATTCCTTCTAAGTGGTGTACTAATTGTCGTATTATGTCAAGAACATTTTCCATCTGGCTATTCTTCCGGAGAGACCTGGCTTATTGAATATATATTTGATGGGATTCATTTTAGAGATCAACAAGGTAGTATGAGTCAACATATATTATCTTAGTCGGCGAGCATCCCATGCCAAAGCGCAACAAGTTTTCTCGAGTAGTGAGTATCTTGTTTCACAGTCGATAAATTTTTTGCTAAGGTAGTATATTGCATGCTCTTTTTGACCAGACTCGTCATGCTGGCCCAGTACACACCCCATTGAGATCTCTAACACTATTAGGTACATGATCAGAGGTCTTCCTTCAACTGGTGGCATAAAAATTGTAGTTTCTCGGAGGTACTCCTTGATTTTGTCAAAGGCTATCTGAAAATCATCGTTCCATTTTACTACCTGATCTTTCTTCAATAACTTGAAGATTGGCTCACAAGTAGAGGTCTAATGAGAAATGAATCGGGAAATGCAATTCAATCCCAAGAAACCTCTGACTTCCTTTTCAGTACGGGGAGCTGGAATTTCTTGAATAGCTTTGACCTTGGAAGGATCGACTTCAATACCTTTATCACCGACAATGAAACCCAAGAGTTTATCGGATCTCACTCCAAAGGTACACTTGTTCAGATTCAACCTCATCCTGTACTTCTTCAATCTCTCAAACAACTTGTGTAGATGGTCAAGATGTTCCTCTTTGGCCTAGGATCTGGTTATCATGTAGTAAATGTAGACCTCTATCTCGTGATGGATCATGTCATGGAACAAGGCTATCATAACACGCTGATTTAATCTCAACTTGTATGTTTTCAACCTATCAAACAACTTTTGTAGATGATCAAGGTGCTCTTCCTCAGTTTGAGACTTGGCTATCATATCGTCAACATAAACCTCTATCTCATGGTGAATCATGTCAAGGAATAAAGCCACCATGACTCGCTGATAGGTTGCCCCAGCATTCTTCAACCCAAAAGGCATAACCTTGTAACAGAAAGTGCCCCATTGTGTGAGTAGGTGGTTTTCTCCATGTCTTCGGGTGCCATCTTGATCTGATTGTATCCTGAGAATCCATCCATGAAGGAGAATACATTATGTTGAGCGGTGTTGTCAACTAGAATATCAATATATGGAAGTGGGAAGTCATCTTTGGGGCTTGCCCTGTTCAAATCTCTATAGTCCACACACATGTGCACTTTGCCATCCTTCTTTGGTACCAACACCATATTTGCAACCCATTAAGGATAGTAAGTAACAACTAAGAAACATTTGTTTAATTGATTCATAACTTCATCCTTGATCTTTTCGGACGTCTCGGGACGCATACGACTAACTTTTTGTTTTATTGGAGAACAACCCTCTTTCATAGGCAGACGGTGAACTAAAATATCAGTATCAAGTCTTGACATGTCTTCGTACGACCAAGCCAATATCTCCACATAGTCATGCAACATCTGAATTAACATGTTCTTGACACTTTCATCTAGGTTGGCACCTATATTGACTTCTTTTTTTTCTGCTTTAGTACCCAAGTTTACCATTTCAACTGGATTCTCATGCGGTTGGATAGCGTTTTCCTCTTACACTAACAGTCTGGAAAGTTCTCTAGGTATTTCACAATCTTTCACGCCTTCTTCCTCAGCTTGGTAGATCGGATTTTCAAAGTCATGAGTGGCAATAGTATAATCGTTATCAATGGGATCCATAGTGGATGTGGATTTGCAGTTTATTGTGTGGGTGTGTGTAAGAACATATAGCTATTTGAAAGTGATAAAAACAAAAGAAAAACAAAGAGCACAAAATTTAAATGCAAAACATCCAATTTTTTATTAAATGAAGATATGATTATGAAATGACAACCCTTAACAAGTGGACCATTGTGCCTCGGGTCAGGCACAAGGTTTAAAGTCATTGTTTAAAATAAATTACATAACTGAAACTTTGAAAGTGATAAAATAGAAAGTAGCTATTACTCATGACTAAAGGAGATTGAGATAATGTCCTGAGTCTTCCAGTTGCTGAGCCTGTTGCCGATGGTCGGAAAGATCCAGCTGTCAAGGTCATACTTTCTGTTAGCATCTTCTATAGCGTTGACTCCATTGTTGCTAAAATGGAATGGTGGTTTTCCAGCACGAGCGCGAAGAATAGTCCTCTGAGCCTCTGCAGTGAAACCCAAACCAAAATTTTCAGATTTATACAAAATGTCAGTGTAATACGGTGAGAGAATTGACTTTACTGGTTTTGCATTTTATCGCAAATGTTGCGGTTAGCAAGAGCCGCCACCGACTTTTCTTTTATCCAACAAAGGAAAGGGTTAAAAGAACAGGAAAGACCTTTTTAAAAGATTTTAAGTTCAGGGGGTATATTATGAAAAGGGAAGGTGTTAGCACCCTTTTCATCTGTAGTTATCTACGGGCTCTTAGTTGCTATCTCACTTTGAAAATTCTTTGTGTTGTGTGTTTGAAAATATTTTTGAAAAGATGCTTTAGTGCGGTGAACTTTGTAATGTTTCTCGTATCATTGAGAACATATACAAAGTGTTTTGTCTTTGAAAGTTTTTTAGAGAAAAGTTTGTGTATGTGTGAAAAATTGTTTTGTTTGTTTTTGTGAGCAAGGAGCTATGAACAATCTACCTACTCGAATCGTCTTTGTTCTTTTCCTCATTTCCTTTAGATAGTGCTATCCTACTATTAGCCTGTAGGTAGCCCTATCGTTGGATGTTTGAGGGACAGGTGAGGGTCATCGTACAATCATGAAAGCAACTCATAAGATACTTTAGAAATTACCCTAAGGTTTCAAGATCATTTACTGAGGCAACATTGAAAGGGTCATCGAGGGACTTATGATTCTTTAAAACAAAGGTTCTTTACTAAAATATCTCACGTTCGAGAGACGTGACTATTTTATTTCGAAGGAAACAAGTGGAGGTACCTTAGAGGTGTGCATGTGCGAAGTATGTTGTGTTTCAGTTATGTTTATCTTGAGTGTTATGTTTTCTAACGTTTGCTTTTAGTATTTTTATACAAGCCTATTAGCATATATCTAGTAGTTAATATAGGTACATAAAAGAAAAATGCAGAAATTTGAACCTACGTTATTACAATGCTTCGAGATGGGGGGAATTACAAACCAAAAATGGGGGAAGAAAAATGTAAAGGGTCCTAGTTAAGCTATTACAACCCTTTGTATAGTTACATAATTGTTCATGAAAATAAAAATGCGAAAGAAATAAATAACGCGCGAAGATGAAACGAGAAAGGATGAAAAACCCTAAAAGAATTCTAGGTGGTAGAAAGAAATATTTTTGTTGTTTTTTGTTTAGGAAAAATAATTTAATTAAATTAAGACAACCTAATTTTAATTAGTTTAATTAATTAAAAGAGAAAGTGATTAAAAACAATTAATTAAAATTAATTTAATTAATGAAAGTCTAAGTCTAATTATTTTTTATGATTTTTCATGACTAAAAGAAATTAATTAAAAGAAACAAAATAAATTAAACAAAACAAAATAGAAAAATAATGGGTCTCACTGCAAAGAGTAAACAGAGGGGTGAGAATCTGAAATTCTTAGGCCCGGTAAGAAGCCCAGACGCTACAAAAGAAAAGTCAGGGGTGCAAAGAAACAAACCATGTTAAGCCCAATCACAAGGCCCAGATATACAAAGAGAAAACAAAAAATATTGAAACACAAAATTGCAAAACCTGGGACTCGAACCCAGGACCTAGAGAGGGAGTGACTTAAGTGTATGCATGTTACCGCTTGACCATTCTATTCATTGGTTAGTATGACAACATGATAACATTATACATTAAATCAGTTATATCCTCGTTCTAAAAATGCGCACGCTCAAACTGGTTTGAAAGAACCGATCGGATTATTTCGTCGTGCCACGCAAGCTTCAGCCGGAGTCAACTAAAGTCAGAGATGCCAGACTTAAACTTCAGTCGTCTTCTCCGACCAAGCAAAAATGAAACCTACAATTTCGTGAGATTCAAAACCAACTAAGAGGTCTATTCCATGTAAAATCATCCCCCGAGTTCAAATCTGGGCTTAAATTCAACAGACAGTCACTGTATCATGCGGTTGAAACGCGTTTCCAGATCATGCCCTAACAATGGCATCCTGTGATTTAAGCATTTAATCTTTCATGTAATACGTTAGAACAGTTCTAAATAACAGTATGAATATGGATATATGCTTTGAATTCATTTAAATTACATGGATTAAGAGATTCAGATGTGAGGAAATTACCCAATCAGAGTGATTTGGTTCGTGCATTCTAGGATGCTTCAGGAGTGGATAGTGATTGATATGGACTCATGGGAGTCTCAGGAACACTAATGCGTGGCTGGTTTTGATGGAGGAGGGCTGGGAGATTGACTTTCGAAATTTGCAACTTTGAGATTTTATGAAATTTGGTAGAGCTTCTCTAGGCAGTGTATGTGTGTCATTTCTTGCTTCTGAATGTGCCTTTATATAGAGGAGGAGAGGAGAAGATAAGTAGGGAAAGAATCAACCATTAACCATTGCCTTAAAACAAAAATCAAAATTTTGAAAATTATCCATTTTTGTTGGATTCTTTCCATTTCTGTTTGGTGCATGAACCTGGACAGGTTGGTGGTGTTTTTCACGAAATATTGGGCTCCATGATGGGTCAAGCTAAGCCCAAATGCACTAGCCCATTAATTTTCTTTTTATTTTGACTTAATTCATATTTAAATGAATAAAAATTCAAATAAATCAAAATCAAAAATCAAAATAAGGCATGGATAAGTTTAGAGGTCCTTGGACACATCATGAACATATTTGAACTCCTAAAAGTTAGGCCCAATAACTTAAAATCACAAATTTGCTCAATTGAGATTTCATGCATTTCTTGAAAATTGCCCAGCTTGTGCAACTCATAACTTTCTCTATTTTGATCTTTTGAAGATGATCTTCAACTTTTTGGAAATCCGAGGATGTCCTTTATAATCTCTATGTTGATAATTTTTTCTTTTGAAAATATTATCTTGATGTAAGTTGCCTTGACAAAAAGTGTCTTTTGTTGACTTTTGAAAATGACCTATAATGTTTAAGCTCATATCTTCCAAATGAAGAATTTTTTGGAGTTGGGAATAAAAGAAAAGTTGTAGAGAATTGAATTTTATTCAAAATGATATTTGTTTAGGGAAAAGTTGATGAAGTATGTGAAAGTTATGCCTGGTCAAAGTTCAATTGACTTTTCCTAAGGAAACCCTAATTTGGCAATTTTGGACTTTTGATGATTTGAGAACTTTCCTTGGGGAATCATGATCAACCCATGATAAAATGATGAATATCACTTCAAAATATTTATGTTGACCAAAAATGTTGAATTCGACTGTATGTTGACCATAGCTGACTTTTTTACCAATGCAGTTCATTTTCAAACAAATGACTCATTGACTGAGCAAACTTGTGATGTAGGGTTTGAAACTTGACAAGAAACTTGTTAAGGACCTATGAAGAACCATGGAATCCAATTGAGACCTTTTCAAACCATATTTCCTTGAGAAACTCCAAACCCTAATTGTAGGCCTTTGGTTTAGGAGGTGCATCTTGACTAGTCAACCCTTGAGTGTCTTGACTACTTGAAGAGCCTTGAAAGAATGCTTTAAGAAAAATGAGAGGGAAAATTTTGGGGTACAACAGTCAGGAAGTTAGCCCCAAGTAGTACAACCACCTTCTTCTACGACAGCTCTAGCATCCTTTAAAGAAGCCATTCTGGGAGGAACCCTGGTAGCCTTGGGAATAGCGGAAGCATCTTCAGCAGCGGTATGAGGGATAACTTCAAAAGTCTAACAGGGGGTTTCAATGAATTAGTCATCCATCTCTACATATCTGAATGAGTTCAAATGACTCACCATATACTCTTATTCACCATAAACAGTAACAACATTTCCTTTCACAGGGTATTTCAGCTTTTGGTGTAGGGTTGAGGTAACAGCACCTGCCCCATGGATCCAGGAATAAGCAAGAATAAGTTGGTCGAATATCCATCACATAGACGGTAGATTCAAAGACTTGTGAACCTACTTTGATCGGAAGATCCACTTCTCTGTGTACCACCCTTTTAGAACCATCAAAGGCTCTCACCATAATATCACTAGGTTTCAGTATAACCCCTTCACAATCAAGTTTGTCAAGAGCACCTTTTGGTAGAACATTTAGTGAGGAACCATTATAGATAAGTACATGCGCCAAAGTAGTGCCCATTCATTCAATGGAGACATACATGGCCTTGTTATGGTTTCTTCCCTCAGGAGTCAAGTCAGCATCAAAAAATTATAAACCATTATCTGTTGTTAGACTAGCAACATAACTTCCAAATTGATCAGATGAAATTTCTTGTGGTACATGCGTAGATTTTAAGAACTTTACTAAAGCATATGCATGGGTTTCAAAACAAAATAATAGGGATAACATGGAGATTTTTGACGGGGTTTTCCCAAACTATTCAACAATTTTGTAGTCACTTTTACGGATAATCTTTAATACCTCATCCAACTCTTGTCTGGAGGTATCTTCAGCTATAACTTCTTTTGGTGCCTCTGTCTGGGAAGGCTCCGCCATTTGCTCTTTGCCCCGAGCCTCAGCAATTGGCTTAACAGTAGTAACTCGAACTGGTGTAGAGACAGTATTTGGAGAGATTTCTAGAGAAAAAACCCTTTCGCTTCTAGTAACCTTATTGGTCCTAACAATATTATCAATATTGGGATCAGCAGCTTCAGTGCCTTTATTTTCAATAGTTAATAGTTCTTGTTTGATGCCTTGGTAGTAGATGTCGGCTCCATAGTTCCAAGGAATAGCTTTATCCGAAGAATATGGAATTGGTCCAGGTGTGGTGATTATTAAAGGAGCAGCTTTGAGATTGGAAGTGATCCTTACGGGACCCTTGGAAGTGATCCTGATAGGAGTGCCAGATATTACAGATAAGTCTTGAAGAAGATTTTCAGCAGACGAAATCTTCTCAACCAAAATTATGTGATTGTCCATTAGGCGTTGAATACCTTCTTCCAGCAACTTGTAGCCATTGGGTTGGGCTGCACAGCAGTAACATCTTTCAATACATCCCGGAAATAAACTGGCCGACAACAGATTCTTCTTGATAATTGGGAGGGGAGTAACCAATTCACTTACAGTAGCAACATAAAGAACATCATCAATAGCACTTATGCCTTTGTCATGCTTCGGCATAGGTGTAGTAATTACATTCGGGGTCTCGGGAGGATCGAACTCAATCTCTTTGTTGTCAATCATGTCTTGAATTTTGTTTTTCAAGGCCCAACAATTATTGGTGTCGTGCCCGGGGCTATTGGAATGGTAAGCACACTTCATATTTGGATTGTATCGAGGAGAGGAGGTGTTTGGATTCTGAGGAGGATCCCTTAATGTAATTAGTTCCTCTTTCAGTAAATATTGAAATGCCTGAGACACTGGCATGCTGATTTTGGTAAACTTCCTTCTAGGTGTATCTAACCTACGCTGACTGCCCTATTGTTGTTGTTGTTATACAGGCGCAGGATTGGAAATTAGCATAACTCCTATATATTGGTTGCCATCATTTCTAGTACGACTCTTCTGGCCATAAATAGCATTTGTTTCCCTCTGACAATTAAACGTCTTCTTTACGGTACTCGAAGATGAAACCACTTGAATCTTTCCACTTCGGATACCATTTTCGATGTGTTCCCCGGTTAATATCAGCTCAATGAAACTAGAGGAGGAGCTTTAGATCAGATAATTAAATAAAGTCCCTTTCAGAGTTCCCACAAACATATCAACGAGATCCCTATTAGATAAAGGAGATTTCACTCTCCCAACCAGATCTCTCCACTTTTGGGCATACTCTTTAAACCCTTCATTTGAGCCCATAGTCATACTTTATAGTTGCACATGAGTTGGTGAAATGTCATCATTGTATTGATACTTCTTGTAAAATGAAGCATCTAGGTCTTCCCAAGTGTGGATGTTGGTTCCCTCCAGTTGATAGAACCGTTTTAGTTTTGTCCCAGTGTAGCGGTGAAAATCGGAGATCAAGCTATTAATTAACTTGACTCGCAAAAGCAAGAGTCGCCACCGCGCTTTATTATTTCCAAGGGAAAAGGGAAAAGAGCGAAATAAAACCCTAAAATATGCAATGTATAATAATACTTAAAAGTAATGAAAATACAATGTGTTTTGAAAATAGATCGAGAGTTCGGGGGTTGGTTATACAATGGAAAGGTATTAGCACCCAATGCATCTGCGGTACTCCGCAGGAACCTTTTGAAATATCTGTTTTTTGGTTAAAATTGTTTGTTTGATTAAAATGGTTCGTTTGGCTAGAAAATGGGTATGGACGAGATTTTGAAGATACGACGACCTAATATCGAAGTTTTAACTTAAAAGGGGGTGAGTTTTAAAATTGAGTCTTTTAGAAAAAAATTAACTTAAGATTAACAAAATAGTAAAACAAAGATGAAGGAGGGTATTCGCTTAATCGTATAACATGTGTTTGATGACAAGAAGTCAACAAAGTTAGAACGTTTCCCTTGGAGTTAAAACCACAGACAGATAAATAAGATGAGAGTATACCAAACCTTAGGTGAAAATAAATCACAAGCCGACAGCATCAAAACCAGATGTAAGATATTACTCCAAGCAGCAAACAAAAATAGGGCAACACGTGAAAATAAATCACAGACGAGGAACGCGTGGATAAAGCTCACGGTATAAGATTCCCTGCATAACATGAAATATACAAACAAAACTAACAGCATGAAAAAATTATATGCGTCCGTGCGATTTTTAGAAGTTAGTTGGAATTTAAAAATAAAATCGCAATGCGATGAAAATAATATTTACATAACCTGAATTTATTTACAAATTAAGTGAATAAAATATATAGACAAAATATTATGAACAAATATATATTTACAATACCAGATAAAATAATGAAATACAATAAAGAGGTAACGGGAGAAAGAAAAAGTGCAAATGCGCTATGCGAGTATGAATACTTGAAATGAATTCTCGGAAACCTTCACAGTAACAAACACGTTAGTAGCATAAGCGGTATAAAAATGAAAATGAAATGAAATTGCAATGATTAAAACATGTGTCAGTAAATATAAAATAAAAAATGAAATTGTATGATGCATACGAATAGATGAATATTTACACAAATTAAAATCAAGAATTCATGACATTATTCAATGTAAACACACAAAAAATCAGCATTGCATACATTATTTCAAATGTGTCAAAAAGCAACCGCGTGTACTCGATAAAATCAACTCAAAAGTGTTCAACAATTTAAGGTAACAACAAATAATTCCATAGACGATTTAATTCTTCACAATCCAATTGAATCAAACTACTAGTTAGACAACAAGAAAAAACTTCGCATTGATTTAATCGAACATGCATAATGCTAATTTATCTTCAACATGCCAAATTCAACACAAACAAAACAAGATGAAATCCAGACTAGCATTCAGATTTAACTCGCATAATAATGTCATCGAAAACTTTATTCACAAATGCAACGAAACTGATAACAAAACTACAATTCAAATTCAAACAGTATGGTAGTTTCACAAACAACAAAAGCAAAATGATATCGGGACTCACCGAAACTTGCCGAAGATGATGGAGGAAGAGAATTTGAATGGAACTTGAAGAGAGAAGCCCTTGAAAGTCCTCCAGTAGTTTGACCACCTAACTCACTTCTCCCGTGAAATTCTTTTGCTAGTTCTTCAACATGTATTCCCCTTTCATCTAACATGTTTGAATGTTGCTGCAGATAGTCAATCACTAATTTATCACAATCCTTGAGTCCATCAGTGCTATATTGTGTATGTCCCGGATTGGATGGTGCCTGAGATCCATTCAATGCACTTTTGACAGGAGTGTTCATAGACAAGTTTGTTGGAGGATATGTAGAAGGGGTTCCTTCCAACTTAACTTTGGTACGGAGGTGGTTACGTATGCAGTCAATAAAGTGAAAAGGGATCTCATCAAAATTTGTCACAGGCCTGACAGAGAAGGCTCCAAACTGCTTTACACCTTGAAAGCTTTTCAAGTTCCCATAAACACTAACGTACATCCCATCCAATACTTCCTCCATTTCCTTTGTGTCAAAACTCTCATTGACCCATCTTCGGCATTTGATTCGCCCAGTTCCATCATCCAAAACAAAATTAACATCAGTGTTCCTCTCAGCTTTTTCATACACCAACCAAGGTCACATTAGTGAGATCCACACCGTTGATTGCAAAATTGGACTTCTCATCACCAGATTGAGAAGCTTCACTAATCTGCTTCACTGTAACCGGAACCAAACCCTGAAATTCGCGGCTCTTAGTCGGTGCCGGAGAAGATTCATTGAGTTGCGAGGACGTAAATCCGCCGCCGGAGAAGGCGTTGGAGGAATCGAATTGGGAGCCACTATGCTTGAAGAAATTGAAGGAGAGAAGTGTGATTGAAATGTAGTGAGAGTTTGTGCGCCATTTTTGTTGTCTGAAAGGGGAACGAAGGATTTGGGACGGTGACAGAAAGAGGAAATTGTAGGTTTACGGATGAACAGGGGCGTGGAGCATGGGAGAGAAGAGAATGGGGTCGGAGGTTGTTATGGAAGCGGTGGTGGCTTTTGGGTGGCAGAGATGGATGTGGTTGTTTTGAAGTGGAGAGGAACGAGTTTACCGTCGGAGAAGAGCTGTAAAAGAAACCGCATCTCTCAAAGAACTTTTATCAAACACCAACCTTGCAAGGTCCAATTCACCAACAGAAGCGTACATATGAATGAGCGAAGTATGAACATGCAGATGAAAATCAAGGGACAACTTTAAAGCATGACCATGAAGCTGTCTACCTTCATGTGCAGCCTTTGCTTTTGCACAAGATTTGAATAGGAAAGGGAAAGTATGAGAATTTGGTTGAAGGCCATAGTTAATCATGCGAGTAAAAAGGTGTAAAGAGGAAATGGGAGAAGATGTATTCGTGAAGTATGCTGGGTTAAATTCACTGGAGAGAGAGGAAGTAATTGAAGGGTGTATGCTGTTTTGGGAAGAGAGGAATAGAAAGTTAGAGAGAGTAGATGGGATACTGTTTGCTTTTGTGTTGTGTGTGTTTTGGTTGTTGTTTTTGTTTTTCCCCCTTTTGTTACAAAGAACATGAAGATTCTTAAATAGAGAAAATGAAAAGGAATATTGTTTTCAGATTTAATCTGATCCGTCCAAAACAAATTCAACTTACTGATCCGTAACTTTTGTTAGTAACCAATAGGAATCAAGCACAGTGTAAATAATATTTTTTTGTGACCAAATAGCCCTTAAATGATAAAAATAACCAAAAAACTAAATGTATTAAAATTAACTCAATTTAAAATGATTTTTTGAATATTTTATGAATAAAATATAAATACCCAAAATGACCAAAAATGATAAAAAAAACGGACGAAAATTTATCCGAAAAAAAATAAAATGAACACATTAAAATAATCTACATGTCACAAAGATTAAAGAAAAAATATTCAAGAAGTCAAAAAATCAAAAATAAAATAGTAATAAAAATATCAGACTATACAGACGTTTAAGGTTAAAAACGAGACCTCGAACTGTACCGAAAAAATAAAGCAAGCATACCGTCATAATCTACGCGAAGCGCAGATTCATAAAATGATCGGTAAAAAGGTGAAAACTTGAAATATTTTTCTCGCTAATTTTTCGTACATTGTTGAATCGCTTTTAACAGTTTGTCTATAAAACTAAAATATTTTTATTATCGACATATAAACAACTTGGAGCAATGCAAGAAACGAGTAAAGAGATAAAAATGCATGAAGTGAAATGTCAGGTATTTTACAACTGAAAGACGATGCAAACTTTGATTTAAACTGACTTTTCTGGTCAACTTAAATACGACTGATGATGCAAAATATGATGAATGAAGATATTTACTAATGATTGTGACCAAATGACAAAATATGGTATGAATGTGCGACTGAAAAAATTAGGGGCGACATTTAGGGTGCAACAGTTGTGCCTTGATGAATCAGTCTTCGAGAATCCACAATCAACCGTACTTCTGGCTTAGGAGACTCAAAACCTTAATTGAGGCGCGACACCTGATGCTCTCGATTCAGACCTGTCTCTGCACATGACACAAAAGAAAACATGAACATACACCTTCGTATGCGATTAGAAATTAGTGATACATAGGCTAAAAATGTTCAAAACACTTGACAATCTTCGCATAGTCAAAGCTCGAAGGTGAGACGTTAAAACCGACCGTATTTCGTGACCTTGACTTATCTTAAAAAATGCAAAAATAAAAATGGGATCTTAGGTCAAAAATTAGGGTACAACACCCAGATAAACTCTCTTGAAAGAAGTGAATCCATAACTTTCTGTCAGCAGTATGGGGCTGGATCTTCCGAACATAAGACCGCAGATGAAGCTTTGGACAGGACACACCATCATATTTGGAAAAATTAGGCACCTTGAACTTGTGAGGGATGATAACCCCTGAAATAAGATCCAACTCTTCAAAATCCAGCCCAGGCACTTTCTGTATCTCCATAGCATTAAGGAGATCTTCCAACTGTTTGTACCTATCATCAGCGGGAGGATACTATTCAGAATAATAGTCTTCATTAGAATCTTAGCCAGAACCAAGGTTATTATTCTCTTCAGGTTTCACACTCTTGTCATCTTCTTCTTGGTTATCGTCTTCATTTAGGGGAACCTCAAAATCTAAAGCCCTTGTGACCAGACCTTTGAATCTTCTGCCCATATTAAGAAAGACTTTTGTCTTCTTAGTCATCTTTTTATTCCCTTTTGTGATGAGGGTCTTCGGCTTGTCTTGTCCCTTAGCTAATTCCAGGAACATTTGTTGAAACTGAGCATTCCGAGCTTGAAGTTCTTTCACAATTTGTTCGAGAGCCATCTTTTTCTGAAATAAACAACAATAAGATGAGAAAACCTGTCTAGAAAGTAGATGTTATGTGATGATATGCATGATATGTAAATGCAAGTGCCATGTTTTCAAGGATCTTTGTGGGATTTAAATTTGTTAAACAAAAGGAAACAAAGAAGCTTTAGTAACAAGTTCAAATTATAATTGCCTTTTAGGCTTATAATGATAACGAAAAGAGTTACAAAGAAGAAAAATATGAATTCAAGTCTCCCATGGGAGCTGCCTCTTTGTGTTGACATATGCAATAAGGCTTTGTTCTTCTTGGAGTCGTTTCGTCAGCTCTAGTACTTCCTTCTCACTAGCATAGAACTGAGTTTCAAAGGTATCCCTTTCTTCCTAAAATTGAATCCAGGACTTTTGTAGTTCTTCGAAGTTAGTAGGCATATCAGGATGAAGAATGGTATGAGGAATATCTCCTTCAATAATGGGTTATATGATCACTGGTAGGATAGTAGGATATGGCATCATAATATTTTGAGCACGACATCTCGCCCATCTGAGGTTAGGCTCCAGAGGAATGGAACTCTTATGCCCTAAACTTCTGCTATCAATCTTATTGATCATGCCTCAAGCACGTATAAACCTTTGACGGTAACTCTGAGGATCGTTCTCATAGTCGAATATTATACCCTGGATGAGCATATCATGAGGACCGTCTCTTCGAGCATAACTAAACTAACATGGAGCTAGGGAAGGGTTATAAGTGATACCTCCCCATTATGCCAAGGAGTGGAAACTTAGGGAATTCCCTGCAGCGGTATAGGTCAGTAATAGTGATGTCCTCCTGAGATTGGGAACACCAATGGATATCTGAATGGGTGAGTGACATCACCCTTTGAGACCACCTCAAGCCTTGTTCATTCTCCATTATTGATTGGAGGAGGTGCAAAATAAACCACCTGGAAAGTAGAGGTATGCAACACATAAGAGTTCCTCGCTTCTTCATAGTATGAGTGTGAAGAGAATGCAGAATATCTCCAAGAAAAGTAGGCAACGGGTTATGGTTAAGAAATATTTTGATGGCGTTTACATTTATAAGTTGGTCTAGGTTAGGGAAAAGCACCAAACCATAGATCAGCATAGCCAAAATATCCTCAAAAGCACGAAAAACTCATGGCATCTAGAAACCATTGAGCCTTCTCTATCAGAAATTTGGGAAGAAAACCCTTGACTCCACTTCTTGTTTCCCAATTAGATACGATGTCCGGTCGTTTCAGATGTAAATCTGCTGCAATGTCTTCAGGTTTTGAAACTTGCTCTAAATCGGTGAAAGGTATCTGATCAAGAATAGGCACTCCTAGTAATTTAGAGAATTCTTTTATTGTGGGTACCAACTGATAGTCCGGGAAGGTAAAATAGTGATGCTTAGGATCAAATAACTGGAATAGAACACTCATCACGTCCTCTTTGAAACTGGTTGTAACCAAACTGAGTAGATGACTATGTCTCTGGGAGAATTGAGAACTGTCAGGAACCTTTGAGACTAATTCCCCAAGCTTGGAAGGTACCTTTACAAAGTTGATTCAGATATTATTTCTGCGATTGGAAGCCTTGACCCTACAATAAAGAACAAAGAGAAATCCCCTAGATCCTTGAAATGGTTAGTGAAAATGTCATGATATGATGTTATGATGTTATGATGTCATGTCTAAACAGATAACAAACACAAACAAAGCACACAAGAGCCTTAGGTTTAAGGCTTGCATGGAGTTTGTAGGTAAGTACCCTCTTGAAGTTTAGTTGGCTCAACCTATCCTAAGAATAGTAATCGGGTTCTAAGGATCTCAATATCATTGATTTTTCTCACAGATTTTGTTCAGCACGGCAACTGACTTACCAAAAAAAAACCGAGATTCGAATCTCAATGAGCGTAGTATCAAGTATCAACCAACTTTATACTACACCAAAGTTGGCTATCTCACTACCTTCTAATGGCCAAGTTGGGTCAATTAAGGTTCTAAAGGTCAGTTAGTACTCATGACACCACGCGACAGCCTAGTATTCTCCCCGACTGACTCGAGGGACACCAGTACCAACCAATGTTTCGCACTAACGTAGCCATCACTTCAATCATATTGGTCTACGTTGTACAGTTTTTGTGATCTATTGCTACTTACCTAAGGTATCCCCAAATCCGGGTGTAGGATCTTTGCAAGAAATAAACCCGAGCAACAATAAAATATAAAGCAAACAAGACAAACAAGTAAAACAAGTAAAGTGATCTAACCCTAAGGTAACCTCTCTTTTGATGTTTCCCCAACAGATTCGCCAATTCTGTAATATGGTGGGACAACTGACTTGTTTTTGCATTTTATTGCAAATTTTGTGGATAACAAGAGTCGCCACCAACTTTTCTTTTATCCAATAAGGAAAGGGTGAAAAGAACATGAAAGACCTTGAGATTATTGAGTTCGGGGGGGGGGGGGGGGGGGGGGGTTATGAAAAGGGAAGGTGTTAGCACCATTTTCATCTGTAGTTATCTACGGGATCTTAATTACTTTGCTCATTTTAGAAAACATGCTTTATGTGTGTGTGATTTGAAAATATTTTGAAAACCAATGTAAAGATGACTTTGTAATGATTCTTGTATCAATTCTCAAGAATGCGTACAAAGTGTTTGTTTGAAAATATTTTTAAAGTGTTTGTGAGAAAAAGTTTTTGTTTTGAAATGTTTGTGAGCAAGCGATTACGAGTGTTCTACCTACTCAAGGTCTTTCTAGTACTTTTCCTCCTCCTTTATATAGTGCTATCCTACCATTAGTTAGTAGGAAGCCCCGTCTATTAGATGTGAAGGGACATGCGTGGGTCATCGTTCAATCATAGAAGGCAACATATAGAGATACTTTAGCAATTTGTCGGAGGGACTAGATCACCTTTCGTAGGCAACGTCGAAGGGTCATCGAGGGACTATGATTTTTATTTGAGGGTATTTTCTAAAGTATCCCTATTTCGAGGGACATGATTGTTTTTCCGAGGCAACGAGGGAGGTTACCCTAGAGGTGCGCGTGTGCGAAGTGATTGTTTTCAGTTATGCTTATCTTTGAAATTGGGGTTAGCTACCGTTTTATTTTATCTTTCCATACATGACCTAATTACTAACAGTAACAGTAACAAAAATAGGAAAGCGATAGATATGCAGAAAGTAAAAGCAAAAAATAAAACCCTAGACTATTACATGACTTTGGGAGAAGTACAAAAATAATAACAGTGCGGGAAATAAATCCCTAATTACTATACAAACTGGGAGCAGTTACAATAATTGTAAAACACGCAAGAAAAGAAAACGATGCTAATTGTAAGACTAAGAAAAAGGAAAAGGAAATTGTTCTTGGTGATTTTTTAGATAAAAAGTTTTAATGATGATTAACCGTAAAAAACTAAATTGATTTTAATTAAGAAAAAAAAGTTGATTAATTAAATGAAAACCTAAAATCTAAATTGATTAATTATAAAAACCAAAAATCTAATTAGGATTTAAAAAAAAAGGTTTTGCTTTGGTGAATTTAGAGTTTGTAAGGTAAAAAAATGAAGAAAACATGGTTTTCAAAAAAATATTTACCAAGGTTGGGTGTTGAACCCACGCCCTCTACTCTTTCAGCTAACACCTTCACCACCAGGCCAGGCGTGCGCCTGTGTTAGGAAAGGAGAACTAGCATATTTTTTAATCTGTAAAATAAGGAAAATATGAAATAAGAAACAAAATGCAAAAACGTTGGGATCAAACTCATGCCTTGGCATAGTAATGTCTTAAGCGTGCGCGTTTAACCACTGGGGTGGTAATACACCAGTTATCTTAAATCAAACAAAATATATATAATGTAAAAACCATGCATGAACCGGAAAGGCGCCAGAGCCCTAGCTCCGGTCGTCTTCTCTGGTAGCTTCTTTTCTTCAATCCTGCAAAACAATGAATATTAGCCAACCTGGAATATCCTACCCCCCTAAATTTAGGCTTGCGGATTCAATGGAGTCATTATTTTGGACTGAAACACAGCGGTTTGTGAGGTATGATCAAGCACCCCAGATCAGTGAAAATATGGAAAATCATGATTTTGATAGCATGAATGTCATGCGATTAACTTTTCTTGCATATAGAGACCTCATGAACACATTAGCATGGCTAGTTTATCTTAAAACGCAATGAAAATCAAGAATAAAAAGAATCATGCAATAATGGAATCGTGATGCATGTTTGAGTGTTTCTGGCCATTTAGATCATTGCAAATGATCTCATATTACCCTCTGATCTTCCTGGGAATGAATGTGATGGTTAGTATGTGTAATACGGTGGGAGAACTGACTTGATTTGTTTTGCGTTTGATCGCAATTGTTGCGGATAGCAAGAGTCACCACCGACTTTTCTTTTATCCAATAAGGAAAGGGTGAAAAAAACAGGAAAGACCTTCGAGATGTTTTCTTGAGTTCGGGGGGTAGGTTATGAAAAGGGAAGGTGTTAGTACCCTTTTCATCTTTATTTATCTACGGGTTCTTATTGCTTGCTAGATCACTTTCTTTGTTTGAAAATGTGTTTGTGGTGGATTTTAAAAGTATTTTTGAAAAGCGCCTTCGTTTAGGTAAACATTGTAATGATTCTAGTCTCTATAAGAATGTATACAAAGTGTTGGACTTTTTTAAAATATTATATGTTTATTTGAAAGTGTTTGGTGCGTTTGAAAAAATGTTTGTTTTTTGGGAATAGATTGTGAGCAAGCAACTAAGAACGTTCTACCTTACTCAAAAGTCTTTTGTTCATTTCTTTCTTCCTTTGATATTGCTATCTTACTATTGATTGGTAAGAAGCCTTATCTTTGGATGTAAAGGGACAGGCATGGGTCAATTATATAGTCATAGAAGGCAACCTATGAGACGTTTTAGCAATTTTTCATTTAGGGACTAGATCGTTTACCAAATGCAACATTGAGGGACATCGAGGGACTACGATCTTTTTAACGAGGGACTTTTTGCTAAAACGCTCATATTCAAGGGACATGAATATTTTCTGAGGAAACTAGTGAGATTGCCCTAAAGGTGCATGTATGTGAATAGTGTGTTTGATTGCATGCATTTTATCTTGTATTCGAAACTTATATATTTGTTAATTTTATCGTGCCATATAGCCTAATTACTAATAATGTAAGGAAACAACAAAAATGCAAAGAATAAATCCTAAGCTATTGCAACTATAACAAAAAGACAAAATAAAGAGAGGAAAAGTGAGTCTTTCGACCCAGGCAGTATGCTCCTTCGATTCACCCTATTTTAGCTTCTTTCGATTGGGCCTGCAAAACAAAAATGAATGTATCCTTCGACCATACCCCTTTTTCTGCTTACTTCGACTGGACCTGCAAAGAAAAATGAATGTATCCTTCGACCATACCCCTTTTCTGCTTACTTCGACTGGACCTACAAAGCAAAATGAATATATGTACTTCGACCACACCTCTTTCATTTTAGATAACAGCATGGGGCGAAGCCTAAAAGGCTTCGACCCACACAACCTTCTTCCTGTCTTCTTTCATTTGGGGACTAAGTAGCAGCATGAGGTGAGGCCATACTAATATTGCTTCATGATCAGATTAATTCTTAAAAATATGTTTGATAAAGAAAACAAACCAAAATACTTAGCAAAGAAAGCAAACGAAGAAGGTGAAAACGAAAACAAACAAAAAAGGTAATGATAATGATTGAAATGAAAAGAAATGAGTATTCACATGCTATTCTTAAAAATAAAGTGTTGTACCCCAAAATTTTCTCTCTCATTTTATTCAATACATACTCCTGGAGATCCTCAATTTGCTCAAGTTTGCCCAAGAGTTGACTAGACAAACTCTCTCCTAAGGCAGTGTGTCTCAAATTAGGGTTTCCATTTTCATCAAGATAGGTGAACTCCAAAGCCCTCATATTCTCTCCATGGTCCTAGTATGTTCTCAAGACACTCCATGTCAAATTTCAAGCACTGCACAAGAAGTTTGCTCAGTCAACTGCTCAGATGCTTGAGAATCAACTATATTAGGTCAAAAGTCAACGGTGGCCCACATACAGTCAAACTTCAAGATTTTTGGTCAACATCAACATTTTTAAGTGATATCCATCATTTTCCCAAGGTTTGATCATGATTCTTCAAGGAATTCCCTAAATTCATCAAAACCCAAAAGTTGCTAAATTAGGGTTTCTCAAGAAAAGTCAACCAAACTTTGACCAAACATAACTTCCACATTCTTTGTCATAAATTTTCCATACAAGGATCATTTTGAATAGGATTCAATTACCTACAATTCATATTCATCCCACAAGTTCAAAATATGCACTCACAAAAAGATATGAATTTCTACATTATAGGTCCTTTTGAAAAGTCAACAAAAACACATTTTGGGTCAAAGCTTCTTACATGAACATGGAAGACCCAATTGAAATGAGACCAAAAGGGTTGCTTAGGGGACATCATAAGATTTCTAAAATGTCCGAGAACACCTCTCTAGGGTAAACATTGGAGGAGATATGCCTTGTCAAAGTTGACCCTTTTTGCAAAATTGCCAAAAGTCAAATATGATCAAAAGTGCATTGTTTACCAAATGGGCCTAGCATTTCATGATTGCACCTCACTTATAACATGGTCCACGACCCTGTTTCTTATCCACATGTTATTTGCTTCATTTTCCAATTTATTTTGATTTTTTATTAATTAAAAATTAAATTAAATCGAATAATTGGTAAATAATATCAAAGATCTGTTTTGATATGATTTTTTGACAGGATTGCAATCAAAATATGCTGAAATATCAAGGCCAAATCGAATCAGAACTGATTGGTACAAGAAAGGGATAATTTGGCTCAATATAGCAAGTTTGCATATGGCATGGAAATCAAATCAAATCTTCCATAATTGCAAAGATACATATGGTTTTTAGAATCCTAATTCGTTCTAGAATATATAAAGAACAAGAACCAAGCATAAAACAATGGCTAGCAGTCGTGGAAGTGCCTAGAACAAAAATCTCAAAATTGGACAAAAGTGGTGAATCGGTTTCAATCATACAGGCTATCTCAAGCCATCTTAGCATTTCCAATCGACTACTGGACGTCTCAGGAACATGTTCCAATCACTAGCAAGCCTCCCCACGCCCTGAAACACTTTGTATGAACATCACAGTTTGCCCTATCTTTTGGAATTCGATTATCATGTTTATGCATTATAAACACATTTTGATTATGTATTTCTGTTTGTTATCATTTTTACAATGTATTAGCATGCTTTGATTGAAGTTTGAGTGCAGTTATGAGCATCTTCCATTCCTAGGGTTTCAAGCTCCATTTTAGGGTTTCCTAATTCAAGCGAAATTAGGCCAAGAACAGAGTACTGGGATGATCGTGGCATCAAGACCAATTGATCCCTGGTCTTTAAATTCATTTATCATGTGTATTTTTTGATGTTTGAAGCACGCAGGTTTTAGTTACAGACATGGTCTGTAGTTATAGGTTACATACCTAAGACGACGGGTTGGAGGTAGAATAAGGTGATTTGTCACCACCTCATTGGATTATTCAAATCAGCGCGCGCATTTCTGTTTTCCCACTAATCCACTTTTTTTATATTATATTTTGTTTTCATTATTTGTACAACAAAGCATGATGGCCCAGTGGTGAAGCGCGTTGGTGGAGAGTATGAGGACCTGGGTTCGATCCCAGGTCCCAACAATTTTATTTGTTTTGCTTTCACTTTGCAGGATCAGGTGCATCAACCTTGCAAGGGCCTTCCATACACCTCAGGTCATCACCAATGGATCACAGCCTCTCTAGATCCAATGCATATCATTGAAGGACCATTGTGCACGTCCAAGTCAACTTCAAACAGAATCCAGCATTGACTGGGCTTCAGCACTATTGGGCCTAAGAATTTCAACATGACATCCCCCCATTCAGCATTATACAGGCCCACTTCTCCTTTTTTCTATTTTTAATTTCTTAAATTATTCTCTTGATTATTTTATTTTTTCACAAAAATAACATCAAAATTTATTTTTTATTTAATCAAAAATCACAAAAAAATATCAAAAATCTTTTTTTAATAAAAATATTTTATTTATTAATTAATTTAGTTTAATTAATTTAGGTCAATTTAATTCTTTTTTCACAAATTAAAATTAATTAGAATTAGGGTTTTAATTTTACATAACCTAATTAATTTTATTTCCAAAAAATAACCTAATATTTTCCCTAATTAGATTTTTAGGATTTTTAACCATTCTCGCATGTAATTCTCCGCGCGCATGTTAATTATTTTTTTTAAAATTATTTTGTAACTGTTGATGGTTTGTAATAGTTAAACTAGGGTTTCATTTACCGTTTAATCCCCGATTTTTGGTTATGTAATTAATCCCCATCCCCGAAGCCTTGTAATAGCTAGGTTTATTTTCTCGCACTTTAAATTCCCGCAATATTTAACTGTCTAGATACATGGCTAATAGGATTGTATGGAAAGATTGTTTGAAAATTAAAACGGTAGATCACCTAATGTGCAAACACTAAATTAACAGAAAAATTCACATGCACATATTCACTCCTAGGGTTTGCCTCACTTCGGTTTCCTTCGGTAAAATAGTCATTAAGCATAGGAGATTTTATGGTTTCCCTCCTGTCTAAAAGATCAAATGTCCCATTCGAATGTTGCCTCAGAAATGTTGCCTCGAAAAGATCTTAAGACTCTAGGGTTACTACTAAAGTTTCCAACCCATTGCTTAGGTGACTGTACTTGTCCCTTTCAAACGTCCCTTAAAAAATCCAACGATGGGGCTACCTACTCCTTAATAGTAGGATAGCATTGTCCAAAGGAAACGAGAACGAACAATCTTTTTTCGAGTAGGTAGAATCTTAAGTACTTGCTCAACAAAAACTTTTCACACCAACACCTTTCAAAACAAACTTTTGAAACAACTTCGTCACACCCTTGAGGATTGATACAAGGGTTATCACGAAGTAAAACTTTTCAAAACAAGCACACACAAGAAATTTTAAAAAAACATGAGCAAGTACCTAAGAGCCTATAGAAAACTTCGGATAGAAAGGGTGATAACACCTTCCCTTTCTATAATCTACCCTCCGTACCCAGAAACATCTCGAAAAAGGTTTTTTCTGTTCTTTTTCCTTTTCCTTAATTGGATGAAATAAAAGTCGGTGGCGACTCTTGCTTACCGCGACATTTGCAAATACAAAATGCAAATCAGTATAATTGTCGGTTCTACCACCGTATCACAGAACTGGAGACTCTGCTGGGGATGTAAATAAAGTGGGGTATACCTTAGGATCTAGGTCATTTCAAATTACTTTCTTTTTTGTTTGCTTTATTCTTAAAGGGTTTTTGCTTGGGTTACTATAGATCCTACACCCGGATCTGGGGACACTCTTTAGGTAAACAGCAATAGATCGTGGAGACTGTATGGCGTGGATCGATATGGTTTAAGCGATGGCTGTGTTGGTGTGGCACTTTGGTTGGTACCGGTATCATTTGTGGGGAAATGAGGAGAATACGGGGCCTCCGCGTGGTGTCGCGAAGCACTAACGGACCTTATAACCTTAGTTGAACAAACTTGGCCATTAGAAAGTAGTGAGATAGCTGGCCTCGGTATAGAGCTGAGGATTGGTTGATACTCGATGCTACACTCATTGAAATCAGACTTTCGGGATATTTCGGCCGCAAGAAAAGATTGCTTGAGCTGAGACAATGCCCGATAAAGGATAGTCAGTGATATTGATATCCCTTAGAACCCGATTACTTTTTAAGACATGTTTGAAACCAACTAAACTTCAAGAGGGTATGACCTTTAACCTCATGCAAGCCTTAAAACTAAGAACTTGGTGTGATTTTTCCGTGTTTGTTATACATGTGGTTTATCATGACATCATGCATCATAACATAACATCCATTTTTATTGCACTAACCATTTCAAAGACCAGGGGAATTTATCTTTGTTCTGTTTTGCAGATCATGGCTTCCGTTCGTAGAAACACTATTCGAATCAGCTTTTTGAAGATACCTTCCCAACTCAAAGAGCTAGTATCAAGGGTTTCTGAAACTTCTGCATTCTCTAAGAGACATGGTCAACTTCTCAACCTGGTTACTTCAAACTTTGATGAAAAGATGATGAGTTTACTCTTTCAGTTATTTGACCCCAAGCACCACTGCTTCACCTTTCTAGACTATCAATTGGTTCCTACCTTGGAAGAATTCTCTCAACTGTTGGAGATACCCATTCTTGAACAATTGCCCTTCACTAGTCTAGAGGAAGTTCCTAAGCTAGAATTCATTACCTTAGCTTTGCATTTGAAATGGGACGACGTGTTATCCAATTGGGAAACAAGAAGCGGAGTCAAGGGTTTTCTAGCTAAGTTTCTGATAGACAAGGCCCAGCTCTTTTGCGCTGATATGGATTTTCAGGCTTTTGAGGAGGTTTTGGCTCTTCTAATCTATGGGTTAGTCATATTCCCTAATCTGGACTCATTCATAGATGTGAATGCTATCAAGATCTTCCTCTCCCGTAACCCTGTGCCTACCTTGCTCGGAGATATTTTGCACGTTCTCCATACTCATACCATGAAGAGAAGAGGGGTTCTTATATGTTGTATGCCATTGCTGTCGAGGTGGTTTATTTCTCACCTCCCTAAGTCTGTACTGAAGAATGAAGAATGTTTGGGTTGGTCGCAAAGGATAATGGCACTCGCTCACGTGGATATTATCTGGTGTTCCCGAGCTATGAAAAACACTGATATTATTGGCCGCTGCGAGGAGTACCCTAATGTCCCATTACTTGGTATTAGAGGGATTATAACCTAAAATCCTTGTTTAGCTCTGCGACAATTTGGTTACGCTCGAAGAGATGGTCCCCATGAGTTACTTATCGAGGGCATTGTATTCAACTTTTAGGATGATGTTCAAGAGTATCGTCGGAGGTTCATACGAGCTTGGGGAATGGTAAACAAATATGGCGCCAAGGCTTTGGGGCCAAAATCTTCCATTCCTATGGAATCTTACCTCCAATGGGTACGAGCTCGCGCCCAGAAGCTTATGATGCCCTATGTGGCCGTTTTACCAATGATTATGGAACCCACTACTAAAGGGGGTATTCCTTACACGGTTCTCTATCCTTATATGCCCATTGATCTTGGGGAACTACAGAGGTCTTGGATTCAGTTGATGAAGGAGCGGGATACTTACAGGGATCAGTTCCATGCTCAGGAGAAGAAGGTTTCAGAGCTCACAAAGCAGCTCCATGAGGATAAAGGGCTCAATGATTATCTCGGCACAAAGAGGAAGCATCCATGGGAGTTTTAATGTCTTTTATAACTTTAGATTTGTTTTTAATTGTAACGCCTAAAAGGCATTCAAACTTTGAATTCAGCTAATAAAATCTTTGTTTATTTTGGTTTGCAAATTTAAATTTCCCAAAGTCTTTGAAATCATTGCATGTGCATCCCATTCATAACATTGCATGTCCAGGTACCATTACAGGTTTCTCATCTTCTTCGATGTTTATTTCAGCATAAATGTCTTCCGAACAAAGCATCAAGGACCTTCAAGCACATAACGCCCAGTTCCAAAAAATGTTCATAAGTCTGGAAAAAGGGCAGGAGGATCTGAAAGCCCTCATCCTGAAAGAGAAAAAGAAAAAGAAGAAGGTTGTCGGTATTCTGAATATGGGCAAAAGGTTTGGAGAGAGATTGAAATGACAAGTCAATCTGACCTCTTCATCCAAGGAAGGGGAGAATCAAGAAGAAGAGAAGGATCCCAGTCCTGCAGTTTCTGACAATGATACCGACTACAATGATGAGTAGTATCCTCCTGCTGAGGATAGATACAAGCAGTTGGAAGATCGTTTGAGTGCCATGGAAGTTCAGAGGATACCTGGGTTGGATTTTGAAGAATTGGGATTGGTGTCGGGAGTAGTCATCCGGCAGAAGTTCAAAGCTCCAATTTTTGCTAAGTATGATGGGGTATCCTGCCCAAAACTCCATCTCCGTTCTTATGTCAAAAGGATCCAGCCCCACACCGCTGATAGAAATATGTGGGTTCATTTATTTCAAGATAGTCTGTCAGGGACTCAACTTGAATGGTTCTACCAACTGGAGGGAGCCAATGTCCGAAATTAGGAAGATTTGGCTGCTGCTTTCTACAAGCAGTATCAATGCAACACTGACCTTGCTACTACTCGTACTCAACACCAGAGTATGTCCATGGGTGCAAGTGAAGGCTTTAAAGACTATGCACAGAAATGGAGAGACTTGGATAGAAGAGTTCAACCCCCGTTGTCTGATAGGGAGTTGGTTGATATGTTTCTGGGGACGCTATCTGGTCCATTTTTCAATCATTTGATCGACATCTCGTCAGCTGGTTTCACCGAGCTGATTCTAACTGGAGAAAGAGTAGAAGCTGGGATTTGGAGCGGAAAGATACAGAAGGATGCCTCTTCAAGCTCAGTAAAGAAGCCTTTTGCTGGTAAGAAAGAAGCGAGTTCCATCTATAGCCCGAGGGGCCAAAACAGAGCTGAACATCGTCAGATAGTAAGTGTCGTAATGATACTTAAGCCTGCAGTTGCTCCACAATGCAACAATCAATAAAGAGTGGAAAGACCACAACGGCAGTTTACCCGAATCAACATGACATTGGCTAAAGTTCTTCCTCATCTGCCGAGATTCAACTTGGCGACATTGAAAGAGGCTCCTAAGAATCCGAATACCACATCTCCCCAATATAATCCAAATGCTCGGTGTTCCTATCATTCTGAAAGTCCTGGCCACGATACCAATGACTGCTGGGCTCTAAGGAATAAGGTACAAGATCTAATTGAAGCCAAGGAAATTGAGTTTGATGCTCCGGAGAAGCCCAATGTCAAAATTGCTCCCATGCCTAAGCACGATTGGGGAATTAATGCCATTGAAGACAATAATGAGGACTCAGACATTGATAGCTGGATCTACCCAACTACCAGCGGTGGACCGAGTAACTGGACGGCTATGGACTTTATACCAATTTCTTTTATTCCGCAGTAATTGACTTACTTGTTTTGAGATTTGTAATAAACAATTTAAAACTTGACGGCCTTGTGCCTTGCCCGAGGCACAATGGCTTTGCTTGTGAGGGCTATTATTTGTCATTTCATATATCATTAATAAAGCATTGGACGTTTCTTGCATATAAATTTTCCATTCTCTGTTTTTCTTTTCTGTTTTCACTTTATCAAAACAGCTATTCTCTTACACACACTCACCTATCATAATGTAGATCCATATCTACTTTAGATCCCATTGATAACAGCTCTGCTATTGCCAGTTATGACTTCGAAAATCCGATCAACCAAGCCGAGGACGAAGGTGAGGATGATTATGAAGTGCCTAGAGAACTTTCTAGAATATTACAGCAGGAAGAAAGGGCCATACAGCCTCATGAAGAGCCGGTTGAGACAGTGAACTTGGGTACTGAGGAAGACAGAAAAGAGGTTAAAATAGGTGCAAATATGGAGCTTAGCGTCAAGCAGAGGTTGATACAGATGTTGCACGACTATGTCGAGATCTTCGCCTGGTCCTATGAAGACATGTCTGGTTTGGACAATGATATTGTGGTACATCGCATGCCGACTAAAGAAGATTGTCCTCCGGTTAAGCAGAAGGTCCGCCGTATGCACCCTGAAATGTCAGAGAAGATCAAGGAAGAGGTCATGAAATATTTCGACGCATGATTCTTTGTTGTCACTTCTTATCCACAGTGGGTTGCTAACGTTGTTCTGGTACCTAAGAAGGACAGTAAGGTACAGATGTGTGTAGATTACAGAGATCTGAATAGGGCAAGCCCCAAGGATGACTTCCCACTTCCTCACATTGATGTTTTGGTCGACAACACCGTGCAACACAAAATCTTCTCCTTCATGGATGGTTTCTCTGGCTACAACCAGATCAAGATGGCTCCTGAAGACATGGAGAAGACAACCTTCGTTACACAGTGGGGCACCTTCTGCTACAAGGTGATGCATTTTGGGTTGAAGAATGTTAGGGAAACTTATCAGCGTGCCATGGTCGCTTTATTCCATGATATGATTCACCACGAGATCGAAGTCTATGTTGATGACATGATAGCCAGGTCTCAAACTGAGGAAGAGCACGTTGATCATCTATAAAAGTTGTTCGACATGTTGAAGATATATAAGCTAAGGTTGAATCCGAACAAGTGCACCTTCGGGGTAAGGTCTGGTAAGCTTCTGGGTTTCATTGTCAGTGACAAAGGAATCCAAGTAAATCCTGCAAAGGTAAAAGCTATACAAGAAATTCCAACTCCCCGTATAGAGAAGGAAGTTAGATGTTTCTTGGGACGCCTGAATTATATCGCCAGGTTCATTTCACATTTGACTGCTACTTGTGAGCCAATCTTCAAGCTTCTGGAGAAAGATCAAGTGGTAAAGTGGAATGATGAATTCCATACCGCTTTTGAAATAATCAAGGAATACCTCCAGTTGAAGGAAGACCTTTGATATTATACTTGACAGTGCTAGACAATTCAATGGGGTGTGTGCTGGGGCAGCATGACGAGTCTGGTCGAAAAGAGCACACAATATACTACCTTAGCAAAAAGTTTACCGACTGTGAGACACGATACTCATTGCTCGAGAATACTTGTTGCGCTTTGGCATGGGCTGCTCGCCGACTTAGACAGTATATGCTGACTCACACTACCTTGTTGATATCAAAGATGGATCCGATCAAGTACATTTTTGAGAAACCCACTCTCTCCGGAAGGATAGCAAGGTGGAAAATGATCTTAACTGAGTACGACATACATTATACAACCCAAAAAGCAATAAAGGGGAGTGTATTGGCTGATCATTTGGCTCATCAGGCCGTGGATGACTACCAGTCCATGAATTTCGGTTTCCCGGATGAGAATATCATGTTGGTAACTGACTGTGAAGAACCTCGACCGGATGAAGGACCTGAGGAAGGATCTCGATGGTCTATGTATTTTGATGAAGCCTCAAATGCACTGGGTAATGGTATTGGCACTGTAATCATATCTCCCGAGGGCTGTCATACTCCGTTCACTTCCTGAATATGCTTCAACTGTAACAATAACATGGCGGAGTATGAGGCATGTATTATGGGCCTTCGAGATGCTATTGACCTAAGAATCAAGTTCTTGAATGTATTCAGAGATTCCGCTTTGGTGATAAGTCAGATCAAAGGCGAGTGGGGTGAGAAACACCCGAATCTCATTCCTTACAAAGAGTATGTACTGACATTGCTCCCACACTTTGAGGAGGTAACCTTTGAACATTTCCCACGAGAGGAGAATCAGTTAGCGGACGCGTTAGCTATCATATCTTCTATGTTCAAAGTTAGGTGGGGCAATGAAGCTCCCCAAATTACCATTGAGAGGTTGGATGAACCAGCACACTACTGTGAAATCGATACCGAAGAAGTGGCAGACAAACCCTGGTTTCACGAAGTCAAAATGTATCTCGAGGCTCAAGAGTATCCCGAAGGCGCATCTGTCAACGATAAAAAGTTTCTGAGAAGGTTAGCTGCAAAGTTCTTCCTCAGTAATGGAAACCTCTATAAACGCAACCATGACTCCACACTACTACGGTGTGTAGTCAAGAGTGAAGCAGGGAGGATCATGACAGATCTACATGAAGGCACCTTCGGAACTCATTCTAGTGGACATACCATGGCTAAGAAGATCCTACGGGCAGGATATTATTGGTCCACTATGGAAGCCAATTGTTATCAGCACTCTCGAACTTGTCATAAATTCCAAATCTACGTTGATAAGGTGCATGTGCTTTCGGTTCCCTTAAACATCTTGGCAGCTCCGTGGCCCTTTGTTATGTGGGGCATCGACATGATCGAAGAAATCAGGCCCACCGCTTCCAACGGACATTGCTTCATCCTAGTAGCCATTGATTACTTCACGAAGTGGGTTGAGGCAGCTTCCTTTGCTACAGTAACAAAGAACGTCGTAGCGCGATTTATTCGACATAATCTGATATGTCGATATAGTGTGCCAGAGAGAATTATCATTGACAATGGTACGAATCTCAACAACACAATGATCACCGAGCTCTGTAAACAGTTCAAGATACAACATCATAATTCTTCTCCCTACCGGCCGAAGATGAATGGCGTTGTTGAAGCAACTAACAAGAACATCAAGAAGATTGTGCAGAAGATGACAGTGACATATAAAGACTGGCATGAAATGTTACCATTCGGTCTTCATGGGTACCGTACCTCAGCACGGACGTCGACAGGGGCAACACCCTACTCTCTTGTATATGGCATGGAGGTCGTCCTACCCATCAAAGTCCAGATACCTTCTCTCAGGATTATGAAGTATGTGGGTTGAAAGAAGACGACTGGATCCAAACCCGACTTGATCAGTTAAATCTAACCGATGAAAAGAGACTTACTGTTATCTGCCATGGTCAGACGTATCAAAAGCGAATGATCAAGGATTTTAACAAGAAAGTTAGACGCCAAGAATATCAAGTCGAGGATCTAGTGATCAAACGCATCATACTTCCACAAGGTTATCCCATGGGAAAATGGACCCCCACGTACGAAGGGTCATTTGTGGTTAAGAACATTTTCTCGGGAGGAGCTATGATTCTAACCACCATGGACGGTGACGACCTTCCTTACCCTGTCAATGCAGATATAGTGAAAAGATACTATGACTAACTAAAAGACCCGTTAGGTTGACTGACCTATGCAAAAATAAGGGCTTCCCGGCGAACCAAAAGGGTTCGGGCAAAAGTAAGGGATGAAAATGAAAAAATCTGTACACCCGGCAAGTCGAAAACCCGAAAGGGCGGCTTGGGCAAAAAGGGGTATCCCGATGGACTAAAAACCCTAAAGGGCGGTCCAGGAAAAAGTTAGGGATATGAAGTGTATCACTATGTCTCATTGGATCACCTTGCGACCAGACTTCAGTATCGGCTATCAAGCTCGGACGGCGCCAATCAATCTGATCAACTTTCGGCCAAGAAGCAAAGTGATGAGACGCTTGAAGATATAAACGCAATAGCAGAGTTGGAACCCAATGGGGTTGTTTCACATAGCTATTTTTATTTATTTTACAATAAATTTATAATTTCTATCTGTCGGCGGCTTCTCTTACTAGAGTGTCAGCCTCTTTGTGAAGTGGTGAAAAACACAAGAAGGGGGGGTTGAATTGTAAAACTGAAATCTAATGCAATGAACAAGATATTTTTATCCTGGTTCGTTTGATCTCAAACTACTCCAGTCCACCCGTCAAGGTGATTTCGCCTCTCTCCAACAAGGTCTTAATCCACTATATTCAACTGAATATTACAGACTGCTTTAACAACTGCTAAAGCCTTCTTGATCCAAACCACAACCCGATTTGTCAAGGAAACACTTTCTTACAGAGAAATCAAATCTAAGTGTGTGAATGTTTTCTACAAAACTGTATCACAACTGTGATGTATACACAAATTAAAGCTTAGAAACTAGATTGCTAAACAATGATAGAATATCAGAATGTGTAGTGTTTAGCAAAACTGAGAGAAAGAAGATTTTGATCAGCTTTTATGCGTGTAGAGATTTGGAGAGCATTAGCCATTTCAATCTTCAAAGTCTTGTTTATATAGCACTGAGATGTTGAACGTTGGATGCAATATTCTTGATTCGATGCTAATAACAAACTTTCCTTATAGAGCAGATCTTGTCTGGAATGAGGCCGTTGGTATTAATTTGCTTTCAATGCACAGTACCGTTGCTTACTTAATGCAAGTTCTGGCTTGGCTCATTCTGACTCTGCTTAGCTGCTGATGAATTGTTGTGTTTCTTTATCAGAGTGTTGAGCGCAGTCTTGTTCATCAGGCTTCAACATATACGTGAGTTGATCATCTGATTCTGACATTCTGATATGGCAACTTCTGATGCTGATGTCTGAAACCAAATTCTGATGCTGAATAGGTGTGATCTTGCTTATATCAATCAGAGTATCTGCAAGTCAGAACATAGTAATTTTAGGCAGCAGATAGTTTATACATAAATCTTATAAATAATATATCTTTTCACTTTGTTATCATCAAAACTTAAATATAGGGTAGTAGATTCAAACTTTGTTCTAACAATCTCCCCCTTTTTGATGATGACAAAAACTAGATATTTTTAAATGAAAATAACGTGAAAAGGTATCAGAAAGATGCATCAGAGTAAGATGTAAAAGGATAAGGAGTAAAAAGATATCAGAGTTGAGAGATACTCCCCCTGACTTTATTACTTCCCTTTGATTACAAGTGTTCTTCAGGATCAGATCTTTTTGCCTTTCTTTGAACATCAGAGTATCAGAGTCTTTGACTATCAGAAGCTTTATATCAGAGTAGAGCTTCGGAGCTTTTCTTGTCAGAGCTTTGCTTTGGATCAGAGTAGCAGAGCGGATCAGAGCTTCATAGTGATCAGAGCTTCTAGTCTTCAGAGTGTCCAGGAGCTTCTTTGTACCTGTAGACTTTAAGCAAAACAGAAAAAACATTTTCAAGTAATAGAGTTAGAATGTTTGAGAATTTCTGTCTAGTTAGCCGTTATTGTTTAAAATATCATTCTTGTTCTCCCCCTTTTTGTCAGCAATCAAAAAGTGTAAGTGATGTGCTAAAACAATTAAGATCAGAAAAACTTGTCATATTGAAATGGTTCAGAATCAAAACATGAAAATAGTATAAAACATATTCAAACAGTACGTCAGAAAATTAAAGAAAACATGAAAAAGACATGAATGAAAAAAAAGACTAAGGTTGAGGAGGCAAGCGTGTGAACAGGTTCTCCAGCATGGCTTTGATCTGATCAGCAGTCTCATTCTGCTTATGCACCATGCTGACAACAGTGTCAATCTTGTTATCCTGCACATCCATTCTTTCTTTCATCTTCTGGTCGTTTTCATCCATCCTCTGTTGCAGACGCATGTCATTCAGCTTTAGTTCTTCCAGAGTCTGCCTGTCCAAGGCAGCTTGAGAAGCAACAGAAGCAGGAAGCTTTTGAGAGCTTTCAGCAACATCTTCTGCTTGACTTTCTTCAGCTTGAATGGTCTTGTCTTCTTCTGGTTGCACCTTTGAAGCTTGCTGTTTCTCAGACCAAGGTTCACTATCCAGAGGGAGCACGTCTTCTTTCAGAAGATGACTTCCAACTTCATTCAGAAGCTTGCTGAAATTCTGTTGTGCCTGCTCATAGTTGATATCCTGTAACTTGAGGGCTTCAGCACGTACCCAAAGTCTGAATTGTGACCAGAGCTGATCAGAAGCAGCTGGGTCAATCATTCCAGGACAGACTTGCTTCAAAGAAGCAATCCATTGCTGCACACCTGTTTCAAAATTCATAATACCAGAGCCAACATCTGGTTGTTTTGGTTTTGGGATGGCAATTTTATGTTTCATATCAGCAAGACGGTCAAGACTGGTTAAGTCTATGAAAGTCCTGCTGGGGTTTTCGGAGGTTTTCTTGGCAGCAGTTTGTTTTGGAGATGGAGTTTCAGAATCAGAAATTATGATTGGACTGGGTGGTGTTTTGGGAGTATTTGGTGGTGTAGATTCTGATGAGGATGGCAATTGTTCCAAGGTGATTGTTGTTCCACCTGGCAGATGGATTGCCAAAGGTGATGGTTGAGGTGAATGAGGTTCAGATGGTTGAGGAGAAGGAGTTTCAGAGTGATGAAACTCTGGTTGAGGTGATGGTGGATTAATTTCTGGTTGAGGAGAGGGAGGCGGAATTGCTGGTTGAGGAGAAGTTGTTGGAATTTCTGATTGTTCAGGGATAAGGGGTTCTTCAGGAATTGATGAGAGTGGTTGTTGTTGTTGTTCTGGTTCTTCAGCAGATTGTTGTTGTTCTGGTTGTGGAGGAGGGACAATTTGTGGTTCAGAGTTTGGTTGATCAGAAGTGTGTTGATCAATGTCAGACAACACTTTGTCAATCGCTGATGTTGTTGAGATTGTTGGTTTGGGATGTTTGGTTCTGGGTCTTCTGAGTTTTAATGCCTCAGAAGGGTCCTCTTCTGGTACAGTTTCATCTATGGTAGGGATGGGAATTGAGATTCTATGAGAGGTTTGAGGAGGAATAGATGCTGGAATAGTAGAAGAATTTAAAACAGAAGCAACAGATAAATTACCTCTTTTCTTGGGTGTCTGCTGGGATGATCCTTCTGAAGGTGCCTTCCTCTTCTTCTTCTTCTTCAGAGTCACTTCTTGCTGAGGTTGATGCAGAGCTTTGATAATCAGATTTGGATCTGTACCATCTGCCTTGCAAGCATCCAAGTATTTGAGAACCACCTCTGGTTTAGATTCTATTTCAGAGAATAAAGGAAAGTCACTCAGAGGAACTCTTCTGCTGGTGATATCAGCAATAGGAGTAGCTCTGGGTTCCTTCTAGATATTCTCTATCAACTTCATCTTCTTCAAGTTCTTTGCGTTCAGAGGTTTCCCAACTGTTGGTTCAATAGTGCTTAGCTCTTGAGCTTCTATCAGATGCTCTATCAGCCTATTCTCTGTCAGAATATCTGATATCAACCTTCCAAAGGGTATCCAATCCCTCTTGGTTCTTTCTTCTTCCCTGGTTTCCTTCACACTTGTTCTGAGGTGGTTAAACAGAAAATGAGCCAGATTGATTTTTACCTTCTGATCAATAAAGTAGATCAGAAACTGCTGATCCACATTTATGTAATCAGGTGAACTGGTTGGTTTCCTATGGTTGATGCACCCCAGAATTATCTTAGCCCAAACTCTGTAGTGATCCTTCAGATCTTTGATCTTGCTGCTGGGCACCCCATGAGTGAAAATCCTTGCAGCTATCACACCCACATCAGCACATCTTTCAGCCATGTCCACACAACGGACGCCACCGCCACTGTAACCGATTAGCCTTGCAATGTGATCCTCAGTGATCACAATCTTCTTCCCCATAACGAAGGAGGTAACTAGATGTGTTGAAGCCTTGGCGTGAATCCAGAATTCCTTGACTAGCATAGGGAATGTTGGTCCAACCAACCTGTCAAAATACCTTTCCCACTTCTGTGCCCTAACTTCTTCAGTTAGGTCAAAACCGTTCTCCTTCAAGCTTCCAAAATCAATGATTAATTCAGAAAGCACTTCAAGATTCTTCACAGGAGTGAGGAGTGTTCTGAATGGCACTTGATATTGCTCAGATGATGCTTTCTTCTGAGGACCTGCAGAAGCACTGCTGGAGGTTGCCATGTTCACACTAAAAAGGTTTTGAGAAGAAACTGAGGAAAAAAGGTTTTGCAAGAGATGAACACAGAAATATGCAGAGAATGCTTGAGTATTAGTGAGAAAACGTAAAGAATGAGAATGAGAGATTAATGTGTTTAAATAGAGTTTCAAAATATTTTGAAAAGATAAACGTTTTTAAGAAAGAGAAAAATCATGATTGCATTTTAAAAGCATGATTACTTTTCATTAAATGCTTGCTGATTTTTGGGGATTTGAGAAAGATACTTAAAAATGGTTACCAGACATGTGTCTCAATGCACCCAATCAGCGCTTTGCCTTCTCAGAAGCATGCACGCGTTCTGCTTCAGAGATATGCTGATGATTGGATGACACTTGTTTGATGTAGTGATCAGCACGTCTGTCTTTGAGCATAGACTCTCAAATCTTTAGACTTGCATCTGATACAATCTGCATGTTCTATCTTTCTGAAAGAAGATTGATCAGAAGTTCACAGTAAAACAATTACATTCTGAAGGTAAATATATGGAATTAAAACATTTTCACTCTGGACAGATTTTCATGCTGAGATGTTTCAGAATGAAATTAAACCTATCTTCTGAAAGGGGTTTAGTAAAGATATCAGCCCATTGATGGTCTGTATCTATAAATTTTAAGTTCAAAATACCTTTCTGAATATAGTCCCTAATGAAGTGATGTTTTATTTCTATATGCTTAGCTCTAGAATGTAAAATGGGATTCTTACTTAAGCAAATAACAGAAGTATTATCACAGAGTATAGGAATGTTACTCTCAAAGATCTGGAAGTCTTCAAGCTGACTTTTCATCCAGAGCAGTTGTGTGCTACATCCTGCTGCTGCTATGTACTCAGCTTCTGCTGTTGATAGTGCAATTGTTGATTGCCTTTTGCTGGACCAAGAGATCAGATTTTCTCCCAGAAACTGGCAGCTTCCAGAAGTACTTTTTCGTTCTACTCTGTCTCCAGCAAAATCAGCATCGCAGTAGCCTACTAAGCTGTAATCACTAGATTTTCTATAAAACAAACCCAAATTAGTAGTACCTTTCAGATAATTGAAAATTCGCTTAACAGTTGTTAAGTGAGATTCTCTAGGATCTGATTGAAATCTAGCACAGATACAAACACTGAATAATATGTCAGGTCTTGAAGCAGTCAGATAGAGGAGAGAACCAATCATACCTCTGTAGACTTTCTGTTCTACATTTTTTCTTACCTCTTCTCTTTCCAGAATTCACGTGGGATGCATTGGAATCTTTGATGGCTTACATTCTGAGAGGTCAAATTTCTTCAGAAGATCTCTGATGTATTTGCTCTGATGAATGTAAGTTCCCTCTGGAGTTTGATTGATCTGAATTCCTAGAAAGAATTTCAGTTCCCCCATGAGGCTCATCTCAAATTCTGCATGCATACACTTAGCAAATTTTCTTCCAAGAGAAGGATTAGTAGAACCAAAAATAATATCATCAACATAAATTTGACAGACTAAGATGTCATTCTTAACTGATTTACAGAATAGAGTAGTGTCCACTTTCCCTCTGGTGAATTCATTTTCTAACAGAAAGTTACTTAGCCTTTCATACCAAGCTCTGGGAGCTTGTTTCAGACCATACAGTGACTTCTTTAGTTTGAAAACATGTTCTGGATGTTTTGTATTTTCAAAACCAGGGGGTTGGTGTACATAAACTTCTTCTTATATATAACCATTTAAGAATGCACTTTTGACATCCATCTGATACAGAGTGATGCCTCTATTAACAGCAAATGAAATTAAAAGTCTGATAGATTCTAACCTGGCGACTGGGGCAAAGGTTTCTGTATAGTCTATCCCCTCTTGCTGACTATAACCTTGTGCAACCAGTCGTGCCTTGTTTCTGATGACTTCACCTTGTTCATTTAGCTTGTTTCTGAACACCCATCTTGTTCCAATGACGTTGAATCCTTTTGGTCTGGGAACGAGATCCCATACGTCGTTTCTGGTGAATTGATTCAGCTCTTCTTGCATTGCCAGAATCCAGTCATTATCCAGAAGTGCTTCATCAATAGAAGAAGGTTCAATCAGAGACACAAGTCCCATAAGAGTTTCTTCAGAGTTTCTGAAGCTTGCTCTTGTTCTGATTGGATCTTCCTTTCTTCCTAAGATAGTCTCTTCTGGGTGATCCAAGCTGCTTCTGGGTAATCTCTTCTGAGGTTGATCAGCAGCTGTTGTAGGATTGCTAGCAGTGCTCCTTTCAGACGTTGAAGGAATGTCTGTGTTGAGAGCTTCTGATGACTTGTCTTCAGAACCTGTAAATTCAATTTCTATACCTGCAAAAACTTCATTCTGCTTTGACTTTTCAGAGTCAAGCTTATCATCAAAATGAACACTGATTGATTCTTCCACAATCTGTGTTTCTGTATTGTATACTTTGTACCCTCTTGAGCGTTCAGAGTATCCTAACATAATACACTTTTGTGCTTTAGAGTCAAACTTGTTCAAATAATTCTTTGTATTTAATATAAAGCAAGTACATCCAAATGGATGAAAATATGAAATGTTGGGCTTTCTGTTCTTCCACAATTCATATGGAGTCTTTTCCAGAATAGGTCTTATTGAGATTCTATTCTGAAAGTAGCACGCTGTGTTTATTGCTTCTGCCCAGAAGGTCTTAGCAACGTTTGTCTCATTGATCATGGTTCTGGCCATTTCTTGCAATGTTCTGTTCTTTCGTTCTATAACTCCATTTTCTTGGGGAATTCTAGGACAAGAGAAATCATGCAGAATGCCTCTGTCATTAAAGAATGACTCAAAATCTTTGTTTTCAAATTCTCCACCATGATCACTTCTGACTTTAACGATTCTAAGGTCCTTTTCATTCTGAACTTGGTTACAGAAGGTAACAAACACAGAGTGTGACTCGTCCTTGTGTCTTAAGAACTTTACCCATGTCCATCTGCTATAGTCATCTACGATTACTAACCCATACTTCTTGCCACTGACTGAAGCAGTTTTAACTGGTCCAAATAAGTCAATGTGCAGAAGTTCTAATGGCTTAGAGGTAGAAACAACATTTTTGGATTTAAAAGAAGGTTTTGCAAATTTGCCTTTCTGACATGCTTCACACAGAGCATCTGAATTGAACTTCAAATTAGGAAGTCCTCTGACCAGATTGAGTTTGTTAATCTGAGATATTCTTCTCATACTAACATGCCCCAATATTCTGTGCCAGATCCACTGCTCGTTGTTAATAGACAGAAGACATTTTACATTCTGACTCTTTAGTTCAGAAAGTTTGATTTTGTAAATGATGTTTTTCCTCTTACCATTAAACAGGATAGTCCCATCTTTTCTGACTAACAGCTTTACATGATTTTTGATTAAAGATTATATCATAATCGTTATCACTTAATTGACTTATGGATAACAGATTATGCATCAATCCATCTACTAGCAGAACATTATTAATAGAGGGAAGATTTCCATTACCTACAGTTCCAGAGCGAATTATCTTTCCCCTATGATTGCCTCCAAAGCCAATGTGGCCTCCAGGCTTAAGTTCCAGGCTTTGGAACATATGCCTTCTTCCCGTCATGTGTCGTGTGCAGCCAGAGTCCAGGTACCATGACTGGTGTTTCTGACTTGCTGCTAAAGATATCTGCAACATGTATTATTTTATCCTTAGGTACCCAGATTTTATTGGGTCCTGATTTGTTAGTTTTACCAAAACTCTGGTTGAATTTTGGTTTCACAGAGTGCTTACTGCTAGTGTATTTAATATCATGTGTGTGACCATATACAAAATGTGAATTCAGAGGAGTGTGTTTAATGGTTAAGTCCATGACATTCTTTGGTGTAGGAACCTTACCTTGGTATCCTATTCCTTTCCTGCCGTTTCTGCTAACTCCATAGATCATTGAAGCCATTTTGCTTCTATCTATGCTTTTATCTAGGAACTTCTGGAAACTGTGATCATACTCCTTGATGATCTCATCAGCGTTGCTGGGAGTTTCAGAAATTGGTTCCTTCTGAGAGTTTTTTAAAGTGTTTTCTAATTTTGAAATCTTATTTCTCAGCTCAGAATTTACCAATTTGAGACTCTCAGTCTTATTAGAGTCAGATTCAAGATTCCTTTTCAGGTCTCTGAATTTAGCTCTAATTTGCTGATAACGTTCCAGAATCTCATTAAGGCTTTCAGCAAGTTCAGCCTTTGTAAAGTTAACAGCAAAGTTAGGAAATACCTCTTCAGTATCTGATTCTGAGTCTGATTCAGAAGCTTCACTATCTTCTGAGATGTTATCCATGAGAGTTATGTTTGCCCTCTCATCATCTGATTCTGAGTCAGCTTCAGACGAGTCAGAGTCATCCCATGTAGCCATGAGACTTTTCTTCTTCTCTCTTCCAAACTTCTTTTTGGGCTTTTCCCTCTGAAGCTTTGGGCAGTCACTCTTATAGTGTCCTTGCTCATTGCACTCATAGCAGATGATGTCCTTGGTGTTTGGCTTTTTGCTACTGGAGGAGCCTTCAGATCTTCTGTATCCAGAGGAAGAATCTGTCCTTCTGTATCTGGAAGAAGACTCGTTCTGATCAGATCTTCTGGGATTCCTGAACTTCCTTTGTCTTTGCTTCCACAGTTGATTTACTCTTCTGGAGAGAAGGGAGAGTTCGTCTTCTTCTGATGAGGATCCATCAGATGTTTCTTCAACTGCCTGCAAAACTTTAGACTCAAATTTTTTGTTAGATTTTAATGCTAAAGGCTTACCTTGCTTCTGAGGCTCGTCAGCTTCTAGCTCTATCTCATGACTTCTGAGGGAGCTGATAAGTTCCTCCAGAGTGATTTTGTTGAGATCTTTAGCTAGCTTCAGAGCTGTAACCATAGGTCTCCACTGCTTGGGTAAACTTCTGATGATTTTCTTGACATGGTCAGCAGTAGAGTATCCTTTGTCCAGAACTTTGAGACCAGCTACCAGAATCTGGAATCTAGAGAACATGGTTTCAATGGATTCAGATTCTTCCATTTTGAACGCCTCATACTTCTGAATGAGCGCCAGAGCTTTTGTTTCTTTGACCTGAACGTTGCCCTCATGCGTCATTCTGAGTGAGTCAAAAATTTCTTTGATGTGTCTCTGTTGGAGATCTTTTCATACTCAGTATAGGAGATGGCGCTGAGGAGGATGGTTCTGGCCTTGTGGTGATTCTTGAAGTCACGCTTTTGTTGATCAGACATTGTTTTTCTATCAATCTTCTGACCGCTTGCATTCACAGGGTGCGTGTATCCATCTGTCACCATATCCCACAGATCAGCATCATGTGCCAGAAAGAAGCTTTCATTTCTGTCTTTCCAGTAATCAAAGTTTTCTCCATCAAAGACTGGAGGTTTGCCGCTGAATCTGTCTCTGTCCTCATTGTTGTCATTGCTGATGTGAGAATTGTTTCCTGCCACTGTGTTTTTCTGACGCTGGATCTTGTAATGACACGGTTAAGTGTTTTAGCTCAGAACCAGGCGCTCTGATGCCAATTGAAGTGGTGAAAAACACAAGAAGGCGGGTTGAATTGTAAAACTGAAATCTAATGCAATGAACAAGATATTTTTATCCTGGTTCGTTTGATCTCAAACTACTCCAGTCCACCCGTCAAGGTGATTTCGCCTCTCTCCAACGAGGTCTTAATCCACTATATTCAACTGAATATTACAGACTGCTTTAACAACTGCTAAAGCCTTCTTGATCCAAACCACAACCCGGTTTGTCAAGGAAACACTTTCTTACAGAGAAATCAAATCTAAGTGTGTGAATGTTTTCTACAAAACTGTATCACAACTGTGATGTATACACAAATTAAAGCTTAGAAACTAGATTGCTAAACAATGATAGAATATCAGAATGTGTAGTGTTTAGCAAAACTGAGAGAAAGAAGATTTTGATCAGCTTTTATGCGTGTAGAGATTTGGAGAGCATTAGCCATTTCAATCTTCAAAGTCTTGTTTATATAGCACTGAGATGTTGAACGTTGGATGCAATATTCTTGATTCAATGCTAATAACAAACTTTCCTTATAGAGCAGATCTTGTCTGGAATGAGGCCGTTGGTATTAATTTGGTTTCAATGCACAGTACCGTTGCTTACTTAATGCAAGTTCTGGCTTGGCTCATTCTGACTCTGCTTAGCTGCTGATGAATTGTTGTGTTTCTTTATCAGAGTGTTGAGTGCAGTCTTGTTCATCAGGCTTCAGCATATACGTGAGTTGATCATCTGATTCTGACATTCTGATATGGCAACTTCTGATGCTGATGTCTGAAACCAAATTCTGATGCTGAATAGGTGTGATCTTGCTTATATCAATCAGAGTATCTGCAAGTCAGAACATAGTAATTTTAGGCAGCAGATAGTTCATACATAAATCTTATAAATAATATATCTTTTCACTTTGTTATCATAAAAACTTAAATATAGGGTAGTAGATTCAAACTTTGTTCTAACACTTTGTACAAAAATGCCTATTACAGGCCAATTTCAAAAATCAATATAAAATAATTTTCACTTCGAGTTTGTTTTTGTTTTCTGTTTTGTTTTGAAAGAACATCCAATGACTTATTTATGATATATGCATTTGAAAATGAATGTTGCTCATAAACATTTATATAAGAAATAAAAGATAATTATTCGTAATTCCAGAAATAGGGGAAAAAACAAGAAGTGCCAAACTATATTGTTACTTTGTCCAGCAGGTACCGGGATAGAGCCAGCTTGGGAACATAACTATTGGTACATACACTCCTCACAGAGTAAAAGTATCCAAAGGCATTGATGTCAACTTTCCCGAAACAGGACATAAACACCCCCGCCGAGGTTCATAATCGCGGGCGAGTCAGTAAATTTCATCCCTCAAGCAGAGTTTATTTCTCCAGATAAAGAGGCTCAATCCCCGACAGAGTTCATCACTTCAGCTACAAAAATACATTTTATAAGTTCATTCCCCATAGAGTTTATTCTCAACCAGCATGTCCTCCCGATAGAATATCTACAAATCTCCAGCAACAGTCAGGGATTTATTTTCCCATACGTGAGCATACCCCGATAGTATATTATGAACATACATCATGACATACGCATACATATCATATACAAAATAATCTCATTTATTTTGAGAACATCATCTCACCTTGCATTTCATGCATCGCATATAACTAACCTTGATACCTTTCCAGGAAAAGAGGATTAGCTTCAACAAATTCAGCAGTTATGCAGGTCACATCCGCAGACGACTAACAGAAACTCAGTTCCTGAAACCAAACGGGTCAACTAATCTACATTATCGCTTCGAAGTAACCCTACGACCCAGGTTCCTTCTCACAGCCCTACTATCCAGGCTTTCACATCGAAGTAACCCTACGACCCAAGTTCCTTCTCAAAACCCTACTATCCAGGCTTTCATATCGAAGTAACCCTACGACCCAGGTTCCTTCTCATAGCCCTACTATCCAGGCTTTAATATCGAAGTAACCCAACTATCCAGGTTCCTTCTCACATCCCTACTATCTAGGCTTTCATATCGAAGTAACCCTATGACCCAGGTTCCTTCTCACAACCCTACTATCCAGGATTTCATATCCAAGTAACCCTACTATTCAGGTTCCTTCTCACAGCCCTACTATCCAGGCTTTCATATCGAAGTAACCCTACGACCCAGGTTCCTTCTCACAGCCCTACTATCAAGGCTTTCATTTCGAAGTAACCCTACTATCCAGGTTCCTTCTCACAGCCCTACTATCCAGGCATTCATATAGAAGTAACCCTACGACCCAGGTTCCTTCTCACAGTCCTATTATCCAGGCTTTCATATCGAAGTAACCCTACTATCTAGGTTCCTTCTCATAGCCCTACTATCCAGGCTTTCACTTCGAATTAACCCAACTATCCAGGTTCCTTCTTATAACCTTACCATCTAGTTTTCTTTTCTCTTACCTCCAGACGATAGTTCACAACACGGTAAAACCTGGACCTGACCAGTTTCGGTCAATTCCACCTTTCCCCGGTAAGTCATGATGCAACCTATACACTGACCAGATCTGCAGTTCACCTTCGGAGTTAATTCCCCAGTAGAATAACGGACAACTGAAGCTCCTAAAATTATATTTCTCCCAAGGAAGATACCAACATTCCTCAGCATATTCCTCCTCAATGACAGGAGCATGGACTCTCATCAAAGGAATATCTCAGGAAATCAACATCCTCTAGATGGCATCTTTAAGCCCATCTCCGATGATACTCCGTCACATCTTGGATGGCATCTTTAAGCCCATCTCCGAAAATTCTCAAGCAACTTCCAAATGGCATCTATAAGCCCATTCCCAATATCACAAATTAAGTATCACTTCATGCGAGTGCAAATTTTTGGGCACTCTAGTGTTCAATCATCTTCCACCTTCAGATCACGAAAGGTAGACGATCCAATCTACATCCTCAGGTTTAAGAAGATTGAATAGGGGCAGCTGTTGTACCCAAAAATTTTCCCTCTCATTTTATTCAATACATACTCCTGGAGATCCTCAATTTGCTCAAGTTTGCCCAATAGTTAACCAGACAAACTCTCTCTTAAGGCAGTGTGTCTCAAATTAGGGTTTCCATTTTAATCAAGATAGGTGAACTCCAAAGACCTCATATGCTCTCCATGGTCCTAATATGTTCTCAAGACCCTCCATGTCAAATTTCAAGCACTGCACAAGAAGTTTGCTAAGTCAACTGCTCAAATGCTTGAGAATCGACTATATTAGGTCAGAAGTCAACTGTGGCCCACATACAGTCAAACTTCACGATTTTTGGTCAACATCAACATTTTGAAGTGATATCCATCATTTGACCAAGGTTTGATCATGATTCTTCAAGGAATGCCCTAAATTCATCAAAACCCAAAAGTTGCTAAATTAGGGTTTCTCAGGAAAAGTCAACCAAACTTTGACCAAACATAAATTCCGCATACTTTGTCATAAATTTTCCATACAAGGCTCATTTTTAAGAGGGTTCAATTCCATACAATTCATCTTCATCCCACAAGTTCAAAATATGCACTCACAAAAAGATATGAATTTCTACATTATAGGTCCTTTTGAAAAGTCAACAAAAACACCTTTTGGGTCAAAGATTTTTACATGAATATGGAAGACCCAATTGAAATGATACCAAAAGGGTTGCTTAGGGGACATCCTAAGATTTATAAAAAGTCCAAGAACACCTCTCTAGGGTTAAAATTGGAGGAGATATGACTTGTCAAAGTTGACCCTTTTTGCAAAATTGCCAAAAGTCAAATATGCTCAAAAGTGCATTTTTTTACCAAATGGGCCTAGCATTTCATGATTGCACCTCACTTATAACATGGTCCAAGACCCAATTACTTATCCACATGTTATTTGCTTTATTTTCCAATTTATTTTTATTTTTTATTAATTAAAAATTAAATTAAGTCGAATAATTGGTAAATAATATCAAAGATTTGTTTTGATATGATTCTTTGACAGGATTGCAATCAAAATATGTTGAAATATCAAGGCCAAATCGAATCAGGGTTGATTGGTATAAGAAAGGGATAATTTGATTCAATATAGCAAGTTTGCATATGGCATGGAAATCAAATCAAATCTTCCATAATTGCAAAGATACATATGGTTTTTAGAACCCTAATTCGTTCTAGCATATATAATGAACAAGAACCAATCATAAAACAAGGGCTAGCAGTCGCGGAAGTTCCTAGAATAAAAAGCTCAAAATTGGACAAAAGTGGTGAATCAGTTTCAATCATACAGGCCATCTCAAGCCATCTTAGCATTGCCAATCGACTGTTGGACGTCTCAGGAACGTGTTCCAATCACTAGCAAGCCTCCTCACACCTTGAAACACTTTGTATGAGCATCACGGTTTGCCCCATCTTTTGGAATTCGATTATCATGATTTATGCATTATAAACACATTTTGATTATTGTTGTACCCCAAAATTTTCCCTCCCATATTTCTCAAAACATTTCAATAAAGATCCTCAAGTTGCTCAAGGAAGTCCAAGGGTTGACCAGACAAGCTCTCTCCTAAGGCAGTCTACCTCAAATTAGGGTTTCATGTTGCATCAAGATACTTGAGTCCAAGGGATCCTAAATGCTCACCATTGTCCTAATATGTTCTCAATATCATCCATGTCATGTTTCAAGCCTTGTAGAGAAAGTTTGCTCAGTCAATTGCTCAAAGGCCTGAAAATCGACTGTGCTAGGGCAAAAGTGAATTGTGGCCCACATACAGTCAAACTTCAAGATTTTTGGTCAATATTCTCATTTTGAAGTATCATTCATCATTTTATCAAGGGTTGATCATGATTCATCAAGGATTGCTCACAATTCATCAAGAATCCAAAAGTTGCTAAATTAGGGTTTTGTAGGAAAAGTCAACTCAACTTTGACCAAGCATAACTTTCTCATACTTTATGAGAAATGACCCATCCAAATCTCATTCTGAAGAGGATTCAATACTATAAAATCCATCTTCAGCTCCCAAGTTCAAAATATGCACTCACAAAAAGTTATGAATTTGGACATTATAGGTCATTTTGAAAAGTTAACAAAAACACCTTTTTTGTCAAAGCTTCATACATGAACATGGAAGACTCAATTGAGATGATATTGAAAGGGTTGCTTATAGGACATCTCAATATTTCTAAAAAGTCCCAGAACACCTTCAAAGAGTCAAAATTGAGGATGTTATGCATTGGTGAAGTTGACCCTTTTTGCAAAATTGTCAAAAGTCAACTATGCCTCAAATTGCAATTTTTCCTAAATGGGCCCAATCTTTTGCACTTGTTTTGAGTTGGTAGCATGGTCCATGATCCCTAGCTCTTCCCATTTGTCTTTATCTTATTTTTGCTATTTATGTTGATTTTTATTCCAATTAAATCAAAACAAATCATGAAAAATCCAAATCATTCAAATTCCAAGATCTTGTGCATGTTTCAGGTCCTATATGCAGCTGGGAAGTGAATCAATTCGTGCAAGGCCTTTGTGTGCATGAAAAGATTGGTTTTGGCCTATTTTTGGAAATATCTTCAAGTGAATCAAATCAAAATAAAAAGCCATAATGGATAAAGATTGAGAGCGTAATTTCAACCCTAATCCAATCCTTGGTATATAGTGAACATTGGAAGACCTAAAACACAAGCTTTGGAGGCGTGAGAAGGCAGAACCAAGTTTAAAAAAATCACAAAAAGTGTTGACTTGAATTCACACTTCCAGATGTTTTCAAGGTCCCCTGACCATCTCATTTGTTTCCTGGGATTGCAAGCTAGCTATACCAATCAAGAACAAGCCTTTTTCAGCGTTAGAACTCACTGTAAGTCAGCCACGACCATGGCTTTTCCTTGGAATCGAACCACATGATTCTGGCACTTATAGCATGAATTACATACATATTCTTATTCCTTGAAGCATTTGCAAGCTGTTCATAACATTCGATTGCATTTTTTCTGAATCTATGAAGATTTGCCATTATTAGGGTTTTTGGTCTCGTTTTAGGGTATTTGTATGCAGGCAAAATTGGCCCCCATGAAGGGCATCATGATGCTCAGAATGCCAAGGCGGTTCGATTTATGGCATTAGATGTTATTTATCGTGCCTATATTTGATTTTGAGATATACAGGGTTTGTAGTGATAGCCATGTGTCCGTAGGTAAAAGTCTCTGACTTTTACCAACGGAGAGAGGAAGAAGATGACATGCATGGCGCTCTCTCATTAGTCCATTTGAAAATTCGCGCGCAGGAATTTAACAAAATTGTTTTTTTTATATATTATTTATTTGTTCCTTTGTATACAACAAATGTGTGTAGCTCAGCTGGCATTGACACAGGAGGAAAAGGCTTTGGGGCCTGGGTTCGAATCCCAGGTCCCCCCATTCTTTCATGTTATTTTTCTTTCATTGATCAGACATGCATACAAATCATAAGGACCACCATGCGCCCTCAGGATCCAACCATGGGATCTTTAGGAGGCCAGATCTGAAGGCCATCATTGAAGGGTCTATCATGTGACCTAGTCAACATGCAGCAGGGAATCTGGGAGTCAACGTGGATCACTTTCTTTTGGGCCCAGAGCTTTCTACTCACACCGCTCCAAATTGTTATTTTAGGCACAAATTTCCTTTCTTTTTCTCTTTATATTTTCTTAATTTATTATTTATTTATTTGTTACTAATATAAAAATTAATTCTTTTATCAAAAAATCATAAAAATAATATTTTCATCCAATTAGATTTAGGATTTATTTTTTATACAAAAATTAATTTAATTAGTTTATTTAATTTTAGGGTAATTTTAATTATTTTGTAAATAAATTAAAATTAATTAGAAATTAGGGTTTTGTTCAATTTAAATTCTATTTTCTTTTTTTTCTTAAAAATAACAAAAATACAAAAATAGGTCATGTAAATTATTTTCTTTAAATTAATTTAATTATTAGATTTTTATTTAATTTAAAAACCTTATTCTTTTTTCTTAAAAATAATCAAAAACAACAAAAATAATTTCTCTTTCGATTAGGTTAGATGGGGTCAAAACCCTAGTCCTCTCTCGTTCTTGATTCATCCCATTTATTTTTATAATATTAATGTAATTGCTCACATGTTGTAATAGATTAATTAGGATTTTTCTCCTTTTCATTTATCGTTTTGACGAGTTGTTTTTGGCTATGTAATTAATACTTGAAGCCTTGTAATAGCGTAGCTTTACTTTCGGCATTTTAAATTCCGCAAAATATTAACTGTTAGATGTATGAATAATAGGGTTGCATGACAAGGATGTATGATTAACTTTAAAACGGTTAGAAAACCCTAAATGTGCAAAGATAATAACTTGAAATTGAATCACTCGCACATGCGCACTCCTAGGGTATACTCTCACTTCAGTTCCCTTTGGTAAACGGTCATTAAGTATAGGGTATTTTAGTGGTCGCTCTCTTGTCTAAACAAAGATCAAAGTCCCGTTCAGAAAAGTTGCCTCGGAATGGTTGCCTCGGATATTGTTGCCTCGAATATTGATCTTAAGACATTAGGGTCATTACTAAGACGTCCTAGCATTGCTTTAGTGATCGTACATCCCTTTCGAATTGACCCTTAAAACTCCAACGACGGTGCTACCTACTCACTAATAGTGGGATAGCATTGTCTAAAGGAAACAAGAACATAAACATTCTCTTTTTTCGAGTAGGTAGATTAGTTCTTAAGTACTTGCTCAAACAAACAAACATTTTTCACACTTATACTCTTTTCAAACAAAGTTTTCAAAATGACTTCGTAACACTCTTGAAGACAGAAGCAAGGGTTAAATCGAAGTAAAACAATAACTTTTTTCAAATCAAACACACACAAGCATATTTTGAAAATGATGAGCAAGTACCTAAGAGCCCGTGGAAAACCACAGATAGAAAGGGTGCTAATACCTTCCCTTTCTATAATCTACCCCCCGTACTCAAAATCTAGAAAAAGGAATTTTTCTGTGCTTTTGTCCTTTCCAGTTGGATAAAATGAAAGTTGGTGGCGACTCTTGCTTACCGCGACATTTTGCAAACACAAACGCAAAATGTAAACCAGTATTTCAAAACAATCTGGTTCTGGCCACCGTATCACAGAACTGGAGACTCTGTTGGGGATTTAATAAGTGGGGTATACCTTAGGATTAGTTCATCATATTTGCTTCTATTGTTTGATTTGATTGCTTTATCTTTGCAGGCTTTGTATTGGAGTTACTATAGATCCTAACCCAAATCTGGGGGACACCTTTTAGGTAAGTAGCAATAAACTGTGCGGGAACTGTACGGCATAGACCGATACGGTTGAAGTAGTAGTTACATTGATGTGGCACATTGGTTGGTATCGGTATCCCTCGTGGAGGAACGAGGAGAATACGGGGCTGCTATATGGGTCGTTAAGCATCAACTAACCTTAGAACCTATAATTGACCAACTTGGCCATAGGAAGTAGTGAGATAGCCGGCCTCGGTATAGAGCTGAGAACTGGTTGATACTCGATACTACACTCATTGAGACCATACTCTCGAGATAGTTCTGGCCGCAAGAAAAGATTGTGTAAGCTGAAACCATGACCGATGGAGGATGGTCAGTGATATTGAGAACCTCTAGAACCCGGTTACTATTATTAGGACAGGTTGAAACCAGCTGAACTTCAAGAGGGTAATACATAGACTCCATGCAAGCCTGAAACTTAAGGGCTCCTGTGTGACTTGTTTGCCTTTACCATGTCTGTTACCTGCTATACCTGTTGTGTGTTTTATCATGACATCATGCATCATGACATAGCATGCATACTTCATTATGCTAACCATTTCAAAGACCGAGGGGATTTATCTTTGTTCTGTTTTGCAAATTATGGCTTCAGTACACAAAAACACCATTCGAGTTAACTTCGTGCAAATGCCTACTCATCTCAGAGAGTTAGTCTCAAAAGTCCCTGATACTTATTCATTCGTTAGAAGACATGGTCATCTCCTTAGTTTGGTCACTTCAAAATTGGATGAACAAATGATGAGTGTGCTTTTCTAGTTCTTTGATCTGATGCATCATTGTATCACCTTCTAGGATTATCAGCTAGTTCCCACTTTGGAGGAGTTTTCTGACTTACTTGGCATATCCATCCTCGAGTAGACACCCTTCACAGATTTGGAGGAGGTTCCTAGACCCGAGGATATTGCTTCAGCCCTACATCTAAAAAGGGCTGATGTAGTATCCAACTGGGAGACACGGAGCGGGGTTAAAGGTTTCTTGGCCATGTTTCTGATGGGTCAATCTCAACAATTCTGGTATAACTTAGACTTTCAAGCTTTTGAAGACATCTTGGCTCTCCTAATCTACAGTTTGGTTCTTTTCCCGAATCCAGATTCCTTCATAGATGTGAATGCGGTCAAGATCTTCTTGTCTCGTAATCCAGTGCCTACTCTTCTGGGTGATATTTTACATGCTATCTATACTCGTACTGTGCGAAGAAGGGGGACCCTCATGTGTTTCACGCCACTGCTGGAGAGGTGTTTTATTTCGCACCTCCCCAAGTTTGTATTGAAGAATGAGGAAGGTGTAGGTTGGGCTTACAGAATCGTGTCCCTTGCTCATATGGACATTCTTTGGAGTTCTAAGGATATGGAAAGAGTAGTTGTCATTGATCGATGTGGAGAATACCCTAATGTCCCGTTGCTTGGAATTAGAGGGGGAATAACCTACAGTCCTTGTTTGGCTTTGCGACAGTTTGGTCGCGCTCGGAGAGACGGTCCTCATGAGCTGTTCTTACAGATATTGTCTTTGACTATAAGGAGGACGTTGAAAAGCATCGCCGAAGGTTTATACGAGCCTGGGGCATGGTGAACAGGTCTGACCCTCACGAGCTAGGACCAAAGACCTCACTCCCTATGCAACCATATCTCCATTGGGTCCGAGCTCGGGCTCAGAAGCTTGGGATGGCTTATGAAGTTGTGCTGCCAGTGATTGTGGAGCATACTAATGAAGAAGGTGTTCCTTATACAATCCTTTATCCTTACATGCCTACTGATCTTGGAGCATTGAAGAGATCATGGATTCAGCTAAAAGAGGAGAGGGATACCTATAGGGAGAAGTATCATGAGCAAGAGAGGAAGATCTTGAAGCTTACGAGGCAACTTGAGAATGAAAGGACGATGAATGACTACGTCAGCACGAAGGGAAAGCGACCATGGGATTTCTGATTTTGCTTGTTTCTAGTTTAGATTTGTTTTCAGTCTATTTCTTTTGTAACGCCTTAAAGGCATTGTTAAACATTTTACAAGTTTGAATCTAATAAAGTTTGTTTATTTCTTGGTTCGCAAATTTAAATCTCCCAAAGTCTTTGAAATCATTTCATACGCATTCCATTATCATGCACCTCATTACAGGTACCATTACAGGTTTCTTATCTTCTTCTCTATTTATTTCAGCACATAATGTCTTCTAAAACACCTACCGATCAGGCCATCAAAGCTCTTCAAGCACAGAATGCTCAATTCTAGGAGATGTTCCTGAACTTGGCCAAAGGGCGGCAGGATTTGAAGACTCATCCTAAAGGAGAAGAAGAAGAAGAAGAAGAAGAAGAAGAAGAAGGTGGTTCTGCTGAATATGGGTCACAGATTTGGGAATAGGTTGCGATAGGAAACTGATTTATCTCATTCATCTAAAGGAGGAGAGAATCAAGAGGAATAAAAGGGCCCTAGTCCTGTGGTCTCTGACAATGACACTGATTTTGATGAAGAACAGTATCCTCCTGCTGAGGATAAGTATAAGCAACTCGAAGACCGTCTGAGCGTAATGGAGATTCAGAAGATACCTGGGTTGGACTTCAGAGATCTAGGACTAGAATTTGGGGTGGTGATCCCTCATAAATTTAAAGCTCTTGTTTTTGCTAAGTATGGTGGAGTATCCTGTCCCAAGCTCCATCTCCGCTCATACGTCAGAAAAATCCAACCCTATACTACTGATAGAAACCTGTGGGTTCATTTCTTCCAAGATAGTCTGTCAGGGACTCAGCTTGAATGGTTCTATAAATTGGAAGGAGCTAATGTTCGCAAATGGGAGGACCTTGCTGCTGCTTTTTACAAGCAATACCAATATAACGCCGACCTTGCTCCCACACGTACTCAGCTTCAGGGTATGTCTATGGGCACATGCGAAGGCTTTAAGGACTATGCTCAGAAGTGGAGAGATCTGGATGGAAGAGTCCAACCCCCTCTGTCTGATAGGGAGTTGGTGGATATGTTTCTTGGGTCTTTGTCTGATCCATTTTTTGATATTTGATCGGCAGTTCATCATCGGGGTTTACTGAATTGATTTTGACTGTGGAAAGGGTAGAAGCTGGTATCAAAACTGGCAAGATGCAGAAATGTGCTTCATCAAGTACAGAAAAGAAGCCTTTCAGAAAAGAAGCTAGTGCAATTTATATCTCGAGGAGCCAAAACTGACCTGAACACCGCCAAGCAGTTAATGTGGTAGTAATATCAGGACCCACCATTGCCCCATAATGCAACAATCAGCAAAGAATGGAGAGACCGCAAAGACAGTATACTCGGCTCAGTATGACCTTATCTCAAATCCTACCGCAATTGTTGAAGACTAACCTGGTAACTTTGAGGGAAGCCCCAAAGAATCCCAGCACCACATCTCCGATGTATAATCCGAACGCCCGCTGTGCCTATCATTCTGACAGTCCATGGCATGATACAAACAACTACTGGGCCTTCAAGAATAATGTGCAAGATTTGATTGAAGCTATGAGTTTGATGCATCGGAAAAGCCTAATGTCATGACTGCTCCTATGCCCAAGGATGGAGTAAATGTTGTGGACGATAATTCATTTGTGACCTCTGTGGAAGACATTTCTACTGCGTTGATGACAGTGAAGAAGAACCTATTATCATCCGGTTTGTTTCCGAGCTGTGACGAAGGTTTCCACCTATGTTCAATCCTGTCTGCTGGTTGCCATTTATTGAAATCAGGTGTTCAATGCCTGATGGATAACAAAGAAATCTTGTTCGAGAAAACTTTGATCCCATTGATTCCTGTTGAAGATATTTCCATCATAACCATTTCCGCCAATCCTTCCAAGGCTTCCTCGAGAAAGCCTGTTAGGATTACCTCTGTTCCAGGAGTTGCTCCATTGATCATTATTATTCCTGGTCCTATCCCATACACTTCAGATAAGGCTATCATGTGGCACTATGGGGCCGATGTGTATTATCATGGGATCAAACAAGACTTGAAGGTTGAAGAAGCTGATGCTGATGTCAGCAATATTGTTGGGGCTAGCAAGGTCACCCGAAGTGGAAGACTCTTCTCTCTTGAGATTTCCCCTCCAACCGTTCAAAAGCCTGTCGCCATTCCATCTTCCAGTACATCTGCTAGTGTCCCAGTACATATTCCAATTATCACCCCTGTCACCGAGTCATCTGACGCTCGGGGCAAAGAGATCACAAGTGAGCCTGCCCGGACGGAGGCACCTAAGAAGATTGTTGTAGAAACCTCTAGGCAGGAGATAGAGGAAATTATGAAGATTATCAAGAAGAGCGACTACAACGTAGTCGAGAAGCTGGGGCAGACCCCGTCGAAGATCTCCATGTTATCCTTATTGTTGTGCTCGGAAGCCCATACAAAGGCTTTAATTTCTTTCCTTAAAACTGCACATGTGTCACAGGAAACTTTTGCTGATCAATTCAAAGACTGTGTGGCTAGTTTGACCGCTGACAATGGGTTGGGTTTCTCCGATGCAGATTTGACTGCCAAAAGAAGGAATCATAATGATGATCTGCATGTCTCGATCGAGTGAAGGGGCACTACTCTGGCCCATGTACTGGTGGATACTGGGTCCTCATTAAATGTTTTACCCAAGAAAGCATTAGATCGGCTGGACTGTGCAGGGTTGGTTCTGAAGCCGAGTAATATTGTGGTTAGGGCCTTTGACGGGTCCAAAAGGATGGTGCACGGGGAGGTGGATGTCCTTGTTAAAGTTGGCTCTCAGACTTTTGCATCTACGTTCTATGTGATGGACATTCGACCGTCTTATTCTTGCTTGCTAGGTCGCCCGTGGATTCATAAAGCTGGTGCAGTGACTTCCACACTCCATTAGATGTTGAAATATCCAGTAAAGGGGAAGATTGTTACGGTACGAGGAGAGGAGGAGTACATGGTGAGCCACCTTAACTCTTTTCGGTATATGGACATGGATGGGGAGTTCATCGAAACCCCGTGTCAGAACTTTGAAGAGGTCCCCCAGACTCTGGCGTCAACTGAAGTTGTTGTTGAAGATCCTCCAATGAAGATGGCTTCCCTCAAGGATGCCAAGGCTGTTATTGAAAAAGGTGGGTGTGCAAATTGGGGTCAACTCCCTAACTTTGCACACAAAACTGACAAGTTTGGTTTGGGCTTTACTGCAGAGGCTCAAAGGGCTATTCGACGTGCACGGGTTGGAAGACCTCCTCTGCGCATCAGTAATCTGAGAGTGAATGTAATTGAAGATGACGAAGAAGAGTCAGAGTTTGACAGCTGGATTTACCCGACTACCGACGATGGATTGAACAATTGGATGGTGAAGGACTTTGTGCCCGTTTCTTTTATTACACGGTAATATACTTTTGATTTTGAAATTTGTAATAGATAGTTTAAAACTTTATGGCCCGGTGCCTTTCCCGAGACACCGTGGCTTTGTTTGTGAGGGATTATTATGTGTCATTTCCATATATCATCAATAAAGCATTTGACATTTTCTTGCATTACAAATTTTGTGCTCCTTGTTTTTCTTTTCTATCTTGCACTTTATTAAAAACAGCTATTGTCTTACACACACTCACATATCATAATGCAGATCCACATCCACTGTAGATCATACTGATAACGACTCTGCTACTGCCAGTTATGACTTTGAAAGTCCGATCAACCAAGCTGAGGATGAAGGTGAGGATGATTGTGATGTGCCTGGGGAACTTGCTAGACTGTTACTACAGGAAGAGAGGGCCATACAGCCCCATGAGAGCCAGTGGAATCAGTAAATCTGGGTACAGAAGAAGACATGAAAGAGGTCAAGATCGGTGCAAATCTGGAGTCTAGTGTCAAGCAACGGTTAATATAAATGTTGCGTGACTATTTTGAGGTCTTCGCGTGGTCTTATGAAGATATACCTGGGTTGGATACTGACATTGTGGTTCACTGTTTGCCAACTAAAGATGACTTTCCTCCAGTAGAGCAGAAAGTTCGCCGTATGCGCCCAGAGATGTCTGAGAAAATCAAAGCTGAGGTTATGAAACAGTTTGATGTCGGTTTTCTCGAAGTTACTTCTTACCTGCAGTGGGTTTCCAACGTGGTTCCGATGCCGAAGAAAGATGGTAAGGTACGAATATGTGTGGACTATAGAGATCTGAACAGGGAAAGCCCCAAGGATGATTTCCCCCTTCCTCACATCGATGTTCTGGTCGACAACACCGTGCAGCATAAGGTCTTCTCCTTTATGGATGGTTTTTCGGGCTACAATCAGATTAAGATGGCTCCCGAGGACATGGAGAAGACAACTTTCGTTACACAGTGGGGCACTTTTTACTACAAGGTAATGCCTTTCGGGTTGATCAATGCTGGGGCAACTTATCAGCGCGCCATGGTTGCTTTGTTCCACGACATGATTCACCATAAGATTGAGGTATACGTTGACAACATGATTGCAAGGTCCCAAATTGAAGAAGAACATCTTGACCATCTTCAGAAGCTATTTGACAGGATGAAGATGTACAAACTGAGGTTAAACCCGAACAAGTGCACCTTCGGGGTAAGGTCTGGTAAGTTGCTGGGTTTCATCATTAGTGATAAAGGTATCCAAGTGGATCCTGCGAAGGTGAAGGCTATACAGGAAATTCCAGCTCCCTGAATAGAAAAAGAAGTCAGAGGCTTTTTGGGATGTCTGAATTATATTGCCCGATTCATTTCGCACCTGACTGCTTCTTGTGAACCAATCTTCAAGTTGTTGAAGAAAGATCAAGTGGTAAGATGGAATGATGAATGTCAGTCTGCTTTCGAAAGGATCAAAGAATATCTCAAAGAGCCACCTATTCGGATGCCTCTAGTTGAGGGAAGACCTTTGATCTTATACTTGACGGTACTCGACAATTCGATGGGGTGTGTGCTGGGGCAGCATGACGAGTCTGGCCGAAAAGAGCATGCTATTTACTACCTTAGCAAAACGTTTACCGAATGTGAGACCCGATACTCACTGCTTGAGAAAACTTGTTGCGCTTTGGCATGGGCTGCTTGCCGGCTGAGACAGTATATGCTGACTCACACTACCCTATTGATATCAAAGATGGATCCAATCAAGTATATCTTCGAAAGGCCTGCCTTGTTCGGAAGAATACCAAGATGGAAGATGATCTTAACTGAGTATGACATCCAATACACAACCCAAAAAGCAATCAAGGGGAGTGTGTTGGCGGATCATTTAGCGCATCAGGCCGTCGATGATTACCAATCTATAAATTTTGATTTTCTGGATGAGAATATCATGTTGGTGACCGACTGCGAAAAACCTGGACCGGATGAAGGACCTGAGGAGGGATCCCGATGATCTATGTATTTTGTCGGAGCTTTAAACTCTTTGGGTAATGGCATTGGCATCGTGATCATATCTCCTGAAGGTTGTCATACTCCATTCACCGCCCGATTATGTTTTAACTTCACCAACAATATGGCGGAGTATGAAGCATGCATCATGGGCCTTCGAGCAGCTATTGACCTAAGGATTAAGTTCTTGAGTGTATTCAGAGATTCCACTCTCGTAATCAATCAGATCAAAGGCGAGTGGGATACGAAACACCCAAATCTTATTCCTTACAAAGAGTATGTGTTGACATTGCATCCACACTTCGAGAAGATAACCTTTGAACATTTCCCCAGGGAGGAGAATCGGTTAGTGGACGCGCTAGCTACCATGTCTTCTATGTTCAAGGTCAGGTGGGACAATAAGGCTCCCCAGATTACCATTGAGAGGATGGATGAACCCGCACATTGCTGTGACATTGAGACTGAAGAGGTAGCAGATAAACCCTGGTTTCACAAGGTAAAGAGGTATCTTGAGGCTCAGGAGTACCCCGAGGGTGCATCTGTTAATGATAAGAAGTTTCTGAGGAGATTCGCTGTGAAGTTCTTCATCAGCAACGGTGTCCTTTACAAGTGTAACCATGATTCGACCTTACTGCGTTGTATGGACAAGAACGAGGCATAAAGTATTATGGAAGAGTTGCATGAAGGTACTTTCGGAACTCATTCCAGTGGACACACCATGGCAAAGAAGATCCTACGGGCAGGATACTTTTGGTCTACTATGGAAGCCGATTGTTATCAACACTCTCGGACCTGTCATAAGTGTCAAGTCTATGCTGATAAGGTGCACATACCTCTAGTTCCTCTAAAAGTCTTGACAGCTCCTTGGCCTTTTGCCATGTGGGGTATTGATATGATTGGTGAGATCATACCTACTGCGTCCAACGGGAATCGTTTCATTCTGGTAGCTATTGATTACTTTACAAAGTGGGTGGAAGCAGCTTCCTTTGCTACAGTAACCAAGAAGGTCGTGGCACGGTTTATTCGGAACAATTTGATCTGTCGATATGGTGTACTAGAGAGGATCATTACGGACAATGGTAGAAATCCAACAATACGATGATTACCGAGCTCTGCCAAAAGTTTAAGATAAAGCATCACAACTCTTCTCCTTACCGGCCGAAGATGAATGGGGCTGTTGAAGCAACTAATAAGAACATCAAGAAGATTGTGTAGAAGATGACAGTTACATACAAAGATTGGCACGAGATGTTACCATTTGCTCTTCATGGGTACCGAACCTCAGTGCGAACTTCAACAGGGGAAACACCCTACCCTTTGGTGTATGGCATGGAAGCAGTCTTACCCATTGAGGTCCAGATACCCTCTGTCGTACCCCAAAATTTTTCCTCTCATTTTATCAAGATTTCCCCTCACAAGACTCTTTAGATTCCAGACAGGATTAGGGTTTGCTCTGCTCAAGACATCTCCTTGCACTGATGACCTGAAATTAGGGTTTGAGTTTGCACAGGTATTTTTGGACTTCCAATGCTCAATATTACTTTCATACTTCATTTTGAACTTATAAGATTTCCCATACCAAGTTTCAAGCCTTGAATCAAATTTTTGCCCAGTCAATTGGACAGTTGACCTAGAACTCAGTTGTTTTGGGGAAAAAGTCAATTGTGGCCAATTTACAGTCAAACCTCATAATTTTTTATCCACATCAACATTATAGACTCATATGAACCATTTGATCAAGTTTGGACCACAACTCCTCAAGAAATTTGATCAGATCATCAAAAGGGCAAAATGGTCATTTTTAGGGTTTTGACTACAGAAGGGCAATTTCTGATTTTTGACCTAGCCAATGGCAAATTGGGTTCAAGCATAGATTCAAGGACTCAATGGCATCATCTTGACCTAATCACAAGGTTCAAAAGATCTCAAAAGCATTGGATTGACAGATGAATTTTCTAGTCAACTGATCAAAAATCAACTGTACACTGAAAAGTCAAACTTTGACTTTTTGCTTAAAATCAAGTGCCAAGGGTCATTTTTAATCAAGATATGTCAAAACATGAAACTTATTCACCAAGAAACCTAATTTTGCAAATTAGGGTTTAAAATGGAAAATTTTCATAACTTAGAAATTTTCTAAGTTATGAAAATTTCTTATTTTTTTCCAACTTTGCCCAACTTTTTCACCATGATGCAATTAGAATCAAACAGAACTTCCAACATGAAATTTTTAGTCCTCCACAAAATATACAACTTTGATTCATAAAGTTTTCCCAAAAGATGCTTGGATCTCAAGTTATGATTTTATGAACAAAGGTCCAAAAACTTTCTAACTTAGTGAAAATTTGCCCTAGTTTAGGCAGGATTTTGACCTATCTTCATGGCAATTTTTCACCAATTTCAAATTGGAATCTAAAAATTCATTTCAAAGATGTATTGTAGAGCATGTTACAAGCTTTCCAAAATGTCCAAGAACTCTCCAAAATCATTTGTGGTTAGGGAGAATCGAAGGTTTGAATTTGGCAAAATGTCACTTTGATCCATGGCATTTTTCATGTTGCTACAAGTTGCAAATTCTATCCAACCTTGTTGGTACTTGTTTACAGGTCCTTAAACCCTTCCACACTCAAAAATTGAATCAAACTCAATGGATTAAGGCATGGTTCTGATAAATTAAGCATTATATAACGGTTTATTCCATTTATGGCATAAAGGTGGCAATACCATTTACATGAAGCATGCTTTATGTCAAATTTCTTATCTTGAGCCAAGGACCCAATATTTTGAAGCAAACAAAGTTCACTAATATCAGGCAATTGGTACCAACTCTAGGCAGACCCTAAGCTAGATTGTACAAGCCTTTGCATTGTCAATTTTCACTTTTGCTTCAAAACTAAGAAACCTTGCAAAAGGTCAACAACTTTGCAATCTAATAAAACCAAAGCTTGTAAACGCTTCAAACAAGTTTTGCATATCACACTAAGTCAGAAGCACGATCTAACCACTTCTCAAACCTTCCAAAACACCAAAATCACATTTTCTTGCAAAATAGGGCAACTTCTGCATTTTGACATCCAAAGCAAAATCCACTCGTTGAGTTCCATAGAGAGATTCAAGCAAGTTCAAAGAAAACTAAGCATTGGGGAGCGTCAAAGGAACTTCAAGCAAGCTCCCAAGCATCTCAAGACTCACTGAAAACCCCTGCATTTCCATACTCGAGCTTGACTGAAACAGGTAAAGTTCAAACTTCTATCTCTCTATTTAGGAATAATTAGGCTTAGGTTTGTGAATAAAAAATGTAGTACTCATTGCCCTTGAGTTGTACATATGCGTAGATTTCATTTAAAGTTAACTGAGTTGGGAGAATTTGAATGATGAACTTTCTGAAAAAACTAGGTTAGAAATTAGGGCCAGAGAAATTCTCTCTGGTCTTTGAGAGTTAGATTAAGTTTTTTATATGGTTAGAATCGTATGATCATGCTCTATAACTTTCATGTTGCAAGTTTTTGTTTTTAAGCACAAATGCAGGAGATACGAATATTGAACTATGGCGCGCGTTGTTTGATCAGAGGTTGAAGATGAAGGCCATCTGGGCTGGGCCTGGCTATTCCATGCTATTTGCACCCTCCATCCTACTTCCTGCACCCCATTGGCCCATTGTTTCTATATTTTCTTATTTTTTCATTTCTTTTTACATTTCTGACTTTTATTTATTTTTCTAAATATTAAAAATTACCAAAAATATTTTCATAAATTTTCATATTTTATTTTATTATTTTTATTATTTTTTTCTAGCATAAAAATAGTTTCTATAATAATATACTTTTATTTTCTTAAATAAAAACTTGTAAATATTATAAAAATATTATATATTTTTATTTTTATTATTTTACATATAAAACAATATTGTCACGCATTTTTAGTTTTTAACATTTTGTATATATTTTATTTTACTTTCTTGTACATAAATAATTAATTATAATATATATATTTGTATTTATATTTATAACATAATATATTTATATTTATATTTATAATATAACATATTTGTATTTATATTTTTCATATTTATATTTATTTGCATATTTAAATATTGTCTATTTATTTATTTGCACAATTAATTCAATTTGGTTGTAATAATTGACTTAGGGTTTTAATTTCTTGAAAATATCCCCCTATTCAAATTTGTATCCCCCTCCCCATATCAATGTTGTAATCGTGGTAGATTTACTTTTACGCACTTTATAGCTTTCAAATATGCATGATAGAAAGATTAGGGTTTGTATGCAAGAATCCAAAATCAACAAATAGCTTGACTAAATACAAGACAAAAATGCATGAAAATGACAACACAATGCACACAAGCACCCTTAGAGTTTCATCCACTTGTTTCCTTTAAAATGGCCATGGTATGCATGCTAGGTGTCTTGGCAAAACAAAAATCAAAACAAAAAGATCATAGTCCCTCGATGATGCTATCTTGTTTGCCTATACATAAATGATCTAGTCCCTCAAAAAATTGCTAAAGATACTTAGCACAATTGCTATCATGGTCAATACGATGACCCGCGCCTGTCCCGTTTAACATCCAAACACAAAGTTTGTTTACCAAATGCGATGGTAAAATAACAATGTCAAAGGGTTAAAAATGCGTAGGAAAGATCTTTGGGTAGGTAGGTAGATGCTCCTAGTTACTTGATCAAAACTTGCAAACATCCTTGCTATTTTCAAAAACACATCACAACACAATTTCAAAACATTTCCCAAAACAAACTTTCAAACATTGAAACATTTTTCAAAAGACAAACACCTTTGTATACATTCAAACAAGAATCATTACAAAGGTTGCCACAACGACGACCTCTTTTCTAAATTCTTTCAAAACCACACACAAAGCACCATTTCAAACAATTGAAAAGCAAAAGAAAGTGATCTAAAACAAGTAACTAAGAGCCCATGGAAAACCATGGATGAAAAGGGTGCTAGCACCTTCCCTTTTCATAATCTACCCCCTGAACCCAAGAAAACATCTCAAAGGTCTTTCCTGTGCTTTTTGACCTTTCCTTTGGATAAATAAAAAGTTGGTTGCAACTCTTGCTAAACCTAAACATTTGCAAACACAAACGCAAAACCTCAAGTCAGTTCTCCCACCGCATCACAGAACTGGCGACTCTGCTGGGGACTATACTAAAAAGTGGGGTTACCTTAGGGTTATAGATCACCTTTACATGTTTATCTTGCTTGACTTGATTGCTTTACATTTTGGTTCTATTGTTTGGGTTTGAAATCCTTTACCCGGATTTGGGAAACATTCATAGGTAAATAGCAATACATTGTGGAAACTGTGCGGGGTATACCGACATGGTTGAGGCAATAGCTATATTAGTGCGACATATTTGTGGGTGCCGGTAGCCTTTGAGTTAATCAAAGAGAATACGGGGCCGCTGAGTGATGTCATGAAGCACTAATGTACTTTTATAACCTTTACTTGACCATCTTGGCCTTTTTAGGGGTAGTGAGATAACCGGCTTTGGTGCAGTCCGAAGTTGGTAGATACTCGATACTACACTCATTGAGGGTTGTTTTCTTGGAATATTTCGATCTCCAGTTAAGTGGCTAAACTGAAACAATGAACACAGAAAATAATCCAGTGATATTGAGCTCCTTAGAACCCGGTTACTATTTATAGGACAGGTTGAGCCAACTAAACTTCAACAGGGTACTTACCTATGAAACCCCATGCAAACCTGAAGCTAGGAACTTGTGTGATTTTTTTGTACATATATACTTGTGCATAACATCATAACATCATGAAGCATCATATACATCCACTAACCATTTCAAGGATTTGGATCTTTATCTTTGTTACTGTTTTGTAGGTAATGGATTCACTTCGCAGGAAAACAATTCAAGTAAACCTTGTAAGAATTCCTCCTCAACTCAAGGAGCTAGCTTCAAGGATTCCTGAGAATTCTCCATTCACCGAGAGGCATGGTCGTCTTCTCAACTTAGTAAACACCAACACTGAGGAAGACATGGTGAAAGTTCTCTTCCAGTTCTTTGACCCCCTACACCACTGCTTCACATTTCCTGATTACCAGCTTGTGCCTACTTTGGAGGAATTTTCTCAACTCCTGAGGATTCCTGTTCTCCATAAACTACCCTATAACGGTACGGAAAGAGATCCAAAACCTGAAGATGTTACTCAAGCCCTACACTTGCAACCATCTGATGTCATAGGCCATTGGGAAACTAGAAGTGGTGTCAAGGGTTTCTTGTCAAAGTTTCTGTTTGAGAAGGCCCAAAGCTGCTGGAATTCATTGGACTTACAAGCCTTTGAGGATATTGTGGCTCTTCTCATCTATGGGTTGTTCTTGTTCCCAAACCCTGACTAACTTATAGATGTCAGTTTTGTCAAGATTTACATGGCTCGCAACCCGGTGCCTACATTGCTTGGGGATATCCTCCACTCATTTCACACTCGAACAATGAGGAAAAGAGGTGTTCTCATGTGCTGCACTCCTCTTCTAGAAAGGTTGTTTATTTCTCACCTTCCCTAATCAGTTTTGAAGAATGAGCAAGGTTTGAGGTAGTCACAACGATTGATGACTCTTACACATTCAGATGTTCATTGGTGTTCTCGATCCAGAGAAAATGTTATCATCATTGATCGTTGTGGGGAATTCCCTAATGTCCCACTACTTGGCATTAGGGGAGGCATTACCTACAACCCTTGTTTGGCTCTGAGATAGTTTGGGTATGCCCGAAGGGATGGCCCACATGACATGCTGATTCCAGACTTGGTTTTTGACTTCAACAACGACGAGCAAGGACTTCGACAAAGGTTTATCCGAGCTTGGAGAATGCCCAACAAAGTGGACAGTAAGACCTTGGGACACAAGAATTCCATCCCCCTTGAGCCTTACCTCAAGTGGGTACGAACCCGCGCCCAAAGTCTTATGATGCCTTACCCCTATATTTTTCCTGTGATCAAAGAGCCTGTTATGGAAGGAGAGGTTACATACACCCTCCTACATCCTGACATGCCAACATCACTTGAAGATTTGCAAAGGAGTTGGATACAGCTCAAGGGAGAACGTGATACTTTTGAACCCCAATTCTACGCCAGTGAGAAGAAGGTTTTGGAACTTACTCGTCAACTTCACGAAGAGTAGACTCTCAACACCTACATTGCACCAAAGAGGATGCGCAACGTCTTTTTACATTAGAATTTTGTATTATTATTTTGCCCATGGGGCATTTAATGTACTAACAAATTCTTCTTATTAATATGACGTGTGTTCTTTTCTGTTTACAAAAAATTTGAATTTCTGAATCCTTGAATGCATTACATGAATACATATCATTCATCATATGCATAAACAGGTCATCACACCAGGTTTCCTTATCTCTCTGCTGTTTATTTCAGCCAGATGGATATTGAGCAGACGATTAAAGACTTACAAGCGCAGAATTCACAGTTCCAGCAGCTACTCATAACCTTGGCTAAGGTTCAGGAGGATCTCAAAACCTTGCTGGAAAAGGAAAAGGAGAAAAAGAAAAAGAAAAGAGTTGGTGTGGCTACTCTGGGTAGAAGATTTGAAGGTCAAGCTATAAGGGTCCTGGATTTCCCCTCAACGTCTGATGAAGGGGTAGGTAAAGGAAAGGGAGCTACAGTACCAACTGAGTCCGAGGAAGAAGAAGAAGAGGAAGAGGATGAAGACTATTCTGAGCAGCAGTACCCACCTGCAGATGAAAAATACAAGAATTTGGAAGAGCGTCTGGCAGCTATGGATGTGTAGAGGGTGCCTGGGCTGGACTTTGAAGATCTAGGGTTGGTTTCTGGGATTGTGATTCCCCCCAAGTTTAAGGTGCCTATATTTGCTAAGTAAGATGGTCTGTCTTGTCCAAAGATGCATCTGCGGTCTTACGTTAGGAAAATCCAACCGCATTCTTCTGATAAAGACCTATGGGTTCATTTCTTCCAGGACAGTCTTTTGAGGACGCAGTTAGATTGGTTATACCAGCTAGAGAGATCTGATGTGCACAACTTGGAGGATTTGGCTGCTGCCTTCTACAGACAATATGAATATAATGCGGACTTAGCACCAACCCATACTCAACTACAGAGTATGGGTATGGTTTCAAATGAAGGCTTTAAAGAGTATGCCTAGAAATGGAGAGACTTGGAGGGACGAGTACAACCACCTCTGTCTGAGAGGGAGCTTGTTGATATGTTCTTGGGTACACTGTCAGACCCCTTTTTCAATCACCTGATTGGAAGTTCGTCTGCGGGGTTCACCGAGCTGATTCTGACTGGTGAGAGAGTCGAAGTCGGCATAAAGAGTAGGAAAATTCAAAAGGATGCATCTACTTCCGCTGCCATCAAAAAGACCTTTCCAGCCAAGAAAGATGTCTCAGCTGTCTACTCTTAGAGAAGTCAAGGAAAAGTTGAGCGTCGGCCAGCGGTGGGGTTGTAATGATTCAGAAGACTGCAGCTGATCAGCCTAGAAACAATCAACCCAGAACCAACCAAGCAAAGGTGGAAAGGCCTGCACGGCAATTCACTCGGATCAACATGACACCTTCTCAGGTTCTCCCTCACCTCCTGAAGTTAAACCTTACCAGTTTGAGAGAGGCCCCGCAAAATCTGAATACAACTTCTCCTTTTTACCATGCAAATGCTAAGTGTGCTTATCATTTGGACGATATAATTCACAACACCAACAATTGTTGGGCCCTCAAGAACAAGATCCAGGATTTGATAGACGCTAAAGAAGTTGAATTCGACGCCCCTGAAAAGCCTAATGTGATCTCTGCTCCAATGCCAAAACATGGTCACAATGTCCATGCTGTTGAAGAATATCTTTTTGTTGCTACTGTTGATGATTTGATGACTCCGCTATTGATAATCAAGTTGAATTTGCTGAAGGCTGGTATTTTCCCAGGTTGTAGAGAAGATTGCTACCTTTGTTCTTCCTTACCAACCGACTGTCCGTTGTTGAAGTTAGGCATACAGCACCTAATGGATAACCGAGAGATACATTTTGAGAAGACTGCTGTAACACCGACTCATGTCAATGATGTTTCGATAATTACCATATCCGGCAATCTTTCCAAGGTCTCCAAAAGACCTGTTAAGATTACATCCGATCCAAAGATTGTACCTTTGAAGATCACTATATCGGGGCCTATCTCGTACAAGTCCAACAAATCAATACCGTGGAACTATGGGGGAGAGATCTTCTACCACGGTGTTAAACAAATTGAATCGACCGAAGAGAGTTCTGATGAAGAGACTTCCGACATTGGAAACATTGCCAGAACGAGTAAAATCACTCGCAGTGGAAGAATTTTCTCTCCAGAGATTGCGCCTCCAAAGGCAATCTTCGGACCCTCAGCCGCTCCTAAGGTTATTCCTGTGCCAGTCAACATATCTGCAAGAACTCCAGTTATTGAAGAAGTTGTGACACATGAAGTTGTACCCTCTACTGTTGCTGATAATAGAGGGAAAGGGATCCAAGAAGAGCCTGTCAGGATGAGGGCTCAGCCGTTGATCATCCCTGAGACCTCTCAAAAAGAAATGGAAGAGATTTTGAAAATAATCAAGAGAAGCGATTATAGTGTTGTGGAGCAACTGGGGCAAACCCCCTCAAAAATCTTTATGCTGGCCTTGCTACTTTGTTCAGAAGCTCATGCTAAAGCTTTGATCAAGTTCTTGAAGACGGCCCATGATCCCCAGGAAACCTCCGCGGACCAGTTACAGGAATGTGTAGCTAGCCTAACAGCAGACAGCGGTTTAGGATGCTCCGACGCCGATCTTACAATCAAGGGGAGAAAGCATAATGATGCCCTGCATGTCTCCTTGGAATGCAGAGGGACTACTCTGGCACATGTTCTGGTAGACACTGGTTCATTGTTGAATGTCTTACCAAAGAAAGCATTGGACAGGCTAGATTGTGAGGGTCTAACTCTGAAGCCCAACAACATCATTATCATAGCCTTTGATGGTTCTAAAAGGATGGTCCACGGGGAGGTGGACATCCCGATTAAAGTGGGTACTGAAACCTTCAACTCCACATTCTATGTCATGGACATCCGTCCCTCCTATTCTTGCTTGTTGGGAAGACCCTGGATTCATCATGCTGGAGCCGTCACTTCAACCCTGCATCAGAAGCTCAAGTACCCTGTCCAGGGGAAATTTGTGACAGTTCATGGTGAAGAGGAATACATGATAAGCCATCTTAATTCTTTCCGCTATATGGAATTGGATGGTGAACTCATCGAAACCCACTTTCAGCATTTTGAAGAGGTAGCTCAGGAGATTGCGGCAGTGCCTTCTGTACCCATGATTACCTGACCTCCTCCTCGAATGTCGTCACTCAAAGATGCAAAGGTTGTGATTGAAGAAGGAGGAAGCACAATCTGGGGGAAGCTTCCCGATTTTCCTTTCAAGTTTGATAGACTCGGCTTGGGTTTCACTGTTGCTAGTCAAAAGGTTGTGCGTCGCTCCCGGGCTGGAGGGCCACCAGTGAAGATCACTCATCATGGAGTCAGTGCTTTGGAGGATGGTGAAGAGGAGAGCAATCTAGAAGACTGGATTTTCCCTACCGTTGAAGAAGGATTATGCAATTGGGAGGCAAAGGACTTTATTCCTATTACTTTCATCAATCGGTAATTTATCTTTCTAACATTTCTGTTGGTTTGTAATAATTCCTAAACAATTCGTACACTTTTAACCTTGTGCCTTACCCGAGGTACACAGGTCCATTTGTAAGGGTTTGATTTTTCATCTTCATATGCCATTTTAATGAATCATGGACGTTTTCATATATAAACTTTTGTGTTCATTTTCTTTCTTTTTACATTTTATTTGTTTAAAGGTGGTTATCCCTTACACACACCCACACTCACCAATGCAGGTACCCATCCATTCTGGATTCCATGGGTAACAATTCTGTTATGGCCTTCAGTGACTCTGAAGATCTGGTCAATCATGCCGAATACGAAGGTGATAAAGATTGTGAAGTGCCTGGAGAGTTGGCTAGACTGCTGCAACAGGAGGAAAGGGTTATTCTACCTCACGAGGAGTTGTTATAGACTATCGACTTGGGAACAGAGGAAGACAGAAAAGAAGTTAGAGTGGGTGCCAACCTAGAGCCAAGTGTCAAAGAGCGCTTAGTTCAGCTATTGAATGAATATGTCGAGATCTTCGCCTGGTCCTACAAAGACATGCCGGGAATTGATACAGATATTGTGGTTCAGCGTCTCCCTACAAGAGAATATTGTCCACCAATTAAATAGAAAGTTCACCGCATGAGGCCCGACATGTCTGAAAAGATCAAATCTGAAGTGATGAAGCAGTTCAATGTTGGCTTTCTTGCTGTTACATCCTATCCATAATGGGTCGCTAACATTGTGCTCGTGCCTAATAAGGACGGCAAAGTCAGAATGTTCATGGATTACAGAGACTTAAACAGGGCTAGCCCTAAAGATGACTTTCCACTACCACACATTGACATCTTGGTTGACAATACAACTCAGCACAAGGTATTTTCTTTCATGGATGGATTTTCAGGATACAACCAGATCAAAATGGCCCCTGAAGACATGGAGAAAACTACCTTTGTTACACAGTGGGGTACGTTCTGTTATAAAGTGATGCCATTCGGACTGAAGAATGTCGGGGTAACCTATTAACGCGCCATGGTGGCTTTGTTTCATGATATGATACATCATGAGATAGAGGTCTACGTAGACGACATGATAGCCCGTTCACAAACAGAAGAAGAACACCTCGACCATCTGCAAAATCTGTTTTCTAGATTGAAAGAGTACAAGCTCAGACTGAACCCTAACAAGTGCACTTTCGGAGTCAGGTCTGATAAACTCTTGGGTTTCATAGTCAGCAACAAAGGCATCAAGGTTGATCCTGCCAAAGTCAAAGCTATACAAGAAATGCCTGAAGGAGTAAGAAAACACTTAGAAGGGGGGAGGGGGTTGAATAAGTGACTCTTTTTTCTTTCTTTCAAAACAAAGCTCAAAACAATAATGGGATAACACAGTTATTTTTATCCTGGTTCGTTTGAACTCAAACAACTTCAGTCCACCCGCCAAGGTGATTTCTCCTTTCTCAACAAGGACTTAATCCACTATAATCAACTGATTACAATCACACAACAACTGTTGTGACTAACAATGCACAAGTAAACTTACAAGTGACTACCACCACTAAGACTTAAATCTAGTCCTAGTCTGCTTGAGAAATCTGACCAAACTTGACCTCTCAAGGAACAAATATAGAAGTATAATCTTTACAGATAATTTGAAATAGATTTTGCTTCTAATCAAGCTATATCACAACTGTGATTTTTCTTAGAATGTAATACACAAAAATTTATGAACTATAAGTTTGTAAGCTTTTGAATCTTTCACGTAGTTTCTTGTTTGAACGTTGTTCCTCTTTTTTTGCTTGCAATAAATGTCCTTCTATTTATATTAGGAGTAATAAGACCGTTGCTGCCTTCAGAGGAAATGGAGAGCATTAAATGCTTTGCGTGTATCCTTGCAAAATTCCGTTCTCCAAGAAACAATTTGTAGGCACTTGAGTGCTTTCAGCCGTCTTTGCATTAATTAGCATACGTCAGAATGTAAGAACGTGTTTTCCTTTGCTTTGACAAGACACGTTGATTAAGACGTTATTGCTTTAACTCAGAACATGCTTCATTCAACTTCTGGTCAGAGTGTTGCTTGCTAAGATCTTTGAACAACGCTTGCTTTCAAGTTATCTTCAGAATCAAGAAGCCTGCTAGAAGTTATAAGATACATTTAACAAATGAATGTTCTTACCAGAGTCAGCAGATGCGTTTGAATAAAAGATTCTTTTATCAAAGAACTTCTTCATAATTTTTGCTTAGTACTATGGAATATTTCTTTGTCAGAACATTAACTAAGACATTCAACACACATTCATTAGAGCATAAACTATCTTAAATATAATTTAGTTATCATCAAACACTTGGGATAGGTCAGAACTAATCTTGTTCTTTCAATCCCCCCCTTTTTGATGATGACAAAAAAATTATTTTAGATAAAGAAAAGAAACAGATTAAGAGATAAGAATCTCCCCCTGAAATGAATATTTCTATGCATAAGACATTCTGAGATTATTTAGTCAGAGTGATACACAGCCTTCTTTGAATTTCTTCAGAACTTCTTCAAGGAGATAAATCTTAGCTGGAATATTCTTTCAGAGTTAAATGATACCTGCAAAAATCTTTTGCGCAGAAGGAATTCTTGCAATTTTGTTAGAATGTCTGAGACATAGTCCCATAACTGTTAAATAGTGATTAGTTCAAAAATGCACATTTTCTCCCCCTTTTTGGCATAATCAAAAAGTGTAATAAAATGAGAAATTTTGAAAGATTTCATAAAAAGTGAAAAATAGATATCCAGTAGTACAAACAAAACATCCAAATAAGAGACAAAAAGAAACTAGGATTTCTTAGAGACAAGAGCCATCAGAAGGTTCTTGATCTCAGAGGCAGATTCACTTTGCATTGCATGTTAGAACAAAGTTTGAATCTACTACCCTACATTTAAGTTTTGATGATAACAAAGTGAAAAGATATATCATTTATGTGATTCATGTATGAACTATCTACTGCCTAAATTATTATGTTCTAATTTGCAGATACTCTGATTGATATAAGCAAGAACACACCTATTCAGCATCAGAATTTGGTTCCTGACATCAGCATCAGAAGTTGCCATATCAGAATGTCAGAATCAGATGATCAACTCACGTACATGCTGAAGCCTGATGAACAAGACTGCGCTCAACACTCTGATAAAGAAACACAACAGTTCATCAGCAGCTAAGTAGAGTCAGAATGAGCCAAGCCAGAACTTGCATTAAGTAAGCAACGATACTGTGCATTGAAAGCAAATTAATACCAACGGCCTCATTCCAGACAAGATCTGCTCGATAAGGAAAGTTTGTTATTAGCATTGAATCAAGAATATTGCATCCAACGTTCAACATCTCAGTGTTATATAAACAAGACTTTGAAGATTGAAATGGCTAATGCTCTCCAAATCTTTACACGCATAAAAGCTGATCAAAATCTTCTTTCTCTCAGTTTTGCTAAACACTACATATTCTGATATTCTATCATTGTTTAGCAATCTAGTTTCTAAGCTTTAATTTATGTATACATCACAGTTGTGATACAGTTTTGTAGAAAACATTCACACACTTAGATTTGATTTCTTTGTAAGAAAGTGTTTCCTTGACAAACCGGATTGTGGTTTGCATCAAGAAGGCTTTAGCAGTTGTTAAAGCAGTCTGTAATATTCAGTTGAATATAGTGGATTAAGACCTCGTTGGAGAGAGGCAAAATCACCTTGACGGGTGGACTGGAGTAGTTTGAGATCAAACGAACCAGGATAAAAATATCTTGTTCATTGCATTAGATTTCAGTTTTAAAATTCAACCCCCCCCCCTTCTTGTGTTTTTAACTACTTCAATTGGCATCAGAGCGCCTGGTTCTGAGCTAAAACACTTAACCGTGTTAGTACAAGATCCAGCGTCAGAAAAACACAATGGCAGGAAACAACTCTCACATCAGCAATGACAACAATGAGGACAGAGACAGATTCAGCGGCAAACCTCCAGTCTTTGATGGAGAAAACTTTGATTACTGGAAAGACAGAATTGAAAGCTTCTTTCTGGCACATGATGCTGATCTGTGGGATATGGTGACAGATGGATACACGCATCCTGTGAATGCAAGCGGTCAGAAGATTGATAGAAAAACAATGTCTGACCAACAAAAGCGTGACTTCAAGAATCACCACAAGGCCAGAACCATCCTCCTCAGCGCCATCTCCTATACTGAGTATGAAAAGATCTCCAACAGAGACACAGCAAAGAATATTTTCGACTCACTCAGAATGACGCATGAGGGCAACGTTCAGGTCAAAGAAACTAAAGCTCTGGCGCTCATTCAGAAGTATGAGGCGTTCAAAATGGAAGAATTTGAATCCATTGAAACAATGTTCTCAAGATTCCAGATTATGGTAGTTGGTCTCAAGGTTCTGGACAAAGGATACTCTACTGCTGACCATGTCAAGAAAATCATCAGAAGTTTACCCAAGCAGTGGAGACCTATGGTTACAGCTCTGAAGCTAGCTAAAGATCTCAACAAAATCACTCTGGAGGAACTTATCAGCTCCCTCAGAAGTCATGAGATAGAGCTAGAAGCTGACGAGCCTCAGAAGCAAGGTAAGCCTTTAGCATTAAAATCTAACAAAAAATTTGAGTCTAAAGTTTTGCAGGAAGTTGAAGAAACATCTGATGGATCCTCATCAAAAGAAGACGAACTCTCCCTCCTCTCCAGAAGAGTAAATCAACTGTGGAAGCAAAGACAAAGGAAGTTCAGGAATCCCAGAAGATCTGATCAGAACGAGTCTTCTTCCAGATACAGAAGGACAGATTCTTCCTCTGGATACAGAAGATCTGAAGGCTCCTCCAGTAGCAAAAAGCCAAACACCAAGGACATCATCTGCTATGAGTGCAATGAGCAAGGACACTATAAGAGTGACTGCCCAAAGCTTCAGAGGGAAAAGCCCAAAAAGAAGTTTGGAAGAGAGAAGAAGAAAAGTCTCATGGCTACATGGGATGACTCTGACTCGTCTGAAGCTGACTCAGAATCAGATGATGAGAGGGCAAACATAGCTCTCATGGCTAACATCTCAGAAGATAGTGAAGCTTCTAAATCAGACTCTGAATCAGATACTGAAGAGGTATTTCCTAACTTTGTTGTTAATTTTACCAAGGCTGAACTTGCTGAAAGCCTTAATGAGATTCTGGAACGGTATCAGCAAATTAGAGTTAAATTCAGAGACCTGAAAAGGAATCTTGAATCTGACTCTAATAAGACTGAGAGTCTCAAATTGGAGAATTCTGAGCTGAGAAATAAGATTTCAAAATTAGAAAACACTTTACAAAACTCTCAGAAGGAACCAATTTCTGAAACTCCCAGCAACGCTGATGAGATCATCAAGGAGTATGATCACAGTTTCCAGAAGTTCCTTGCTAAAAGCATAGATAGAAGCAAAATGGCTTCAATGATCTATGGAGTTAGCGGAAACGGCAGGAAAGGAATAGGATACCAAGGTAAGGTTCCTACACCAAAGAATGTCATGGACTTAACTATTAAACACACTCCTCTGAATTCACATTTTGTGTATGGTCACACACATGATATTAAATACACTAGCAGTAAGCACTCTGTGAAACCAAAATTCAACCAGAGTTTTGGTAAAACTAACAAATCAGGACCCAAGAAAATCTGGGTACCTAAGGATAAAATAATACATGTTGCAGATATCTTTAGCAGCAAGTCAGAAACACCAGTCATGGTACCTGGACTCTGGCTGCTCACGACACATGAAGGGAAGAAGGCATATGTTCCAAAGCCTGGAACTTAAGCCTGGAGGCCACGTTGGCTTTGGAGGCAATCAGAGGGGAAAGATAATTGGCTCTGGAACTGTAGGTAATGGAAATCTTCCCTCTATTAATAATGTTCTGCTAGTAGATGGATTGATGCATAATCTGTTATCCATAAGTCAATTAAGTGATAACGGTTATGATATAATCTTTAATCAAAAATCATGTAAAGCTGTTAGTCAGAAAGATGGGACTATCCTGTTTAATGGTAAGAGGAAAAACAACATTTACAAAATCAAACTTTCTGAACTAAAGAGTCAGAATGTAAAATGCCTTCTGTCTGTTAACAACGAGCAGTGGATCTGGCACAGAAGATTGGGGCATGTTAGTATGAGAAGAATATCTCAGATTAACAAACTCAATCTGGTCAGAGGACTTCCTAATTTGAAGTTCAATTCAGATGCTCTGTGTGAAGCATGTCAGAAAGGCAAGTTTGCAAAACCTTCTTTTAAATCCAAAAATGTTGTTTCTACCTCTAAGCCATTAGAACTTCTGCACATTGACTTATTTGGACCAGTTAAAACTGCTTCAGTCAGTGGTAAGAAGTATGGGTTAGTAATCGTAGATGACTATAGCAGATGGACATGGGTAAAGTTCTTAAGACACAAGGACGAGTCACACTCTGTGTTTGTTACCTTCTGTAACCAAATTCAGAATGAAAAGGATCTTAGAATCGTTAAAGTCAGAAGTGATCATGGTGGAGAATTTGAAAACAAAGATTTTGAGTCATTCTTTAATGACAGAGGCATTCTGCATGATTTCTCTTGTCCTAGAACTCCTCAACAAAATGGAGTTGTAGAACGAAAGAACAGAACATTGCAAGAAATGGCCAGAACCATGATCAATGAGACAAACGTTGCTAAGACCTTTTGGGCAGAGGCAATAAACACAGCGTGCTACATTCAGAATAGAATCTCAATAAGACCTATTCTGGAAAAGACTCCATATGAATTGTGGAAGAACAGAAAGCCCAACATTTCATATTTTCATCCATTTGGATGTACTTGCTTTATATTAAATACAAAGAATTATTTGAACAAGTTTGACTCTAAAGCACAGAAGTGTATTATGTTAGGATACTCTGAACGCTCAAGAGGCTACAGAGTATACAATACAGAAACACAGATTGTGGAAGAATCAATCAGTGTTCGTTTTGATGATAAGCTTGACTCTGAAAAGTCAAAGCAGAATGAAGTTTTTGCAGGTATGGAAATTGAATTTACAGGTTCTGAAGACAAGTCATCAGAAGCTCTCAACACAGACACTCCTTCAACGTCTGAAAGGAGCACTGCTAGCAATCCTACAATGGCTGCTGATCAACCTCAGAAGAGATTACCCAGAAGCAGCTTGGATCACCCAGAAGAGACTATCTTAGGAAGAAAGGAAGATCCAATCAGAACAAGAGCAAGCTTCAGAAACTCTGAAGAAACTCTTATGGGACTTGTGTCTCTGATTGAACCTTCTTCTATTGATGAAGCACTTCTGGATAATGACTGGATTCTGGCAATGCAAGAAGAGTTGAATCAATTCACCAGAAACGACGTATGGGATCTCGTTCCCAGACCAAAAGGATTCAACGTCATTGGAACAAGATGGGTGTTCAGAAACAAGCTAAATGAACAAGGTGAAGTCATCAGAAACAAGGCACGACTGGTTGCACAAGGTTATAGTCAGCAAGAGGGGATAGACTATACAGAAACCTTTGCCCCAGTCGCCAGGTTAGAATCTATCAGACTTTTAATTTCATTTGCTGTTAATAGAGGCATCACTCTGTATCAGATGGATGTCAAAAGTGCATTCTTAAATGGTTATATAGAAGAAGAAGTTTATGTACACCAACCCCCTGGTTTTGAAAATACAAAACATCCAGAACATGTTTTCAAACTAAAGAAGTCACTATATGGTCTGAAACAAGCTCCCAGAGCTTGGTATGAAAGGCTAAGTAACTTTCTGTTAGAAAATGAATTCACCAAAGGGAAAGTGGACACTACTCTATTCTGTAAATCAGTTAAGAATGACATCTTAGTCTGTAAAATTTATGTTGATGATATTATTTTTGGTTCTACTAATCCTTCTCTTGGAAGAAAATTTGCTAAGTGTATGCAGGCATAATTTGAGATGAGCCTCATGGGGGAACTGAAATTCTTTCTAGGAATTCAGATCAATCAAACTCCAGAGGGAACTTACATTCATCAGAGCAAATACATCAGAGATCTTCTGAAGAAATTTGACCTCTCAGAATGTAAGCCATCAAAGATTCCAATGCATCCCACGTGCATTCTGGAAAGAGAAGAGGTAAGCAAAAATGTAGAACAGAAAGTCTACAGAGGTATGATTGGTTCTCTCCTCTATCTGACTGCTTCAAGACCTGACATATTATTCAGTGTTTGTATCTGTGCTAGATTCCAATCAGATCCTAGAGAATCTCACTTAACAGCTGTTAAGCGAATTTTCAAGTATCTGAAAGGTACTACTAATCTGGGTTTGTTTTATAGAAAATCTAGTGATTACAGCTTAGTAGGCTACTGCGATGCTGATTTTGCTGGAGACAGAGTGGAACGTAAAAGTACTTCTGGAAGCTGCCAGTTTCTGGGAGAAAATCTGATCTCTTGGTCCAGCAAAAGGCAATCAACAATTGCGCTATCAACAGCAGAAGCTGAGTACATAGCAGCAGCAGGATGTAGCACACAAATGCTCTGGATGAAAAGTCAGCTTGAAGACTTCCAGATTTTTGAGAGTAACATTCCTATACTCTGTGATAATACTTCTGCTATTTGCTTAAGTAAGAATCCCATTTTACATTCTAGAGCTAAGCATATAGAAATAAAACATCACTTCATTAGGGACTATATTCAGAAAGGTATTTTGAACTTAAAATTTATAGATACAGACCATCAATGGGCTGATATCTTTACTAAACCCCTTTCAGAAGATAGGTTTAATTTCATTCTGAAACATCTCAGCATGAAAATCTGTCCAGAGTGAAAATGTTTTAATTCCATATATTTACCTTCAGAATGTAATTGTTTTACTGTGAACTTATGATCAATCTTCTTTCAGAAAGATAGAACATGCAGATTGTATCAGATGCAAGTCTAAAGATCTGAGAGTCTAAGCTCAAAGACAGACGTGCTGATCACTACATCAAACAAGTGTCATCCAATCATCAATAAATCTCTGAAGCAGAACGCGTGCACGCTTCTGAGAAGGCAAAGCGCTGATTGGGTGCATTGAGACACATGTCTGGTAACCGTTTTTAAGTATCTTTCTCAAATCCCCCAAAATCAGCAAGCATTTAATGAAAAGTAATCATGCTTTTAAAATACAATCATGATTTTTCCCTTTCTTAAAAACGTTTATTTTTTCAAAATATTCTGAAACTCTATTTAAACACATTAATCTCTCATTCTAATTCTTTACAGTTTCTCACTAATACTCAAGCATTCTCTGCATTTTTTCTGTGTTCATCTCTTGCAAAACCTCTTTTTCTCAGTTTCTTCTCAAAATCCTTTTAGTGTGAACATGGAAACCTCCAGCAGTGCTTCTGCAGGTCCTCAAAAGAAAGCATCATCTGAGCAGTATCAAGTACCATTCAGAACACTCCTCACTCCTGTGAAGAATCTTGAAGTGTTATCTTAATTAATCATTGATTTTGGAAGCTTGAAGGAGAACGGTTTTGACCTAACTGAAGAAGTTAGGGCACAGAAATGGGAAAGGTATTTTGACAGGTTGGTTGGACCAACATTCCCTATGTTAGTCAAGGAATTATGGATTCACGCCAAGGCTTCAACGCATCTAGTCACCTCCTTTGTTATGGGGAAGAAGATTGTGATCACTGAGGATCACATTGCAAGGTTAATCGGTTATAGTGGCGGTGGCGTCCGTTGTGTGGACATGGCTGAGAGATGTGCTGACGTGGGCGTGATAGCTGCAAGGATTTTCACCCATGGGGTGCCCAGCAGCAAGATCAAAGATCTGAAGGATCATTACAGAGTTTGGGCTAAGATAATTCTGGGGTGCTTCAACCATAGGAAGCCAATTAGTTCACCTGATTACATAAATGTGGATCAGCAGTTTCTGATCTACTTTATTGATAAGAAGGTAAAAATCAATTTGGCTCATTTTCTGTTCAACCACCTCAGAACAAGTGTGAAGGAAACCAGGGAAGAAGAAAGAACCAAGAGGGATTGGATACCCTTTGGAAGGTTGATATCAGATATTCTGACAGAGAATAGGCTGATAGAGCATCTGATAGAAGCTCAAGAGCTAAGCACCATTGAACCAACAGTTGGGAAACCTCTGAACGCAAAGAACTTGAAGAAAATGAAGTTGATAGAGAATATCCAAAAGGAACCCAGAGCTACTCCTATTGCTGATATCACCAGCAGAAGAGTTCCTCTGAGTGACTTTCCTTTATTTTCTGAGATAGAATCTAAACCAGAGGTGGTTCTCAGATACTTGGATGCGTGCAAGGCAGATGGTACAGATCCAAATCTGATTATCAAAGCTCTGCATCAACCTCAGCAAGAAGTGACTCTGAAGAAGACGAAGAAGACGAAGGCACCTTCAGAAGGATCATCCCAGCAGACACCCAAGAAAAGAGGTAATTTATCTGCTGCTTCTGTTTTAAATTCTTCTACTATTCCAGCATCTATTCCTCCTCAAACCTCTCATAGAATCTCAATCCCCATCCCTACAATAGATGAAACTGTACCAGAAGAGGACCCTTCTGAGGCATTAAAACTCAGAAGACCCAGAACCAAACATCCCAAACCAACAATCTCAACAACATCAGCAATTGACAAAGTGCTGTCTGACATTGATCAACACACTTCTGATCAACCAAACTCTGAACCACAAACTGTCCCTCCTCCACAACCAGAACAACAGCAATCTGCTGAAGAACCAGAATAACAACAACCACTCTCATCAATTCCAGAAGAACCCCTTATCCCTGAACAACCAGAAATTCCAACAACTTCTCCTCAACCAGCAATTCATTCTCCCTCTCCTCAACCAGAAATTAATCCACCATCACCTCAACCAGAGTTTCATCACTCTGAAACTCCTTCTCCTCAACCATCTGAACCTCATTCACCTCAACCATCACCTCTGGCAATCCAGCTGCCAGGTGGAACAACAATCACCTTGGCACAATTGCCATCCTCACCAGAATCTACACCACCAAATACTCCCAAAACACCACCCAGTCCAATCATAATTTCTGATTCTGAAACTCCATCTCCAAAACAAACTGCTGCCAAGAAAACCTCTGAAAACCCCAGCAGGACCTTCATAGACTTAACCAGTCTTGACCGTCTTGCTGATATGAAACATAAAATAGCCATCCCTAAACCAAAACTACCAGATGTTGGCTCTGGTATTATGAATTTTGAAACAGGTGTGCAGCAATGGATTGCTTCTTTGAAGCAAGTCTGTCCTGGAATGATTGACCCAGCTGCTTCTGATCAGCTCTGGTCACAATTCAGACTTTGGGTACGTGCTGAAGCCCTCAAGTTGCAGGATATCAACTATGAGCGGGCACAACAGAATTTCAGCAAGCTTCTGAATGAAGTTGGAAGTCAGCTTCTGAAAGAAGACGTGCTCCCTCTGGATAGTGAACCTTGGTCTGAGAAACAGCTAGCTTCAAAGGTGCAACCAGAAGAAGACAAGACCATTCAAGCTGAAGAAAGTCAAGCAGAAGATGTTGCAGAAAGCTCTCAGAAGGTTCCTGCTTCTGATGCTTCTCAAGCTGCCTTGGACAGGCAGACTCTGGAAGAACTAAAGCTGAATGACATGCGTCTGCAGCAGAGGATGGATGAAAACGACCAGAAGATGAAAGAAAGAATGGATGTGCATGATAGCAAGATTGACACTGTTGTCAGCATGGTGCACAAGCAGAATGAGACTGCTGATCAGATCAAAGCCATGCTGGAGAACCTGTTCACACGCTTGCCTCCTCAACCTTAGTCTTTTTTCATTCATGTCTTTTTCATGTTTTCTTTGACTTTCTGATGTACTATTTGAATATGTTTTGTACTATTTTCATGTTTTGATTCTGAACCTTTCAATATGACAAGTTTTTCTGATCTTAATTGTTTTAGCACTCACCTACACTTTTTGATTGCTGACAAAAAGGGGGAGAACAAGAATGATATTTTAAACAATAACGGTTAACTAAGACAGAAATTCTCAAACATTCTAACTCTATTACTTGAAAATGTTTTTTTTGTTTTGCTTAAAGTCTACAGGTACAAGGAAGCTCCTGGACACTCTGAAGACTAAAAGATATAAAGCTCTGATCCGCTCTGATACTCTAATCCAAAGCAAAGCTCTGACAAGAAAAGCTCTGATACGCTGATCTGAAGCTCTGCTCTGATATGCTGATCTAAAGCTTCTGATAGTCAAAGACTCTGATACTCTGATGTTCAAAGAAAGGCAAAAAGATCTGATCCTGAAGAACAAGTGTAATCAAAAAGGGAAGTAATAAACTCAGGGGGAGTATCTCTCAACTCTGATATCTTTTTACTCCTTATCCTTGATAACCTTCTTACTCTGATGCATCTCTCTGATACCTTTTCACGTTATCTTCATTTAAAAATATCTACTTTTTGTCATCATCAAAAAGGGGGAGATTGTTATAACAAAGTTTGAATCTACTACCCTACATTTAAGTTTTGATGATAACAAAGTGAAAAGATATATCATTTATGTGATTCATGTATGAACTATCTGCTGCCTAAATTATTATGTTATAATTTACAGATACTCTGATTGATATAAGCAAGAACACACCTATTCAGCATCAGAAGTTGCCATATCAGAATGTCAGAATCAGATGATCAACTCACGTACATGCTGAAGCCTGATGAACAAGATTGCGCTCAACACTCTGATAAAGAAACACAACAGTTCATCAGCAGCTAAGCAGAGTCAGAATGAGCCAAGCCAGAACTTGCATTAAGTAAGCAACGGTACTGTGCATTGAAAGCAAATTAATACCAACGGCCTCATTCCAGACAAGATCTGCTCGATAAGGAAAGTTTGTTATTAGCATTGAATCAAGAATATTGCATCCAACGTTCAACATCTCAGTGCTATATAAACAAGACTTTGAAGATTGAAATGGCTAATGCTCTCCAAATCTTTACACGCATAAAAGCTGATCAAAATCTTCTTTCTCTCAGTTTTGCTAAACACTACACATTCTGATATTCTATCATTGTTTAGCAATCTAGTTTCTAAGCTTTAATTTGTGTATACATCACAGTTGTGATACAGTTTTGTAGAAAACATTCACACACTTAGATTTGATTTCTTTGTAAGAAAGTGTTTCCTTGACAAACCGGGTTGTGGTTTGCATCAAGAAGGCTTTAGCAGTTGTTAAAGCAGTCTGTAATATTCAGTTGAATATAGTGGATTAAGACCTCGTTGGAGAGAGGCGAAATCACCTTGACGGGTGGACTGGAGTAGTTTGAGATCAAACGAACCAGGATAAAAATATCTTGTTCATTGCATTAGATTTCAGTTTTACAATTCAACCCCCCCTTCTTGTGTTTTTCACTACTTCATTGCCATCCAGTTCTTGAACTCTAGATTTGTTTGATCTTGCTTATCCATGCGTTTATTCAAGACTTCATTCTCCCTCTTTAGATCTTTCAGAGTGTCCATAATGAGTGAGGTAGGGGCAGAAGATGATGCAGCTTCAGTAGAAACATGGTCAGAAGCAGCAACTGATGAGTTAGACTTCACAAAGGTGGAGAGCAGAGTGCCCAGATCCATTGCAAGAGTTGGCACAGGTTCAGGTCCATCCTTAACTGAAGGTTGATTTAATAGAAGAATAGCCAGAGGATTTGAAACTTTAGAGTATTCTTCATATTCATCTTCTGATATGTCCATCTTATCAGCTGGTGTATCAGCAATCAGCAGCGAAGACTTCTTATTCCAAGTATCAGCAGCTTCTGTCTTGAAAACATGCAGAAGTTTGGAAAAGTTGTCTAGCACTTGAGAGTGGCACAAATCCTGTAACTTCCGTGATTCAGCAACCAAGGTTCTTCTGAAAGTTTCCCATAGAAGATCTGTTGCTGCTGTGTTCACACTTCTGAGGCAATCTTCTTTCAGCGGTTGTAACCATGCTTGAACATTTGTTCTAAAATTCTGAAACAAAATATTTACATCTGGCTGAATAGGTTTAGGGACAGCCGTTCTGAAAGATTTGTTTTGCAAGAATTGTAGAGATTAAGAGTCCACTACAGTTCTTAAAAAGATATTGGTTTCAAGAGTATTTATAGGTTCAGGTTCTGGTTGGTTAACACAAATAGGAGGTTCTGATATATCATGAGGTACAGATGGTTCAGTAATATCAGTTTGTTCAAAAATTTGTTGTTCTGGAATTTGAGGAGTTGAGAGAGGTGTTGTATGTTGTGGTGAGGTGGGTGGAGTGATATCAGGCGAAATTATTATTGTATAAGCGGGAGTGGGAATGTGATTTTGAGGTTGTGGTTGGTCCATAGCAAAAATATTTTCAGTTGGTAGATTGAAAGGAGGTTTTATGGTTGCTAGAGGTTCATTAATCCCAGGAATTCTCCAAGATCTAGCATCATACCATCCAGTGGGTCTGGGTGATAAAGGTCTGGGAGGGGGTCTTGAGAAACGTTCAGCAGGAATAGGTTGAAAAACAAATGGTTCAGGAGGTTCTTAATGAGAGGGTTCTGATTGGCTATCAGAAAGTTCATCAGAGTCAAAATCACTTAGATCTGTTGAAAACTGATTTTTACTAAGGTTGTCAGCAAGGGGTTTAGATGGTGAGGTTTGAGATGATTCAGCAGATGTAGATATATTTTCAGAATTATAAACAGGTATAGTTTCAGCATGATTACTTGTCTTCTTTTTCTTCTGAGGAGTGTGAGAAGGTCCTTCTACAACTTTTCTATTCACATATCCTTGAGAACAACATCAGCAGCAGCTTGATTTCTTCCTTGAAGCCAAGCTGGATCAATAGGTGATCCTGTTTCACTGCAGGTCTCAAGATAGTGCAAAACCATATGAGAATGTTCCAACGAGTTGAACATAGGAAAGTCAGCAATAGGAATTCTTCTCCTCTTCAAAATAGTTGACAGACATGGAGAGGGTTCCACCAGCAGTTTGTCAATAATTTTCCTCTTCAACAAGTTCTTTCCAGTCATTGTCTTACCACATATAGGTTCAAGCTCCCCCAAAAGATTTGCTTCTCTTAGGTGAGCAATCAGACCATTCTCAGTCAGAATGTCTGATAATAACCTCTCCATGGGAATCCAATTCCTCTTTGATTTGGGATTCTTCATCCTTCCAGCTTCTCTGGTTTCTTTGACATGGTTCCAGAGGTGTTCAAAAAGCAAGTAGGGCAAATCAATTTTGACAATGGTTCTGAGGCAAAACAGGAAATATTGTTGATCAGCATTGATGTAATCAGGAGAACTGGTGTCTTTCCTGTGGTGAATACATCCATGAATAATCCTTGCCCAAATCTTATACTTGTCTTTCAAATCCCTAACTTTGGAGGAACCTTGACCATTTGTAAAAATTTCTGTGTATACCCTAGACATCTTCATTCTTCCAGTGGGCATTCCTGTAACTCCAAGTCCTTTAAATCCCAGCAACATTCTGATTAGATTTTCTGTAATGGATATTTCCTTGCCCATTACAAAGGAGAGAATTAACTTGGGAGTTGCAATAGCGTGAATCCAGAATTATTTTACCAAATGAGGAAAGACTGGACCAATAAGACGATCAAAGTAGCTTTCCCAACCTTGAAACTTCACAGCATGGAACAAGTCAAATCCATTTTCTCTGAGGTTCTCAAAGTCTACCATTAGCTCAGTCAAAACTTCCAAACTTTCTACCGGAATGAACGTTGTCCTTTCAGGTATACAGTATTGCTCATAGTGGGTAGAGGAAGAAGAAGCCATTGAATTTCTATGAAAAGAGAAATTTTCGAAAAGGGTTTTAAGAGAAACTTTCAAATAAAAAATTGAGTTGAAAGAGACAGTAAAGAATGAAAAGGGTTTTTCAAAGAGTATTTATAGAAATTCATTTCAGAGAATAGGTTAAGAATTAAATTAGAAGTTTTTAAGAAAAATTAAAATAAAGATTAAAACGGATTTAAAAACGATTCTCATCATTACTTGCATTTAATGATTTTCTAAAAATGAGGGAAAACGTGAGATTATGGCTAATCATCAACAGTTACCTAGAACGTCATCAGTAGCTTTTGCACGCTTGACCTTTCAGAAACACACCACGTGTTCATCTCCTGAAGGATGCATGTAACAGCTGTTTGTTCTAATGAATTTCTGAACTACACTTGGACATGAAGCGTTAGAATGATTCATATAGCTTCTGTTACAACTTCTCTTCTAACTTTCTGAAGAGTTGTTGATCAGAGCATTCGTTTCAGAAAGTTCTGAAGCCAGTCACAAAATAAATATTATTTTATTCAGGACATAATTCCATACAAATATTTTTCAGAATGAAATTAAATCTATCTTCTGAAAGGGTTTTAGTAAAAATGTCAGCCTATTGATGGTCTGCTTTTACAAAAATCAAGTTTAAAATCCCCTTCTGAATATAGTCCCTTATGAAATGATATTTAATTTCTATATGTTTGGCTTTAGAATGTAAGATTGGATTTTTAGAAAGACAAATAGCAGAAGTATTTACCATTGGTTTTCATTTATCATGCACGTACAGGATTTTGGAATGAACAGGGGCTATACCTACACTTGATGTCTGTAGGTAAAAGTCCTTTTACCTAAAACGACAGAATCAATGAAGAAGACAATGGCATGGCAATATATGAATGGCTCGTTTAAATTTCCGCGCGTTTTGGGAGGCGTGGCACGTTGTTTGCATTATATTCCATTTATTTCATCATTATCTCAATTGACATGTTATTGCAGATGGTGAGAATGTTAGCCTTTGATGCACACGTCCTGGGTTCGATCCCAGGCGTGTGTATTTTATTTTCTTAACAATTTCAGGTCAATCTAGTGCTTCCCATTCTCAAGCGTATTCCATGCACTCTTGACATTAGCCATCTGATGTACTCCTGGCCAGATCCAATATGCCCACAATGAAGGACCACCATGCACCCCAGTCAAGCATGCACACAAGATTGGGCAAAGTCAAAGGTGCCAGGAGCTTGTTGGGACAAGAAATTGCAAACAACACTCCCCTTTTTTGTTAAACATCAGGCCCATTACTAATCCTCTTTATATTTCTTTTTTCTTATTTCTTTTTATTCTTTTAATTTTCTTTATTTATTTAATTTGCAAACTAATTAATTTTTCACCAAAATCATAAAATCAAGAGTTTTACAAAAATTAGAATTAGGTTTTTTTTATCAAATTTAATTTAATATTAGTTTAATTTAATTTAGAGAAATTCTAACTTTTTTATATAATTAAAATCAATTAGAAAAATTAGGGTTAGACTTTTGATTCAATTTTTATTTCTTTCTCAAAATAAAAAATACAACAATAGGTTAATTTAATTATTTTTCTTAAATTAAAATTAATTAGTAATTAGGTTCTCTTTTATTCAATTGAGCTTTATTTTCTCAAATAATAAAAAAACGACAAAAAATGATTTTCCCTTTAAATTACAATTAGGTATAGTTGGGGTCAAAACCCTAATTATCTTGTATTCGATTCATCGCGCGTTTTTTATTATTATTTTTTGCAATATTGATGTAACTGTCTACGGTATGTAATTGTTTAATCTAGGATTTTCCTTATTCATCGTCTTTTACGGGTTTTTTGGCTATGTAATTAATCCCTACCCCGAAGCCTTGTAATAGCGTAGGTTTATTTTCTCGCATTTTAATTTTCGCAAATATTAACTGTTTAGATGTATGTTCATAGGATTGTATGACAAGATTGCATGATAATTTAAAACAGATATAAAACCTTAAATGTGCAAAGATAATAACTGAAATCAAATCACTCGCACATGTGCACTCCTAGGGTATACTCTCACTTCGGTTGCCTTCGGTAAACGATCATTAAGTATAGGGTGTCTTAGTGGTTACCCTTCTTTCTAAAAAAAGATCAAATGTCCCGTTCGAGTGTTGCCTCGGAATGTTGCCTCAGAAATGTTGCCTCGGAAATGTCGCCTCGAATATGATCTTAAGACTTTAGGGTTATTATTAAGACGTCCTAATATTGCTTTAGTGATCGTACGTCCCTTATGAATTGACCCTTATAAATCCAACAATGGTGCTACCTATTTCTCAATAGTGGGATAGCATTGTCTAAAGGAAACGATAATAGAAACGATATTTTTTTCGAGTAGGTAGATGCTAGTAGGTACTTGCTCAAATCAAACTTTTCACATTTACACTCTTCAAAAAAAAATTCAAAACAACTTCGTCACACCTTTGAGGACTGATACAACGGTTGTCACGAAGTCAAAACTTTTCAAAACAAAGCACATACACAAGAAATTTTAAAAGATGAGCAAGTATATAAGAGCCCATGGAAAACCATGGATATAAAGGGTGCTAATACCTTCCCTTTCTCGTACTCAGAATATCTCAAAAAAGGATTTTTTTTTTCTGTACTTTTTTCCTTTCCGGTTGGATGAAATAAAAGTCGGTGGCGACTCTTGCTTACCGCGACATTTTGCGAACACAAAACGCAAAACACAAACCATCATTTCAAAACACTCGGTTCTACCACCGTATCACAGAACTGGCGAATCTGCTGCGAACTTATAAGTGGGGTATACCTTAGGATCTAGTTCATCATAATTGCTTCTCTTGATTGTTTTTTTTGCTTTACTTTTAAGGTTTTTGTTTGGGAGTTACTATAGATCCTAACCCGGGTCTGGGGACACCTTTTAGGTAAGTAGCAATAGACTGTGAGGGAACTGTACGGCGTAGACCGATACGGTTGAAGCAGTAGCTACGTTGATGTGGCACATTGGTTGGTACCGGTATCCCTTATGGAGAAATGAGGAGAATATGGGGCCGCTGTGTGGTGTCATTAAGCATCAACTGACCTTAGAACCTTTAAATCGACTAACTTGGCCATTAGAAAGTAGTGAGATAGCTGGCCTCGGTGTAAAGCTGAGAACTAGTTGATACTCGATGCTACACTCATTGAGACCATACTCTCGAGATAGTTTTGGCCGCAAGAAAAGATTGTGTGTGCTGAAACCATGACCGATGGAGGATGGTCAATGATATTGAGATCCTCTAGAACCAGGTAACTTTTGCTAAGGACAGGTTGAAACCAACTGAACTTCAAGAGGGTACTACCTTTGACCTCATGCAAGCCTTAAACTCAAGGGCTCTGTGTAACTTGTTTGCCTTTTCCATGCCTGTTATCTGCTATACCTGTTGTTTTTTTTTATCATGACATCATGCATCATAACATGGCATTCATACTTCATTATACTAACCATTTCAAAGACCAAGGGAATTTATCTTTGTTCTGTTTTGAAGATTATGGCTTCCGTGCGCAGAAATACCATCTGAGTTAACTTTGTGCAAATACCTGATCAACTTAAGGAGTTAGTCTCAAGAGTTTCTGATACTTCTATGTTCATTAAGAGACATGGTCAGCTTCTTAGCCTGGTTACTTCAAATCTTGATGAGCAGATGATGAGTGTACTTTTCCAGTTCTTCAATCCTGTGCATCATTGCTTCACCTTTCCAGATTATCAGATGGTTCCCACTTTGGAAGAGTTCTCTCACTTATTGGGCATATCCATCCTTGAACAGGTACCCTTCACAGGTATGGAAGAGGTTCCTAGACCAGAAGACATTTCCTCAGCTCTTCATCTGAAACGGGTTGATGTAGTATCCAATTGGGAAACGCGAAGCGGGGTCGAAGGTTTCTTAGCCAAATTTCTGATAGACCAGGCTCATCTATTCTGGGATAGTTTATATTTTCAGGCTTTCGAAGATATCTTGGCTCTCCTTATCTATGGTTTGGTTCTCTTCCCGAATCCGAATTCCTTTGTAGATGTGAATGCTGTCAAGATTTTCCTTTCTCGCAATCATGTGCCTACCCTGCTAGGTGATATCTTGCATGCCCTCTATACTCGTACCGTGAGAAGAAGAGGGACTCTTATGTGTTTCATGCCTTTGCTGTCAAGGTGGTTTATTTTGCACCTCCCTAAGTATGTGCTAAAGAACGAAGAAGGTTTGGGTTGGTCCTACCGGATCATGTCACTTGCCCATACAGATATTCTTTGGAGTTCTCGGGATATGGAAAACATTGTTGTTATTGATCGTTGTGGGGGGTATCCTAATGTCCCACTGCTTAGAATCATAGGGGGTATAACCTACAACCCTTGTATAGCTTTGCGACAATTTGGTCGTGCTCGGAGAGATGGTCCCCATGAGTTACTTCTTGAGGATATTGCATTTGATTACAAGGAAGACGTTGAGGAGCACCGCCGGAGGTTTATACGAGCTTGGGGCATGGTGAACAGATCTGACCCCCAAGAGTTGGGACCAAGGACTTCCCTTCCTATGCAGCCTTACCTCCAATGGGTCCGAGCTCGTGCCTAGAAGCTTGGGATGCCCTATGAAGCTGTATTGCCAGTAATTGTGGAGCCCACCAATGAAGAGGGCGTTCCTTACACAGTTCTTTATCCTTACATGCCCACTGATCCTGGGGAGTTGCAGAGGTCTTGGATTCAGCTGAAAGAGGAGAGGGATACTTACCGGGAAAAGTACCACGAGCAAGAAAGGAAGATTTTGAAGCTCACCAGGCAGGTCGAGGAAGAAAGAGTGATCAACGACTACATTGGAACAAAGAGGAAGCGACCGTGGGACTTTTGATTTTGCTTTTTCTAGTTTTAGATATTGTTTTATTTACTTCTTTGTAACACTTTAAAGGAATTGTTGAACCTTTTACAAGTTAATCTAATAAAGTTTGTTTATTTTTTGGTTTGCAAATTTAAATTTCCCAAAGTCTTTGAAATCATCACATGTGCATCCCATTATCATGCACACCATTACAAGTACCATTACAGGTCTCTCATCTTCTTAGCTGTTTATTTCACACGCAAAAATGTCTTCTGATCAAGCCATCAAAGATCTTCAGGCACAAAACTCCCAATTCCAACAGATGTTCTTAAGCTTGGCTAAAGGGCAAGAAGATTTGAAGACCCTGATTCTGAAAGAGAAGAAGTAGAAGAAGAAGAAGGTTGGTATTCTGAACATGGGTAGAAGATTTGGAGATAGGATAAGACAATCAGCTGATCTGACCTCCTCATCCAAGGATGGGGAGAACCAAGAAATGGTAAAGGACCCTAGTCCAGCAGTTTCTGATAACGATACGGATTATGACAATGAGCAATATCCTCCTGCTGAGGATAGGTACAAGAAGCTAGAAGATCGTCTGAGTTCTATGGAGATTCAGAAGATCCCTGGTTTGGATTTCGAAGAACTAGGACTGGTGTCGGGAGTGGTGATCCCTCATAAGTTCAAAGCTCCGGTTTTTTCCAAGTACGATGGAGTATCCTGTCCAAAACTTCATCTCTGCTCTTACGTAAGAAAAATCCAACCCCACACTACTGATAGAAATTTGTGGGTACACTTCTTTCAAGATAGCCTGACGGGGACTCAGCTTGAATGGTTTTATCAGTTGGAAGGAGAAAGTGTCTGAAACAGGGAAGACCTTGTTGTTGCCTTTTACAGGCAGTATCAGTATAACATCGACCTTGCTCCCACTCGTACTCAGCTCTAGGGTATGTCTATGGGTGCAAGTGAAGGTTTTAAGGACTATGCTCAAAAGTGGAGAGACTTGGCTGGAAGAGTCCAACCTCCTTTGTCTGATAGGGAGTTGGTTGACATGTTTCTAGGGACTCTATCTGGTCCATTTTTCAATCATTTGATCGGCAGTTCGTCGTCTGGGTTTACTGAGTTGATTTTGACTGGAGAGAGAGTAGAAGCGGGAATTCGAAGTGGTAAGATATAGAAGGATGCTTCATCAAGTGCAGTAAAGAAGCCTTTCACCGGTAAGAAAGAAGCTAGTGTAGTCTATGGCCCGAGGGGCCAAAGTAGACCTGAACACCGTCAAACGGTAAATGTCGTAGTAATATCAAGACCAACTGTTGCTCCACAACGCAACAATCAGCAAAGGGTAGAAAGACCACAACGGCTGTTTACCCGCATCAATATGACTTTGGTTGAAGTTCTGCCTCATCTGTTAAAGTCCAACTTGGCAACCTTGAAAGAGGCCCCCAAGAACCCAAACACTGCTTCTCCCAGATACAATCCCAACGTACGGTGCGCCTACCATTCAAAGAGTCCTGTCCAAGATACGAATGATTGCTGGGCTCTTAGGAATAAAGTGCAAGATTTGCTGGAAGCTAAAGAGATTGAGTTTGATGCTCCGGAAAAGCCCAACGTTATAACTGCTGCTATGCCCAAACATGGTCGAGGAGTCAATGTTGTGGACATCGATTCGTTTGTAACCTCTATGGAAGAGATCTCTACTCCTTTGATGACGGTTAAGAAGAATTTATTGTTGGACGGTTTATTTCCGGGTTGTGGTGAAGGTTGCCACATATGTTCAATTCTGCCCTCCGGTTGTTGTTTATTGAAGTCAGGTGTTCAGCGTCTGATGGATAATAAGGAAATTTTGTTTGAGAAGACTGTGATTCCATTTGAAGATGTAGCCATTATCACCATTTCCGCCAATCCTTCCAAGGTTTCCTCGAGAAAACCTGTTAGGGTTACACCCATTCCAAGAACTGCTCCATTAATAATCACTGCTCCGGGACCCATCCCATATACCTCATATAAAGTTATCCCATGGCATTACGGTGCTGATGTATATTACCATGGTGTTAAACAAGATTTGAGGGCTGAAGAAGTTGATATGGACATCAGTAATATTGTTGGGACAAGCAAGGTCACCAGAAATGGTAGACTCTTTTCTCCCGAGATTTCCCCTCCAACTGTTCACAAACCTGTCGTCATTCTGTCTGGTATTACATCAACTACTATCCCAGTTCCTACTCCAGTTATCACGCTTGTCGCTGAGCCATCTGGGACTCGGGGCAAATAAATCATAGGTGAGCCTGCCCGGACGGAGGCACCTAAGAAGATCATTGTAGAAACTTCGAAATAGGAGATAGAAGAAATTTTGAAGATTATCAAGAAGAGCGACTACAACATAGTCGAGCAACTGGGGCAGACGCCGTCAAAGATTTCCATGTTATCCTTGTTGTTGTGTTATGAAGCCCATGCAAAGGCTTTAATTGCGTTCCTCAAAATTGCGCATGTACCGCAGGAAACTTCAGCCGATCAGTTCAAAGATTGTGTGGCTAGCCTAACTGCTGACAATGGGTTAGGATTTTCAGATGCGGATCTGACTGCTAAGGGGAGAAATCATAATGATGCTCTGCATGTCTCGATCGAGTGCAGGGGTACCACTATGGCCCATGTACTTGTGGATACCGAGTCCTCATTGAATGTTCTTCCAAAGAAAGCATTAGACCGTCTGGACTGTGAACGTTTGATTCTAAAGCCGAGCAATATTGTGGTCAGGGCTTTCGACGGGTCAAAGAGAATGGTGCACGGGGAGGTGGACATCCCTGTTAAAGTTTGCTCTCGGACTTTTGCATCCACCTTCTATGTGATGGATATCAGACCATCATATTCTTGTTTGCTGGGTCGCCCTTGGATTCATAAGGCTGGGGCAGTGACTTCCACGCTCCATCAAATGCTGAAATATCCGGTGAAGGGAAGATCGTCACGGTACAAGGTGAAGAGGAGTATATGGTGAGTCATCTCAATTCCTTCCGCTACGTGGAGGTGGATGGGGAATTCATCGAAACCCCTTGCCAGAACTTTGAAGAGGTCCCTCAGACTTTGGTGTCAACTGAAGTTGCTACCGATAAACCTCTGATGAAGATGGATTCTCTCAAGGATGCCAGGGATGTAGTTGAAGAAGGTGGGTGTACCAATTGGGGTCGGCTCCCTGATTTTACTCACAAAACTGACAAATTTGGTTTGGGCTTTACTACAAGGGCTGTTAGGCATTCATGGATTGGAAGACCTCCTCTACATATCAGCAATCAGGGAGTTAATGCAATTGAAGATGGTGAAGAGGATTCAGACATCGACAAATGGATCTACCCTACAACCAATGGTGGACTAAACAACTGGACGGCGAAGGACTTCATACCTGTTTCTTTTATTCCGCAATAATTGACTTTTTGTTTTAAGATTTGTAAAAAACAAGTTTGAAACTTTACGGCCCGGTGCCTTGCCCAAGGCACCTTGGCTTTGCTTGTAAGGGCTTATTATTTTTCATTTCATATATCATTAATAAAACATTGTACGTTTCTTGCATTAAAAATTTTACGCTCTTTGTTTTTTTTCTGTCTCTCGCTTTATCAAAACAATTATTCTCTTACACACACTCACGTATCATAATGTAGATCCATATCCACTCTGGATCCCATTGATAACAACTCTGTTATTGCCAGTTATGACTTCGAAAATATGATCAACCAAGCCGAGAACGAAGGTGAGGATGATTGTGAGGTGCCTGGAGAACTTGCTAGACTGTTACTACAGGAAGAAAGGGCCATACAGCCTCATGAAGAGCCAGTTGAATCAGTGAATTTAGGTACAGAGGAAGACAGGAAAGAGGTTAAGATAGGTGTGAATCTGGAGCGCAGTGTCAAACAACGGTTAATACATATGCTACGCGACTATGTTGAGATCTTTTCCTGGTCCTATGAAGACATGCCAGGTTTGGACACTGACATTGTGGTACACCGCCTGCCGACTAAAGAAGATTGTCCTCCGGTAAAGCAGAAGGTTCGCCGTATGCGCCCTGAGATGTCTGAGAAAATAAAAGTTGAGGTCAGGAAACAATTCGATGCAGGATTTTTAGCTGTCACTTCTTATCCGCAATGGGTTTCCAACGTTGTTCCGGTGCCTAAGAAATATGGTAAGGTACGGATGTCTGTGGACTATAGATATTTGAGCAGGGCAAGCCCCAAGGATGATTTCCCACTTCCTCACGTCGATGTTCTGGTCGACAAAACTGCACAGCATAAGATCTTCTCCTTCATGGATGGTTTTTATGGCTACAACCAGATCAAAATGGCTCCTAAAGACATGGAGAAGACAACCTTCGTTACACGGTGGGGCACCTTCTGTTACAAGGTAATGCCTTTCGGGTTGAAGAATGTTGGGGAAACTTATCAGCGCGCCATGGTCGCTTTGTTACACGACATGATTCACCATGAGATCAAGGTTTATGTTTGTGATATGATAGCCTGGTCCCAGACTGAGGAAGAGCACCTAGATCATCTCCAGAAATTATTTGACAGGTTGAAGACGTACAAGCTGAGGTTGAATCCGAACAAGTGTACCTTTGGGGTAAGATCTGGTAAGCTGCTGCGTTTTGTTGTCAGTGATAAAGGTATTCAGGTGGATCCTGCAAAGGTGAAAGCCATACAAAAGATGCTGGTTCCCTGCACAGAGAAGGAAGTTAGAGGTTTCTTGGGACGTCTAAATTACATTGCCAGGTTCATTTCACATCTGACTGCGACTTGTGAGCCAATCTTTAAGCTGCTGAAGAAAGATCATGTGGTAAAGTGGAATGAGGAATGTCAGACCGCTTTCGAAAGAATCAAGGAATACCTCCAAGAGCCACCAATTCTGATACCTCCAGTTGAAGGAAGACCTTTGATCTTATACTTGACAGTACTGGATAGTTCAATGGGGTGTGTGTTGGGGCAGCATGACGAGCCTGGCCGAAAAGAGCATGCTATTTACTACCTTAGCAAAAAGTTTACCGACTGTGAGACCTGATACTCATTGCTCGAGAAAACTTGTTACGTTTTGGCATGGGATGCTTGCCAGCTGAGACATTATATGCTGACTCACACCACTTTGTTGATATCAAAAATGGATCCAATCAAGTATATATTTGAGAAGCCTGCTCTCTCTGGAAGGATAGCAAGATGGTAGATGATCCTAACTGAGTACGACATCTAATACACAACCCAAAAAGCAATCAAGGGGAGTGTATTGGCGGATCATTTGGCGCATCAGGCCGTGGATGACTACCAATCCATGAATTTCGAGTTCCCGGATGAGAATATCATGTTGGTGATAAACTGTGAAGAACCTGGACCGGATGAAGGACCTGAGGAAGGATCCCGATGGTCTATGTATTTTGATGGAGCATCAAACGCATTGGGTAATGGCATTGGCTCTGTAATTATATCTCCTGAGGGATTTCATACCCCATTCACCGCTCGATTATGTTTTAACTACACCAACAATATGACGGAGTATGAAGCGTGCATCATAGGCCTTCGAGCTGCTATTGACCTGAGGATTAAGTTCTTGAGTGTATTCGGAGATTCTGCCCTAGTGATCAGTCAGATCAAAGGCGAGTGGGATATGAAGCACCCAAATCTTATTCCTTACAAAGAATATGTACTGACATTGCTCCCACATTTTGAGGAGATAACCTTTGAACACTTCCCGAGAGAGGAGAACCAGTTAGCGGACGCGCTAGATACCATGTCTTATATGTTCAAAGTCAAGTGGGACAATGAAGCTCCTCAGATTACCATAGAGAGGTTGGAAGAACCCGCACATTGTTGTGACATTGAGATTGAAGAGGTAGCAGATAAACCCTGGTTTCACAAAGTAAAGAGGTATCTTGAGACTCAAGAGTACCCCGAGGGTGCATCTGTTAATGATAAGAAGTTCTTGAGAAGGTTCGCTGCAAAGTTATTCATCAGTAATGGTGTCCTCTATAAGCATAACCATGATTCGACCTTACTGCGGTGCATGGACAAGAGCGAGGCAGAAAGGATCATGGCAGAGTTACATGAAGGTACCTTCGGAACTCATTCCAGTGGACATACCATGGAAAAGAAAATCCTATGGGCAGGATATTATTGGTCCACTATGGAAGCCGATTGTTATCAACACTCTCAGACCTGTCATAAGTGCCAAGTTTATGCTGATAAGGTGCATGTACCTCCAGTTCCTCTTAATGTTTTGACAGCTCCTTGGCCTTTCGCAATGTGGGGCATCGATATGATCGGTGAGATCAGACCTACCGCGTCTAACGGGCATCGTATCATTCTGGTGGCTATTGATTATTTTACGAAGTGGGTAGAGGCAGCTTCCTTTGTACAGTAACCAAGAACATCGTGGCGCAGTTTATCCGACACAATCTGATCTATTGATATGGTGTACCAGAGAGGATCATTACGGACAATGGTAAAAATATCAACAATACAATGATCACTGAGTTCTGCAAACAATTCAAGATACAACATCACAATTCTTCTCCCTACCGGCCGAAGATGAATGGGGCTGTTGAATCAGCTAACAAGAACATCAAAAAGATTATGCAGAAGAAGACGGTGACATACAAAGACTGGCACGAGATGTTACCATTCGCTCTTCATGGGTACCGTACCTCAGCACGGGCGTCGACATGGGCAACACCCAACTCTATGGTATATGGCATGGAGGCAGTCCTACCCATCAAAGTCCAGGTACCCTCCCTCAGGATTATGAAGGAAGCAGGTTTGAGCAAAGACGACTGGATCCAGACCCGACTTGATCAGCTGAATCTAATTGATGAAAAGAGGCTTATTTGTCATGGTCAGACGTATCAAAAGCGAATGATTAAGGCATTTAACAAGAAAGTCAGACGCCAAGAATATCAAGTCGGGAATCTGGTGATCAAACGCATCATACTGCCACAAGGTGATCCCAGGGGCAAATGGACCCCCACATACGAAGGGCCATTTGTAGTTAAGAACATTTTCTCAGGAGGAGCTATGATTCTAACTACCATGAATGGTGATGACCTTCTTCACCCCGTCAATGCAGACATACGGAAAAAATACTACGCATAATCAAAGACCCGCTAGGTTGACTGGCCTAGGCAAAAATAAGGGCTTCCCGGCGAACCAAAAGGGTTCGGGAAAAAGTAAGGGACGAAAATGAGAAAATTTGTACACCTGGCAAGTCGAAAACCCGAAAGGGAGGCTTGGGAAAAAAAGGGTATCCCGGTGGACTGAAAACCCGAAAGGGCGGTCCAGGAAAAAATTAGGGATTGAAGTGTAACACTATGTCTCATTGGATCATCTTGCAACCCGACCTCGGTATCAGCTATCAAGCTCAGACGGCGCCAATCAATCTGATCCATCTTCGACCAAGTAGCAAAGTGATGAGACGCTTGAAGATATAAAGGCAATAGTAGAGTTGGAACTCAATGGGATTTGTTTCACGTAGCTGTTTTTTCTTTCTGTGATATACATTGTAATTTCTATATTCTAGCAGCGTTCGCTTACTAGGGCGTCAACCTCTTTGTACAAAAATGCCTATTACGGGCCAATGGCAAAAATCAATACAATTCATTTTCACAAGAAACTTCAATTTGTTTTTCTTTTTCTGTTTTATTTTGCAAGAACGTCCAATGATTCTTTTTTGATATATGCATTTGAAAAAAATTGCTGCTCATAAAAATTTACATGAGAAACAAAAGACGATTACTCGTAATTCCAGGAACAGGGACAAACAAGAAGTGCCCAAACCCTACAGTTACTCTGCCCATCAGGTACCGGGACAAAACCCGCTGGAGAACATGAGAAGTGGTACATACACTCCCCACAGAGTAAGAAGTATCCAAAGACAGTGGTGTTAAATTTCCCAACAGAGCACAACTCTCCCAAGCCGAGGTTCACAACTGCGAATGAGTCGGCAAAACTTTCCCCAAGCAGAGTTTGTTTATCAATAGAAAACAAAAATTCATCCCCAACTGAGTTGTCTCTCTAAGTCAGCAGCCCTATCAACGGAGTATCTCCGCTCCAACAGAGTTATTTCCCGTAGAGTTATCCTCAGGCAGGGTCTCTTCCAGCAGAATCTTCGCCAGCCAAGGGGCAAATCCCCAACACGGTCATCTTTGTTCACCATCCCTAATAGAGATGGAGGAACTATGGTTTTCATGGCAATTAGGGATTTACTTTCCCCAATGCCGATTATCACGTCAGCATTTCATGTTCATACATTATGACATATGCATACACCATGCATAACATGGTCTCATTTATTTTGAGAACGTCAACACACAATGCATCTCATGCATCACATATAACTAACCCTGTATTTATTTCAGGAAAGACGTTGTTATCAACAATTTCCAGCAAGTCCATGATCAACACTCGAAGCTAAACAGTGTAATCATCGGTGCAACAAATTAGCCCTACTACCTAGGCTATCATATCGAAGAAACCCTACTACCCAAGTTCCTTCTCAAAGCCCTACTACCCAGGCTCTCATATCGAAGAAACCCTACTATCCAGGTTCCTTCTCACAGCCCTACTACCCAAACTCTCATATCGAATAAATCCTACTATCCAGGTTCCTTCTCACAGCCCTACTACCCAGGCTCTCATATCGAAGAAACCCTACTATCCAGGATCCTTCTCACAACCCTACTATCCAGGATCTCATATCGAAGAAACCCTTACTATCCAGGTTCCTTCTCACAGCCCTACTACCCAGGCCCTCATATCGTAGAAACCCTTACTATCCAGGTTCCTTCTCACAACCCTACTACCCAGGCTCTCATATCGAAGAAAACCTACCATCCAGGTTCCTTCTCACAACCCTACTATCCAAGCTCCCATGTAGAATAAACCCTACTATCCAGGTTCCTTCTCCTAACCTTACTATCTGGGTTCGGCCTCCCTTATCCCCAGACAGCAGTCCACAACATTGTAAGACCGGGACTCGATCAAACACAAGTGATTTCACATTTCCTCAGTAAGTCGCGGTGCAAAATATACCTCGACCTAACACAAGATCACTCACGCTTCCTAAACCGGAATACTTCCCCTGTAGAGTAACGGACAACGGAAGTTCCTAAAACTCTATTATTCTCAAGATAGAGACCAACATTCCCCAGCGAAGTCCTCCTCAACAACAGGTACACGGGTTCTCGTAAAGGAATCTCTTATGTGATCGACGCTTCTTCGGATGGCATGTTTAAGACCGTCTTCCTTCATTTACTTCCAAATGGCATCTATAAGCCCATTCCTGATATTGCAAGACAAGTATCACTTCATGCGAGTGCAAATTTCTGGGCACTCTATTGTTCAATCATCTTCCACCTTCAGATTACGAAAGGCAGACAAGCCAATCTACATCCTCAGGTTTAAGAAGATTGAACAGGGGAAGCTGTTGTACCCCAAAATTTGCCCTCCCATGTTTCTCAATACATGTCAAGTAAGGTCCTCAAATTTCTTAAGGAAGTCCAAGGGTTGACCAGACAAACTCTCTCCTAGGGCAGTCTACCTCAAATTAGGGTTTCATTTTTGCATCAAGATGCTTGAGTCAAAAGGATGTCAAATGCTCATCATTGCCCTAAAATGTTCTCAAGATCATCCATGTCAAGTTTCAAGCCTTGCAAAGGAAGTTTGCTCAGTCAACTACTCAAATGCCTGAAAAACAACTATGCTAGATCAAAAGTCAATTGTGGCCCACATACAGTCAAACTTCAAGATTTTCTGGTCAACATTCTCATTTTTGAAGTATTATTCATCATTTGATCAAGGATTTATCATGATTCCTCAAGGATTGATCACAATTCATCAAAACCCAAAAAGTTGCTAAATTAGGGTTTTGTAGGAAAAGTCAACTCAACTTTGATCAAGCATAACTTTCTCATATTTTATCAAAAATGACCCATCCAAAGCTCATTTTGAAGAGGACGTAATTCCCTACAATTCATCTTCAGCTCCCAAGTTCAAAACATGCATTCACAAGAAGATATGAATTTGGACATTATAGGTCATTTTGAAAAGTCAACAAAAACACATTTTGGGTCAAAGCTTCATACATGAACATGGAAGACTTAATTGAGATGAAACCAAAAGGATTGCTTAAAGGACATCCTAATCTTTCTAAAATGTCAAAGAACACATCTCTAGGGTCAAAATTGAAAGAGTTGTGCATTGGCCAAGTTGACCCTTTTTACAAAATTGCCAAAAGTCAAATGTGTCCAAAATTGCATTTTTTGCTAAATGGGCCCAACTTTTTTATGCTTGCACTGAGTTTGTAATGTGACCCACGACCCATGAGCCCTTCCACTTATTATTCTTTTATTTTTGTTATTAATTTTGATTTTATTTCATTTAAATCAAATAAAATCAATATAAAATAATGAAAATATCAAAAATCAATAAAACCTTGAGATTTTGTGCATGATTAGATTCATTATACAGCTGGAGACAAAATCAAATCGTGCAAGGCTTCATATGGACACAAAAAGATTGAATTTTCTTGTTTTGGAAAGATTTGGTGCAAGGATTGAATCATTGATCAATCTTCATAATTGGAAAAGATTTGATACAAACTTTAACCCTAATGCACTCTATTATACATAAGAAAGAAAGGTATACCAAAGAGGGAGGCTGGAGGCGTGCAAAGGCAGAGAACCAATTGCAAAAATTCAAGGAAAAAAGTGCAAACCAAATTCCAAGTTGCAGGCCATCTCAAGCCGTTCTAACCATACCAATCATTTGTTGGACGTCCTAGGATCGTGTTTCAATCGTTAGCAAGCCTCCCCACACCCTAAAATGTATCGTAGCAGTCACACGGTTTTCCTAATTTCTTGAATTCGAATATATTGATTCTGGAATATTTAGCATGATTGATTGACATATTTATAATCCTTGAGATGTTTGCAAGCTAATGACTATATTCAATTTCATTTTTATTGACTGAACGTAAAACTGCCATGGCGAGGGTTTGTTTTTCGTTTTTAGGGGTTTCTTATGTAGGGAAAATTGGGCATTGATAATGGTACCATGATGCTCGTGAGGTTTAGACGAGTTGATTGGTACCATTGGTTTTCATTTATCATGCACGTACAGAATTTTGGAATGAACAGGGGTTATACCTACGCTTGATGTCCGTAGGTAAAAGTCCTTTTACCTAAAACAATATAATCAATGAAGAAGACAATGGCGTGGCAATGTGTGAATGGATCGTTTGAATTTCCGCGCGTTTTGGGAGGCGTGGCACGTTGTTTGCATTATATGCCATTTATTTCATTATTATCTCAATTGACATGTTAGTGCAGATGGTGAGAAAGTTAGCCTTTGATGCACACGTCCTGGGTTCGATCTCAGGCGTGTGCATTTTATTTTCTCAACAATTTTAGGTCAATCCAGTGCTTCCTATTCTCAAGCGTATTCCATGCACTCTCAACATCAGCCATCTGATGTACTCCTGGCTAGATCCAATATGCCCATAATGAAGGACCACCATGCGCCCCAGTCAAGCATGCACACAGGATTGGGTAAAGTCAAAGGGGCCAGGAGCTTGTTGGTCCAAGAAATTGCAAACAACACCCCCCTTTTTTGCTAAACATCAGGCCCATTACTAATCCTCTTTATATTTCTTTTTTATTATTTCTTTTTATTCTTTTAATTTTCTTTATTCATTTAATTTGCAAACTAATTAATTTTTCACCAAAATCATAAAATCAAGAGTTTTACAAAAATTAGAATTAGGTTTTTTGTATCAAATTTAATTTAATATTAGTTTAATTTAATTTAGGGAAATTCTAACTTTTTTATATAATTAAAATCAATTAGAAAAATTAGGGTTAGACTCTTGATTCAATTTTTATTTCTTTCTCAAAAAAAAATACAAAAATAGGTTAATTTAATTATTTTTCTTAAATTAAAATTAATTAGTAATTAGGTTCTCTTTTATTCAATTGAGCTTTATTTTCTCAAATAACAAAAAAAAACAAAAAAAAATGATTTTCCCTTTAAATTACAATTAGGTATAGTTGAGGTCAAAACCCTAATTATCTTGTATTCGATTCATCGCACATTTTTTTATTATTATTTTTTGCAATATTGATGTAATTGTCTATGGTATGTAATAGTTAAATCTAAGATTTTCCTTATTTATCGTCTTTTACAGGTTTTTTGGCTATGTAATTAATCTCTATCCCGAAGCCTTGTAATAGCGTAGGTTTATTTTCTCGCATTTTAATTTTCACAAATATTAACTGTTTAGATGTATGTTGATAGGATTGTATGACAAGATTGCATGATAATTTAAAACGGCTAGAAAACCCTTAATGTGCAAAGATAATAACTGAAATCAAATCACTCGCACATGTGCACTCCTAGGGTATACTCTCACTTCGGTTGCCTTCGATAAAAGATCATTAAGTATAGGGTGTCTTAGTGGTTACCCTTATGTCTAAAAAAGATCAAATGTCTTGTTCGAATGTTGCCTCGGAATGTTGCCTCGGAAATGTTGCCTCGGAAATGTCGCCTCGAATATGATCTTAAGACTTTAGGGTTATTATTAAGACGTCCTAATATTGCTTTAGTGATCGTACGTCCCTTACGAATTGACCCTTACAAATCCAACAACGGTGCTACCTATTTCTCAATAGTGGGATAGCGTTGTCTAAAGGAAACGAGAATAGAAACGATCTTTTTTTCGAGTAGGTAGATGCTAGTAGGTGCTTACTCAAATCAAACTTTTCACATTTACACTCTTCAAAATAATTTTCAAAACAACTTCTTCACACCTTTGAGGACTGATACAACGGTTGTCACGAAGTCAAAACTTTTCAAAACAAAGCACACACACAAGCAATCTTAAAAGATGAGCAAGTATCTAAGAGCCCATGGAAAACCATGGATAGAAAGGGTGCTAATACCTTCCCTTTCTATAATCTACCCCTCGTACTCAGAATATCTCAAAAAAGGATTTTTTTTTCTGTACTTTTTTCCTTTCCGGTTGGATGAAATAAAAGTCGGTGGCGACTCTTGCTTACCGCGACATTTTGCAAACATAAAACGCAAAATACAAACCAGCATTTCAAAACAGTCGGTTCTGCCACCGTATCACAATGGGCATCTGCCATTCCTAGGGTTTCAAGCTCCATTTTAGGGTTTCCTAATTCAAGACAAATTAGGCCAGGAACAGGATACTGGGATGATCGTGGCATCAATACCAATTGATCCCTAGTCTTTAAATTCATTTATCATGTGTATTTTTTGATGTTTGAAGCACACGGGTTTTGGTTACAGACATGGTATGTAGGTATAGGTTACATACCTAAGACGACGGGATGGAGGTAGAAGAAGGTGATTTGTCACCACCTCATTGGATTATTCAAATCAGCGCGCGCATTTTTGTTTTCCCACTAATCCACTTGTTTTTTTATATTATATTTTGTTTTCATTATTTGTACAACAAAGCATGATGGCCCAGTGGTGAAGCGCGTTGGTGGGGAGTATGAGGACCTGGTTTCGATCCCAGGTCCCAACAATTTTCTTTGTTTTGCTTTCACTTTGCAGGATCAGGTACATCAACCTTGCAAACGCCTTCCATACACCTCAGGTCATCACCAATGGATCACAGCCTCTCTAGATCCAATGCCTACCATTGAAGGACCATGGTGCACGTCCAAGTCAACATCACACAGAATCCAACGCTGACTGGGCTTCAGCACTATTGGGCCTAAGAAATTCAACATGACACCCCCTCATTCAGCATTATACAGGCCCACTTCTCCTTTTTTCTATTTTTAATTTCTTAAATTATTCTCTTGATTATTTTCTTTTTCACAAAAATAACATCAAAATTTATTTTTTATTTAATCAAAAATCACAAAAAAAATATCAAAAATATTTTTTTAATAAAAATACTTTATTTCTTAATTAATTTAGTTTAATTAATTTAGGGCAATTTAATTATTTTTTCACAAATTAAAAGTAATTAGAATTAGGGTTTTAATTTTATATAACCTAATTAATTTTCTTTCTCAAAATAACCTAATATTTTCCCTAATTAGATTTTTAGGATTTTTGAACCATTCTCGCATTTAATTCGCCGCGCGTATGTTAATTATTATTTTTTTATTATTTTGTAACTGCTGATGGTTTGTAATAGTTAAACTAAGGTTTCATTTACCTTTTAATCCCCTATTTTTGGTTATGTAATTAATCTCCTTCCACGAAGCCTTGTAATAGCTAGGTTTATTTTCTCGCACTTTAAATTCCCGCAATCTTTAACTGTCTGGATACATGGCTAATAGCATTGTATTGAAAGATTGTTTGAAAATTAAAATGGTAGATCACCTAATGTGCAAAGACTAAATTAACTAAAAAATTCACATGCACATATTCACTCCTAAGGTTTGCCTTACTTCGATTGCCTTCGGTAACACAGTCATTAATCATAGGAGATTTTAGTGGCTGCCCTCCTGTCTAAAAGATCAAATGTCCCATTTGAATATTGCCTCGAAAATGTTGCCTCAGAAAGATCTTAATACTCTAGAGTTACTACTAAAGTTTCCAACCCATTGCTTAGGTGATTGTACCTGTCCCTTTTGAACGCCCCTTAAAAACTCCAACGACGGGGCTACCTACTCCTTAATAGTAGGATAGCGCTGTCCAAAGGAAACGAAAACGAACAACATTTTTTCGATTAGGTAGAATCTTAAGTACTTGCTCAACAAAAACTTTTCACACTGTGATACGGTGGGAGAACTGACTTGGGATTTTGCGTATGTTTTTGCACTTGTTCGGTTTAGCAAGAGTCGCCACCGACTTTTTATTTTATCCAAAGGAAAGGTCAAAAAGCACAGGAAAGACCTTTGAGATGTTTTCTTGGGTTCGGGGGGTAGATTATGAAAAGGGAAGGTGCTAGCACCCTTTTCATCCATGGTTATCCATGGGCTCTTAGTTACTTGTTTTAGATCCCTTGCCTTTGCTTTTCAATTGTTCGAAATGGTGCTTTGTGTGTGTGGTTTTGAAAATGTTTTGGAAAAAAAGATGCCTTGTCTAGTCAACCTTTGTAATGATTCTTGTTTGAATATATATACAAAGGTGTGTGTCTTTTTGAAAAGATATTTCAATGTTTTGAAAGTTGTTTTGAAATTGTTTTGAAGTTGTGTTGTGTTGTGTGTTTGAAAATGGCAAGGATGTTTTGCAAGATTTTTGATCAAGTAACTAAGAGTTGTCTACCCTATTTTACTCAAAGATCTTTCTTATGTTTTTAACCCTTTTTAACAATGTTGTTTCACCATTGTATTTGGTGAACAACCTTGTGTTAGGATGTTAAACGGGACAGGCGCGGGTCGTCATATACAATCATTGAAAGCAACTTGTGAGACGCACTAGCAATTTTGTAAGGGACGAGATCGTTTTATCGAAGGCAACATCGAGGGTCATCGAGGGACTACAATCTTTGTTTATTGAAGGGGCATTTGCTAGAGTGTCTCATACTCGAGGGACATGATTGCATTTTCCGAGGCAACAAGCGAGGTTACCCTAGAGGTGCAAGTGTGAATTATGTATTGATTCTCATGCATTTATCTTGTATTAGGTCATCTAACGATTGATTTTGAATCTTTGCATACAAACCCTAATTACTATACAGTATATGGAAAGCGATAAATTGTAGGAATTTAAAGTCTAAGTTATTACAAATAAGTATCCGGGGATAGGGGTACAAATGTTTACAAATGGGGATGAGTCTTATCAGAATAGTAATGTCCAAGTATTATGTTACAACCAAATTGAATTGTCGCATTTCTCAGTGTAAAGTTATAATAAAATATAAGATAATAAAAATCAAAGAAAATATGAGATGCGTATATTTATTTACAAATGATCAAATAAAATTTTAACCTAAAAAGACTTAATTATTATTATTATTTTTGTGTTTTTGTTAGTTATATAAACAAAGGGTTTTAAAGAAAAGAAAAAAATTATTTAAGTTAAAGCTTAAGATCATTTTTGTCTTTTTATCAATCAATAACTAGGTTTAAAGAAAACCAAAAAAATATTTAGACTAAATATTCTTTTCTTTTTGTATATTTTTTATTATGAACAAGATTAACAATAAAAAAGAAATTAAAACCAAATTAGATTAATATGTGATTTAATTAAAAGAAAGAAAGTAATCTAAAAAAAGAAAAAATTAGTTTTGATAATAAAAAGGATGGGCCCAAGCATGTGTTTTTGGATGGCCCAAAGTGGTACCAAAAGAATGAAAACAAAAGAAACTGAAGGGAAGAGGGGGGGGGGGGGGGGGGGGGGGGGGGGGGGGGGGCTGGAAAGTGTATTGGGCCTTATGTTTGTTGTTTGGGGCGAAGGCCCATGTGGGTGCTGGAACGAGTTTTGTTAGGGTTGGAGTTTTGTACACTCAGAACCTAGGGTTTGGTTTTTGTTAACGGCGCTGCTCCTCTCATCTTCGTTCTATTCATCTCTCTTCTTGTTCTCAACTAAGCGATGATTCATCCACCTCCACGCTACCAGAGCATTGCCTCCATCCTCTTCTCTCCACGACGGTGCAAAGTGATGGTTCGAAAGGGTACTGTTTCTTCTTGTTCTAAACGCATTTTCTTTACAGTTTAGGTTTGTGATTCTTGTATGTTTTATTGTTTTGCAATGTTTAATCTTTGATGTTTCATGCATGAGATGTAGGAAAATTGAGGGAAAAATACCTTGGTGTTTTGTTCTCTGGAAAGGGGATGGAAGGAGAGGGCTTGGAACGGCGGTGCTCTCGGTGGCCGGAGGAGGAGGAGCGTGATGATCGCGTTGGCTTTTCTGGTATTTCGTTTCTTTACATTGTTTGATGATGACTTCGTTTCTGAAAACCCTATATCGTTTTGCTTCACTTCTGGACTTCTTCCTCTTCTTTGAGTGTTGGCTTTTGATGATGAACTTTGTTTGTTCTTTGTTTTGGTTAATGATGAACAAGTATCCTGAGATTTGGTCTTTGTTGTTGCTATGTTTTTGTTGATGAATGTTTTATGATGATGTTTTCTGAAAACTATGCTTCTGAATCTTCTTTATTGTTTTGCTTCTACACTCTTCCTCTTTCCCTTTGCTGTATATCGTTGATGATGATGAATTTTGAGACTATGTTGTTTGGATTTTCATTGATGTTTGATGATGGTGAAACTGAAAACCATTTCCCCTTTCTTTCACTTATGGACCTCTTCTTTTTCTTTGGGTGTTGGATATTTTGATGATGGTGAAACTGAAATTTGCTATTTTTTATTTGGTTTGAGTTTGCTGATGATTAAACTCTGAATCGCGTTGTTGATTTGTTAGTGATGATCTGGGTGCTGAAACAAAACTAGCTTGATGATTTTGTTTTGAGATTGTGTTTGTTAGTTTAGGCAGTTTTGGCCTTTTGAAATGTCCCTTACAGTTTTATTGTGTAGTTGGACAGGTTTGTGAGTTTTTGAGTAAGCTTTGAATTTGTTGGGGTTTTTCTTGATTTGGAAGCAGGCTGGCTTCTGGACTTACAGGTTTGTTTGACAGGCTTGTGAGTTTGGGAAGGCAAGCTTGAGTTATTTATTGTTTGTTGTTTAAACTGGTTTTTTGCAGTTTTGTGCAGTTTAAACAAGTTGGAGTTACAGTTATGCATGCTACAGGTTTGCTTGTTGAAGGCAGGCTTGTGTGATTCTTAAACTTGCAGTTTTGCAGGTTTGAATAGGTTTGTGTTTTGGGTTCGGAAGCAGATTTGCTTCTGGTGTTTGGGATGCAGGCTTGCTACTTGCAGTATTGATTGTATTGGGAGGACAGGCTTGCTATTTTGTGAGGCAGGCTTGCTCGAGTTTTGAGGCAGTTTTGCTTCTGGTGTTTTGAGTTTTGGTGAGATTGAGAGGCTTCTCAGTTTGGAAGCAGGCTTGGTAAGCTTTAGGCAGGCTTGTGTTTGGAAGCACGTTCAGTTTGAGGCAGTTTTGCAGGTTTTTTAGTTTACAAATAGGTTTTACAGTTCTTGCCCTATCTCCTTTGGACTGTTTACAGTCTTGTTCTTTTATATCTTTTAAGCCTTCCAAAACTGCAAACCTTTTTTCTGGTTCTCTCTTTCTCTCTCCATAAAAGCATTTTTAAATTGCTTATTATATTTTTTTCTGAAAAGCTAGTTGGCCAGAATATGATGATGAGTTTGACAAGCCTTGTTGCTTGTATCTTGGTTTATCTCTGCATTCTGTACTTGTTTCCATATTTCCTGCATTGTATGCTTTCTTTGACAGCTTGTGTACTTTCTTGGACAGCTTTTCTGCTTTGACAGCTTTGTGTACTTGGTTTGACAGTTTTTTGCAACTTAGTTTGCTTTTGTGTGCAGCCTTGTGCCTTTGGTTGACTAATGCAGTTTGTGAATCCAGTTTGCTTTGCCTTGCTGCCTTATATCTTTGCATTTAATTGTATGCTTGCAAATTGTTTTTACTTTCCTCTTTGTGAACCAAGAAGAGAAATTTTCTTGTGATTTGCAAAGAGGACAAGTAAAACATGATGAACCCAAAAACAATCTGATTCCGGCCAATAAGCTTTAATGATGATTTTTTATTTTATTTATCTGCTTCTGCTCTTCAGTTAATTGCACTGATTTCCTTTTTCTTCTGTCCTTTTGCAGGTAAGTACCAGTTGAATAATGGAGGACGCAGTAAAGTGAAAGACTTTAGTTTATGTTCCTTTATTTAAATTTGCTTATACTTTTTAAAAAGTATTTAGTCTAGTAGACTAATGGTTAAAAATTTTGATCATGAACGGAATGTTGTGGATAAGGGTGTAAATATATATTAAGGCCAACTAACAGAGTCATACTTAGGTCACGTTAGAATTTATTTTAAATGAAAAATATGTAAGTTTTTTTTATAAATTTATTTAGTGAAAAAAAAAGTTAAGTCACATGACAAATAAAATCTTTTAATCCTATCAGATCGGTCGAAAAATGTTAAAGGCGCGGGCTCAAAAAACCAAGGACCTCTAAATTAGAAAAAGAAATAAAAAAAGAATAATAAATGATAAGTAATAAATAAAATATTTGCTAAAAATATAATATCATGATTCGTAGTCTAGTGGTAATAGTCTGTGTTTTAAAAACTAGACCGGACCGGACAGTCGGACCAGTTGAACTGTGAATCGACCAGGTAATCGATTTGATTCAATTGTTGGATCGCCTATGTCATTGAACCGGTGCGAACTAGAAAAAACTGGTTCAAATCAGAAAAACCAATGGTTTTCTTTAATCGGCAATTTAAATGCTTTTTATCTTTATTTATTATTTTTAAAATTAAAACAACGTCGTTTTTATTATTTTAATTAAAAAATTAAAGTTAAAAATAAAAGAAATGAAATAAAAAATAAAAATAAGAAATAAAACAAACTAATGATATCATTGACAGAGAAGTTGTTACGGATGCGGTTTATTTTACTGCAGATGATTTTAATATTGAAGAAGGATATCCAAACATAAAAGAAATTTTCCCTCCTTTGAAGCAAGTTTAGTATACATTGTAGTTATTTTGTTATAAACTATTTAATTAGATTATGTTGCAATTAGACTTTGGACTTTCTAATTTTGTACTATTTTGTTATGAGTTATACATTTGTTTAAAATTTGAATTTAAATTATGAACTTGTGAATTTATGATATGATATTTAAAAAAATATATAAGTGTTAGTTATATTTTTTAGAGACTGAATTATCCAGTTCGACTAATTTTATATTTATATAGTTTTGTTATAATGACCGATTTATTCAACCGAGTTATCTTGTTTAATCTGGTTTGGTTACGCGGTTCATCCAATAACCCAATGGTTCGACCAATATACCAGTGACGCAATACCCTTACGAGTTTGATGAACGATCCAGTTTTTAAAACACCGGTTAAATATATTAATTTGAACCGCATAATTAAAAAAGACTAAAGAAGAATAAAACAGACTAATAATTAGAATTTAGATATAAGGAATTTGTATACGTAACTATATTGATATCATATTATATTCGACGTTCCAACACTTCAAACAGAATGATACAATTTCATAGAGTGATTAGATTATTAACAAATTGATTTGTAATGAAAATGATAGAATGTATATATATTTTAAATTTTATAATTATACAAATATTTATTTATCAATTTTGAAACATATTATAATATTAAGCAATTATTCAATGGTCTTCAGTGTCAAAGAATATGTACCAACAGGAACTTGTCCGGTAAATAGAGTCCCTTTAAGAATTATAATTATTCAATAATCACAAAAAAAATATTTAAAAATATTTAGCACGATTAAAAAATATGATATTTTATAAATATCTTACAAAAAAACATAATTTAGTCTTATATATTTATTAATGACAATTATTTATCTTGATTTTTCTAATATCCACAAAAAAATATATTTTATTACAGGTTTATTGACAAATTTTTATCATATACTTTTGTATTATGTTTATCAAAGATAGATATTTGTCTCATTTTTTTATATTTATTCATAATCGATACAACTTTTATATATTAGTTTATATACATTTCAATTTTGAAAGCTTAGGTAAATATTATATTTTCTAAATTATCTAATAAACTAATTACATAAATTTGTCATATTTATGAATGATTTATAAATATTTTATTGTATTACATATATGATTGATTTATAATTATTATATTATCATATACATTTATGATTGATTCAATTATTTTCAAAATTTTATGTAAAAGATATTTAAAAGACTAGCTAGATGAGTGTAAATTTCCAGTTTAGAGTTCAATTTCTAGAAGTAACAATTATTTATATTTTTTCATAATATTACTATAAAAAAATTGTTTATACCTATAAATCAATAAATTTGTTTAAAATAATAATAAGAAGAAAAAAAGAAAAAGAGTTGAAATGAAAAGTAAGATAATTGTATAAAGTTTTATTTTGGTGGAATGGAGGTTTAAAGGTCTAAAAGAAAAAAAAATACAGCAAAGTAATATTCGAAACAGAATATCTTAAGACATCATTCCTAAACAAATCAAAAATAAACATCATTTTTTATAGAGAAAACTCAATACAAAATATTTAATACGATAAAATATTTATGAAACATAAATTGCTTATACATTTTCAACTAATATGAAATTTTTCATAATTTATTCATTTTTTTACAACCCCATTCATAACTAGTACATGTAATCATATTTTGTGTGAGTGTTTAAAAAATAAAATATTTAATATTATATGTTATTTATGTTCGACATGAATTTATTATTTTCATGACTATATCACTCGATATTTGTGAGTTAATTTTAATATTTATATGCAGTTATTTTATATGAATAAAGTAAAATACCGTACAAGGTGTGTGACACTGCTACTATACTACTTAACAAAAAAATAAAAAATAAGTGTGTCTATCAAAAATATGAAAGACTTTAGTTTATGTTCCTTTATTTAAATTTGTTTATACTTTTTAAAAAGTATTTAGTCTAGTAGACTAATGGTTAAAAATTTTGATCATAAACGGAATGTTGTGGATAAGGGTGTAAATATATATTAAGGCCAACTAACAGAGTCATACTTAGGTCACGTTAGAATTTATTTTAAATGAAAAATATGTAAGTTTTTTTTATAAATTTATTTAGTGAAAAAAAAAGTTAAGTCACATGACAAACAAAATCTTTTAATCCTATCAGATCGGTCGAAAAATGTTAAAGGCGCGGGCTCAAAAAACCAAGGACCTCTAAATTAGAAAAAGAAATAAAAAAAGTATAATAAATGATAAGTAATAAATAAAATATTTGCTAAAAATATAATATCATGATTCGTAGTCTAGTGGTAATAGTCTGTGTTTTAAAAACTAGACCGGACCGGACAGTCGGACCAGTTGAACTGTGAATCGACCAGGTAATCGATTTGATTCAATTGTTGGATCGCCTATGTCATTGAACCGCTGCGAACTGGAAAAACTGGTTCAAATCAGAAAAACCAATGGTTTTCTTAAATCGGCAATTTAAATGCTTTTTTATCTTTATTTATTATTTTTAAAATTAAAACAACGTCGTTTTTATTATTTTAATTAAAAAATTAAAGTTAAAAATAAAAGAAATGAAATAAAAAATAAAAATAAGAAATAAAACAAACTAATGATATCATTGACAGAGAAGTTGTTACGGATGCGGTTTATTTTACTGCAGATGATTTTAATATTGAAGAAGGATATCCAAACATAAAAGAAATTTTCCCTCCTTTGAAGCAAGTTTAGTATACATTGTAGTTATTTTGTTATAAACTATTTAATTAGATTATGTTGCAATTAGACTTTGGACTTTCTAATTTTGTACTATTTTGTTATGAGTTATACATTTGTTTAAAATTTGAATTTAAATTATGAACTTGTGAATTTATGATATGATATTTAAAAAAATATATAAGTGTTAGTTATATTTTTTAGAGACTGAATTATCCAGTTCGAATAATTTTATATTTATATAGTTTTGTTATAATGACCGATTTATTCAACCGAGTTATCTTGTTTAATCTGGTTTGGTTACGCGGTTCATCCAATAACCCAATGGTTCGACCAATATACCAGTGACGCAATACCCTTACGAGTTTGATGAACGATCCAGTTTTTAAAACACCGGTTAAATATATTAATTTGAACCGCATAATTAAAAAAGACTAAAGAAGAATAAAACAGACTAATAATTAGAATTTAGATATAAGGAATTTGTATACGTAACTATATTGATATCATATTATATTCGACGTTCCAACACTTCAAACAGAATGAAACAATTTCATAGAGTGATTAGATTATTAACAAATTGATTTGTAATGAAAATGATAGAATGTATATATATTTTAAATTTTATAATTATACAAATATTTATTTATCAATTTTGAAACATATTATAATATTAAGCAATTATTCAATGGTCTTCAGTGTCAAAGAATATGTACCAACAGGAACTTGTCCGGTAAATAGAGTCCCTTTAAGAATTATAATTATTCAATAATCACAAAAAAAATATTTAAAAACATTTAGCACGATTAAAAAATATGATATTTTATAAATATCTTACAAAAAAACATAATTTAGTCTTATATATTTATTAATGACAATTATTTATCTTGATTTTTCTAATATCCACAAAAAAATATATTTTATTACAGGTTTATTGACAAATTTTTATCATATACTTTTGTATTATGTTTATCAAAGATAGATATTTGTCTCATTTTTTTATATTTATTCATAATCGATACAACTTTTATATATTAGTTTATATACATTTCAATTTTGAAAGCTTAGGTAAATATTATATTTTCTAAATTATCTAATAAACTAATTACATAAATTTGTCATATTTATGAATGATTTATAAATATTTTATTGTATTACATATATGATTGATTTATAATTATTATATTATCATATACATTTATGATTGATTCAATTATTTTCAAAATTTTATGTAAAAGATATTTAAAAGACTAGCTAGATGAGTGTAAATTTCCAGTTTAGAGTTCAATTTCTAGAAGTAACAATTATTTATATTTTTTCATAATATTACTATAAAAAAATTGTTTATACCTATAAATCAATAAATTTGTTTAAAATAATAATAAGAAGAAAAAAAGAAAAAGAGTTGAAATGAAAAGTAAGATAATTGTATAAAGTTTTATTTTGGTGGAATGGAGGTTTAAAGGTCTAAAAGAAAAAAAAATACAGCAAAGTAATATTCGAAACAGAATATCTTAAGACATCATTCCTAAACAAATCAAAAATAAACATCATTTTTTATAGAGAAAACTCAATACAAAATATTTAATACGATAAAATATTTATGAAACATAAATTGCTTATACATTTTCAACTAATATGAAATTTTTCATAATTTATTCATTTTTTTACAACCCCATTCATAACTAGTACATGTAATCATATTTTGTGTGAGTGTTTAAAAAATAAAATATTTAATATTATATGTTATTTATGTTCGACATGAATTTATTATTTTCATGACTATATCACTCGATATTTGTGAGTTAATTTTAATATTTATATGCAGTTATTTTATATGAATAAAGTAAAATACCGTACAAGGTGTGTGACACTGCTACTATACTACTTAACAAAAAAATAAAAAATAAGTGTGTCTATCAAAAATATGAAAGACTTTAGTTTATGTTCCTTTATTTAAATTTGTTTATACTTTTTAAAAAGTATTTAGTCTAGTAGACTAATGGTTAAAAATTTTGATCATAAACGGAATGTTGTGGATAAGGGTGTAAATATATATTAAGGCCAACTAACAGAGTCATACTTAGGTCACGTTAGAATTTATTTTAAATGAAAAATATGTAAGTTTTTTTTATAAATTTATTTAGTGAAAAAAAAAGTTAAGTCACATGACAAACAAAATCTTTTAATCCTATCAGATCGGTCGAAAAATGTTAAAGGCGCGGGCTCAAAAAACCAAGGACCTCTAAATTAGAAAAAGAAATAAAAAAAGTATAATAAATGATAAGTAATAAATAAAATATTTGCTAAAAATATAATATCATGATTCGTAGTCTAGTGGTAATAGTCTGTGTTTTAAAAACTAGACCGGACCGGACAGTCGGACCAGTTGAACTGTGAATCGACCAGGTAATCGATTTGATTCAATTGTTGGATCGCCTATGTCATTGAACCGCTGCGAACTGGAAAAACTGGTTCAAATCAGAAAAACCAATGGTTTTCTTAAATCGGCAATTTAAATGCTTTTTTATCTTTATTTATTATTTTTAAAATTAAAACAACGTCGTTTTTATTATTTTAATTAAAAAATTAAAGTTAAAAATAAAAGAAATGAAATAAAAAATAAAAATAAGAAATAAAACAAACTAATGATATCATTGACAGAGAAGTTGTTACGGATGCGGTTTATTTTACTGCAGATGATTTTAATATTGAAGAAGGATATCCAAACATAAAAGAAATTTTCCCTCCTTTGAAGCAAGTTTAGTATACATTGTAGTTATTTTGTTATAAACTATTTAATTAGATTATGTTGCAATTAGACTTTGGACTTTCTAATTTTGTACTATTTTGTTATGAGTTATACATTTGTTTAAAATTTGAATTTAAATTATGAACTTGTGAATTTATGATATGATATTTAAAAAAATATATAAGTGTTAGTTATATTTTTTAGAGACTGAATTATCCAGTTCGAATAATTTTATATTTATATAGTTTTGTTATAATGACCGATTTATTCAACCGAGTTATCTTGTTTAATCTGGTTTGGTTACGCGGTTCATCCAATAACCCAATGGTTCGACCAATATACCAGTGACGCAATACCCTTACGAGTTTGATGAACGATCCAGTTTTTAAAACACCGGTTAAATATATTAATTTGAACCGCATAATTAAAAAAGACTAAAGAAGAATAAAACAGACTAATAATTAGAATTTAGATATAAGGAATTTGTATACGTAACTATATTGATATCATATTATATTCGACGTTCCAACACTTCAAACAGAATGAAACAATTTCATAGAGTGATTAGATTATTAACAAATTGATTTGTAATGAAAATGATAGAATGTATATATATTTTAAATTTTATAATTATACAAATATTTATTTATCAATTTTGAAACATATTATAATATTAAGCAATTATTCAATGGTCTTCAGTGTCAAAGAATATGTACCAACAGGAACTTGTCCGGTAAATAGAGTCCCTTTAAGAATTATAATTATTCAATAATCACAAAAAAAATATTTAAAAACATTTAGCACGATTAAAAAATATGATATTTTATAAATATCTTACAAAAAAACATAATTTAGTCTTATATATTTATTAATGACAATTATTTATCTTGATTTTTCTAATATCCACAAAAAAATATATTTTATTACAGGTTTATTGACAAATTTTTATCATATACTTTTGTATTATGTTTATCAAAGATAGATATTTGTCTCATTTTTTTATATTTATTCATAATCGATACAACTTTTATATATTAGTTTATATACATTTCAATTTTGAAAGCTTAGGTAAATATTATATTTTCTAAATTATCTAATAAACTAATTACATAAATTTGTCATATTTATGAATGATTTATAAATATTTTATTGTATTACATATATGATTGATTTATAATTATTATATTATCATATACATTTATGATTGATTCAATTATTTTCAAAATTTTATGTAAAAGATATTTAAAAGACTAGCTAGATGAGTGTAAATTTCCAGTTTAGAGTTCAATTTCTAGAAGTAACAATTATTTATATTTTTTCATAATATTACTATAAAAAAATTGTTTATACCTATAAATCAATAAATTTGTTTAAAATAATAATAAGAAGAAAAAAAGAAAAAGAGTTGAAATGAAAAGAAAGATAATTGTATAAAGTTTTATTTTGGTGGAATGGAGGTTTAAAGGTCTAAAAGAAAAAAAAATACAGCAAAGTAATATTCGAAACAGAATATCTTAAGACATCATTCCTAAACAAATCAAAAATAAACATCATTTTTTATAGAGAAAACTCAATACAAAATATTTAATACGATAAAATATTTATGAAACATAAATTGCTTATACATTTTCAACTAATATGAAATTTTTCATAATTTATTCATTTTTTTACAACCCCATTCATAACTAGTACATGTAATCATATTTTGTGTGAGTGTTTAAAAAATAAAATATTTAATATTTATATGTTATTTATGTTCGACATGAATTTATTATTTTCATGACTATATCACTCGATATTTGTGAGTTAATTTTAATATTTATATGCAGTTATTTTATATGAATAAAGTAAAATACCGTACAAGGTGTGTGACACTAGCTACTATACTACTTAACAAAAAAATAAAAAATAAGTGTGTCTATCAAAAATATGAAAGACTTTAGTTTATGTTCCTTTATTTAAATTTGCTTATACTTTTTAAAAAGTATTTAGTCTAGTAGACTAATGGTTAAAATTTTTGATCATAAACGGAATGTTGTGGATAAGGGTGTAAATATATATTAAGGCCAACTAACAGAGTCATACTTAGGTCACGTTAGAATTTATTTTAAATGAAAAATATGTAAGTTTTTTTTATAAATTTATTTAGTGAAAAAAAAAGTTAAGTCACATGACAAACAAAATCTTTTAATCCTATCAGATCGGTCGAAAAATGTTAAAGGCGCGGGCTCAAAAAACCAAGGACCTCTAAATTAGAAAAAGAAATAAAAAAAGTATAATAAATGATAAGTAATAAATAAAATATTTGCTAAAAATATAATATCATGATTCGTAGTCTAGTGCTAATAGTCTGTGTTTTAAAAACTAGACTGGACCGGACAGTCGGACCAGTTGAACTGTGAATCGACCAGGTAATCGATTTGATTCAATTGTTGGATCGCCTATGTCATTGAACTGGTGCGAACTGGAAAAAACTGGTTCAAATCAGAAAAACCAATGGTTTTCTTAAATCGGCAATTTAAATGCTTTTTTATCTTTATTTATTATTTTTAAAATTAAAACAACGTCGTTTTTATTATTTTAATTAAAAAATTAAAGTTAAAAATAAAAGAAATGAAATAAAAAATAAAAATAAGAAATAAAACAAACTAATGATATCATTGACAGAGAAGTTGTTACGGATGCGGTTTATTTTACTGCAGATGATTTTAATATTGAAGAAGGATATCCAAACATAAAAGAAATTTTCCCTCCTTTGAAGCTAGTTTAGTATACATTGTAGTTATTTTGTTATAAACTATTTAATTAGATTATGTTGCAATTAGACTTTGGACTTTCTAATTTTGTACTATTTTGTTATGAGTTATACATTTGTTTAAAATTTGAATTTAAATTATGAACTTGTGAATTTATGATATGATATTTAAAAAAATATATAAGTGTTAGTTATATTTTTTAGAGACTGAATTATCCAGTTCGACTAATTTTATATTTATATAGTTTTGTTATAATGACCGATTTATTCAACCGAGTTATCTTGTTTAATCTGGTTTGGTTACGCGGTTCATCCAATAACCCAATGGTTCGACCAATATACCAGTGACGCAATACCCTTACGAGTTTGATGAACGATCCAGTTTTTAAAACACCGGTTAAATATATTAATTTGAACCGCATAATTAAAAAAGACTAAAGAAGAATAAAACAGACTAATAATTAGAATTTAGATATAAGGAATTTGTATACGTAACTATATTGATATCATATTATATTCGACGTTCCAACACTTCAAACAGAATGAAACAATTTCATAGAGTGATTAGATTATTAACAAATTGATTTGTAATGAAAATGATAGAATGTATATATATTTTAAATTTTATAATTATACAAATATTTATTTATCAATTTTGAAACATATTATAATATTAAGCAATTATTCAATGGTCTTCAGTGTCAAAGAATATGTACCAACAGGAACTTGTCCGGTAAATAGAGTCCCTTTAAGAATTATAATTATTCAATAATCACAAAAAAAATATTTAAAAACATTTAGCACGATTAAAAAATATGATATTTTATAAATATCTTACAAAAAAACATAATTTAGTCTTATATATTTATTAATGACAATTATTTATCTTGATTTTTCTAATATCCACAAAAAAAAATATTTTATTACAGGTTTATTGACAAATTTTTATCATATACTTTTGTATTATGTTTATCAAAGATAGATATTTGTCTCATTTTTTTATATTTATTCATAATCGATACAACTTTTATATATTAGTTTATATACATTTCAATTTTGAAAGCTTAGGTAAATATTATATTTTCTAAATTATCTAATAAACTAATTACATAAATTTGTCATATTTATGAATGATTTATAAATATTTTATTGTATTACATATATGATTGATTTATAATTATTATATTATCATATACATTTATGATTGATTCAATTATTTTCAAAATTTTATGTAAAAGATATTTAAAAGACTAGCTAGATGAGTGTAAATTTCCAGTTTAGAGTTCAATTTCTAGAAGTAACAATTATTTATATTTTTTCATAATATTACTATAAAAAAATTGTTTATACCTATAAATCAATAAATTTGTTTAAAATAATAATAAGAAGAAAAAAAGAAAAAGAGTTGAAATGAAAAGTAAGATAATTGTATAAAGTTTTATTTTGGTGGAATGGAGGTTTAAAGGTCTAAAAGAAAAAAAAATACAGCAAAGTAATATTCGAAACAGAATATCTTAAGACATCATTCCTAAACAAATCAAAAATAAACATCATTTTTTATAGAGAAAACTCAATACAAAATATTTAATACGATAAAATATTTATGAAACATAAATTGCTTATACATTTTCAACTAATATGAAATTTTTCATAATTTATTCATTTTTTTACAACCCCATTCATAACTAGTACATGTAATCATATTTTGTGTGAGTGTTTAAAAAATAAAATATTTAATATTTATATGTTATTTATGTTCGACATGAATTTATTATTTTCATGACTATATCACTCGATATTTGTGAGTTAATTTTAATATTTATATGCAGTTATTTTATATGAATAAAGTAAAATACCGTACAAGGTGTGTGACACTAGCTACTATACTACTTAACAAAAAAATAAAAAATAAGTGTGTCTATCAAAAATATGAAAGACTTTAGTTTACGTTCCTTTATTTAAATTTGCTTATACTTTTTAAAAAGTATTTAGTCTAGTAGACTAATGGTTAAAAATTTTGATCATAAACGGAATGTTGTGGATAAGGGTGTAAATATATATTAAGGCCAACTAACAGAGTCATACTTAGGTCACGTTAGAATTTATTTTAAATGAAAAATATGTAAGTTTTTTTTATAAATTTATTTAGTGAAAAAAAAAGTTAAGTCACATGACAAACAAAATCTTTTAATCCTATCAGATCGGTCGAAAAATGTTAAAGGCGCGGGCTCAAAAAACCAAGGACCTCTAAATTAGAAAAAGAAATAAAAAAAGTATAATAAATGATAAGTAATAAATAAAATATTTGCTAAAAATATAATATCATGATTCGTAGTCTAGAGCTAATAGTCTGTGTTTTAAAAACTAGACCGGACCGGACAGTCGGACCAGTTGAACTGTGAATCGACCAGGTAATCGATTTGATTCAATTGTTGGATCGCCTATGTCATTGAACCGGTGCGAACTGGAAAAAACTGGTTCAAATCAGAAAAACCAATGGTTTTCTTAAATCGGCAATTTAAATGCTTTTTTATCTTTATTTATTATTTTTAAAATTAAAACAACGTCGTTTTTATTATTTTAATTAAAAAATTAAAGTTAAAAATAAAATAAATGAAATAAAAAATAAAAATAAGAAATAAAACAAACTAATGATATCATTGACAGAGAAGTTGTTACGGATGCGGTTTATTTTACTGCAGATGATTTTAATATTGAAGAAGGATATCCAAACATAAAAGAAATTTTCCCTCCTTTGAAGCAAGTTTAGTATACATTGTAGTTATTTTGTTATAAACTATTTAATTAGATTATGTTGCAATTAGACTTTGGACTTTCTAATTTTGTACTATTTTTTTATGAGTTATACATTTGTTTAAAATTTGAATTTAAATTATGAACTTGTGAATTTATGATATGATATTTAAAAATATATATAAGTGTTAGTTATATTTTTTAGAGACTGAATTATCCAGTTCGACTAATTTTATATTTATATAGTTTTGTTATAATGACTGATTTATTCAACCGAGTTATCTTGTTTAATCTGGTTTGGTTACGCGGTTCATCCAATAACCCAATGGTTCGACCAATATACCAGTGATGCAATACCCTTACGAGTTTGATGAACGATCCAATTTTTAAAACACCGGTTAAATATATTAATTTGAACCGCATAATTAAAAAAGACTAAAGAAGAATAAAACAGACTAATAATTAGAATTTAGATATAAGGAATTTTTATACGTAACTATATTGATATCATATTATATTCGACGTTCCAACACTTCAAACAGAATGAAACAATTTCATAGAGTGATTAGATTATTAACAAATTGATTTGTAATGAAAATGATAGAATGTATATATATTTTAAATTTTATAATTATACAAATATTTATGTATCAATTTTGAAACATATTATAATATTAAGCAATTATTCAATGGTCTTCAGTGTCAAAGAATATGTACCAACAGGAACTTGTCCGGTAAATAGAGTCCCTTTAAGAATTATAATTATTCAATAATCACAAAAAAAATATTTAAAAACATTTAGCACGATTAAAAAATATGATATTTTATAAATATCTTACAAAAAAACATAATTTAGTCTTATATATTTATTAATGACAATTATTTATCTTGATTTTTCTAATATCCACAAAAAAATATATTTTATTACAGGTTTATTGACAAATTTTTATCATATACTTTTGTATTATGTTTATCAAAGATAGATATTTGTCTCATTTTTTTATATTTATTCATAATCGATACAACTTTTATATATTAGTTTATATACATTTCAATTTTGAAAGCTTAGGTAAATATTATATTTTCTAAATTATCTAATAAACTAATTACATAAATTTGTCATATTTATGAATGATTTATAAATATTTTATTGTATTACATATATGATTGATTTATAATTATTATATTATCATATACATTTATGATTGATTCAATTATTTTCAAAATTTTATGTAAAAGATATTTAAAAGACTAGCTAGATGAGTGTAAATTTCCAGTTTAGAGTTCAATTTCTAGAAGTAACAATTATATATATTTTTTCATAATATTACTATAAAAAATTTGTTTATACCTATAAATCAATAAATTTGTTTAAAATAATAATAAGAAGAAAAAAAGAAAAAGAGTTGAAATGAAAAGTAAGATAATTGTATAAAGTTTTATTTTGGTGGAATGGAGGTTTAAAGGTCTAAAAGAAAAAAAAAATACAGCAAAGTAATATTCGAAACAGAATATCTTAAGACATCATTCCTAAACAAATCAAAAATAAACATCATTTTTTATAGAGAAAACTCAATACAAAATATTTAATACGATAAAATATTTATGAAACATAAATTGCTTATACATTTTCAACTAATATGAAATTTTTCATAATTTATTCATTTTTTTACAACCCCATTCATAACTAGTACATGTAATCATATTTTGTGTGAGTGTTTAAAAAATAAAATATTTAATATTTATATGTTATTTATGTTCGACATGAATTTATTATTTTCATGACTATATCACTCGATATTTGTGAGTTAATTTTAATATTTATATGCAGTTATTTTATATGAATAAAGTAAAATACCGTACAAGGTGTGTGACACTAGCTACTATACTACTTAACAAAAAAATAAAAAATAAGTGTGTCTATCAAAAATATGAAAGACTTTAGTTTATGTTCCTTTATTTAAATTTGCTTATACTTTTTAAAAAGTATTTAGTCTAGTAGACTAATGGTTAAAAATTTTGATCATAAACGGAATGTTGTGGATAAGGGTGTAAATATATATTAAGGCCAACTAACAGAGTCATACTTAGGTCACGTTAGAATTTATTTTAAATGAAAAATATGTAAGTTTTTTTTATAAATTTATTTAGTGAAAAAAAAAAGTTAAGTCACATGACAAACAAAATCTTTTAATCCTATCAGATCGGTCGAAAAATGTTAAAGGCGCGGGCTCAAAAAACCAAGGACCTCTAAATTAGAAAAAGAAATAAAAAAAGTATAATAAATGATAAGTAATAAATAAAATATTTGCTAAAAATATAATATCATGATTCGTAGTCTAGCGGTAATAGTCTGTGTTTTAAAAACTAGACCGGACCGGACAGTCGGACCAGTTGAACTGTGAATCGACCAGGTAATCGATTTGATTCAATTGTTGGATCGCCTATGTCATTGAACCGGTGCGAACTGGAAAAAACTGGTTCAAATCAGAAAAACCAATGGTTTTCTTAAATCGACAATTTAAATGCTTTTTTATCTTTATTTATTATTTTTAAAATTAAAACAACGTCGTTTTTATTATTTTAATTAAAAAATTAAAGTTAAAAATAAAATAAATGAAATAAAAAATAAAAATAAGAAATAAAACAAACTAATGATATCATTGACAGAGAAGTTGTTACGGATGCGGTTTATTTTACTGCAGATGATTTTAATATTGAAGAAGGATATCCAAACATAAAAGAAATTTTCCCTCCTTTGAAGCAAGTTTAGTATACATTGTAGTTATTTTGTTATAAACTATTTAATTAGATTATGTTGCAATTAGACTTTGGACTTTCTAATTTTGTACTATTTTGTTATGAGTTATACATTTGTTTAAAATTTGAATTTAAATTATGAACTTGTGAATTTATGATATGATATTTAAAAAAATATATAAGTGTTAGTTATATTTTTTAGAGACTGAATTATCCAGTTCGACTAATTTTATATTTATATAGTTTTGTTATAATGACCGATTTATTCAACCGAGTTATCTTGTTTAATCTGGTTTGGTTACGCGGTTCATCCAATAACCCAATGGTTCGACCAATATACCAGTGACGCAATACCCTTACGAGTTTGATGAACGATCCAGTTTTTAAAACACCGGTTAAATATATTAATTTGAACCGCATAATTAAAAAAGACTAAAGAAGAATAAAACAGACTAATAATTAAATTTAGATATAAGGAATTTTTATGCGTAACTATATTGATATCATATTATATTCGACGTTCCAACACTTCAAACAGAATGAAACAATTTCATAGAGTGATTAGATTATTAACAAATTGATTTGTAATGAAAATGATAGAATGTATATATATTTTAAATTTTATAATTATACAAATATTTATTTATCAATTTTGAAACATATTATAATATTAAGCAATTATTCAATGGTCTTCAGTGTCAAAGAATATGTACCAACAGAAACTTGTCCGGTAAATAGAGTCCCTTTAAGAATTATAATTATTCAATAATCACAAAAAAAATATTTAAAAACATTTAGCACGATTAAAAAATATGATATTTTATAAATATCTTACAAAAAAACATAATTTAGTCTTATATATTTATTAATGACAATTATTTATCTTGATTTTTCTAATATCCACAAAAAAATATATTTTATTACAGGTTTATTGACAAATTTTTATCATATACTTTTGTATTATGTTTATCAAAGATAGATATTTGTCTCATTTTTTTATATTTATTCATAATCGATACAACTTTTATATATTAGTTTATATACATTTCAATTTTGAAAGCTTAGGTAAATATTATATTTTCTAAATTATCTAATAAACTAATTACATAAATTTGTCATATTTATGAATGATTTATAAATATTTTATTGTATTACATATATGATTGATTTATAATTATTATATTATCATATACATTTATGATTGATTCAATTATTTTCAAAATTTTATGTAAAAGATATTTAAACGACTAGCTAGATGAGTGTAAATTTCCAGTTTAGAGTTCAATTTCTAGAAGTAACAATTATTTATATTTTTTCATAATATTACTATAAAAAAATTGTTTATACCTATAAATCAATAAATTTGTTTAAAATAATAATAAGAAGAAAAAAAGAAAAAGAGTTGAAATGAAAAGTAAGATAATTGTATAAAGTTTTATTTTGGTGGAATGGAGGTTTAAAGGTCTAAAAGAAAAAAAAGTACAGCAAAGTAATATTCGAAACAGAATATCTTAAGACATCATTCCTAAACAAATCAAAAATAAACATCATTTTTTATAGAGAAAACTCAATACAAAATATTTAATATGATAAAATATTTATGAAACATAAATTGCTTATACATTTTCAACTAATATGAAATTTTTCATAATTTATTCATTTTTTTACAACCCCATTCATAACTAGTACATGTAATCATATTTTGTGTGAGTGTTAAAAAAATAAAATATTTAATATTTATATGTTATTTATGTTCGACATGAATTTATTATTTTCATGACTATATCACTCGATATTTATGAGTTAATTTTAATATTTATATGCAGTTATTTTATATGAATAAAGTAAAATACCGTACAAGGTGTGTGACTCTAGCTACTATACTACTTAACAAAAAAATAAAAAATAAGTGTGTCTATCAAAAATATGAAAGACTTTAGTTTATGTTCCTTTATTTAAATTTGCTTATACTTTTTAAAAAGTATTTAGTCTAGTAGACTAATGGTTAAAATTTTTGATCATAAACGGAATGTTGTGGATAAGGGTGTAAATATATATTAAGGCCAACTAACAGAGTCATACTTAGGTCACGTTAGAATTTATTTTAAATGAAAAATATGTAAGTTTTTTTTATAAATTTATTTAGTGAAAAAAAAAAGTTAAGTCACATGACAAACAAAATCTTTTAATCCTATCAGATCGGTCGAAAAATGTTAAAGGCGCGGGCTCAAAAAACCAAGGACCTCTAAATTAGAAAAAGAAATAAAAAAAGTATAATAAATGATAAGTAATAAATAAAATATTTGCTAAAAATATAATATCATGATTCGTAGTCTAGTGGTAATAGTCTGTGTTTTAAAAACTAGACCGGACCGGACAGTCGGACCAGTTGAACTGTGAATCGACCAGGTAATCGATTTGATTCAATTGTTGGATCGCCTATGTCATTGAACCGGTGCGAACTGGAAAAAACTGGTTCAAATCAGAAAAACCAATGGTTTTCTTAAATCGACAATTTAAATGCTTTTTTATCTTTATTTATTATTTTTAAAATTAAAACAACGTCGTTTTTATTATTTTAATTAAAAAATTAAAGTTAAAAATAAAATAAATGAAATAAAAAATAAAAATAAGAAATAAAACAAACTAATGATATCATTGACAGAGAAGTTGTTACGGATGCGGTTTATTTTACTGCAGATGATTTTAATATTGAAGAAGGATATCCAAACATAAAAGAAATTTTCCCTCCTTTGAAGCAAGTTTAGTATACATTGTAGTTATTTTGTTATAAACTATTTAATTAGATTATGTTGCAATTAGACTTTGGACTTTCTAATTTTGTACTATTTTGTTATGAGTTATACATTTGTTTAAAATTTGAATTTAAATTATGAACTTGTGAATTTATGATATGATATTTAAAAAAATATATAAGTGTTAGTTATATTTTTTAGAGACTGAATTATCCAGTTCGACTAATTTTATATTTATATAGTTTTGTTATAATGACCGATTTATTCAACCGAGTTATCTTGTTTAATCTGGTTTGGTTACGCGGTTCATCCAATAACCCAATGGTTCGACCAATATACCAGTGACGCAATACCCTTACGAGTTTGATGAACGATCCAGTTTTTAAAACACCGGTTAAATATATTAATTTGAACCGCATAATTAAAAAAGACTAAAGAAGAATAAAACAGACTAATAATTAGAATTTAGATATAAGGAATTTTTATACGTAACTATATTGATATCATATTATATTCGACGTTCCAACACTTCAAACAGAATGAAACAATTTCATAGAGTGATTAGATTATTAACAAATTGATTTGTAATGAAAATGATAGAATGTATATATATTTTAAATTTTATAATTATACAAATATTTATTTATCAATTTTGAAACATATTATAATATTAAGCAATTATTCAATGGTCTTCAGTGTCAAAGAATATGTACCAACAGAAACTTGTCCGGTAAATAGAGTCCCTTTAAGAATTATAATTATTCAATAATCACAAAAAAAATATTTAAAAACATTTAGCACGATTAAAAAATATGATATTTTATAAATATCTTACAAAAAAACATAATTTAGTCTTATATATTTATTAATGACAATTATTTATCTTGATTTTTCTAATATCCACAAAAAAATATATTTTATTACAGGTTTATTGACAAATTTTTATCATATACTTTTGTATTATGTTTATCAAAGATAGATATTTGTCTCATTTTTTTATATTTATTCATAATCGATACAACTTTTATATATTAGTTTATATACATTTCAATTTTGAAAGCTTAGGTAAATATTATATTTTCTAAATTATCTAATAAACTAATTACATAAACTTGTCATATTTATGAATGATTTATAAATATTTTATTGTATTACATATATGATTGATTTATAATTATTATATTATCATATACATTTATGATTGATTCAATTATTTTCAAAATTTTATGTAAAAGATATTTAAAAGACTAGCTAGATGAGTGTAAATTTCCAGTTTAGAGTTCAATTTCTAGAAGTAACAATTATTTATATTTTTTCATAATATTACTATAAAAAAATTGTTTATACCTATAAATCAATAAATTTGTTTAAAATAATAATAAGAAGAAAAAAAGAAAAAGAGTTGAAATGAAAAGTAAGATAATTGTATAAAGTTTTATTTTGGTGGAATGGAGGTTTAAAGGTCTAAAAGAAAAAAAAGTACAGCAAAGTAATATTCGAAACAGAATATCTTAAGACATCATTCCTAAACAAATCAAAAATAAACATCATTTTTTATAGAGAAAACTCAATACAAAATATTTAATACGATAAAATATTTATGAAACATAAATTGCTTATACATTTTCAACTAATATGAAATTTTTCATAATTTATTCATTTTTTTACAACCCCATTCATAACTAGTACATGTAATCATATTTTGTGTGAGTGTTAAAAAAATAAAATATTTAATATTTATATGTTATTTATGTTCGACATGAATTTATTATTTTCATGACTATATCACTCGATATTTATGAGTTAATTTTAATATTTATATGCAGTTATTTTATATGAATAAAGTAAAATACCGTACAAGGTGTGTGACTCTAGCTACTATACTACTTAACAAAAAAATAAAAAATAAGTGTGTCTATCAAAAATATGAAAGACTTTAGTTTATGTTCCTTTATTTAAATTTGCTTATACTTTTTAAAAAGTATTTAGTCTAGTAGACTAATGGTTAAAATTTTTGATCATAAACGGAATGTTGTGGATAAGGGTGTAAATATATATTAAGGCCAACTAACAGAGTCATACTTAGGTCACGTTAGAATTTATTTTAAATGAAAAATATGTAAGTTTTTTTTATAAATTTATTTAGTGAAAAAAAAAAAGTTAAGTCACATGACAAACAAAATCTTTTAATCCTATCAGATCGGTCGAAAAATGTTAAAGGCGCGGGCTCAAAAAACCAAGGACCTCTAAATTAGAAAAAGAAATAAAAAAAGTATAATAAATGATAAGTAATAAATAAAATATTTGCTAAAAATATAATATCATGATTCGTAGTCTAGTGCTAATAGTCTGTGTTTTAAAAACTAGATCGGACCGGACAGTCGGACCAGTTGAACTGTGAATCGACCAGGTAATCGATTTGATTCAATTGTTGGATCGCCTATGTCATTGAACCGGTGCGAACTGGAAAAAACTGGTTCAAATCAGAAAAACCAATGGTTTTCTTAAATCGACAATTTAAATGCTTTTTTATCTTTATTTATTATTTTTAAAATTAAAACAACGTCGTTTTTATTATTTTAATTAAAAAATTAAAGTTAAAAATAAAATAAATGAAATAAAAAATAAAAATAAGAAATAAAACAAACTAATGATATCATTGACAGAGAAGTTGTTACGGATGCGGTTTATTTTACTGCAGATGATTTTAATATTGAAGAAGGATATCCAAACATAAAAGAAATTTTCCCTCCTTTGAAGCAAGTTTAGTATACATTGTAGTTATTTTGTTATAAACTATTTAATTAGATTATGTTGCAATTAGACTTTGGACTTTCTAATTTTGTACTATTTTGTTATGAGTTATACATTTGTTTAAAATTTGAATTTAAATTATGAACTTGTGAATTTATGATATGATATTTAAAAATATATATAAGTGTTAGTTATATTTTTTAGAGACTGAATTATCCAGTTCGACTAATTTTATATTTATATAGTTTTGTTATAATGACCGATTTATTCAACCGAGTTATCTTGTTTAATCTGGTTTGGTTACGCGGTTCATCCAATAACCCAATGGTTCGACCAATATACCAGTGACGCAATACCCTTACGAGTTTGATGAACGATCCAGTTTTTAAAACACCGGTTAAATATATTAATTTGAACCGCATAATTAAAAAAGACTAAAGAAGAATAAAACAGACTAATAATTAGAATTTAGATATAAGGAATTTTTATACGTAACTATATTGATATCATATTATATTCGACGTTCCAACACTTCAAACAGAATGAAACAATTTCATAGAGTGATTAGATTATTAACAAATTGATTTGTAATGAAAATGATAGAATGTATATATATTTTAAATTTTATAATTATACAAATATTTATTTATCAATTTTGAAACATATTATAATATTAAGCAATTATTCAATGGTCTTCAGTGTCAAAGAATATGTACCAACAGAAACTTGTCCGGTAAATAGAGTCCCTTTAAGAATTATAATTATTCAATAATCACAAAAAAAATATTTAAAAACATTTAGCACGATTAAAAAATATGATATTTTATAAATATCTTACAAAAAAACATAATTTAGTCTTATATATTTATTAATGACAATTATTTATCTTGATTTTTCTAATATCCACAAAAAAATATATTTTATTACAGGTTTATTGACAAATTTTTATCATATACTTTTGTATTATGTTTATCAAAGATAGATATTTGTCTCATTTTTTTATATTTATTCATAATCGATACAACTTTTATATATTAGTTTATATACATTTCAATTTTGAAAGCTTAGGTAAATATTATATTTTCTAAATTATCTAATAAACTAATTACATAAACTTGTCATATTTATGAATGATTTATAAATATTTTATTGTATTACATATATGATTGATTTATAATTATTATATTATCATATACATTTATGATTGATTCAATTATTTTCAAAATTTTATGTAAAAGATATTTAAAAGACTAGCTAGATGAGTGTAAATTTCCAGTTTAGAGTTCAATTTCTAGAAGTAACAATTATTTATATTTTTTCATAATATTACTATAAAAAAATTGTTTATACCTATAAATCAATAAATTTGTTTAAAATAATAATAAGAAGAAAAAAAGAAAAAGAGTTGAAATGAAAAGTAAGATAATTGTATAAAGTTTTATTTTGGTGGAATGGAGGTTTAAAGGTCTAAAAGAAAAAAAAGTACAGCAAAGTAATATTCGAAACAGAATATCTTAAGACATCATTCCTAAACAAATCAAAAATAAACATCATTTTTTATAGAGAAAACTCAATACAAAATATTTAATACGATAAAATATTTATGAAACATAAATTGCTTATACATTTTCAACTAATATGAAATTTTTCATAATTTATTCATTTTTTTACAACCCCATTCATAACTAGTACATGTAATCATATTTTGTGTGAGTGTTAAAAAAATAAAATATTTAATATTTATATGTTATTTATGTTCGACATGAATTTATTATTTTCATGACTATATCACTCGATATTTATGAGTTAATTTTAATATTTATATGCAGTTATTTTATATGAATAAAGTAAAATACCGTACAAGGTGTGTGACTCTAGCTACTATACTACTTAACAAAAAAATAAAAAATAAGTGTGTCTATCAAAAATATGAAAGACTTTAGTTTATGTTCCTTTATTTAAATTTGCTTATACTTTTTAAAAAGTATTTAGTCTAGTAGACTAATGGTTAAAATTTTTGATCATAAACGGAATGTTGTGGATAAGGGTGTAAATATATATTAAGGCCAACTAACAGAGTCATACTTAGGTCACGTTAGAATTTATTTTAAATGAAAAATATGTAAGTTTTTTTTATAAATTTATTTAGTGAAAAAAAAAAAGTTAAGTCACATGACAAACAAAATCTTTTAATCCTATCAGATCGGTCGAAAAATGTTAAAGGCGCGGGCTCAAAAAACCAAGGACCTCTAAATTAGAAAAAGAAATAAAAAAAGTATAATAAATGATAAGTAATAAATAAAATATTTGCTAAAAATATAATATCATGATTCGTAGTCTAGTGCTAATAGTCTGTGTTTTAAAAACTAGACCGGACCGGACAGTCGGACCAGTTGAACTGTGAATCGACCAGGTAATCGATTTGATTCAATTGTTGGATCGCCTATGTCATTGAACCGGTGCGAACTGGAAAAAACTGGTTCAAATCAGAAAAACCAATGGTTTTCTTAAATCGACAATTTAAATGCTTTTTTATCTTTATTTATTATTTTTAAAATTAAAACAACGTCGTTTTTATTATTTTAATTAAAAAATTAAAGTTAAAAATAAAATAAATGAAATAAAAAATAAAAATAAGAAATAAAACAAACTAATGATATCATTGACAGAGAAGTTGTTACGGATGCGGTTTATTTTACTGCAGATGATTTTAATATTGAAGAAGGATATCCAAACATAAAAGAAATTTTCCCTCCTTTGAAGCAAGTTTAGTATACATTGTAGTTATTTTGTTATAAACTATTTAATTAGATTATGTTGCAATTAGACTTTGGACTTTCTAATTTTGTACTATTTTGTTATGAGTTATACATTTGTTTAAAATTTGAATTTAAATTATGAACTTGTGAATTTATGATATGATATTTAAAAATATATATAAGTGTTAGTTATATTTTTTAGAGACTGAATTATCCAGTTCGACTAATTTTATATTTATATAGTTTTGTTATAATGACCGATTTATTCAACCGAGTTATCTTGTTTAATCTGGTTTGGTTACGCGGTTCATCCAATAACCCAATGGTTCGACCAATATACCAGTGACGCAATACCCTTACGAGTTTGATGAACGATCCAGTTTTTAAAACACCGGTTAAATATATTAATTTGAACCGCATAATTAAAAAAGACTAAAGAAGAATAAAACAGACTAATAATTAGAATTTAGATATAAGGAATTTTTATACGTAACTATATTGATATCATATTATATTCGACGTTCCAACACTTCAAACAGAATGAAACAATTTCATAGAGTGATTAGATTATTAACAAATTGATTTGTAATGAAAATGATAGAATGTATATATATTTTAAATTTTATAATTATACAAATATTTATTTATCAATTTTGAAACATATTATAATATTAAGCAATTATTCAATGGTCTTCAGTGTCAAAGAATATGTACCAACAGAAACTTGTCCGGTAAATAGAGTCCCTTTAAGAATTATAATTATTCAATAATCACAAAAAAAATATTTAAAAACATTTAGCACGATTAAAAAATATGATATTTTATAAATATCTTACAAAAAAACATAATTTAGTCTTATATATTTATTAATGACAATTATTTATCTTGATTTTTCTAATATCCACAAAAAAATATATTTTATTACAGGTTTATTGACAAATTTTTATCATATACTTTTGTATTATGTTTATCAAAGATAGATATTTGTCTCATTTTTTTATATTTATTCATAATCGATACAACTTTTATATATTAGTTTATATACATTTCAATTTTGAAAGCTTAGGTAAATATTATATTTTCTAAATTATCTAATAAACTAATTACATAAACTTGTCATATTTATGAATGATTTATAAATATTTTATTGTATTACATATATGATTGATTTATAATTATTATATTATCATATACATTTATGATTGATTCAATTATTTTCAAAATTTTATGTAAAAGATATTTAAAAGACTAGCTAGATGAGTGTAAATTTCCAGTTCAGAGTTCAATTTCTAGAAGTAACAATTATTTATATTTTTTCATAATATTACTATAAAAAAATTGTTTATACCTATAAATCAATAAATTTGTTTAAAATAATAATAAGAAGAAAAAAAGAAAAAGAGTTGAAATGAAAAGTAAGATAATTGTATAAAGTTTTATTTTGGTGGAATGGAGGTTTAAAGGTCTAAAAGAAAAAAAAGTACAGCAAAGTAATATTCGAAACAGAATATCTTAAGACATCATTCCTAAACAAATCAAAAATAAACATCATTTTTTATAGAGAAAACTCAATACAAAATATTTAATACGATAAAATATTTATGAAACATAAATTGCTTATACATTTTCAACTAATATGAAATTTTTCATAATTTATTCATTTTTTTACAACCCCATTCATAACTAGTACATGTAATCATATTTTGTGTGAGTGTTAAAAAAATAAAATATTTAATATTTATATGTTGTTTATGTTCGACATGAATTTATTATTTTCATGACTATATCACTCGATATTTATGAGTTAATTTTAATATTTATATGCAGTTATTTTATATGAATAAAGTAAAATACCGTACAAGGTGTGTGACTCTAGCTACTATACTACTTAACAAAAAAATAAAAAATAAGTGTGTCTATCCAAAATATGAAAGACTTTAGTTTATGTTCCTTTATTTAAATTTGCTTATACTTTTTAAAAAGTATTTAGTCTAGTAGACTAATGGTTAAAATTTTTGATCATAAACGGAATGTTGTGGATAAGGGTGTAAATATATATTAAGGCCAACTAACAGAGTCATACTTAGGTCACGTTAGAATTTATTTTAAATGAAAAATATGTAAGTTTTTTTTATAAATTTATTTAGTGGAAAAAAAAAAGTTAAGTCACATGACAAACAAAATCTTTTAATCCTATCAGATCGGTCGAAAAATGTTAAAGGCGCGGGCTCAAAAAACCAAGGACCTCTAAATTAGAAAAAGAAATAAAAAAAGTATAATAAATGATAAGTAATAAATAAAATATTTGCTAAAAATATAATATCATGATTCGTAGTCTAGTGCTAATAGTCTGTGTTTTAAAAACTAGACCGGACCGGACAGTCGGACCAGTTGAACTGTGAATCGACCAGGTAATCGATTTGATTCAATTGTTGGATCGCCTATGTCATTGAACCGGTGCGAACTGGAAAAAACTGGTTCAAATCAGAAAAACCAATGGTTTTCTTAAATCGACAATTTAAATGCTTTTTTATCTTTATTTATTATTTTTAAAATTAAAACAACGTCGTTTTTATTATTTTAATTAAAAAATTAAAGTTAAAAATAAAATAAATGAAATAAAAAATAAAAATAAGAAATAAAACAAACTAATGATATCATTGACAGAGAAGTTGTTACGGATGCGGTTTATTTTACTGCAGATGATTTTAATATTGAAGAAGGATATCCAAACATAAAAGAAATTTTCCCTCCTTTGAAGCAAGTTTAGTATACATTGTAGTTATTTTGTTATAAACTATTTAATTAGATTATGTTGCAATTAGACTTTGGACTTTCTAATTTTGTACTATTTTGTTATGAGTTATACATTTGTTTAAAATTTGAATTTAAATTATGAACTTGTGAATTTATGATATGATATTTAAAAAAAATATATAAGTGTTAGTTATATTTTTTAGAGACTGAATTATCCAGTTCGACTAATTTTATATTTATATAGTTTTGTTATAATGACCGATTTATTCAACCGAGTTATCTTGTTTAATCTGGTTTGGTTACGCGGTTCATCCAATAACCCAATGGTTCGACCAATATACCAGTGACGCAATACCCTTACGAGTTTGATGAACGATCCAGTTTTTAAAACACCGGTTAAATATATTAATTTGAACCGCATAATTAAAAAAGACTAAAGAAGAATAAAACAGACTAATAATTAAATTTAGATATAAGGAATTTTTATACGTAACTATATTGATATCATATTATATTCGACGTTCCAACACTTCAAACAGAATGAAACAATTTCATAGAGTGATTAGATTATTAACAAATTGATTTGTAATGAAAATGATAGAATGTATATATATTTTAAATTTTATAATTATACAAATATTTATTTATCAATTTTGAAACATATTATAATATTAAGCAATTATTCAATGGTCTTCAGTGTCAAAGAATATGTACCAACAGGAACTTGTCCGGTAAATAGAGTCCCTTTAAGAATTATAATTATTCAATAATCACAAAAAAAAATATTTAAAAACATTTAGCACGATTAAAAAATATGATATTTTATAAATATCTTACAAAAAAACATAATTTAGTCTTATATATTTATTAATGACAATTATTTATCTTGATTTTTCTAATATCCACAAAAAAAAATATTTTATTACAGGTTTATTGACAAATTTTTATCATATACTTTTGTATTATGTTTATCAAATATAGATATTTGTCTCATTTTTTTATATTTATTCATAATCGATACAACTTTTATATATTAGTTTATATACATTTCAATTTTGAAAGCTTAGGTAAATATTATATTTTCTAAATTATCTAATAAACTAATTACATAAATTTGTCATATTTATGAATGATTTATAAATATTTTATTGTATTACATATATGATTGATTTATAATTATTATATTATCATATACATTTATGATTGATTCAATTATTTTCAAAATTTTATGTAAAAGATATTTAAACGACTAGCTAGATGAGTGTAAATTTCCAGTTTAGAGTTCAATTTCTAGAAGTAACAATTATTTATATTTTTTCATAATATTACTATAAAAAAATTGTTTATACCTATAAATCAATAAATTTGTTTAAAATAATAATAAGAAGAAAAAAAGAAAAAGAGTTGAAATGAAAAGTAAGATAATTGTATAAAGTTTTATTTTGGTGGAATGGAGGTTTAAAGGTCTAAAAGAAAAAAAAGTACAGCAAAGTAATATTCGAAACAGAATATCTTAAGACATCATTCCTAAACAAATCAAAAATAAACATCATTTTTTATAGAGAAAACTCAATACAAAATATTTAATACGATAAAATATTTATGAAACATAAATTGCTTATACATTTTCAACTAATATGAAATTTTTCATAATTTATTCATTTTTTTACAACCCCATTCATAACTAGTACATGTAATCATATTTTGTGTGAGTGTTAAAAAAATAAAATATTTAATATTTATATGTTATTTATGTTCGACATGAATTTATTATTTTCATGACTATATCACTCGATATTTATGAGTTAATTTTAATATTTATATGCAGTTATTTTATATGAATAAAGTAAAATACCGTACAAGGTGTGTGACTCTAGCTACTATACTACTTAACAAAAAAATAAAAAATAAGTGTGTCTATCAAAAATATGAAAGACTTTAGTTTATGTTCCTTTATTTAAATTTGCTTATACTTTTTAAAAAGTATTTAGTCTAGTAGACTAATGGTTAAAATTTTTGATCATAAACGGAATGTTGTGGATAAGGGTGTAAATATATATTAAGGCCAACTAACAGAGTCATACTTAGGTCACGTTAGAATTTATTTTAAATGAAAAATATGTAAGTTTTTTTTATAAATTTATTTAGTGAAAAAAAAAAAGTTAAGTCACATGACAAAAAAAATCTTTTAATCCTATCAGATCGGTCGAAAAATGTTAAAGGCGCGGGCTCAAAAAACCAAGGACCTCTAAATTAGAAAAAGAAATAAAAAAAGTATAATAAATGATAAGTAATAAATAAAATATTTGCTAAAAATATAATATCATGATTCGTAGTCTAGTGCTAATAGTCTGTGTTTTAAAAACTAGACCGGACCGGACAGTCGGACCAGTTGAACTGTGAATCGACCAGGTAATCGATTTGATTCAATTGTTGGATCGCCTATGTCATTGAACCGGTGCGAACTGGAAAAAACTGGTTCAAATCAGAAAAACCAATGGTTTTCTTAAATCGACAATTTAAATGCTTTTTTATCTTTATTTATTATTTTTAAAATTAAAACAACGTCGTTTTTATTATTTTAATTAAAAAATTAAAGTTAAAAATAAAATAAATGAAATAAAAAATAAAAATAAGAAATAAAACAAACTAATGATATCATTGACAGAGAAGTTGTTACGGATGCGGTTTATTTTACTGCAGATGATTTTAATATTGAAGAAGGATATCCAAACATAAAAGAAATTTTCCCTCCTTTGAAGCAAGTTTAGTATACATTGTAGTTATTTTGTTATAAACTATTTAATTAGATTATGTTGCAATTAGACTTTGGACTTTCTAATTTTGTACTATTTTGTTATGAGTTATACATTTGTTTAAAATTTGAATTTAAATTATGAACTTGTGAATTTATGATATGATATTTAAAAAAATATATAAGTGTTAGTTATATTTTTTAGAGACTGAATTATCCAGTTCGACTAACTTTATATTTATATAGTTTTGTTATAATGACCGATTTATTCAACCGAGTTATCTTGTTTAATCTGGTTTGGTTACGCGGTTCATCCAATAACCCAATGGTTCGACCAATATACCAGTGACGCAATACCCTTACGAGTTTGATGAACGATCCAGTTTTTAAAACACCGGTTAAATATATTAATTTGAACCGCATAATTAAAAAAGACTAAAGAAGAATAAAACAGACTAATAATTAAATTTAGATATAAGGAATTTTTATACGTAACTATATTGATATCATATTATATTCGACGTTCCAACACTTCAAACAGAATGAAACAATTTCATAGAGTGATTAGATTATTAACAAATTGATTTGTAATGAAAATGATAGAATGTATATATATTTTAAATTTTATAATTATACAAATATTTATTTATCAATTTTGAAACATATTATAATATTAAGCAATTATTCAATGGTCTTCAGTGTCAAAGAATATGTACCAACAGGAACTTGTCCGGTAAATAGAGTCCCTTTAAGAATTATAATTATTCAATAATCACAAAAAAAAATATTTAAAAACATTTAGCACGATTAAAAAATATGATATTTTATAAATATCTTACAAAAAAACATAATTTAGTCTTATATATTTATTAATGACAATTATTTATCTTGATTTTTCTAATATCCACAAAAAAAAATATTTTATTACAGGTTTATTGACAAATTTTTATCATATACTTTTGTATTATGTTTATCAAATATAGATATTTGTCTCATTTTTTTATATTTATTCATAATCGATACAACTTTTATATATTAGTTTATATACATTTCAATTTTGAAAGCTTAGGTAAATATTATATTTTCTAAATTATCTAATAAACTAATTACATAAATTTGTCATATTTATGAATGATTTATAAATATTTTATTGTATTACATATATGATTGATTTATAATTATTATATTATCATATACATTTATGATTGATTCAATTATTTTCAAAATTTTATGTAAAAGATATTTAAACGACTAGCTAGATGAGTGTAAATTTCCAGTTTAGAGTTCAATTTCTAGAAGTAACAATTATTTATATTTTTTCATAATATTACTATAAAAAAATTGTTTATACCTATAAATCAATAAATTTGTTTAAAATAATAATAAGAAGAAAAAAAGAAAAAGAGTTGAAATGAAAAGTAAGATAATTGTATAAAGTTTTATTTTGGTGGAATGGAGGTTTAAAGGTCTAAAAGAAAAAAAAGTACAGCAAAGTAATATTCGAAACAGAATATCTTAAGACATCATTCCTAAACAAATAAAAAATAAACATCATTTTTTATAGAGAAAACTCAATACAAAATATTTAATACGATAAAATATTTATGAAACATAAATTGCTTATACATTTTCAACTAATATGAAATTTTTCATAATTTATTCATTTTTTTACAACCCCATTCATAACTAGTACATGTAATCATATTTTGTGTGAGTGTTAAAAAAATAAAATATTTAATATTTATATGTTATTTATGTTCGACATGAATTTATTATTTTCATGACTATATCACTCGATATTTATGAGTTAATTTTAATATTTATATGCAGTTATTTTATATGAATAAAGTAAAATACCGTACAAGGTGTGTGACTCTAGCTACTATACTACTTAACAAAAAAATAAAAAATAAGTGTGTCTATCCAAAATATGAAAGACTTTAGTTTATGTTCCTTTATTTAAATTTGCTTATACTTTTTAAAAAGTATTTAGTCTAGTAGACTAATGGTTAAAATTTTTGATCATAAACGGAATGTTGTGGATAAGGGTGTAAATATATATTAAGGCCAACTAACAGAGTCATACTTAGGTCACGTTAGAATTTATTTTAAATGAAAAATATGTAAGTTTTTTTTATAAATTTATTTAGTGAAAAAAAAAAAGTTAAGTCACATGACAAACAAAATCTTTTAATCCTATCAGATCGGTCGAAAAATGTTAAAGGCGCGGGCTCAAAAAACCAAGGACCTCTAAATTAGAAAAAGAAATAAAAAAAGTATAATAAATGATAAGTAATAAATAAAATATTTGCTAAAAATATAATATCATGATTCGTAGTCTAGTGCTAATAGTCTGTGTTTTAAAAACTAGACCGGACCGGACAGTCGGACCAGTTGAACTGTGAATCGACCAGGTAATCGATTTGATTCAATTGTTGGATCGCCTATGTCATTGAACCGGTGCGAACTGGAAAAAACTGGTTCAAATCAGAAAAACCAATGGTTTTCTTAAATCGACAATTTAAATGCTTTTTTATCTTTATTTATTATTTTTAAAATTAAAACAACGTCGTTTTTATTATTTTAATTAAAAAATTAAAGTTAAAAATAAAATAAATGAAATAAAAAATAAAAATAAGAAATAAAACAAACTAATGATATCATTGACAGAGAAGTTGTTACGGATGCGGTTTATTTTACTGCAGATGATTTTAATATTGAAGAAGGATATCCAAACATAAAAGAAATTTTCCCTCCTTTGAAGCAAGTTTAGTATACATTGTAGTTATTTTGTTATAAACTATTTAATTAGATTATGTTGCAATTAGACTTTGGACTTTCTAATTTTGTACTATTTTGTTATGAGTTATACATTTGTTTAAAATTTGAATTTAAATTATGAACTTGTGAATTTATGATATGATATTTAAAAAAATATATAAGTGTTTAGTTATATTTTTTAGAGACTGAATTATCCAGTTCGACTAATTTTATATTTATATAGTTTTGTTATAATGACCGATTTATTCAACCGAGTTATCTTGTTTAATCTGGTTTGGTTACGCGGTTCATCCAATAACCCAATGGTTCGACCAATATACCAGTGACGCAATACCCTTACGAGTTTGATGAACGATCCAGTTTTTAAAACACCGGTTAAATATATTAATTTGAACCGCATAATTAAAAAAGACTAAAGAAGAATAAAACAGACTAATAATTAGAATTTAGATATAAGGAATTTTTATACGTAACTATATTGATATCATATTATATTCGACGTTCCAACACTTCAAACAGAATGAAACAATTTCATAGAGTGATTAGATTATTAACAAATTGATTTGTAATGAAAATGATAGAATGTATATATATTTTAAATTTTATAATTATACAAATATTTATTTATCAATTTTGAAACATATTATAATATTAAGCAATTATTCAATGGTCTTCAGTGTCAAAGAATATGTACCAACAGAAACTTGTCCGGTAAATAGAGTCCCTTTAAGAATTATAATTATTCAATAATCACAAAAAAAATATTTAAAAACATTTAGCACGATTAAAAAATATGATATTTTATAAATATCTTACAAAAAAACATAATTTAGTCTTATATATTTATTAATGACAATTATTTATCTTGATTTTTCTAATATCCACAAAAAAAATATTTTATTACAGGTTTATTGACAAATTTTTATCATATACTTTTGTATTATGTTTATCAAAGATAGATATTTGTCTCATTTTTTTATATTTATTCATAATCGATACAACTTTTATATATTAGTTTATATACATTTCAATTTTGAAAGCTTAGGTAAATATTATATTTTCTAAATTATCTAATAAACTAATTACATAAACTTGTCATATTTATGAATGATTTATAAATATTTTATTGTATTACATATATGATTGATTTATAATTATTATATTATCATATACATTTATGATTGATTCAATTATTTTCAAAATTTTATGTAAAAGATATTTAAAAGACTAGCTAGATGAGTGTAAATTTCCAGTTTAGAGTTCAATTTCTAGAAGTAACAATTATTTATATTTTTTCATAATATTACTATAAAAAAATTGTTTATACCTATAAATCAATAAATTTGTTTAAAATAATAATAAGAAGAAAAAAAGAAAAAGAGTTGAAATGAAAAGTAAGATAATTGTATAAAGTTTTATTTTGGTGGAATGGAGGTTTAAAGGTCTAAAAGAAAAAAAAGTACAGCAAAGTAATATTCGAAACAAAATATCTTAAGACATCATTCCTAAACAAATCAAAAATAAACATCATTTTTTATAGAGAAAACTCAATACAAAATATTTAATACGATAAAATATTTATGAAACATAAATTGCTTATACATTTTCAACTAATATGAAATTTTTCATAATTTATTCATTTTTTTACAACCCCATTCATAACTAGTACATGTAATCATATTTTGTGTGAGTGTTAAAAAAATAAAATATTTAATATTTATATGTTATTTATGTTCGACATGAATTTATTATTTTCATGACTATATCACTCGATATTTATGAGTTAATTTTAATATTTATATGCAGTTATTTTATATGAATAAAGTAAAATACCGTACAAGGTGTGTGACTCTAGCTACTATACTACTTAACAAAAAAATAAAAAATAAGTGTGTCTATCAAAAATATGAAAGACTTTAGTTTATGTTCCTTTATTTAAATTTGCTTATACTTTTTAAAAAGTATTTAGTCTAGTAGACTAATGGTTAAAATTTTTGATCATAAACGGAATGTTGTGGATAAGGGTGTAAATATATATTAAGGCCAACTAACAGAGTCATACTTAGGTCACGTTAGAATTTATTTTAAATGAAAAATATGTAAGTTTTTGTTATAAATTTATTTAGTGAAAAAAAAAAGTTAAGTCACATGACAAACAAAATCTTTTAATCCTATCAGATCGGTCGAAAAATGTTAAAGGCGCGGGCTCAAAAAACCAAGGACCTCTAAATTAGAAAAAGAAATAAAAAAAGTATAATAAATGATAAGTAATAAATAAAATATTTGCTAAAAATATAATATCATGATTCGTAGTCTAGTGCTAATAGTCTGTGTTTTAAAAACTAGACCGGACCGGACAGTCGGACCAGTTGAACTGTGAATCGACCAGGTAATCGATTTGATTCAATTGTTGGATCGCCTATGTCATTGAACCGGTGCGAACTGGAAAAAACTGGTTCAAATCAGAAAAACCAATGGTTTTCTTAAATCGGCAATTTAAATGCTTTTTTATCTTTATTTATTATTTTTAAAATTAAAACAACGTCGTTTTTATTATTTTAATTAAAAAATTAAAGTTAAAAATAAAAGAAGTGAAATAAAAAATAAAAATAAGAAATAAAACAAACTAATGATATCATTGACAGAGAAGTTGTTACGGATGCGGTTTATTTTACTGCAGATGATTTTAATATTGAAGAAGGATATCCAAACATAAAAGAAATTTTCCCTCCTTTGAAGCAAGTATAGTATACATTGTAGTTATTTTGTTATAAACTATTTAATTAGATTATGTTGCAATTAGACTTTGGACTTTCTAATTTTGTACTATTTTGTTATGAGTTATACATTTGTTTAAAATTTGAATTTAAATTATGAACTTGTGAATTTATGATATGATATTTAAAAAAATATATAAGTGTTAGTTATATTTTTTAGAGACTGAATTATACAGTTCGACTAATTTTATATTTATATAGTTTTGTTATAATGACCGATTTATTCAACCGAGTTATCTTGTTTAATCTGGTTTGGTTACGCGGTTCATCCAATAACCCAATGGTTCGACCAATATACCAGTGACGCAATACCCTTACGAGTTTGATGAACGATCCAGTTTTTAAAACACCGGTTAAATATATTAATTTGAACCGCATAATTAAAAAAGACTAAAGAAGAATAAAACAGACTAATAATTAGAATTTAGATATAAGGAATTTTTATACGTAACTATATTGATATCATATTATATTCGACGTTCCAACACTTCAAACAGAATGAAACAATTTCATAGAGTGATTAGATTATTAACAAATTGATTTGTAATGAAAATGATAGAATGTATATATATTTTAAATTTTATAATTATACAAATATTTATTTATCAATTTTGAAACATATTATAATATTAAGCAATTATTCAATGGTCTTCAGTGTCAAAGAATATGTACCAACAGAAACTTGTCCGGTAAATAGAGTCCCTTTAAGAATTATAATTATTCAATAATCACAAAAAAAATATTTAAAAACATTTAGCACGATTAAAAAATATGATATTTTATAAATATCTTACAAAAAACATAATTTAGTCTTATATATTTATTAATGACAATTATTTATCTTGATTTTTCTAATATCCACAAAAAAATATATTTTATTACAGGTTTATTGACAAATTTGTATCATATACTTTTGTATTATGTTTATCAAAGATAGATATTTGTCTCATTTTTTTATATTTATTCATAATCGATACAACTTTTATATATTAGTTTATATACATTTCAATTTTGAAAGCTTAGGTAAATATTATATTTTCTAAATTATCTAATAAACTAATTACATAAATTTGTCATATTTATGAATGATTTATAAATATTTTATTGTATTACATATATGATTGATTTATAATTATTATATTATCATATACATTTATGATTGATTCAATTATTTTCAAAATTTTATGTAAAAGATATTTAAAAGACTAGCTAGATGAGTGTAAGTTTCCAGTTTAGAGTTCAATTTCTAGAAGTAACAATTATTTATATTTTTTCATAATATTACTATAAAAAAATTGTTTATACCTATAAATAAATAAATTTGTTTAAAATAATAAGAAGAAGAAAAAAAGAAAAAGAGTTGAAATGAAAAGTAAGATAATTGTATAAAGTTTTATTTTGGTGGAATGGAGGTTTAAAGGTCTAAAAGAAAAAAAAATACAGCAGAGTAATATTCGAAACAGAATATCTTAAGACATCATTCCTAAACAAATCAAAAATAAACATCATTTTTTATAGATAAAACTCAATACAAAATATTTAATACGATAAAATATTTATGAAACATAAATTGCTTATACATTTTCAACTAATATGAATTTTTTCATAATTTATTCATTTTTTTACAACCCCATTCATAACTAGTACATGTAATCATATTTTGTGTGAGTGTTTAAAAAATAAAATATTTAATATTTATATGTTATTTATGTTCGACATGAATTTATTATTTTCATGACTATATCACTCGATATTTGTGAGTTAATTTTAATATTTATATGCAGTTATTTTATATGAATAAAGTAAAATACCGTACAAGGTGTGTGACACTAGCTACTATACTACTTAACAAAAAAATAAAAAATAAGTGTGTCTATCAAAAATATGAAAGACTTTAGTTTATGTTCCTTTATTTAAATTTGCTTATACTTTTTAAAAAGTATTTAGTCTAGTAGACTAATGGTTAAAATTTTTGATCATAAACGGAATGTTGTGGATAAGGGTGTAAATATATATTAAGGCCAACTAACAGAGTCATACTTAGGTCACGTTAGAATTTATTTTAAATGAAAAATATGTAAGTTTTTTTTATAAATTTATTTAGTGAAAAAAAAAGTTAAGTCACATGACAAACAAAATCTTTTAATCCTATCAGATCGGTCGAAAAATGTTAAAGGCGCGGGCTCAAAAAACCAAGGACCTCTAAATTAGAAAAAGAAATAAAAAAAGTATAATAAATGATAAGTAATAAATAAAATATTTGCTAAAAATATAATATCATGATTCGTAGTCTAGTGCTAATAGTCTGTGTTTTAAAAACTAGACCGGACCGGACAGTCGGACCAGGTGAACTGTGAATCGACCAGGTAATCGATTTGATTCAATTGTTGGATCGCCTATGTCATTGAACCGGTGCGAACTGGAAAAAACTGGTTCAAATCAGAAAAACCAATGGTTTTCTTAAATCGGCAATTTAAATGCTTTTTTATCTTTATTTATTATTTTTAAAATTAAAACAACGTCGTTTTTATTATTTTAATTAAAAAATTAAAGTTAAAAATAAAAGAAATGAAATAAAAAATAAAAATAAGAAATAAAACAAACTAATGATATCATTGACAGAGAAGTTGTTACGGATGCGGTTTATTTTACTGCAGATGATTTTAATATTGAAGAAGGATATCCAAACATAAAAGAAATTTTCCCTCCTTTGAAGCAAGTTTAGTATACATTGTAGTTATTTTGTTATAAACTATTTAATTAGATTATGTTGCAATTAGACTTTGGACTTTCTAATTTTGTACTATTTTGTTATGAGTTATACATTTGTTTAAAATTTGAATTTAAATTATGAACTTGTGAATTTATGATATGATATTTAAAAATATATATAAGTGTTAGTTATATTTTTTAGAGACTGAATTATCTGGTTCGACTAATTTTATATTTATATAGTTTTGTTATAATGATCGATCGACTAATTTTATATTTATATAGTTTTGTTATAATGATCGATTTATTCAACCGAGTTATCTTGTTTAATCTGGTTTGGTTACGCGGTTCAACCAATAACCCAATGGTTCGACCAATATACCAGTGACACAATACCCTTACGAGTTTGATGAACGATCCAGTTTTTAAAACACCGGTTAAGTATATTAATTTGAACGGCATAATTAAAATAGACTAAAGAAGAATAAAAATAGACTAATAATTAGAATTTAGATATAAGGAATTTTTATACGTAACTATATTGATATCATATTATATTCGACGTTCCAACACTTCAAACAGAATGAAATAATTTCATAGAGTGATTAGATTTTCGACAAATTGATTTGTAATGAAAATGATAGAATGTATATATATTTTAAATTTTATAATTATAAAAATATTTATTTATCAATTTTGAAAAATTTTATAATATTAAGCAATTATTCAATGGTCTTCAGTGTCAAAGAATATGTACCAACAGGAACTTGTCCGGTAAACAGAGTCCCTTTAAGAATTATAATTATTCAATAATCAAAAAAAAAATATTTAAAAACATTTAGCATGATTAAACAATATGATATTTTATAAATATCTTACTAAAAATATATAATTTAGTCTTATATATTTATTAATGACAATTATTTATCCTGATTTTTCTAATATCTACAAAAAAAATTATTTCAGGTTTATTGACGAATTTTTATCATATACTTTTGTATTATGTTTATCAAAGATGGATATTTGTCTCATTTTTTTATATTTATTCATAATCGATACAAATTTTATATATTAGTTTATATACATTTCAATTTTTAATGCTTAGCTAAATATTATATTTTCTAAATTATCTAATAAACTAATTACATAAATTTGTCATATTTATGAATGATTTATAAATATTTTATTGTATTACATATATGATTGATTTATAATTATTATATTATCATATACATTTATGATTGATTCAATTATTTTCAAAATTTTATGTAAAAGATATTTAAAAGACTAGCTAGATGAGTGTAAATTTCCAGTTTAGAGTTCAATTTCTAGAAGTAACAATTATTTATATTTTTTTCATAATATTACTATAAAAAAATTGTTTATACCTATAAATCAATAAATTTGTTTAAAATAATAATAAGAAGAAAAAAAGAAAAAGAGTTGAAATGAAAAGTAAGATAATTGTATAAAGTTTTATTTTGGTGGAATGGAGGTTTAAAGGTCTAAAAGAAAAAAAAATACAGCAAAGTAATATTCGAAACAGAATATCTTAAGACATCATTTTTTATAGAGAAAACTCAATACGAAATATTTAATACGATAAAATATTTATGAAACATAAATTGCTTATACATTTTCAACTAATATGAAATTTTTCATAATTTATTCATTTTTTTACAACCCCATTCATAACTAGTACATGTAATCATATTTTGTGTGAGTGTTAAAAAAATAAAATATTTAATATTTATATGTTATTTATGTTCGACATGAATTTATTATTTTCATGACTATATCACTCGATATTTATGAGTTAATTTTAATATTTATATGCAGTTATTTTATATGAATAAAGTAAAATATCATACAAGGTGTGTGACTCTAGCTACTATACTACTTAACAAAAAAAGAAAAAAATAAGTGTGTCTATCAAAAATATGAAAGACTTAAGTTTATGTTCCTTTATTTAAATTTGCTTATACTTTTTAAAAAGTATTTAGTCTAGTAGACTAATGGTTAAAAATTTTGATCATAAACGGAATGTTATGGATAACGTTGTAAATATATATTAAGGCCAACTAACAGAGTCATACTTAGGTCACGTTAGAATTTATTTTAAATGAAAAATATGTAAGTTTTTGTTATAAATTTATTTAGTGAAAAAAAAAAGTTAAGTCACATGACAAACAAAATCTTTTAATCCTATCAGATCGGTCGAAAAATGTTAAAGGCGCGGGCTCAAAAAACCAAGGACCTCTAAATTAGAAAAAGAAATAAAAAAAGTATAATAAATGATAAGTAATAAATAAAATATTTGCTAAAAATATAATATCATGATTCGTAGTCTAGTGGTAATAGTCTGTGTTTTAAAAACTAGACCGGACTGGACAGTCGGACCAGTTGAACTGTGAATCGACCAGGTAATCGATTTGATTCAATTGTTGGATCGCCTATGTCATTGAACCGGTGCGAACTGGAAAAAACTGGTTCAAATCAGAAAAACCAATGGTTTTCTTAAATCGGCAATTTAAATGCTTTTTTATCTTTATTTATTATTTTTAAAATTAAAACAACGTCGTTTTTATTATTTTAATTAAAAAATTAAAGTTAAAAATAAAAGAAGTGAAATAAAAAATAAAAATAAGAAATAAAACAAACTAATGATATCATTGACAGAGAAGTTGTTACGGATGCGGTTTATTTTACTGCAGATGATTTTAATATTGAAGAAGGATATCCAAACATAAAAGAAATTTTCCCTCCTTTGAAGCAAGTTTAGTATACATTGTAGTTATTTTGTTATAAACTATTTAATTAGATTATGTTGCAATTAGACTTTGGACTTTCTAATTTTGTACTATTTTGTTATGAGTTATACATTTGTTTAAAATTTGAATTTAAATTATGAACTTGTGAATTTATGATATGATATTTAAAAAAATATATAAGTGTTAGTTATATTTTTTAGAGACTGAATTATCCAGTTCGACTAATTTTATATTTATATAGTTTTGTTATAATGACCGATTTATTCAACCGAGTTATCTTGTTTAATCTGGTTTGGTTACGCGGTTCATCCAATAACCCAATGGTTCGACCAATATACCAGTGACGCAATACCCTTACGAGTTTGATGAACGATCCAGTTTTTAAAACACCGGTTAAATATATTAATTTGAACCGCATAATTAAAAAAGACTAAAGAAGAATAAAACAGACTAATAATTAGAATTTAGATATAAGGAATTTTTATACGTAACTATATTGATATCATATTATATTCGACGTTCCAACACTTCAAACAGAATGAAACAATTTCATAGAGTGATTAGATTATTAACAAATTGATTTGTAATGAAAATGATAGAATGTATATATATTTTAAATTTTATAATTATACAAATATTTATTTATCAATTTTGAAACATATTATAATATTAAGCAATTATTCAATGGTCTTCAGTGTCAAAGAATATGTACCAACAGAAACTTGTCCGGTAAATAGAGTCCCTTTAAGAATTATAATTATTCAATAATCACAAAAAAAATATTTAAAAACATTTAGCACGATTAAAAAATATGATATTTTATAAATATCTTACAAAAAACATAATTTAGTCTTATATATTTATTAATGACAATTATTTATCTTGATTTTTCTAATATCCACAAAAAAATATATTTTATTACAGGTTTATTGACAAATTTGTATCATATACTTTTGTATTATGTTTATCAAAGATAGATATTTGTCTCATTTTTTTATATTTATTCATAATCGATACAACTTTTATATATTAGTTTATATACATTTCAATTTTGAAAGCTTAGGTAAATATTATATTTTCTAAATTATCTAATAAACTAATTACATAAATTTGTCATATTTATGAATGATTTATAAATATTTTATTGTATTACATATATGATTGATTTATAATTATTATATTATCATATACATTTATGATTGATTCAATTATTTTCAAAATTTTATGTAAAAGATATTTAAAAGACTAGCTAGATGAGTGTAAGTTTCCAGTTTAGAGTTCAATTTCTAGAAGTAACAATTATTTATATTTTTTCATAATATTACTATAAAAAAATTGTTTATACCTATAAATAAATAAATTTGTTTAAAATAATAAGAAGAAGAAAAAAAGAAAAAGAGTTGAAATGAAAAGTAAGATAATTGTATAAAGTTTTATTTTGGTGAAATGGAGGTTTAAAGGTCTAAAAGAAAAAAAAATACAGCAGAGTAATATTCGAAACAGAATATCTTAAGACATCATTCCTAAACAAATCAAAAATAAACATCATTTTTTATAGATAAAACTCAATACAAAATATTTAATACGATAAAATATTTATGAAACATAAATTGCTTATACATTTTCAACTAATATGAAATTTTTCATAATTTATTCATTTTTTTACAACCCCATTCATAACTAGTACATGTAATCATATTTTGTGTGAGTGTTTAAAAAATAAAATATTTAATATTTATATGTTATTTATGTTCGACATGAATTTATTATTTTCATGACTATATCACTCGATATTTGTGAGTTAATTTTAATATTTATATGCAGTTATTTTATATGAATAAAGTAAAATACCGTACAAGGTGTGTGACACTAGCTACTATACTACTTAACAAAAAAATAAAAAATAAGTGTGTCTATCAAAAATATGAAAGACTTTAGTTTATGTTCCTTTATTTAAATTTGCTTATACTTTTTAAAAAGTATTTAGTCTAGTAGACTAATGGTTAAAATTTTTGATCATAAACGGAATGTTGTGGATAAGGGTGTAAATATATATTAAGGCCAACTAACAGAGTCATACTTAGGTCACGTTAGAATTTATTTTAAATGAAAAATATGTAAGTTTTTTTTATAAATTTATTTAGTGAAAAAAAAAGTTAAGTCACATGACAAACAAAATCTTTTAATCCTATCAGATCGGTCGAAAAATGTTAAAGGCGCGGGCTCAAAAAACCAAGGACCTCTAAATTAGAAAAAGAAATAAAAAAAGTATAATAAATGATAAGTAATAAATAAAATATTTGCTAAAAATATAATATCATGATTCGTAGTCTAGTGCTAATAGTCTGTGTTTTAAAAACTAGACCGGACCGGACAGTCGGACCAGTTGAACTGTGAATCGACCAGGTAATCGATTTGATTCAATTGTTGGATCGCCTATGTCATTGAACCGGTGCGAACTGGAAAAAACTGGTTCAAATCAGAAAAACCAATGGTTTTCTTAAATCGGCAATTTAAATGCTTTTTTATCTTTATTTATTATTTTTAAAATTAAAACAACGTCGTTTTTATTATTTTAATTAAAAAATTAAAGTTAAAAATAAAAGAAGTGAAATAAAAAATAAAAATAAGAAATAAAACAAACTAATGATATCATTGACAGAGAAGTTGTTACGGATGCGGTTTATTTTACTGCAGATGATTTTAATATTGAAGAAGGATATCCAAACATAAAAGAAATTTTCCCTCCTTTGAAGCAAGTTTAGTATACATTGTAGTTATTTTGTTATAAACTATTTAATTAGATTATGTTGCAATTAGACTTTGGACTTTCTAATTTTGTACTATTTTGTTATGAGTTATACATTTGTTTAAAATTTGAATTTAAATTATGAACTTGTGAATTTATGATATGATATTTAAAAAAATATATAAGTGTTAGTTATATTTTTTAGAGACTGAATTATCCAGTTCGACTAATTTTATATTTATATAGTTTTGTTATAATGACCGATTTATTCAACCGAGTTATCTTGTTTAATCTGGTTTGGTTACGCGGTTCATCCAATAACCCAATGGTTCGACCAATATACCAGTGACGCAATACCCTTACGAGTTTGATGAACGATCCAGTTTTTAAAACACCGGTTAAATATATTAATTTGAACCGCATAATTAAAAAAGACTAAAGAAGAATAAAACAGACTAATAATTAGAATTTAGATATAAGGAATTTGTATACGTAACTATATTGATATCATATTATATTCGACGTTCCAACACTTCAAACAGAATGAAACAATTTCATAGAGTGATTAGATTATTAACAAATTGATTTGTAATGAAAATGATAGAATGTATATATATTTTAAATTTTATAATTATACAAATATTTATTTATCAATTTTGAAACATATTATAATATTAAGCAATTATTCAATGGTCTTCAGTGTCAAAGAATATGTACCAACAGGAACTTGTCCGGTAAATAGAGTCCCTTTAAGAATTATAATTATTCAATAATCACAAAAAAAATATTTAAAAACATTTAGCACGATTAAAAAATATGATATTTTATAAATATCTTACAAAAAAACATAATTTAGTCTTATATATTTATTAATGACAATTATTTATCTTGATTTTTCTAATATCCACAAAAAAATATATTTTATTACAGGTTTATTGACAAATTTTTATCATATACTTTTGTATTATGTTTATCAAAGATAGATATTTGTCTCATTTTTTTATATTTATTCATAATCGATACAACTTTTATATATTAGTTTATATACATTTCAATTTTGAAAGCTTAGGTAAATATTATATTTTCTAAATTATCTAATAAACTAATTACATAAATTTGTCATATTTATGAATGATTTATAAATATTTTATTGTATTACATATATGATTGATTTATAATTATTATATTATCATATACATTTATGATTGATTCAATTATTTTCAAAATTTTATGTAAAAGATATTTAAAAGACTAGCTAGATGAGTGTAAATTTCCAGTTTAGAGTTCAATTTCTAGAAGTAACAATTATTTATATTTTTTCATAATATTACTATAAAAAAATTGTTTATACCTATAAATCAATAAATTTGTTTAAAATAATAATAAGAAGAAAAAAAGAAAAAGAGTTGAAATGAAAAGTAAGATAATTGTATAAAGTTTTATTTTGGTGGAATGGAGGTTTAAAGGTCTAAAAGAAAAAAAAATACAGCAAAGTAATATTCGAAACAGAATATCTTAAGACATCATTCCTAAACAAATCAAAAATAAACATCATTTTTTATAGAGAAAACTCAATACAAAATATTTAATACGATAAAATATTTATGAAACATAAATTGCTTATACATTTTCAACTAATATGAAATTTTTCATAATTTATTCATTTTTTTACAACCCCATTCATAACTAGTACATGTAATCATATTTTGTGTGAGTGTTAAAAAAATAAAATATTTAATATTTATATGTTATTTATGTTCGACATGAATTTATTATTTTCATGACTATATCACTCGATATTTATGAGTTAATTTTAATATTTATATGCAGTTATTTTATATGAATAAAGTAAAATATCGTACAAGGTGTGTGACTCTAGCTACTATACTACTTAACAAAAAAAGAAAAAATAAGTGTGTCTCTCAAAAATATGAAAGACTTTAGTTTATGTTCCTTTATTTAAATTTGCTTATACTTTTTAAAAAGTATTTAGTCTAGTAGACTAATGGTTAAAATTTTTGATCATAAATGGAATGTTGTGGATAAGGGTGTAAATATATATTAAGGCCAACTAACAGAGTCATACTTAGGTCACGTTAGAATTTATTTTAAATGAAAAATATGTAATTTTTTTTTATAAATTTATTTAGTGAAAAAAAAAAGTTAAGTAACATGACAAACAAAATCTTTTAATCCTATCAGATCGGTCGAAAAATGTTAAAGGCGCGGGCTCAAAAAACCAAGGACCTCTAAATCAGAAAAAGAAATAAAAAAAGTATAATAAATGATAAGTAATAAATAAAATATTTGCTAAAAATATAATATCATGATTCGTAGTCTAGTGGTAATAGTCTGTGTTTTAAAAACTAGACCGGACCGGACAGTCGGACTAGTTGAACTGTGAATCGACCAGGTAATCGATTTGATTCAATTGTTGGATCGCCTGTGTCATTGAACCGGTGCGAACTAGAAAAAAACTGGTTCAAATCAGAAAAACCAATGGTTTTCTTAAATCGGCAATTTAAATGCTTTTTTATTTTTAATTATTTTTTTAAAAATTAAAACGGCGTCGTTTTTATTATTTTAATTAAAAAATTAAAGTTAAAAATAAAAGAAATGAAATAAAAATTAAAAATAAGAAATAAAACAAAGTAATGATATCATTGACAGAGAAGTTGTTACGGGTGTGGTTTATTTTACTGCAGATGATTTTAATATTGAAGAAGGATATCCAAACATAAAAGAAATTTTCCCTCCTTTGAAGCAAGTTTAGTATACATTGTAGTTATTTTGTTATAAACTATTTAATTAGATTATGTTGCAATTAGACTATGGACTTTCTAATTTTGTACTATTTTGTTATGTGTTATACATTTGTTTAAAATTTGAATTTAAATTATGAACTTGTGAATTTTTGATATGATATTTAAAAATACATATAAGTGTTAGTTATATTTTTTAGAGACTGAATTATCTGGTTCGACTAATTTTATATTTATATAGTTTTGTTATAATGACCGATTTATTCAACCGAGTTATCTTGTTTAATCTGGTTTGGTTACGCGGTTCATCCAATAACCCAATGGTTCGACTAATATACCAGTGACGCAATACCCTTACGATTTTGATGAATGATCCAGTTTTTAAAACACCGGTTAAATATATTAATTTGAACCGCATAATTAAAAAAGACTAAAGAAGAATAAAAACAGACTAATAATTAGAATTTAGATATAAGGAATTTTTATACGTAACTATATTGATATCATATTATATTCAATGTTCCAACACTTCAAACAGAATGAAACAATTTCATAGAGTGATTAGATTATTGACAAATTGATTTGTAATGAAAATGATAGAATGTATATATATTTTAACTTTTATAATTATACAAATATTTATTTATCAATTTTGAAAAATATTATAATATTAAGCAATTATTCAATGGTCTTCAGTGTCAAAGAATATGTACCAACAGGAACTTGTCCGGTAAACAGAGTCCCTTTAAGAATTATCATTATTCAATAATCACAAAAAATATTTAAAAACATTTAGCATGATTAAACAATATGATATTTTATAAATATGTTACAAAAAAAAACATAATTTAGTCTTACATATTTATTAATGACAATTATTTATCCTGATTTTTCTAATATCTACCCAAAAAAATATTTTTTTCAGGTTTATTGACAAATTTTTATCATATACTTTTGTATTATGTTTATCAAAGATGGATATTTGTCTCAATTTTTTATATTTATTCATAATCGATACAAATTTTATATATTAGTTTATATACATTTCAAATTTGAAAGCGTAGGTAAATATTATATTTTCTAAATTATCTAATAAACTAATTACATAAATTTGTCATATTTATGAATGATTTATAAACATTTTATTGTATTAAATATATGATTGATTTATAATTATTATATTATCATATACATTTATGATTGATTCAATTATTTTCAAACTTTTATGTAAAAGATATTTAAAAGACTAGCTAGATGAGTGTAAATTTCCAGTTTAGAGTTCAATTTCTAGAAGTAACAATTATTTATATTTTTTCATAATATTACTATAAAAAAAATTGTTTATACCTATAAATCAATAAATTTGTTTAAAATAATAAGAAGAAGAAAAAAAGAAAAAGAGTTGAAATGAAAAGTAAGTTAATTGTATAAAGTTTTATTTTGGTAGAATGGAGTTTTAAAGGTCTAAAAGAAGAAGAAAATACAGCAAAGTAACATTCGAAACAGAATATCCTAAGACATCATTACTAAACAAATGAAAAATAAACATCATTTTTTATAGAGAAAACTCAATACAAAATATTTAATACGATAAAATATTTATGAAACATAAATTGCTTATACATTTTCAACTAATATGAAATTTTTCATAATTTATTCATTTTTTTACAACCCCATTCATAACTAGTACATGTAATCATATTTTGTGTGAGTGTTAAAAAAATAAAATATTTAATATTTATATGTTATTTATGTTCGACATGAATTTATTATTTTAATGACTATATCACTCGATATTTATGAGTTAATTTTAATATTTATATGCAGTTATTTTATATGAATAAAGTAAACTATCATACAAGGTATGTGACTCTAGCTACTATACTACTTAACAAAAAAAGAAAAAATAAGTATGTCTATCAAAAATATGAAAGACTTTAGTTTATGTTCCTTTATTTAAATTTGCTTATACTTTTTAAAAAGTATTTAGTCTAGTAGACTAATGGTTAAAATTTTTGATCATAAACGGAATGTTGTGGATAAGGGTGTAAATATATATTAAGGCCAACTAACAGAGGCATACTTAGGTCACGTTAGAATTTATTTTAAATGAAAAATATGTAAGTTGTTTTTATAAATTTATTTAGTGAAAAAAAAAAGTTAAGTCACATGACAAACAAAATCTTTTAATCCTATCAGATCGGTCGAAAAATGTTAAAGGCGCGGGCTCAAAAAACCAAGGACCTCTAAATCAGAAAAAGAAATAAAAAAAGTATAATAAATGACAAGTAATAAATAAAATATATGCTAAAAATATAATATCATGATTCGTAGTCTAGTGGTAATAGTTTGTGTTTTAAAAACTAGACCGGACCGGACAGTCGGACCAGTTGAACTGTGAATCGACCAGGTAATCGATTTGATTCAATTGTTGGATCGCCTATGTCATTGAACCGGTGCGGACTGGAAAAAACTAGTTCAAATCAGAAAAAACCAATGGTTTTCTTAAATCGGCAATTTAAATGCTTTTTTATTTTTAATTATTTTTTTAAAAATTAACACGGCGTCGTTTTTATTATTTTAATTAAAAAATTAAAGTTAAAAATAAAAGAAATGAAATAAAAATTAAAAATAAGAAATATAACAAAGTAATGATATCATTGACAGAGAAGTTGTTACGGATGTGGTTTATTTTACTGCAGATGATTTTAATATTGAAGAAGGATATCCAAACATAAAAGAAATTTTCCCTCCTTTGAAGCAAGTTTAGTATACATTGTAGTTATTTTGTTATAAACTATTTAATTAGATTATGTTGCAATTAGACTTTGGACTTTCTAATTTTGTACTATTTTGTTATGAGTTATACATTTGTTTAAAATTTGAATTTAAATTATGAACTTGTGAATTTATGATATGATATTTAAAAAAATATATAAGTGTTAGTTATATTTTTTAGAGACTGAATTATCCAGTTCGACTAATTTTATATTTATATAGTTTTGTTATAATGACCGATTTATTCAACCGAGTTATCTTGTTTAATCTGGTTTGGTTACGCGGTTCATCCAATAACCCAATGGTTCGACCAATATACCAGTGACGCAATACCCTTACGAGTTTGATGAACGATCCAGTTTTTAAAACACCGGTTAAATATATTAATTTGAACCGCATAATTAAAAAAGACTAAAGAAGAATAAAACAGACTAATAATTAGAATTTAGATATAAGGAATTTTTATACGTAACTATATTGATATCATATTATATTCGACGTTCCAACACTTCAAACAGAATGAAACAATTTCATAGAGTGATTAGATTATTAACAAATTGATTTGTAATGAAAATGATAGAATGTATATATATTTTAAATTTTATAATTATACAAATATTTATTTATCAATTTTGAAACATATTATAATATTAAGCAATTATTCAATGGTCTTCAGTGTCAAAGAATATGTACCAACAGAAACTTGTCCGGTAAATAGAGTCCCTTTAAGAATTATAATTATTCAATAATCACAAAAAAAATATTTAAAAACATTTAGCACGATTAAAAAATATGATATTTTATAAATATGTTACAAAAAAAATATATAATTTAGTCTTACATATTTATTAATGACAATTATTTATCCTGATTTTTCTAATATCTACCAAAAAAAATATTTTTTTCAGGTTTATTGACAAATTTTTATCATATACTTTTGTATTATGTTTATCAAAGATGGATATTTGTCTCAATTTTTTATATTTATTCATAATCGATACAAATTTTATATATTAGTTTATATACATTTCAATTTTGAAAGCGTAGTTAAATATTATATTTTCTAAATTATCTAATAAACTAATTACATAAATTTGTCATATTTATGAATGATTTATAAACATTTTATTGTATTAAATATATGATTGATTTATAATTATTATATTATCATATACATTTATGATTGATTAAATTATTTTCAAACTTTTATGTAAAAGATATTTAAAAGACTAGCTAGATGAGTGTAAATTTCCAGTTTAGAGTTCAATTTCTAGAAGTAACAATTATTTATATTTTTTCCTAATATTACTATAAAAAAAATTGTTTATACCTATAAATCAATAAATTTGTTTAAAATAATAAGAAGAAGAAAAAAAGAAAAAGAGTTGAAATGAAAAGTAAGTTAATTGTATAAAGTTTTATTTTGGTAGAATGGAGTTTTAAAGGTCTAAAAGAAGAAGAAAATACAGCAAAGTAATATTCGAAACAGAATATCCTAAGACATCATTACTAAACAAATGAAAAATAAACATCATTTTTTATAGAGAAAACTCAATACAAAATATTTAATACGATAAAATATTTATGAAACATAAATTGCTTATACATTTTCAACTAATATTAAATTTTTCATAATTTATTCATTTTTTTACAACCCCATTCATAACTAGTACATGTAATCATATTTTGTGTGAGTGTTAAAAAAATAAAATATTTAATATTTATATGTTATTTATGTTCGACATGAATTTGTTATTTTCATGACTATATCACTCGATATTTATGAGTTTATTTTAATATTTATATGCAGTTATTTTATATGAATAAAGTAAAATATCATACAAGGTGTGTGACTCTAGCTACTATACTACTTAACAAAAAAAGAAAAAATAAGTGTGTCTATCAAAAATATGAAAGACTTTAGTTTATGTTCCTTTATTTAAATTTGCTTATACTTTTTAAAAAGTATTTAGTCTAGTAGACTAATGGTTAAAAATTTTGATCATAAACGGAATGTTATGGATAAGGGTGTTAATATATATTAAGGCCAACTAACATAGTCATACTTAGGTCACGTTAGAATTTATTTTAAATGAAAAATATGTATGTTTTTTTTATAAATTTATTTAGTGAAAAAAAAGTTAAGTCACATGACAAACAAAATCTTTTAATCCTATCAGATCGGTCGAAAAATGTAAAAGGCGCGGGCTCAAAAAACCAAGGACCTCTAAATCAGAAAAAGAAATAAAAAAAGTATAATAAATGACAAGTAATAAATAAAATATATATGCTAAAAATATAATATCATGATTCGTAGTCTAGTGGTAATAGTCTGTGTTTTAAAAACTAGACCGGACCGGACAGTCGGACCAGTTGAACTGTGAATCGACCAGGTAATCGATTTGATTCAATTGTTGGATCGCCTATGTCATTGAACCGGTGCGGACTGGAAAAAACTGGTTCAAATCAGAAAAAACCAATGGTTTTCTTAAATCAGCAATTTAAATGCTTTTTTATTTTTAGTTATTTTTTTAAAAATTAAAACGGCGTCGTTTTTATTATTTTAATTAAAAAATTAAAGTTAAAAATAAAAGAAATGAAATAAAAATTAAAAATAAGAAGTATAACAAAGTAATGATATCATTGACAGAGAAGTTGTTACGGATGTGGTTTATTTTACTGCAGATGATTTTAATATTGAAGAAGGATATCCAAACATAAAAGAAATTTTCCCTCTTTTGAAGCAAGTTTAGTATACATTGTAGTTATTTTGTTATAAATTATTTAATTACATTATGTTGCAATTAGACTTTGGACTTTCTAATTTTGTACTATTTTGTTATGTGTTATACATTTGTTTAAAATTTGAATTTAAATTATTAACTTGTGAATTTATGATATGATATTTAAAAATACATATAAGTGTTAGTTATATTTTTTAGAGACTGAATTATCCGGTTCGACTAATTTTATATTTATATAGTTTTGTTATAATGACCGATTTATTCAACCGAGTTATCTTGTTTAATCTGGTTTGGTTACGCGGTTCATCCAATAACCCAATGGTTCGACCAATATACCAATGACGCAATACCCTTACGATTTTGATGAATGATCCAGTTTTTAAAACACCGGTTAAATATATTAATTTGAACCGCATAATTAAAAAAGACTAAAGAAGAATAAAAACAGACTAATAATTAGAATTTAGATATAAGGAATTTTTATACGTAACTATATTGATATCATATTATATTCGACGTTCCAACACTTCAGACAGAATGAAACAATTTCATAGAGTGATTAGATTATTGACAAATTGATTTGTAATGAAAATGATAGAATGTATATATATTTTAACTTTTATAATTATACAAATATGTATTTATCAATTTTGAAAAATATTATAATATTAAGCAATTATTCAATGGTCTTCAGTATCAAAGAATATGTACCAACAGGAACTTGTCCGGTAAACAGAGTCCCTTTAAGAATTATATTCAATAATCAAAAAAAATATTTAAAAACATTTAGCATGATTAAACAATATGATATTTTATAAATATGTTACAAAAAAAATATATAATTTAGTCTTACATATTTATTAATGACAATTATTTATCCTGATTTTTCTAATATCTACCAAAAAAAATATTTTTTTCAGGTTTATTGACAAATTTTTATCATATACTTTTGTATTATGTTTATCAAAGATGGATATTTGTCTCAATTTTTTATATTTATTCATAATCGATACAAATTTTATATATTAGTTTATATACATTTCAATTTTGAAAGCGTAGTTAAATATTATATTTTCTAAATTATCTAATAAACTAATTACATAAATTTGTCATATTTATGAATGATTTATAAACATTTTATTGTATTAAATATATGATTGATTTATAATTATTATATTATCATATACATTTATGATTGATTAAATTATTTTCAAACTTTTATGTAAAAGATATTTAAAAGACTAGCTAGATGAGTGTAAATTTCCAGTTTAGAGTTCAATTTCTAGAAGTAACAATTATTTATATTTTTTCCTAATATTACTATAAAAAAAATTGTTTATACCTATAAATCAATAAATTTGTTTAAAATAATAAGAAGAAGAAAAAAAGAAAAAGAGTTGAAATGAAAAGTAAGTTAATTGTATAAAGTTTTATTTTGGTAGAATGGAGTTTTAAAGGTCTAAAAGAAGAAGAAAATACAGCAAAGTAATATTCGAAACAGAATATCCTAAGACATCATTACTAAACAAATGAAAAATAAACATCATTTTTTATAGAGAAAACTCAATACAAAATATTTAATACGATAAAATATTTATGAAACATAAATTGCTTATACATTTTCAACTAATATTAAATTTTTCATAATTTATTCATTTTTTTACAACCCCATTCATAACTAGTACATGTAATCATATTTTGTGTGAGTGTTAAAAAAATAAAATATTTAATATTTATATGTTATTTATGTTCGACATGAATTTGTTATTTTCATGACTATATCACTCGATATTTATGAGTTTATTTTAATATTTATATGCAGTTATTTTATATGAATAAAGTAAAATATCATACAAGGTGTGTGACTCTAGCTACTATACTACTTAACAAAAAAAGAAAAAATAAGTGTGTCTATCAAAAATATGAAAGACTTTAGTTTATGTTCCTTTATTTAAATTTGCTTATACTTTTTAAAAAGTATTTAGTCTAGTAGACTAATGGTTAAAAATTTTGATCATAAACGGAATGTTATGGATAAGGGTGTTAATATATATTAAGGCCAACTAACACAGTCATACTTAGGTCACGTTAGAATTTATTTTAAATGAAAAATATGTATGTTTTTTTTATAAATTTATTTAGTGAAAAAAAAGTTAAGTCACATGACAAACAAAATCTTTTAATCCTATCAGATCGGTCGAAAAATGTAAAAGGCGCGGGCTCAAAAAACCAAGGACCTCTAAATCAGAAAAAGAAATAAAAAAAGTATAATAAATGACAAGTAATAAATAAAATATATGCTAAAAATATAATATCATGATTCGTAGTCTAGTGGTAATAGTCTGTGTTTTAAAAACTAGACCGGACCGGACAGTCGGACCAGTTGAACTGTGAATCGACCAGGTAATCGATTTGATTCAATTGTTGGATCGCCTATGTCATTGAACCGGTGCGGACTGGAAAAAACTGGTTCAAATCAGAAAAAACCAATGGTTTTCTTAAATCGGCAATTTAAATGCTTTTTTATTTTTAATTATTTTTTTAAAAATTAAAACGGCGTCGTTTTTATTATTTTAATTAAAAAATTAAAGTTAAAAATAAAAGAAATGAAATAAAAATTAAAAATAAGAAATATAACAAAGTAATGATATCATTGACAGAGAAGTTGTTACGGATGTGGTTTATTTTACTGCAGATGATTTTAATATTGAAGAAGGATATCCAAACATAAAAGAAATTTTCCCTCCTTTGAAGCAAGTTTAGTATACATTGTAGTTATTTTGTTATAAACTATTTAATTACATTATGTTGCAATTAGACTTTGGACTTTCTAATTTTGTACTATTTTGTTATGTGTTATACATTTGTTTAAAATTTGAATTTAAATTATTAACTTGTGAATTTATGATATGATATTTAAAAATACATATAAGTGTTAGTTATATTTTTTAGAGACTGAATTATCCGGTTCGACTAATTTTATATTTATATAGTTTTGTTATAATGACCGATTTATTCAACCGAGTTATCTTGTTTAATCTGGTTTGGTTACGCGGTTCATCCAATAACCCAATGGTTCGACCAATATACCAATGACGCAATACCCTTACGATTTTGATGAATGATCCAGTTTTTAAAACACCGGTTAAATATATTAATTTGAACCGCATAATTAAAAAAGACTAAAGAAGAATAAAAACAGACTAATAATTAGAATTTAGATATAAGGAATTTTTATACGTAACTATATTGATATCATATTATATTCGACGTTCCAACACTTCAGACAGAATGAAACAATTTCATAGAGTGATTAGATTATTGACAAATTGATTTGTAATGAAAATGATAGAATGTATATATATTTTAACTTTTATAATTATACAAATATTTATTTATCAATTTTGAAAAATATTATAATATTAAGCAATTATTCAATGGTCTTCAGTATCAAAGAATATGTACCAACAGGAACTTGTCCGGTAAACAGAGTCCCTTTAAGAATTATATTCAATAATCACAAAAAATATTTAAAAACATTTAGCATGATTAAACAATATGATATTTTATAAATATGTTACAAAAAAAATATAGAATTTAGTCTTACATATTTATTAATGACAATTATTTATCCTGATTTTTCTAATATCTACCAAAAAAAATATTTTTTTCAGGTTTATTGACAAATTTTTATCATATACTTTTGTATTATGTTTATCAAAGATGGATATTTGTCTCAATTTTTTATATTTATTCATAATCGATACAAATTTTATATATTAGTTTATATACATTTCAATTTTGAAAGCGTAGGTAAATATTATATTTTCTAAATTATCTAATAAACTAATTACATAAATTTGTCATATTTATGAATGATTTATAAACATTTTATTGTATTAAATATATGATTGATTTATAATTATTATATTATCATATACATTTATGATTGATTCAATTATTTTCAAACTTTTATGTAAAAGATATTTAAAAGACTAGCTAGATGAGTGTAAATTTCCAGTTTAGAGTTCAATTTCTAGAAGTAACAATTATTTATATTTTTTCATAATATTACTATAAAAAAAATTGTTTATACCTATAAATCAATAAATTTGTTTAAAATAATAAGAAGAAGAAAAAAAGAAAAAGAGTTGAAATGAAAAGTAAGTTAATTGTATAAAGTTTTATTTTGGTAGAATGGAGTTTTAAAGGTCTAAAAGAAGAAGAAAATACAGCAAAGTAATATTCGAAATAGAATATCCTAAGACATCATTACTAAACAAATGAAAAATAAACATCATTTTTTATAGAGAAAACTCAATACAAAATATTTAATACGATAAAATATTTATGAAACATAAATTGCTTATACATTTTCAACTAATATGAAATTTTTCATAATTTATTCATTTTTTTACAACCCCATTCATAACTAGTACATGTAATCATATTTTGTGTGAGTGTTAAAAAAATAAAATATTTAATATTTATATGTTATTTATGTTTGACATGAATTTGTTATTTTCATGACTATATCACTCGATATTTATGAGTTTATTTTAATATTTATATGCAGTTATTTTATATGAATAAAGTAAAATATCATACAAGGTGTGTGACTCTAGCTACTATACTACTTAACAAAAAAAGAAAAAATAAGTGTGTCTATCAAAAATATGAAAGACTTTAGTTTATGTTCCTTTATTTAAATTTGCTTATACTTTTTAAAAAGTATTTAGTCTAGTAGACTAATGGTTAAAAATTTTGATCATAAACGGAATGTTATGGATAAGGGTGTTAATATATATTAAGGCCAACTAACAGAGTCATACTTAGGTCACGTTAGAATTTATTTTAAATGAAAAATATGTACGTTTTTTTTATAAATTTATTTAGTGAAAAAAAAGTTAAGTCACATGACAAACAAAATCTTTTAATCCTATCAGATCGGTCGAAAAATGTAAAAGGCGCGGGCTCAAAAAACCAAGGACCTCTAAATCAGAAAAAGAAATAAAAAAAGTATAATAAATGACAAGTAATAAATAAAATATATGCTAAAAATATAATATCATGATTCGTAGTCTAGTGGTAATAATCTGTGTTTTAAAAACTAGACCGGACCGGACAGTCGGACCAGTTGAACTGTGAATCGACCAGGTAATCGATTTGATTCAATTGTTGGATCGCCTATGTCATTGAACCGGTGCGGACTGGAAAAAACTGGTTCAAATCAGAAAAAACCAATGGTTTTCTTAAATCAGAAATTTAAATGCTTTTTTATCTTTATTTATTATTTTTAAAATTAAAACGGCGTCGTTTTTATTATTTTAATTAAAAAATTAAAGTTAAAAATAAAAGAAATGAAATAAAAAATAAAAATAAGAGATAAAACAAACTAATGATATCATTGACAGAGAAGTTGTTACGGATGCGGTTTATTTTACTACAGATGATTTTAATATTGAAGAAGGATATCCAAACATAAAAGAAATTTTCCCTCCTTTGAAGCAAGTTTAGTATACATTGTAGTTATTTTGTTATAAACTATTTAATTAGATTATGTTGCAATTAGACTTTGGACTTTCTAATTTTGTACTATTTTGTTATGTGTTATACATTTGTTTAAAATTTGAATTTAAATTATGAACTTGTGAATTTATGATATGATATTTAAAAATATATATAAGTGTTAGTTATATTTTTTAGAGACTGAATTATCTGGTTCGACTAATTTTATATTTATATAGTTTTGTTATAATGATCGATCGACTAATTTTATATTTATATAGTTTTGTTATAATGATCGATTTATTCAACCGAGTTATCTTGTTTAATCTGGTTTGGTTACGCGGTTCAACCAATAACTCAATGGTTCGACCAATATACCAGTGACACAATACCCTTACGAGTTTGATGAACGATCCAGTTTTTAAAACACCGGTTAAGTATATTAATTTGAACGGCATAATTAAAATAGACTAAAGAAGAATAAAAATAGACTAATAATTAGAATTTAGATATAAGGAATTTTTATACGTAACTATATTGATATCATATTATATTCGACGTTCCAACACTTCAAACAGAATGAAATAATTTCATAGAGTGATTAGATTTTCGACAAATTGATTTGTAATGAAAATGATAGAATGTATATATATTTTAAATTTTATAATTATACAAATATTTATTTATCAATTTTGAAAAATTTTATAATATTAAGCAATTATTCAATGGTCTTCAGTGTCAAAGAATATGTACCAACAGGAACTTGTCCGGTAAACAGAGTCCCTTTAAGAATTATAATTATTCAATAATCAAAAAAAAAATATTTAAAAACATTTAGCATGATTAAACAATATGATATTTTATAAATATCTTACTAAAAATATATAATTTAGTCTTATATATTTATTAATGACAATTATTTATCCTGATTTTTCTAATATCTACAAAAAAAAATTATTTCAGGTTTATTGACGAATTTTTATCATATACTTTTGTATTATGTTTATCAAAGATGGATATTTGTCTCATTTTTTTATATTTATTCATAATCGATACAAATTTTATATATTAGTTTATATACATTTCAATTTTTAATGCTTAGCTAAATATTATATTTTCTAAATTATCTAATAAACTAATTACATAAATTTGTCATATTTATGAATGATTTATAAATATTTTATTGTATTACATATATGATTGATTTATAATTATTATATTATCATATACATTTATGATTGATTCAATTATTTTCAAAATTTTATGTAAAAGATATTTAAAAGACTAGCTAGATGAGTGTAAATTTCCAGTTTAGAGTTCAATTTCTAGAAGTAACAATTATTTATATTTTTTTCATAATATTACTATAAAAAAATTGTTTATACCTATAAATCAATAAATTTGTTTAAAATAATAATAAGAAGAAAAAAAGAAAAAGAGTTGAAATGAAAAGTAAGATAATTGTATAAAGTTTTATTTTGGTGGAATGGAGGTTTAAAGGTCTAAAAGAAAAAAAAATACAGCAAAGTAATATTCGAAACAGAATATCTTAAGACATCATTTTTTATAGAGAAAACTCAATACGAAATATTTAATACGATAAAATATTTATGAAACATAAATTGCTTATACATTTTCAACTAATATGAAATTTTTCATAATTTATTCATTTTTTTACAACCCCATTCATAACTAGTACATGTAATCATATTTTGTGTGAGTGTTAAAAAAATAAAATATTTAATATTTATATGTTATTTATGTTCGACATGAATTTATTATTTTCATGACTATATCACTCGATATTTATGAGTTAATTTTTTAATATTTATATGCAGTTATTTTATATGAATAAAGTAAAATATCATACAAGGTGTGTGACTCTAGCTACTATACTACTTAACAAAAAAAGAAAAAAATAAGTGTGTCTATCAAAAATATGAAAGACTTAAGTTTATGTTCCTTTATTTAAATTTGCTTATACTTTTTAAAAAGTATTTAGTCTAGTAGACTAATGGTTAAAAATTTTGATCATAAACGGAATGTTATGGATAACGTTGTAAATATATATTAAGGCCAACTAACAGAGTCATACTTAGGTCACGTTAGAATTTATTTTAAATGAAAAATATGTAAGTTTTTGTTATAAATTTATTTAGTGAAAAAAAAAAGTTAAGTCACATGACAAACAAAATCTTTTAATCCTATCAGATCGGTCGAAAAATGTTAAAGGCGCGGGCTCAAAAAACCAAGGACCTCTAAATTAGAAAAAGAAATAAAAAAAGTATAACAAATGATAAGTAATAAATAAAATATTTGCTAAAAATATAATATCATGATTCGTAGTCTAGTGGTAATAGTCTGTGTTTTAAAAACTAGACCGGACCGGACAGTCGAACCAGTTGAACTGTGAATCGACCAGGTAATCGATTTGATTCAATTGTTGGATCGCCTATGTCATTGAACCGGTGCGAACTGGAAAAAATTGGTTCAAATCAGAAAAACCAATGGTTTTCTTAAATCGGCAATTTAAATGCTTTTTTATCTTTATTTATTATTTTTAAAATTAAAACGGCGTCGTTTTTATTATTTTAATTAAAAAATTAAAGTTAAAAATAAAATAAATGAAATAAAAAATAAAAATAAGAAATAAAACTAACTAATGATATCATTGACAGAGAAGTTGTTACGGATGCGGTTTATTTTACTGCAGATGATTTTAATATTGAAGAAGGATATCCAAACATAAAAGAAATTTTCCCTCCTTTGAAGCAAGTTTAGTATACATTGTAGTTATTTTGTTATAAACTATTTAATTAGATTATGTTGCAATTAGACTTTGGACTTTCTAATTTTGTACTATTTTGTTATGTGTTATACATTTGTTTAAAATTTGAATTTAAATTTTGAACTTGTGAATTTATGATATGATATTTAAAAATATATATAAGTGTTAGTTATATTTTTTAGAGACTGAATTATCCGGTTCGACTAATTTTATATTTATATAGTTTTGTTATAATGACTGATTTATTCAACCAAGTTATCTTGTTTAATCTGGTTTGGTTACGCGGTTCATCCAATAACCCAAGTGTTCGACCAATATACCAGTGACGCAATACCCTTACGAGTTTGATGAGCGGTCCAGTTTGTAAAACACCGATTAAATATATTAATTTGAACCGCATAATTAAAAAAGACTAAAGAAGAATAAAAACAGACTAATAATTAGAATTTAGATATAAGTAATTTTTATACGTAACTATATTGATATCATATTATATTCGACGTTCCAACACTTCAAACAGAATGAAACAATTTCATAGAGTGATTAGATTATTGACAAATTGATTTGTAATGAAAATGATAGAATGTATATATATTTTAAATTTTATAATTATACAAATATTTATTTATCAATTTTGAAAAATATTATAATATTAAGCAATTATTCAATGGTCTTCAGTGTCAAAGAATATGTACCAACAGGAACTTGTCCGGTAAATAGAGTCCCTTTAAGAATTATAATTATTCAATAATCACAAAAAAAATATTTAAAAACATTTAGCATGATTAAACAATATGATATTTTATAAATATCTTTAAAAAAACATAATTTAGTCTTATATATTTATTAATGACAATTATTTATCCTAATTTTTCTAATATCTACAAAAAATAGTATTTTATTACAGGTTTATTGACAAATTTTTATCATATACTTTTGTCTTATGTTTATCAAAGATGGATATTTGTCTCATTTTTTTATATTTATTCATAATCGATACAAATTTTATATATTAGTTTTATATACATTTCAATTTTGAAAGCTTAGGCAAATATTATATTTTCTAAATTATCTAATAAACTAATTACATAAATTTGTCATATTTATGAATGATTTATAAATATTTTATTGTATTACATATGTGATTGATTTATAATTATTATATTATCATATACATTTATGATTGATTCAATTATTTTCAAAATTTTATGTAAAAGATATTTAAAAGACTAGCTAGATGAGTGTAAATTTCCAGTTTAGAGTTCAATTTCAAGAAGTAGCAATTATTTATATTTTTTCATAATATTACTATAAAAAAATTGTTTATACCTATAAATCAATAAATTTGTTTAAAATAATAATAAGAAGAAAAAAAAGAAAAAGAGTTGAAATGAAAAGTAAGATAATTGTATAAAGTTTTATTTTGGTGGAATGGAGGTTTAAAGGTCTAAAAGAAAAAAAAAATACAGCAAAGTAATATTCGAAACAGAATATCTTAAGACATCATTCCTAAACAAATCAAAAATAAACATCATTTTTTATAGAGAAAACTCAATACAAAATATTTAATACGATAAAATATTTATGAAACATAAATTGCTTATACATTTTCAACTAATATGATATTTTTCATAATTTATTCATTTTTTTACAACCCCATTCATAACTAGTACATGTAATCATATTTTGTGTGAGTGTTAAAAAAATAAAATATTTAATATTTATATGTTATTTATGTTCGACATGAATTTATTATTTTCATGACTATATCACTCGATATTTATGAGTTAATTTTAATATTTATATGCAGTTATTTTATATGAATAAAGTAAAATATCATACAAGGTGTGTGACCCTAGCTACTATACTACTTAACAAAAAAAGAAAAAATAAGTGTGTCTATCAAAAATATGAAAGACTTTTGTTTATGTTCCTTTATTTAAATTTGCTTATACTTTTTAAAAAGTATTTAGTCTAGTAGACTAATGGTTAAAATTTTTGATCATAAACGGAATGTTGTGGATAAGGGTGTAAATATATATTAAGGCCAACTAACAGAGTCATACTTAGGTCACGTTAGAATTTATTTTAAATGAAAAATATGTAAGTTTTTTTTATAAATTTATTTAGTGAAAAAAAAGTTAAGTCACATGACAAACAAAATCTTTTAATCCTATCAGATCGGTCGAAAAATGTTAAAGGCGCGGGCTCCAAAAACCAAGGTCCTCTAAATCAGAAAAAGAAATAAAAAAAGTATAATAAATGATAAGTAATAAATAAAATATTTGCTAAAAATATAATATCATGATTCGTAGTCTAGTGGTAATAGTCTGTGTTTTAAAAACTAGACCGGACCGAACAGTCGGACCAGTTGAACTGTGAATCGACCAGGTAATCGATCTGATTCAATTGTTGGATCGCCTATGTCATTGAACCGGTGCGGACTGGAAAAAACTGGTTCAAATCAGAAAAACCAATGGTTTTCTTAAATCGGCAATTTAAATGCTTTTTTATCTTTATTTATTATTTTTAAAATTAAAACAGCGTCGTTTTTATTATTTTAATTAAAAAATTATAGTTAAAAATAAAATAAATGAAATAAAAAATAAAAATAAGAAATAAAACAAACTAGTGATATCATTGACAGAGAAGTTGTTACGGATGCGGTTTATTTTACTGCAGATGATTTTAATACTGAAGAAGGATATCCAAACATAAAAGAAATTTTCCCTCCTTTGAAGCAAGTTTAGTATACATTGTAGTTATTTTGTGATAAACTATTTAATTAGATTATGTTGCAATTAGACTTTGGACTTTCTAATTTTGTACCATTTTGTTATGTGTTATACATTTGTTTAAAATTTGAATTTAAATTATGAACTTGTGAATTTATGATATGATATTTAAAAATATATATAGTGTTAGTTATATTTTTTAGAGACTAAATTATCTGGTTCGACTAATTTCATATTTATATAGTTTTGTTATAATGACCGATCGACTAATTTTATATTTATATAGTTTTGTTATAATGATCGATTTATTCAACCGAGTTATCTTGTTTAATCTGGTTTGGTTACGCGGTTCAACCAATAACCCAATGGTTCGACCAATATACCAATGACACAATACCCTTACGAGTTTGATGAACGATCCAGTTTTTAAAACACCGGTTAAGTATATTAATTTGAACCGCATAATTAAAAAAGACTAAAGAAGAATAAAAACAGACTAATAATTAGAATTTAGATATAAGGAATTTTTATACGTAACTATATTGATATCATATTATATTCGACGTTCCAACACTTCAAACAGAATGAAATAATTTCATAGAGTGATTAGACTATCGACAAATTGATTTGTAATGAAAATGATAGAATATATATATATATATATATATATATATATATATATATATATATATATATATATATATATATATATATATATATATATATATATATATATATATATATATATATATATATATATATATATATATATATATATATATATTTTATATTTTATAATTATACAAATATTTATTTATCAATTTTGAAAAATATTATAATATTAAGCAATTATTCAATGGTCTTCAGTGTCAAAGAATATGTACCAACAGGAACTTGTCTGGTAAACAGAGTCCCTTTAAGAATTATAATTATTCAATAATCACAAAAAAAATATTTAAAAACATTTAGCATCATTAAACAATATGATATTTTATAAATATCTTACAAAAAAAACATAATTTAGTCTTATATATTTATTAATGACAATTATTTATCCTGATTTTTCTAATATCTACAAAAAAAAGTATTTTATTACAGGTTTATTGACAAATTTTTATCATATACTTTTGTCTTATGTTTATCAAAGATGGATATTTGTCTCATTTTTTTATATTTATTCATAATCGATACAAATTGTATATATTAGTTTTATATACATTTCAAATTTGAAAGCTTAGGCAAATATTATATTTTCTAAATTATCTAATAAACTAATTACATAAATTTGTCATATTTATGAATGATTTATAAATATTTTATTGTATTACATATGTGATTGATTTATAATTATTATATTATCATATACATTTATGATTGATTCAATTATTTTCAAAATTTTATGTAAAAGATATTTAAAAGACTAGCTAGATGAGTGTAAATTTCCAGTTTAGAGTTCAATTTCTAGAAGTAGCAATTATTTATATTTTTTCATAATATTACTATAAAAAAATTGTTTATACCTATAAATCAATAAATTTGTTTAAAATAATAATAAGAAGAAAAAAAAGAAAAAGAGTTGAAATGAAAAGTAAGATAATTGTATAAAGTTTTATTTTGGTGGAATGGAGGTTTAAAGGTCTAAAAGAAAAAAAAAATACAGCAAAGTAATATTCGAAACAGAATATCTTAAGACATCATTCCTAAACAAATCAAAAATAAACATCATTTTTTATAGAGAAAACTCAATACAAAATATTTAATACGATAAAATATTTATGAAACATAAATTGCTTATACATTTTCAACTAATATGAAATTTTTCATAATTTATTCATTTTTTTACAACCCCATTCATAACTAGTACATGTAATCATATTTTGTGTGAGTGTTAATAAAATAAAATATTTAATATTTATATGTTATTTATGTTCGACATGAATTTATTATTTTCATGACTATATCACTCGATATTTATGAGTTAATTTTAATATTTATATGCAGTTATTTTATATGAATAAAGTAAAATATCATACAAGGTGTGTGACCCTAGCTACTATACTACTTAACAAAAAAAGAAAAAATAAGTGTGTCTATCAAAAATATGAAAGACTTTAGTTTATGTTCCTTTATTTAAATTTGCTTATACTTTTTAAAAAGTATTTAGTCTAGTAGACTAATGCTTAAAATTTTTGATCATAAACGGAATGTTGTGGATAAGGGTGTAAATATATATTAAGGCCAACTAACAGAGTCATACTTAGGTCACGTTAGAATTTATTTTAAATGAAAAATATGTAAGTTTTTTTTATAAATTTATTTAGTGAAAAAAAAGTTAAGTCACATGACAAACAAAATCTTTTAATCCTATCAGATCGGTCGAAAAATGTTAAAGGCGCGGGCTCCAAATACCAAGGACCTCTAAATCAGAAAAAGAAATAAAAAAAAGTATAATAAATGATAAGTAATAAATAAAATATTTTCTAAAAATATAATACCATGATTCATAGTCTAGTGGTAATAGTCTGTGTTTTAAAAACTAGACCGGACCGAACAGTCGGACCAGTTGAACTGTGAATCGACCAGGTAATCGATCTGATTCAATTGTTGGATCGCCTATGTCATTGAACCGGTGCGGACTGGAAAAAACTGGTTCAAATCAGAAAAACCAATGGTTTTCTTAAATCGGCAATTTAAATGCTTTTTTATCTTTATTTATTATTTTTAAAATTAAAACAGCGTCGTTTTTATTATTTTAATTAAAAAATTAAAGTTAAAAATAAAATAAATGAAATAAAAAATAAAAATAAGAAATAAAACAAACTAATGATATCATTGACAGAGAAGTTGTTACGGATGCGGTTTATTTTACTGCAGATGATTTTAATACTGAAGAAGGATATCCAAACATAAAAGAAATTTTCCCTCCTTTGAAGCAAGTTTAGTATACATTGTAGTTATTTTGTGATAAACTATTTAATTAGATTATGTTGCAATTAGACTTCGGACTTTCTAATTTTGTACCATTTTGTTATGTGTTATACATTTGTTTAAAATTTGAATTTAAATTATGAACTTGTGAATTTATGATATGATATTTAAAAATATATATTGTGTTAGTAATATTTTTTAGAGACTGAATTATCTGGTTCGACTAATTTTATATTTATATAGTTTTGTTATAATGACCGATCGACTAATTTTATATTTATATAGTTTTGTTATAATGATCGATTTATTCAACCGAGTTATCTTGTTTAATCTGGTTTGGTTACGCGGTTCAACCAATAACCCAATGGTTTGACCAATATACCAGTGACACAATACCCTTACGAGTTTGATGAACGATCCAGTTTTTAAAACACCGGTTAAGTATATTAATTTGAACCGCATAATTAAAAAAGACAAAAGAGGAATAAAAACAGACTAATAATTAGAATTTAGATATAAGGAATTTTTATACGTAACTATATTGATATCATATTATATTCGACGTTCCAACACTTCAAACAGAATGAAATAATTTCATAGAGTGATTAGACTATCGACAAATTGATTTGTAATGAAAATGATAGAATATATATATATATATATATATATATATATATATATATATATATATATATATATATATATATATATATATATATATATATATATATATATATATATATATATATATATATATATATATATATATATATATATATATATATATATATATATATATATATATATATATATATATATATATATATATATATATATATATATATATATATATATATATATATATATATATATATATATATATATATATATTATATTATATAATTATACAAATATTTATTTATCAATTTTGAAAAATATTATAATATTAAGAAATTATTCAATGGTCTTCAGTGTCAAAGAATATGTACCAACAGGAACTTGTCTGGTAAACAGAGTCCCTTTAAGAATTATAATTATTCAATAATCACAAAAAAAATATTTAAAAACATTTAGCATCATTAAACAATATGATATTTTATAAATATCTTACAAAAAAAAACATAATTTAGTCTTATATATTTATTAATGACAATTATTTATCCTGATTTTTCTAATATCTACAAAAAAAAGTATTTTATTACAGGTTTATTGACAAATTTTTATCATATACATTTGTCTTATGTTTATCAAAGATGGATATTTGTCTCATTTTTTTATATTTATTCATAATCGATACAAATTTTATATATTAGTTTTATATACATTTCAAATTTGAAAGCTTAGGCAAATACTATATTTTCTAAATTATCTAATAAACTAATTACATAAATTTGTCATATTTATGAATGATTTATAAATATTTTATTGTATTACATATGTGATTGATTTATAATTATTATATTATCATATACATTTATGATTGATTCAATTATTTTCAAAATTTTATGTAAAAGATATTTAAAAGACTAGCTAGATGAGTGTAAATTTCCAGTTTAGAGTTCAATTTCTAGAAGTAGCAATTATTTATATTTTTTCATAATATTACTATAAAAAAATTGTTTATACCTATAAATCAATAAATTTGTTTAAAATAATAATAAGAAGAAAAAAAAGAAAAAGAGTTGTAATGAAAAAGTAAGATAATTGTATAAAGTTTTTATTTTGGTGGAATGGAGGTTTAAAGGTCTAAAAGAAAAAAAAAATACAGCAAAGTAATATTCGAAACAGAATATCTTAAGACATCATTCCTAAACAAATCAAAAATAAACATCATTTTTTATAGAGAAAACTCAATACAAAATATTTAATACGATAAAATATTTATGAATTTTCAACTAATATGAAATTTTTCATAATTTATTCATTTTTTTACAACCCCATTCATAACTAGTACATGTAATCATATTTTGTGTGAGTGTTAATAAAATAAAATATTTAATATTTATATGTTATTTATGTTCGACATGAATTTATTATTTTCATGACTATATCACTCGATATTTATGAGTTAATTTTAATATTTATATGCAGTTATTTTATATGAATAAAGTAAAATATCATACAAGGTGTGTGACCCTAGCTACTATACTACTTAACAAAAAAAGAAAAAATAAGTGTGTCTATCAAAAATATGAAAGACTTTTGTTTATGTTCCTTTATTTAAATTTGCTTATACTTTTTAAAAAGTATTTAGTCTAGTAGACTAATGGTTAAAAATTTGATCATAAACGGAATGTTGTGGATAAGGGTGTAAATATATATTAAGGCCAACTAACAGAGTCATACTTAGGTCACGTTAGAATTTATTTTAAATGAAAAATATGTAAGTTTTTTTTATAAATTTATTTAGTGAAAAAAAAGTTAAGTCACATGACAAACAAAATCTTTTAATCCTATCAGATCGGTCGAAAAATGTTAAAGGCGCGGGCTCCAAAAACCAAGGACCTTTAAATCAGAAAAAGAAATAAAAAAAAGTATAATAAATGATAAGTAATAAATAAAATATTTGCTAAAAATATAATATCATGATTCGTAGTCTAGTGGTAATAGTCTGTGTTTTAAAAACTAGACCGGACCGAACAGTCGGACCAGTTGAACTGTGAATCGACCAGGTAATCGATCTGATTCAATTGTTGGATCGCCTATGTCATTGAACCGGTGCGGACTGGAAAAAACTGGTTCAAATCAGAAAAACCAATGGTTTTCTTAAATCGGCAATTTAAATGCTTTTTTATCTTTATTTATTATTTTTAAAATTAAAACGGCGTCGTTTTTATTATTTTAATTAAAAAATTAAAGTTAAAAATAAAATAAATGAAATAAAAAATAAAAATAAGAAATAAAACAAACTAATGATATCATTGACAGAGAAGTTGTTACGGATGCGGTTTATTTTACTGCAGATGATTTTAATACTGAAGAAGGATATCCAAACATAAAAGAAATTTTCCCTCCTTTGAAGCAAGTTTAGTATACATTGTAGTTATTTTGTGATAAACTATTTAATTAGATTATGTTGCAATTAGACTTCGGACTTTCTAATTTTGTACCATTTTGTTATGTGTTATACATTTGTTTAAAATTTGAATTTAAATTATGAACTTGTGAATTTATGATATGATATTTAAAAATATATATATAGTGTTAGTTATATTTTTTAGAGACTGAATTATCTGGTTCGACTAATTTTATATTTATATAGTTTTGTTATAATGACCGATCGACTAATTTTATATTTATATAGTTTTGTTATAATGATCGATTTATTCAACCGAGTTATCTTGTTTAATCTGGTTTGGTTACGCGGTTCAACCAATAACCCAATGGTTCGACCAATATACCAGTGACACAATATCCTTACGAGTTTGATGAACGATCCAGTTTTAAAACACCGGTTAAGTATATTAATTTGAACCGCATAATTAAAAAAGACTAAAGAAGAATAAAACAGACTAATAATTAGAATTTAGATATAAGGAATTTTTATACGTAACTATATTGATATCATATTATATTCGACGTTCCAACACTTCAAACATAATGAAATAATTTCATAGAGTGATTAGACTATCTACAAATTGATTTGTAATGAAAATGATAGAATATATATATATATATATATATATATATATATATATATATATATATATATATATATATATATATATATATATATATATATATATATATATATATATATATATATATATATATATATATATATATATATATATATATATATATATATATATATATATATATATATATATTTTATATTTTATAATTATACAAATATTTATTTATCAATTTTGAAAAATATTATAATATTAAGCAATTATTCAATGGTCTTCAGTGTCAAAGAATATGTACCAACAGGAACTTGTCCGGTAAACAGAGTCCCTTTAAGAATTATAATTATTCAATAATCACAAAAAAAATATTTAAAAACATTTAGCATCATTAAACAATATGATATTTTATAAATATCTTACAAAAAAAAACATAATTTAGTCTTATATATTTATTAATGACAATTATTTATCCTAATTTTTCTAATATCTACAAAAAAAAAGTATTTTATTACAGGTTTATTGACAAATTTTTATCATATACTTTTGTCTTATGTTTATCAAAGATGGATATTTGTCTCATTTTTTTATATTTATTCATAATCGATACAAATTTTATATATTAGTTTTATATACATTTCAAATTTG